>OX101741.1:16017568-18417568 GCA_944452665.1 Stenoptilia bipunctidactyla
CCCTGGTATGAACCAGTTAAGCGGCTTATGGTGCGTACAGATTGCTGTAATGGAATTACATTCTGCGCACCACACGTTCAAATACGCAACGTGCGCAGAATGTTACATTACTAGCAATCTGTACGTGCACCATTAGATTTCTCGCACAAATTGTCATCCTCCATTTTAAACCTTTATTGAGTTTTGAATAAAAACAGCCCACGTATGTTCGATTCTAGATATTCAAAGACTTTTATCTAATTTACCAGTAAAAAATAACTCCCGATATTTATTGGAAACTTCCCAATATTTTTTTTTAAACTTAAATTGTCATAATTTATATTTATTATATTTCAGAGAGATGTCATTTTATTCACCAATAATAACTTACAGTATTTAGGCATAGATTCACAATCGTTCCGTTACAATTCCATTTTTCATTAAGGTCCATTCAAAAGTATTTAATCTATCATGATTATTAACATTTAAATCAACGTTACAAATGGGATATTTACCACGTTCTTTTTTGAATTCTCAAGGGGCTCAAAATAGTTAAAAAAAAGGTTAATATCCCGTTTCTAAAGTTAATTCAAGAGCCATTTATTTCCACCGTATAGCGTCATCTCTATATCCCCGACAGACAATGCTTGTGCTTCTGCGAAGCCTTTTGTTCAAAGTTTTTGATCTCAAAATTACCTTCATACGGATCCGAGACTGTGAAATAAAAGGCGAGTACGTATGACATAAATACGACTTGAAGACAAAATACTAGTCTTAAGTGGTACAAGTGATAAGCTTCCGATAGGCCAGACGCGGGTAAATATTCGGAAAAAAACGTTTTTAACTTTAATATTTTTTTTTCAAATTTAATTTTTTTTTTTATTTGTTTTCCTTATTATGTGTACATTGGTTACCTTTTACCAATGTACACATAATAAGGAAAACAATTAAAAAATTATATGTGAGCGATGAGGTTTATTAAACGCGATATAAATAATCAGTCATAAGTAACAGCCTATAAATAGGCAGTTACTTGGTACTGAGGGTGTGGGCTTGGTTATAATACCGACTTATTCACAACACAATTCACTGGTAGGTGCCGTTAATTACCTTTACAATCACAACGCTAAAACCAATTTATACCGAACTAATATTAACCGTCCGTTTGAGATACGTCCGCACGCACAGCCTAACTAATCGAATATCTGTTACGTATCATCATAATAGGGTCAATTTATTTTAGTCTGTAATATTTTAAAATCGGGTTAAGAACGATGTGTGGTGATAACATTAAAAAAAAATTTTTCTTCATAAATTAAAATTACAAAATTCTTCCAAGTGCATAAAATTTTAGTTTAATCTGTAATTTACGACTACATAGCAAGATATGAAAACTTTTCCATCTATTTCTATTAAACAATAAGTTATTAATTACATCATACGTTCTTGCGCGGCACAAGCAAACGAGCCGAAAGTCAAATTCGAGCCGCCCGCGCCTACTATGTTTGATTGAACCCACGCCACGCCCTCCGCTCTTCAGTCTGTCCAGAGATTCGCGCGTGCGAACACTAAATCGATAACTAACAAAAAGTTTGGCGATGGGGTAAGCCTGTCTGCCTCAGACGCAAGTGGTTGCGGGTTGGATTCCCGCACGGAACAAGAAAAAAAATGTTCCGTGTCTGGGTGTTTATCTATTTATGTATTTACATTATAGGTTCCCTAGTTCGCAACATGTCATCGCATAACACAAGCTATGCTTACTTTGGGGCCATGTAGTGGGTGTGATTGTCTGGGGATTTTATTTATTTAATTATTTATAATGAAAATGCGCCATTAGTCGTTTTCCCGCATGCGTGCAATCCTCGCATGCTTTGTATCGACCGAGTTGTCAACCGTCGAATTTCATTGGTACCACATGTGTATAGGGCCCGCATTCGGGCTAGCGACCGACTTATCGACTAATGAAAATGCGCCTTTACACTTTTGGCAGCCCTCGCCGCTGTGCGTGCGAGCTTGTATTATGTTATAGTATTTGACTTTATAAGGTAGCTGGTAAGAATCGTGAGCTTCAAGTTTATGTTTGGATGGACTTGTAGTAGCTTGCTCTTCATTGTCACTTACCATTTCGCACCTTCGGTAAGACAAGGGCACAATTGCACATTTCATAATTTTACAGGAGAGTCATTTTAAGTTATTTTTTGCAATCAATGTCAAATTTCTCACTGTATATATTTATTTTCACTCATTTGACTTCTACAGTAACATGCAATGATTATTAAGAAATAGAATTATGTCATCTGAATATTTTAAAAACTTTACATTTATTTTATTTAAATTATTTTGAATCTTTCTCTCCATATTTAAAATTAAGGGCATAAGTATACTAAAAGAGGCTTTGTCCTTCCAGGAATGAAAAAATTAAGATACGTATTTACCTTAATGACTTTGGCACTCCAGAAGACTTAAATCAGTCGGGTTCCACGGGCGCAACTGACCAATGCGTACTTGTCGCGCCAGAATTATCAAAAAATCTAATAATTCGACAAGGGCATTTACGATATCTAGAGTAAATGTAATAAATTAATGGGTGTCTTTGTCTGTCCAGCGATGATACTACTATTTATATACCTTTTGGCATATTTAACTCATTTTCACAAAATTTACCTTATTTAAAACTTACCGAAGGTGCGATTTGGTGTAATGGAAAACAAACATATTTTTATAATAAAAATGACTTCTGGTTTCCATGGTCATTTTACATGACACGTAATTTCAGAGTTAATATGACGAGTCTTTGTCTTCACAAATTAGATTCCTTGATATTGACATCTGCGATGATTATGTTCGTTCCAACTTGTTTTGTTGGTTCTAGATACTATTTCAGCTGGCATAATAATACAAACTAATAAGTCTTTTTTTCTAAAGGAATATTCAACTAAAAGTTTTCTATTTTGGAGTTTTTCTGATCTTATTTATTTGAGTGCCCTGAGAAGGAATTGTTAGCCGTATAGGGTCGGTTTAAACCAGAGCAGCTGCCCCTAAATGAGCGTGTTTACAAGGCGGCCGAGTGGCTCCCGCTTCGTGGAAGGACCTTTTCGGGATTTGCTTGTCTAGCGACCACGCGTCATATTAAACCTGCCGCCAATATCACAGCTCCAAAGGTACAGAACATACCTCAGCATTTGTTTAGTGCGAGAATCGATCCCGAGATCGCCATCGTCTAAGTTATCAAATCGCTACAGCGGTTACGATTCTTGTATATGACTTTTTAATTTATTACGTATTGAACAACAAAATCTTCGTGGCGCCGTGGTTACTATGTGTATCATACGATATCACAAGTTAAGCAACGTTCGATGCGGTCGATACTAGGATGGGAGACTGCCGACCATTCATTTCTCACGACCACTTCCGTGGATCTCTGAAGGGCACGTTAAGCAGTCCGTCCCGGGTGTTGTATACCTGTATGCAGTAGTCGTTAAGGTTTGTCAGAGGCCATTTCGGCGTTCTAAAAATTCTAACTCCACCACGCACCACAGGGCCAGCTTGGTTGGTTATGGCCTATACCTCCTCGTCACCAACAGGAGAGATTCATGGCCTGCAGTGGGCTCATTACAAATAGTTGTGATGATGATGAACAATAAAATGTTTTAGCAACTATAGCGGCTTAGAATAGCGCTACACTGATGCATCTCGTAAATGGCGATCAATATAAGCGATTCATGATAGAACCCTTAGAACGCCTGGTCAGCGAAGACCCTTAATGTAAAGTCTGCTATCAAGTATACCGAACATCAGCGCTCCAGCGTGTAGCGGTTCGGTACGACGGCAATGTCTTGTGAAATGCAAATTATTTCTCAAGTACCTATTTATATTACACAGTAAACGAATTGACACCCTCTGTCATGATTAGATGTACAAAATATTTTACCATTCAGATGTGTTCTAGTACCTATTTTGCGACGGAGCAATGGATGAAATTGTGAAAAAAGTATGTGTGTGCGTCTTATTCTACTGTTGAATAAGAAAGAGGACATTGTTTGTTTGATGCGAAAAGTGTAAATGAATTAATGCGAAAGAAATCTGAGTGAAGCTGAATGAATGAATGAATGTATGTTTGTTTCTTGCGTGGGAGTGTTCTATGCTATGGTGTGTTAGGGGTAGTATTGTTCTACTAAAGAATGAAAAGGTCCCTAAAGTATTTATTTTTTAATTTTAAAGTAACTTTCAAAAATCTTGTCTATATTGAATATTAAATTTAATACAGACGATTATCTTGTACCATCTACAAAACAAACGTGCTATTCTCGCAATCCAGCGTCAGACATTAATAAGAACTAATCTTGTTGCCCCGGTAACGTACTATTTATTACAACTTCTAATTCTTTCTCACATAAAGTGTGCAATGAATTATTTAATTATTTGCTTCCATGCTGGACTGGGAGCGAAAGAAAAACGTAGAATGTGCCAGTTGCTTCTCTTCCCAGGCATAATGTAAAAGTCAGTTATGGGACAGAGGTTTTAAAGGAGTTTTTGTGGGTTATAGGCAGACCCCCTATCACTACAATAGTCTCTATCCATCTTTATAACACCTCCAAATTTGTCAAACGTGACATCAGATGGTCTTGTAACCTCTAGTGTTTTGCCTACCCCTTAGGGATACAGGCGGTACGTTATGTATGTATGTATGAATTATTTAAGTACAAACGGTAATTTTATTAGATATCATCATCATCACGACTCTTTGTAATGAGCCCACTGCAGGGCTATGAGTCTCTCCCGTGGGTGACGAGGAGGTATGGGCCATAATCCACCAAGCTGGCCCAGTGCTGGGTGGTGGATGTCAGAATTTTCAGGGCGCCGAAATTGGATTCTGACAAACCCTAACGACTACTGTATACAAGAATACAGCACCCGGGACCGACTGCTTAACGTGCCCTCCGAAGCACGGAGATATAATAGTTTTAAAATATAAATACTTTTTTCCACTTCTTTGATCGGCGACTAAGCCTGCGTTTCTCACCCTATGGTAAGTGAAGATGAGGTTAAAGATGAAAGCACCCGGGGTTTAAAAAGGATCTCGCTTTTCATAAATCTTTGTAAAAAACTTTTGTAACGAATACAAATACTGGATAAGCAACAAATAAACATACTGACTGCTGTGGAATCAAGGGTCATGAGTTCGGTATCCAGAAGTACTACTTGAACATGAAATTTTTAATACAAGCTCAGTTTGGTCTATTCTAGAGGTACTTCCATTCTTACAACCGACTTGTCACCTTTGAATATACGATACAATAAAACAATTCGGCCAATCTAAAATTAGAAAACTTTCTTTGTTTTTGAATTCTAAATTCAAAAAGATTTTAATAATCGCGAGAACTCGTTCCACTGTGTGTTACACTACACACAAGCTTATGTAGGGGCTACACAGGGTTGATTTGTAGTCACCAGCCAAATTTAAATGTTAGTTTCTTTGATACGATATAAATGTACCTGCATATTTATTTCAGAGTCGCTCAGTACAAAAAAGTAAAAATATGGAACAACAAACTTTTTAAAAATAGTCGTTGTTTCATTGACAATACCACGACGTAGTACTACAAGATGTTTTGTAGTAGCACGTAGTTGCTTTTATTTTAATGGTAATTTAGAGTGACTATGGTTTACTTAATATGTTAGCGGATATATTTATTTCTTTGTAAAAAAAAATATTAATTTTTTGCAAAAATCGTTTGTATAAATAATACTTATTGTGTAAAAAAAAATTGGCTGGTGACTACAAATCAACCCTGTGTATCGTTAACTTTTCAATTGTTATTATTTTGATTTGAATTATTGCGAAAACAAAACTTTAATAAATTCTGAATAACATCCTATTAAAAAACTTTCTAAACTATCCGATGTCGTGTAGCCACTAAAAATAATTGTATCTCAGAACTGGTTAAGCTACGTTTTCATGAGTTTTCTGAGAACAAAAAAACAAGAGCTCTTATCTCTTTAAATCTAAATCTAATAATGTAGATTAATTCGATTTCCGTGGGTCGCTGCAGATTGCTATGTGCTTGTATACAGAAGACAATTGTGAATTTATTAAGGTTCTTTATAAAACAATGGCATTTGAAATTCTGGGTGAATTAAGGTTGTAAACAGCAGTTTAAGTGTATATAGCAATGTTTTAGAGGAAAATTCATTGCACTGACTCTGGAGGCAAAAACTTGATCTAATTAATTAATTTATTTATTGATTTTGGAGAAAACACAGATATATACATTGCAGTTATACATAAAAAGTGGAAATGAAGTATTATTTAACATAATATCCAAAAAAAATCTCACTAGGACTTACATTATATAAAATTAGTAGAGTTTTTACTCTCCAATGAATAAGAAATGTAATGATTAACAATTTAAAACCTTTAATTAGACAACTCTCTCAGTGATTTGAAAATGTATTGTTTAAGTGTATGAGTTGTTTTTGTGTGAAAAATATCAACATTAGGAAGTTTAGTATTATATGTTGCGCATATCCTGAAGAGTGGAGCTCTTCGTCCTTGGTTAGTTTTACGGGTTGACAAAGCGAAAAGTGCTGAATGTCTAGTTCTGCGTTTGGGTACATTAAATTTAATTTTTTGCACTAGTTCGGGACAGTTATAGTGGTTGGAACATATTTTATAAAGAGTCATTACGTCAGAAGCAGCTCGTCGATCAGTTAATTTAGTTATGCTAAATTGTTTTAGTAGATCATCATACAATAATTTACCATGGTAAAGTCTGTAGTTTACTGCTTTTAGATATTTCTTTTGTATGTTTTCGATTTTTTTGATATACAGTGTGTCCGGTCACGACCTAGCGATAATTTAAGGTTACAAAATATACCTAATTTCATCGACAAAAACACCCATATATGGGGGTCTACCTCCCCTCCTGTCGGAATGGCCGCCATTTAATTTTTTTTTCATTCTTGTAGATACCTCTGCTGAAAGATACCGATTTCTCTGGACAGAAAGATCCTACAGATGTAAAAAAAATGTTATTTTAAAGGTAGAAATAGCAACTATCAAATAAAAATAAACATTATGGAAAATTTTCCCTACAAAATATCTTAAAACCTTCACAATGTTAATTTAAGTGAAAAAAATTGACTGTTTTTTATATTTTTCTTAACATATTTCAAAAACTAGCACATTGATACTAATTTTTTTACTACTGTCCTAATACTCAAGGATATTACTTACAAATTGACGTTGAAATTATTGTTCTTAATTGCATAACTCGAGAGTTAGGGCTGTTTGAACATGACCCTTTTGCGAGGATCATGAATGTAGTGCGCTATTAATTTATCTAACAAACATTTATCTTATATACCTGAGCTGATCAAACATAATTTTTTGTCCTATTTATTCGCTGCTCTAAAATAATACAAATAATTTTCCGTCCTTGTCACATAAACCCTATTCAATGTAGCAGCTAGCTCTACATGGGTTTGGGACCCTCACAAAAGAGTCATATTCAAACAGCCCTAACTCTCGAGTTTTGCAATTAAAAACAATAATTTTAACGTCAATTTGTAAGTAATATCCTTGAGTATTAGGACAGTAGTAAAAAAATTAGTATCAATGTGCTAGTTTTTGAAATATGTTGAGAAAAATATAAAAAACAGTCAATTTTTTTCACTTAAATTAGCATTGTGAAGGTTTTAAGATATTTTGTAGGAAAATTTTCCATAATGTTTATTTTTATTTGATAGTTGCTATTTCTACCTTTAATATTTACCTTTTTTACATCTGTAGGATCTTTCTGTCCAGAGAAATCGGCGTCTTTCAGCAGAGGTATCTACAAGAATGAAAAAAAAATTAAATGGCGGCCATTCCGACAGGAGGGGAGGGAGACCCCCATATATGGGTGTTTTTGTCGATGAAATTAGGTATATTTTGTAACCTTAAATTATCGCTAGGTCGTGACCGGACACACTGTATATGTCATAGCATGGGTTCCAGATGACTGATCCATACTCGAGGCACGGGCGGATTAAGCATTTATATAGCAGTAAGTAGGATGATACATTACGAAAAGTCTTTGCACTTCGAAGAACGAATCCTGACATTTTATGTGCTTTTTTAGAGATGTTGTCAATATGTGCATCGAATATGAGCTTGTGGTCCATCGTAACGCCTAGATCTTTAATAGTTTTGACTTTATTTAACTTATGATTGCCTATACTATAATCAAACTCTACAATATTTCTGTTTCTGGTAAAAGAAATACAAGAACATTTTGCTTAAGCCAGTTGTAATTTATTTTTATGACAATATTGGTAGAATCTGTCAAGGTCTTCCTGAATTAGTTTGCAATCATTTATATGAGCTACTGTGTAAAAAATTTTCAGAT
Organism: Stenoptilia bipunctidactyla; assembly: GCA_944452665.1. Taxonomy (NCBI): domain Eukaryota; kingdom Metazoa; phylum Arthropoda; class Insecta; order Lepidoptera; family Pterophoridae; genus Stenoptilia; species Stenoptilia bipunctidactyla. The sequence continues at coordinate 16,025,938 of OX101741.1, forward strand.
CATCCGCGAACAATAGGAAATTGGAGTGCTTAAAACAAGAATCAATATCATTAATGAATAAAATATAGAGAAGTGGTCCCAAGACTGAGCCCTGGATCACGCCTGATGGAACGGTGGTTACCTCAGATGCATGACCGGATATAACAACCCTTTGAGTTCTCTTTTCTAAGTATGACGCAAACCATCTACGAAGATTTCCTTTAATACCATTATAAGCCAGTTTTTGTAGCAGTAGTAAGTGATCAACTTTATCGAAGGCTTTTTGGAAATCTGTATATACAGCGTCAATTTGGGCTTGTTGGTCCATTGAAGTAAATAGGAAATCATTATATATTAAAAGATTCGTTTCGGTATTTTTTTTTCTGATAAAACCATGTTGTTCTGATATAATGTTTTGCTCTAGAATAGGATAAAGAATTTTGTGTACTACCGCTTCAAATAATTTAGGGAACATCGACTGTACGACTACTGATCTATATTGTGAGATATGAGCTTTGGATCCCGCCTTATGGATTGGTGTAATATGGGCTATTTTCCATCGTTCAGGGAATATACCGTGAGCTAAACATTTGTTAAATATAATAGAAAGGGGCGTTTTTAAATGTTTTACCGTCTTTTTGACAAAATAGGGGGTTATTTTATCCGGACCTGCACCCTTATTCTGGTCTAACTTTACTATGGCATTCTCTACATCACTTTCTTTCACTATTATACTTGACAAAATTTGTACTGAATCCGAGCAAGGTAAGTTTTCTAAGTCGCCGTGATTAAATTGAATTTTGTCCTCATATACTGAGTGAAAAAATGCAGAAAAGAGTTCACATATTTCTTGTGGAGTATTTGCTATCTTTTCTTCTAAAGACATTGGACAAGGAAAGCCAGAGTTAGATTTTTTAAGTGAATTAATTCATTTTTCAATTAATTCATTAATTATTTAATTCATTAATTCCTAATTAATATAAGACCAGAATTGTTCAATGTTGTACTTCATAGTATGTTCCGTATGTAAAGTGTAACTGCGGAAACAGTCGCGCATAATAGTTTTGCATCTAGAGCGAAGAAGTGAAAATTCTTGGTAGTCAAGTAAGTTCTCGTATGTTTTCCATTTCAGCCACACCTTTTTTTTTCTTTTTAAGTTTTGTTTTAGTTCTTTAGAAAACCAAACAGGGAATTTATTATTATTTCTATTTGATTTGAATTTATTATTATTTAATACTAATTCTATTTTTCTTTTATTTAATAAGCATCAATTATTGAGAAAATAATTGAATAGAATTTATCCACTGCAGTATCGGGCTCGAGATCCTTTAGTTCCGCTACCCAATCGATTTTTGAAAGACTTTTCTCTATTTTATCGTAGTTTCCTTGACGAAAATTGTATTTAGGTGTTATTAATCGAGGGACTTTTTTTGCTTCCGCTTCTAAGATGAACTCTAACGGTGGGTGATGGGCGTCGACTTTGCATAAAGGTAAACTAGGTTTGCTTAAGGCACATATTTTATTACAGAGAATTAAGTCTAGTATTTTATTATTTTGGTTTAGCGTAGAGTTGTACTGATGTAAATCTAGAAATAACATGGATTCGATTAATCGCTGTCCCTTATTATCATTCTGGGTAGTAAGTGGTTTAAGATATGGTGTGTTGGATATAGTTTGCCATTCTAGTGCAGGAAGGTTAAAATCACCAGCAATACAGATTTTTCAGCTAGGCAAGAGTTTATGGATAGTTTCTAGTTTATCTGTAAATTGCTCGTAAATTGTAATGGGTGATGTTGGTGGTATATAGACCACACCAATGACTAGAGAACCCAACTGGGTCTCTACTATTATAAATAAGTCCTCTACGTCAGGTGAATCCCATTCTGCTCTTCGCGATGATCTATATTTTTTATTGACAGCAATTAGTACGCCACCACCGTCTTTTTTTGTACTTTTAACGAAGTCTCTATCTCTGCGGTATATATTATAATTATCGGGAGCTACTTCAGCGTCGTATACTCCAGGGTTGAGCCACGTTTCTGTCAATAATACTACATCGTATTTTGTTGTCAATATGTTTAAACGCAATTCCACTAGTTTAGATTTTAAACCCCTACTATTCTGATAATAAAATGAAAGACTTTTATTATGCATTGTTAAACAAATAACTGTTAAATTGAGCTGTAGTTGATTTAACTTCATAGTTATAGTAGGGTGAGTATATGAACAGTATGGGGAATTGAATTTTAGGGCTGAAAGTTGTAGAGTACATTGGAAGTTGTTTATTGAAGATGTAATGGGGATATCGTTTTAAGACTAATATGAACGAGGATATGGTACATGATGTATATAGAGTTTTAATGTAGAATGTGTAAATGAGTATATTGAAATTAGATATGTGAAAGTAAACTGCTAATGAGCAATGTGTGAAATATAAGTGATCGAGTTGTCTAATTTGTGGATAGTAGAAGTTAAGTCACAATTTTTTAAGGTCTTCGACACATCGAATCACAACAGCTCTGCTTGTATCTTCCTTTCTCATCAAAATGGTACCATTAGATGTCCAGGCATACTTATAATTATTTTCCTTTCTAGCTTCTCTGGCTTGAGAGTACAGTATTTTATTGTTTAAAGTTAATTGCTCATTAACATAGATTGGTGTAGAGTTAAGAGTGTTGTCCGCCGTGGAGGAGCCCGTAGCCTGCAGCAAGTCTCCCGCCGTGAGACCTCTACGCACCCTCGCAGCCGCTAGTAGATCGTCGCGAGTTTTTTTCGTAGTAAACTGTATCACTACGTTCTTGGGTCTGTTCGAGGCCTTGTTGTTTTTGGCTGTACGATGCACAGCTTTTATGGAGTCTTGTTTCAGCGGTATCTTTAAAATGTCACCCAGTGTCAAAGCAATGTGCACTAAATTTTCACCCTTCTTTTCAGGGAGATTTTGTAATTCGACGTTACACATTCGAGACTTCTGATCTGCACTGTCAATAAGATTTTTAACATTTTTAAACTCAATTACAATATTTTGGTGTTCAATATGTAGTTTTGAGTTGGCTTCCAAAGTAACATTTAGACGAGACTCTAAGGACTTAATTTTTTCATCTTGATCTTCTTCTAATAATAATTTTAAATAGCAGAACTCCTTGCCTTCTTGTCACCCTCAATAGGTCATCCTTATTGATCTTAGTAACGTGCTGTGGGTCTATGACAGTTTAACGTAGAAAGGTGATAAAGCTCTTATTCCTTAATATGTCGATGGTCCACAAAATGCAAAGTCCAACAAATTTTAGAATTTTGAAAAAATATCATAGCTCCTAAACCTAAATATACCATCTAAAAGCCATAGAGTCAGACGGCGCGGCGCAGTGCCATATGGTGGAAATCAATGATTTTCTATAAGGAACCATGATGTAGATAATTTTAAGAGCTAATATGAAGCGCTGAGCGGTGCACCGTGCACGAAGCCGTGGAACGGTGCGGCGCCGTAGAGATGGATCCACGCCCTAAGACCATTTTTTTTTATTATAAATATGGAATAAAAAAAATATGTTTCAGTTACAGCAGTTTCGCTTTTTACCGTCGATAGTTATAAGTATGTAAAGCTATTAAAGTAAAGTAAGTCAGATAGTTATAAGTATATGTATATTTTTATGAACGATTTGTCAAAAATAAAGTTTGCATATTTTTGTTGTTACGTCCAATATGTAGTCGCCAAAATATATCTGCTTACAACTTATGATCTACCTTGTATAATAAAAGTGACAGAACTTACTTCCAAAATTGACCTTAATTTCCAAAATACAATAAATAAATTAAATTTACATTGTAATTTACATACATAACTCCGTACCATATCTCACAAAGGCTGGATTATGGATTGCTTTATACGTAAATTAATTTACAATCTATACATATATTATCGAACTGAATTAATGAGGCAATTATGTACCTAGTACAAATACTGGTGTTTTACATGGTTCAAGAAGGACACCAGTTTAAAAGCCTTTTTTTGAAAGACGTAGATAAGAAAATCTAATTTTTCTAACCACATCTAGTAAATTTTCACACATGTAAACCTTCCTTTATTTAGATTTCTAATTTCCCTTTATCTAAAACATTTCGATGAGTGTTAGAAAGTAATGAAATCATGGTAAAATGTCAATGTTTGAAGATTTAGTTATATTTGCCATAAGGGTTTATTTTTGTAAAACTGTCTGCCTCATTGATTTAATTTAAATACTAGCAGTTTCGTGCGGTTTTTGTCTTCGTTACTTCTTATCTCGTAGGAAGTTTTCTATAGTGTGGCATCATCAGAATAAGTATTGCAGTATTTTTAGCACTTCTTTTCTGAGTTTACACGGGTAGATGACCAAATATTTGAATTTAGATAATAAACAATTTACAAAGGTTTTAGTTATGTGTTAACCAATATAACCCAAACCAATAAGGAATTAATAATTTGAGAAACTCTTTAAAATATAATGCTTAGGCAACACATCGTTCTACGAAAATGGACTTTAGTGCGCTTTCTGGATATCTACTGACTTCAATGCGCTGGTACCAATAGTTTAACGTGATGAGATCAGAAACAGCACCAAATGCATATTTTTTTTATATTTTTACCAAATAAGTAGGTATACCATATAGGGATGGCTTACAGAAGCTCCAAATATTTGGGTTATGAAATGAGACTTATCTGAGTGTTCCGTTTTTATGTTCATGCTGTATGGATTAGATTATGTTTCAGTGTCATCTGTCAAATGAACGCGAGAGAGCGCGCGGTTTGTGAAAATCATTATTCATTTGTTTTATTCTTTTGTTTTTCTTCATTGTCATAACTCGGTCTGCATGTAATGTGTAAAAATATAGACTACAAACTAAATAAATGTTTTAATCCGCTGTTTTAATAAAAATAAAGATAAAATAGCTGCAACTGCAATAAGCTGCCACATAACTGGACCTTCTTCGCCAAATCTTTGTGAATTTGAGCAACGCGCAGCCAAATCTCAGAACCGTTGGAGCGACCTGTGGACAATCGCAGCTCATCAGCAGCCTTCACGCAGCAGCTACTATCTTAAAACGCAACTGAGATCAAGATAATAAGATAACCGAGACGCCGCTAGAAGAAAACCGATTGCTGACTACCTTCTGTGAGCCGCTACAAGACGTTTGACGCCACCGCTGCCGCCCGCGTAGCCGCATTTGCCGCCTTTGCCGCCGTCACCGCCTGTATCTACACGAAGACGCAACCCGTCGACGGTGCCTGGTTATTGCTCGTGAGTACCTTCAGTTTTCTAAAGCCATTACAATGCCTTTAATGAGGGGTGATGGAGAAAGTAATAGGCCCCGCGACAAGTCTCCATATAAAACTATTACTGATGAAAAGACTGAGCAGATCATTCGTGACCTAATTAGAAAACGCGGTATCATAAAAGGTAGGCTAACTAAGTTCTTAAATCATCTCAATATTATTAGTGCATCTACGTTCAGTGATCAGAGTAATATCACAGTCTAAAAAACCATACAGTCGTCCAACGAAGACGTTTAGACAGGGCAATCGTGCGGGGTATGAGGGACGAGGGGGCGGGAATGCCGAGCCCGAACTGCAAACAAAACAATGTTAGTAGTTCGGGACACATCATTCAGGGGTAACGCGTGTCTGTTTTCTTATTTTTTTATTTAAAATGATGCATAGGACGTGTGCTGTGAGAGATTGCAAGTCTTCATCTCGTATAAATAAATGTAAAATGTGATTGAGATAACTTCTTGTAAATGTTATGAATTGTTATAATTCCAACGGAATATCGTTGTATTGGAATAAAGCTACGTAAAATAAATAAATGCAATTTTTAGACACCACCTCCAATACGATTCTAATCTAACGGTGACGGCACTACAAGGTTGTGTTGTGGAAATTACTGTCAGAATCAGAGGGGTCAAGGTTCGCCGCGCCGGGTATATATATCAGTATACTGGCCAGTGATAATGACGTCATAAATCAGACGCTATATTGTACCAGTGATATGATATAAATGAAATCGATTTTTTGATATTACCACTGGCCAGTATATTGATGTAAGTACGGAATTCGAAATTGTTTTCATTGTTATATTAAGTTATAATATTGTTTTAATTATGTTTTAATATATCGGACGATGTTGATTTGCAATAAAAAATAATTTTATAAATATTTTTTACTTGTGACAACCCTGGCATCCTAACGCCGTCTAGACGTTGTCGGCATTTTCCACAAGATCAAAGGCGTCATCCTACTGTATCATTTTTTATATTGTGGTAATATTGACCTAAAATTACGCATTAAAGGTGCGAGTAGCTTATTCTCAGAATTTAATGATATTCAGTCTAAAATAGAACAAATAGTACCCGATAGTGATATCGACGAACAACTAGATCAGCGCCAACAGTTCGAAGATAGTTATTACAGTACTTTAGCTCAAGCTGAATCAATTCTAATCAAAGGTGGTGAAAGTGCTTCTACTTCTAGGTCTTGTTCACACGCGCATCAAACTACATCGATCAAGTTACCAACCATATCTTTACCTACCTTCAACGGACTATATGAACATTGGTTAGAATTCAGAGATACTTTCTTGTCATTAGTTCATAATTCCCCAGATATAAGCGATATACAGAAGTTTCATTACCTAAAATCTTCACTCAAAGGTAGTGCAGAGCTTGTAATTAGTTCATTGGAAATATCAGCTGTCAATTACTCGGTCGCCTGGGAACTATTACTAAATAGGTATAACAACACACGACTTTTAATACAAAGTCATGTTAAGGCGTTGTTTTCTATTCAAGCGTTACCTAAAGAGTCATCTAATTTAATAAGAAACCTAATAGATACTATTTTAAATAATTTACGTGCATTAAAAATCTTAGGTGAACCAATAGAACACTGGGACACATTAATCATTTACATAATTACTTCCAAATTAGATAAATTAACTGAACGTGAATGGGAACAACACAAAGGTACTTTATTAACTACAAATTCAGATGTTAACTTTAAACTTAAATTCGAACACTTGCTTACATTCTTAAAAAACCGGGCTGATTTATTAGAAACACTAGGTTTATCGCAAAAAAGGGACACACAAATTAACTTTCAACATAAGAAAACTACTTGGCCTTTAAAATCTCATACGCACTGCAATATCACAAGTAAAACGCAACCTACTAACACCGTACATCAATCCTGTCCTATGTGTAAAGAGAAGCACGCACTATATACTTGTTATAAATTCATTAACACTGACTTGCACACAAAATTAAAAATTGTTAAAGATAATAACCTTTGCCAAAATTGTTTACGATCCGGGCACACTGTAGAGGTTTGTCGGTTTGGGGCTTGTCGTCAGTGTAACAAAAAACATAATTCGTTGTTGCATCTTCATTCTAATCTAACAAGTAATTGTAATACGATACTATCTCAATCTACAGTGGAGCCGCCGGCGGCGCTTGCACATACTAGCCCTTCGCTCGGCTTATCTCCGCTTAATGACGATCGGTCTAGCGGCGAGGGCCGCAGTGACGTGCAATTTGTGCAAGTAAGCAATGCGTATACGCATTCTCACGCACATTCGAACGTTGAGTCTGTCTTGTTATCTACAGCGCTTGTTGAGGTTTGCGATGACAAAAATAATTATCATTTAGCGCGCGCATTATTAGACAGCGGCAGTCAAAGCTCATTTATAACTAGTAAATTTTGTAAATTATTAAAACTACAATTAATACAGTCCACTATTGAAATTCGCGGAGTTGGCAATTCTGTGTCGCAATCAACTCAAACGTGTGAGATAGAAATGCGATCTCGAATCAACTCATACTCTACGCGCTTCAAATGTTATGTTCTCCCGCGCATAATACCTAAACTATCGGGCGTTCACGTTGAGCGCGCGCAGTTTAAAATACCGCAGCATTTACAATTAGCAAACGAACAGTTTAATGAATCGCATAAAATAGATATTTTGATAGGCGCGGATCAGTTTTGGAATATTCTAATTGATGGTAAAATGCGCTTAAATAATGGTCCGTACCTTCAAAATACAAAGCTCGGTTGGATAGTTTCGGGCCCTGTTAATTTAAATACGCACAATAAGGGCCACATACAATGCAACTTTTCACAAACTATAGACGCTCAGCTCAGGCGGTTCTGGGAACTCGAGGAACTGCAACCACGAGACGCAATGAGTGACGATGAGCGGGCTTGTGAGCAATCCTTCGCCACCACTACTACGCGCAGCATTAGTGGTAGGTTTTGCGTTCACATCCCATTCAAAGAGTCACCGACAGTCCTCGGGGAATCCCGACCACAAGCCGAGCGAAAGTTTTATAGTTTAGAAAAGCGTTTATTATATTCTCTTAACAAACAATTATACATTGATTTTATGCGTGAATACATACATTTAGGCCATATGACTAAAATAAATACCTACCAGAGTCCGCACTACTTCATGCCACATCATGGTGTCTTCCGCGAACACAGCACCACTACTAAATTACGCGTGGTCTTTGATGCTAGTGCTGAAACCAGCAGTGGCAAGTCGTTAAATAATAATTTGTCATGGCTTAGTAAAATCAATATACCAAGTCACGTTTTTCAGATTAATGCGTTAAACAATCAACTTGACATCTTTACCGACGCGTCGCAATCTGCATATGGCGCGTGCGCTTATGTACGTAGTGCGTGCAACGGTCGTGTTAAAGTAAGGCTGCTTTTTTCTAAGAGTAAAGTAGCCCCCCTCAAACCCGTCACCATACCTAAATTAGAGTTGTGCGGAGTTTTACTGGGCGCAAAGCTTTATTATAAAATACGTAGTGCGCTAACACGCGAGTTCGACGACGTTGTGTTTTGGACAGACTCGACTATCGTGTTGGGATGGCTTCGCATTACACCATCACTTCTTAAAACCTTCGTTCAGAATCGAGTCGCCAAAATACACGAATTGTCAAAAGATTGCACATGGCGACACGTCCGCGGCACAGAAAACCCCGATTTAGTGTCACGAGGTATCACCTTCGCAGAACTAGCGAGCTCTAAAGTGTGGTGGGAAGGCCCTTCGTTTCTACATGACTTTGACGTTTCTGACAGCGCAAATATTCCAGTTGACTCAACTTCAAATTATTTATCTCAAGAGTTGCCTGAAATTAAATCTAGTACAGTAAATTTACTCTCTGTAGAACGATCCAACTTAAACGACAATAATTGGTTTCCTTTTAATCGTTTCTCGCAATATAACCGTATAATTAACACTGCAGCCTATGTATTAAGATTTATATATAATACGCGCAACAAAATAGATAAGCTAACTGGTGCGCTTAGGATCGACGAGCTTTTAGAAGCTAAAATAACCTTGGCAAGATACTCTCAAATACAGTCATTTCCACACGAATATAATATTTTGTTGCAGGGTGGGAGTTTACCTATAAAACATAAACTATCAAAATTGTATTTATTTTTAGATAACAAAAAATTACTTCGCGTAGGCGGTAGAATCGAAGCTTCGCCTCACATCGATTACGATCAAAAACATCCCATATTATTGTCAAGTAAACACACATTTACAAATCTACTGTTTCGCTATGAACATTTACAGTCCATGCACGCCGGTCCACAAGCTTTACTCTACAAGGTGCGCGTCGAGTGGTGGCCAGTCGCAGGTCGTAATCTTGCTAGGAAGGTTTCTCATCAGTGTGTCGTATGTACTCGCATGAGAGGGAAAACTGTTAATCCTTTGATGGGCAACTTGCCGAAGGAACGAGTGACAATAACTCATCCTTTTTATAACGTAGGCGTTGACTACGCAGGACCAATGTGCATATTAAACCGTAGAGGTAGAGGATCGCGTACTATAAAATGTTATATTGTTTATTTATATGTTTTACCACGCGCGCTGTTCATCTAGAATTAGTAAGCGACCTTACCACCGATGCCTATCTTCTTGCTTTAAAGCGCTTTATATCGAGAAGAGGAAAGCCCGCACAGATATTTTCTGATAATGGTAGAAATTTTGTAGGGCTCATGAATGATTTCGCTCAGTTCTTATCACAATGTAGTTCGACCATCATACAATATGCCAATAGTCAAAATATTAAATTTAAATTCATACCTCCGTATTCTCCGCATTTTGGTGGCTTGTGGGAAGCTGGCGTCAAAGCTCGCAAATACCATCTGCGCCGCGTCGTGGGTACCGCACACCTGACTTTCGAGGAGTTCACCACTGTGCTGACGCAAATAGAGGCGATATTAAACTCTCGCCCGCTGATGCCACTATTATCAGACTCTAGAGACCTGCTTCCTCTGAGCCCTGGTCACTTCCTGATTGGCCGTCCACTTACTGCTCCGGTTTGTGAAGACGACTTGCACGATGTCCCTGTGCACCGGCTTACTCGCTACCAGAGGCTGGAACAAATTCGACAGCACTTCTGGGCTCGCTGGACTAAGGAGTATGTTTCGGAGCTACAAACCAGAGTTAAATGGACTGAGAGAACGCGCGAGCTGGAGCCTGGAACTCTGGTTATAATTAAGGAAGACAATCTTCCCCCGCTGAAATGGGCACTCGGCCGTATTTTAAAATCCATCCCCGGAAAAGACGGCATAACCAGGGTCGCCGTTATAAAAACAGTGTCGGGTGAGGTGAGACGACCCTACGCAAAGATCTGTCCGCTGTGGATGAAAGATGAAGAATAAAAACTAAAGGGAAACTATATATATATATATACATTGAAAGCTCTTTCAAGGCCGCGGGCATGTTCCGTTTTTATGTTCATGCTGTATGGATTAGATTATGTTTCAGTGTCATCTGTCAAATGAACGCGAGAGAGCGCGCGGTTTGTGAAAATCATTATTCATTTGTTTTATTCTTTTGTTTTTCTTCATTGTCATAACTCGGTCTGCATGTAATGTGTAAAAATATAGACTACAAACTAAATAAATGTTTTAATCCGCTGTTTTAATAAAAATAAAGATAAAATAGCTGCAACTGCAATAAGCTGCCACACTGAGTAAGTCCCGTTTGGTGGTCCACTTCAATTAGAACGCCATGGTGGAGATATGTTTTGGCAAAATTTTATGAAGAACCAGTTCTTTCGTTCCAGTTCCACTAACCTTCAGGTGAGATTAAGGTCAAACGCAGTTAAAAAACTTAAGGTAATTCAATATGTTGATAAATTTCTGACGTAAGTTTTGGGAAAAATATTTTCTAAACCAGCTCAGATCTAAGTTTCCAAAACGGCCCCTTTTTGTGGTATTCGGTCTCCGTAATCCAGGTAAATAAGTTAATTAATTTATATAAAATAAACACAAGATTACATGCCCCATTATTTCTAATTAATTACTTAATTAACCCTAGCTAAGATCTAAATCAACAAATTATCCTTCAAAAAAGCTCCTCCAGTACTTAAAATCCACTATTACCGCAAGATAGATAATTTTGCCGATATCCTCCAATCCGGTTTAACTCTTCAATTCCCATGTCCAAATAACTAAAAAATAAATCATTATATTTATAGAACATTACTAAAGTGTGATGGGATAAGCCAAAAAAAAATTTAAAAAATTATGGAGTACCTCCTTCTATTTTTTTAGGGGGGGTCACCTACAGGTGACACTGGGCATTGTGTAATTAAAATTCAGAAGAACACGCGATATTTTTTATTAATACAGTAAGAGCAAAACATCTTTGTTTTATAACAATAATTGTTAGTAAATGAGAAATGTAAAACTTATTTATTGTGGAAGCTATACTAACACTTTAGATGCAAACAAATATTGCACTTGGCACACATTTTCCTAGTGCGTTGGTGACAATAACCGCATCTTCGTTGGGAGCAGTCAACTGCGGAGTGATCGTCAGCACTTCCTGCACCCCTCTTCTCGTCAGGCACTCTCATTTGCATAGGAACACCACAAGCTGAATTGCGGCTCGGAGATATAACATATTTTTGCAGGTATATAGTAGCCACATTTCGTCGAAAATCGCAGTAAGTCCAGTTGTTTGCAGACTGTCTTTTTATTAGCCATGCATTTTGGCAAGCTGCATCTACGCCAAAAGCAAAGAGAGGCATACCATTTCCTTATAGCAATTTCTTTTTTTTGTTTTTTCGTTGGTGCAGGTAGGTTGATTTCTTCAACTTCTTCCAGGTCACGTGAACTACTTTCTCTTGAAGTCGAAGGTCTATTTTGTAGTTCCACATGAGACCGTAGCATACGACTGGGAAGATGAAGAATACTAGCTTTTCTAGCTACTTAGCTTTTCATCTCCACTATCTACATCAGTCACTGCACCATCTTCAGGTGGAAATAAAATTATGTCACATGGGTCGTCCTCTGCCTCCAACAGCTCAGCGATTTCATGTAACGTCAACAACCTGTAACACCCATACAAGCTCTCAAACAATATTCATAGAATGATAAGCCGAACTGTAAATATAGTCTGTAATTACTTTGAATGAATTCAAACAGTAGGTTATTATCATACATATAGTATACTGCCCAGTGTCACCTACAGGTGACACACAACATACTCATAGTTATACCAATAATGCTAAGGGCTATTTTAATTGTAAAATGGATTTTTATTATAGCTTACGTATTCATTGATTACATGCAATAAGAAAAAATAAGAATACTTACGGTTTAGGCATATTTATTTCACTGTATATCTCAAGAAATCACGCAAACTAGGACGAGTGCAATTACGCGCGAAACAAATGCCTAAATTGTCAGATGACGGTCAGTTAGTGTTGCCACAAAAAAAACAATAAATAGTGTCACTCATTAGCTTTACTACTTCAGTGGTAGAATAAAAAAATATTAATGACGTTTGTTAAAAAAAAATATCAAACTTTCGTCACCTACAAGTGACACTGGGAATTGACGAGTTAATCCAGTGCACACCACCCTGAAGCAGTACGATCCAGTTCATCGCAGATATTTCGCGTTGGAACAGATTACAGCGATGCGGATACGGTATGCTTGTTAATCTGTGCATAAAACATAGAGCTAGAAAGATATCGAAAACCTATTTAAAATTGAAAATCGAATAGAAGGATCTAGTTAAATAAAATTAAGACTTAATCGTTCACCGGTTTGTGCCCTGTTTTGTAAAGGTTACAATTCTACAATTGTAAATTACAATTCTTTAGCTAAATACAGAATAGATTATTATGCCTTGGTGATGCATAATCATGGCAACTAGTAGAATAGAACGTTAACTGCATCAAACACAACGCATAGGGACTTCTCAAATAATTAAAAAGTGAAAAAATAAATGAACGAGGTACATATCTATGAAATAACTACCTAGCTGTTTCGTGTGAACCGCGCAATTTAAAAAAAACATATGTGCTATTTCAGGCTGTACGCTATATCGCTATGCCAAATTTCACCTAAATCCGTTGCGCTGGGCAAACTTTCACATTTAAAGTAGTAGTAGAATTACTTTGCTAAATGAGGTGGTAAAATAATTCGGACGAGTTTCGCGGATGATATAGAGTCGCCTAATAATAGTCAATAATATTTTAATAGCAGAATAAGACTGATGAGTAGGTCATAATTAAGAAAACAATTAAAATTTCAAAATTCTTTTAAGTCATCAAAATTTCAGTTTTGTCTGTAGTCATACTTTACAGCAAGTAATAAAAACGTTTCCATCTAATTTTATGTAATAATAAATGTAGATTAATCTCAAATTTTACTCACAGAGAAGAATCTTGAAATTTTATTATTTTAGAAATTCAGACCCACTCATCATTCCTAATGTGCTATTAAAATATAATTGACCCCGTATAGTGCATACATCAAATTGTCGGGTGTTTCCTTTTAAGAAGGCGTGTAGCTTTTAAAACAACCAATAAGAATAATAACGTTAAGTTTGAGTACAGTCGTGTAACATTTTCGTCTTCATCTTTACCGGGTGAGGTAAAAGAAAAATTAAATCCGGTATTTTATAAAAAAATACCTTATAGCTCTAACCTAAAAGTGTAATGTTATGTTATGTTATGTAATAGTGAATGACAGATTTGAAGTAAGGGTGTTTAATTTTCAGAGTTTTATATTGTTTCCTCCCTCTTAAATACATTTTTTATATGGTACGCAATATTCCAACAAAATATCGTACTACTCTGATAAAATGATAGAAATTTTTATTTTATATAACAGCTCTGAATATTTTTAACTCTATATCAGCATTATGAAAGCTATGTCGCTTCAAAACTTTACACTGAGCATTGTCTACGTTTTTTCGAACGCCGAAGCATTTTTTATGAAAATTGATGACAAAGGTTTACAAAAATGGCCTCGTATTGGAAAAAAGCTACATTGTTTGTATAAAAGTTTAAACAATGATTGACAACGCCTTCAGACTCAATAATACACGAAATACTTGCTACATTTTTATGGTTTCTACGGTGTTTTTCAAATATTATGAGTCCTGTGACAATTATTATGTTAAAAGAATCTGTGTCTACTGATAAAAATATTTTTTTTTAAATTACGCAATGTATGAAACAGAATTAGAGGAGGGAAAATACATAATAGGCTCCAAAACTGTCAAACTTGAAACGTCACTATAAGTGGTGTTGACTTAATACACGCCATGGAAGTCTATTTTATTGGCTTAGGTAAAAGATGGCGTTGCTAGTTTTAGAACGATGCAAAATATAACAAAAGCACTAAAGTTGTCTTGAAAAATCAAGTGAGCTCCTAATTCACAGCTTTTTTTAAGAAACCTTAGTGACCTTAAATAACGAATCAATGAAAAATGAATTAACATTGGGTTTCTTTTTCGTACGTACTCTACAGTGGAAATTTTGAGTATTTTATAACTCTAGACTATTAGAATAAAATAAAATAAATCGAAGACTACAGACATATAACTAAACAAGAGAGAATCTAGGAAAATTATGAACAAATGGTTAAAAAGTCTGCACTTTAATATTCATTCACAACGCACTTTTATGCAGCACTTTTATGGTCATTCATTACACAAACATAAAACACACTTACAAACACACACACATAAACACAACCCATTAGTTGCGTACTATCTTATCTATATAATGTTATGTATCTGATTTTTTCTTTATCTTAGTAAATTAAATAACTAATATATATTAATTGCAAAACTAAATGTTGTAGTAAAAATAATATTGTTATTAAATATCGCCTAACCAATTCTACTCTTAATTGTATTGTTAAAATATTGTGAACCTATAATTGGCATTCAGTATATTTCTTCTTAAGTTTCTTAATATTTATATTATTGTATAAAATACTCAAGTGCTGTTGGTTCTGTAAACTATAAATAAATAAATAAATAAAATTAATGAAGTTGAAGCAATTTTCACTATGCTAAATTAAGGTTATTCACTCTCACAAAACACACATACACGCACTCACACACTTACATGTTTTAGATCAAACATTATTCTCTTTTATTTTTATATGGCGGATTGCTTCCATGCTGGACTGGGAGCGAACGAAAAACATAGAATGTGCCAGATGCTTCTCTTCCCGGGCATGCTGTGAAAGTCAGTAAAGGGACAGAGGTTTTAAAGGCGTTTTTGTGGGCGATAGGCTGACCCCCTGTCACTACAATAGTCTTTCTCTATCTTTATAATACCTCCAAATTTGTCAAACCTGACATCAGATGGTCCTATAACCTCTGGTGTTCTGCCTACCCCATAAGGGATACAGGCGTGACGTTATGTATGTATGTATGTATGTTTTATATGGCGGGTTTCAATATTCAACTGACTGGTATGAGAAACCGATACAGGTACAAAACTGGTAGAAAAAAAGGCTACGAGCTGTAAGTCCTCAAATTTGGACTGGGCTTTCTTTACATGACGTTCTTCCAAGAAAATAAGCGATATATGATTTATAGCATGTCACGCATTTGCAAATTTTTTATATGATATTTGAACTATATAAATGAATAAACTTATTCAATTTATTCTTGCTATGTTTTGGTATTCGACAAATATATTATATAATGTTTTTAGAGCTTTTTGTCAATAATTGCGTTTAATTGCTTACGTAAAACGAAACGCCAATCCTTTGACTTATTTTGCCATTGGTAAAATCACATTTTTTATAACGTCAAAGTAAATATTTAAAAGACAAATTATGTCATTCAATAATACTCAGCCTATTTTTCAAAAACTGTTATAGATAAGTTAGAAAGAGAAAACTGGATTATTGATATGTTGATATAACATTAATAAATTGTTACGTCGTTGGATAGATAAAATAACTTATTCTTTATATGGTCATATGTAATGAAAACTTTATTCGCTATTGCCAATAACACTGATTTAAAATTGACTGTAAATTGAGTCAAAAACCTCGAGAGCTTCAGGTGCATACATACATAACTACTGCGCGACGTAAGTCTGTAAGTGAACCAGTATTTGCCTTTTTACTATTTATTTATAACTATAAAAAATATCTTGGATTGTGTAGTTCTTATACCTATTTGATCGAATAAAGGGTTTTGTTTAAATCCCAGACAATAACACCCACTGCATGGCCCTAAAGTAAGCATAGCTTGTGTGTGATATAAGATACCATGTTTTTTTAGAATTGTGACTTGGTTAAATTTAATTAGAAGAAATTGTAAGAAATATTCGTACTAGAAACAAAAGAAAATCTTTTCCATGTTTTAATAGAATGTAAAAATAATGAGTCATTACGAAATAAATTGTAAGTTGATACACAACAAGATATTATGTTTATGTTTCACTGTGTATTTAGTTCCAAATTCACGAATGAGAAAAGCCAACGCGTTATTTATTTTTATGTACAATCTCTAGAGTTAAGGAAACAAATGATGTATACCTAAGTTTTTTCTATTGTCAAATTATTTAAAAAAAAAAGCTGTCTTAACCTTGTAGGTGTATAGCTTTTTAAATAAATATTTTAAAAAAATAGCTTTAATTTAAATTGTGATAAAATTACTCTTTTTCACTTTGTATCAAGAATATCAGAGCAATTTTACTAAAATGTATTTTCCGTTTGCCGTTCTACTTGGCAATGACCCAAAATGGCAAAAACTTTTGATTTATTTACTTTCATGTAGGTAGAGTGAATACAAGCAATTTATGTTTATTTATCATGTAAGTTAGATCATAATTTGGGCAAAAGGCGCTAAAATGGCTTTTGAAAATCCATAACGCCCACTGTATACAAGTATGCAGGTCCCGGGACCGACTACCGCATAATATAACCCAGAAGTATAACTTGATGGCTCTAGTATTATTATCTGGGTATTTTATTTTATTTTTAGATAAATTCACACAAATATACATTGTTACGAGTATCAAAGTTTAATTCCTTGACTCTGGCATAGAAAGCAAAGTTATGAAAATAAATTAAATACACGTGTACAGTCACGTCTAATAAGATGTATACATTCTCATTGGAATTTGAAACTTATCACAACCGAGTAAGTTGCGAAGTGTTACACCTTATTGCAGGTGACTGTACATTGGAATAAGGTAACTCACAAACAACATGTCCTCCGCAGGTAAACACGCATCCTTGTAACAAACCGGCGTTGAACGATCTGCCATATTGAGTGATATGCACAGTTGCCTCTACATCGCGATAAATTCGAAAAATACCATAACTTCATAAAAAGTCGTTTCGACGTAGTGGATTCAAACATATTTTTTCTAAAACGCAAATTAAGGCGATACCTTGGACACCAATCCCGCCTGCAGTGCGAGCACAGAACTTTATCGATTCGTGTTTTCACCAAAATTCGTATGGAGTAGGTTTGTAAGCAACGATTGAAAACCAGCCACTGCCCCAGGACAAGTTTAAATAAATATGTGCCTTGCTAATTTAAAATGTTTTTGAACATGTTGTATTGTTAAATAAATGTAAAGTTGATAAAAAAAAAATTGCAACCGACTCCATATTTATTTATACTTTATTGCACACAATTACAATAGAAAAACTTATAAAATAAAAAAAAAACATACAGATAGGCACAAAAGGCGGCCTTATCGCTGTAAAACAATCTCTACCAGACAACTATACGAATATTCGTAAATATACGTGTCGACAAAGTTCTGTGCTCGCACTGTTGTTTTGAATGTTACACTGCAACAATAATTCTAATCAGAGACAAATTTCTCAATGTGTATCGTTTTTCCTCATATTTTTTTAAATATTACTTTTATACACCAACATTGTTTAAAATTCGCATTATGTATGAGATAAACTCCACCTAAAACAAGATATTAATCCCTTAAGATTAAAAAAGGTATCTTACAGGGAATCAACAAATACTTTAATCCTAAGGGTTATAATGTCATTTGATTTTGGAATGTCAACTGGAGTGAAATTTAGTAATACCTACATGGACATGGCTGTATGACTAGTTGCTTTGCCTAATTAAAAATATATGGACTTTAAATTTGGCTGTATAAGTTTGTGTACCTTTGCATTTGGAACGAATGCCAAGAAACACCGAAACAAAACTAAAAACCCTTGTAAAAAGGGTGGCTGTATGCGACGGTTTCTTTTGCCTTTTGAAAAATCCAAATAAGAAGTAAAATTGCGCGGTTTTTGAAAAGAAAATTCTTTCAATTTATTTCAATAGTATTCAAATCAATAAAATATGTCGAGCTCGATTGATTTAACCAGAAGACATTAGAATGAAGCAAATAGTATCGTCGATAATATTTTGCCGTGTAAATCGAAGCATTTGTACATGAAATGTTACGAAGATTTCTTTGCTTGGAAAACTAAAAAAGCCGTGAAAATTATTTCGAAGTCATACCAAAAAATTGAGATAAATAAAAATTACCCAACCAGGCCCGGTCGGCAAATTTTTATTTATCACATTTTTTGGTATGACTTCGAACATTTTTCATTTATTTAAGAATAATTGAGCATTTTAAATGAAAAACTTAGAATAGTAGATTATGCATCAAGGGGATAAAGCAGTGTATTATGTCACGGGCGTCATATTGAATCCTGAGCGAAATGAAGGATTCTGTAGATAATTCCCGAACGCAGTGAGGGAATTAAGATGTTAATTCCCGAACGAAGTGAGGGAATTATGGTAAGAATCCTGAATGAAGCGAGGGATTCAAGACTGCCCAAGACTAAGACACTGTTATCCCCGAGGAGCTTACTCTACTTTATACACCACCTTGTAAGATAATTAGGTAATGAAACGCAGGAATTAAATCAAGTAGGTACTTAGGTATTTAATAATTTGGAAATTAAAGTTAATATTAGAAACAATTGACATATGTAAAGATAAAGTGATATTTCTATTTGGTATATTCATTGTTTACTGTTGTCTTCAACATTGAATAAATAGTCCATAGGCTGCTAGGTTTCTTTGTAGCAGACAAATGTTGAAAATATACTAAAAGCAATGACTCCGAAATAATTTTCACGGCTTTTTTAGTTTTCCAAGCAAAGAAATCTTCGTAAAATTTCATGTACAAATGCTTCGATTTACACGGCAAAATATTATCAACGATACTATTTGCTTCATTTCTAATATCTTCTGGTGTTAAATCGTCACTCGAGCTCGACATATTTATTTATTTGAATACTATTGAAATAAAAACTCTGAAAACATTTTCTTTTCAAAAACCGCGCAATTTTTCGTCTTATTTGTCTTTTTCAAAAGGCAAAAGAAACCGTCGCATACAGGTATTTTACGAGGGTTTTTAATTTTTTCTTGGTAGTCGTTTCAAATGCAAAGGTACACAAACTTATACAGCCAAATTTAAAGTCCATATATTTTTTAATTAGGCAAAGCAACTAGTCATACAGCCATGTCCATTGACATTCGCTCCAATTGACATTCCAAAATCAAATGACATTATAACCCTTAGGATTAAAGTATTTTTTATTCCCTGTAAGATACCTTTTTTAATCTTAAGGGATTAATATCTTGTTTTAGGTGGAGTTTATCTCATACATAATGCGAATTTTAAACAAAGGTGGTGTATAAACATTATTATAGACTTGTTATACTTACTGTATTTTTTCGCTTTCATATTAGTATCTTATTAGTTTGTCTAAAATTACTTGAAAGTTTTGTACAACTGTTATTAAACTATTGTGAAGTAAGTAGTGATAATTAAATAGCTGACAATATATGCTTAAGAAAATCACCCGAACCTGGGACTCCTGCTTGCCGGATGGGCGCTATTCCAACTGAGCTACCGGGCCCTGGCGACACGCAATCGAATCGGCAATTGGAACTTGGCATATTCTGTTTTTACGTTAAAATAACGTAACGTAGCTCCATCTAGCTCGGGTTTAGATCCAAGCCCACTTTGCATCTAAACCCGAGACCAATATCTTTTCAGTTTAATCTCATTTCAATTGAAGCATTGCATATTTTAATGATATTTTAAGTTTTTCCATTTAATAATCCTCAATAAATATTAAATAACTGAAGCATATTTTTCACTTATTTCAAGAATTATTGAGCATTATTAAATGCAAAAGTAATAAAACTTCCTAAGCAGTGCTGAATATTGTTTGTTAATTTATAAAATTTGTTATAGCACTTTGAAAAAAAAAACCTTTTTTTTATATTGTTAGGATAGGACGTTTGTCTTCCATGCCACCTGATGGAAAGTGCGCATAAAGACTATGGTGGTACACGTCCATCCACGAGAAACCTATTCACTAGACACATAAAAGTTCCAGGACTGTAGTGGTCAGGACCATCCGTACCAAAAAGGAACTATCGAAGCGTTTTGTTCGACTTCTTGGTAAATCCACTATATAGGGATGGAAGTTCTGTCTGCGTCTGGTAGTCCGGTGATAAAAAGGAGTGGGTTCAATTTGGTCAAAAAGAGCACTCGCACACTCACCAAAATGTAGCCGTTAAAATACTGGTTAACAAGCAACCTTATAAGGTTGTAAATACTACACAAGATAACCCGATAACTATACAATTTCTTCTTCTGAAAATCAGTTTTGTTTTCAATTTGACCCACACTATGCACTTACTTAAATAAACATTTCAGAAAACCAGAATTTGCGTTAACGTACAAGAAAACAGAATTCCACCTAAGTATTTTCAGTTTGTCACAATAGCACAATAGCAAATGACTAAAGTGATCGACAAATAGTGGTTACTTACGAGTTGTAGATGTGATTTTGTGCAGCGGAAAATTTGTTGGTTGTTTGCCTATATGTTTGTGTCCTCAACGCTTCAAACTTGTATTCGATCAAATGAAACATTTCCATTAAAGCTGTTTTTTTGTATTCTGCAATAATTCCATAATAAAAAGATAAGAAAAATACTTCACATAACAAATTCTAAGCTTATTAATTATCCAATTTTATACACCAACTAAATGGCCCCAAAATATACATACATACATAACTTCACGCCTGTCTCCCTTTGGGGTAGGCATAGACAAGGGAACACCAATTGCTGCGATCCATACATACTCGTACCTCTTTCGCTTACTCCACGTTCATCAATCTTTTCATACATGATCGCCGGTTACGGGTACTTGTGACAAGGCCCTTTTTCAAAATGTCGCCAATTTGATTGGCATACGTTCGCCTAGGCCGGCCCCTTCCAACAACACCATCCATCCTTGTTCTGTACACCTCTTTCGTAAATCTACTTTCACTCATCCTTTTCTAATGCCCAAACCATCGTAGCATACCCTTTTCAATCTTAGTCACTACATCTTCTTTCAATCCGCATCTCTTGCTTATTTCACTGTTGCGCATCCAATCACTTAATTTCGGTCCACACATGCTCCTCAAAGCTCTCATCTCCGCAGCTTTAAGTGCCTGGGCAGTGATATTTGGCATTTCCAAACGGTGGAACTATGGGGTGCTCCTAGTACCTGTTACGCCGCAGCTCAGCACTCGACTGAACCGTTGTCAAGACTGAGAAACAGATGGAGGTGATGATGTATAACTTTTTCCACTGTCAGATGCTTAACACCTCAGTCTCTCGTGACCAAAGGTTCTGCAAAGATACCGAATCGTCGAGCTAAACATGCGATAAATCCGGTTAAAATAGATTATGAACGCAAAAACTTAAGACAGTATTATTTTGTAAATATTTACTAAGAATTTATTAAATAAGTATACGTTGCACAGAGTCCCAGTTTGAGGTAGCAATTCAAAAAATAACACAACGTTCGATGGCTCTTTGACACAAAAACAGTCTTTGGTTTCTAAACCAGCTCATTCTTGTTCTTGTATTCTCATTCCAGCAAATTATTGCGGTTTTGAATTATTATAATTATTGGTTAGAATTAAAACTTGATAAGAATTTAATGAGAATTAGAATAAATAAGAATTTATTTACTCAGTAAAGTGTTAGTGAAACTTAAGTGAAGTCTCTGACCCCTAAACTAGACAGAGTCTGTATTATAGGGTTCAGAATTATTATCTATCTACATAATTAAAAGAGCCTTAGGTATTCGCGAAATTAACTCCCGAAAATGTACCTTTGGAACTCAACAGCTCAGATCTTATTGCTGTTGAAGTTGTGATTTGGCATTTGTCCAAAAATTGAATCAATCTTTTATGATTAAAAATATCCAATATTATATTAAACAAGAAATTCACCAATAAGGAACTCATCAGAGGCATATTTTAAATTAGTTAAGTACATTCTTCTCAGAATTCCTTCCAACTCAGCTTTCAGAAATCGTGACCGCTAACCATTGACTCAATTAAATATTCAAGAATTATGTAAATCTGAGATAATAAATACTAAGAGAATAAATTTCCAACATACTTTGGCTTTGAAGTATAAAACTATTTATAAAACGCTTACAACAAGACTTGAAGAATAGTAAAAGATAAAATGAAAGAAAAATTAAAAACCGAATGAAATTAGTTTTACGTTAGTAGTATGATATCTTTATAAATAAATAAATATTTCTGACACTCACACAACATTATCTAGCCCAAATTAAGTTTCTTAAAGAACTAATGTTATGGGTACTAGTTAATTGATATACTTAAGAAATATATAAACATACCTACATATTGAATAAATTCATATTTTTCATTAGATAATAAACTTATATACACATATAAACATCCATGACTTGACGACTAATATCTGTGTTCATCACACAAATATCCGTGGCCGCCGGAATTCGAACCCAGGACCTCTGGCATAGAAGGTAATGTACGTTACCCCTACACCAGCCGTTCGTATGAAGTATTTACTTCCACAAGGTATCTGCTTACAACTCATTAATAAAAGAACAGTTCTTATTTTATGAATGTGATAGACTTATATTCGTCGAATTACTTATGACCTTTTGTCAAAAATGTAAAAAAGAAGTGTGAGATTTAAAAATGTTAGGTGAGTGATAACTGATTGTTTATCAAGCTGCTTTTGTGTCACGATTAGTGTCGGATATGTCCGATTAACTAGTTTCGGGCTCATATAGAGTCTTCGGGTATCCGAGTAGTCGGGGATATCCGACACTTAAAAGTCGCTTGATAAACAGTTAAATCAGATAAATCAGATTTAAACCTTTAAAACTTCGACATGAAATATAAACAAAAAATTACACTCTTTTGTATAATTATTATTATTTTAAATCTTAAAACAATAAGGAAACACAATGTAAAGCACTGGTTAACAATTACCCCAGATAACAAATTTCATACACGAGAAAC
Organism: Stenoptilia bipunctidactyla; assembly: GCA_944452665.1. Taxonomy (NCBI): domain Eukaryota; kingdom Metazoa; phylum Arthropoda; class Insecta; order Lepidoptera; family Pterophoridae; genus Stenoptilia; species Stenoptilia bipunctidactyla. Next base: position 16,049,597 of record OX101741.1, read on the forward strand.
CCCATTTTACACACTAGTGATTCTTGAGTCATGTATAAAACCAAACTAACGAAAGTAAACACTGTTTCATTTGTTACCGCTTTACCATACGGCTTGATAACAAGCGGCAACAAAAGGATAAGATTTTATCTTCATACATTTTGGCCAATATGTGTACCGCGAGGTACATTGTCAGCAAAATGGTAGGGCATGTAAAACAAGGAAAAGTAAAATATAGGATATATTTACCTATTATGCTGTAAAATAAATTATTGAAAGTTGTAAAACATAGCCGTTTTGGAACATAAGATAAATATTTTTTGAAATAGGTATGTCAGCAAATTTCAATACTGATAGCATGGCATTACTCCGTTAGTCATTCAAATAAGGTCGTTATTCCAATAAATAAATAAACAACAGAATGACAAACTGTCAGTTGGACAGTTATATCAGTAGCATTTTTTTTTGTAGGCATTTTCTTTTCATGTATTAGTCCAGCGTAGATCGGAAATGTTAATACAGTTTTTTACAGTTTTCATTTTATGACGGTACCTCAAATGGGCCACTTATATGGGGATCCTTTCCTCCCATGCAAGAGGTCCTGGGTTTGAACCCATTGGGGTGAATGTAAGCATAGATATACGGCGTCATGTCATGGATGTTCATTATAACCTTTTTTGTTTTTCTCCGAGTTTTTTTCTGTCTTTTTGTTCTGATGCGGCTAGAAAAATTTGACGAGAATTTCACTTAAGACAGCAATTTTATACGGTGTAACTTAGGCTTTTATTTTGTACTATGCACGAAGCTGCGAGATTTGGTTGGTCTATCTTAAATCTCGTTCACATTCACAATTTAAAAATGAAAGGGCTTACACATTATTATTTATTATTTATTGGTTTATTAGTTGTTTTTTTTTATGTGTTTAAGTGTTTGTTTATTGTTAGATTTGGTTAGGTGCCGTGTGTACCTCCTCAAGGCAGTAGCTGAAAACCAGCGATTTACTGTCTGAGTAAATAATTACGCTGAGCTATGGCTGATTGCAATACTACAGCACATTACATTATTATTATTCTTTTTGTTCTGTTTCAAGTTGTATTTTTCTTTATTAATGTGTGTGCATGTTGTACCTCAATAAATGAGTTTATCTATCTATCTATCTATTCAAATAGTAAGAAAGTTCTTTGTTAGTGTACGTATGAAAAAGGTATAGAGAATAAGGCCCGTATTAGCTTATGCCTTGTATAGGGCATACTTAGCTTCAAGTTGCATGGCTAATTAAGTTGGAAACTTGACATGCTCTCGGTTCCCTTCACTTTACACCACTTACTTGCGGTTTAAATATAAATTAATTTTCTTCAAAGTTAACTCAAGTTTTTAAATAATGTTTCAGTGGTTTGCAGAAATATTGAAAAAGTTTTTGATGTTACATGAGTAAAATATTTTTTTTTCCCATAACTCTGAGATTTTAAAACATTTGAATTTTGACCTTTTATGATGTTTAAGACTTTGAAACGCTTTATAAGCCAGTGACATTGAAAAATCGCTTAAAACATAACAATATGGACATGATGTAGTGCCAATAAAATAGTTCCTATCATATTAAAGTTACTAACTTCGGCTGCAAATAAGTTTTTATACTAGGTACTTAGTAGAAGGTTCTAGCATTACATATAAGTTAATATTAAGTATCTGAAGTTTTTGCAATTCATTCGTTACAACTCCGTGTAATAAGCCCACTACAGGGCTATGAGTCTCTCCTCTGGGTGAAGAAAAGGTTTAGGCCGTAATCCACCAAGCTGATCCAGTGCTGGTTGGTATACAGCACACGGGACCGACTGTTTACCGTGCTCAATAAAATTTTGCCCAGTAAAATTCATTATGCTAAATAAATGAAAAGTTGAAATCGCGTATAAACATATTTTACATTATAACTCCAAGTCTCGAGTGACTGGATACGCAATAAAATTCAGTAATGTATTCTGTTTAATATCTTAATGCGAATTATTAAAAATGGATAACGTGTTTTATTTTAAATGAAAATGTTTCACTAACAACAACATTACTCTATCTTTGTTACAATCTGTCTTTGTTTTACGTTGCCTTTGCCGAATATCTTTCTCGTACAGTACAGTACAGTACAATGAATGCTAATAACTAGCCACACGTGAATATGCTATCATTTGAGCCCCGACGTGATTTTCAAAATACAGGGTGCATAAAATACACGCAACGCATGGTTACATTAGTGTTGGCAGCGATCCGCGTGCTAGGTCACGTGCCGCGGTTGACTCGGTTGTACGTAAATAGTAACACAACTTTATTACTTTATAGGGAATTCTAGTGAAAAATTAAGTACGTACTTTACTTAATTGTACGAATTGGCGCGGTGATATTTGGCGGCAGATTTAATACAGGGTGACTGGAGGGTCACTTTCGAAATTTGAGGACGTGACAGTTTGAGATCATACACGATGAGAAAAATAAAATTAAAAATTACAATTATTTATTCACTGAGTAAACTTAACGAAAAGCTAAAGAATTCATTACGCAACGCATGGTTACACTGGTAATTACTTATCAGGGGGATGTACGCACGGTGTTATCAACGAAAAATAAGTAGGTAGGTATAGACGACTTTTCGAACGGTCGTCGAGTCGTGAAGCATTCGTAAACTCTTTATTTATTTATATTTATTTATTTTGGTGAAAAATTAAGTACCTACTTTTATTCGATAACTATGATCAGAAACTAGTACAGAGTGCTCTCCTTCAATATCTAAAATTTGTCACCAGTCACCCTGTATAAAGGGTGGTTGCTAGCCAGGCAGACCCTGAAGGAGTTCTGCCACCAAGGGAGGCTCGGATTAGTCGCCTTTACGACACTTATCCATGAACGGTATGGCTACTCTGCAGTGCGCGCACAGAACTTTATCGATTCGTATTGTTACGAATGTTCAATGTTCGTAAAGTATGGAGACGGCTTGTAAGCAGTAATTGAAATCTATGCATTGCCACACGGCCAGTTTAAATAAATGTGTGCCTTGTTTATTTTGAATATTTGTAAACATGTTTTACTCTTAAATAAATGTAAAATAAAAAATTACAATGTTACTATAAACTGGAACTGACTCCATACTATACGAACATTCGTAAACATACCAGTAGACAAAGTTCTGTGCTCGCACCGCTGAGGCGAACCTAGGCGGGCTAAAATTATTTTTTAAAATATGCCAACGCGAGAAATGATTGTGTTTCAAGTTGATATCTCGTATGTATATTATAATATATATTTTTTTATAATAAATCGCTAACAAGCATCACCCATGGACACCTGCGTCTCTGTTGGAGCTACGTGGGCGATGCAATGTAGGCGATGCTGACCTTTTAGATATACTATTTCTAATGTATTTTTCTAAAGAAATTTCTCGTAAAGTTTTGCAAAAACACAAAAATAATATTTGATCTTACTTACTATATTAATTTTGTAGTAAAAAAGTATTAGATGAAAAGTACTTACCCATTATGTAGTAAAGATACTTTATAGACATTTTTTATTTATTTTAATAATTATACTACTCAAAAACATTGGGGTAATTTTCTTCACTAAAAACGATTGTATGACACTTTAAACTTAATTTTAATCTAGTTTTAGTGTCTTTGCATAAAATTGATATGTTAATGTATTCTTTACATTATTCTGAATAAAGTTTTTTAATCTTTACCCTCAATTGGAAAAACATAAATCATCAAATTGCAATTTCCTATTCCCAATTTCTTATTCACTTGTCTTTAGACTATCATCACGAATGTTTCTGGAAAAGTTATAAAATAACACAACATATTATCAAAAGTCAAGTTTTAAAGTTTTAAAATTCTTCCCATCCAATACCATCGGTTATCATGGAAGTTATTTTGGGAAAAAAATGTTGTATTAATCTTAAAAAACGTTATGTTATAAATGTTATGTCGTCGGATGTTTGAGGAGAAATTTAAAAGTATAAAATTTATCTTCAAGGTCTTACAAAATATTATTATATTTACTTATGCATGAAATCATAACAAACTGCCAAATCCTTATTTGTTCACGCTCGAATAACCTCGTTCGCAAGCTAACGTTACAGCCAGAGTAAAATATTCAAGATATTAAGTAAATTGTTTGTAAAAAAATGCTTTGTATATTAATTTTGGAGCTACTGGAAATTCATTCGCTCATTTTTAGGGCAGATAATACAGGGTGACTGGTGACAAATTTTAGGTACTGAAGAAGAGCACTCTGAATTCGGTTCTGATCATAATTATGTAATAAAAGAAGATATTAAATTTTTCACCAGAAATCCCTATGAATAAATAAAGAGACCTTACTACACTTTTCCCGACGCGCTGCCTCAGTCCGCACGCATAAAGTCGTGTTCCCGCCACACGCATACCACCACCCGCTAAGTATCTATTGCATTACGCTTATGTAACCATGCATTGCGTAGTGAATTCTTTAACTTTCGGTTAAGTTTACTCAGTAAATAATTAATATTTATTTTTCCTCTTCCTGTATATCTCAAACTATCACGTCCTGGAATTTTGAAAATGACCCACCTTGCTTGAGACAGTTCAGGTGACTCAGCAGCCCTTTGGGACGCCAGATACTCAACGTTCTGTTGAAGCCGAGCTTGAGACAGTTTGGGTGACTCAGCAGCCCTTTGAGACACCAGATCCTCAACGTTCTGTTGAAGCCGAGCTTGAAACAGTTTAGGTGACTCAGCAGCCCTTTATGACGCTAGATACTCAACGTTCTGTTGAACCCGAGCTTCAGACAGTTCGGGTGACTCAGCAGCCCTTTGAGACGCCAGATCTTTAACGTTCTGTTGAAGCCGAGCTAGAGACAGTTCGGGTGACCCAGCAGCCCTTTGAGACGCCAGATACTCAACGTTCTGTTGAAGCCGAGCTAGAGACAGTTCGGGTGACCCAGCAGCCCTTTGAGACGCCAGATACTCAAAGTTCTGTTGAAGCCGAGCTTGAGACAGTTCGGGTGACTCAGCAGCCCTTTGAGACACCAGATCCTCAACGTTCTGTTGAAGCCGAGCTTGAAACAGTTTAGGTGACTCAGCAGCCCTTTATGACGCTAGATACTCAACGTTCTGTTGAAGCCGAGCTAGAGACAGTTCGGGTGACCCAGCAGCCCTTTGAGACGCCAGATACTCAACGTTCTGTTGAAGCCGAGCTTGAGACAGTTCGGGTGACTCAGCAGCCCTTTATGATGCTAGATACTCAACGTTCTGTTGAACCCGAGCTTGAGACAGTTCGGTTGACTCAGCAGCCCTTTGAGACGCCAGATCCTTAACGTTCTGTTGAAGCCGAGCTAGAGACAGTTCGGGTGACCAAGCAGAGCTTTGAGACACCAGATACTCAACGTTCTGTTGAAGCCGAGCTAGAGACAGTTCGGGTGACCCAGCAGCCCTTTGAGACGCCAGATACTCAACGTTCTGTTGAAGCCGAGCTTGAGACAGTTTGCGTGACTGCTATTAAAATATTATTGACTATTATTAGGCGACCCTATATATGATTAAATAACCACACGCGCAATTTATTATGGGCTCTCTAGTGACTGCGCTGCAGTAGGAAACTGCTCCAATAGATACGTATTTTTACATTTACAGCAAATTAAATTATAAATATTTAATATAAAAGTAATCATAAAAATCCATTCGGTAGTTTTGCGTGAAAGAGTTATAATTAGCAAAAACCTATAAGCTATATTATAGGCTATGTATATTATTGTAAAGTTTCATAAGAATCTATTCATTAAATACTATTCATTCTCATATTTTCTATGTGTCTGCTGGTGCAGTTGGTGCCCGCGACTTCATCTGCACACGATTAGTATTTCGAATACGTTATTTTCTTCTCCAAGGTCCTATAGAACTAAAATTCATCAACATAGCCATGTTGTAATAAAAATAAAAAAATATTTCTTATAAATAGCTTTAACCCACTAAAAACTAAATGATACTTATCTATTACACCGCAAAAGTATTAATTTCAAACAATATCCAAGTGTTATCTAAGTAGGTATCTTAAAATCTTAATATAGGTTTTAAACAACTATATTTTCTTCGACTGAAAACAGTGCCACCTATACGATTATGGACGAAAAAAACGGTCTATTCACTCACCGCACACTTGAAATATCGTTATTTTTAATTCACTCATATCTTTATAAATAATAAAATCATATTTTAGCCTGATGTATAAGTTATATTATTGTAAAGTTTCATTAATATCTATTAGGTGGTTTTTGCATGAAAGAGGAACACAGTATGCATGTTTATATGTAATTATCTTTGATTGTTCCTCACGCTCAAACGGCTTAGCCGATTTTAATGTAATTTGTTATGGTAGTTTATTAGTCCTGGACTAATAATTAAGACAAAGAAATCGACGATTATAAGTCGGAAACGATATTTCGATGCCTCCAATTTACACTCCTCTAAATCCAAATTCATAGGTTTACAGGAGAAGCATTTGAACGAAAAAAGTTGATAAAATGTTGATAAAATTAATTCAGATGTATTTATGATTTTTTCGCTGTGACTAGCATATTAGCTTATTTACTGCTTCTTCAAACCTCATTAATAATATTTTGTTTAAGTCTTGTTCAAAAGTTAGCCCTTCTTAGAGGACTGTATGCGGTAAAATTTGGCATCGATTAGTTACGTCGAAAATGATATTAGAAACTAGTTTACACTATTTCAACTATTATTATCAGATAAAAAGATATATTTTTGTCAATTTATAAAAGTTAGCGTTTTGTTCTTGGGATAACAAGGAAATCTTACGCCACGTTACCCACCTATAACTATAGAAATGTTACATTAAGAAGAAATGAAAATATAATAGTAAATAAGGGAAATATTTGTAAAAAAAATCATTTAAGTTTGTTATATGAAAGTCAGCAGACGAGCACTAGATCCACCTGATGGAAAGCGGCATCTAGGCCCATGTACTTATATAGTTAGTCGGAAGTGCGATGACTAACATTACGTTGCTGATTCAAGGCTTCAGATGGTCAAGCCTTTTGTTCCCAGTAACTTCACTGGTTACCCTCTTCACCTTTATCCGGAACACAAATGCGCACACCCGCAGTTATTATGGTGGTTTAAATTATAGTTATACTAACTGTTCCGGTCTGCGGGAATATCGACATAAAAATTGCCTATGTGCTATTATAGACTGTACACTATCACTATGCCTGATTTCATCTAAATCCGTTGAGCCGTTCGGCCTTGATTGAGGAACAAACATCCTTACATCCATCCAATAATTTATAGGTTTCCTAATTACAATGGACTCACAGTGTTTTCTGAAGGATCCATTGTTCTTCTACTGGCTGTTACGTTTATGCTGGATAACAGAATGAGCAACACCTTAATCCTCTCCGACTCCCAGAATTTCCTTCAGGATCTCAAAAGCAATCTTTTCTACCTTGGATCCAAATTCCCATCTATACTCCAAATAAAGCATCTCCGGTTTCTCTGTAATCTACACAACATTAATATTACTCTGGCCTGGATACCTGGCCACTCAGAAATCACTGGCAACTATTCGGTTAACTGCTTTGCCCAGGCTTCCGTTAAGACTGGCTCACTAGACCATTAAACATACTTTATCCGTGATCTCAGCCTGTGGGCTAAGTCACGATTCTATAAAAATTTAAGCAAATAATAGAAAAAAACTCGTAGAATTGTAGGCAAACATTATGGAGATATCCAGCCCATAATGCCATGTAAGCCGTGATCCGGTACCTACATGAAAATCTCCAAAAAATAATTTCAAATATAAGCATGCCACGGTTGGCTCACTGCTGCTCTCCTGTTTTATACAAGATAGCGGTCATATAGCTCTTTAAATAGACAAGCGATTTATGTGATAATCAAAAAATCTACATTTTTGACTTAGAGGAGTGTAAATTGGAGGCATCGATTTTATTCCAAAATTTTAGTTTGCTTTTTATTCGATAGATGTCGCTGTACGTCGATTAAAGTGAAAAATGAATGAAAATGAAAACTTTTTTATTCTTATGTTTCAAATTATTTCACTGGCTGAGCCTGTGTTTTCTCTAAAACAAAGTTGAAAAGGAAGTATACGGTAATACCAAATACTCTCTAAAGCTTCGTTAAACATAAGAGCCCAATACATACTGATAAGTGATAACAGTAATACCCAATACATACTAATTACAGAAATCCCGAAAATTCATTAAATTACATTATTATACTGAAAATAGCTATAATTTATTCCATGCTGGACTGGGAGCAAAGGAAAAACATAGAACGTGCCAGCTGCTTCTCTTCCCGTTCATATTGTAAAAGTCAGTTAAGGGACAGAGTCAGTTTTGACGACCGGCTGGTGTAGCGGTTACATACATTGCCTTCTATGCCAGAGGTCCTGGGTTCGAATCCCGGCGGCGGCGGATATTTGTGTGATGAACACAGATATTAGACGTCAAGTCATGGATGTTTATATGTTTATATAAGTTTATTTTAATAAAAAATATGTATTTATTCAATATGTATGTTTATATATTTCTTAAGTTTTTTTTTTTTTTATAAGTGACTAAACCCGCCTTTGACCTCAATCTCACCTGATGGTAAGTGACGATGAGGTCGAAGATGAAAGCACACGGGTTTAGGAAGGAACTGGCTCTTTATACAATATTGCCGGAACACATTACCGCCGGAGCGGTAACATTTGGCGGCAGACTTTATATAAAGGGTGGTCGCTAGCCAGGCGGACCCAGATGGGATCCTACCACCAAGCATAAGTATATCAGTTATCTAGTATCCATAATACAAGTACTTTAAGAAACTTAATTTGGGCTAGATAATGTTGTGTTAGTGTCAGAAATATTTACTTATATTTACTTTACTTAGAGGTTTTATTGGAGGTTTTTACCCCCTGTCACTGCAATAGTCTCTCTCCAGCACTATAATGCCTCCAAATTCGTCAAACGTGACATCAGATGGTTATAATATAATGGCTATAAGCCTCTGGTGTTCTATTTTCCCCATTAGGGATACAGGCATGAAGTTATGTATGAATGTTTGTACTGAAAATCGCCGCGATAGTTTAAAATATTTTAAAATTTTCAGTTTTGATGGACAAGTGCGCCAAGGGTAAACTTAAACTCTTAGCTTCAACTTAGGAGTTCAATGTTATAATACATTTTATAAGGGTTTAAAGATCTTATTATAAAACTCAACTGGAACCGATCACCGTTTGCGAGACAGATTTTTTAAAAGGGTATCCTCAATCCTGCCTCCAAACATATAAAATTAGGAAATTCCTGTGGTTAACATTGGTGAGAACTTCCAATTATCCCACTCGCACTATTATTGTCACCATAGCTGGTATTACTATAAAGGTGGCGACTGTCCTGAAAATTTCGCCGTAACGCATTCGCGGCGAGCGTGTTACGTTACGGCACTACCTACCTGAATGACTGTACCTTTGCTCGTGACGAGCACAATGCTCGACTGCACTCTGCCATTGGTAATTATAATGATTTGTGGTTGTACTGACCTAAAATAACGGCGTAACGTAAGTCTCAAAGGTATTCGCGACAATGCCGACAACCGAGCGGAATACGCGGCGCCCGCAGCGGGCGGCTCACCTCGTTGTCCTGACCTGGAAGAATCCTTCGTAATGTAACGCTACGTTACGACAAAATGTTACAAGACAGTCGCCATCTTTACAAATTAATAAAATTAACACTAGACGGCATTAATTGCATTAAGCTGTATAAGAAAAGTATTTTTGTCATATTTTCGCGTTTATTTCGTGTAATGTCCTAAAATTGAAATTACTGGGTGTTTAAATCCAAACCGATAACGAGCAGACACCGAAACTGCTGCACACGTTGCTGGGTTAAAAACCCATTAAATGTTTATAGATCTATTAGGAGACCGTATTTTAGAATATTTATTACTTTTGGTACTCGATCCAAAAATGTAATATAACGTTTTAGAATAGCCCTAGTGCTATTTTATCGTTATAATACACCAATAATATTATAGTTGTAGTAGTTCTGGAGGATAAATTTTCTTTGTTTTTACTGAGCTAAAATAGGTAAGTACTGATAACTCGTAGTTCAAAGACATGTATAATACAAAAGAGCTTGAACATGACTTTAAGTACCTACCTAATATATTAGCAATATTTAGGTTTAGCTACAATTTCAATAGTTTACGTATTACGTATTTATTTTACGTATTACCAATATCCAATAATAAATACACAATCGTACTAACGAAAATCTCGTAAATCTGAAAAGGATTTTTTTTTAATTTTAAAAGCTCACTAAAGTTATATGGTATGTTCGATATCGTTAGCGGCCTTTACAAATACACCACAACTGTGTTTAAATTTGCTGCGAACGCGCCTAAGCAAACATGACTTGGTTATAAAAATATTAGAATCGATTGGGATCACGATTTTAGACGTACTGATGTACAGTTAATAATATGTATACATTTTCATTGGAATTTCAACCTTATTGTGATCACCTTTTGAAAGTCCTTTGACTGAAGTGACTTCTTATCATGACTGTACCAAAGCTTTTTTAACTCAGTCCAAATATAAAATACTGTATTTATATCTGTACTTTTTGTTTGAATAAGAAGAATGGGACTTTTTCCTGCATGTATCCTTAAGCCAGGTGAACATGAAGACTAAGGTGGTGCACATACATTCATGAGAAACCTCTTCAATCAATAGTTTAAAGTACCAGGACTTCAGTCAGGAAAAAGAGACACCGGCACTTTGTTCCACACGTTGGCTACTCGTACCAAAAAGGGAACTGTCGAAGCGCCTTGTTCGACTTTTTGCTAAAAATACTATTTTACCTAGCTATATCTACATATACGTATGATCTCAATCTTACCTGCGGGGCTAGCATGCGACCAGCGACATCGATAAATCGGGCCTTTTATCGATTTTATCGTTGGCTTAATCATGGTATTTAACAGAGTAATTATATCTATTATGGTGCGCATTATAGAATAAAATAACGAAATAATGTTTATCTTGTCGATTCGAGTCTTTATCTATGTCATTTTATGAGTTTCAATATGGTAGATCCTTTTTTTTTAAGCTTTATGAAAGCCAGAAAGCAGGCCGCGGGTCCACCTGATGGTAAGTTGTACTGTATGGTATACTGTTTGAAGTAATAGCTGGTGCCTGGGAGGGGTCACAGGATGCTCTAGGTGTATTTTGTGACCTATCCAAGGCATTTGACTGTGTTCAGCATGACACTCTCATCAGGAAACTCCACCACTACGGCATCAAAGGCACTGACCTCAAACTTTTGAATTCATACCTAAATCCAGGTCCGTAAAAATCGTTAATTAAAGACGGTCAGATTAATGATGCATTGCCGACCTAAAGCTTCAGCTGTTAAGGATGCGTTTCCGAAAAGGCTAGTTATCGAATTCTACTACTACATGTATAAGATTCACGCACACAAGCGTGCCGTGAAAAAGACGAAAGGTTTTGAACAGTTTTGATACTTTAGTTTTAAATATTTGCAAATTCTTTTATTAAAACGATTAAATTGGGTAAGATTAATTAAAGTGCTCGGAAAGTTTGAGCTCGTTTTATTCGTAACGATAAAACCTCACAATCGAACCTGATGAGCTGGTGGTACACTCGAGGGCTTCTACTGGAATTCCTATTCCTAGGCATGTCAAGTTCGAGTTCATAAGACGAGACATTACCATCAGTCCTGGTAGTGGGAGCTGAAGGTATGCCTTGAGGTACTACTGGAACTCCTAGACGAGTAGAGCTAGGCATGTCGAGTTTGGGTTCATTTTGATTCTTAGGACGAGACCTTACCACCCGTTCTGGTAGTGGAAGCTGAAGGTATACCTCGAGGTGCTACTGGTACATACACCTAGACGGATAGAGCTAGGCATGTCGAGTTTGGGTTCATTTTGATTCGCAGGACGAGACCTTACCACCAATTCTGGTAGTGGGAGCTGAAGGTATACCTCGAGGTGCTAGTGGTACTCCTAGACGGGTAAAGCTAGATATATCGAGTTTGGGTTCATTTTGATTCGTAGGACGAGACCTTACCACCAGTTCTGGTAGTGGGAGCTGAAGGTATACCTCGAGGTGCCATTGGTACTCCTAGACGGGTAAAGCTAGTTATATCGAGTTTGGGTTCATTTTGATTCGTAGGACGAGACCTTACCACCAGTTCTGGTAGTGGGAGCTGAAAGTATACCTCGAGGTGCCACTGGTACTCCTAGACGGGTAAAGCTAGGTATATCGAGTTTGGGTTTATTTTGATGCGTAGGACGAGACCTTACTACCAGTTCTGGTAGTGGGAGCTGAAGGTACCATATTTTAAAAGAACTGAACAGGACACAAGGAACTGAAATCTATAGGCGGTCAGATTTGGTGGAATCGGGTTTTCATATTTTAAAAGAAATAGTAAAATTTATTGACAAAGGATAATGCAAGTGATTGGGCTCCAAAAAAAAAGTCATTGTGCAGGGATGAGATGAAAGTCAGATTATAGATTAGACACATGTCATTCATATTTGTTAGGACGCTAAAAAAATTAGCCCTGGGAAAAAAAAGATATGACCAAAAATACATTTTGCGTTTAATTGAATAAAAATCGTTTTCTTTTATGATACAGAAACTGAACGCCCGTAGATTTCTACGAGTGTATTCGTATAACCTTTACAGCCATTGACTACGAAACGAGTGAATATTGTAAATAAATACGATTATTGGTAAAAAAAAGTGCTTGTGTGATCCTTATAAGTACCTAATGGGTTGGCTACACAGTTGTAAACCGCGATTAGTTCGTCTCTTTTCTTAGTATAGTGACTTCCCTTCTTATTATTGTCGACACACAAAAGAGATGTTATTATTAATCTGTCTCTTTTCTTACTATAGCGAACTTTTTGCGGCACTGGTTCGGCGACATTGGAAGCACGGTTTACAACTGTGTAGCCACCCCTTTTGATTTGATTTGTCTTTTTTCTTACTTTAGCGATGTCTCTTATACGGCACTGGTTCGGCGATATTGGAAAAGCAGTTTACAAATGTGTAACCACCCCTTATGAAATAATGGTATGTATGGTTCATCTAATACTGCCGTTTAGAATAAGCTAGTATGTTGCTATAAGTGGTTAATAAAGTCTAATAGTGGTTATATAATTATTACAACTAGATTTCATTAACGCTCTCTATCTCTTTCTCGGAGCACATTATTAGCGCGCATTGTCCATTTTATTCGAAACATTTCGGGGTTCGAGTTGAAAGTCGAACTTCTTTTATGATTATGATATTTAATTTTGTATTGTTAATATGAATCATGTGTTTAAAAGTACCTACTATTCCTTTTATAATTTATGATGTCTGTTTAATTGTACTGAAATAATGAATAACGTCTTCAAAAATAGTACTTATTTTATGTTTAAGAACTCTTACCAATGGTAATGAATGAAATAATAAATCATGTGTTTAAAAGTCTTACTTTTTTCATTAACGATAACCACTTATACCAACACATTAGCTTATTCTAAATGGCAGTATTAGATAAACCATACATACCATTATTTCATAAGGGGTGGTTACACATTTGTAAACTGCTTTTCCAATGTCGCCGAACCAGTGCCGTATAAGAAACATCGTTAAAGTAAGAAAAAAGACAAATCAAATCAAAAGGGGTGGCTACACAGTTGTAAACCGTGCTTCCAATGTCGCCGAACCAGTGCCGCAAAAAGTTCGCTATAGTAAGAAAAGAGACAGATTAATAACATCTCTTTTGTGACAGCGCACTGCTGTCTCGCTCGACGATAATAAGAAGGGAAGTCGCTATACTAAGAAAAGAGACGAACTAATCGCGGTTTACTACTGTGTAGCCAACCCATTAGGTACTTATAAGGATCACACAAGCACTTTTTTTTACCAATAATCGTATTTATTTACAATATTCACTCGTTTCGTAGTCAATGGCTGTAAAGGTTATACGAATACACTCGTAGAAATCTACGGGCGTTCAGTTTCTGTATCATAAAAGAAAACGATTTTTATTCTATTAAACGCAAAATGTGTTTTTGGTCATATCTTTTTTTTCCCAGGGCTAATTTTTTTGGCGTCCTAACAAATATGAATGACATGTGTCTAATCTATAATCTGACTCTCATCTCATCTCTGCACAATGACTTTTTTTTTGGAGCCCAATCACTTGCATTATCCTTTGTCCATAAATTTTATTATTTCTTTTAAAATATGAAAACCCGATTCCACCAAATCTGACCGCCTATAGATTTCAGTTCCTTGTGTCCTGTTCCGTTCTTTTAAAATATGGTACCTTCAGCTCCCACTACCAGAACTGGTGGTAAGGTCTCGTCCTACGCATCAAAATGAACCCAAACTCGATATAACTAGCTTTACCCGTCTAGGAGTACCAATGGCACCTCGAGGTATACCTTCAGCTCCCACTACCAGAACTGGTAGTAAGGTCTCGTCCTACGCATCAAAATGAACCCAAACTCGATATAACTAGCTTTACCCGTCTAGGAGTACCAATGGCACCTCGAGGTATACCTTCAGCTCCCACTACCAGAACTGGTGGTAAGGTCTCGTCCTACGAATCAAAATGAACCCAAACTCGATATATCTAGCTTTACCCGTCTAGGAGTACCAGTAGCACCTCGAGGTATACCTTCAGCTCCCACTACCAGAATTGGTGGTAAGGTCTCGTCCTGCGAATCAAAATGAACCCAAACTCGACATGCCTAGCTCTATCGGTCTACGAGTACCAGTAGCACCTTGAGGTATACCTTCAGCTCCTACTACCAGAACTGGTGGTAAGGTCTCGTCCTGCGAATCAAAATGAACCCAAACTCGACATGCCTAGCTCTATCGGTCTACGAGTACCAGTAGCACCTTGAGGTATACCTTCAGCTCCTACTACCAGAACTGGTGGTAAGGTCTCGTCCTGCGAATCAAAATGAACCCAAATTCGACATGCCTAGCTCTATCGGTCTACGAGTACCAGTAGCACCTTGAGGTATACCTTCAGCTCCTACTACCAAAACTGGTGGTAAGGTCTCTTCCTTCGAATCAAAATGAGCCCAAACTCGATATACCTAGCTTTACCCGTCTAGGAGTACCAGTAGCACCTCGAGGTATACCTTCAGACCCCACTACCAGAACTGGAGATAAGGTTTAGTCCTAACAAACATAATGATTCCAAGTTTCCAAATTCAATCCTAATCATAAAAGGTTTTGTAATTTTTTTTTTTCAATAAAATTATATTATTACCTTTTTAACTCAGTTCAGAGAGCGTCAAGTATCGAGACTTGTTTGATGTAATAAATTGTGTATGTACAGCGATGTTTCTTAGCACGAAAAATAACTCAAAAGCGATACAGGTCCACTCTCGACAGCGGCTGAGCGCAGACTGAAGATATCTAGTTTTTGTTTGGAATGATATTGACATTATTTGCTAAAGTATAATAACCCTTACCACAGTGTGTTAAGATTTACGCATTTATACAAACATGAAGAAAATTCCGTGTTTGGTTTTATTTTTTTTTAAAGGGTTTTTAGTAATAATTTCAAAGAAAAAAATGCGTATTATCAAAAATGAACATGTCAACCATCGAATAGTATTTTTTTTATTCATAAATACTTGTGTTTTCATACCAAAAGTGGTACCGTAAATTGGCTTAAAATCGTCATTTTCGTGCGACGAGGCATCGCAAAATTAGTTTTTAAGCCACAAAAACAAATTTATTTATATTATTTTTATATTATAAATGGAGATGAAAGTCTTATCTATCTATTAGTACTTGTAATTATACTAAACTTTGCGCCATTTTATCACAATATGTACCAGAAAATACCCTATTTTGAAGATTTGCGGAAACGCGTCCTTAAGGCCTTTTGCTTCTGTAATCTCACTGGCAGTTCCTTCCATTTAACTGGAGCGCAACAATTTACGTAAACTAAATTATTGCAGGATCAAAAATCACAGCGCCCTTTATGAAATGTGCACAGTCATGAGGTAAGATAAATTTACTTTAGGCACTTATAGGTAAAAAAAAAAAAAAAACATGATAATATTTGAATTTAATATTACACAATTGTTCATGTTTTTTTTTATTAATGTAAGAATATTAAATTGTTTATGTTTTCATTTAAATGTACTAATTTTCGTTACTTAAATTTATAAAACGTTACAATTTGAATTTTCGAAGGTTACATAATTTTTCATGTCTTATTTTTTGTTTAGAATATACGTTTTATGTTTTAATTTTAATTATTTTTTTATTGATAGGATATGATTTTCGGAATTGCTTTTTAATTTGTTTTTGGTTAATAATGGACTTTTTTAATGCCCACAAAAATATTTAATTGCCGCTTTATGTGTAAGGGTGCTTTGGAAATCAGCATTGCCTTGTCGGGCAACACTTAGCTGAAATTACCTTTTTGACACTTCTTTGATTTTTTTTAAATATCAGTTTTTGTGTCAATTAATGATTTCACACAGTTAGGTACTATGGCGAGTAAAATAGGAAGGTCTGTAGTAGCGCTCCAGGCATATGTCGTTTCACATGGGCATTACTACATGGTCTTAGAAAGGAATTTAATATTCTTGACATTATTAGTATATATTTCCATAGTACCTCAATTCCAAGTGGATTTCTACAATTTCTAGGATATACAAGTACAGTATTAGTACCGATGGGATGTCGTTCAAAAATTTTATTCGCCAGGGTTTTAGCACTTTCTTTATGACCAGTGCTAAAGTTTACGAGCGTTCCCGATTCGACTGCCGGCGCTGAAGGTTTTTAGATCACGATATAATAAGGAAAGGATGGCTGGCTTTTATGTGAAATGCATCGTATGCAAGCTATCAAATATAGTGTATTAAAACTTAACGAACTAAATAGTAATACTATTTAATATTTGTCAAAATTAAATAGTATTACTAGAATAATTATTATATAAAGATGTAATTATGTATGTACCTAACTCATATTAGCGCAAGTATAAACCTAAGTGGATTTTTGTCGCTAATTAATTAAGAATTCTATAAATTGTTAAACTGATAAATAAAAAAAAAAAAGATATAAAAAGATTATATAAGAAGATATATTAAAATTAAAAGATTTATTTATTGCTAGCTGTTTCGGGTGCTTATACCCACGCAATTTCGGGTTTTCGAATTTCTATGCGCTATTCCATTCTGTACACTATAACTGTGCCAAGTTCCATCTAGTGGTACAGATGTACAGTCGGAAGAGCACCCGCCCGGCAATCGAGAGGTTCGAGTCCTGGTCGGGTGATTTTACTTAGTATACAGGGTTTATTAGCGCATCAACTCTTGAGGGCAGCTTCTCTACATCAATCCCAACAACATTTGTTCTACGATTTTTTACGAATCTTGATAAATATCACGAAAATTAAAAACAAAAAATTTTTGCTCCTAACCTATTATTTTTTTGTAGCGATATTTTACTACGCAAGGTGCATGGCATGCCTACGCTCAGAGTAAATAGAGTAACTCATCTAAACTGAGGCTATAAATATTTTTTATGGGAAAACTAACATTTAAAAACTATTAATTTTAAAAAGTCGTAGAACAAATGTTGCTGGCATTGATGTTGAGAGGCTGCCAGCAAGAGTTGATGCGCTAATTAAAATTAACACTGTATTTTTCAGTTATATAAGAAAGATTAAAATTGATCAAATAAGATTTAATATATTACTTGCATTCCTACAATACTCCGCATTATCAATGCGAATGAACAAATATTCTGAATTGGTGTTGAACCTTCTATTGATTTACCTAATAGAGTGTTTTTCGAAAAGCAGGTAGGTATACTAAATAAGTTTGATGGCCAGCAGCCAGTACCCAGTAGCTCAGTTGAAAGGTAGATCTGGGTTCGAGCCCCAGCCGGCGTGTTTATAAAATGACTTGTTTTCGTTTAGCCTAGAAATATAAAAAGAAATAAAAAGGGAGGCATCCAAAAATTAAGATCATTTACAGTAGTACACGATACTATTATACTCATACTTCAATATTTATAGGCTTCGAAAACCATTCAACCAAAGTGCCTCAAATTGATTTAATTTTCAAGCCAATAATGGTGTATGTAAAATGGTTTTAGACTTATTTATTATTAAATTATGAACGGGCTTATAAACAAACCAGGTATATATTTTTTCAAAAATACGGGTGTTAACGTAATTTAGTTCAAAATATTGCTATCTAGTGTTACGTCTTTTAAATAAAATATCTATTTTTAAAGATTGTAGAGTGCTGAAACGTGATATTTCGAATACTTTACGATATATGAATATCGCGATAACTCCTGTCACTTTATACCTTCCTCAACCCTGAACTGAATATATTTTGGTGTGTGGTGCAAATAAAAAATAAAGATTTATTTTCATACACCCGCATTTGACCTCAATCTCACCTGATGGTAAGTGACGATCAGGTCGAAGATGAAAGCACACGGGTTTAGGAAGGAACTGGCTCTTTATACAATATTGACGGAACACATTACCGCCGGGGCGGTAACATTTGGCGGCAGACTTTATATAAAGGGTGGTCGCTAGCCAGGCGGACCCAGAAGGGATCCTACCACCAAGCAAAAAAAATATAGGGTATATTTTATTTCGGTTACTGGAACACCTGATGCAGAACCCTTAAGGGATCATCAAAACCGTAAGAAATATAGATATGATGCCTTAACAAAAGTTGTCCAGGATGATGAGCAGATTCTGCAGACATAAAAAAAATGTAGGATCTAAAAAAAATTTAATAGATTTTTAAAAGTTATGCCTAAAACTTACTAGAATATGGTGGAGATCTTCGGCATACAGATCAGAAGTACTCATTGCTCAGTAGCGCGTAGACTGACCATGAGTCTAAGGTCGTGGGTTCGATCCTGCTCGCGTAATTTTTTTTTATTATATATTTTTTTATTTTGTTTACAATAAATATTTATTTGTGAACAAAATTGTCTTTGACACCACTTGATTTCAATCAAGATCCAAAGAGATATCGTAATAATTTTAAAATAACTCCGTAATAAAATAAATAGGCCACTCACGCTGTTAATTGTTCGAGATACCTACCAAACTCTGGGTGCCTATGACCATATTCACCCAACTTTTATTATTTCACTTGAAAATAAGATTTCTCTGAATGAACCACCAAATTTTTGTAACGGTTGTGAGTCAGACTACCCACGAATTTAATTTTATAACTTTCTATTCCAAAATATTAAAAATACTAAGTTTTTTTTCAAATCGGTGAATAAGTCCGAATTTGACCTCATTCTCACCTGATGGTAAGTATAAATGAGGTCGAATACCGAAGACAAGCCAGTTCTATCATAAACCCGTTTGCGGCTCTAGAACTGGCTCTTTGAAGAATGTTTTCGTGACGCGTCACCGCTGGCAGTAGTGATATTTGACGGCAAATTTCAGTCAGCCGAGACGGTCAGTTTACCACCAAGCGGGGCTCACTCGGATTAGTCAATTATTCAGAGGCGGTAGGGTTATTCTAGGGGTACCTAAATTATAACTAAATTGTCGTCAAAATCAATGAATGCTGGGTTTCAATATTTTACATGAGTAAAAGCTACTACAAACGAATGGTAGGTAGTTATAAGAAATTTAAGTAGTAATTTGACAAGACTCTCTATCCAATAAAACCTCTATCCCTAAAATGACTTTTAAGGTATGCCCGGGAAGAGAAGCAACTGGTACATTCTATGATTTTCTGTTGCTCCCAGTCCAGCGTGGAAGCAACGAACGAACAGTGTTTTTGATATTGTAACGTGGCATTAGTAGATTAGATGTGAAAGATTTTGGATAGCCAGAAGAAAAAAAACTGAACTACACTAAAAATAAACATGGGAATAAGAATTCTAAGGAAATACTCCTGGTAAAAGTACTAGGGGCTTAAAAATAATAAATCTGAATAATAGTTGGTATGCAGTAGAAAATTTTGCTATGTTGATAGGGCTAAATCATTAATAAAGCTTCTTGCGCGATTTAATACAGGTAGGTACAGAAGGCAGCAGGCATTACATTACATGTCAAATTTCCCAAAACAATTTTAACTTAGGTAATGTCGAGGGCATAGATTTCAGATTCAAGTAAAAAAAAAATTACAGATTTGTAAGACTTGATGTGCTGCCTTCTGTACATACAGAGATAATTTGTAAGAAAGTTAAACTTAAAATAATGGGACTCAAGGTTTTATTTATTTCGTTTGTTATTTCGTTTATTTTAATCATTTCTAGCTCTTGGAAGTTAGAAACCGTAGATTTAGAAGTAGAATAAAAAGTACCGTAGGTATGTGTTAACTACCAAAAGAAATTACATTAATATTGGCTCAGCCATTTTACCGTGAAAAGTAGCCAATCATAACTATAGATAGATACACATTATACACTGATAATGGTGGATGGATGGATCTTTGCTACTCTTTCACGCTAAAACTGTCGAATGTATTCTTCTGAAAATTTACAGTAATATAGCTTTACCTAGAATAACAATAAGCTATAATTAATGAAGATAGGTATTGCATGAAATATGTAAAATTTAAGACACTTTGGCACCCGATTGTGAACGCAATGGGGCAATGTGCCTAATATAACTATATAGTTACCTATGTTTGTGGTTAGGAGTTATACATATTATATGGGCGAAGATTCTTCATTTTTATTTTTGTTATTAAAGATAGTACTTAGGACCTTGGAGAAGAAAATAACCTACTCGAAATACTAATTCAATACAGACGAAGTCGCAGGCATCATCTATATCATCTAATATACATACCTACCTATACTTTTTCACAAAACACCTAGGTGAAACTGCGGGTCACAGCTTTGTTGTAAAAGTTTTTGAAGTAACTCTGTCTGTTTATCTATCAGTAACGCTTTCACAGCTTAACTACTGAATCGATTTTGACGAAATTTTTAATAAGGTAAGTTTAAACTTCAAGGAGAATATAATAATAGTATTTATCCAACTCCAATAACCGGTATCCACGCGGACGAAGTCGCGGGTCACAGCTAGTACCTATATAAAGCTGAAGAGTTTGTTTTTTTGTTTGTTTGCTTGAACGCGCTAATCTCCGATACTACAAATGGGATTTGAAAAATTATTTTTGTATTTGATAGCCCGACTCTTGAAGAAGGTTATATTTTATCCCGAACTTCCCACGGGATCAAAAGTTACGCGGGTAAAACCGCGCGCGGTGGCTAGTTTATATGTATAAAGTGGGACCTGAAGGGGTACTACCACCAACCGGGGTCCACTGGAATTAGTTGCCTCTTACGCCACCCTTGTCCAGGTGTGGTAGGTAGTAGGTATGGTAGGGCTATCCTTAACTCTCTCCTACTACTTATTTATTTATTTATTACAAAATCATAGCATCCACCTTTACAGAATGATTCCAATGCGATGGCGCTGTCAATTTTTATATGAAATCAACTTACAAAATAATTCAAACTAAACTAATACACATAGAAAAAATACCAAATTATTTACAAATAAAAATACAATTAAATTCAATAAATATCTAATAAATACTCAATATATCGTTTCAGAATATGTCAATAACATTAAAATACATTAAATTAAAACACCTCATACTAAAAAATAACCCCAATAATAATTCAATAATTTCCCTGAATGTCCATGTCAAATAATTATATTACAATGTTAAAACTACAACTACCTACTCATAACATATAACATACATACTTAGTGCTATTTGTGAATTCGTTCAAAGAACATGTAAACAAGTCTAGTCGATTCGCGACTATATTTAAAGTTTGCAGAGCGCGAGTGAGTGACTGACTTATCCTACTAAAAACACTACTTATCCTCAACTGAAGAAGTCAATGTGTAGTATATGTATGTATGTATATCTTGTATTCGTATGTATGTTTATATATAAATTAATAATTTCTGAATTTCTGTAAGAAATAGTCGATATGTTTTTGATATTTTTTTTTTGTTTTGTAAGTAAACCCCATCTGTTGTAATTTACTTTATCATGTTATTTTGGTTGCCCGGCAGAGATCGCTTACTAGCTTATTAGGCCGCCGATTGTGTTTTCTTTTTTATTGTCCTTTATTTTCTATTTTGTGTATGAACAATGAAGAGTAAATAAATAAATAAGGTCAAAGTTGAAACCACACAGGTTTAGGGAGGATTTCATGTGAAGGGTGGCCTCTAGCCAGATGAAATTTGAAAGTTCCCAGCCAAGCAAGAGACGATATGCGTTACCTACGAGTTTTGCCTACTCGTTTTTAGAGACGTACCCTAGAAAAATCGTAAAAAATCATAAATAAAAATTTTTTTTTATTCATTTCAGAAAAGCATAAATTACAAACATTGGCTTAAATATACAATGAAGGATAGAACATTGGTGCCTGAACTAGGATAATCCTGTTTTTCAGACTGCAGCGTGCTAAAATAACATTTAAAAAACATTCAAATTAAATGTAACTTCTGTAAAATAAAATATTCATAAAACTAAGAATTCCATTTTTAAATTTGATTCGATTTGGCGATCTTCGTAGCGCAGTGGTATTAGCCGCTACTACGTATATTAAATTGCGAGGCGAGGTTCGATCCCCGTACGAAACAAGAAAAAATATGTTAATACGGATGAATTCCCCCAGTGTTTGCTATGTGGAACCATATCAGCTCTGCTTAATTTAGGGCCATGTAGTTGGTGTGATTGTCTGGGGCTTATATTTATTTATTCAATGTGCCAGTGCCATTCCAAGCTTCGCCTGGATTCATGTACGGTAATAAGTCAATTCGTCGAGCACTTCAGTGTGAGAGAGACTAAAAAACATCCATTCATTCCTCCCAACAGACTTTCACTTTTTTAATACATTTAGGATTAATGACAAACGCAGCCATTTCACCTCATCGTAAGGGAAGATGAAGAACACAGGTTTAAAAACGAACAGGCTCGTCATTAAATATCTCTTCTCACAGCGACTTCTCGACATATTGACGACCGGCTGGTGTAGGGGTAACGTCTATGCCAGAGGTCCTGGGTTCGAATCCCGGCGGCGGCGGATAGATGTGTGATGATCACAGATATTGGTCGTCAAGTCATGGACGTGTATATGTCATTTAAGTTTATTCTAATAAAAAATATGTATTTATTCAATATGTATGTTTATATATTTCTTAAGTATATCAGTTTTTTTATATATTTCTGACACTCACACAACATTAACTAGTATTTAAAGTTAACTAGTATCCATAACACAAGTTCTTTAAGAAACTTAATTTGGGCTAGATAATGTTGTGTGAGTGTCAGAAATATTTATTATTTATATAACGTTATCATGACTGACGACAAATGTCTGTGTTATAAGCCACATATCATCCTCAACCGCGGTTTAAAAAAAAATATTTTTACACCTTTTTAACGCTTGTAACTTAACACTTAAGGCACATGAAAATGTAACAGCATTATTCACAGGTTATTTATTATTTATGAGACAAGCATTGGCTCGTTTTAGAATGTATTTTGATAATTTTTTCGACAAAAATGCAAATAGCATGCATAAAAAATACGTAAAATTACTTGACTTAAGTTTTGATTATATTTTATAATAAATCAAAGAGTCCCGATATGTGTAAAGACGACAAAAATTCAAGCTTATATTTAAACATAATTAAACGCAACAGAAGCTGCTGGTTAAATATGTGTTACAAATTCTGAGACTACTGGCAGTGTCTAGAGTTTTAGCTCATGTAGCTTATTGGATTTTACCTTTTAAGGTATATACCTTCCGTCTATTAAAATAAGGGTCTTTTAATATAAAATAATAACCCATTACCGAAGTACCCAACTAACTATACGTGGATCAATATATCGTAAGAGATCACTAGGATGATCCACCGGTTGGTAGTAGAATTGGCAAATCATACGCTAATCATTTCTCATTTCTGCAGAAAAAAGAGAAAGTTCAAATAGATAATTCCTTTTTTATTTACATTTAACTGTCAACTGAAGTATTAAAGTCAGTTAAGCAAATGGATTGCTAATGTAGAGAATTGATTTACGACTAATAATCTGCTTCTCAATGAAAGTAAAACTAAACGTGTGAAATTTTCTTGTTAAATATCCGGCACTCCAAGTTCAATTAAAATTCAATTTCAATTGAACCCCGCAAATTCAACGATGTTAGCATTGCCCTATACGTAAAACTCCTATAGGCATTTATTACATTCATAGGTTATATAACCAAAAGAATAATTTATGCAGAATACAAAGTTAAAATACTGCGAATAAAAAGTTTTCATTTTCATTTTAAATATCTCTAACGAAGCTACTGCGCAGCTTGTTTATTTTAGGTATTTTCAAAACTGAATGATAAAAAGTCATTCTTTTGTACGAAAATGCCATTTTCACGCTGCAGATACTCGTACATACGGACAATTTGTTCACTTTACAACCTTGAGTCAAGAGCGTAGCGTATAACGAAACAAATATTCACACTTTCACGTAATAGTACACTTGAAAATCTTATTGATGTAAAAAGACATGTTCCAGAGAAAATGGAACATACGTGGTGCTTATACTAATAAAAATTCTTTGGGTTGAATAAAATAGAAGAATAGAATATAATGTATTTGTAATATGAAAAAGAAAAGTATTAAGACACAAAAACAATAAGATCAAACTAAGTAGGTCAATCACAAATCAAAAAAATCTAATTTTTTATTAGTGTTACAATTTGCGATTACATGATTTAGAAGTCTCCTGTTAAGTTTTGAAAACCTGTATTAGGAGATTTCCTCTCTTACGTTCTATTCAGATTACAAATCTAGAAGAAAAACACTTACACAATAATTAAACTAACTAACAAAATGAAAAGTAAGGGTTATATTTATAAATAATAATTGTATACAAAAATATTACGCATAAGTTGTCAGAGCTCCAGTTATAGGTACATAAAATTTTAGAAATGGCATGGTTCTTGATATGGTATGAAATATAAATATGAGATATTTGTATGGTAAATAATGTATAATACGTAATAGAAATATAATATATATTTAATTAACATATTATGTTATATTACTTATGTTTTTGTAATTGTATTTTTTTAAAAGGTCAATGTAAATAAGTAGGTAAAAATAAACATATAGCATGATTAACATTCCTACAGTAAAGAAACACTAAATTCTAGTTAAGCTTAACATTTTCAGTTCGTAAAGTTTTTGGAACAAGTTGGTCCCTGCTCAGCATTGTGCTGGTTGCCAACAGCGCTGATCTTCAGCTGAGACCACGTTTTCAGTGCTCTTCCATTTAAAAATAAATAAAAAAAAAACATAATTTTCTGCACATACTATACAAGACACATAAGCTAACAAAACGGAAGCATAATTAATTATGGAATTCTTCTAAAGCCACTGGTTGTGGACTGTTGTTTTAGAAAAACAGAAAAAAGTTTATTCAGCAGTAATGAAAAAGCAATTACAATATAAAAAACACAAAAAAAACAAGTGGTTAAGGCTCAGCACACTCAATCAATGGTTTTTTTACTTCTGGATTTCAGCTTCAACCTTAATTAGGTTGCTAGCGGTTATAGGATGCTGCTTCCATGCTGGACTGGGAGCAAAAGAAAAACATAGAATGTACCACCTGCTTCTCTTCCCGGGCATACTGTAAAAGTCAGATAAGGGACAGAGGTGTTATGAGAGGCTTTTTTTGTGGGCGACAGGCTGACCCCCTGTTCCTGCCATAATCTCTCTCCATCATTATAATGCCTCCAAATTTTTCAAACTTGACATCAGACCTCTGGTGTTCTGCCTACCCCATACGCGATACAGGCGTGAAGTTATTTATGTATGTATGTAGGTTATAGGAAGATTGCTGTTGTTAACTTCTCCGTAGTAGATTGACTTTCTGAAGTAGTGGTATATTTATTACAGCTTACGATATCACAATAATTTAAGGACTGAACTTGACAAATATGTTTATGTTTTAAGGCGTATAAGAGAAATTTCGGGAACTAAAACATCAATGTTGTCCTATCATGGCTATGTTTCCTCGCTGCTACGTTATGGTATTATTTTGTGGGGCAACTCTGTCGACGTTATAAATGTGTTTAGAGCCCAAAAAAAATGTATCCGCTCCATATGTGGAGCTGGCTACCGTGACAGCTGCAAACCTCTATTTAGAAAGCTCAAAATATTGCCACTACCATGTTACATATTTTTGAAATCTGTTTGTTTGTAAAAAATAACTCAGAATATTTTAAAACGAATGAGCAAATGGTATATGGTCGAGGTAGACATGCATCCAAATTATATGCACCCATGCAAAAGCTAGAATTGTATAGACGAAATGTATACTTTTTGGCAATACGATTATATAACAAATTACCCAAGACATTAAAAACCCAGACTGTGATAAAATTTAAAAAAGCATTGTACCTAGGTATATTGTTTTATTAGATAAGCAGTATTATAATATAAATGATTTTTTAAATGAATGATAATGATTTAATATGCATGACATTTAATAATATAATTAAAAATAAGTAAATAAGTTTGAACATAAGTAATATAATTATCTTGGATTGTTAAATTGAAAAGTGGACAAAAATTTTCACACCGATATTGATGGTTGAATATGCTGTACAATACATTTAGATCTGAGAACTTTTTTTTTTCTATCATATTCTGCGAATAAATGGCATTCTATTTTATTCTTGTTTTAAAAAAAAATATTTGTAAACCCATCACCGATATGTTTCGATAATATTTTTACATCACACAAAATTTATCAAACAGTAAATTTATCTGTAGCTTTTCGGAAAATAACGCGAAACTAGAGCTTCCTGTGAATTTGTCTTTTTTATAGATAATCTTTGCTCGATTTATTACTTTATTGAGCTTGAGACTAGTACTTAAATGGCATTTGGGTCATTTCCGTACCCGACCGTTTCCCGCCTAATTCCTTCTTTAGCAAGCGGAAATAAAAGTACGAGCATTTCAACAGCTTTGCTGAATTCTGTATGTTCGAAAAAGGTTTTATTTGGTGAGTTCTCTGTTTTTTTTTATGTGTCGAGTGAATAGCTTTCAGATGGATGCGTAACGACATATTATGCCTCCCTCAAGGTGCGTCACGTGTCGCTCGTTCTCGAGCCGCCCTCATCAAGCGCTTACCGAAATTTTGATAGACAGGGCCTTGCTAATAATTGTAAGAAAACGAGATATCCCACATTAAAAAATCCGTTGTGAAAAGCTCTGGGTTATCGTCAAAAGTGCGAAATTTACTCTCCGTCAGCTTTTTATTTAGGGTTTCGCACACAAAGGGTAAAACCCTATATTTTTTAATCCCCAGACAATCACACCATTTAGATGGCCCCGAACTAAACAGAGCTTGTGATATGGGACACCATGTAGCGATCTAGGGGAAACTACAATATGAATACATAATATATAGATAAACACCCAGGGCTCATGATTATTTTCCACCAAGTGACATAGATGAAAAAGCTGTCATTTTTTTAATCCAAGTTTAAGTCGCTCCTGGGCGTACGGCTTCTGCAGACCAAAACATCAGTTTAAAATGTAAAATATAAATTATACCTCCGCGATAAACCCGGTTAAAAGTGTTTTATTTTAAAATTACAACTTCATTTCAGGATAGCAAAACTGGTTTTAATCAGAGTTTTGTCCTACGTGACGGACCTATGCTCAATTGCCACGGTTATTTCAGGGTTAGAATGTCCATACATGAACCTTTAATAAAATATATATAAAGTATAGATATACAGGGTTGATTTAAATTAGCACATGACCTCTTGCAGGCAACCACATCAATCCCAACATCACGTATTCTACGACTTTATAAAAATTCCCTCACAATTTATTTGTTGACTCTAAACTGGGGAACTTTATTTACCTACTCTGAGCGCAGGTATGCCACGCTCCTTGCGTAGGCAAAATATCGCCTCGTTCAGCGGGCAGACAACATTTTTTAACTTTTTTTTAAAGGAACATTTTTTTGTTTTTGTTTTTAATTTAAACTAACCCTGTATATTCAAATTATTTTAATATTCGACTTTATTTGCGAAACGTCGAGTTGATATTATAACCACGAGTAGCCGCGATGAAACCAGGTCTTAAATAAGTTCACCTAATACCTGTGTAATGTGTAATATTATCTCCGTTCAAAACAATATCATGAAATATTTAACCTTCCACACAAGAGATGGGCTATCAAATGCAAAAACACCCAGACCATAAATTATTTTTCAAATCCGACTGGTAGTTTCAAGAATTAATTCGTTCAAACATAAAATCGACTTTATTATATTATTCTGATATCGTTCCGACATGGGTTATCCGATATAAAATGTGGATGTATTTTAACATTAACGTTTTCTATAATAAAATATAATAGTAATTTTTATCTTCAGAAACATTTTCATTTTTTTCTGAGAGCATCATCCGCTTACGATTTTAGTAATGAGGCAGCATTGAATCAAGGGCGAGTTTACACTTTAAAACATTTCTCATAGAGGTTTTGTTATAGAGGGTGACTGGCGACAAATTTTAGATATTACTAGCTGACCCGGCAAACGTTGTTTTGCCATATAAGCAAAAAAGAAAAATAGATTCATCAAAATCGGTCAAGCCGTTTCGGAGGAGTATGGCAACGAAAACTGTGACACGAGAATTTTATATATTAGATATTCGATTCTGGTCATAATTATGAAATAAAAGTAGGTACCTACTTAATTTTTCACTAGTATTCCCTATACATAAATAAAGTTTTTTTTCGTGGCAATCACAACTCTGTAAGCCGCCGCGCCGCCGCGCTGCATCAAAATTAGTAAGCCGCGCCCCGCCGCAAAAGTAGTATGTGCGCTAGTGTAACCATGCTGCTTGAAACTAAGTAAATATGTAAGGCAGCCAATAATAAATAATTGTTTCCCTGGTGCTTCATATTGTGTTACATTAAATAAAGGTTTTGTGACTGACCTTAAAGTCAAAACAGTCTTGATAATTTTAGTTGGCAGACGGGATCATGCAAATAAAAAAGACACGATTCACAGTTTTTTTAAATTACATGAAAAGAAAAATATATGTAGAATATTTTTTTTTCCATTATCTTTTAGCCACTCTTTTTCAGAGAAAGAAAACAATATAAGGCACCATACAATATTACACACTATGACATGTAGGCATAGTGATAAATTCCATATGATCGATAGTATACCGTTTTACTTTAAGTATGATTACAATTTGTACAACTATTATATACGACAAACAGCAATTTCGCTATCATATATTATTAGTAATAATTTGCCAGTCATCTTGATTCAAACCTCTGCTTCTATTGAGTAGCCACTTATATTTGTGAAGCCGTTGGAATATAACATTCCAAGTAATATTATAGGACTAGTCTAGTTAATTTAAACTAGAGGCAGTGACAATAGATAATGAGACTTCTAGCTATAATCAAATTGATTATTTATAATCAAAATGATAGCATATATGTTCCAGCTGCAAAGTTAAAATGTATTAAAAATGTAATAAATGTAACTCACCAAAATATTGAAGGCATGGATTTACAAATTGAACTTTTTATGAACTAAGAAAATGTAGATATTTTGTGTATAACGGAGCACTGGATACAAGACCATCAAATGATAATTTTCATTCAAAAATTATCAAATAGCTAGTTCATATAGTAGAATCCAGGCAAATTGTGGCGGCTCCTTGATTATTACTTACAAAGGAATGAAATTTAAAGAACGAACGGATATTGTAAGTCTTTCTGTTGAGAAAACCATTGAAATAGCATGTATTGAGCTACGAAAAGTTATTATAATAAGCGTATACATGATTTGTTTGAAAAAAATCATGGAGGAAGCTTTACTTCAACTTCGTGATACCTTACCTAGAAAAAAATATCATTATTTGTGGTGATTTTAATATTGACTTACTAATCTAATCATCCCTGAGTAAAAGGGTAACATTTTTTTATCTTTCTTATGGTAATGTATTTGACTCTCTTAATGTATTTGAAGAATATTTTAACTTTGACTTTGATGCGTTGCGTGATGAGTTCTTTAACTTTCGGTTAAGTTTACTCAGTAAATCATTAATATTTATATTTTATTTTATTGTTTTTCTTCATGTATGATCTCAAACTATCACTTCCTCGAATTTCGAAAGTGACCCACCAGTCACCCTGTATACTAGCGGTTTCACGCAGTGCTTTTCTAGACTGTACACTATCACTATGTTAAATTACATCCAAGTCCATGGAGCCGTTTTGCCGTGATTGAAGTACACAACACAATCCGTATATCCATTCAAACTATCACATTTATAATATAAGTAATGTTAGTGATCACGTAAAAAGTAAGATTTTATCAAAAAACTTACAAATTGTTTAGTTTACACATTTGGATGAAACAATTCAAACAATTTACAAACAAAAGTCGAGCTTTAAAATGCATAATATCCTATATTTCATATGACTACGGAAGTATTTGTTGACAATGAGATAATATTGGATTCGCATTATACATATGTATGGCACACTTCGAGTTTGGTACAATTTTCAAGCTGATAGCGACTACTGTTTCAATGTTTTTCCACGAAATATCATTGCTCCCGCGGTGATGTCTTCCAACTACGATATATAGAATCCTTCCTAAGCCTGTGGTCTAACTTTATCGACCTTATCGTCAATTACCATCTCGTGAGATTAAAGTCAAATGCAGGAAAAGATCAGAAATATAAATCTTATACTGAGATTTTGGAGGCGCTCAAGCTTATTAAGTTGGTCTTCGGTGTCATCCAGATAGCATGTGTCTGCTAGTCAAAAATAGGTAAAAATGGAACATGTGCAATTGATATCTTGGTGGAAATCGAAAGAAGATTTTAAAGGCAGTTAAGCGAGTAGGTGGCTGCAAACATCTTTCTACTAAACTTATCCCTTCCAGGATAAAGTGCCGTTAAGAATTAAGTCAAGGTTTATTTTTTACATGTTTGCTATACGCAATAACCTCTTCACTAAATTATTTTTTAGGGAAAAGTGACCAATCTGTGCGGTTTACGTGATTTGGGCTGCCCATAATTATCGCCTGGGTTTTCGACGGATTTACGACAAGAAAGTGACCAGTACTCCAAGGAGTTTTTTTGAAAGGTCTTGATTTACAGTATCGATGCTAGCTGGTAAATCTTCCAAGCTAGTCTGCAGATAAAATTGTATAACGTTTGCATACATATGGTAGAAAGAAGATTGTAAATTGTATTTATAAAAGCAGAAAAAAGGAGAGGAGAGACATATCCACGGTTCAATGGCTGGTGTAATAATTCGATAGATCTGTTTAAATAACGTTCGGCTTGGTAAGAAGAAAGAGTTCCGTTCGGAGGGCACATTAAGCCTTCAAACATGGGCGCTGTATACTAGTATACAGTAGTAGTTAGGGTTTGTCAGAAGTCATAGAGGCGCCCTGAATATTTGGACATTCGTCAACTAGCATAAATACTTCCTCATCACCTAGGCAAGGGACATAGTCCTGCAGTATACATATCGCAAAGGGTTTTGATAAATAAAAAGTCAAGACATTTTTCTTTGCACCACACCCTATAAGGCTGAGGTCAAGTGTAAGATTATCCTAGAAAGGGCTCATGCCGAAGTTTGAAGAGGACCTTGACATCCCTTGAAGATCGGTCGTTTCACAGATGGTAGATTGCTTACTTTTTCAAGTACCAACTTTTAGGTTATATGGTTGATAAAACCATTAATGTAATAGCCGTATGAAGCTATTTGTTTTACATTTTAAGCGGATTTAGTAGATACCTACTTCACAAATAGTTAAAAACTGAAAAATATTTTTATATATCTTTTTTAAAATTTATAATAATAATATACGGGGTGGAATTTTTTAATGCCCTCTGGATGGAAAGTACCTACTCTTAATAATAGAGATAGCAAATTTTACTATAAAGGTACCTTCCTTTATTTTGGATAAGAAATAAAACTGCATTCAAAGATTTTTCGAAAATTTGCTTCACACAGAAATCGAACCGACTAAAATCTAAAAATGAAGATTTCATGATTTCTCTTTCATTAAATTAACCTAATATGTTAGAAAAATTTCATTCTTGTTATTGAACTTAATGATCGAGGCAATAAAATTACACAGAGTCATTTTTATAGATTTTAGTCGGTTCGATTCTCGGGTAAAGCGAGCGAATTTTCAAAGATCTTTGAATGCAGTTCCAAAATAAAGGAATGTTTCTTTTTAGTAAAATTTGCTATCTCTATTATTTAGAGTACTTTCCCTCCAGGGGGCATTCAAAAATTCGACCCTGTATACTATAGAAATATGGAACTGCCTTATCAAAAACGTTGTCAGAACACATCACCATCAGCGGCAGGATTTATATGAAGAGTGCCGCACTCTGAAGGGGTTCTACCACCAAGCGGTGGTCACTCGGATTAGTCGCTTTTTACGACACGCTTATCCAGGACGATAGGGCTGTTCTAAGCCTTCCCTACACGCAACTGTACCTTTTTGTTTCACAGTTTATCATGTTCAAACAGACAATCCCTTCAGTTAAATAAAACACCTATTTTATATCTCGTATAATTACATACATTTTAAGTTTTAACTCGACGGTAACGTGACTCATTGCCACGGGGGCTGCAAAGATAATAAATAATAAATAAATAAAATCCCCAGACAATCCACACCAACTACATGGCCCCAAATTAAGCATAGCTTGTGTTATGGGATACCATGTAGCGAACTAGGGGGGAACCTAGAATATAAATACATAAATAAATAAACACCCAGACACGGAACATTTTTTTTTCTTGTTCCACCGCAACCACCGGCGTCTGAGGCAGACAGGTTTGCCCCTTCGCCAAAGTGGGCGTCGCATAAATCCGGATAAATCCGGTAAATCCGGTTAAAAGTGCTTTATTGAATCGCGTTAATTTACGAATGCAGAGCATTAAAAAACCGACTTCACGTCAAAACTTTGGCTCAAGTATAAGGTCGTCAAGGTAAACGATCTTCGAATTCATACATATTTGAAAAAAAATTCATGTAGCAAAAGTACTCCATCGATTTCGATGGACCAAATGGGAAGTATCGTCTATCATATAAAACAAGAATCATCAAAATCGGTTCACCCACTCAAAAGTAATGATATAACAAACATAAAAAAAAACATACAGATGAATTCAGTACCTCCTTTTTTTTGAAGTCTAGTTTTTTGAGTTTTTTGAAAACTCAAGACAAAATCTCTTCAGTTTATTATATTACTAGAAGCCTCGCACGGTGTTACCCTAATAACTTTTTATTACGTAGGAATTCTCTGATAAAATATAACCATTATCTTTCCTCAATTGATTGACTATAAATTGCAAAAATATTCTCCAAATAACCGTTTGGTAGAAAGGTATTGCGGTATTGTATTGCAACAAATAAAGTCTTTATTACTGCCCGCTTTGCGCGGTTTGGCCCTCGTAATATTTGATTACGTAAGTATTCTTTGATAAAATATGGGTACCTATCGTCCTTTCTCAAGCGATTGACTATTAAATGCAAAAATTGGTTTAAATAAATCTGATTTCAAAGTGTTTTATTTGCGACTAGCTGTGACCCGCGACATCGTCCGTGTGGATACCGTTTATGAAGTTAAAACTTACCTTATTCTTAATTTCGTCAAAATCGACTCAGTAGTTTAGCTGTGAAAGCGTTACTGATAGATAAACAGACAGAATTACTTCAAAAACTGTTACAACAAAGCAGTGATCCGCAGTTTCACCTAGGTTTTGTGAAAAAGTATAGGTAGGTAGGTATATTACATAGATGATGCCCGCGACTTCGTCTGGATTTAATTAGTATTTCGAGTAGGTTATTTTCTTCTCCAAGGTCCTAACTATCTTTAATAACAAAAATAAAAATGAAGAATCTTCGCCCATATAATATGTATAACTCCTAACCACAAACATAGGTAGGTAACTATCTATTAGGTACCAAAGTGCCTTAAATTTTAATATTGTCTTAAGTTTTCGCGATAACTATTATGTATGACTATTAAATAAAATACTTTTAAACCGATTTTATAGCGTATATTACATTTTAAATTTAGACCACGGGGTCTGCAAAGACACCGAAACGTCGAGTTAAAATATAAATTATACCTACGCCATTAATCCGGTTAAAAATTGTTTTATTTAATGCCTTCAATTTTACTTAATTCATGCAGTATCTTCATTAATTATACTTAGCTTATTGTTATTCTAGGTAAAGCTAAGTAGTTTTTACGTGAAAGAATAGCAAAAATCCATCCATCCAGCCATTATCAGTGTACATACAATACTACCTATAGTTATGTATGGCTGCTTTTCACTGCCAAACGGCTAAGCCAATATTAATGTAATTTGGTATAGTAGTTAACACATACGTTACTTTTTATTCCGAAGAAATCTACGGTTTATGACTTCCGAGAGGCAGAAACGATCATGAAATAAACAAAACCTTGATTTCCATTTTATCTCTGTATGTACAGAAGGCAGTACATTACAAATCTGTCAAAATTTTTTACTTGAATTTGAACTCTATGCCCTCGATGTTACGAAAAAATAATCCCTATATCATTCAGTATTCACGCGCGATGGGTTATTAGCGTATTTCATGTATAAGTTTGGTGTTTCTATACCGATTTCTATGATTCTTTTTTTATTGAATAGGTAATAATGTAACTTAATTTTTTTTTAATTAGGGATGAGTGAGTGTATTATAAACGTAAGAGGAAACAAATATAATCAGAAAGCTCCGAACTGCTAAGCTATCGGGATTTACGCGTGTTATTGTGAGTCAACCATAAAATATAGACATATACTGTTGTGGGATATTTTTTATATAATTTTATGAAGAAAATTTCTGTCATACATGATTTCTATGTAGCTTTAACCATAAAGGCTGCACACGCGACGGAAGCTTAAAAAATGAAGTAACTTCTCCCGTTTTTCCAACATTTCCCTTCACTGCCCTGCTCTTATTGATTGTAGCGTGATGATAAGTATACTATAACCTGCCCAGGAGTATGAAGAATAATTTTACCAAGTTTCGTTAAAATCCGTCGAGTAGTTTTTGTTTCTATAAGGAACATACAGACAGACAGACAGACAAAAATTTTACTGATTGCATTTTTATCATCAGTATCGATCACTAATCACCCCCTGATAGTTATTTTGAAAAAATATTTCATGTACAGAATTGACCTCTCTACAGATTTATTATAAGTATAGAGTATAGAAGATAGATAGAAGAAGATAGATAGAAGATATAGATATAGAAGATAGATTATGAATGGCGTAAACTTAAGACGATTTTATGCAAAAATAATTAAAACGCTTGGAAGGAACACAAGGTATTGCCAAGGTAATACTATACATATACAGTATTTCAACTTCAAACGCGGCTCAATCTCGGCATGCGCTCAGCATGCGCTCGGACAATTTTACATTAGAATGCGAATTTTTGTCCTTTAAAATTTTATGCAGAATTCAAAATTTTGTACGTCTCAGTCACGGCGCAAATATTTTTCGGTCGCTAATTTATAAGACCGATTTATTACTCAAAAATAAACATAGTTTTTTGCCACACAAAACGCATTTATGTTGAACACTTCCTATTCAATTCACAAAGTTTTTTATTTGTTTATATAAGAAAAGTATTTTTAAAATCACAAAACTAAATGGAAGTAATAATGCTACTACTATTGGTAGTATGCAAATATAGGTACCTAATTAAAATGCTGAAGGCGGGCTCTCAGCTCCGTCGCATGTGAATGGACCGCAGAGCTGTAGGCATTTATTTCAAAGTTGCGGCCAAGTTAAATTACTGTAGATTATATGTATAACCGTGGTATTGCTTTTAAATAAACAAACTCTTTGTTATATCACTGGCAGCTTACTCGCTCAACTTTTGGTCCCTCAGGGATTCCGTGATATATCCCATACCAAGCTTCCTCAAAAGTTAGGCTATAAATACAAAAAGTTATTTTTTAAACTAGCCAAACAAACTCATTGTGTAGACTTTAGCAGTTTAGAGCTGTTGTACCCGTTAAATTTTGATCTTTAAGAGCCTCTTTCACCACCTTCAAGTAAAGCTCCGTGTAATCTAATTACCGAGTATCAAGTAACTTTAATGGCGGGTTTCAATATTCAACTGACTGGTATGAGTAACCGATACAGGTACAAAACTTGTAGAAGAAAATAGCGTTTCACAATATCTTTAGCTACGAGCTGTAAGTTCTCAAGTTTGGCATGGGCCTCCTTTACATAACGTTCTTCCAAGAAAATAGGCGATATGTAATTGATAGAATATCACACATTAGTAAATTATTTGTATGATATTTGAAGTAAATAAATGTATGAACTTATTCCATTTATTCTTGCTCTGTTTTGGTATTCGATAAATAAGTATAGGTATTATAGAATGTTTTTAGAGCTTTTTGGTAATAATTGCGTTTAATTGCTTACGTAAATTTTATTTTTCCTGTAATCATTGGTTAAATCACATTTTTAATGACGTCAAAGTAAACATTTAAAAGATAAATTATGTAATTAAATAGTAGGTACTCGTCCTTTTTTTTCAAAAACTGTTATAGATAAGTTAGAAAGAGAAAACTGGATTATTGATATGTTGACAGATATTAGATAGGATATTTAGTTAAATTAAAAAATTGTTACGTCGTTGCTAGATAAAATGACTTATTCTTTAATTGTTCACATGTAATGAAAACTTAATTCGCTATTGGCCGCAGCAGGTCGTCATGCCACCTTTACCTCATTGGTTTAAATTAATAACTTGTTACGTTGTCGTTGGCTAGATAAAATAACTTATTTTGTAATTGGTCAAATGTAATACGTGGCCAAGCAACCCATTACAGTCAAACAGTTCGTAAGCAGTGGTTTAGATGTCAAGATTTTGAATATAGAAAGGCATTTTGGTAATGAATTCTACTGTTCGTAGGCAAAACGAACAGTTTTCATGATATTGAAACCCGCCATAAATCACATTTCACGACGTTCGAGTAGCGCTACTCATAAGTTAAACTGACCAGTAAACTATTTGGAACACCATCTGGCAATTAGGACGCTAACTTAATGAGAAATTTCATTTGTTTTTTATATTGTTACGCAAAGATAACCTTTAAAACTGAGTGAGACATCTTAACTAAAAATGTATTTTCAACACACTTGCTCGTAAAGTGAGCGTTATTCTATTGAATTTAGAACTATAAACTGGGCTATAAGTCACGCGTGCATAATATATTATACCCTAGTGCATAATATAATGAATCCTACAAAGTTGAATTGTACCTTTGTGCAAATAACATGCGAGAAAACAGAGCATATTTGATTGGTCCGGGTTATACACTAAATATTTTCAGAAACAACAAAGAGGTTTTATACCACTTCAAATCCATATACATTTTTAAATGTTTGCGCCTTATATTAGTAAAATAAATTTGTATATTAAACAAATTATTCACAATTTACAATCATTTGTCATAAAATATTAAAATATTTGCATTTACCACTCCAAATTAAACATTTTCACTTAAAATAGGCTGTATATGCTATACAGACATTGACACATTTGACGGAAAAAAAAACCTACGCGCATGCGCGAGGTTCGGCGCCATTTTTCAATCACAATTCACAGCTTTGTTATCAAGTGTGTTTGTTATTTTATGATCACGTATGTCTGTCTTTTACTCACAAGTGTGTTGAAAAACGTCGTATGTAACTCGTGAGCGTTGCTAATTACAGTCTCGGCTCATTATAAAGCCCTCGCCTGCGGCTCGGGCTCAAATCACAGCCTCGACTGTAATTAGCAACTTCGCTCACTTGTTACATAATATACTATTATTTGATCTTATTGATGCTCATTTAGATGAATTAAAACATAATACAATGCGGCGAATTCCCCGTGTTTTCAACCAGAGAATTAATTATTGGACTTGATGAAGGTAAAATATAATCTACACTGTTCAAAATTATTTGATTTTATATGCAAAAAAATACATGAACCTGTAGAATGTCCGAAAATAGCTTTCAATTAATTGTGCTTCGGAGGGCACGTTAAGCTGTCGATCCCGGGTGTTGTATACTTGTATACAGTAGTCGTAAGGGTTTGTCAGAAGCCATATCGGCACCCTGAAAATTCTGACATCCACCACCCAGCACTGGGCCAGCTCGGTGGATTATGGCCTAAACCTCCTCGTTACCCAGAGGAGAGACTCATGCCCTGCAGTGGGCCCATTACACGGAGTTGTGATGATGATGATGATGATGAATTATTTTTATGTAATTATACATCAACGTGTATAATTACGTATGTGTATGTAAACGAACAACTTGTTTTTTTTTACACATGAGCTGGGATTAGTACAGAAGCAATACATAAAAAATGTGTAAATATACTTTAAAAAGGTATAAAATTGCCAAAATATACGTTTCCATAAATTATAGAAAAAATACACAATTATGTAATGTAAAATTACATCTCTCATGTAAAACTACATCAACATTTAATATTACATAAATGGGCGATGAGAGTTGCCCAAGCTTTTATGTAATTTTCACTAAAAAATTTTAACAGTGTAAACCGTCGTCGATTGACGGACGAATGGAACAGTCGACGTCGTTCGATAGTTTTTACTAGGTCAAAAAATCCGATCGGTTAGTGTGGTAGCACCAAAGTCAAAAAGTCAAAAGAATCTTTATTTCGTAAGTATTTAAATACATTTGAAATAAGTCACAATTTACAAATTGAACTGAATCTACCACCACTTCGGAAAGTCGATCTGTTGAGAAGAAGTGGCAAGAAACTCAACAGCAATCATCTTTTAAAAATACACAATAACAATAACAACAACAACAATTTACAATCTTCTTGCATCCGGATATCTTATAATAAAACTTTATGCTTATCCTTAAATCTATCGAAGGGTTAATCTTAAATATTTTGGAGTTTTATTATAAAAGCGTACACATTGACCCATGAACGAGTTGGTGATCTTCTGGAGTCTACTATTATATTTATACATTAGGCAATCAAGTACTAGACAAAAACGTAGACATAGATATAGAGGTAAAGATAGAAGTAGATAGATGTAGCGATAGAGGTGAGAGATATTACAGATAATGTGGATGGGGATGAGGATAGTCGTGGACAGAGACTGGACACTAACACGGACGTGAACATGGGGGAATGGGATGGAGATGGGGAAGTCAGAGTCAAATTCAAAAAAGTAACATAGTCATAAAGTCTTCAGCAAAACGACCTGGCACCGCTAGCAGCACCCGTTCACGAGTATAACGCAAGCACCAGCCATCACTCTCCTCAACCATATTTTAGGGAAGAGGGTGACCCGACACCCGACGCTACCGCTAGCCATGCCGCCTGAGGGAGCATGACGTTCTTGCTGTTGTATGGATAAGAAGGAGATGGAGATGGCGTTGGATGAGAAGGAAATGGAGATGGTGTTGGAGATGGAGTTGGAGATTGAGAATATTTGAAAAACAATTTACAACCAAGGACTTTTATCGTCCATATATTCAGAAATTGTATAAAAGCCTTTACTACACAATTTTTGTTTAATAGTTTCTTTAAATTTATCAAGTGGTAAGTCTTGAATATTTGTGGGAACCTTATTATAAAAACGTATGCATTGACCCATAAATGAGTTAGTGACTTTATGAAGTCTACTATCATAGCCGGCTAGCTTGTACTTATTTCTAGTATTAACATTATGCAAGTCACATTTTCTATGGAACATGTTTAAGTTCTTTTTTACGTACATAAGGTTTTCAAAGATATATTGTGAGGCAAAGGTAAGAATATTAATTTCTTTAAACTTATTTCTAAGTGTCGCCCTGGAATTAAGTTTGTAGATTGAGCGAATAGCCCGTTTCTGCAGCACAAAGATGGTTTGAATATCGGCAGCATTTCCCCACAGGAGAATGCCGTATGTCATTAAGCTATGAAAATAACCAAAATAAACCAACCGCGCAGTAGCTTCATTAGAGATATTTCGCATCTTTTTGACGGCATATGCTGCAGAACTAAGTCTCTTCGCCAACCTTTCTATATGTGGTCCCCATTGTAGTTGTGCATCTAGGGTTATGCCAAGGAACACTGTTGAATTTACAGGGCTCAATTCTTGTCCTTTTACAATTAAGTTAGTATTTACATGCCGGACATTAGGCAAAGAGAATTTTAAAAATTTAGTTTTATTTTCATTGAGTAGTAGGTTATTGGCTGAAAACCATTTCTCCACAGTTTCAATACAACAGTTTATTTCAAAGCAATGCTTCAATTGCCTACTCACTTTAAATAGAAAAGCAAATAATATGACCTCACACTTGTCTTTCACTAAAAATGGCAAATCATTTATATAAACTAAGAATAAGAAAGGCCCAAGAATCGAGCCCTGGGGCACTCCCATATGAACTGCTGATCCCGATGATCTCTTTCCATTAATATCAACTCTTTGAATTCTATTGCACAAATAGGATTTCATAAAATCAAGTGCCCTATCATTGATTCCATAGTGGTGTAGCTTCATGAGGAGTGTATCGTAGTGAACACAGTCAAAAGCCTTGGACAGATCACAAAAGACACCGAAGGCATCACGTGACTCCTCCCAGGCATCAAATATATGTTTGACAAGCTCAACACTGGCATCAGTTGTTGAGCGACCCCGTGTGAAACCAAATTGATTTGAATTCATTAAATTATTGCTAAAGAAGTGTACCACTAGTTGGTTTAAAATAAGCTTTTCAAAAATTTTACTAAGTGTTGGTAATATAGAGATTGGTCTAAAGTTACTGGGGTCGGTTATGCTTCCTGCTTTAAATACGGGAATAATTTTACTAAGTTTCATTAAGTCCGGAAACACACCATTATCAACACAATTATTAAATATACTGGCTAAATAAGGTGCAATACCGTCAATGATAGATTGGATGATTTTAACAGAAATACCATCCAGATCAGCAGTGTTCTTAATTGTTATACTTTTAAAAGCTTTCAATACCTCACTTTCAGTAACATGCCTGAAAGTAAAGTTAGTTTTACACTTATTTACATTATTTTCAAGAAAAGACTGTGCAGCTTTAACTGATGAATTTAATGTCTTCGTAGTCGAAACTGGAATGTCTGCAAAAAATTTTTCAAAAGCTTCAGCAACTTCTGTATCTGATGTCAACAGTCGATCACCAATTTTCAATTTATGTTCCGCGTTTCTAATGTTTGACTTTCCAGTTTCGCTGTTTATAATTTTCCAAGCAGTTTTAGGTATATTTACACTATTTTGAATTTTATTATTAATAAAATTTGATTTCGCAATACTACACACATTTTTGAACATTTTGGAGTATTTTTTTACATATTCCTTAAAGGTTTCGCTATGATTATATGATTTTTCATCATATAATTCATATAATCTGTCTCTGCTTTTGAATATTCCTACTGTTGCCCAGTCACTAAATTTAAATGAGTTATCATCTATTTTTATTGTTTTTGATTTAAATACTGTATCATACTCACATTTAATTAAATTAAAAATACAATTATACTCCTTAACAGGATCATCATAACATTTAAGTTCCCACAACTTATCCAAGACATTACTTCTGAATCTCTCCAGCCGACCCTCGTTCATGGGTACAAACTTAATCTCTCTTCTTAATGCCTTGTTTGTGTTAATGTTAAAAGATGCTAATTGTCCACTGTGATCCGATTTTAACTTATTAAATATGTATTGACTGTTGGGTGATGCATCAGTGAAAATGTTATCAATACATGTTGCTGAAGTGGCTGTAACACGTGTAGGCTCTAAAAAGAGATTTTTAAGTCCGTAACAAAGAAACAAATTAGTTAACCTTTGGCTAAGGGATGATTGGATTAATAAATCAATATTAAAATCACCACAGACAATGATATTTTTTTTAGTATCACTAAGTTTAAGTAAAGCTTCCTCCATGATTTTTTCAAACAAATCAAAGGATGAAGCTGGCCGCCTGTATACGCTTATTATAATAACTTTCCCTAGCTCAATACATGCCATTTCAATGGTTTGCTCAACAGAAAGACTAATAATATCCTTTCGTTCTTTAAATTTCATTCCTTTGTGTGTAATAATCAAGGAGCCGCCACAATTAGCCTGGATTCTGCTGTATGAACTGGCTATTTGATGATTATTGAACGAAAATATCATTTGATGGTCTTTTAGCCAGTGCTCCGTTACACACAAAATATCTAAATTTTCTTGATTCATAAAAAGTTCAATTTGTAAATCCTTACCCAGCATGCCTTCAATATTTTGGTGGGCTACATTTAATACATTTTTACTACATTTTAATTTAATTTTAATTGCAAAACACCGATAGTTAATAACAATGTCTAAGTCCAATCTATCATCTATCATAGAACACAAAAAATAGCTTTTGAGCAAATACAATAACTTTTACTGTAGTCGCTAATGACCTGTGAAACATCAAGCGACTTAAAATAAATAAAAAAAAAAATTTTTTTCGTAATAAACCGAAATTCCAACAACTTTACTAGAAACTATCTGGTTTCATGTAATAAAAGTAAAAGGGTACTACATACGCTTTCCTGTAAAATTTACAATCTCCCTATGTAGCTCCCTAGTAAGAGGTATTGATACTTAAGCGTCGTCGGAATACTATGAAAAATGCACTTTACAGATCAACTACATTTTCCTATAACTAAAATTACATTTGCTTGATTTCCCGTGGGGATAAACTGTTTCTGTAAGATGTTTTGAATCTCAAGTAATTAAATATAAATTACCAATCAAAAACTTTGTCTCATATGTTTGAGGTTATTAGTATAACCTCAAACATATGAGACATATAGTAGTATAGTTATAATAATGAACACTTGCCGACTTGTGCGAAAATTTCTCTCAATATAATTCAGTTATAAGCATCATGTCTTAGCCAAAAGCTCGCATAGATGTTCCATCTTTAACCCTTAGTCTTTTTGACTAAGGTGAATGTAAAGCATAAACACATAATAATAATAATAAAACTCTTTATTGTACACCAACATGGTTACATAGTATAAATGAAACAACAATTACAATTAACATACAAAGGGCGGCCTTATCGCCGAAGCGCGATTTCTGCCAGGCAACCCAGGCATTGGAGGAAATTTACGTGGGCGAGGTGTACGCCTAGTAAAATAAACTACATACGAATAATTAAATACATTTACATAAACGTTTACATACATAACTATATACTATATAAATAAATAAAATATTAATACATATATAAATATCTATATTATGTCGATAGCTAAGATGGACAGTGTTTCACCTGATAATGACGTTTAAGCATTCGTTTAAAGATGCGCGGTGTGCGAGCAAAGCGGATCTCAGTCGGGAGCTCGTTCCATAACGACACTGATCGAACAAAAAAGGACTTACCTAAAAATGTGGATGTGTGCGATGGTGTCGTCAGGAGTAAATTTGATGAGGAACGCAAGTTACGGTCGTTATTGGTGTACCGATATTTTAAACGGTCTTTAAGATAGGCAGGTATCGCTTTGTCGTACAGAATACGGTAGACTAGAGAAAGAATGTGAGTATTCCGGCGAAGGCGAATGGGGAGCCACTTGAGATTATTGCGGAAATCAGATATATGGTCGTATTTGCGTAATCCAAATACAAACCTTATGCAGAGATTTTGTAGCCGCTCAAGTTTATTAAGAAGTTCTTCAGTTAGGTCTAGATAGCTGGCATCAGCATAGTCGAGAATAGGAAGAAAGAGAGATTGTGCAAGCGTAATTTTAGTGGCAGTAGGGAGGAAATTACGAAGACGCTTGAGCGAATTCACCGCGGCAAACATCTTCCTGCTCAGCTCAGTGACTTGTGGTTTCCAAGACAACGTGCGGTCAAAGATAACTCCTAAGTTTTTCACAGTCTCACTGTATGGTATCGAGATACCGTTAAATATTACAGGAGGAACTGTGTTCCAGTTAATACGTGAAATCATGTTGTTACTACCAATTATAATTGACTGAGTCTTAAGAGGGTTGACTGTAAGACCATGTTTATTACTCCAATCCGATATTCGTTT
The DNA here is from genome assembly GCA_944452665.1 of Stenoptilia bipunctidactyla. NCBI lineage: Eukaryota > Metazoa > Arthropoda > Insecta > Lepidoptera > Pterophoridae > Stenoptilia > Stenoptilia bipunctidactyla. Next base: position 16,093,842 of record OX101741.1, read on the forward strand.
TAAGTCAGCGTTGTGTTGCAGAATAGTTGCTGGCAGATTCTCGAGACTATTTTGTGTGTAAATTTGGAGATCGTCCGCATACAGATGGTAGGAAGAAGATATATGGAGAGTAATCGAATTGATGAATAGTGATCATAAATCTCGGCTGGTTATGTATTTGATGGACGTTTTAGCCGTATTTATCAGAAAATTAGAAAATTACGCCCGGTTTGGCAACGGGGTAAACCTCAGACGCCAGTGGTTGCGGGTTCGATTCCCGCACGGAACAAAAAAAAATGTTCCGTGTGTGTGATGTTTATCTATTTATGTATTTTAGGTTCCCCCCTACTTCGCTACATGGTGTCCCATAACACTAGCTATACTAACTTTGGGGCCATGTAGTAGGTGTGATTGCCTGGGCATTTTATTTATTTATTTATTTTATTTAATGTTATTTCAACTTGACTTGCAAATTACAAAACAACAAACTCAAGTAAGAAATATGGTTTTCACCGAAGAATTGCCTTCACGGCAATTAGTAATTTGATTTTGAGCATACAACGATGTACTTGCAGATAATTTGGGGCAAGTTATTTTACGGTATAGAAAGCCTCAAGAACAGAGTCGAAGAAAACCCAAAAATAGGTTAAATCGCCGGAGGTTTGCATTTTAGGGCAGTAAATCAGTTGAAATATTTTTACATAAAAGCATTAAAAAAACTATTCAATGTGTACTTAAAATGCATGAAATATAGCGAAAATAACAAAGTGGAAAATGTTTACTTAGGTCAATCAGTGGCGTGTTTCCTGTCCAATGTACAGGGTGCAAGTGGCGTGACGTTCTATTTCACGACGTATTAACAAAAGATAAAGCATCTCTTTTTTTCATGGAACTATAGCGTTCGGAACAACTGACCCTAGTAACTTTTAGCCCCGCTAACCTGTATGCAATTTTTTATATAAGCTTCAAAAATGCTTAAAGTTTTAAATCGTAGCTGAGCCAAATAATAGGCAAATATCCTCTGACAAGTTTTTTATTTGTTTCCCAAACTTTTCTAGGTTGAAATTGAACCTAGTTTCAAATAAATCCCACAAAACTTCATCACATGTTGTAAACCGGTTTACTGTTTAGTTCTACAAAACGAGTCAACAGCCCTATTCTATGCAATCTGAAAGCTAAACCCTCCTTCTGGGACACACGGATAAACTGCCATCCAAACTAATGCCTTCTAGCGAATGGGATGAAATTAAAGACGGCTCCAAACTAAGCAAAACGCCTTGTCTCCAGAGATTCGATAATTCGTCAAGATGGAACGGCCTACGTGGACAGAATCTTTCGAAGGCTTAATTACGAGGAAATTGTGCTAGATATGGCAAATTTCAATATCCAAGAAATGTATTTCCTAAGTAACAAGTTTTACTTTCAAATTCGTTTTTCCTTTCTTTTTTTATTTATTCAAGCGTCTTATTGATGCTTGAAAAAGACTTTACTTATAAAGAGGCAGAAGTGTCTCACTCTGATTAGTCGCCTTAAAACCCCAAGCTTACACATGAACCCCTAAATATGTGTACAATATGAGGATAATGTTTTATTTTTTACAAAAGTAACACGTGAAACGTTAAATGAAACGTTTTCTAGGAAAGGCTAAACTTTAGCCTTTCATTTGTATCATTCATTTCTTAGGTTATTTTTTGAATATTCTTATTTTATTTAATAGAAGGTACTTCAAAAGTGATCCTATGAATATGGTAATAGTGAATATAGATTTCACGGAAATCGATTCAGTACTTATTGAAAAATTTGAAATTTGCGAAAAAATATGTAAGAAAACGGAGATTATACAGGGTTACTGGTTAAGTCGACCTAGATCCGTTAAGGGCGTGTTGTACCCGTTTTTTCTAACTTATTTCACTTTGAAACACCCCACTCCAAACCTAGGCGATTTCGAGGTAATCAACTATTAAATTTATTTTTATAAAAATTGCCGATTTTTTGCCATTAAATATCATGTTTTGAATGAGTGCATTTTTAAATCATTATTATTTACTTTTCTAAAATTAATTGTTTTATCACCATAGATTCTTAGTGAACCAAGATGCCCTGGGAATGAATATCACAAAAAATTACCAATCAGTGTCTTTATTTGTAGGGCGAGTTCCGTTCGTTACACCTAAATCATGTACCTATATTAAGTCTAGCAATTACAATATTGCCGATTATATTGCTTTCCCATATTCAACCTTATAGTGAGATTGACGTCAAAGTCATTAATAAAAAGAAAAGTCTTTTCAGCTCGTTTTCCTGTAGCAAGGACTATTTGGGGTACTCGCCGTAACTGCCTTTTCTATTTATGTTGATTGAGAATATAAATATTATATTCACATAACTTTATAGAGGTGACCTGGTAAGAAAATATTATTACGACAACTGTTAACAAATAGCTGATTTCTTCATTTCAATCGAGGAACATATCTGAATTTCGGTTGTCAAGGCAACGCTCATACATTTGAGTGTTTACAACAAGAACTTTGGATTGAAATTCAACGTAAAAATTCAGGGCTATTCGGATACAAGATTTGTCAAATGTCATCCAATTCCGTGCGTAATTGTTCGAAATGTATTCATATGGCGGTAATCAGACCCAGCTCGCAACAAGCAAACTTCTCAAAAGTTGAATCCTTGAATTCGAGGATTCAACCTGCGACCACTAACATATTTTTCTTCCTTCAAATTTAAGAGCGTAGCTCTTAGCGGTGGAGTAACTTCCATTCTTCTACCTTTTCTGTAAGATAACATCTTAAGTCTTAGTCAAAATTATTATTTCGCAAATCTCACACATAGCTTGTTTTATTAAATTTTGATACCAATCAGTCCTCATTTAAAGGCCCTATAACTCTCTTTTCATCATCATCATCACAACTCCGTGTAATGGGCCCACTGCAGGGCATGAGTCTCTCCTCTGGGTGACGAGGAGGTTTAGGCCATAATCTACCGAGCTGGCCCAGTGCTGGGTGGTGGATGTCAAAATTTTCAGGGTGCCGATAAGGCTTCTGACAAACCCTAACGACTACTGTATACAAGTATACAGCACCCGGGACCGACAGCTTAACGTGCCCTCCGAAGCACGGAAGTCGCCGTGGGAAACGAACGGTCGGCGGTCACCCATCCAAGTACCGACCGCGCCGAACGTTGCTTAACCAGTGATATCGTAAGATACACACAGTAACCACGGCGCCACTGCGCCACTCTCTTTTACCCCACATAAAATAAAAACTAAGTGAAAAAGTTTGCAATTAATTTAGAAACAAAAGCTCATCTAGTCATACTAGATCTACATCAATTTTAGCTCTACTCCCAATGAATGGAAATTCCAATCAATGCAAGCCTCATTTGTTCTCCTTCTTTTGTAGCAAACTCGACGACCGACCCTTACTTCAAAGTTTCATCGATTTCTGCTTAGTTATAGGTAACTAAGCTCTTTTGTACTTGGTTTGTGAGGGCTCAGTTTTTTATTTATATTGTAGTTAGTCATCGCGATACTTAAAACGCAATTTTTTTCACGTGGTTATAAAATTTTTTCGCGGAGAATTAACTCTAAAATCACAAAAAATGATTCAATACGACTATTTTTCAACGAAATCTAATTTTTAATAACACTTAATATAACAATGGAATTCCAAAACAATTATGAACACACAATATAAAAAATATCTTTCGATCCTCAAAAATTAAGTGGAAAAGTTCCTTTAAATTTTGCGCGATGAAAAATTAACCAGAAATACAAAATCACTCTTCGTGAATAATAAAAGGCATCATCACGTTAGTCTCAATCCTGTGAGAAAACCAGGGTGACAATGACAAGTATCCTTGTCATTGTCACCTGTACCACCTCACTTGCACCACCCGCAGCTACTGCAGGAGTTAAAACTGAACGCCCCGCCAGGTGCCGGGCGCCCGGCGCGCCGCCGGCGACCACCGCTCGCGGTGCCCTCTGCTAGGACTGATCTGCTGAAGTTCGCCCCTATGTCACGTGCAATTAAAACATTAAACAGCATATCTAACACCGTTGACATATTCAATTGTAGCCGGGCTGAGTTCACAGTAGTTGCGCAAAAATACTTGGAATCATTTTAATACTTACGTTTTGAAATCAAATCTAAAATAGGTACTTATATATATTATTTTTGTAACATCGCATTAGGGCTTCCTGTAATGATGTTGTAAATAATTTTAAGTAAATAAAAATAAATAAATAAAATATTTTATTCCACGTATTGCTATTCATGTATGAGAAATTTCAATTTATCCCGCAGACCGAGATGGAAAAACAAACCTCCATCCATCCTTATAAACCAACACGTTCCTGAAATAAGTAAGTATACTTAGGTAATAAAGATAATCCTTAAAAAATAAGTCCAACTTCCAACTAAATGTTAACAGCTTTTTCTGTTAACGTAACGTTAACTTTTTGTTCAACAGTACGTGCTCAAAAGGCAAAGAAAAGTAAACAAAACATGAAAAAACACAGCATGGAAAAATAACAAAAGAAAGCTGAGTATCAAAAGAAAATGACGCTGTAGGTACCCGTCAGTATGTTATATAGCGAAAATGGGAGGCCGCGGTGTAGGCCCAGTATAGCAAGTGTCGTTGTTATAAGAAAAGCTAGAAATAATGGAGAGCTTTTCATCTTAGTTTTTATTACAATATATTAAATTAAAGAAAGTTAATGTACTATTCAAACGGGTGTGTATATAACTGCTAGTTTTTGTATTGTATTATGTGAGGTAAACTAGCATTTGGTTTACGTAAAGCTAAGTTGTTGACAGAGAAGCCTACATCTGCATGGTTGTTGGTGAACCTGAGTAATACTGTAGCTGCAATGGATCAAATAAATCGTGGCCCTGCATAAAATCTTTATCATCATTATCAATCCTGCTATTTTAATGTTAAAAGCAGTAATCGACCTGATTGACCTTTATCTTACCTGATGGAACGTGAAGATGGAAACGAAAATTTTATTCAATATAGGTGACTGGGGGGTCACTTTCGAAATTCGAGGACGTGATAGTTTGAGATCATACGTGAAGAGAAAAAATTAAATAAATATCAATTATTTACTGAGTAAACTTTACCGAAAGTTAAAGAATTCAGTTCGCAACGCATGGTTACATAATCATAATACAATAAATACTTAGGGGGCAGTGGTGTACGTGTGGCGGGAACACTACTGTTGCGTGTTGAAAAGCGAAGTAATGTCTCTTTATTAATTTATAGGGAATTGTGGTGAAAAATTAAGTACCTAATTTTATTACATAATTATGATCAGAAGTCAGAATCAAGTGCTCAAGGATTGATTTTTAGCAACCGGCCCAATTTAAATGTTAGTTTCTTTGATACGATATAAACATACCTGCATATATTTATTTTAGCGTCGCTCAGTAACAAAAAGTAGATTTATGGAACCACAAACTTTTTAAAAAATAGTCGCTTTTGATGAACGTAGCTACTACGACGCGGCATTTCATTGATAATACTACGACGTAGTACTACAAGATGTCTTGTAGTAGCGCGAAGTCATCTTTATTTTAATGGTAATTTAGAGTGATCATGCCTTCGATACTATGTTAGCAGATATATTAATTTCCTTGTAAAAAAATAAATACTTTTTTTTTGTAAAAATCGTTTCTAAAAATGAGTAAATTATTTAAAAAAAATTGTCCGGTGACTACAAATCAACCCTGTAATACTTGGTTATAGACAAACGCTGGATGAAGGCGGCGCGGGACTGCGCGGTGACGTGAAGAACTTTGGGGAAGGTAGTGTACGTGTCTCGGCTGACAATGATGATGAACGTCAAAAGAATTAAAAGGTTAATGATAACATCACACGGGCTTACAAAGAACTGGTTCTTCATAAAATATTGCCGGAGCACTTCACCACCGGAGCGGTGACATTCGGAGTCATGCTTTATACGAAACACGGTTTCCACGCAGGCGTGCCCTGAACAGATCCTTGAATCAAGTTTACTCACTTTTTACGATACTCTAATCGAGGGGCGATAGGACTTCTAAGCCAAATCTACGCGGCTGAAATTGAAAAAGAAACACGACATATAAATATTAAGTATCATCTGGGAACACACCTTGTAACAATACACTTATTGGTGATGTAGTTTGAGTGTTTTATTGTATTATTGATTCGTTTTACGATTCCGGCGTTTTTACATAAAAATCTTATTGTGCGTCATTCATGCACGTACGGCTCATTTATTTAAAAGCAGTAATATTCGAATGCATAGGAACGCACATAAATAAGGTACCTATTGTTTTTTCTTGTGAGATTTTGGTTTCTTTTTAAATAATCTATACTAATATATAAAGCTGAAGAGTTTGTTTTTTTGTTTGTTTGTTTGAACGCAATAATCTCAGAAACTACAAGTGGGATTTGAAAAATTCTTTTTGCATTTGATAGCCCAACTCTTGAGGAAGGTTATAGGCTATATTTTATCCCAAAATTCCCGCGGGAACAAAAGTTACGCGGGTAAAACCGCGCGCGGTGTCTAGTATGAAATATTGGTATAGTACGATTTTTTTCATTTGTTACAGTCCTGAGGATTAGGACCATCATTGCTCAGCTATAGCTGTGATACATTTTCCGAATGTGAGCTGAACTCCAAAAGCATATGCTCAATACCAAAATAAAAAAAAATATATGTACAGATATTTTACCTGGCTGAGCGCAGTCAAATTATTGAATATTCTGACTGACTTTGCATTTTTTGTTGCAGATTCATGTTTTTATATTAGAGAGACATATCGAAGATTTTGGGAAATTTATGAAAGACGATCCTGGCAAGAGGATACGATTTATCACAGTCTTTCATCCGGACCAACTCCAGTTAATCCATTCATTACGACAGACCCTGTGTGATGTACTGTTTTTTTGTTTTGAATATAGTATAGGTATAGTATTTACATACACATATACATAACTTCACGCGGGTATCCCTAATGGGGTAGGCAGAACACCAGAGGTTTTAAAACCATCTGATGTCACGTGTGACAAATTTTGAGGCATTATAATGGTGGAGAAAGACTATTGCAGTGACAGGGGGTCAGCCCATCGCCCACTAAAAAAACCTCCAATAAATCCTCTGTCCCTTAACTGACTTTTACAGTACGCCCGGGAAGAGAAGCAGCTGGTATATTCTTCGTTTTACCTTTGCTCCCAGTCCAGCATGAAAGATAATACATAGGGTTTTTTTATTGAAACACTCAGAGGGAATTCACAGAAAACAGCAGATATCTTCTTAACAAAGTTAGTTTATTGTCCAAATTAATACAATATGATCACTTCACAATATTCACAATAACTCTTATAATAATGTAAAGATGGCTGACTGATCCAACTTGTCGCTACGACCGCTAAGATGAGATTTTCGAATCGAAGTCTATGATGACAGAGCAAATGATTGAGGGATTGAATGAATGAATGAACTGATATAATCGAATAAATGAGCGAGTAACTGAATGTACTGAATTATTAATCGTAACAGTCGGCCATCCGTCACAGTAACGAGTCCCTTCGTTAATCACATGATAGTCCATTATATATAGAGATTGAGATTACAAAAAAAAACCTGCATCTATAACTTAGGCTCCAAAGAAATATGACCATAAAAAATATCTAGTAAACTATAGTATCAATATCACTTCTTATATCAAATGCGAGTGGTGCTACTTCTATTCTTTCACAGCCACTTGCTACTCACTTCTTAAATCTAATCACTTTGTATCAATATCACTGGAGTCCCACAAGAGGATAGCTACTTCTATTCTTTCACCATCAACTTGGGGTATGTCATACATAACTCTCATGCCCGGCTCATGCACGTGCTCATGAGTCATGCAGACAATATCGCTATCTCTCACTGTTATTAATTATTATAGTTAAATCGCTAACATTGATGTCTATCAAACTTGCTTAATCACCACATATTTTTGTATACAATAAATCAATAACTTCATATATTCAATAATTTCATATCAATTTACAACAACTTGCTAATTTTAACTTAATTCTAATCAACCAACAAACTATTCACTTTCATCACTTGAGGAACAAGCAGGAGCATCAAAACTCATCCATGGATACAACTTATCAATGGATACTTTTAGTCTTACTTTAAACATTATCAATAGCTTTAGCATTATTGTTGACAGTACTTGTATTAGTTATTTTTGGACAGTCCAGTGAGCTATGGCCCAAAAAATTGCAATTACCACATTTATTGATCGGTTTATGACATTGCCAGCTCATATGTCCAGAGTCATTACAATTAAAGCAGGTTAAACTATTACTCTTTGGCCCGTCTCTTGAAGGTCTACTCACTCTTTGATTAGCATCTGTTGATGGAATATTAGTATTCAGAAAACGCATATCTCTTTTACGATTGTCATAGTAAAAATCATAAGTATCCCTAAACGAATTCTTTACAGTTTTGAAAAAATCTAAAATTCCTTCTGGCCTTTCATATTTTCCAGCTTGCGCACTTAATCGGATTCCCTCATCCTCTACCCCAAAAATTATACAATCTACTGCTTGTTTCCCAAATAATTTACAGCGGTTAAGTAAGTTGATTTTCGAGAAATAATAATCTTCAAGCGATTCACCTGGGCGTGCTCTTCTTTTAAGCATCTCGGTCAATAGCTCTGCGTAATTCTCACTTGATGGAAAAGATTCCATCAACAAACTCTTCCAGTCTACCCATGAATGCTTAATAGAAGGCAGGCCCTGGTACCAAGTTTTAGCATGACCATTAAGCTTGGGCAAGGCATAGTGAACCGTTTGCCTATCGTTCCAACCGTATATCTCTGCACACTCATCTACTTTATTAATCCACATACTAATCGTTTGCTCTTTAGAAAGTGGGTCAAAGTCAGGTATCACGTTGTTCACCAAGGGAAACGATTCACGGCCCCTGCCCTTAAAGACTTGAATAAGTTCTTCGAAAAACTCTTTAGAATCGGAATACCTCAATTTCTTATGATCAGGACTACCATTTCTGCTTCTAGGGGAAGTGCAAACGTTCTTGGTTTGATCATCAGAACGTCTACAGCGGGTGCTGCGACTAGTCGTTGCTTCATAGTGTCTACGGCTTTCATTTCTCTTCAATAATTCATCTTCTAACAATTTCAGTCTCTGATGTAGATCTTCATTGTCGTTAGGTATTCCATGGCTAGTACTTCGCTCTTCACGGTTCCGACTTGGAAGTCTTCTAGGTCGTACGTCGCCGCGCACGCTGCAACTCTCACTCCTCGCAGACAGCGGGCTACCTCGCCGGCTGTCTCGCCTTGCAAGGCTACGGCTGCGGTGCTCTCCATCATGAGTCCGAGGACTTCGCATCGTTTGTCGTACTTCAGATGATCGCACCGGCGTTTCTCGTCGGCGTCGACCCATATCACCATGTTCGCCTCCCATTATTCTGAAACTTAATAAATTTCTATGTAATTGTACTTTCACACACTGGTTAATACAATGAAGAGAAAATATACTAAAAGTAAGTACATTATTATCGTAGGTATATGCTATTTCTTGTAAGGTGGCAAATATAATATAATTAACCATGATATGTAACCAATCATTAGACTAAGATTATAATAATATTGCATTTATAATAAAGTGGAATCATTTATTTCTGAGTAAGAAAATCCCGGACTGCTTTTAGTATTTCAGTTTTAATTGCTCTAAAAGCTACTTTTAGATAGTAATATCAAGTTTAGAGGCCGATAAGCGAAGCATCCAAATATATTCTCGTTAAAAATCCATGCGCATCTTCGTTCTAGAAACGGTATTTTCACCATAATTTAACACTTTCATGCATAAAACAACGTTTACGATCTTAAATCACTTTTATTTTAAGGTTCTAAGCAAGAAAAAAAATAAAAATAAAATATCACACATTACCCTGCTTCACGTGGGCGTTGCAAAAATGAGAATTTTTGCTGTAATCCCACTTCTGAGCTGAAACACTCAGAGGGAATTCACAGAAAACAGCAGATATCTTCTTAACAAAGTTGGTTTATTGTCCAAATTAATACAATATGATCACTTCACAATATTCACAATAACTCTTATAATAATGTAAAGATGGCTGACTGATCCAACTTGTCGCTCCGACCGCTAAGATGAGATTTTCGAATCGAAGTCTATGATGACAGAGCAAATGATTGAGGGATTGAATGAATGAATGAACTGATATAATCGAATAAATGAGCGAGTAACTGAATGTACTGAATTATTAATCGTAACATTATGAAGATCAAAATATTTTAGGAGAAGCTTTAGATTGACGTGCGGATTCAATTTATATACGTTTTTTCTTTTGTTAAATTGATATTTTATAATTCTCATAAGTTAGTAATATTTTATTCACTAGATAACTTTTATCTGACTATTGAAAATCGGGGGTTTAAAAAACCGTATTTCTTATTAGAAATAGTTGGAACGGCTTTTTTTAAAACTACAATTTGGTAACTTAAAAGAATTGTAAAATTTCAATTGAAAAAAATATAGTTACCTATATAATTATTATTTTTTCATAAATTGAATCCAAACATTAATTCTTCACTTAAAATGTTAAAAATTCTTAACCTTCTCTTAAAATGATTTCATCTTCAAAAAAATGGCCCTGTATACAGGATGACTGGTGAGTCACTTTTGAAATGTGAGGACGTGATAGTTATTAATCATACACGAAGAGAAAAAATTAAATAAAAAATAAGTATCAATAATTTACTGAGTAAACTCAACCGAAAGTTAACAAATTCATTACACAACGAAGGGTTACATTTTATTTTTATTTATTTTTATTATAAAGGTAAATTACATAATTATAACTAAACAATGACAGAAGGCCAATTAGCAGTTTCACTAATGAGCAACTGTATAATTTAAATTACGGCCAGAATTTGACACAAATAGACAAAAATAATAACGATAGTGAAAAAAGATCTTTACGATAACGATAACATTAATTTAAGTAAAAAAAATAAGTAATAAAGTAAATTCAATAGTCGACAAAAATAGACAATATTACCTCACGAAACATAAAAAGCATAATTTAAGATAAAAGAAGAAAAAACAAAACACTCTTATTCTTACAATAATAAAGATAAAAAATAAAATGTATATTAATCAATTAAAAAATTCTGCTGTTACCTCTGCTCTGACACTCGGGACACTAGTGCAGAACAACTCTAGATTATTCAGTCTTCGAAACGCTTTGTTCACGGAGTCACATGAACGTATAAGAAATGAGTTCTGTCTATAGTTGGTATTTGCGGGAAGCACGTGTAATAATGTTGGCTTTCTATATAATTTTAAGTGCGTGCAAATACCGACCACAGAAGGTCAGGAACATCTAATGAGTTATTCACAATTTTCACGAGGTTACACGCGTCTGCAATCTGCCTGCACAAGCTCAATGGAAGAATATGGTAGCGCTTACAGAGAGCAATATAGTTGTCATCGTATGTTTTTCCTCTAAACTGTACATATCTTAAAAATTTCTTCTGCACTCGTTCGATACGATCGATATAGTTCTTGTATGGTACAGGTGACAACGAAACGAACAAAAGTACAGTATAAATCTTGAGGACTTTGATATTATTGAATTCAGGCGATATTCTAAGTACAAAACCTAGAGCCATAAAGACATTCTTGACAATGTTTTAAACATGGTTGTCAAAAATTAGTTTGGTATCAAAAGTAACTCCGAGGTCAACTATACTGCTGACACGAGCTATTTTTACACCTGATATAAAATCATGAGTAATTTTATTCATTTTTCTTGTAAAGGAACACACATAGCATTTAGATATATTCAAGTCAAGTTTATTTTGTAAGCAATACTGATAGAAATTGTCCCGGTCCTTTTTTTGTTTAATACAATCGGAATTGTAGTTAATTATTTGTAGAATTTTCATATCGTCAGCGTAAAGAATAATTTTAGGGTAAAGAAAGCATTCTTGGATGTCATTTATAAATAAATTAAAGAATTGTGGTCATCAAACATGGGCGTAATACAATAGATATTTAGGGTATCATGGTGGTGAATCCCTAAACAGACCATAAATGACCATAATGTGACCCATAAATGAAATGCGTGTTCACATTATATACTTAGTTATTTATTTGAAGAGTAATTATGTAAGTGCATGTAGTCACGACGGTACCGCGTGTCGGACTGTTAATACAAAAGCTTAACCTATATCCATATAGATTGTGTGCGCAGACACGTATGTTTGTAGGGGTGTACACCTACAGATACTTAGCGGGTGGTGGTGTGCGTGTGGCGGGAACACATCTGTGTGCGTGCTGGTTGACTGACGCAGCGCGTCGAGAAAAGTGTAGTAATGTCTCTTTATTTATAGGGAATTCTGGTGAAAAATTAAGTACCTATTTTTATTATATAATTATAATCAGAATCGAGAACAAAGTGCTCTCCTTCAATAACTAAAATTTGTCACCAGTCACCCTGTATAGGGTATATTTTTACAAATATACATGCTTCGTGCAGTGTACTTGCTTCAAAGCGTAATTATATTTAATTCTTGTGTAGAAGACATCGAGTTCAAAATTTTGTGCAATTTTAAAGCTACAATCCGTTAATATTACAGAAAAAAATAAAATTTCAAAAATAATACTAAGACAACATAAATCCTTACACGTTATAAATAGATCTGGAATAGCCAACCGCCCAGATCAGAAAATATTTACAATCAATACGGACAATAGGCTTATATTCTATCAAGAAATACTCCCACGGGAAAGTAACGCGTGTAAAGGTTCCAGGCCAGGCCAGCCACTATTTATAAAAGGGATAATATTATTTGATCCTCTAAAAACTAACTGATCTATTTAATTGAGTAAATGAAATATTTTTATGTTTAATCTGCATATTTATTATTGTGTCTATTTTAGATAACGTACGGAGAAATTATAAATAACGTCACGACTGTATCCCTTAAGGGGTAGGCAGAACACCAGAGGTTACAAGACCATCTGTCACGTTTGACAAATTTGGAGGTATTATAAAGATGGAAAGAGACCATTATAGTGAAAGGGGGTCAGCCTATCGCCCACAAAAAATACACTGTATTTTAAATATGTAATTTAATAATAATGTAATAACGCACTCTTTTAAAGGAACGGAGGTTTTATTGGCGTTTTTGTGGGCGATAGGCTGACCCCCTGTCACTGCAATAGTCTCTCTCTATCATAATAATACCTCCAAATTACTCAAAAGTGACATCAAATGGTTTTATACCCTTTGGTGTTCTGCCTAACCTATTAGGGATACAGGCGTGAAGTTATGTATGTATGTACTCTTTTAATATTTGTAAAAAAGATATAATAAGTATTTCACTTATGATCATGTAAGATTGAGGTAAAAGGCATAGTCTTTAATAAAACAATTGTTCCCTTTTTTCAGTCATCACAATACTGAAAACCTGGACAGAGACCATAGTCAATCCTAGAATGTGTTTGATAAGACCAAACGAAGCGAGGCAACCTGACCGAACGTAGTGAGATTCATTTATAATTTAACAATAGATCAACTAATATAGACACGGTCATTGATATACAAAATAAACATAAAAACAATTGATTCTTATTTCTCTTAAATTTTGGAACCAACAGGTATTAATCCAAGGTAGTATGCATATTATATCTCAGCATATTTTTGTGAAGGCAGAAGCAGTTGCAAGCAGATTAAAATATCGATATTTTTTTTTAATAAAAAATAAATATTTCTGACACTCACACAACATTATCTAGCCCAAATTAAGTTTCTTAAAGAACTTGTGTTATGGATACTAGATAACTGATATACTTAAGAAATATATAAACATACATATTGAATAAATACATATTTTTTATTAGAATAAACTTAAATAAACATATAAACATCCATGACTTGACGGCTAATATCTGTGTTCATCACACAAATATCCGCCGCCGCCGCCGGGATTCGAACCAGGACCTCTGGCATAGAAGGCAATGTATGTTACCACTACACCAGCCGGTATCAATTTTGTTTATTAATGACCATATTTTTTACCTCTTTTTGCCAAATTGATACTTGCCTTTATAAAAGAGTGGTACTGATAGGTAAGAGAAACAATCACTTCAGCAATACATATGACTGGATGAAACATACTTCTGAATTGTCATTTTTTTCTATGCCAAACTTTTTAGAGCAAATTCATAGTAATTACTCTACTAGCAAAAAATAAAACCAGAAACATCAACCTTATGGTAACATAAGATAAAGTCGGTAATCTTTGCAACGTGCTATGTGTGTAGCTGTTGCATTTAACGTTGCAATGAGGGTAAGCAAGAGAATCACAAATTTAAAAAAAAAACACGAATCTAAGCACTTTTGCCTGTTGTCACGGCCATATCTTTAAATTAAAGATGAACAGGAAGAACACATAATATTTGTAATTCCGTCGCATTTTTCACTGTGTATTATAGATATAAATATAGATTTAGGTGCAACTCTGCAATATACACAAGATCAAAATCTACCCATTACTATACAGTCCTGTTAATCTTAATGCAATTCGAGCTATACTTTATGAATTTGATCCAAAAACAAGTTAATAGGTCATCTCGTGCTTAATGAGACGGTCATTCGTGGTTCCTGTCGCCACCAAAATTTGGCAAAACGCCACCTGGCGACAGGCCAGGCAGGACTAACTATTTAATCTGCCTCTAAAATTTACTCGCACGTGAATGTGCGATGTCTAATTAGCTGTTTATAATGTATATTTGATTAGATGTGTCTAATATAATATGTAATATTAATTTCGGGAAGCAGTATTGTCTTAAGGCATCATTATATTACATAAAAGAAAGAAGTCATGAACCGAAATTTATCACGTTTACACGTTTAATCAAGGAACCGTGCTTCAGAGAGCTCGTTAAGCAGTCGGTCCCGGGTTCTGTAAACTTGTATATTATGTTACCGGAAAATAACAAGAACCGTAAATGTTGATAAAATGTTGGGAAATGTTCCCAATGAAATAATCTCAATTAATAAGAAACTAAACGTGAGGAGTCTCCATACAAAAGCTGCGCATCGTTGGGGTTACTGATTCAATGCAAAAGAAGTTTTACTGGTGCTCTATTTTAAAGATAAATACATAAAGCTTTTCATAACGAGTAAACATAATAAAGTATACATTTAAAATCAAATAAAAATATCAAAAGCATATTACAAACATACTTATGTTAATTGTATAATCTTGCTATGCATTATTTCGATTGCAACTATAACTTTTTGTGAGTTGTGTTTTATTTTAGTGCAGGATCCCTACCACCAAACTTTTAAAGTCAAATACTTCAATCAAATATTCGCTCTGTTATTTTGCAACAAGTGGATATGCTCTTTCCGTTTTACTTTTATTTCCGACTTTTTTGCATTCTGGACCTCGATTCTGCTATCTTAGACCGCGGCAACCACACGGACTCGGATCCTCAAAACAATGTGTATTATTGCTATTTTCTAATCAAGATTTAGGACATGTGACTCTCGTGTTGTACGTAACATTTCCTTTGACTTCATTGTTTAATCAAACTACCAAAAACAAAAAAGTTAGTTCAATAACCTATTAAACATGGTATATGACTATATAGTCAATCTACTAATATTAATCATAACGGACGGTATTAGATGCTTAAATATCATCGGCCGACGGCTCAACCACTATGGATTTAAGCATTTATAAAACTAGGAAGTTTATAAACTTCCGTAAGATTCTAAACGAGAGATAAATTGTATTATTTTACGCTCACATTTTCGCAAAATTAACAATTTGCGAAAATTGATAAACTTAGGGATATCCATTCATAAGATTCTAAATGGTTCGACCAATCACAGAAGAGCTATTAATTTTACGCTTTTTTAAAATACAGAAAATAATACACTGCTCGCTGATTGGTCAAGAAGACAAACAATTGCATTTGGCTTATCTAAACTGATGGTTTGTGGCGCTTAGCTCGCTCGGATCGCGCACGTGTGGCTTGTATTCAACCTAGATGCTCCTCCTCGCTGCGCTTGTCATCGCACCTAACCGTTGCGATAAGGGCTCCCGGTACATTTGTTTTTTGGAACACGTGACTTCTTCAACCAATCAGGGCTTACTTATTATGTTACGCGTGAGTTCGGTAAGTTTATTGATTTGCGAAAATATGGGCGTGAAATAATACAATTTATCTACTGTTTAGAACCCTACGGAAGTTTATAAATTTCCTAGTAAGTTTATAAATTTACGCTTTTTATCATCCGTGTAGGGCTCATTCTAAAGAATCGTTATTAGAAAGAATCAGTCGTAGAACAAATGTTGTTGGGATTGATGTAGAGAAGCTGTCTGCAAGAGGTGACGCGCTGATTTCAATTAACCCTGTATGTTTATTTATTGTATCCTTATTTTCTTTGCCGAATAAATGATTTTCATTTGATCTAAACTGATTTTGAATGATATAAAGTTTGACTTTAGAGAGACTTCAAATTAAAAGATTTCATGTTGAATAGAGCCCAGTGAGTTTTGATGTCAAGCTGAAATTCGTTTTTCAAAATCAAAAGCTTTCACGAACGCATTCCAATTAGATTTCGTCTGAGTCCGAGTTCTCATGGTGAATGCGACCTATGAGGCTATTAATAAAGGTTCGCTTTTAATCAAGATTATAAAGGACCGCCTAGACTTAAGTTAACTTGAGACCAAAATAGATGAAAAAACCAAAAATCTAGTAAAAAGAGCGGGAAATTAGAGGTCATCTTAAAAAATATTTTTATGATACATTATCTAAGAAGTCGTCGTGGCGCCGTGGAGAAGTCGTCGTGACGCCGCGGTTACTGTGTGTATCATACGATATCACTAGTTAAGCAACGGTCGGCGCGGTCGTACTTGGATGGGTGACCGCCGACCATTCATTTTTCACGGCGACTTCCGTGGTTCCGAGGGCACGTTAAGCAGTCGGTCCCGGGTGCTGTATACTTGTATACAGTACTCGTTAGGATTTTTCAGAAGCCGTATCGGCACCCTGAAAATTCTGACATCCACCACCCAGCACTGGGCCAGCTTGGTGGATTATGGCCTAAACCTCCTCATAACCCAGGGGAGAGACTCATACCCTGCAGTGGGGTCATTACAAAGAGATGTGATGATGATGATGACATTATCTAAAATACAGTCTATTTATTCTTTACAACTTCATCTTAGTCGGCCATATTACTAAGGTAGACTTTAACATCTAGTATGTAAATCAAATTATCTGGACTTTCATCAAATTCAAAAATTCATACAAAATTATTTTATATTGGTTTGTCTAACCAATTTAGGTCAAATAATCAAACTGTGTTAAACTCTGTGTTTGTTAATATAAACAGGTCTTTACAAACAGTAGCATTTGAATTTACTCGACAACCAAAGCCTAATGAAACTCATTCATTTTGAGGCTATAGAGCAAATTGGAAGCTGAAGCAAAGGAGAACCAATTTCGTTTATAGAGGTCCCAAATTAGGGCTACTTAAATTTGTCCTAAATTTGTTTTTTTTCTTGTAAATGGCACACCATATGCTTTTCGCTACTAATAATGTAGGTACATTAACTAACTAAGCAATTTACTTTTCAACCGATTACAGCGAAGCAACAAGGAGGGTTATGATTTTCTCCTATATGTATGTATGTGGGTATGGATTTTTATCTGACTCCTCATAAATTCTAAACGAGATGTCAAAATTAAGTTTGAAAACTAAAATCTTGACTATTACTTGTTTCCTTCTTTTTAGAGCGTGTGTCAGTAGTCCGGTTTTAGTTTTTAAACTTTTTTTCCCCTTGTTTCGGAGTAATGGTGTTTACATATTTGAACTATGCTAAGAAAGCTCTTTCATTTGATACCCCACACCAAACCATCGAGAATTTTTTTAGTCCTTTCCTTTAAGTCTCCTAGAGGGCGCTGTAGTCAATTGAACGTGACGATATATAGCCTATAAGCAGCGGACAGTGAAGACTCTTCCAAGGACACCTCATTTGTCCAATTATGATAACTAGTTTAGAGGTGTGAGGGAACAGATCATCATCCATACCCACATACATACAGGTCAAAATCATAACACTCCTTTTTGCTTCGACGTAATTGGTCAAAGAAGATCACGACTATCCTTACAACATATTTCTATCAGTATGACGTATATAGATTTTATGCTGGACTGGGAGCAAAAGAAAGACATAGAATGTGCCAGCTGCTTCTCTTCCCGGGCATACTGTAAAAGTCGGTTAAGGGACCGAGGTGTTATGGGAGGCTTTTTTGTGGGCGATAGGCTGACCCCCTGTCACTGCAATAGTCTCTTTCGACTGCCTTGTTATCGACATTATAATGCTTGACATTATAATGCCTTCAAATTTGTCAAACGTCAGATGACCTCTGGTGTTCTGCCTACCCCATACGGGATACAGGCGTGAAGCTATGTATGTATGTATGACGTATAAAAATACGTGAATATTTCAGCGGAGACTATTTTCTTGTTTCGTACTTTTTACGGCGTGTTTTTAGTAGTAGTTTTTTAATTATTTACATTTTTTTTTAATGAAAATCTATTGTTTTATTTATTTTTTACAACATCGAACAGCCCTTGCAGTAGCAGCTTATTAAAGTTATTTTTGAGAGTATGGATAGACATTTGTTATCCTTTCACACTCAAACACTTGACAGTTTCAACTGTATATAGCACATAGGATCCTAGGAGGTTTATCCTTGTATTCTGACAGGATTAGAGTTACACAGGTAAAGTCGCAGTGACCAACAGCTAGTAGAAAACAGTCTTATAGAAAACCCTGTACTGTTTTGAGCTCAGGTCACAGATTTGAAACAAGATAGTCCATTAATTTCTATCTTTACTTGTACTATTTTGTAATTTTTTGAGACCGGCCGTTAGACCAACATCCCGCCTGATGGTAAGTGACGATGAGGTCAGAGATGTGCACGGTTTACGAAGGGACTGATTGTTCATAAACATTACCTGACACCCGCCCACAACATGCAAACAAACCTACCCACCGGAGCATTTCACATTGAAATATCATCACTTGGCGCCAGACTACGAGATGGGGTCACATGACGCATGCCAACCCAAATTTCCGGACGCCACGCGTCTAACCTGCGGCCAGCACGCGTCTCATACGCGTTGTAATTTTTTATGTGAATAGTTTGAGTCTTATTTACAACATCAATAGACCTCAAATCATGTGTGCCGGGTAGACGCGGGTTGGGCAGGTGCAGCGCGTGGCGGGCGCTGGGCGGGGGTTTTGAACGAGCTCTTATTTTTCACCTTTTACTTTTACAACAAGCTTCTAGAAGAGCTAAGGTTATTTTAAGCCTACTTATACATTTACTACAATTGCATTAATATGAAAAAAATATATGCACGCTTTTATTATTATATTTATTTGACGACAGGCTGGTGTAGCGGTAACATACATTGCCTTCTATGCCAGAGGTCCTGGGTTCGAATCCCGGCGGCGGCGGATATTTGTGTCATGAACACAGATATTAGTTGTCAAGTCATGGATGTTTATATGTTTATTTAAGTTTATTCTACTAAAAAAATATGTATTTATTCAATATGTATGTTTATATATTTCTTAAGTATATCAGTTGTCTAGTATCTAGAACGCAAGTTCTTAAAGAAACTTAATTCGGGCTAGATAATGTTGTGTGAGTGTCAGAAATATTTATTATTATTGTTATTTTATTATTATTGTATTGTACCGAACCCTCTAGTCTTGGATCTGTTGGAAGAAATTTCTTATGAAACAGGCTCTTCCACTCTCAAGACGCAAACAATCAATATCGGCAGCGACAAAATGATTGCTCGTGTAAACGTTAACTCACTACCTCAAGTAGAATTTAATGGCGTTTCCATTCCTTTTAGTGAGACCGTGAAGAATCTTGGTATCATCTTTGATCGCACGCTCTTCTTTGTACCACAGATCGCCGAAGTGACTAGAAAGATGTGAAGATGCCCCGGTGCACTCGCTCAAGCATCTTCGCAATTTCCTCCCCGTTGCCACTCTCCGTTGCCACAAAACTACGCTAGCACAATCTCTCCTACTTCCTATTCTCGACTATGCTGATGCCAGCTATCTTGACCTAACTGAAGAACTCTTTAATAAACTTGAGCGGCTCCAAAATCTCTGTATAAGATTTGTATTTGGATTACGCAAACACGACCACATATCTGAATTCCGAACAAATCTCAAGTGGCTTCCTATTTGCTTTCGCTGGAATAGTCACATCCAATCTGTAGTTAACCTTATTCTGTATGATAAAGCTATACCCGATTATTTAAAAAATCTCATTAACTATCTATTCAACAAGCGACACGATCTTTTAGCGACACAATCACATACTCCACATTTTTGAGCAAATCGGTTTTGTCCGTGTCATTGTGGAACGAGCTGTCGATAGAGAAAGAGATCCACCTAGCTCACAATCCGTAGTGTAAAAGACAGCTTAAACAATATTACCTTGTGAAACATTGTTCACCTTAACGCTCTCATTGTATATACAGTGTATCTGGTCACCGGTGTCGGACCCGTTAAGGCGAAGTAATGTGATAAATTTTATCAACAAAACCACAGTAAAAAGGCATTTTGCCCCTACTGTGTAGAAACGGCAGCCATTTTAAATTTTCAGCCGACTTCCAAAAAAGGAGGAGGTACTCAATTCGTCTATGTTTTTCTTGTGACTTTGTTACACGATATTTCGGACAATTATCTATTTGAAAATTCTTGTTTCATATGATAGAAGATACTTTATAGTTGGTTCCATATACATTTCATTGAAATCGGTTAAGTACCTACTTAGTTGAAAATTTCATTTTTTTTTAAATTGTGATTTCGGAGAATGTTTACGAGGATAACATTATAACTCAGCCAAAGTTTTGACGTGAAGTCGGTTTTTTTAATGCTCTGCATTCGTTTATTTTTCTTTACTGTGTTCGGATTAGTTTCTTTATTTAGCAATTCCTATAGACATCAAAGTAATTTCCTTTGACAGCTAAAAGAGTTGGCAATAAGATAACACTAAAAAAATATCAAAAACTAACATTTTACCTTTAAAAAATACTTGAGAAGTAAAAAGTGTCAAAAAGCTTGGTTGTTTTTATTATTGTTCAAATGTTTTCAAAAAATGAAGACCTAGGAGAGGATGAAGCGCTAGGATATTAACTAAACATTAACGTCAATATGTAAGCTTCAAATCAAACAGTTTAAAAGTTGTGACTGTTTAAATATGACCCTTTATTTTAAGGAACCTGACAACTTAAAGGAAAAGAAATTGGATAGCTACACCGCTAAACAGAGTAAAAAATTAAGCACATAATATGTACTTATTTGAATATATAATCACCCTAATAAAAATCCTACTACCGGAAAAAATCGCTTCTGAGATGGTTTTTTTATAAAGTATGGGCGGGACGTTTGTCTTCCATGACACATAATGTTAGGTGAACATGAAGAGTAAGGTGGTACACGTCCATCCACGAGAAACCTATTCACTCGACGTTTAATAGTATATTATGTAACAAGTGAGCGAAGTTGCTAATTACAGTCGAGGCTGTAATTAGCAACGCTTACGAGTTACATACGACGTTTTTCAACACACTTGTGAGTAAAAGACAGACATACGTAGTCATAAAATAACAAAGCTGTGAATTGTGAATGAAAAATGGCGCCGAACCTCGCGCATGAGCGTAGGTTTTTTTTTCCGTCAAATGTGTCAATGTCTGTATAGCATATACAGCCTATTTTAAGTGAAAATGTTTAATTTGGAGTGGTAAATGCAAATATTTTAATATTTTATGACAAATGATTGTAAATTGTGAATAATTCGTTTAATATACAAATTTATTTTACTAATATAAGGCGCAAACATTTAAAAATGTATATGGATTTGAAGTGGTATAAAACCTCTTTGTTGTTTCTGAAAATATTTAGTGTATAACCCGGACCAATAAAATATGCTCTGTTTTCTCGCATGTTATTTGCACAAAGGTACAATTCAACTTTGTAGGATTCATTATATTATGCACTAGGGTATAATATATTATGCACGCGTGACTTATAGCCCAGTTTATAGTTCTAAATTCAATAGAATAACGCTCACTTTACGAGCAAGTGTGTTGAAAAAGTACTAGGACTATACTGGTCAGGGAAAATAGACGCAGCCAGTTCATTCCAAACCTTGGCGACCCGTATCCAAAAAGGAACTGTCAAAGCGCATAGTTCGACTTTTCGGAATATCTACCTACCACATACGGATGGAAGTTCTGTCTGCGTCTAGTAGTCCGATGGTAAAAGGATGAGGGTTTAATTTGTGAAAACTGACCACTCGCGCACTCACCAAAATGTATCCTGTAGTACACGGTTAAACAAGCAACCTTAAGACGATGTTCTAGGGTCTCCAGGTTTTGGTTATAAGGTCGACGTTGTTTATCACTTTATTTACTTTTGTTCAACGTATTCCTTTTAAATTCTATCTTAACTTGTGTGTACATAAATCGTTAAGTAATAACCTCAATTTCCAACCTTTCGCCATCGGTAAAAAGGTAATTGCGGAAATCCTTAGATGAAACGTGTTCAATGTTCATCTTGAAAACGAAATCCTCATTATTACTCTCTATTCATTCTCAGATTATTTGCGCGATACATGACCTCATAATCTGATTGGCTTTCAGATTAAGCCTTTGCGCCTCTGTAATATAATAAAGTAGCGTCGCAACATGAATTTGTGTTGATATTTCCTCTAATTGAGGGTTTTTGTCAATCAATAGATCCTAAACATAGCTTTGTAATTTTCCAGATACATCATATTCATAATTGAAACTGCTCCGTTACTGACTGAGTGACTGACGGACAACTTACAGCCATAACTACTGGCCGTAGAGAGCTGAAATTTAGAATATACAATCCTTAGGGGTTGAGCGGGAGCAATATGGAAGGAATTCCCTAAATTCCCACCTGAACGGGAAGTATATGATTTTTTAATTTGCATGAACAATCTTATTCCTTGAGTGCACGGAAGTGATACCTACCTACTTGGTATAAAGATTCTTCATTGGATATCTGTTTGTATTATGGAAGAAATTCCCGAAATTCTCACGGGAACGGGAAGTATTGGACTTTTTATTTTGTATGAAAAATCTTATTCTTTGAGTGCACTTTGAATGTGATTCTTCAATGAGTGACCGGTTGGGCGAGGGTGACGCCGCGGCGTGTCTGCGGATAGCTGGGCAAAATTTTAGATTTCGGATAAATGTAAATTTAATCGTAACAGGACTTTAGTTTGAAAAAATTAAAGAACAGAAACATGCAGACTAGACAAATACTTCATGTACAAATTACATTCAGAAAATATATATATTTTTTTTGGATAGCGGTCATTTAGTATTTTATTTTGTCTATTTTCTCAAAGAACAGCGGCAGCGGGCCATTCATGATTTTAGTTGACGTTATTTTGTGGCGTTTAACAAACAAAAATATACTAGACTTTTCGAAATTCTTTCCTGTCCAAAACTCAATCAAAAATTCTCGTAGAAGAACGTTACATGAAAAGATTTTGCATTTTGAATATTATATGTTTTGTATGTCTTTGGCACTTATAATTCAATTTTATGATGAATTTTATTTATTTTAAAAACGCTTTACACTTTAAAACAGTGTGTTGAAAGTTCGTACAACAATAAGTTATTAAGATAAGTGATGATTAGATTCTTAACGCTTATTATTTCACATAACTAAGGATCCGCCTTTGTTCTTTATTCTATCGAGGAAAGTATATAATATCGTGTTACTATTTCAACCATTCTCTAGATAATATCTTCGAGTTTCTTTAAGTATGTTTTGCAGGAGCCTTAAATAGTAGCAAATGCCGAAACGAAGATTCACAAAGAAGCTGTTTGCTCGCTCATATTGTCACTGCTTCACACAAAAGGCCACGTGTTACAGTTACACGTGCGGGAATTATTATGGGTTGATTCTACCGCGGCTTAAACCTCGATCATTGAACAAATATGTATAAAGGGCTACTATCAAATATCTGAATACATTGAAGATATCCCTCGCCTGTAAACTGTTACTGAGTATTTCCTTAAAGGATGATTGCTGTTGAGTTTCTTGCCACTTTTTCAAAACAGATCGACTTTCCGAAGTGGTGACAGATTTAGTTTAATCCGATAATAATTTGACTTACTTCAAGTGTGTACCTACGAAATAAAGAGTTTGACTTTTTGTCGTAGTTAAATAAACAGGAAGTGCAGTTTTTTTACCTAAATATCACAATTTGCTGTAACACCCCCTTTTATATTTTTTTCTATTTTATTTTGACCTTCTCGTAGACCGTAGAGTAGGTCAATAATAAAGAATAATAATAATCTATCTAACAGTATTTTATTAAATCTCATTCATTCGACATCAAATAATTTCCGACACACTCAAAATACGAATAAAACCTACTCGTGGAAGAATAAACGAAAAACACGGTAAATTTGGCCGATATTATCACCTTTGAGCGCTTTCAGCGCTCCCTTTGATTTACGTCCCAGCTCAATATCCTGGCTACTTCATTAATGACCACTCAGGTATTAATTAACGAACTTTAAATTTATTAATGGTCTATTGGCTGCCCGTAAGTGATCAAAGCTATCAAGTGATCAAAGCTAAGTGATCATATTTAATGTGGGTCACTTAATATCCTGCCTATAAATAAGGAAAAGCTTACGCATAATCGTTAAATGACCCTTCAATAGTCATAAGGTACTAAGGTAATATAATATAAGGCAATACTCAAAGACGTTGTCATCGCAAGCTTCGGTAAAAAATCTTGTCATGCCAGTCAGCTTCCAGCTTCCATGTTTGGCACTAAAAATCTAAAAATGTTTTACCAACTAATAAATTAACTTTTTTGCTGATATTACATTGATATTTGCCTATAATTATATAACTGCTTACATATTAATTGCTTACGCCAAAAATTCTGTTAAAATTGAAATTTCAATATGACTTTTTCTATCATCATAATATTTTTTTTTTTGTATTAGGCACCTATTGAAGCTGGGGAAGGGGATCATACATTTGTATGGAAAAATGAAGGAAATAGTTACTAGGTAGCTTAAGTTGGTAAAAGTCATACGTTTGGCGGATTTAAATCGATCGTTGTTAGAGTAAACTATGTGCGGTAGAAATGATTTACTTATTACGTCATCGTTGCTAAGTACTGTGGGGGGCGTGGCGCAGGTCTGGGGAAGGAAACACTACAAAACTGATTCTACTATTTATTTAAGGGCTTTGCCCGAATACTTTCAGAGCTAGTCCATGACTGAATCACAAAAACATTAATATGTATAATTTGACATATATTTTTGAATAAAACTAACGTGTTATATTATTATCGGCCAGTGGAAGACAACGAGGTTGGTTGGATTCCACATTCCCCGGCACAAAAATCCTTGATGAATCTATGGCTGAGATTTACAATGTGTAAGGTCATCTATAAAGAATACTGATCACCCAGCTTACTCTCAAGATTTTACAGTTTTAGGGACCTAACTCATGAAGATAACATGAAAACTCTGCAGTCTATCAACCATCACTGGGTCAGATTGGTAGTTTACAGTCTAACACTTCTCGTCTTAAGTGAATAGGTTTCTCATAGTCTTCATGCACACTTTCCATCAGGTGGCACGGAAGACAAACGTCCAATCCTTCCTATATCGAAAAAAGACAGTTCTCCTCGTCACTCGGTCCCGCGCCGCTCTCTTCTTTACATATATTTTTTATATATATTCTTAAAAGCCAAAAGGTTGTTTGAAATATATTCAAACTAACATTTATTAAACACAAGTGTCACAGGGATGTTGTGCTGTCAATGAAGTTTTGCGAAATTTCCTGAGCAGACCACAGAGCTAAAGTTTTCCGTCGAGCACGAGGCGATAGAGTAAAAAACTATTATCAGATCAATTTACTTTTGAATTTAATAAATTATTTATTTAAGACTAAGGTCTTATACGTCTATCCACTCGACGACGTTCGAAATACTAGGAAAACATAGTAGTCAGAAAAAACAAACTCGCGCAGATCGTCAACGCCTTGCAGACTCTAAAAACATTATTATTATATTGAAGTGCTTATTCTACACTAAAGGAATGGAAGTTCAAATTGCGTAATTTATTGAACTCAACATCATTTTCCTTAGTCACTTTTGAAATTCGTGATAGTTTGAGATCATACATGAAGAGACAAAATATAATAAAAAATAAATATTTATTATTTAATGAGTAAACTTATCCAAATGAGACTCACCACCGTATGCCTGCGAAGGAGCTTCAAATTCCACATAGCCAGAAAACGAGAAGACAATTTGGAGAAGCTGTTGCTGACAGGCAAAGTAGATGGCAAGCTACCCCGAGGTAGAGCACCGACACGTTGGTCAGATCAGATCCGAGCCACCCTGGACACTACATTGTGAGATAAAACTGTGCTAAGAAGTCACGACCCTCAGCAATGAGGACACAAGTAAGAAGGAGCAAGGTAGGTAGGTTAAGTACCGTTATGAAAAGATCAGCTTATAAAAGATAAGCTAGGCAATAGAATATAAAAATTAGTTTACAATGAATATTCTAATGAATTGTTACGTTACACTGCAACTACAAAGAAATAACTTATAAGTAAGCTCATTATTTTCACAGTATGAGGATTTCAAATACCGTTAATAATAACTACGTAAAAATAAAAGTATGCAAACTTGTAGCTTATAATTTCATATTACAATATTTTTTTTGAGAATTGCACACAGTGACGCTTCATGTCGCTTATTAGAGAGCGACATACGCGTGCGTGTGCCTTGAGATTTCAATCAAAATGGACGATCGATCGAGTCTCTTTCTCTATGGTATGAGCCGAGCGATGAGATTGGCAGCTCCAAAAACTGGTTTTTGTTAATAGCCGCTAGCGCAGTCAAAGAGCGTCTGTAAAAATAACGTTACAACTTAGAAAAAAAACATGGGTCAACGGTGTGGTTTTCACACAATTTTACAAGTTTTTATAAAAAATAAACTTTGTCTTTTCGGCAATGACATGGTTGTTTGGTAGAAATCGCTACTCAGCGATAAAACCGCCAAGTTTTTATGTTTAATGTAAGTGTTCTTTTTTCTTTTACTGTACCTGTATAAACTGAAGTGTAAATAAATAAATGAACAATCAACAAAATGACTATTATTTTGAAGATTTTTGTATGTTGTCACATACTCTACTTTTTTGCCTTTAAAACAACACCAACAATAAGCTTCTACAATACGTACAACTTACGCCGCCGATGTTTTACAAACTGAGGTGAATTTTGCTGAAGTAATAAAAATGGCTGCAGATTGGCAGGCTTTTCGAATTGACCTGACATATGGGGTATTTTCGTGGATGAAATAGTGTGTAGTAACTGCCCCTAAAGTTTTATTACTACATGCGCGGACACACTGTATAATCTAGTAATACGATATAACTTTTTTTAAATGATTGTCACGGTATCCAAGATACACAAGATATATAATCCTACTAATATTATAATTTTGAATAATTGTAGTCTACACAGTTAATATAGCTAAGTCATTTATAACACTTCTTGCGCGATTTAATCGACGTACAGCGATATCTATAGAATGAAAGCAAACTAAAATTTTGTATAGGTATTATAAATGGAAAAGTTTGGATGGATGGATGTATGCATTAGCTGGATGAATGTATGCTTAAACTGCATTACCAGGTTAAACGCTGTCCATCTTAACTATCTATATAGTATTTATATGTGCATTAATATAATATTTATTTATATAGTACATAAGTATTTATGTAAACGTTTATGGATGTGCATGTAATTATTCGTATGTAGTTTATTTATACGAGCCGTACACATCGCCCACATTCATTTCCATCAATGCCTAGATTGCCTGGCAGAAATCGCGCTTCGGCAATAAGACCGCCCTTTGTATGTTACTTGTGATTGTTATTTGTAATTTAAACTATGTAACTATGTTGTTGTACAATAAAGAGTTATATTATTATTATTCTGCATACGTATAACTTACACGCCTTTCAGCGGAAAAGACCCAACAATTATTTTTTTGCATGTCTGGGTGGAGGAGGAGGAGAATACGTCAGAAGTACGAAGGAGCACTTGCCAGGGGGTTTAGTCCCCGGCCAGATGACACCCAACAGTGTGAGACTTCTACTCACTAAACTCCCCCTTAATGATCTTTTGTCTTTCTACAGACAATCGACCGAAGAAATGAGCGACAGCCAGTTGAATTCCCGCGGGATTTGAAATGACGCGGGTAAAACAGCGCAATACAGCTAGTCTATCATATTAGACTCCACAATTTCGTAACTTCATATTAACGGCATTTTCAGTGAGGAAAGTTATGACAAAGTAAAGTTCTAAGATGGTCCGACGATATCGCAGTAATGTTTCCACTAAGAAGTATTCCTTTGAAATATGTCGTTTAAACTATTTTTCATTTCCACAGAGTTTAATATTAATACTGGTACATATTTTGGTATGATCGTGCAAATAACACGATGTTTTTTTGTTTGTTACTTTTTCTTGCTGAAATGAAGTGATCAATTGAACTGAAAATTCGCATACTTGTTTTTCTTCAACGGTTCGCACAAATATTGGTTACAGTACAGCAAGAGTAAGCATGATGTAAGCAATATTTGATACTTTCACTGAACTAAGCACCAGCAAACAAGAAGGTCCGTTTTCCATATGTCTTTGCCAACAGCAGAAATTAATGTCAATTTATAAAGTTGTAGGAACACACAGACCATCTTCATCTCCATCGCACATTTTAACACATCAATGCTGTTTTGTAGGGTTTGGCTCGCGTAGGGTCGGCATAGAAAGAAAAGAAAGAAAGAAAAAAATGATTTATTCGACAATAAAAACACTTTACAAACACAAATAATTAAATATAAATTAATAATAAAAAATTGTCGATAACGGCAACAGCTCAGCAAATGCTACATCCGAAGGTGTGCCGGTTTGGAGGCTGGGGTAGTTTTTACAAATAAAGCATTATTAAATCATAGAATTGGTGCATACATCAACAATAAAAATAACAAGAGTATTATAACAAATAAAAATTCACGATGTACTCAAATAAAAATAGTATCGAATAAATAACTTAACTGAAGATAAATAAATGCAAAAAAGTTAATATGTATAAATTTAACATATAATATAAAATAATTTAAACATTAAAACATGAATGTAATAAGTATATTATATACAATATTCTCATTATACATACGCTACCCACTAGAACAGCCCTATCGTCCTGGATAAGCGTGTCGTATTTGCGACTAATCCGAGTAGCCCCGCTTAATGGTAGGACCCCTTTAGAGTCCGCCTGGCTAGCGACCACCATTTATATAATCTGCCACGAAATATCACAGCACCTGCGGTGATGTGTTTCGGCAATATTTAATGAAGAATCAGTTTCCTCCAAAACCCGCTCGGTAACATCTTTAACCTCATTCTCATTCATCATCAAGTGACATTGAGGTCAAACGCGGGCTTAGTCACACATAAAAAAACAGTTTGTAAGAAGCATAAAACTTAAGCGTCGATATCAATAGATATATTTTAAACAACTGCATTCAGTAAGTAACTTTATAAAGACTTCAAAAATATAAATAAATACATAAATAAGTGGAAAAACTTCCAACAACTTGCTTCCATACTGAAGCGAAAGAAAAACGTAGAATGTGCCAGCTGCTTCTCTTCCCGGGCAAACTGTTGAAGTCAGTTAAGGGACGGAGGATTTATTGGCGATTTTGCGGGCGACAGGCTGACCCCCTGTCGCTGCTATAGTCTCTCTCCATCATAATAATACCTCTAAATTTGTCAAACGTGACATCAGATGATTTTTATAGCCTCTGGTCTTCTACCTACCCCATTAGGGATACAGGCGTGAAGTTATGTGTGTGGTAAAACATACCCACTAGGAGATTCTCCAAACTGCTGAGTCCCACATCCAGCGTTTTCCGGAGACCTCGACCAAATCGTCAGTTCACCTTACGGGGGTTACGGCTGCTGCTGCGATCAGAACGTGATCGAAAACTTTACTGCCCCAACAGCATTCCGTTCTGGAAGCTATGTGCCCATTCCCATTGTCAGTTCCGTTTTGTAATTCTAAGAAAAAGATATCTACTGAGTTTCAAATGTAGATTCAATAACCATAACTTAGATTTCAATAATACTTAGCAAAGTTACAATCACGGTATGATACCATTATATCATTGGGGAAACAAAGAAAACAGTAAGTATTTTTATTTCACGTTTCAAATACCTCAATATTTCACACTGAACATGTACACTTACGTCGTCTGACCTCATTTGAGTTTAGTGATCTCGACGATCTTCAGACACCATTACCTTATTTATACCGACCTTACACTTACTTAATTACTTTCCTTATAACTTACTATTTCTTTTGAAATATATGAAGATGAATGATGTATGGCGGCCACGTACTTACTGGGAGACGCAGCGTAGGCAGGACCCCGCACGATGGACCGACGATCTAGGCAAATACACCGGTAAACGCTGGATGAGGGCGGTGCGTGACTGAGCGACGTGGAAAACTTTGGGGGAGGCCTATGTCCAGCAGTGGACGTCTACTGGCTGTGGATGATAATAATGATAATTTGAAGATCAATAAGAAACAAACAAATAATCAAATACAAAACGACCTGAGCATATTTCCAGTTCAGAAAATTATTTTTAACTGAAACGCAAAATGTCACCGTCAGTTTTTCACTGTTTCTAACGAAGCTCCAAAACAGAATTAAAATCCTTTTTCGTATTTTTCAACAATTCACCCCTAAATTAATTAAATCAGAATTCCAATAATCTGTTAGGAGTCAAAAATTTAAACTCATTTTGACAGCTCAAGAATAAAATCAGATTATAAGTTTAAACATGGCTTTTCGAATATTGCTCTAATCGAACAATCACGTAAATTTAACAAAATGATTATTATTGTGAGATGAATATGATTATGATTAATATTGATATTATTGTTACATCATTTAGAAAATTATACATCAAAAGTACAGAAAAAGCTCATCGCTTAAAAGCAAAGGCTCTTTGCCATTGTGAATTTATTGAACATAGAAAGTATTCAATTGGAATAAAATACGTTATTGAAATACTGTAAAACACTGGCTACATTGTATTCAAACCAAGAAGATTTTTCTAGTTTTCAACAGTGTAAACTGTTTGTAACAAAATATAGCTTGACAACAAGTTTGGGGCGTAGTTACACGCAACCTTAGTTAGCATCCATTGTTGAAAGCTTATTTGAAACGCCTTTTGTAACCGTGGATGAAACTAAAAAATTTGTGAAATTTTTAATTTTTTTTTGTCTAAACTAACGAATTTCGTGGACTACGTTGGATTACTTCTTGAGAAAAAATTACTTCAAATGCTAGCAAATATCATAATCTTTTAAATAAGTAGCGATATGAAAATGTAAAAAAAATGAGTTTCAGTGAACCCGTAGAAATACGAGGTATTTCATTTTAAAATGGCTCTCATTTAGAAGGGTGAGGGGTGCGAACCCCCTTTGTATAGTATTTTGTAGATAAAATTTAACGAACTATACGTGGGTGAAGTATTGGAAATCCGATCCATAGCACACTGTATATTATAATATACACAAAAATAAATACATGAATATTTCCACGTCTTTTGATCTTTCACTATGTATATAATACTTTTTAACAGTTTAAAGAAAACACTAGTCTAAATAAAGTATTAAGAAGTGTCATTATGAACTTATTGTCTCAATATCAGATGGACATAATCTACTCTCGTGGCCCTTATTTTTTTTATAGTGTAAGGATAGGACGTTTGTCTTTCATACCACCTGATGGAAAGTGCGCATGAAGACTATGGTGGTACACGTCCATCCACGAGAAATCTATTCACTCGACACTTAAAAGTTCCAGGGCTGCAGTGGTCAGGAATAACAGAAGCAGGCCGATTGTTCCACACCTTGGCAATCCGTACCAAAAAGGAACTATCGAAGCTTTTTGTTCGACTTCTTGGTAAATGTACTATATAGGGACGGAAGTTCTGTTCGCGTCATGTAGTCCAGTGGTAAAAAGTAGTGGTTTCAATTTGGTCAAAAAGAGCACTCGCACACTCAACAAAATGTAGCCGATAAAATACTGTCAAACAAGCAACCTTACGACAATGCTCCAGCGTCTGCAATTTTTTATTTGTAAGGTTGTTGTTATTTATAAGTTTACGGGCTCTTCGGTCAATAGAGTCTAGCGCTTCGAGCTGGTATTTGGGAGGACCATCCCAAAGGTGACTACAGTACTCCATGCACGACCTCACTTAAGCTGCGTATTATATTATTATTATTATTTGTATTCCTCATGGCGGAATACAAATAGATCTCCGAGATGTCTTGAAACCCCAGGTCACAACAGCGCTCGGTACAGTATGAAAAGTGTATGTGTTATCGTGGAAATGTAATCACCTTAGAGCAAAGGGGTATTTAGAAAATCTGCGTTGCCAGCCAGAGGCAACATAGAGATGAAAGTATCCCTTTGCCACAAAAGTAATTAACGTAATGAGTATGGAATAGATATAAACGGAGATATTTTGAAACGACTTCAAATAGAAACGGTTTTAACTGTGTTTGTTTTTTAAGTAATAATTTGATCATTAAAATTTTAATTCAATTTTGATGATTCTTGTTTCATTTGATAGACAATTCTTCATAGTCAATGCTTTATAATTTCATCAAAATATGTAAAGTGTATAATACAAAAAATATATCTACACATACATATATGACGTTTTGTTTTTATGACTATCTACCGCCTTTTTTGATAGGACTTCACAACGTGGGTGAAGGTGATTGTTTAATAGATTACTATTATGTTTTTGTGTCAAAAAGTGATCACCATGATTTTTTAGTAGGTAATAACGCCCATTCAAATTAGCAAAATCAGGAGAAAAAGCTTGGGTAATTTTGAAAATTGGCGCAGCTATAGTTTGTGGCATCCAGATTAACATACTAAAAGTTCTCAACGGTGGGGGGTGTGCTGTCGATGTAAGGGGGATGATTTGCTCATATGTCGAAAACCTGTAAGTACAAATAGCGTAACAGTTGCTTCTGACCAAAATTTATTCATAAAATTTCCTATTTATTAATCATATTTGTTTTTACTCTGCGATTACTGTTACGGTTAATACTTCAAGAGCTACAATGTGTTGAAATTTTCGACGAGCGAGTCCCCAGCTACTACTGACGTCCTCACGATGCAGCCATAATTATGTTGTCTTGAAAATGGGCATAGCTATACCTAATATTGTCTTAAGTTTTCACGATTCACAATTTAAATAATACTACTTTTTAACCGGATTAATCACCAGTATGAGACCCTATTCTCAAAGATATTCAATCAAACATATAACAAACATTACGACCTGAAACTCAAGACACTGTCAGCTCATTTTATGTTAACCCTGAACGCTATGCTCGAAGACTGAGAAACAGATGGAGATGATGTATAACTTTTTCCATCTATCTTTTTCCATCATCTCAGTCGCTCGTGACGTCGGAGTCTGCAAAGACACCAAAACGTCGAGTTAATGTAAAAAATAAATTATACGCAAATAATCCGGTAAAATAGCAGTTTTATTTATAGTTATACCTCACGAAATCCAAATCATCATATTAAAATTAAAATGAGGTAGTAGGGAAGATGAAGGTCTTTTTCGGAATTCAGGTTTTTACTCGTATCTCAAAAATCTGTACAAATATTTATTACTTCTTACCATAACGATACGAGCAAAAACCTGAAGATAGAAAATAAGAAATATCTTCATTGCAAATTCAAGCCCTTGCAGTTCCTAATTCCAATTATTTCCCCTGTTTGCCTATTTTCGGCTTAATTTGACTGGGCTAATATATACAAAATATTATTAACAAGCAGCTTAACCCGCGTAACTCTGGATGACGAAGGAATACGTATCTTGAAATATACTATAGTATTATTCAAGTTTTATAATATCATTTCATTTTCATTTCATATCATTATTAAAATAATGAATAATAAATAATAACCGACTATTTCATCTCATCATACCTAAAGAAATGTCACGTATTCCCCCAAACTATTGGTAAATAAACCTCTGTTTTGTTTTAGGTACTCAATTAATATCCTACAAGATGTATTGGTTCTTCTACACCGATTCCGCTAGTTTGTCACGTTCAGCAAACACGATTCACCATTCGTTTATCAATTAAGGATAGCTTCGGGTGGCAATAAATATGCCATCGTAAGTAAATATGGGTTGAACATTTGGTTGATACTAGTCGATGGAGCCATAATTGCTATTATTAATGAAATTATTTTGAAATAAGCTTTTATCTTTGCTTGGCGTTTGTGGACTATGAGAAAACCTTCGATTTAACCGAGACCTGGGCTGTGCTCCAGTCTTTGCAGCGGTGCCAAATTAACTGTCGATACATCGAAGTGTTGAAGTTTTTGTTTTGAAACCTATCTTCAAGCAAATTTCAACCTACTAGCATTTAGTTGATTTGCCAAAATGAGCTTGTTGTGGGTCATGATTCAGTGGGTCTGATAGTACTATTATAATAAGCCCGTGTGTGTTATTTCTTGAATTTAATTAAAACTTAATTGAGGTACGTGGGAGCAAAAGAAAATCATAGAATGTACCAGCTGTTTCTCTCCCCATACTGCAAGAATCAGTTAAGGGACAGAGCATTTGTGTGGGCGATAGCCTGATCCTTTATCAACGCAGCAGTCTCTCTCCATCATTATTACACCTACGAATTTGTCAAACGTGACATCAAATGGTTTTATAGCCTCTGGTGTTCTGCCTACTCCATAAGGGATACAGGGATGAAGGTATGTATGTATAATATCTATTAATAATGTGTTTTTATCTGCATGCATTGCAATTATCTCTTGAGTAGAATGGACTTTTAATTGTATGTAGCTTTAAGCTTCTACGGATATATTAGCTCATAGGTGCAAGACAAAACGTACAGTCAACTTCACTGTTTCAGTTTTCATAGAGCTTTATGTAGTTGATCATTAAGTTGTGATTTGGTTGCATTTCTTAGTATAATACGTCTTATTGCCTGACACACTTAAACCCAAAGTGCTCATGTAAGAAACATGAGGTATGTAGAAGATCAATATTAATAGGTATCCTAACTGATATTAGCATCAATTCATAGGTCATTGACCTTTTAGCACTGCAGCAGAGGATTTGGATGAAATTTGGCATAGTGATAGGGTACAGGATAGAATGGCGCATGGGTTAATTTTATCTCTATATTCCCGCGGGATTTGAAATTGGTTTAAACCGCGCGAAACAGCTTCGAAGTGTTACAATTGACAAGTCCTTATACTGGGCCAAACTAGCGGCCAACGTCAATGCCCATTAGCGCGATTACAATAATTTCTAACTCTCTAAAGTGGGTGGCTACACTTGAACGGCCTACGTGAATGCCCATTATTGGGGATAATTATTCAAGCAAGATGGACGTTAACAGACCTCTGTTAGTTCATGGTTCTGTTTGCAGAATCTCCAGAAACGCAATCACTTTTTCATTACTCTATTTCATAGTCACAGTACGTATTTCAATGCACATGTAAACACGTGCGATCACGTCGCTCTCAAGACGCACACTGACAATATGTAGTGTGGCCGCGTTAATCTCTGATGTACCGCCACTTGAGCTATCGCCAAACGCCAAACGGCAATCGGTTAATGCCGTTGTCAAATTATCGCGCTAAGTCGTGGCTACACCTACAATTATTGCCCAATATCGTGATAATTAATGGCTTTACCAAAATTTAGGCCGACAGAAGACACAAACCAAAACGTCATCTAAGTTTTTCTTTTTTTTGTGATTTCATTGATATTTTTTATTTTTAAAAAAGCTTTGTATAAATGTTGATAAAATTATATAAAAAGCCACCATGGCATAATATCTTCTATGAAATTAAAAATTCGTTGATTTGACTTGGCAGCTTCTTTTTTAATAAAGCTAAAAGATAAGCTTGAAAACATCGTCTTAAGAAATTGCAAATTGAATTTGAAAAATTATGCATCTTTAGTTTTCGCATAAGATTTTAAGAAGAAATTCTTAGCCATCCAACATCTTACTTACATTATAAATGTGAAAGTTTGGATGGATGGGTATGGATGGATGTTTGTTCTTCAATCTTTTTTTTTATTTGAATGAAAGTGCATGGTGATAGTGTATAATGTGCAATATCACATAGGCTACATTTAATCCCTATATTCCCGCAGTATTAGAAATGGCGCGGGTAAAACCGCGCGTAATAACTAGCATTTTTATAAAGAACATTTAAACTCTCATTACAAGTTCGGTCCATTAACAACTGTTATCTGAAGTTGTATAATAAAACTAAACGCTTCAACAAATTGCTGAATTACGTTTTATTATTTTAACCTTACCTAACGGATCTTGTAAATTAACTCTTGAATTTTGCAAACAAAGTCGTCTACAACTTCTTAGGTAACAGTAAGAACAACAAAATTACTAAAACTTAGTCTTTAACTTGTAACCTAAATATAAAAGGAGATCCTATTAATTCAAAGATTGGGCTGAAGTTTTCTACGCAGTTAAAGTGTAGTTTGGACTAATAAATACGATATTTTTTCTGATAATTTTTGTAGTTCAAAATTAACGAGGATTAAGCCGCAATGTACAACTAGTTAATATGAGATCTCTAATCAGACCGTCATGTCACCACCATTATTTTGTCTTGACATAAATTAGGTACTCTGCTTTTTTTCCTAAGTTTAAAATGCCCTGTTTTGTAGGTAAATCCTACTTATATTAAATTTGTGAAAGTGAGGATAAATAATCAAAGTCTACAAAGTTATATGGCTAAACATTTAAAACTCTTATTGCGCGCAAACTAAAATTTTGGAACCAATTATCGTTTCTGAATTTTAATCATCGATTTCTTTGTCTTACTTATGTAGTCCAGGACCTAATAAACTACTATACCAAATTACATTAAAATGGTTTAAGTCGTTTGAGCGTTAGGAAAAATCAAAGATAATTACATACAAACATGCATACTGTGTTCCTCTTTTACAATAATATAACTTATACATTAGGCTAACATATGATTTTATTATTTATAAAGATATGAGTGAATTTAAAATAACAATATTTCAAGTCTGCTTTGGGTGAATAAACCGTTTGTTTCGTCCATAATCGTATAGGTGGCACTGCTTTCAATCGAAGAAAATATAGTTATTTAAACCCTATATTAAGATTTTAAGATACTTAGATAACACTTGGATTGTTTGAAATTAATCTTAGAAGGAGTGCGAGCCGCGAGGTTGTTTTAAACTATTTTTGGTATAAATTATGGTATGAAATATGTCGCTAAAGCTCATTAAGTGTCTACTTGAGCTAATATGTTTAATATCATTCCTAATATATAAAACTCTTACGTTACTGACCGAATGACTGACATACTACGTACAGCCATAAATACTGGCCGTAAAGAGCTGAAATTTGGAACATACAATCATTAGAGGTTTCGGGGGAGTATTAAGGAAGGAATTTCCGAAATTACCACAAGAACGGGAATTATTGGACTTTTTAGTTTTTATACAAAATTGTATTCCTTGAGTGCAGTATTCCTTGATAACTTAAATAATGACTGGTTGATGTATGTAAGGAGTTCCCAAATTTCCCATGGGAACGGGAAACATATGATTTTCAAATAAGTCAAATGGAGGCACATCAACCAGAGCTATACCTGAATCAAGAACGCATAGGACAAATAAAAGTAGCAAAAAACTTGGGTCTATTAATGGACGCTGAACTTAGATTCGAAGAACATGTGAATGTTAAGATTAGGACGGCTTTTTACAGACTTCGAGTGTTATATGGAATAAGAAAATATTTAAGTGTAAAGGTGAGAATCATATTAGTAGAGAGCTTGGTTCTATCTTTATTCAATTATGCAGATTCGGTATACGGACCTAGGCTCTATAAGAAAACGTCACGGGCTATTCAACGAGTGCAGAATGCCTGTGCTCGATTCTGTTTCGATGTACCAAAACGCGCACACATTACCCCATATTTAAATAAATTTAATATGCTTAAAAATGGATAAACGTAGAGACTTACACCTTGCATGCTTAGTACAAAAGATCGTAACCTATCAAAAACCAAGGTACTTGTTTGATAAGTTACACTGGAAATTGCCTACACGCGAGCAAAAAAGTCGTTCCCGTCATAAAAATAAAATGGTACTGCCTTATAGCAAAACTTCACAAGAGAGCTTCAGAGGTAGTTTTCGGTTTCGTGCTGCAAAAATCTGTAACGATCTCCCTCCCCCGCTACGTGCACGTATGTCCCAAAATACTTTTAAAATTAAACTAAAGATAAACTTCTTAGAAGCTCAAAAAAGCACAAATACCCTCTCGAGATATGCAAGGTTCTGATTTTTATATTGTTACTATAAATTTTTGTTTTTTATTTTTTTTCTTGAATGCATTGACGTAATGTACCTACTATTTTATTTTATTTTCAACACAACACAGCTTAGTGTCTTCTTTAATTGTTTATAGGTAATGACCTGACTCTATCTATGTATCTCTCTTTTCGTTTTTATTAAATCTAGCTATCTGTATTAATTTGTCTTGTGTTTTTACTGTATTTTTTTTTATTGAATTGAATTTGTTAATAGAGACTTTTTTTTTTAGCTGTGTAAATATTGAATGATTGATTAATTTCTATTTTTTCTTTTTCATAATATTTGCAAGGATAATAATGTGTATTAATTTTCGTATTTTGTTATTATTTTTCAATGTAATTTATAATTATTATTTTTTTCTTTCACAATTTCAATCTAGTTTAATTTTTTTTTAAATTATTATTGATATTTTTTTTATGTATACCCACCGCTTATTTCAATATCTGCCTAGAGTAAAGGGTATTTTGAAAACCAGCGTTGCCTTACCAGGCAACAGGAAGCTGAAAGTACCCCTTTGGCACTGAATGTAATTATTTAGTGGTAGACTGTTATGTTGTATGAAACAATGTGTGAGTGTCAATAAATACTTTTTATTATTATTTTTTAATTTCTATTAAAAAATATTTTTCCATGAGTGCACGGATGTTCTTCAATAGGTGACTGTTAGTATTATTGAAGAAATTCCCGAAATTCCCACGAGAACGGGTTGGAATTTTTAGTTTGTCTGAAAAATCTTATTCCTTGAGTCCACGGATTCTCCAAAAAATAACTGGGTGTATTAAACTGAAAAATCAAAAATTATAAGTGTTAAAAACTTTGCTTAAAAAAAAGTTTTATTATCACAAAACACATAATAATTGATACAATTATACTTAAAGGGGAAAAAAAATAATTTAAAAATAAAAACTACAAAATTATTAAATAAAAAAAGCATTTTGTGATAATGGGGCAGACCTCAGCAATAGCTGCCAGAAATGTATAAAATTTAAGGCAGCGCTGATTTTAGGCCTGACCTTTCATACACAGCATTATTATAATAATATAAATTGTGATAGGGTCATATCATAGTTAACATTAAAAATAAGTATACAAAAAAAAGTAAAAAACACTTCATCACCCCATTTTTGTATGGTATACGTTTTAAATTTATATTTAACTACCAGTACCTATTTATGTATGTATAATTATAAATAGGTATGTAGGTATGTTTTTTTATATATTTAAATACATAAAATAAATAAATGTGGATGAAAATAATAAGTATTAACTGAATGAGTATAGAATAATTAAAAATAAATAATAAATATAGGATATATTTAACTACTACATAATTACTTTTTCATTAAATAAACTAATAAAGTTATATTATACGAGGTTATTAGTATTGCAGGTTTGATATTTGTTTATAACGCTCTAAAACTAATATACGATATTTAAATTTAAAATAATGTATCCCATTTTATGTTTTTTACATTTTATGAAGTCCGTTTTTTTTGTTTTTATGTAACTTTTACATGAATGGCATTTTGTAGCAATATCCGTTTGAAATAAAAAATGGTAAATTAGTGTTATGTTTGTGACTTTTGTATCGAGCAAATTTTCATAAATCATGTTTCTATCTTTACACAGCGTTTGGTTATATAGTTAATTTTTGTAAATATTTTTTTCAGACACTATATGTACACATGGTATATTGTAAAAATGCTGCATCCTCGCCTTAACTTAGTGGTGTTTCCAAACAAAACATCTAAATTGAAATATTCATCACCTTGATAATATTCATTATGGCTTTCAAAGGCGAAATATTATGATGGCATAATGCTTCCTTTGTTCACATTGAAATCCATCAAAATTGATCTTTAGGAAGTATGGTAATTAGGAAATGAAACTCATTTTGAAAATATACTTAATAGAGAGGAAAAAAGATAATCTTATTAATATACTAGCTGTGACCCGCGACTTCGTCCGCGTGGATACCGTTTATTAGAGTTAGATAAATACTATTATTATATCCTCCTTGAAGTTAAAACTTACCTTATTCTAAATTTCGTCAAAATCGACTCAGTAGTTTAGCTGTGAAAGCGTTACTGATAGATAAACAGACAGAATTACTTCAAAAACTGTTACAACAAAGCAGTGATCCGCAGTTTCACCTAGGTTTTGTGAAAAAGTATAGGTAGGTAGGTATATTACATAGATGATGCCCGCGACTTCGTCTGTATTGAATTAGTATTTCGAGTAGGTTATTTTCTTCTCCAAGGTCCTAACTATCTTTAATAACAAAAATAAAAATTAAGAATCTTCGCCCATATAATATGTGTAACTCCTTACCACAAACATAGGTAGGTAACTATCTATTAGGTACATTACAAAGGCACATAGCGTTATAAACAAATCGGGTGCCAAAGTGCCTTAAATTTTAATATTGTCTTAAGTTTTCGCGATGACTATTATGTATGACTATTAAATAAAACACTTTTTAACCGGATTTATCGCGTATATTTACATTTTAAATTTTAACAGTCGCTCGTGACCACGGGGTCTGCAAAGACACCGAAACGTCGAGTTAAAATGTAAAATATAAATTATACGCCATTAATCCGGTTAAAAAGTGTTTTATTGAATGCCTTCAATTTTACTTAATTCATGCAATATCTTCATTAATTATACTTAGCTTATTGTTATTCTAGGTAAAGCTAAGTAGTTTTTGCGTGAAAAAATAGCAAAAATCCATCCATCCAGCCATTATCAGTGTACATACAATACTACCTATAGTTATGTATGGCTGCTTTTCACTGCCAAACGGCTAAGCCAATATTAATGTAATTTGTTATAGTAGTTAACACATACGTTACTTTTTATTCCGTAGAAATCTACGGTTTCTGACCTCCAAGAGGCAGAAACGATCATGAAATAAACAAAACCTTGATTTCCATTTTATCTCTGTATGTACAGAAGGCAGTACATCAAGCGTTACTAATCTGTCAAAATTTTTTACTTGAATTCGAACTATGCCCTCGATAATAAGTTAAAATTGGTTGGGGAAATTTGACAGGTAATGTAACGCTTGTTCCTTCTGTACCTACTTGTTACTATTTTACTTGTTTCTATTTTAAATCGCGCAAAAGCTTGCGCTCGCCTCCCGCCTTTTTATACCCTACCGCCGCGAGCCGCGTCGAGCGCGGCAACCGTTACGCAAAAATAATCCCTATATCATTAGCCGCGTCCAGACCGGCTGAGCGCCGCTCGCGAGCCGCGCTCAGACGTCTTGCTCGCGAGCCGTGGCATCCGAGCTAATTTGTAAAAAGTTCCGAGCCGGGCTCGCAAGCCAAGGTGAGCCGGTTTGAGCATTCAGTTTCTCTCCGTGTAACGATGGAAAACCACGTATTATAAGGTGCTACGGCGCTTATGTCGTCTGGATGTATAATAAAAAAAAAGAAAAGAGAAACGAAAAGTCTGGATTAAAAAATTGTACCAAAACCGAAACCAATACGGCAACAGTTTGTTAAAGGAACTAACAATCGACCATTCAGTCTCAAATAACAATACTGCGAATACTGTCTTCTTTATCCATTTTTAATTCACTGCCTCGCGAGTGTCGTTACGTCCGTCTACACAGGGCGAGCAGCTCAGACTGAGCCGCCTTTGAGCATCGGTAAAAACCGACAACGCATGGCTCGGGGTCGAGCGGCACTCGGGCGAGCCAACGTACGCCCGAGGAAGCCCGAGCGCCGTCCACACCGGCCGAACTATTGGCTCGCGAGCGAAACTCGCGAGCCGCGCTCGGCCGGTCTGGACGCGGCTATTCAGTATTCACGCGCGATGAGTTATTAGCGTATTTCATGTATAAGTTTGGTGTTTCTATACCGATTTCTATGATTCTTTGTTTATTGAATAGGTAATAATGTTATTTTTTTTAATTAGGGATGAGTGAGAGTATTATAAACGTAAGAGTAAACAA
Organism: Stenoptilia bipunctidactyla; assembly: GCA_944452665.1. Taxonomy (NCBI): domain Eukaryota; kingdom Metazoa; phylum Arthropoda; class Insecta; order Lepidoptera; family Pterophoridae; genus Stenoptilia; species Stenoptilia bipunctidactyla. The sequence goes on from OX101741.1 coordinate 16,136,490, forward strand.
ATATAATCAGAAAGCTCCGAACTGCTAAGCTATCGGGATTTACACGTGTTATTGTGAGTCAACCATAAATTATAGACATATACTGTTGTGGGATATTTTTATATAATTTTATGAAAAATATTTCTGTCATACATGATTTCTATGTAGCTTTAACCATTAAGGCTGCACACGCGACGGAAGCTCAAAAAATTCAACATTTCCCTTCACTGCTCTGCTCTTATTGATTGTAGCGTGATAATAAGTATACTATAACCTGCCCAGGAGTATGAAGAATAATTTTACCAAGTTTCGTTAAAATCCGTCGTGTAGTTTTTGTTTCTATAAGGAACATACAGACAGACAGACAAAAATTTTACTGATTGCATTTTTGGCATCAGTATCGATCACTAATCACCCCCTGATAGTTATTTTGTAAAAATATTTCATGTACAGAATTGACCTCTCTACAGATTTATTATAAGTATAGATTGTTCAGTTCTGTAATTAGCTGGTCTGTAATTAAGTTAAACAACTTGAAAATCATTAAAACTACATTGTAAACTTCAAATAAACCTTATCAATAATCTCTGGCGTATTCATCTCAACATCATCTCAACAACTTCTACAGTCCACTGAACTTCGAGCTATTGTGTATGGTCACTGACTATACAGCATATTTATATGTTCGCCACTTTAAGATAAGCGATAGTATATCTTTCTGTAAATTAGGGCCTTTATACATTAATGAGTTGAGGCTATATCCGGATGTAGTTTTTTGTGAGCCATTGAATACTACTCTTAGTTTGGTTGTAGAAGAGTCTTCCCGCAGGACTCCATGGTGAGGTAAGTAGCAAGAAGTTTCATGACTTAGTCTGGAGGATGAGTTCGTAGGCACCAGTTTCATATGTTGTAGTTCGCTGTACTCATTAATAAAATCTTTATACATAGTTGATAACTTTTCATTTTTTTGTAAGCGTTTTTCTAGTTGTAGAAATTGTGAAGTGGCGATGGGTCGAGATTTTCCAAACTTTTTTTCGTAATTTTCGAACAAAGGCATCGTGACAGTAAACTTTCCGTCTAGGGCTCTTTTTGTAGTTTGTTGATAGAGAGCCTGACATCGATCATTGTGGCTGACGTCATCTGGACCCTGGGCTATGTCCTCGCTTTCCCAATATTTTGAAAATTCAGCTATGTCCACGAGTGTTATGTGACAGTTGAAAGTTTGTAGTTTTCCACACAGTATCCACCCTAACTTTGTCTGCTGGGCAATCGGGGTGTGGTTGGCGCCTTTGAGAACACCCTCTAGAATGATATTTGCGTATACATCGGCACCTAGCAACAGGTCAATCGGACTTGACACATTGTAATCAGGATCAGCTAGTATTAAATTCTCAATGTGACTCCAGTTTGCTTTTTTGATAGTTTGGTTTGGTAAGTTGTTAGTTATTTGATTCATTATCAATGAGTCTATAGGGAATGTGTAGTCCGAGTAAATTGATTTTCAAGTTAGATTCATGTGACCTTTGCAATCTTTAGAGGCAGATCCAATTCCAGATATAGATGCGTTTAGTTTAGTGCGAGGTTGTCGCAATAGTTGTGCTGCGTTTTCAGTTAGTAAGTTAGCCTGCGAACCCTGATCCAGGAGTGCTCGTAGCGTGATGAATGTTCCATCTGCGGCTTGGACTTCGACCTTCACAGTAGTCAATAGCACCTCTATATCGTTAGAGGAAAGATGATGTGAGTTCTGATGCATTGAAGTTGAAGGTTGAGGTTGTTTGACCGAGTTGTTTTCATTTTTGATAATCATCTCGTTAAAATGAAGTGATGTATGATGTTTTAAATTGCATTGTTTGCAAGTCTTTTGTGAAGTGCAAACGGCGTTGCCGTGACTGTATAGGCAATTTTTGCATACTTTCAAATTTCGTACAATATTATTTCTTTGTGCTATATCTTTCGCAATAAATTTGTCACATTGCATTAACACATGATTTTTTTCACAAAATGGGCATTTATTCAATGTTGCGTGAAATATTTTCGAATAATCTCTATTCCGTTCAGTAAAGTTGTTTTTTCCTTGTTGCTGGCAAAATTATGTGATTTTGAAGGAAAGCTTTTGTTGTAAGCTTTTTGGTGGTTCATGTTGAAGTTTGAGGTATATGATTTTTGAACCGATGCTGGAGCTTCAGTTTGACAATTTTTCATAGTTTCCATGGCGATGAATTTGTTTTCTAAGTAGGCTAGAAACTCGGTTAGATTAGGTAGGTCTCTATTATTTTTCATTTCCTTTGTATACTCATTAAACGACAGGGAATCGAGTTTTTGCGACATGTAGTAAACGACGATGGGTCCCCAGCTTGAGGTATCGACGCCCATGTTTGATAGACCATTAATACTTTCTGTTATCACATCGTGCATCTTTTTCAAGTTGTAGCTGTTAGGGTATCGAATTGATGGTAGTTGATGCATTGCATTCATAAAAGAAGTAAACTGCAGTTGACGGTTGTCATATCGATGAGTTAGTATCTCCCAGCATGAATCATAGTTCTCTTTACTAATACTGAGATGTTGTACAAGACGTTCCGCTTCACCCTTTAACTTTGTTTTTAAATGCTGCATTTTTTGACATTTTGAGATGGTAGGGTTTCTGTGGATAGTTTCAATGAAAATATCTTTGAAAGACAACCATTGCATGTAGTTGCCAGAAAAGTCGGGTATTTCAATTTGTGGAGCTGACCGTTGATAGTGGATGTTAGACCATATGTGACTATTTAATTGTTTTCTGATTTCATCGTATTTCTGTTGTATGTGTTCAAAGTTTTGTATATATCTTCTTTAAAGTTGGAGCCTTTGAGTGCAGTCTCCAGCTGCCAGTGCAGTTTATCAATATTTTCCCATTTTGATTTTATAATCATTAAGTTATCTTCATATTCCCATTTTTCAGTAAAAAATTCGATGTTAATTTTTGACATCGCTCTATCCAAAGCCTTAAAGTTGCTTTCTTGGCAGTTTAATAGTTCTTTTATTTTATCATCGGTTTCTTCTAGCAGCATTCCCGTTAAGTCAAACTGTAGTTTTTGTTGCCGTTGTTGACGGTAAGAGAGTAGCAATTCCATCATATCATTTTTGGTACTTTCATACATTTGCCTAGTTTTTTCATACACGCCCTCCGTGAAGTAAGGGGTTGTAGATTTTTCAGAAATTGAAGCCAGTAGTAGTTCGTGACGTTCATGGAATTCCACCCATTCATTTTCTAGTTTAGTAAGACGCCTTTGCAGGTAGTCAGTTTTTTGTTGAAGTTAGTTGTAGGCAGTTTGCCTTTGAATTGAAGTTAAGTTGAGTAGTATATACCACACGTCGCGTAGAAGCTTGATTTGTTCTTTTCGTCTTAGTTCAAGTTGTAGTTCTTGTAGTTTTGGTCGCTAGGTATTAAGTATATTAATGCACTACTTGTGATATGTGCACCTTCTCAATTTGACTGGGGAGGTCCGCTTGTGGAAGGCCAGCCAAACCGAATCGCTACCACAAATATTGCTTTTAAATACACTAAATACCTGGTTATTTCTTTGGCTCGAAGGACCAAAATGTATAGTCAGTGACCATACACAATAGCTCGAAGTTCAGTGGACTGTGGAAGTTGTTGAGATGATGTTGAGATGAATACGCCAGAGATTATTGATAAGGTTTATTTGAAGTTTACAATGTAGTTTTAATGATTTTCAAGTTGTTTAACGTGTGGTTAGAACGGCGTATATTGCACGACAAAATATTTTAAATTATATTGAACACTGCGCTGCGTAATGTAGGTTACCGCAATCAGCAAAATTAATAAGAACGAAAAGTCAATGTACGAGATCGTACACCATCTGTAACTGTCCATTATAAAGTGATAAGAAATAAGTTGATTAAAAAATAAAACATCTTACAATAACCTTTCCTTAAGAGTAAGGCATTTGACGACCGGCTGGTGTATTGGTAACATACGTTGCCTTCTATGCCAGAGGTCCTGGGTTCGAATCCCGGCGGCGGCGGATATTTGTGTGATGAACACAGATATTAACCGTCAAGTCATGGATGTTTATATGTTTATTTAAGTTTCATCATCATCATCATCTCAGCCCGCGCTAGTCCACTGCTGGAAGTAAGTTTATTCTAATAAAAATATGTATTTATGGAATATGTATGTTTATATATCTCTTAAGTATATCAGTTATCTAGTATCCATAACACAAGTTCTTTAAGAAACTTAATTTGGTCTAGATAATGTTGTGTGAGTGTCAGAAATAATAGGTTGGGGAAAAAGTCTTTTCGCATTATAGTATGTATGAACTTGTAATAAAATCTCTTTGACTATAGTATTTGTATCTGGCTGGTTTTGGTATCATTGAAAGTTAAAATTTTAAAGAACATTAATTCCAAATTCAAATTAGGAAAATGTGTGATTTTCATTTGTTTTTTGTACTGTCAAGATGAGTGAATCTAATGAAGAAATTCGATACATTTTTAAATTTTACTACAAAAAAGGTAAAAATGCAACGCAAGCCGCGAAAAAAATTTGCGATATTTATGGACCTAGTGCAGTGTCTGTGAGAATAGCACAAATTTGGTTTAAGCGTTTTAAATCCGGAAATTTTGATGTCAAAGATGCACCTCGCTCTGGTCGCCCTATTACGGATAAAACGGATGCCATTTTTGAAAAAGTGGAGCAAGATCGCCATGTCAGTAGTTACGACGTAGCTAAAGAACTAGGAATTGACCACAAAACAGTTTTGGCGCATTTGAAAAAAGCTGGGTACACAAAAAACCTCGATATTTGGGTACCTCACGAGCTCACTGAAAGAAACCTAATGAACCGTGTACTCATTTGTGATTCTTTATTACGACGTAACGAAACCGAATCATTTTTGAAGAAGCTGATAACTGGTGATAAAAGGTGGATCACGTACTACAAGAACGTGCGAAAAAGGTCGTGGTCAAAGGCCGGTCAGGCTTCACAGACTGTGGCGAAACCCGGGTTAACTCGCAATTAGGTGATGTTGTGTGTGTGGTGGGATTGGAAGGGCATTATTCATTATGAGCTGTTACCACCAGGCAGGACTATGGATTCTGAACTCTACTGTGAACAACTTATGAGATTAAAACAAGAAGTTGAGAGGAAGCGGCCGGAATTGATCAACAGAAGGGGTGTGGTGCTTCATCATGATAACGCTAGACCTCACACATCTATAGCCGCCCAGCAAAAATTAAGAGAGTGGTTGGGAGGTGTTAATGTATCCGCCGTATAGTCCTAACCTTGCACATTCAGATTTCCACCTGTTTCGGTCTCTTCAGAATTCTTTAGGCAGTGTTAGGTTAACATCACGAGAGGACTGCCAAATCCACTTGTCGCGGTATTTGGTGAGAGGTCCCAAATTTTTTATAGCAATGGGATCATGTCCCAACCTACAAGATGGCAAAAGGTTATCGAACAAAATGGTACAAACATACTTTAGTTAAATGTCAATAAACTATATTAAAAAATGTTTTGAATTTTCTTAATAAATGCGAAGAAACTTTTTCCCCAACCCAATATTTATTATTATTATTTATTATAAGACATGAAGATATACATTTAAACAGAAAGACTTGTCTTTTATAACTTCGTGAAAACATTAGATTAATGTCAAATTAAATAATGTTAAACCAAAATCTTATAATAAACTACTATAAAAAGTTATTTTGCTAATTCCGCGACTTGTACTTGCACTAGTGATGCAGGATTTTCATGGGTAGGTTCACCGCCCTCCCTCCCAAAAAATACAATACAACAAACAGCTCACTTTTTGTTGTTTTTTCTTTTTTATCAAGTTGTCAATCACTGAAGTTCTCAAAATTTCAAAAAGGAGCTAGACATTATTTATCAAACTGCAATTTCTAATGGGTAAGACAAGTCAGTGATTGACAACTTGATAAAAAAGAAAAAACAACAAAAAGTGAGCTGTTTGTTGTATGGAGCGCCACGTGAACAGACATTGAATCGATATAGAACTAGTCTGACATATTTAGGATTCATATCGGAAAAAGTTTCAAGGTTATTCAAGAAAAATGATGTTCACGTTGCCTTCAAGACAAACAGCTCGCTTAAATCTAGAATTTGCAATTTCAAAGAAAAAGTTGAGGATGGCAAGAAATCAGGTGTATACAAATTAAGCTGTGGGGGCTGCAGCGGTGTATACATTGGCCAAACGGGACGTAGTTTTGAAACTCGGTATAAAGAACACATTGCAGCTTATAGCTTAAAACACCCTACAAAATCCCATTTTGCCAAACACCTGCTGGAGTCAGGCCACAGCTTATCTAATGATCACACTTACCAGATTTTACACAAATGTGAAAAAGGATTACGTTTGAATATTTTAGAACAACTAGAAATCCTGAAACATGGAAAACATAGTCAAATTTTTAATGAGCAGTCTACAACGACAAGTAATCCTTTATTACACTTATTTATTGACAATGATGAGTCGCGGAGTCATTAAAGTTGGAGTATTGTTTAGTATTCCATTTCAATGACAATGCGACTCATAATACCCTTAATAATGAGTGGGTGGGGCTCTGCGTTAGTATATAAGCTGGCCTTTGGCGATACTAATTTAGTTCGGTGGTGGTCGTTGCACCCTGAGGATGCTTCTGGTTGAAGCGAAACACGGGTCGGTGATAGCTTGTGGTGTGGGTTTCCAGGTGTGTGTTCATTGCATGTCTTGTTTCTTGCTTGAGGGAGGGAGGGCGGTGAACCTACGCATGAAAATCCTGCATCACTAGTGCAAGTACAAGTCGCGGAATTAGTAAAATAACTTTTTATAGTAGTTGTCATGGATTTCCGCAAAGTAACGCCTGATTCTATCAATTATATCAAGTCGGCAAGCATAGCCGTACAGGCTCGACTATATTTAAAACTTACTAAACTCCATAGGATGGCTGTACAGAACGTTTGGTTCAATCAAAAATGCAAACATCTCAATATCATTCATAAATATATCAACATTCGCACAAAAACGTTCTGTTCAGCTGCCACCATAGCCATAAGAAAAGCAGAAAAAATCTGGTTAAGTGAAGAGACTCGTCATTGGTTCTCTGTTCGCGATAATTTAAAGTTACATTTAAAAAATTTGTATTCTGAATTATCCTTCAAACTACATAACGTGGAATATGATCTTCTAGACGAAAAAGCTAGATGTTTCGCTTCAATTGAAGCTCACAAAAAGTACATATCCCAGAGTAAAAAATTAAATAATCTTAGCAAACACCAAGAGAACCAAGGGCGGTCCGATCATTCTAAACGGGAAGCTCATACATTTCATTCAAGAGTCAAAAACATGAGTAGTGTCCAGTTCAGTGAAAATGAAATGTCTTTATTGAAAAAAGGTTTAAAATTTAATTTGCCACCATCCATAAACCAAAAGTCATTAGAAACCTTAGCTGTGGATTCAGAGGTGACTTCTATAATTGGTCATCCTAAGAGAAATGTTAGAGATCTGGTGGCTACCCTGATCTCTAACTGTAAATTTAGTACGAATGTTTCTCATGAGCGCAACATTGTAAAGTCAATAAAATCCAAAATTCTCAGTAACAATCTAATAGTATCAAAGGCTGATAAGGGTAACTGCATTGTCATCTTGCCCAAACAGGATAACATAGATAAAGTTCACAATATTATGAATGGAGATGACTTTGCGGTGTTGCGCTCGGATCCGACGAGGTCCTTCGCCGCCGCGGTGGGAAAGGCGGTGAAGGAATCTCGATTCGTGTTCCCTGACGGTTTTCCGGGTAGATCTAACATTGTACCTATGAATCCACAAGCTCCAATAATGTATGGGCTTCCTAAAATTCATAAAGAAAACGTACCAATGAGACCAGTTGTTTCTTACGTGGGTGCTCCAGCATATGAGTTAGCAAAAAGGTTAAATCAGATCCTGAAGGTTAAATCTTCCTTCAAACCATTGTATAGTTTATCAAATACTCAGGATCTGATCAACAAAATAAAAGACATTGCTATTCCTTCCAATGCCATATTGCTTTCTTTGGATGTAGACAATTTATTTACTAACGTTCCATATATGGAGTCATTACAAATATTACAGGATAAGCTTGAACAACAACGTTTGCATCCAGAGGAAGTATATGAGCTTCTAAATTTTTCTCTTATTTGTATGAAACAAAATTACTTTAGATTTCAAAATATTTTTTTTACTCAAAAGGAAGGACTAGCAATGGACTCACCACTGAGCCCTTTAATGGCAGATATTTTCGTGGACAATTTCGAAACCAAAAATATTATCGGGCACCCTTCTATACTATATTATTATAGATATGTTGATGATCTACTCATATGCTGGACCGGAACGGAGAAACAACTGATAGAGTGGGTTCATGATATTAACAATATTCATTCAAAGATTAAGTTCAAATTAGAGTTGGAAAAAAAAAAAGTTTAAATTTTCTAGATTTAAATTTATCAATAGTTAATAATAAACACGTTTTTCAGATATATCATAAGCCCACTCACACAGACACAGTAATTCCTGCTTCTTCTTGTCATCCTTGGCAACATAAAATAGCTTCTTTTAACTGTTATATACATCGTCTAATGACGGTCCCAAAAAGTGAGCTGTTTGTTGTACGGAGCGCCACGTGAACAGACATTGAATCGATATAGAACTAGTCTGACATATTTAGGATTCATATCGGAAAAGTTTCAAGGTTATTCAAGAAAAATGATGTTCACGTTGCCTTCAAGACAAACAGCTCGCTTAAATCCAGAATTTGCAATTTCAAAGAAAAAGTTGAGGATGGCAAGAAATCAGGTGTATACAAATTAAGCTGTGGGGGCTGCAGTGGTGTATACATTGGCCAAACGGGACGTAGTTTTGAAACTCGGTATAAAGAACACATTGCAGCTTATAGATTAAAACACCCTACAAAATCCCATTTCGCCAAACACCTGCTGGAGTTAGGCCACAGCTTATCTAATGATCACACTTACCAGATTTTACACAAATGTGATAAAGGATTACGTTTGAATATTTTAGAACAACTAGAAATCCTGAAACATGGAAAACATAGTCAAATTTTTAATGAGCAGTCTACAACGACAAGTAATCCTTTATTACACTTATTTATTGACAATGATGAAAGTTGGAGTATTGTTTAGTATTCCATTTCAATGACAATGCGACTCATAATACCCTTAATAATGAGTGGGTGGGGCTCTGCGTTAGTATATAAGCTGGCCTTTGGCGATACTAATTTAGTTCGGTGGTGGTCGTTGCATCCTGAGGATGCTTCTGGTTGAAGCGAAACACGTGTCGGTGATAGCTTGTGGTGTGGGTTTCCAGGTGTGTGTTAATTGCAAAGTAACGCCTGATTCAATCAATTCTTATAATAAAATTGGAATTTTATTTTATTTTATTATTTTCGGAAAACTTACAGCTAGTTAAAAATATATACAAAATGCTTTAGTTAAAAAAAGGCTAATTAAAAGTTTTCACAAATAGATATTAATAGACATAAAAAAATCTAAATACTTACAAAAATTAAAACAATAGACTTAAAAACATCAAACAAAACAAACACTAACTAAACACTACACTACAATTACAAACAACATACAAAATAATACTGAATTACAAAATTACTAAATAATCATGCCGAAAAGTTTACAGAAAGAGGAGAAAATAAGAAACACACACACACAATCTATATACATACAGTTAAACAAAAAACATTAAACATAACAAAACAGTCTATGTACAGTAGATATAACAATTATATAAAAGCACTTTAAGAAAACAATATTAACAAAAATGAGAAGCCCTAAAAACAAAAAACATAAACCTACTCACAAAAAACCCAAAAGTATATCTATCAAAAAAACAAGAAATTAAATTACATATATAAGTTCATAAAACAACAACAAAACACCTACAAATTAAGAGCAAACATAAATATAAATAACACATTAATTACTATTAATAAATAATTGATCATTAAATAATGAGCTATTGTTATGGAAGAATTGATGCTAAATTTTCCATTATTTTGAATTTCAATGTGGATTTTAAGTCCAACGTCAAAATGATGACAAAATAAAAAAGTTATTAGCATATGCCTCTTTGTAGGTACATTCAATTCAATCAATTTTAAAAGGACCTGTGAATAATTGAACACCCGAACGTTTAGCTGAAACAACTTCTCATCGTGATCGTTATGATTGGATTTTGTCCATGAACGAGTACCAGTTCAAACAGCACGAGTCCCATTGAGCTAAGAAAGTCTGGAACTACCACTCTTTAACATCCTATACTTCCATAATCTTTGGTTTATTGGATTTAACGAGTTGTCATGATATGGTGAAATCTCGATTAGAAGTCATCATGGAGCCTTAAAGAATCTGACATCCAATATCCAGCACTGGGCCAGCTTGGAGCTCTATGGCATAAATCTCCTCGTCCTACAAGGGAGAGACTCATGGCGTGAAAACATATATTGTACAGTTAGTGATGTTGACAATGATAGCGGTCAGGATCCAACTTTGAAAAGAAATATTCTATGCTTCAATATAAACCATAAGAAACCTATTTGGCGGTAGAAATAAGCAGAATAGTGGTAGTGGTAGCACATTATTATACACTAGCTGTTGCCCGCGACATCGTCCGCGAGAATATCGGTTATCGGAGCTGGATAAATAATATTATAATATCGGTCTTGTAGTTCAAACTTACACTATTCAAAATTTTGAAAAAATTGTTTCAGTAGTTAAGCTGTGAAAGCGTTACAAAACTGTGACAACAAAGCAGTTGTGATCCGCAGTTTCACCTAGGTTTTGTGAAAAATACCTACAAAATTAAATAGAAAAAGTAAAACAATAATATCAAACCTACGAAAGGCGCACTGGATAAATTTCTAAAATTTTTAATTACATAAAATGATTTTAAGTAATTATTTACTTTATTTTGTTAGTCTTAAGAAATATAAGTAGTTGTAAATGTAAAATATCCTCTATCCTCTTTCAAGTTGTTGTGCCCAACAGGGTCCATGATGTATGTACTAATACCTTAAATTGTTACCTGAATTTACCATTGTGGAATGCAATAAAGAATTGAATTGAATTGAATTGAATTATGGTGAATAAAAACTAATTTCTCTGCATTGAGAGGTAGCAGGCGGTTTCGCTGCTCTAAATAAATATGGTCAGTTTCAGAAAAAAAAGTCTCGCATAAAAAAATCGTTCGCGCGCCGCCTACGCGAGTATATGTGCGCTACACCAAACGGCTAAGTTTCGCCATATATTTGGCCATTCGGCCATGCGGTTGGCCAAATATCCGGTATCCGGCCAAACTACTATCCGTTTCATCTCTAGTTTAATAAATAATATTTATTAAGTGCCAAAGCTGCGTTACGCGCATACCGTACGTCCGTATCATACGTGTAACGCAGCGTTGCTAGTACAATTTCATTAGTGTGCTTGCACAGTCATATGTCAAACGTCGAACAGTCGAACGTCCATTCGAACGGACGTTGCAGTTTTGTATGAAATGCGCGTTCGAACGCGTGACGCAGCGTTGGCTGGCACTAAATCCCCAGACAATCACACCAACTGCGTGGCCCCAAACTAAGCATACATTTTTATATGGGCCATCAAGTAAAAAACTAGGGGACACCTAGGATATAAATACGCATAAATGCCCAGACCCGCGTCCTCATCCAGCACAAAACGAATTCCTTACTACAATTCTAACATTTCACAAGTCTATGGACTTCCGCATTCGAGATTCCCGGATATTGTAGATTAGATGCTTTTTATGAATAGGTACCTGAGAATTTTGAGGTGTGTGTACCATCTACGGTAATTTTTGTGAGTATACATAGGCAACCGTAAAATTAGAAATTTTCTTGCATAGGTATGTGTTTTTCTTAAGAAAATGAAGAATCTGTGACTACCTGTATGATTAAAAAAAATCGTGTTGCAATCGACTGTCTAAAATTCTTGGGGATAGTTAAGTACCAAATAGGCTATATTTTATCCAGATACTGCGCAAAGTGCCTAGTCATACGTATATTCAATAGACATCATTATTTCACGCAACGCGGTTTGGTCCCAAACTAAGCAGAGCTTTTGATAAAGGAATCAGTCTTCAGAAAAAACAGTAATTTACTTTACTAATAGGACGACTTTACACCAACCAACACTGGGCCAGCTTGATGGATTACGGCCTAAACCTTCTCGTCACCCAGAGGAGAGACTCATGCCCTGCAGTGGGCTCCTTACACGGAGTTGTGGTGATGATGAGGACTACTTTTATTTTTAAGACGTACATGTATAGGGTCCGCCTATAATAGTCAATTATATTTTAATAGCAGATCAAGAATGACGAGCGGGAATGAATTGCGAAAAACAAGTTTTTTTTTTTGAACATTTTTCATATATTATAACTTCAAAATTCTTCTAAGTCATCAAAATTTAAGTTTAATCTGAAGCTTAGGACTAAACAGCAAGTAATAAAAACGTTTCCATCTTATTGTATGTATTCATAAAATGAAGATGAAACTGAAATTTTACTCACTGAGAAGAATTTAAAAAATTTAATTTGTGTAAAATATACATATTTTTTTTCTCAGACAATCACACCAACTACATGACTCCAAAGTAAGCATAGCTTGTGTTGTGGGATACCATGTAGCAAACTAGGGGGGAACCTAGAATATAAATACATAAATAGATTAACACCCAGACACGGAACCTTTTTTTTTCTTGTTCCCTGCGTGAATCGAACCCGCGACCACTGGCGTCTGAGGCAGACAGTGTTACCCCAGCGCCAAAGTGGTCGCCAAGATATACGTCAATATATACCTATATTACTTATTTTATTAATATGTGGCGACCCGCTGCCTTATGACGTAAATATTAGCGATCAGCTATAATGGCGCAGTCATCACGCCATGGACGCGCGATCCATTGCTTTACATCGTATTATGTAAGCGATAGCTGTTCAATCGTTCGTTGATCGCAGAATGCATTTATTGCTACGATTCTAGCGCCAAAAACAATTTGGTAGCTAAAAAAGAAACTAATAAAATGTGAAACAAATGTTTGTTTTTAAAATTTCGCAGAGAAGTACACACGAAAAGTATGAAAGTCAAAGGGATTATAAGTATATGCACTTTTAGTACATCGATTGTACGATAGAGGTAGCACAGTCGTCGGATATTGCTATGGCTTTGTTTTTGCTGTAACGTAATACGAATTAGTTCTTTTTTAGCAAATCTTGCGCAATTCATGCCATCGCTTTGCTCTTGCAAGTTACGTGATAAGGCAGTGGATATACGTAGCTGTTTGGTGCGGTTTTTCCCGCGCAATTTCGAATCGGTTTAAGATAGCGCTAGCGCCACTGGATAAGCATGTCGTAAAAGGCGACTAATCTGAGTGTCTATCCTTCATATAAAATCTGCCGCCATATTTTCCTAATGTAATTTAAATTTTCCAAAGGCATGCGCTTTCATCTTCGACTTACCATCAGGTGAAATTGTGGTCAAACGCGCTCATGAGGTCAAAATCCTTAATAATTTTTTTTTATAACAACGGCATAACTTGATGCACAATGCTCAGTAAATATTACCCATTTACTAAGATTGGACTTTGCTAAAAATCATTAATTTAAATTAACAAATCTAATACACCATACCTGGAGTATTTGGTAAACATTTATTCTAGGACGCTTATTTTTACTTTTAAAATTCGTCAATTCATGGATCCTAACTTACTCAAACGAATATATTATGCACTCTGACAGTGCCTTCTGACTTACTGTACCTATAACGTCCTGCGGTGGAGTACACAAGACCATTGTGCTGGGTCTGGAAAGAACACAGCGTATCTTACTAAAGGTATGCATGTTTAGGCCTTTTCGTTTTCCTACCACCCTATGGTACAATTCATGGGAACTCCTTACAGCAAGGCAGCTTTTTATCGTATAAGAATACCTACTATCTTTGACATTAAATCTTAAGCTCTTAAGCGCAGGGCAGACATTGTTTGCACTAAAGAAAAATTCAACACAAAATTTAGTACCTAACAAATTCAACCCTTGGACCTTACTTGTACAATCTTATAAATAGACTTTTAAACCTGCACAGCCTGACTAAAAGCTTTCCGCCATATTTTATATATCTGCCGGCTACCAAGTGTACAGTTGGCTACACCACTGAAAATAAAGTTATGGTAATAATGAAATTAATGAAATAATGTTATAACCAGCCATTAACATGCTTTTGTACAAAAATAAGTCCTACTAATACCTACCTTATAGAACATTTTTGGATAGGAGCTTTCTTAATACCTAATATCAGGTACTTAATAGGCTTTTTTTTATACTTAAGATCAAGATTCAAAGGATAGATCGCGCAAGGTGCTATCCAATATATTTAACAAAAAATACACATTATACACACACAGGTTACCTTAATTATATGCCGTATATATCTATGAATGTATAGGCCGACAAGGGTCTTTTGGCGTGTGGCAAAAAAATTAACTAACCGCGATCTTATAAAGTGTCACTTCATGACCTTTGCCATCTCATATTTATTGTTGTACTTTAAATTCAAAAAAAATGTTAATAAAACACGAAAATATGTAAAATGTGGGCTTGCTTATGGTGGTGGTAAAAGTAAAGAAGTTGTTTTAAGAAAGAAAAACAATTTTAAGTCCCTATAAATCTATAAAGAGAAAACAAGAAAGTTGCCTCTGCAATGTTTACATCCATAATTTAAAAGTTGTATTTTTGAAACGTATTTTTTTTCTTATGCTTAAATGAAACTACGATTCTGGGAGATGAGCCACTGCTGTAAAGACTTTATGAAAAGTGGATTAAACTCATCAGATATTTAAGTATTATTTTATTCTGAAGAAAGAAATGGTAACGATGATTAAGAATAATAGAAGATTTTTGATAGGGCACTTGATATAGGTAGTCAATTATTGTAAAATATTCTGAGGGTTTCTAATATACAATTTATTATGGAATTAAAAAAACACTAGGAAACAGTATTTCTGTTGTTTCCCACGGTTCTTTTTTTTTGCATCTTAGTTTAATTCAGCTAACTTTACAGATATTGGGTTTACCGTCATATAAGTGTGATCTTAACATGTTCGGAATGATCAGAGTTTCCATGAAACGAAAAGTTCAAAAGTCAAACTTGGAAAGCAACCGTGTAAAATCCCAAAAATATTTGAAATGCCAGAGGAGCTATTAAAAGCGCAGTCATTGTTCACATGTAAATAAATTACATGAAGGATTTCGCAAGAAAGACAGATATTTAGAAAAGCCTTTCATCATTGAACTATTTTCAAAGATCGAACAAAGTAGTGATGACGAAGTTGACGAAATTAAAAATTGATATTTTTATCTCGTTATCTATTTATATGATATTTGCCGAACCCAAATATCATATAAATAATCATATAACAGTCAAAGATTTTGATACTTTTATTTAATATTTATTAAAAAAAATTATTTTTAATGTCTGATCATCTAATTAACTCATTAACTTTTCAGATCTAACTTTTGTCTTGAAAATAAATAATTTCTATTTTCAAACATGTTCATACATTTATGTTTTTCCTTGAGAATATGGTGATTTTACAGAATGGGAACCCTTATTTCACCCTCATGCTAACAACTCATAGAGAAATATTATACTTAGGAACAACTTCAAGCGCCAAAAATGTCATGTCGGACATGACGAAACAAATAAAATAAATTCAGTTAAATAGCTTTTTTATTCAATATTGTACAAGCTTATTTACAGAATAGTTCTGATAAAACGAATCATAAATTTTAGTTTATGTTTACGGGCCCTCCTATTCTGGACAAAAAAACATGTAATTCTATAGAATGGTAGAAATGGTAGCCGTCATTGGCGGGGTCTCTTTGAATGCAACCGTAGGGTATCATCTTGGCTTCTCACCCAAAGCTATGAACAAATAGAATAAAAAATACGCGGTTTTTCTGTCTTTTTATAAACATATTTAATTGTAGTTACACACACATTCACACACAAATACTCAACATAAACACTCACACATTAGCACACAACATTACCACACTAATGCCTCTTGATTATTTGTTTTATATACTTTTGTTTTAACTTAAATAATTCGCATATCATAATTGTTTGTTTTGTGTACAATATGTAAACTTTTGTAATGGATTTGAGCAAAAACTACTTATCTTATGTCTTCAGGGCTCTGTCTGCCCTGTTCAACAAATTGTACCTAAGTATTCTTACTGTATATTTTATTGTAAGTACCTTATTTTATTAATTATTAATTAATCAAATTATTATTATTAATTTACATTTTATTAATATTTATAGCTAATAACGATTTTTACTTATATTACCTAACCGTTTTATTGTAGGTAGAAGCAAATCGGATCTTCAAAATAAATATAAAATAGCACTATTACACAGCAAATTCTGCTTCAGCTTTTTTTTATAGAAAGCAAGGAATCCCATTTCCTGCATTTCCGGTACATTACTCGATATCCGGCGTTTTATGTCTAACGAGTTGTCTGTATTTATTGTTAAAATAGTAGGTAACTAGGAGAAGAGTTGCTTCCTGTGAGACATAATAAAAGCATACTAGTTGCTATTAGTATCTACCTATAACTTTTTGAAAACCAAAGTGACCAAAGGTGACTTGTGCCCGATTTTTTAATGGTCAAATAAAAGTTATCCAATTAATCAAAGCATTACTCGACA
Organism: Stenoptilia bipunctidactyla; assembly: GCA_944452665.1. Taxonomy (NCBI): domain Eukaryota; kingdom Metazoa; phylum Arthropoda; class Insecta; order Lepidoptera; family Pterophoridae; genus Stenoptilia; species Stenoptilia bipunctidactyla. Next base: position 16,153,266 of record OX101741.1, read on the forward strand.
GTGTTAAGCTCGTCTCAAGATTATTATCATTTCATTGTCGTGCTTACAAAAAATCGTAAAATAACGATACCGCCGAGTAGGTACCTAATAATTTACTCGTCAGCTAGCTTCTATCCGGCGGCGATTGAAAAATCAAGCTTTTAGCTAATAGTGCATTGACTTAAACGTAGTCTTTAGATTTTAGACGTAAAATGATGTTATATTCTGAATCCTATTTATATTACATTATTATGACATTTAAACAAACTTAAATTTAAAAAATTAAGTAATATTTGAACTATTACGTACTGTCGACTGGTCAACAGACAAGTAGTTAAAAACTCTTTCGTTAGCTTCATCGCATACAGTTAATTATAAATGAAAATTACAGCCCAAATAAATCAAGTATAAATTACTTTTTCAGAACGTACTTTGGCTAAAAATATATATACGAGGGTGGATTGAAAAGTTCGCGGCCTAGTCAAGAAAACAGAATAAAGTACATACAAAAATATTTTTATTTTTCGACGTAAATTCCATTTAGCTCTATGCACTTCTTCCATCTGCTTTCCAGAGCTTCCATACCTGTTTTAAAAAAAGATTCCTCAAGGTCTTCAAAATACAGGTTAACAGCGGCTTCGACCTCTTCATTCGTTAAAAATTTCTGCCCACCGAGGTGTTTTTTCAGGTTTGGAAACAGATGAAAGTCCGAAGGTGCCAAATCAGGAGAATAAGCTGGATGTGGCAACAATTCGAAACAACAATCACGAATTTGAGCCATAGACTCGACAGACGTGTGGACTCGGGCGTTGTCCTGGTGAAACAACATTTTCTTTCTCAGTAATCCTGGGCGTTTCTGTTTAATTTCTTCACGTAAACGGCGCAGAAGGGTACTATAGTACGCAGAGTATATTGTTTCCCTTAGCATCCCAAAAAACCGATGCCATCACCTTGCCAGCCGACAGAATTGCCTTTGCTTTTTTCGGAGTTGGTTCACCTGATTTTTTCCATTGTTTAGATTGTTGTTTTGATTCTGGGGTATAGTGGTGAAGCCAGGTTTCATCCATTGTCACAAATCTGTCAAGAAAACCTTGTGGATCAGCCTCGAACATCTCCAAACAGTCGCGAGAAATCGTGAGTCGAATTCGCTTTTGCTCTACTGAAAGCAATCTGGGGACCCACCTAGCCGAAACCTTAGAAAAGCCGAGTTCATGGACAATGATGTTTTGCGTTCGTTCATATGAGATGCCTATAGTGTCTGCAATTTCTCTGATAGTCAATCTACGGTCTTTCAATATGAGATCACACACTTTTTTGATGTTTTCTTCGGTCGTAGACGTCATTGGCCTGCCGGAGCGAGGGCCATCTTCGATGTTCTCTCGTCCACGTTTAAATTCTGCAACCCATTTTTTCACAAAGGTATAAGACGGGGCAGATTCCCCTAATGTTGTTTGCATGTCATCATGGATCTCCTTTGGTGTTAATCTTTTTTTAAACAAATATTTAATCACAGCACGTTGTTCAAATTTCTCCATTAGTGAAAATTTGTTCTACACACGTATTTATATTGTTCGTAAAATTTTATTTAAACAAGATATCAAATTGAAAATTCGCGGGCTGATAATTGAATAATGACAGTTCAAAATGACGGCAAAAAAAATAACAAAAGTTTTTTTTTAATGGCCAGGCCGCGAACTTTTCAACCAATGTAGTATTTTTAAATAAAACACTTTTTAACCGGATTTATCGCTATATATTAAGCTATTGCATAGCTTCTATCGCGGCCTTGAGCGTGGGGACCGAATCCAGAAATTCCGTAACGAAAAAACCTAACACCCCCCACTCCGACTGCAACGCGGACAAAGATACTTTACCTCCCTACTATAGGGAAATACTGAAAAGTTTAAACATCATCGTATCAGTTTCAATAAAAAATATTTTAAGTATCAATTTATTTTCCTTGCCTTTCTGTAGGATTATTGAATCAATTTATAAATTTATGGCAATTTTTTTTATAACTTTAGTACAAAATCTGGTTCAGAAAACATGTTAATTGAATTCTAGGAAGTTTGTGCACCTGGACCCCATTTTCCTTTCAGAGTATGACAAAGGAATCTGATTTGAATCTTTATTGGTTTTGTGGAAGCAGATTTGGTTTTTTATTCTTGTCGCGTAAAGTTCAAAATTAGGTAATTAAGATCCTTCGTGATGCTGTGGAAAGCAGCTGAATGGCGTTAAGCAGAGGCTATATGTCTGATTAAGTCTCCATTATTAAGGCGTTTCAAACCTCTCTTTCCCCAACCAATTTTTAACTTAACGCAGAGCATTTCCTGCCTCTGTTGACAAGTAGCGGTATTAACTCGGCAATGAGTAGTCAAAATGACAAATTCGTTAAGCTAATTTTACCTTACTATACATCTTATTATATACGAAGGGAGGCTGATAAGGTCTGAACTTCAGGTGTTAAAAGACCACATGAAAGTTGGAATGAAATTTACCTTTTTATTGAGTCTTTTCTCACTTCAATGCATTTCTCACATCTTTTAAAAAGAGCTTATATCCCACTCAAAAAATAAGACGAATTTGTACTGTCAAAATACTCGCTTACGGCAGCTGTCATTTCTTCATCATCCCCAAATCTTTGGCCCCGAAGGTCTTTTTTCAAATTTTAAAAAACGACATAGCTGATAACCCTTTTCGGACTGTAGGGTAGGTGATTCAGTTTATCAAAGCCAGTTTCTCGAAGGACTTGCTTCGCAATTTGCGCCGTATTGACTGGCGCATTGTCTTGAAAACATACTCACTTTGCTGATTTTACCTCTTCTTTTTTCCGCAATAAGATCGGATACTTTGTCCAAAAGTGCTGTATATTACCAGGCCTGGCTCACTCCGCGCGGTACATTCGTTATTTACCTACAGCGAAGCGCTCCACCGGCGTATTTCGAATGGGTTGTGTGTCACGCGCGCGCCCGTCCTCGGGACGTTGTAGATACCTACCTACCTAATAGCACTCACAGTAATTCTATGATCGAGGTCGCAAATAGTATTTAAAAATGCACATAAAAAGAAACAAATTCAATTAGATTATGTTTAGATTTGAGTATGTTAAATTTAGGAAAGAAAACATAGGTAGTTTTACTAATTATTCGTCGTAAGTTTTTTTTCATTTTGTACTTTAGGTAAGTTGAAATAATATTTTTTACAAAGGTAGAATAACAGTAATACCTACATCGGTAGATACTTAATTACAAATAAGGAGATTAATTATTCTTCACTAGGCAGCAACCCTAACAGCGTAAGAAAAGATAAGAGGCATGCGATAGAAAGAGACAAAACTTCTAGGTATATAAATTTGCAGGTATGTAATGCTGTGCGAGCTGAATTCCACCGTATCGCGTCGTAGCAAGACTCGAATTTATTTAGATCTTCTTGCGGAGTAATTCTTCTGTACCGGTACTATTAATTATTCTGTGATATTACGCAGCGTTTATTCTAGTTCTTTTGTAAGGTAGTCAATTATAGTGTTTTTCAAATGCGAGGTGTCTGGTGATACATTGAAATTTTCCGATTTACGCATACCATGTTCGCAATGGATTCATAAAAAGACATTGATTAATTGTTGCCTCGGAACCAAAAAAATTATAAACTATATTTTTTGAAATATTCATCAAAATCTTTATCTACTGATTACATTTTATTTGAATTCGATCGAAAAATATTTAATTTTTATAGTTCGACAGAGCTCTTTTGGCGCGTGGCAAAAATTGGAACTAACGGTTATCTTTTGAAATGTCACTTCATGACTTATGCCGTCCCATATTTGCTTTTGTACTTTTAATTCAAAATTAAGTTGCAAAACACGCCGAAATTTGTAAAATGTGAGCTTACTTATTTTGGTGGTTAAAATGAAGAAGTGATTTAAAGAAAGAATAATAATCTAAAGTCCATATAAGTCCATGAAATGGCAAAACAAGCAAGTTATCTCGAAAATGTTTACATATTGCCATATTTTGAAAATTATATTTTGAAATGTAATTAGTTTTTTATAATATTTCACTAAATGAAAGTACAATTGGAATGTACAATAAATCATTTTTTTAAATTGAATTATAGTAGATTAGCTCCTGCTGTAAAGAATTTACGAAAAGTGAAGTAAAATTAGTGTATATTACTTATATGAACTCTTCGCCATACGTGATTTTTGTACTGAAATAAGTAGTGGTGATGTTAATGAGGAAGACTATTATTTTTGATACGGCTACTAGATATAGTTAATTATTGTAAAATATTCTGACGTTTTTTTCTTGCTTATAGAACGTGTAACATAATGAAGTCTATACCAGCACTGATCATGCTAATTGACAATACTATTAACAAAATCTCAAAGTTTACGTGACTTGCACTTTTGTAGTACATAAAATGAAATAATTTCTGTTTTCAAACATGAAAAAACTAAAAGATTTTGCATCCATAATTTTCCCTGAGAAGAGGGAAATTATACTAAAGGTTAAATAAGGGTTACCTTATTTCATCCTCACGCCCCTCTGACGTCATCATCCAAGCGCCAAAAAAGCCTTGCCGGACTGTGTATATCCTCCGCTTTCATACATATTTTTTTAAGTAGGTAGGTACTGAATCGATTTCCATTAAATTTTTATGGGTCACCTCTGACTTATTTTGATCTATCACATGAATCAAGCATCATCAAAATCGATTCATAATCGACCAATAATCAAATCAAAAATAAATTAAGGTGAAGGTGGCAAAGTGCGCCTAGCGAGCAAGTGCGCCTACCACAACTATCTCAAAAACTACCGATGCGATACTAGTAGTGACATCTTACATCGATACTACAAATTAAATCATAGTTCTTGGTGATAGTCGCAGATGGCTCTAGTCGTGTGTGTTTGATACACGCGCCATTTTATTTTCACTCTCATTCAAAGTGGTGAGGAGAGATGAATATGCGGTAATCATTGTGATAAATCTCAACAATTTGAGCTTTTATCGACATACGAGTGAAGTAAGTGCATAATTTAAATATTTTGATTTATGATTCTGGCTTTATATCAATCCTATCTAGTAAAATGTATATATTTTTGGCAAGTTAAATATTCTAACCACAAATTTGTATAGTTGGGGAAGCGCGCCATACTGACTTCTAATATGGCGCACTTCGCCGTAATTCAGAGGTTACAAACTTTTTTAAACGTGTCTTTTTATACGCTTTTATTGAACTTGCAATGTTTGTTTGCTTATTTGTATGGTTAGGTCAAATTTTGCAAAATAATTTTAAAGGAGTTATCTTCAACCGATTGCGTTAATTTGCAAACATGTTTATTAGTGAAATACATCTAAAATAAGTATTTATTTATTTTTTGTCTACGAATAACAATACCTATAGAAGAGTAACACTCATACAATACCGCTTTGATTTTGGTTCCATTTACGCAAACAAATTAACAGCAATGACAACGAAACATGCATACTCTCTCAAAGGCATGCTTGCATACGATTGGTCGCGCCAAGGTCACATCCCGTGAGGTAGCCTCAGGTAGATATTTTAAGCACCACCCACCGTGGTAGATATTTCTTGGACCCATTTTTTTGGGTCAGTTACGCTTCTATAGGTATTGTACATAGTTTTATGTACTTGATTGGTTCCTGTATGTATTTTTGTTTCTATAATCCACTGTAATTTTCCAATTCTTGATCCTTCGAATCCTACTATATATAGAAGTACCAAAGAATTACCAAAGCTGCAATGCCATTTCCAAAACATAACGTAAGTTAATAAGATATTTGCCTATTGTTACTTAATGCTTCATCCACTCATTCTCTTTCACTGTTGTTATGTTTATCATCATCCACAGCCTGTAGACGTCCACTGCTGGACATAGGCCTCCCCCAAGGTCTTCCACGTCGCTCGGTCCCGCGCCGCCCTCATCCAGCGTTTACCGGCGACTTTGACCAGGTCGTCGGTCCATCGTGTGGGGGGCCTGCCTACGCTGCGTCTACCAGTACGTGGCCGCCACTCGAGAAATTTTCTGCCCCACCGGCCATCTGTTCTGCGACCTATGTGCCCTGCCCATTGCCACTTCAGCTCTGCAATCCTTCTGGCTATGTCGGTGACATTGGTTCGCCTGCGAATCTCCTCATTCCTGATTCGATCCCGCAGGGAAACTCCGAGCATGGCCCTTTCCATTGCCCGCTGAGCGACTCTAAGCTTATTTATAAGGCCTATAGTTAGCGACCACGTCTCAGTGCCGTATGTCATCACTGGCAACACACACTGGTCAAAAACCTTTGTCTTCAGACACTGCGGTATTTGCGACGAGAAGATTTTACGGAGCTTCCCGAACGCTGCCCAGCCGAGTTGGATCCGACGATTGACCTCTTTCTCAAAGTTGGACCTACCTAACTGGATTTTATGTCCTAGGTATAGATAATCGTCAACAGCTTCGAGCGAGGTGCCTCTAACTACCACAGGAGCAGGTGCAACAAGGCCGTTCGACATGATCTTCGTCTTATACATGTTAATTTTAAGGCCCACTCGCTGCGAGGCTCCACTGAGGTCATCGAGCATTTTATTCAGGTCCTGCATGTACTCGCCGTTGATGTTGATGCCGAGCCCATCCCAGTCCAGAAGCTTGAAGACATCTTCCAACGCTGCGGTGAACAGCTTAGGCGATATAACGTCGCCTTGCCAGACGCACCGCTGCAGTTGGATAGGCTTCGAATTCTGATCCTGAAGACGGACTGACATAGTGGCGTTTTTGTACAAAAACTTCAACGTTTCGATGTATCGATAGTCAATTTGGCACCGCTGCCTAGACTGCAGTAAAGCCCAGGTCTCGATCGAATCAAAGGCTTTCTCATAGTCCACAAACGCCAAGCAAAGTGGCTGGTTATACTCCTCCGTCTTTTTTATAACCTGCCGCAGCGTATGGATGTGGTCTATGGTGCTAAAGCCTTTTCGGAAACCGGCTTGTTCGGGAGGCTGGAAGTCGTCAAACCTGTGTGCGAGACGGTTCGTAATGACTCTTGAAAACAGCTTGTATACATGGCTCAACAAAGTAATGGTTGTAACTCAACAAGTTATGTTGTTGCAAGCCTTGATATATTTAGAAGATGTTTTTCATTGATTTTGTTTTTGTTTACCTAGTTTTGTTAAGAATTTGTAATAAATATTACACTTAATAACTAATTTTCAATGACAAACTTTTTATTTCAGTCCCTTTTTAATCATCATGTTATCGGCCATTAAGTCCATACCATAGTATTTCATTGTATACAAAAGAAAAAATATACTTGACACTCAATTATCAATATTGAGAAAAAAAGTTTTAAACCCCTGATTTAAGATTGTATGGCGCACTTAGCCGAAATTTTATTTGTAATTCATAGATTCTTCTAGAATGTGGCTATGAAAAATAATGAAATGTTTTGCGTTTCGTTGCTTGTTGTTTTGTAATATTATGTAGCTGTTTTTATTCTAATGCTGTATAATTGCGTTTTATTAACAGCAGGCGCACTTTCCCAATTCGGCGGCAAAGTGCGCCTGGTATCATGTTTTCTAATTTTGTGCTAAAAGTCATTATGTTAAGTGTCACATTCGAATGACACGACATTGGTTGTAGTTGCAAAACATCACAGATCCGTATGGTTCCACGGTAAGTGTCATTCGTGTGTCAAACACAGGTTATATTGCACCAAAGTCAACTATGCAAAAAGTATGGCGCACTTTGCCCCTTTCACCTTAATCAAGTTACAAATATACACACGATTTGATAGCCTCTTCCTTTTGGAAGTCGGTTGAAAAGAACGTGTCCGGCGACGGACCGTGCTCGCGACGAAATACGGAAAAAATATTTCTCAGGATTCCCGTATTGAATGCTCAGTTCAAAATACAGCAAGCGCAGGCATCGAGCGCTGGATATTACATTACTAGTTCCATTACAGCAATCAGTACGCAATATTGGATGGAGCTACGTAAATTGTAATACAACTAGTAATGTAACCTACCAAAAATGTACCCATGATTTGGACGCCTCTCGAGCGGCAACACCGGAAGGTTTTCTGATGCTTCATCGACTTGGAAAAGGCTTATGACAGTGTGGTGAGAAATGAGCTGTGGTCAACTCTAACCGAGTATGGGGTGGGTAGCGACTTGATACGGGCACTCAAATCCTTATATAAGGACTCGAGTGCCTGTGTCAGATTGAATGTTGACTACACGGATTGGTTTAGCATCGAACGCGGTTTAAGACAGGGTTGTGTAGCGTCTCCATGGCTGTTCAACTTATTCATAGATAGCAGCTGTTTGAAAGATCTGAAAGAAACTGAATGGGGCTTAGAATCGTAATTTTTATTGAGATTTATAAAATGAAATAAATTATGTTTTAAAGTGTACTTTTCAAAGTATGGCAATATGTAACATTGTAGAGGCAACTTGATTCCTTGGCGGGCTTTTTTAAGAGATAGGCGCATATTTTCAACTTTTGAAAGAAAATATTTATTTTATGTTCTGTTAAGCAAATTTCATTGATAGTTTATCGCATCCGAACCGTTAATAAGTGCAGACATGGAGGAGGACCCAGGGGAGTCGTCCCCTGGGAGACCCGATAGGAAGCGACTGCGGAGGCCTCCTATTCCAGCCGACATGGACTCTTTAGACGAAAAAATGTACTTACCGTTCCTAAAACCAGGATATCGAAGACTTTTTCCGGAAACTTCTGCGTCCCAGGAATATGTAGTTTTTACCGAGAGTACCAGTACTGAAGGAAATGTTGGCAACAGAAACCCACTTACTTTGGCGGGACTTTTTAAAGACGAAGTTAAAGGAGTGACAGGCATTAAAAGAATGTCTGCAAATAAAATAGGCATATTTTTCTCCCAGGCAAGTAACGCAAACAATTATTTACTCAACGAGACATTCCAAAGACGACACAATTTTAAGGCATTTATCCCAGCGAGAAGTATTGAAAAAATTGGAGTATTGAGGTATGTTCCTACAAATATAAGCAACGAGGACCTTTTCAAGAAATTAATCTCATCCTGTGAGATTATCGGAGTGAGAAGGTTCACTAAAAAAGTCAATGGTAAAACTAAACCATTTGAAACTGTCTCCGTAACTTTTTTAGCTAATTCATTGCCAGAATCTGTATCTTTGGATTTATTTAATTTTAAGGTCTATGAATATGATCCTCCCTTATTGCAATGCTTCAAGTGTTTCAAATTCAATCATCATGCAAAAATATGTAAGTCTCAACAAAAATGTTCAATTTGTGCCAAAGATCATCATTACTTAGAATGCCCCGATGATCAGGCTTTGCATTGTGCTAACTATGGTGGTCAACACCTTGCTATTTCGCGAGATTGTCCTGTTAAACAAAAAAGAATACTAGATAAAAAGAATAAAGTAACATATGCCAATTTAATGAAAAAAACAGATCACACATATAGTTTAACACATTATAACTCAGATTACCCTACATTACTCCCAAAGAAAGTTACAAACATGGTTACAAAACCCAAAGAAATTACAACAGATGAAATAGTTCAAGGTATTTTAAAGAATGATAGTATCTTAAAATCGTTAGTGGCGACGTTAGTAAATTTAGGAAATAGTAATAAAAAAATGACTACATCTTTCATAAAAGAAACATTAGTAAACAATTTAAAACATGGATAATAAGTTCTTAAAGATTTGCCAATTTAATGTAGAAAGTATCAATAGCAAAAAGCCACTTCTTATTTCCTTTTTAGAGCAGAATGACATTGATATATGTCTGTTAAATGAAACTTATCTCAAAAATAATATGCATTTTAAATTAGCTGGTTATAATTTTATTTTCCAACATGGCCCTAAGGGTCGTGGTGGAGTCGGTATACTTATTAAGAATCATTTTAAATACAATAGTATAGATATGCCTTTTTATGATGATTTACAATCTGCAGCTATAGTTCTTAAAACTGATACAGGTGATATATCCATCCTATGTGTCTATAGTCCACCAAGACCAGGACATTTTAAATCTAGACAGCTTAAACAAATAATTAATAGTTTACCTAAACCTATCTTACTATCTGGGGATTTAAATGCACATCATGTGGCCTTTGGGTGTTTTTCAACAAAACCCAGAGGTACAGATGTATATAACATGTTAGATGAGTGTGATTTATGTATCTTGAATTCTGGAGCTCCAACCACAGTAGGTAGTTTACGTAATAAACAGTCTTCCATTGATATAACTTGTGTCAGTCCCAACATTGCTCCACTAAGTCAGTGGAGTGTTCATGATGATCCAATGGGCAGCTATCATTACCCCACTATCACAGTCATACAGCTATCACCACAAACTTTTGAAGTAGGTCAACCATCAGAAAGATTTCTGTATAACAAAGCTGACTGGAAACTTTTTGAATCTGAAACAGAAAAAACATTCAAATCATTCTCTATTGATCCTAGTAATCCTTTGTTGTCATACAATCAATTTTGTGATATCTTAAATCAAATTAAAGAAAAATGTATACCAAAACTTAAAATAACTTGTCCAACAATTATGAAAAAACCTGTTCCCTGGTGGGACGATGAATGCTCAGAAGCAGTTAAAAAGAGTAAAGCAGCTTTGAATTATTATAGAAATCATTCCTCTTTAGAAAATTACATACATTATAAAAAAACGGATGCCATTAAAAAAAGACTTTTGAAAGAAAAGAAAAAGAATGGTTGGAAAAAACTCTGTGAGTCATTTAATAGATACACACCTATTACTGTAGTCTGGAACTATATCCGCAGATTCAAAAGAGCATCTTCAAATGCACCTCCAAAAAATTGTGAATGGATTCCATCTTTTCTTGATAAGTATGCTCCCACTGATCCACCTGAAAAATTGGTAGACAGCAATTTGTTAGATACTTTTTTTATGCAAGAAGGTAATTCACAAAGTGCATTCTTATCTAATTCTTTTACATGGCAAGAATTTCAATCTGCTTTAAAATCTAGAAAAGACACTACTCCAGGCTTGGATGATATTCCTTACAAACTTTTAAATCATTTACATGAGAATGCTCAAAAGATTTTACTCAATATTTTCAATTTACTCTGGGATAATGAACTAATTCCAACTTCATGGAAAACCCAATGCATCATTCCTATCATAAAACCAGACAAATCTGAAAGCCACTGTAACTCATACAGACCTATATCATTGTCATCTTGTGTTGGAAAAGTATTTGAATATATGATAAAGGTTAGGTTAGACTGGTATGTGGAATCTAATAATATCTTACCAAAGGAACAGTATGGTTTCCGTAAAGGTAAAAGCTCTGCAGAAAGTTTTGTTGCTTTGATATCAGATATAAAGCAATCCTTTTCTTCTCATTCATCTACAGTTTGTGCCTTTCTTGATGTACAGGGGGCATTTGATAATGTGATTCCGTCCATTCTTGTAGATGTCTTAATTGACATAAGTATCCCAGGCAAGGTCTGTAAATGGATTTTTAATTTTTTGTATGACAGGACAATGTATGTAAAATTTAATAATATTTTATACGGACCTAGACAAGTTTTTAAAGGCACAATGCAAGGTGCCACTATATCACCTCTTTTGTACAATTTGTACACATGCCATTTGAATAGATATATTTCCCAATATAATGTCAAATACCTGCAGTATGCAGATGACCTGGTTGTATATAGTAGTCATAAGGATGTAAATATTGCTGTAAATAATTTAAATAATGCATTACAACAAGTTCATTATTATTATACCTGTAAATTAAAGTTACCTCTAAGTTTAAATAAAAGTGCAGCAATGATTTTCTCTAAAACATACACTAATTCTATTAATATTGTTAAACTTCATGATAATAGTTTAAAATGGATAGAAGGTAAAAAGTTTTTGGGAATTCACCTCGATAGTAAATTACAATTTCATAACCATATAGAACAAATTATTAAAAATGCCTGCCGAGGTCTGAACATAATTAGATCTTTGGCAGGGGTTCACTGGGGATCAGATCCCAAAACTTTATCGTTACTTTATAAAAGTCTAGTGCGTAGTCACTTTGATTATAGCGCCTTAGCCTATTTTAACTGTAATTATACTTTATTAAGAAAATTAGATATTATCCAAAACAAAGCACTAAGAATCATATCAGGTGCTATGTGTTCTACTCCTATACATGTTATGGAAGCAGAGACATGTATTCCTCCTTTAACTTTGATAAGATTAAGAATAGCTGAAAGGTTTTGTTTAAAGGTTTTTGCTTCTAATAACAATCATATAATGAATAGAATACTTCCTGTGCTCCCATTAGATATCACTTGTGTAGGTACTTATATGGACTCTTCAAATATTTTATCAAGAAAATTACCGGAACTCTTAAGAATAATGATACAAATACATCTTAAATTTGGTAAAAGTGTGGGGTTAATTTAGAATGTTGACACCGGATTTGGGGTGTTTGGGGGGGGGGGAGGGGGGAGGGGAGGGAGTATACATCCCTCCCCCGGTGGTCCTCCCCCGCGCAGACGTCTAGTTTCTGAGATATAAATTTTTAAAGTTTCAATTTTGAGGTTATATTTTTTCCGAAAAATCACACTGCAAAAATCACTGCAGATGTGAAATGTAAAATTAATGTCAAACTCGAATATCAAGTTAGAAATAGTTTAGGGTCAGCTTTTCATTAGTTTCTTTCAACTTTTTGATCATTTTGGTCAAAAAATTGGTTTTGTCTTTAACAATTGTAGTTAACAATAATGTAATAAAGGGTTGATAACTGATAAAAAAAACCCATTCTAAATGGTTTGAAATGAGTGTATTACATTAGTTCGACGCACGAAATCGCGACAAAATATTGAAAATGTGATATACTCTGTTTTGTGCGATTATAAAAAAAATAACCACGGAGATTAATGCAAGGAGCTCCGCTTTGCTTCGCTCCTTGCATTAACCTCCTAACCTAACCGGTCCATGTCGGTTCTGTGCAACCAGCCTCAGCCGTTCCAGCTCGCATAGTTGACTCCAATTGAAAAAAGTCCTATGGGATGTATATAATCAGAGTCAACTTTGATGAAAAGCTCAAGTTCTGAGAACCACATTGTTTTGTGCGATTATAAAAAAATAACCACGGAGATTAATGCAAGGAGCTCCGCTTTGCTTCGCTCCTTGCATTAACCTCCTAACCTAACCGGTCCATGTCGGTTCTGTGCAACCAGCCTCAGCCGCTCCAGCTCGCATGGTTGCCTCCAATTGATAAAATTGGGATGTATATAATCAGAGTCAACTTTGATGAAAAGCTCAAGTTCTAAGAACCACACATGATCAAAATTGCTTCAAGTTTTAAAAGTCAAATCTAATCCTAATTCTTTGGACACTAATTAACTTTTGAATGGGAATATGAAATGGGATACTTAAAAATAAAATTTGTAGATATTGCCTTTTTATGGTGTTTTAATTCTATGTATAATTATTAATTGAAGTGAATTCTAATATATATTGCTTTTGATTTAAGTTTTTTGCTTAAAAATAATTAATAATTACGTTCCGTTTGACGAACACAAAATCGGCTTTTAAAAAAAAAGTAAAGGTCCGCGCGCGGAGGGAATAGTATATTTGGAAAGAGGAGATCACTCCCTACAAAATTCACCCTCCAACATCCCCGAAATCCGGTGTCACTATTCTAAAACCGACCCGAGAACTTTTCAATGATTACTGGAGGAATGTATCGTCCGATAAGGGAAAATGGTACTATGACATACAAAAGGTCCCGCCCGCCCAACCCTGGTACCACAAAATCTCTGGACCGAGAAGCTTCATAACTTCCATCAATAGAATGAGATTTGGGCACTGCCAAACAAAATCCCATTTGTGCAGACTGAAGCTTGTGGATAGTGGACTATGTGAGGAGTGCAACGAGGAAGAGGACTTAGAACACGTTGTTATGAAATGTAGAAAATATAACCTACATACAAAGATTGTTATTGTGTAGTGAAATCGACAATGACACTGACAGACAAGAGCGACAAGAAGAAACATCGTTGAAAAGTTTACTTTCAGAGAAGAAGTTTTATAAATCTTTATTCCAATTTTTATTGAACATAGAAATGAAACTGTAATTTAAGAAGTGTTAACATTTAAGAAGTGAACTTTATTTGTAAACTGTATATTGTTAATTTGTGTGGCTAAAAGGACTCGTTTCCAGGCCCGTTAAATAAAATATTAAAAAAAAAAAAAATAGAGGCAACTTGCTTCTTACTCTTAAAATTGAGACGTTAAATTGTTTTTATTTCTGAAAACTACTTCTTCAATTTAATATCTACAATAAGTAAGCTCTCATTTTTTAAGTTTGGCTTAGATCATATCTTAATATTGAATTTAAAAGTACATTAACAAAGATGAGCGGTAAAAGCTTAGAGTAATAATATATTATAATAATATATTACTCTAAGGGTTAAAATCATGGAGTGACATTTCCTAAGACGGTGTTTAGTTCCAATTTTCGCCACCCGCCCAAAGATTCAATTTATTTATTTCACAAAAACTTTTTTGACTTACGAACTAGATTAACTAATTTACAAATTGTACTGGTTGTTCTAGCATAGCTGCACTGGAATCTGAACCGAGCCTGTATCTCAGACACCAGTTTTTTGCTTCCCTATGACAAGATACAATAGTTTAAGTTTCTTTACAAACATGCTAGTTTGTCTTCCATACAAATACCAAAATTCTATTACTACTAGCGCTACACGCCGGGCACTACTGGAACTTTTGTATTTTTTTCTGCGTTCGATATCGATATATCTATTGTACCAGGCAGCGTATTTATAATATAGTATTCAACCAATCAAATTTTTGCACTCGTTGCATTTGCTTATTTTTCTGTGTGTTTTTTTTTTGTCGCTGAATTCTTTTGTTAGTGTTTTCTACAAAGTACGTTGAGTAGACTGTTCACTCCTCGCGTTTTTACGATCTCAAATCAAAGATTTTACTTTTGTGAAGTGATATTTTTACATAGGATGCTGACTTTCTAGTGAGATAGTGAGTTAAGAAAAGGAATTGCATTGATTTTGAATGACTGGTGCAAGGAGGTGAACAATTTGTGTGGCAAAAGCATTGAGTTTGATGAAAACGACCCGAACAAATCTATGGCCTATAATTATTATATCAAACACTAATAATTAAGAAAAAATAAATAATTGTCTGAGATGCATATTGTTTCATTACCCCCAACTCGCATATCATCATGCTTTGTAAACTAATAATACTAATACTGCGCAATACTAATAAGTTGTTTATTTCAACTTATTAGTATTGCGCAGTTTGCACAATAGTAATAACTGGTACTACGAATTTCTGAAAATTTGAAAGTGGCGGTACGGCCGGGCTGCATTCTAGGGTTGTTTTGGTCAAAAAGGTTCCTAGAGTGGATACTGTGTGGCACTAAAGTGCAAAAACCGCGAGACGGTCATCTATACTTTAGCACTTATATTCATCTATGTTTACAAAATCATTCTAACACGGTACAAAAAAAAAAACAAAATAAAACAAAAAAGAAAGCATCTTGCATCAAGCAATTTTATATTTTGTTTTTTTGACGGTACATTTAAAAACTAATGCCCAGGTCAGGCAAGCAGCTCATACATCGAAACAAAAGAGAAACAGGTATCTGGGAATCACATGCGATTTTAGCCCGTTTCTACAATTGCATCGGACTATACTCACGGCATTGACAATCAAAGCATTTTATTTTTTATTCAAGTATTTGGCCATAGCACCATTTTAACGTTTGGTGGCGCCACTTAGTACTGGCAATAACATCTTAATATGAGTGAATTGAGTGGGTGATAGACAATCATTCGCCGTTTGATCACAAAACGCTGCCGGCTTGTGAAAGTCCTATGCATATCTGTTGTAAACTGCACATATCTGCTGTGTTTTCCTGTAAACTCAGAAGTAGCGTCAAGTGTACTTAAGTTTATCATTTATGTAACTGAATTGTTGTGATGCTTGATAGACTTCATGATTCACATATTTCGACGAATAACTTTATAACTGTCAAACATGCTAACAAGTGTTTGTTTTTGATTATTTTAGTTAGTGGTTCGTTAGTACGTTGCCATTGTACTGTAAAATTAGCACCCTTCCTTTCACATATGAAAAACAATATTTATCAACAATAATACTAAAAAACCACTATAGTGCATAGTCCACTCAAAAAACCTCAAGCACATAAGCGCCGCCAAGCGGCAAAAAAGCTTGCATTCCAAACTCCCTATAATATTGATTTGTCCTATCTGTACTTGTACATAATAGTTTCTAATCTGTGACTATACTGACTGTGATGAACAGTGAAAACTGCCACAACTGTCACTGTCAGTCAGTCTGTCTGTCAACCAGGGCCCTATTTCATAAAGCTACAATTCGTGGTAAACTGACAATGAGAGGTTTTCTGACAGAACATTAAAAAACAAAACTGTACAAAAGGCTTCGATAGATGGCGCTTTACAAAAGGCGAAGGCGAAGAATTTATTCCACACTGCGTTTTTAAAAGTAAACTAAATTAATTGACGTGTGTATCAGAAATTGAAGGTATAAATAACACTGACCTCTATATTTACCACTGGACTGGCTGTTCCGTAAGTTTGACAGCTATTTTTTTGTGCCTATTTGAAGCGCCACTAGCGAGTAGCGAGTGTCCGCAGAACAAATTTTGACGTATATTGCAAGTGGCCGCCAGAGAAGTGCTTGCTTATTGTTAAGTGATTTTATATTTTTTAAATATTAATTCGAATTTTATGTTGTTATTGTTATAAGCATTATATAAAAGTTATCAAGAATGAGGACATGTGACATATGTGTAAGCGACTAGTTTTAGTACCACGGACACTCGCTACTGCTCGCTATGTCCGACAGCGCCAAAATGGCGATTATCAAACGGGCACAAAAGCACTTTGACAGCCGCCAGTCCAGTGGTAAATATAGAGGTCAGTGCCGCCAGAGAAGTGCTTGCTTATTGTTAAGTGATTTTATATTTTTTAAACATTAATTCGAATTTTATGTTGTTATTGTTATAAGCATTATATAAAAGTTATCAAGAATGAGGACATGTGTATATTGCAAGCGACTAGTTTTAGTACCAGGGACACTCGCTACGTCCGACAGCGCCAAAATGGCGATTATCAAACGGGCACAAAAGCACTTTGACAGCCGCCAGTCCAGTGGTAAATATAGAGGTCAGTGATAAATAACCATAAATGGTAGATACCACTTACCTACAATATAGTATACATACTTAACGCCTTCGGCTTTTTAAAAGTGCCATCTATAGAGGTTTTTTGAACTAATTTTTATGAGCTGTCAGAAGACTCCTCATTGTTAAGCAATTTTCACATGATTTTCGTTTCATAAAACTACAATTCTACATGTGACATACAAGTGTCAGTAAAAAGTGTTTCATAAAAATTGTCACGACAATTTTCAGGGTTTAAAGTGTTACTAGATGTAAAAAAAAAATCTACTTATACCTCATTTCACTCACCTTTGTTGATAACGAAACGTAACTAGAAAAGGGTATTTACAATTTCGAAACGCATGTCATTTAAAGCGACATCTCTCATGCATGTAGGTACCTACTCATCGTCATCCTTCCATCCATCACAATTTGTGAATCATTAAGTTCTATATCTCTATTTCAGATACATACTTCCTTAATACCTACTTATTTAAATCCAAATTAAAGGGTCACCAATCGAAATTACACTTCTTCTCAACAAAATGCATAAATGGTTCTGCTACTTAATGTAAGTTTTATTAATATACAATGTTTGCTAAATGCCCATTCAATTCAATTTCGTGTACAATGGTCACCATTATTATTATTTTGCATCCATTATTATCATTTTTCCTCATTTTTTGTAATTGTAAGTCATCGACAGGTCCTCGCTTGCCTGTCGGATTATCAGGACAATTCTACAATTCTTGGTAATTTTACAGATGACAGGCGTTTCATAAACGACAATTCATAGCGATTTGCATGACATTTTTCAGTAGACCGCCTGTCGCTACAATTGTTTTATGAAACGCATTATGTGACAATTTTGGATGAATGGTCAGGGTTTTATGAAACGCATATTTGTAATTTTACAATGAATTGTCGACATACAATTGTCAGTCGATTTGAATTTTATGAAATAGGGCCCAGCAGAGCTCGTAAGTCCAGCCCATAGAGAAAGATAAATATACCAAAAGGAATATCAAACCTACTCAACGCCTCAACTTGTCACCCCATTGACGCGCTGCCATTTTGCTACGCTTCCGTGCTGCCATCTGAATGTTGGTCTTATAATACTATTACGTGGCTGGCACTGACCTCTATATTTACCACTGGACTGGCTGTTCCGTAAGTTTGACAGCTATTTTTTTGTGCCTATTTGAAGCGCCACTAGCGAGTAGCGAGTGTCCGCAGAACAAATTTTGACGTATATTGCAAGTGGCCGCCAGAGAAGTGCTTGCTTATTGTTAAGTGATTTTATATTTTTTAAATATTAATTCGAATTTTATGTTGTTATTGTTATAAGCATTATATAAAAGTTATCAAGAATGAGGACATGTGACATATGGGTAAGCGACTAGTTTTAGTACCACGGACACTCGCTACTGCTCGCTACGTCCGACAGCGCCAAAATGGCGATTATCAAACGGGCACAAAAGCACTTTGACAGCCGCCAGTCCAGTGGTAAATATAGAGGTCAGTGGTGGCTGGTATTATAAATATTTTCTCACAACTCAACTCGCCACGCATAAGTCACCAGAAAAAATCACAAGATATAACAAGGAGATCACAAAATACTACATTAACTCATGCACAGGCAAGAAGGTGCAGCCAATTTGTGACTGGCTGGATGCCGGACGGACCTGTCGCAAGTCACAACTGCCAGCAGACCTTTCGTTTGATTGGTGTACTCAATTCTCAATTTATTTTTTGCTGCCTTAAAGCATTTTTATACATGTTAATAATAATTAACTATAAAAGACAATTAAGGGCCTTGTTAGGCGCTGCAATTTTGGGAGAAAGGAGGAATGAGCAAGACTGATTGTAGTTTAATGTAATATAGGTACTCACAGTAAATTAAAAAATAAAAGAAATCTCTGATATATTTTAGTAATTTATTAGTATACTACATTGTATTACGAGTACGAGTATAGACATCTATCGTGGTAAAATGACAACTTTGCTTGACCATTTTGTAGCATTTGATAAAATTTTGCTGTCAAATTGTACTTATTTACTTTGTCTGTCAGTGTCAGTTGTATTCGCCGTTGCAGCTTGCAGCGCAGCCCTATAAACTATAAAATCGAAGCCGAAACTTTAATAGATGTTTTAATAAATGGAGTGAGTTTTATAAATTTTATTAGCTTAGACTTGTAAATGCATATTTATGCTAATAATGACCGACCTAAAAATATGTAGGATTTGTGTCAGAACAGAAGTTAAAGTGTATAATATGGATCAACAGCATCTGAAGGTAGCTTATGAAGACGTTATGGGATATAAAGTAAGTTTTTTTTACATATTATGTGCACTATTACCACAACTTTAAATAAACGTTACTACTGGATAAATGAAATATGAACCAATAGGTATAATAAAATGGGATGAACTTAAGCTTGCATCTTTCTCTACAGCCTGTGATATTGATTTTCCAATTGCACTGTATCTCATATTCCGCCCTCAGAGTTTTAAAGAAGTTATGTACTTACTTTGTTGATTATAAATGATTGAAAATGTGTAATCATGACTATAAGTCCATACTCTAGTAAAATTGATCTGTTAGAATTTTCTCATCACAACTCCATGTAATGAGCTTACTGCAGGGCTAGGAGTCTTTCCTCTGGGTGATAAGGACTGTTAAAAGACCTATAAAATACTATACATATGTGACATAAGTTTTACTTCTTGTTACACATTGATGACACAATTGGTGGTGAAAAAAATGTTGAATTTAATTTACTGTGTAAGTAATTAGGAGTAATTTTTAAAAATATTTTCTTCAATTTAGAAACAGATGGAAGAAATTTTACAGATTATTAAAAATGTTATTTATTTTTCTGTTTTAAAGGTGGATGAAGAAGATGGTCTTCCAGTTAGTTTCTGTTATGAATGTGCTGCTTTGTTGCATAAATTTCACAAGTTCAAAGAAAAATGTTATTTTGGTCAGATGACATTACAGAAAATAGCATGGAAAGGCAAAGTAAGTAATGGTTTTTATTTGATTATATTTTTTATGCAACCACTTACATTGTAAAAACCATGCTGTGCTTAAGTTAAATTATCACTATCTTTCACCTAGAGTTGAAGACATTATAAATGTGGAAAAAAGGATAATTACTATGGTAGCTATGCTAAAATTTTGCAATTTGAATACGCAATTACTGTACGATTCGGATCTAATTATCAGCTTTCCGACATTGTTTGATCAGGAAAACGTATCCCTTTTTATGTTATTATATTATAAAGCTTTATTTTCTCTACACAAAAAAGTTTTTAGAGCATAAAACATTAATGATTCCTTGTGTAGTCGCTCTTGGGTAAAAGCCTCCCCCAGCTTGGACTATTCTTCTCTGTTTGCTGCAACTTGCATTTATTATCCCTTAATAGCCTTCTTTGATAGATCTGTCTTTGATATTTTCAATTCAAAGCCCAAGAAGTACTTAATATTCTCATTACAAAAATGAAAACTTAGTATTATGATTATTTAAAGTAACTGAATTTAGCAACATACTATCCTAGAATTTTATTGTTGAACAATTCAAGTAAGTATAAATAAATGTTGAAATTTTTGATCCATTGCCAATAATACAGTTCCAACTTCATATCACAAAATTAAAGATTAGGAATCCTCAACCATTTAAAAATAGTTTTTATCGAAACTTGACTACTCACTCATAACCATGGAGTTTTAAAATATACTGAAACACCAAGTTAAAATGTTAAATATACACGATAAGATGGTTAAAAATGTCAATTTGCATACTTGAACTAACGAAAATATTATTTTAAATTCTAGAACATACAAATACTTTTTTCAAATGTTACTAAATAGGGATGCTTGAAATGTGTGTTCTGTGAGAAATAAATAGTCCATAGAGGCTAAGAATAGATGTAGTTTTTGCTGAATATGTTTGTTGTATAGGGTCTTTCAATATGGACAGGTGGATTTCAAAATGGAATAATTCAGGCTGTGTATGTTATTTTCTGATATTTGAAAGATCCATTCATTTTTCAACAGACAGACAACAATCAACAGGCAGATCTATTTTAATCCAATTTTTTAAGCTTAAATTGAACCATATAGATATGATATTTTCTTGTGGGGGTTTTGAAGTCTCCAATGACAAATAAGCTGCAATAACTGTTACCCTGAAAGTCGACATAACCCAGGCCAAAATTGGACTTCCTGGATCCGTGCGAAACTGCGGCGGACATTTGCATTATGTTATATTTAAGAATAGCATGAATAGGCCTTTCAAATAAAAAAAAATAATTCGTTAATATCTCACACATAGCCTGGTTTATTCCACCTTCAAATCGAGCTTTCCTTAATAATGTTTTTAATAATGTTTTTAAGTTTTTGCATATAAAATGCTAATATATATTTTATTTATCACATTTTTCATTTATTCGAGCTTTCCTTATTGAAAGAACCTATATAAGTAAATCTCTCTTGGTACAGGGACTCCTTTAGGTTCAGCTTACAGTCCCATATACCTCATAGCTCAAGAGAGATTAAGGTTTAAATTGGGTTAAATAACCAGTTGAAAAAATGTCTCTAACAAATTCAATATGTTTTTAGATCACATATGATTCAATCAAAAACCTCAATAGAAATCATGAATACTTAAAACCATTTCTCGACATTATGGCAACATCTGAAAGAATACATACTTTCATAATTAGAAGTAAAGGGATGAAACAAAGGTTACCAGCACCGAAATTAAAAAAAGAGATCGAATTTGTTGCTGAGTCTATAGACGACTTTGTTCCTGAAACTGCAGAAGCTTCACCTTTGAAACCTGAAGAAATATCAGATAACGAAATAGATAATTTCGATGAACCAGCTTTAGATGCAGATAACGATCTAATCATAAAATCACTTATAAATAATGAAGGTGAAACAGAAATATTTGTTGATTCTCTAAAAGATCCAGTACCTCAAGAAGAAACATTTGAGAATGATGAAAAGGACATAGATGTTAAATATTTAGATTTAGATGAGAAAAAAGATGAAGAAGAAGTAGTTGTAGTTAAAAAAGAAAAGGCTGTATTAAAAAGAAAGAAACCCAAATTCCAGCGCATTAATAATCTGCCGATAGACTTGACATATTGGAAAAAAACTATTTTAAGTGAAGAAGAGGCTTTGAAAACCTTTAGTGCAAAAGCTGAGGAAAGTTATTATCTCTCTGCTTCATACAAATGCACACTTTGTTACAAAGGATTTTCTAAAGAAGATATGTTAAAAAGACATAATATTTTAAGGCATAATGAGGTAAGTCTAGTTTAGAATTAAGCCTATTTAATAACGGATAATAGACTAATTTTGCTATATTATTTTTTGCTATTATTATTTTCCTAATGGATTTACTGGCATAAAAATCTTTAGGAAACATCTATAGCACATACTTTTGCAAAGCATTAAACATCTGTAAAATGCTATTAATATCTTAACTCATACATAAAGTAAATTTTCTTGTATGAAAAAATCTAATTTGTTTCTACTTCTTCCACTTTAAAATTTACATTGTAATTATAAAAAAAAAACCTTTATAAATATAGTGTCAAGTACAAATAATTTTTAATAATTAGAAATGTTTTTTACAGAAAATAGGGGAATTCGTGTGCAGACTCTGTAAGATGAGGTTCAGATTACCATGTGAGCTTAAGAAACATATGAAATCTCACTTCCATAAGTTTGAATGTCTACGTTGTGATCTTGTCTGCTGCTTAGAGTAAGTTTATTATCTTTTTTAAGTTGTTAAGAAATAAAGCTGGACTGGGAGCAAAAGAAAAGCATAGAATGTACCAGTTGCTTCTCTTCCTGGGCACACTGTAAAAGTTAGTTAAGGGACGGAGGTTTTTTTGTGGGCGTCAGGCTGACCCTCTGTCCCTCCAATAGTCTCACTCCATCATTATAATGCCTCCGAACTTGTCAAACGTGACATCGGATGGTTTTATAACCTCTGGTGTTCTGTCTACCCCATAAGGGATACAGGCGTGAAGTTATGTATGTAAGAAACAAAGTAGATAAATACGATTTCAGTAGGATTTTACTGTATTAAAATCATTATAATAATTAAATAAATAAATTATTCAAGCGGACACACCAACAATGTGCCACAAATAAATACTATGCAGGCTTCAAACGAAGAGTAACATTTAATGGCGGTTGCACTTCTTCTCTTAAAGTGAATTTCTGTAACATTATAGAAGTGTACTCATATCTTAACAATGTCAATGACGGAAGACGACGGGCGGGTGTAGTGTAACATACATTGCCTTCTATGCTAGAGGTCCTGGGTTCAGCAGCGGTGGATATTTGTGTGATGAACAAAGATATTATCCGTCTAGTCATGAATGTTTACACATATGTGTATGTGTAGTTTTTAATTAATAAAATATATATTTAATATGTACCTATGTTTATAATTTTTTTAAGTCTATTATCCGTTATCTAGTATGCATAACACAATTTTTTGGGCTAAATAATGCTGTGTAAAGGTCAGAGGGGCCACATTTACTCTTAACGCAAACGCAATGTGATCCGTTTTATAAAATTGGGTATGTTTTATCAGTAAGTCTCCAAGGAACACACATTTTTCGAGTGTGCACTTGCTATAGGTCCTAGGTTAGAGTCCCGGTCCCAATACGTAATACTTCATTTTCAGATCTAGCTTAGGACTGTGCGTTTACAAATTACCCCCTATTTCCGTAGTGTGGTCTCTGTGACACAAGTTTATTAAAGCTTACTTTAGATTTTATTTGGGGTAACAGTTTGGGTATTTATTTTTATCATCAAAAGCTTTTTACTTTAGGTAACTGCTTAAAATTCAAACTTTAGCTTAGGTGTCGTGGAATTTATGTTAAATCGATCAAACATGATTTGTAACTTAGTTAATGAAATTTTATATCTTCTGTTCCTAAATAAATATTGTCTTTTTTTAAGGACTACGGCGCAATTGCACAATGAATATCATAATGGAGTGAAGAGGAAATGTGAACATTGTGGAGAAGAGTTTAGGTATGTTTGGTTTCATTATTTCCTCATCATCGCAACTCTTTGTAAGGAGCCCTCTGCAGGGATATGAGACTCTTCCCTAAAGGACGAGGTTAGACCGTTTGCCACCAAACTGACCCAGTTCTGTTGTTTCATCATCATCATCATCATTTAGCCAGAAGACGTCCACTGCTGGACATAGGCCAAGGGCCACTTCATGCAATTCTTCTGGCTAAGTCGGTGACTTGTTCGCCTGCGAATCTCCTCATTTCGATTCAACAAGGAAACTCCGAGCATAGCCCTTTCCATTGCTCGCTGAGAGACTTTGATCTTGTTTATAAGGCCCACAGTTAGCGCCCTGTTGCCTCTGTTGTTTATTTAATTATTTAATGGAAAAAAAATTATGCCACACAAGTTCAGTGGCGAATGTCAGACAAATCTCAGTCATGGGATACCGTTGGTATTTTCCGTACAAACTTGCTTAAGCTGTGCCACAGTTAATTGTCCCTTTTGCTCTAAAATGGAACTACTACTAATATAAAACAAAGTTATTCGGCATTCGAGTTATTAATGCTGCCTTCTATTATTGCTTTATATTAATGGTATTGTGAATATTTATGTTTGCTCAAATCTATGGTATAAAGTTAAATAATAATAATTTTAAACTTAGATATCTAGTTTCCACTATAACACAAGTTCAGTTTTATATTCTCGGTCACCAAAATAGTTATTAATAAATATAATTATTCGTTATTTTCAGACATTCGTCAACTTATTACACGCACATGCGAACCCACAGAAGCGCGCACGTGTGCACTTTATGCGGGTCTTCCTTCGTCAGCGACCTCGGCCTAAGGAATCATAAGAAAATCAAGCATATTGCAGACGTCGTGAGTATCTATTACTCTTTTACTTTTCCGTGGTTTAACATTAACGTTCACATAGCTTTTGTACAACGTCAATAAAAGCGAGAGGTATTAAATGAAACCACATATTGTGTGTATCATTATCAGGCTGCATAACAAAAACCAGATCAATATTAGTAATAGGTTAGTCACAGGATTTTTTTAAAATTTTTTTCTTTAAATTTAAACACACTGTATCGTTCCGATCACCTAATCGTAAGTACTAAGTATTGGCATAGTTATCATGCACCACGAAATGTCAAAATGTCAGTCCTAAAAAATCTTTACAAAGGATATCTTAATTTTAAGTTAATTATTAAGCTATTTAAGTTATATGAATTCTTTTCGTTCTTTCTTTTCTTTCTTATTTCCTTTCGCTCAAATGTGCCGAAAACACACAAAAAACATCGAATGTGCCAGATGTTTCTCTTCCCGGGCATACTGTAAAAGTCAGTTAAGGGATAGAGGTTTTAAAGGCGTTTTTGTGGGCGATAGGCTGACCCCCTGTCACTACAATAGTCTGTTTTCATCTTTATAATACCTCCAAATTCGTGAAACGTGACATCAGATGGTCTTATAATCTCTGGTGTTCTGCCTACCCCAGGATACAGGCGTGACATTGGGTGTGTGTTAAGTTATATGAAAATATAAAATTGGTATACTTCTCGTAAACTTTTTTTTAATAGTTTCGGATTATCAGTAAGCACATATAGTATATATGGTTTCATTTAATGTCTGATGCTTGTATCAAAGTTGTATAACATATAATGGAATAGTGTTTATTTTTTAAGGATGGGACTTATGTACACGTGTGGTACACGTCCATCCAACGAGAAACCTATTCACTCGACACTTATCACTTAAAGTGTAGTGGTAACATACATTGCCTTCCATGCAATATGCGTCGAATATTTTTGTGATGAACATTAGTACGAATATGAGTCGTAAAGACATGGATAAAATAGACATTTTATGTCATTGTAATACAATTATAATAAGACGTAAAACAACTTTATTCCGGCAAGTAATATATTATTCGTCAGATAACATTTATCCAACGATTTAAAAATCAGGCCTCAATCAAATAAATGTATTGTAACATCCATTTTCTAATTCCCATATTACAAGAGCATGGCGCTTTGTGCATAAGCCAGTATAGTCTGGCTAATAAAAATAGAGAATGAAAAATCTGCCGAATTGAAAAAATACGGATTTAACAAACATGATACTGTTTTTTTTTTAATTATCTTTAAAAATAAAAATATTGGTACTGTCCTACTTTTTGATGAGAAGTATATAATTAAAATTATAGGCAACTAGTATTAATCAGCCTTCAAAATAAAACAATAAAATACGATAATTATTTTCATTCATTGTAATCAAAATCTAAATCCAGCAATTCTATATGGAATGAATCTTCAGATTCACTGGTATCGCTGTTTCCTACATTGGTTATGAAACTATCAATTTTTTTATTTATTTATTAATTTTCATATATGAAAATTCCAAAATCTCAATTACCAAAACCACCAACAACTGTTCGATTGACAACAGTGACACCAGAATAAGTTGCCATATAAAAAGTTAGCAAAAACCCCCCATTGTCTACTTTCGTTAGCCAGACTCTATCTGATAATCTATACTCTATACTAATATATAAAGCTGAAGAGTTTGTTTTTTTGTTTTTTTGTTTGTTTGTTTGAACGCGCTAGACTCAGAAACTACGAGTGGGATTTGAAAAATTCTTTTTGCATTTGATAGCCCAACTCTTGAGGAAGGTTATAAGCTATATTTTATCCCGAAACTCCCACGGGATCAAAAGTTACGCGGGTAAAACCGCGCGCGGTGGCTAGTGTTAATTATAATTTCTGTCAACAGGAGAACTTTGATGATGAAGATTTAAACACATACTGCAAGCGCTGTGATATAAGATTTGAAACAAGAAAAGCCTATGAAGAGCATTTGTTCCATTCTGTAATGCACTGCGAAGGAAGCGAGTAAGTCGATTTTTTTTTCTTAAACATAACTTCACGCCTATATCCTTTAATGGGGTAGGAAGAACACCAGAGGCTATAAAACTATCTGATGTCACGTTTGATGAATTTGGAGGCATTATACTGATGAAGAAAGACTATTACAGTGACAGGAGGTCAGCCTATCGCCCTCGAAAACGCCAATAAAACCCCTGTCCCTTAACTGGATTTTACAGTATGTCTGGGAAGAGAAGCAGCTGGTACATTATATGTTTTTCTCTCGCTTCCAGTTCGGCATGAAAGATATTTTCTATTGTTGTCTAAACCAGAGTTTGGCCTCCAGCTTGTAGTATAATGATACGACCAAGTTCAGTGAGCAACTGTTTATTAATTATAGGACTACCCACAACACCTCCCCCTTAAAGGCTAATAACATACATCAAATACTTACAAAATAAAATACAAGTATAAATCCACAATTTTTTTTTATAACAAACCTACCACATTATGTATGTAGGTATACAATCATTTTCTAGCCCGACTACGAGTAATGGGGGGAACGTACGTTGGAGACACAGAACCGTAATCCCTACTCATCTCAAACTCATCGTCCGACTCCCCCACTACACTTGTATCATTTAGTGACATAGTACGATCTCTAGGTAGGACTGTCCTGTTAGATACATTACATGGATTAGTTTTTATCAAATGTCGACGATTACGTCTATAAATGCCCTTTTTATTCTTTAATATATAAGATCGAGGTGTAGTTGACTTGCCGACGACCTTGCTACGAATTCTCTCGTTATTGTTTTCAAGCATGATGACGTCATCGCCGACTTGTAACTCCGTTAACGGTTTACTACGTTGATCATAGTACAACTTACTTTTGTGTTGTTTATTCTTTAAAATAGTATGCTGTCTTTGACTACTAATGTTATTCGGTTCTAATAAATCCGGATGAACCGGCAACCTACACCTTAACCGACGTCCCATCATCAGCTGCGCAGGAGAATTTAAATTATCGCGTGGGCAATTTCTGTAACTTAATAAACTTAAGTAAAAATCGGACCGGCTATCATTAGATTTTTTTAAAAGTTTTTTAACAGTTTGAATTGCTCTTTCGCTTTTCCCATTAGCCTGTGCATAGTACGGTGATGATGTGATATGATTAAATCCCCACTCTTTAGCAAATGTATTAAAACTGCGACATGAATACTGAGGACCATTATCACTTATCACAGTCTCCGGGATCCCATAGCGAGCAAAATTTTCTTTAATTGCGTTAATCACGCAATTAGAAGTAGTTTCTCTTAAATATGAGACTTCAATGAAACCGGAAAAATAGTCAACCAATAATAAATAACTTTTCTTATTATATTCGAAAATATCCGTGCCTACTTTAGACCACGGTAAGTTAGGTATATCAATGGGAATCATTGGTTCTCTGCTGGGTCTATTTAAATTCTCCTGACACTGTTTGCATTTTCGTACATATAGGTCAATGTCCTTTGTCATACCTGGCCAAAACAATACCTCACGCGCGCGTCTCTTACATCTGTCACTACCTAGGTGGCCGTCGTGAACTATTTTTAACATTTCATTCCTTAATGAAATTGGAATTAAGACTTGCTTATGTTTAAATATAACACCATTTACACAATACAATTCCTCTCTTATCGACCAAAAGTATTTCAGATCATTATCTAAATTGTATTTATGTTGTGGCCAGCCTGTCATTATATAATTTAAAAGACGTTGTAACAACTCATCTTTTTTAGTTTCTTTCTTAATTAATGTTAATTTATTCTGAGACATAGGTATATTATTTATTATCATTTGTAGTTGATACAGCATAGATTTAGAAATGTTTTCATCGTATAAGTCCGGGAGAGGCGCGCGTGATAACGTATCAGGTATGAACATATATTTTCCTGGTTTATATGTAATAACTAGGTCATAACTTTGTAATTTTAATAACATGCGTTGTAAGCGTGCGGGGACTGAATTCAGCGGTTTTTTAAAAATACTCTCAAGCGGTTTATGATCTGTTTCAACGATAACTGAGGTTTTGCCATATATGTATTGATGAAACTTTTGACAAGCAAACACAACAGCCAGAAGTTCCTTCTCTATCTGCGCATATCGCTGCTGTGTGTCGGTGAGCGTGCGCGAGGCGTACTCGACAGGCCGGCCGCCCTGCAGCAGCACCGCGCCCAGCGCCACGCTCGACGCGTCCACCGACACCACAGCGGGACGCACCACGTCGTACAGCGACAGCACCGGTGCGGAACTTATCAATTTTTTTAAGCAATTGAATGATTTTTTATGACCGCTTTCCCAGCACCATGTAACATCTTTTCTTAGTAATTGCGTCAAAGGAAATGTATGCTGAGAATAATTAGGAATAAATTTAGATAAGTAATTAGTTGTACCTAAGAATCTCTCTAAACTTTTACGGTCCGTTGGCTCCGGCATTTCCATCAGAGCTTTGACTTTTTCCTTGTCCACCTTCATCCCGTCCTTATTGAATATATGACCTAAGTATGTGACCTCACCAACACAAATGCGACATTTATCTTTATTAAACTTTAAATTAATATCTCGAGCTCGTTTGAAAAGATTATCTAACCTTACGTCATGCTCCTGCTTTGTAGACCCCCAGCATATAATGTCATCAATAAAGGACTCGACCCCGTCCAAGCCCTCCAGTAACTGTTTGACCTTGGCGTGAAATACTTCAGGGGCGCAACTCAACCCGAATGGTAACCGAAGGTATTGGTAGCGACCAAACGGCGTATTGAAAGTACACAAATCTGAACTCTCGCTATCCAACTTCACACTCCAAAATCCAGAATTAGCATCTAGTACGGAAAAAAAAATTAGCACCTTGTAATTTACTCGCCAGTTCGTCAACAGTGGGTAATTGAAAGTGTGAACGTTGGATGGCTTTGTTTAATGGTCGCGGGTCCAGACAAATCCGCAAGTTACCATTTTTCTTAGCCACGACTACCATAGCGTTTACCCATGGAGTCGGGTGTTCGACTTTTCGAATGACACCTAGTTGTACCATTTTATTTAATTCGTCTAATAGTCTGTCGCGCAACCCTAGCGGTACTTTCCGTGGGGCACACACAACCGGCGGTACGTCTCTGCTTATCACTATATGAAACTCACCTGGTAAACATCCGATACCATTAAATAAATCCTCATATTCAGATACATTTAACTCATTAATTCTTCTTATTAATCCTAACTGTAAACACGCTTTCAGTCCCAGCACACTTTGACATTCGATATTTGCTATTGCAAACTTTAATGTATACTGAATATTTTTATACCACCATTGCAAATCACATAAACCTCTAATTGGTATAATGTCACCGCTATAAGACTGTAGCTTAACAACATGATTACATTTAATTATTTTTGGGTTATAGCCTAACTGAATAAAACGTTTAAATGACAGTACATTTATGTCTGCACCAGAATCTAATTTAAATGTTTCAGATTTATATTGACCTCTTAATGTTTCGAACCATTCTTTCGAAATATTTAGTTCGAAAATATTATATAGAGTAGATATGTAAAAAGACTCACAATAATCATCCTGGTCCGAGCACTCTTTACTTACACTTATTTCATTTACTTTCTTTACGAACTTATTAGCCTTGCACATTCTCGCAAAGTGACCATAATTTTCACAAACATAGCACTGAACCGATATTGCCGGACACCGAACACTTTCGACACAAAATCCTCCACACCTGGGGCACACAGCACTCATTGATGAAGAGACTGGACGTTGTCGCGCTGTGGGTACTCCCCAGGCCGTGCCGGGAGGGTGGGCTGGGCGGGCCGCCGCGCCGCCGCGGCGGGTGCTGGCGAGAGGGCCGCGGCCGCGCGCCCGGCCCCGGCCGCCGAAGCCCCGCGCGCTCACCACGTCCACGCAGCTCGGCCCCGGGCCACAGCGCGCCTCCAATATACGACCATTATCTGCTGATATTTCGTCCACTTGACAAATCTTTATCGCCTTATCTAACGTTAAATCTTCTGTTCTTAGTAATCTATCGCGTACAGCCGTATTTTTTATTCCACAAACAATACGGTCTCGAATAAGTTCCTCTTCTAATTTGTCAAAGTTACACAACTTACTAAGTAACTTTAGGCCCGTAACATATTGGTTGATGGACTCGCCCGGTTCTTGACTCCTCATAAAGAAATTGTATCTCGCCAACGTAACGTTAGGTTTCACACCGAAGTATTCGTCGAATTTATTCAATAAAATGGCGACGTCATCTCTGTCCTTCTCATGTTCGAACGTAAACGTTTCATAAATATCAAAACCATCCGCTCCAATCAAATTTATCAAAAGACTCGCTTGTACTCCTTCTTCTTCCTTGTGCACCCCCGATGCCTTTAGAAACAAATTAAACTGCGTTTTCCAACGCTTCCATGCGTCAGCCCGGCTGACGGAGTTGCCCTCCAAATTCAATTCACTTGGCGATCGGGCGTGTTCCATTGTTTGTAAAATGAACTACACGCAGTAATAACGCACTAAACGATAATATTGTTACAAAAACAACACTCGAATCGATGTTAATTAATAGTTTTTAACCGCTGTCACCATGTAGTATAATGATACGACCAAATTCAGTGAGCAACTGTTTATTAATTATAGAACTACCCACAACACAGCTCACCTTATGGTAAGTGAAGATGTGGTCAAAGTTGACTGCACTCGAGATAAGGCAGATTAGAACTGTTTCATAACGATACGTATTTTTTTTTACAAGTTACACAGTTTTGGAGGGCAACGCTCTGACCCAATTTTTTCAAAGTCCTTGAAAAGATCTCTGACGCCATTTGTTTTAAATGTGTTTCGTCGATAGTTTTGCCCAAATTATCGCCCAGTTTCTTTTGTGTTCTTTATCCAGACTCACCCTGTATATTTCTTAATATTATATTTATTGTCTATTATCTAGTATCCATAATACAAGATCTTTAAGAAACTGAATTTGAACTAGACAACATTGTGTGAATTACAGAAATGTTTATTTAGGTATTTATTTAACTTCTTCTCTATATAATTTCAGGGCTGACATTCTTGACGATGGTTTAGTGCCAAAGAAAATACGAGGCAGGAGATTAAAAAGAGAGGTAAAGAAATTATTTATTTATTCTAATGCTTTACTTTTTTTTTAAATGAATCCTTCCCGTGTTTGGATACTGCTAAAACAAATATTTGTGTATTTATTTACATACAGACGATTATTTTTATTAGATGTAAAGAATACATTAATATTTTGTTTACATATTATATTCAAGCTTGCATAATCTCTCTCTATAATCTCACTTCGAACCAAAAGAAATCTCAAGAAGTACAAACCAATCACTTTATCGTTTTGTATTTTTTACAAAAGATCTTACATTATGGAGTCGGTTAGAAGTTGTGCACGACAACCAGTGGCATTACAATTGTTTATTTAGAGTGTTTGTAAACATGTTACTTTGTTGAAAAATTGTAAAATAGATCAATTACAATATTGCTTATACCTTGCAACGGACTCCATACTATATGAACATTCGTAAATATACGAGTCGACAAAGTTCAGTGATGTGAAGTACTCTTGTTATGCTTCTGTTACACATGCTCGAAAAAAGCATGCTTAGGAGCAGTTTACATCTGCTAGAAACAAGCATGCTAGTTTTATGTTTGCTTATATATTTAAGTATGAACGACTGATCGATTCTAGCATGCTCAATAAGTAAACCTGTTTAGACGCGCTTAAAGCACACCCCCTTCCACCCGCGCCGCTGGTAGCATGCTCGAAAATCGCAAGCCTGTCGATTCACGAGCATGCTCGAACTGAGCATGCTAATTTTGAGCAACATTCCGACACACATGCTCAATTCAAGCAAGTTTTCAATTAAAGCATGCTTTCGTGCTTGAAATTAACATGTGTAACAGTAGCTTTCAGGTTAGATTTTGGTTTTATTGTCGAATTCGAATTGCGAATCCAGGGCGCATAATTATTTCGCATATTCTTTAAATTGTGTATGAGGATCACTATAATAATTAATCAATTAAAAATATTTTCAGATAAGTGACGGGCTGAGAAACTGGTAAGTTTTTTTAAATATTTATTTTTGATTAGCTGCTTCAAAAATTCCCATGGGGAACCCTTTTCGGGGCAAAAAGTAGCCTATGTATTAACTAAGCTACTTGCATACCAAATTTCATTAAATTATAAAAAAAATCGCATTTCTGATTACTGTGATTAAAATATCTTTAGATATTTTTTTATTTATTAAAATGTACCTACTTTTAATATAACTGATACTAAATTTGATTCTTATTAAAGTAAGCGTTCTATTGAGTGCATAGTTATTTTATCTTTAATAGTGGGCCTAGTTTGTCACTCCTTTTGTTACCAAATTAAAACTCACACTGTTATACATTATATAGGGTGACTGGTGGGTCATTTTCGAAATTCCCTCACGTGATAGTTTCAGATCATACACGAAGAGAAAAAATTAAAAATAAATATTAATTATTTACTGAGTAAACTTAACCGAAAGTTAAAGACTTCATTACGCAACGCATGGTTACATAAGCGTAATGCAATAGATACTTAGCGGGTGGTGGTGTGCGTGTGGCGGGAACACTGCTGTGTGCGCGTTGACTGAGGCAGCTCGGCGTGAAAAGTAATAAGGTCTCTTTATATATTCATAGGGATTTCTGGTGAAAAACTAAACACCTTCTTTTATTTCATAATTATGATCAGAATAGAGTTCAGAGTGCTCTCCTTCAGTATCTAAGATTTGTCACCAGTCACCCTGTATGACTAAACATGCGTTGACCTGATGGTAAGATTTGAAATGGGTGACGTTGGTTAGATAAAATGTAAATTAGTTTCACTGAGTCAATATTTTTAACAATCATTTAACACACACAAAGTAGATACAGTTAGTCCTTATCAATACGTAGTGTTAAAAGGAACCTAGTTAGGCGTTGATCCGCAGACGACTGGCGGCTATACCGCTCGATACACTCGTTTAGGGTTTGCTGACTTTGCTAACAATGTATGATCGCTACAGTAAGTAAAGATGACGCCGAACTTTACACGGGTTTAGAAAGAGACTGACTCTTCATTAAACCAGAACATATTACAAAAGTAGTTGCTAGCCAGACGAACCCTGAGGGGATCCTAAAACCATGCGTGAGGCGTTTCGATTACTCTCCTTTTAAGACCCGCTTATCCATTAATAATGTGTAATATATATTTATTTAAAAAAACAACATTTTTTTCAGTAACGAAGATGACTTGCCACTCATTAGTTTTAAGAGGCCGAAGAAAGGTCGCAGAGTCTGTAAGAAGCCTACGACGTGTCATCAGGTAAAAGCTTTATTCAGAGTTGAACGTTATTTTTATTGTTAACGCGTTGGTTTGCGCGCAGTGCGGCAAGAACTTAGCGAAGCAAGCGGAATGTATGAAGCACCACCTTACGGCGCACAAGCGAACGAGCGACATTTGTGAGCTCTGCCTGACCTAATCAACTTGCTCACGTAGAAACTAACAACGCCACAAAGACATATTTTAAAATAATTAATAGTTACACTTTATATCCAGCAAAACATACACAGGAAAGAAAAAAAATTTTTTTTAGTTCCTTATTTTATACTTTCTAGAGGGCGCTGTAGTTAACTTAACGAAACCTTATGTAGCCCATAACCAGCGGACAATGAAGAGGCTTCCAACGACACCTCAATTGTCCAATAATTATAATAACTAGTTTAGAAGTTCTGAGGTACATCTCGTTAGATGAACATCCATACAAACATACATACATACAAACATGCAGGTCAAAATCATAAACCATTCTTTTTGCTTCGCCGTAGTCGTGTAAAAATTTAAACTTACGTTATCCTGCAATTGTCTCTCTGTAGATAATAAGAATTTTTCGTATTTCTTACTGTACTGCCTTACTCGACCGTATCTCCCTCAAATAAAAACCATGTTAAATATCCCCTTCCTAAAATGACCTGTTAATACGTTGTTTTAATCTAAAAACGCGTTAATTTCCGCGCAGTGCGGCAAGCACTTCGCGACGCAAGCGGAATGTATGAAGCACCACCTCACGGCGCACCCGCGGACTTCGTTCCACCCGCCCAGCGAGCGACACATATGTGAAGTCTGCGGCGCCTCCTTAGCTGTAAGTACATTCATTTATCTTACTAATATTATAAAAGTGTCTTCCATGCTGGACTGGGAGCGAAAGAAAAACGTAGAATGTGCCAGCTGCTTCTCTTCCCGGGCATACTGTAAAAGTCAGTTAAGGGACAGAGGTTTTAAAGGCGTTTTTGTGGGCGATAGGCTGACCCCCTGTCACTGCAATGGTCTCTCTCCATCTTTATAATGCCTCCAAATTTGCCAAACGTGACATCAGATGGTC
Source organism: Stenoptilia bipunctidactyla (assembly GCA_944452665.1). Lineage (NCBI taxonomy): Eukaryota > Metazoa > Arthropoda > Insecta > Lepidoptera > Pterophoridae > Stenoptilia > Stenoptilia bipunctidactyla. The sequence continues at coordinate 16,188,860 of OX101741.1, forward strand.
TTGTAACCTCTGGTGTTCTGCCTACCCCATAAGGGATACAGGCGTGACGATATGTATGTATGTATGTATTATAAATGTGAAAGTTTGGATGGATGGATGTATTGATGTTTGTTCCTCAATCACGGCCAAACGGATCAACGGATTTGGATGAAATTTGGCATAGTGATAGTGTAAAGTCTGGAATAGCACATACAGTGGAATCCGTTTATAATGACATTGAAGGGAAATAAGAAACAAGTCATACTAAACGGACGTCATACAAAGCATAGGTACTGCAAGAATTAATATGTGATTTATTTAATTATTCTTCATTGTACACATGGAGTAAGACATAACTTTATTAAAAATATGATAGGTAGGTACAGTGTACAATAGGCGGCCTTATCATCTACAGACAATCTCTTCCAGACAACTCTGGGTTATGTTAAAGGATAATTTAAAGTGACATAATTTAAATATATATAAATAAACATACACACAAATATATACATACATACACACACACACACAAATATATACATACATACACACACACACACGTATACACATAAGTACACTAAATAGTATACTATGATATAATAATAATATAATAGATTTTTTTTAAATAGAGAGGAATAAAATAGAGATAAATCAAAGTAGACTCAGTAAGTAAATCTACGCTCTGAGGCTCAAATCAAAAAAGCCTTTCACGCGCCGAAAGTCTTTGGGTATAACGTGACTCTCCTGAACACTGCCAAAGGTTTTAGAAATCATACGGTCGGTCACTATAAGCGGACAAAATTTGATAAAAAAGGGTCATAATAAGTGAATGTCACTATAGGCGAAGTCATTATATCCGACTTAGTTATATAATTTATATGAAAACCAAACTTCACTGTGTAAACACGTCATAATGCGGAGTCATAATAAACGGATTCTACTGTAAACTAACTTTTATTCCGATATATCACAATTGCGCGATTAAACCCGCGCGATACAGATAGTAATAAGTATTTCTAACATACATAAATAACTTCACGCCTTTGGGGTAGGCAGAGTGAGAATTCTTTCGCTTTCACAACATTCATTATACTGTTAATACGTGATTGCCGGTTACGGGTACTTTTGACTAGGCCCTTCTTAAGTATGTCGCTAATTTGATCCGCATACGTTAGCCTAGGGCGGCCCCTTCCGACATCACCATCCGTTCATGCTCTGTACACCGCTTTCGTAAATCTACTTACACATATTCTTTCTAAATGTTCAAACCACCGTAGCATATCCTTTTCAGTCTTATTTTGTACACCTTCTTTCAATCCGCATAAATAAACTTAAGAAATCAATAAACATTCATTTTTTTTAATACTAAATATTCTTCAATAAACAAAGTAACATCCATGCCTTGACGGTTACAATCCGCGATTCGAACCCAGGAACTCCGGCACAGAATGGAATGTTTACCACTAAACCAGCCGGTCTTCAGTAAGTGACTCATATTAATAATGGGTGCTATGAAAATATTTCTAATTTAAATCAAATAAAATTAAATGTTGCTTAAATAAATAAAACTAATGTAGCATTATCAAGCTCAAGTTAAATATAATAATGAATTTATTTAATTAGTTTCAACTGTTTCCATGCTGGACTGGGAGCGAAAGAAAAGCATTCGATACACCAGCTGCTTCTCTTCTCGGGCATACTGTAATAGTCAGTTAAGGGACAGAGGTTTTGCTGACGTTTTTGACCCTGTCACAACAATAGTCTGTCTCGGCATCATTATAATACTTCCAAATTGTATCAAACGTGACATCTGGTATGTTCTGCCGTGAAGTTATGTATGTATGTAAAAACTAAGAAATTCTTCGTGCTCGACCGGCAAGCAAGCGCCTTTCATATAAAATCTACTGCTGGATATCACCAGTTTGGTGGTGATTTGTTCCTGCAATAGTTTTTGAAGAGCGGGTTCCCTCCTTTGTGTCGTCATCGTTTACCTCATCTACACTCACAGTCAGCCTTTGGCACAGCTGCCAGTTTTATAACCGCTACACCAAGCAGTCTTCAAGTGACATCTTGCTTATACATATTATAAATGAAAGTTTGGATGTATGGATGCATTTTCTTTCCTCAGTCCCAATAGAACGGCTCAACGGATTTTGATGAAGTTTGAGATAGTGATAGTGTACAGTCTGGAATAGCTCATAGTCTTCTTTATATCCCGATATTCCCGCGGTATTCTAAATTAAACAGCTAGTAATACATGATAATGACGACCACTTTGGCGAAGGGGTCTGTCTCCTGGGAAACCTGTCTGCCTCAGACGCCAGTGGTTGCGGGTTCGATTCCCGCACGGATAAATAAAAAAAAAATCCGTGTCTGGGTGTTTTTTATTTTATTTTTAACTTTTATAAAATACAATTTTAAACTTATATATAAAGGTACAACATAAACATAACATATCTATTTATTTATATATATTCTAGGTTCCCCCCTAGTTCGCTACATGGTATGCCATGTAGTTGGTGTGATGGTCTGGGGATTTTATAAAAAAAATAAAATTATAATGTATTATTTTATTTTAGCCTGGAAGCGTTGCAATGCATGAGAACATACATTCGAGAAAGAAACTCCACCCGTGCGACACGTGCGGCAAAGTGTTCCATTCCGGCATAGGACTGAAGAGACATGTAGTGGTGAGTTTTAATTATTGAGGTTACTACAGTTTAATCGTTTTCAAATGATATTCGTGACAGTTCCAAATTGTCAATCTTGATGACGTTGCCGTAATGAAATTGTTCGATCTTCCATTCGATTGCTTTGACATATCGAATCGGCTTGTGAAAAAAATGTATTCACTCTTACGATTACAAGATGGCCGCTCATATACATCGATTTTTAGTTTTCCGTTTCTTAGAATCTGTCAATATAATATATTTTTATAAGATTTACTTTTTAAATTTAATTTTTTAATAAAGAGGTTAGTTTGCATAATTAAATTTTATATTTTGTTTGTCGTGAGTAGTTTGCGCGTAATGGAAAATGAGAACTGACATGAAAATCATTCGAAAACAATTAAACTATAATAATATGATCACTATGCCATTTTATAACGAGCCCTCTGCAGGGCCTTTAGTCTATGTTTACGTGACTGGGAGGTTTAGTACATAAATCACTAAACTAATCCAGTTCTGGTTGGTGGATGTCACAAATTTTAGGACTACGTAATGGCTTCTAACAAACGCTGGCGATTACTGTATAAAAGTCCAGCACCCGGGACTGACTGCTTAACATACAGGGTGACTGGTGACAAATTTTAGATACTGAGGGAGAGCACTCCGTACTCCATTCTGGTCATAATTATGTAATAAAAGTAGGTTCTTAATTTTTACTAGAATTCTCTATAAATAAGTAAAATTTTGTTACTACTTAATTTACATACGACTGAGTCAATCGGGGCACGTGACCTTATGCGGATCGCTGCCAATTCTAGTGTTACCATGCGTTGCGTGATCATTTCTTTAATTTTCGGCTAAGTTTACTCAGTAAATAATTAATATTTATGTTTTGTTTTTTCCTCTTCATGTATGATCTCAAACTATCACGTCCTTGAATTTAAAAAGTGACCCACCAGTCACCCTGTATAAGAAGCAAACGTCGCCGTGAGAAATGAAAGGTCGGCGGTCACCCATCCTTGTACCAACCGCGCAGAATTTTGCCTAACCTACTTTGTTGTATGATGTGTTCAGGAGCCACTGCGTCATGATGACTTATACTAATAAAAAAGTTTACCTGTAAGCGGCGATGTCTTACAGGTAAACTTTGTTTTGAAGGAAATAAAGACAGTCAAGGGATTTAATGAATTATTATAATTGATTATTTTCGAACTAATGTTAGACCATCTCAATATAAGGAATGTTATTTGGTGAATAACATGTTTAAAAATGCACCAACTAATAAAACCTACTTACCAATGACATTATTTTATCAAATCTTATATCAACTTTACTTAAGGGCAAATTGACACTTCTCCATTCATCATGAAATTGACAGAAATTTATTCTCAAGTCGTGATCAACCCTGAATGGGAATTCATAATATGTGCTTTAACCCTTTCTGAACGTTGAATATATATTATTTTTTAAAGACCTATTATTTTTTAAAGAGAAATAATAAGTCCAGCCACAGAATATGTTCTATTTTTTTTGGCCACGTGATCAAGCTTCTATTTTCATAACTTAGCCACGAGAAAATAACTTTTGCGAAAAATATGTCCTGAAGCAATTTATACTATAATTATACCATAATAATTGAAGGGCACAGGAAAATAATGAGCTCATTAACATTCTCATTGTTTTAACTAATCAAAGAATTAAACCTAAAATTTCAATTGCTACACTTACAACTCTACTAGAATATGATTTGTACCAATATAAAAAGGAACAGTATATATTATTCACATAATAGATTGGTATTTCAAAGATTGGGTTGGTAAATAAATAATACTATGAATTTTAATAACCTAACTCCCAAATGTAGTTGGCAAGAAGGGACTCGCAATGATCTCCTTTTTACATTTTACAACTTAAATGGTGTCGCAAACAATGTCTTATTACATAAACAAACTAATAAATTTAAATACATGTTAATTAGCATGAAATTTATATATGGATTAAATTTGAGTAATACATAATACTTTCAGGGGAACAAAACTTTTTTAAGTCCTGAAGGTCACTATATTTTTCAGCAGAAATTGGCAATATGTGTGTATACAACCTTCCAGGCAAAATGAATTCATTTTGTTGTATAATGTTTAACAGACTCGTTATCTTCCTTCTTCTACCACTGATGCAAGCAGATTCCCAGGGCCCATTAAAAGTAGAGCGGAAGCCTATTTTAGTACTTGACTTGTCAATTTTGAGATTTTTTATAGGGCGTGAAGGAAAAGATGACTTTTTAGCATATATTGTGTCCAAATGAGTAGTCCATGATCTAAAATAAGATATGGCCTCCTCTACGACTTCAAATGGACTTGGCTTAGAGCGGGCATTTTTAAAAATTTCTGTGCAATCTGATGGAAGTTCTGCTCTTGACTTATATGAGTGGTCTCTCACTGGAAACGTCACTGTTATTTTCTCCAGCCTTTTCTCAATATGTATTAAATGATGTAAGAAACGAAACATGGTAAAATTTTTATTTTGGCCTCCAAAATATTCACAAAATATTTGAAGGTGAGTTGTAGTAGGCTTCATGTAGTTATAGACAAAGTGATAAACAAGCGAGCATACATCATCGCTTCCTTTGTTACCTTCCGTTTCTGGTAAAAGATGCTTTGTGATGAAGATAATACATGCATATTGAAAGCATACACTGATAGCTGTCGTTTATAATAAGTATCGTTTGTTTGTATGTTAGGAGCACAAAGATTTTTACCATAGTCAAAACAAATTGCCTCCATTGTGCTGCCGGCTTCTCTGCTTTGAAATCTTGCCATCCGTTTTCTATAGTAAAAAGTGCTTGCTTGTAGCTTGTGTAATATGTTTTGATTAAAAAGATTCAAAATTTCTCTATCTAATGTAGATTTGGCAATTGTATCAGTGCACGTCTTCTTCTTAGCCTCCAATGCTTTTATTTCTGCCATGAATTTGTGCGAGGATAACCAAAAGAAATCTTAAAATCGGTGCAAAAAATATTTCTGTAGTTTTCATACGATACAGATACACCTTGATTATCTTGAAGGAACATTGCGTGCATTTTTTTTACATTTAATTCTTATACTAATTTTTTTATACTTAGTTATATATTAATTAACATAGCTATGAAAAATATAATGCGACGAGAAGGGCTCCCGTACCGGAAGACGTAGTTGGTACGGTTGGGTGCGACGACGAGCGCAGCGAGGAGGAGCAGTTAGGTTGCATATTGTAATATACGTGGGCGACCCGAGCGAGCGAAACGAGCGGTGCCGCGGCAGCTGCTGGCGAAGCGCCATAAATCCTAGAGCTTTTTTACATAACCCCGACGTGGTTTGTGGCACGGATTGTGGCTGACAGTAATTTAGAATGCAACTTAGATTTTTAGAGGGGAATAATACTATTTAGAAGTCTGTTTATTTAGCACCCTTTTTTAACTATCGTAGATTTGTTGGATCCGGCGCATCCAGACTTAATGTCATATCGTACCACCCGCGCGACACTTGTCACTTATGCAAACAGAGTGCTTTGTTAAGCAGCTACTGTATTAGGATATTAACAGTGTGACTGTTCTTATTTTGCCCCCAACAACCATCACAAAATAAGCGTAATGTGTTTACATGTGCAGGTATTTCCAACTCATTTAAGTATGTGTATAATGCAGATCCTACTTCAACCAATCCTCTACCAGATTGCGTTTCATACCATGTAAAAAATGTAGGACTTTTCAACCGACTCCCAAAAGGAGGAGTTTCCCAATTCATATGTATGTGTCTTTTTTATCTTTTGTTACACGATATTTCTGGCAATTATGAATCGATTTTGAAAATTCTTGTTACATATGATGGATACTGCACAGTTAATCCCATATAAATGTTATCGAAACCGATTAAGAACATCATGGAACATTTTTATTTTTTAAAAACTATGCATTCGGTATGTATTCGGAGAATGTTTATCTTGACGACATTATAATTCAGCCAAAGTTTTGAAATGACGTCGGTTTTTTAATGCTCTGCATTCGTTGATTATTGTATCCAGTAGTGGCACAACACATAGGTTATATATAAACATTTGCCTAGAATAAAATGCATCTTGTATGGGGGTTTTCGGTAGTGGTTAAACTTTTTCCATATCAAAACATAAACTTATGCTGTCAGGCACATCTTGACGAATCATATCATAAAATGCATTAGCCCTTACAGAGTGAATCCCTTTTTCCACCATTAGTTGACTTTTTTTGCTGGATCCTGTTCAATTTTTATTTTATTCTTCCAAAGAATGCATGTTCCGCATACATCAGATGCAGGTGTTTTGAAACTAATGTTGTATTCTTTGTGAAATATTCCAAAAGGCATTGTGCGTGATGCTCTGGGATCAGCTGTAACTGTATCATTATAATGTTGTCTCAGTTTTTTTTGCATTTAATTCTGAAGACAAATACATTCGTTTGCTTTTGTTTCGTTTGTAGTAGCTTTCAGTTGCTGGTAAATTATTTAAAAAGTTTCTGAGGCAGTCCTTTATAGCCTTTGTTTTTTTTGACTTTCTATCACCTCCACGTCTTTCCTTAGGAATTTCATCTTGTATCAAAACATTATTTAAATTTTGTAGCCTCTTTCTAGAAACACTGAATACTTTCATAAAAAAGGACCTACAAACCCTTTGAATCTTCTTGTCTTTGAATTTCAGTACATAGTGGGTACCAGTAAGAGTGCGGTTTCCAGCAGTAGCCCTGGGCTGAGATTTCTTTGTTTTTTAGGTTCTGTGGGACCCAAAAGTCTAGCTAAAAATATGTCCTGATCGACTTTTTTCGTTTTGTTATAGATATGCTTCCGGTTCTTGATTACATCGTCCATAGAAATCGAATGACACTTGAATTTGGTGTTTTTACGTCCATGACTGCATGAAGGTCGGAAATTAACACACAGGGGGTCTTCGTCTGAATATATCCTAAAAATTAAGATAGCATTTTATGAGAAAACCTTATATTTAAGTTTAGTCTGTAGCTTACGACCACATAGAAAGTAATACTTTTCCATCTATTTGTTTTTAGAACTAAGTTAAATATTAAAACACCTAACAATATCTAATCTACCGCGGCACACGCCCAAAGTCAAAAGCTAGTCGGCGGCGTGACATTAACTTTGTGAACCCCCGCGGTCAATCAATCAATTTATTTTCAACCGACTTCCAAAAAAGGATGAGGTTCTCAAATGGTCTGTATGTTTTTTTTTGTGTCTTTGTTACACGATATTTCAGACAATTATGAAAATTGATGTTTCTTATGATAGAGAATACTTCCTGGTTTGTCCCATTTAAATTTCACCGAAATCGGTTGGGTACTTCATTGAAAATTTCAAACTTTAGAAAAAATATTATGGATTTCGGAGAATTTTCACGTTGATGACATTCTCAACTCAGCCAAAGTTTTGACGTGAAGTCGGTTTTTTTAATGCTCTGCATTCGTTGATTATAATTATACCCACATCATTCTTAACCTGCCCTTAACATGTTTCTTGCTATAGAAGAATGCTATAGAAGAAGATAATAATAATGGGTAATTCATTCGGAGTTACTTTTTCCAAAACTAAGAAAAATATGAATAAAACAAATTCATCGGGTAATCTTTATTATAATACAGAAGAACCATTTCTTACATTTACTTTTTAAAGATTATTTCTTTCAAATGTTGTCCGTAACTGCGATTAAGGTGGTCCATTCTGGAGTTCCAGTTTTCGATGACCCGACCGAGCATTTCCAGTGGTATTTGGCGAATAACGCGAGCGAGTAATGTTGGCTTCCAGTTGATCAATCGAACGCGGCTTATCCATATAAACTTTGGACTTTACATAACCCCACAGAAAAAAGGCCAAGGGTGTGATATCACAGGATCTAGGCGGCCAGCTGACTGGTCCGAAACGCGAAATTAACTGTTCACCAAATTTTTCTCGCAACAAAGCCTGAATTGCTTTCACGTGCTGTGTGGCAAGTGGCGCCGTCTTGTTGGTACCAAAAGTTCTGAAGATCACGGGCTTCAATTTCAGGAAACAAATAGTCCGTTATCATGGTACGATAACGGTCACCATTGACAGTGACGTTCTGACCGGCTTCGTTTTTAAAGAAATATGGACCGATGATTCAACCCACCCATAAACCACACCAAACTGTTGTTTTATCTGGATGTAATGGTAGCTTTTGAATCTCTTCAGGTTGCTCTTCAGACCAAATACGGCAATTTCGTTCGTTAACATATCAGTTGAGCAAAAATGTGCCTCATCGCTAAAAAAAAATTTCGTTGAAAACAGTGGATTTTCTGCAAGCTTTTCAAGAGCCCAAAGACTAAATCGGTGGCTATTAGGCAGGTCAGTCTGCTTCAATTGTTGCGTTAGTTGAATTTTGTATGCTTTGAAACCAAGATCTTTGCGTAAAATACGCCAAGTTGTGGTATACTACAAGCCAAGCTGTTGCGAGCGGCGCCGAATCGATTCTTCGCGATCATTGCGTACATTCTCAGATACCGCCGTAATGTTTTCTTCAGTGCGAGCTGGATGTGGCTTATTTGGTCATGTATTGTCTAATAATGAAAATTCCCTTTCAAACTTTTCGATGGTATAGCGAATAGTGCGTTCGGTAGGGCGATTATGTGGACCATATGTTGCTCTAAGTGCACGAAACACATTCCTCGTAGAACGCTGATTTTCGTAATAAAGTTGAATAATTTGTAGGCGTTGTGCCGGGCTTAGTCTTTCCATGATGAAAAGTCAAACAATAGTGAATGAAAATATTAGGTTAGGTTGTCATGACTGACGCTTTATCTGTCAAAAAATGCAAAGACAAAAAAGTAACTCCAAATGAATCACCCATTATACACCAGACACATTCCAACGGTTCATAAATGCAGCTTTGGGCAACTTGTAGAAGCAGGTTCAATTCTTGGCAGTTGAGATGAAACAAACCTAAATCGAGCTTTTGGTATGCCAATACATCGTTCCACCATGGTGCGAGCTGTGACATGTAAGTAATAATAATGATGCTCTGGTGTACCTTCCGTGGTATTTAATACCGGAGTCATCATTGTCACACGTAAAGGATACCCACCATTACCTTAACTTTAAAAATTGTATATCATGTAAGATTAAATTCCTAACATATTTCTACTATAATATTGAGAATGTGATATTTTATCACAACTACTTTGAACTAACTGTACTTTTATGTTTATTTACCCAATAGGAATACATGCTCCCCAGCATCTTGTAAATCTTTTAGGTGATTATGTAGTGGGTGATTTTGGAACACGCTAGAGTCATGGGCTGATCCAGGATTCCTCGCATCCACAGCTAAAATGTTCATTTCTGCATCACAAATCTAAAAGTTGGTCATAAGGTTAAAAATCATCATCCACACCTAAAATGTTCATTTCCGCATCAACTGTTTCTGCAGAAACTTTAATTGTAAGTTAAAATTAATCATAATTAAGAAAACTTACAATCATAACATTGAGAGAATGGTACCCTTTTCTGTTAAAAACTGTCTCTTCATGATGTGCTGGCCTAAGGATTGCCACATGAGTGCCATCTGTACCCTAATAGAGCCGGTATTTAAAATTTATAGAATCTAACATCAAGAATAGAATTACTAACTAGACATTATTTAATCTTAATTGTTCCCATTAAATTAAGACATATATAAAAAACGCCTTAACTTTATTTATTGCAGGTAAATCCATAGACCAGACTATAAATTTCTTATCCATTAGAGCCCTTGACACTGTGGTCTTGCACTTTGCCCAACCAAAGTCTGGTATGACCCTGTTGCAAAGAATGCCAAAGCAATTAGTATCTGCAACGAAAATATAATTAAACATAATGTCGTGTGTCTATTTGGATTTTAAAATTAAACTGCGTTGCCGTGGGAAAAATGGTGTGAGCAATTCCGATAGGACTCTCACTTCGTCCTTGCCGAGGTGCAATGCTTTTACGAACTCCGATTCTGGTAAGGTGTGCAAGGCATTCGTCGTGCGCCTCATAATTGCTCGTGATTTTCGTCTCTGGGCGACTATTTGGCGGTGGTGACGTTCAGCATTCGCCAAATATCAAATAGTCGCCCGCAAACGTGTAACCAAAGGCCTCATAATTAATTCAGGACTAAAATAAAATATTGAAATGACTGAAACAATCCCTCCAATACGTACTGTGTCAAAGTCAAAATCAACCTTCATCAATCAGTCTGTATCTCTCTACACGTCGTCGCATGCGATGGAACCACTGTGAAAAGCAGTGAGCCCATTCATCCTTAGGGGTCTCCTCTATGGCATTTTTGTACGCTTTCACCACATCTTCAGGGCATGTAAAGCGAATACCTCGAATTTTATCTTTAGTTCACGAATTTTATCGGTCGTGCTGAATCGCGGGTTTCTTTCGAAGAAATCGATAATATTTTCTTCGACTTCTACCGCCAGTCTCAACCTGCCCCGACCTTGAGCGTGAGCTGGCGTTGTGAATTGGCCATGGTCTAAAAGCCTTTGAATGGTTGCAAGTATGGTTTGACGACTAGGCACGGTAGGCTTAAAATAACTCGAAGACCTTAGTCTAGGTATGCTCTCATCCTCGTAAAGTCTTTGAGCACTACGTAGGCTTTCGGCACTTCTTATGTAACACCGAACCATCTCATAATACTCCCTATTTGTAAACATTATCGATGACACACTGTCTAATTTTATGTCCTACGTGGACGGCTCAACGCGAACGCGATTGCGAAACGATCCGATGCGAATTTAATGCGGTGCGGAGCGATGCAGCTACTCTGTCCTACGTGCGCGCGAACCGTCCCCTCCACGCCCTCCGGTGCCGTTCAGTTCGGTTGGCATTAAACATTTGTCATGGACGGACGGAAGCTAATGTTGTTGGAAAATTCATATCTTAAATATGAGATATTGAAGAAGTGTGTACAGCAGAGAAGTAGAACTAATACTGTGTACTTAGAAAGGCATATTCATGGGGAATTTCATAATTTATACCAGTATGTTCGTACTCAACCCTTGTTGTTCAAGGAATATTGTCGAATGTTGGCATTAAACATTTGTCATGGACAGACGGAAGCTAATGTTGTTGGAAAATTCATATCTTAAATATGAGATATTGAAGAAGTGTGTACAGCAGAGAAGTAGAACTAATACTGTGTACTTAGAAAGGCATATTCATGGGGAATTTCATAATTTATACCAGGATTTACGTACTCAACCCTTGTTGTTCAAGGAATATTGTCGAATGTTGGCATTAAACATTTGTCATGGACGGACGGAAGCTAATGTTGTTGGAAAATTCATATCTTAAATATGAGATATTGAAGAAGTGTGTACAGCAGAGAAGTAGAACTACTACTGTGTACTTAGAAAGGCATATTCATGGGGAATTTCATAATTTATACCAGTATTTACGTACTCAACCCTTGTTGTTCAAGGAATATTGTCGAATGTTGGCATTAAACATTTGTCATGGACGGACGGAAGCTAATGTTGTTGGAAAATTCATATCTTAAATATGAGATATTGAAGAAGTGTGTACAGCAGAGAAGTAGAACTACTACTGTGTACTTAGAAAGGCATATTCATGGGGAATTTCATAATTTATACCAGTATTTACGTACTCAACCCTTGTTGTTCAAGGAATATTGTCGAATGTTACCTACAACGTTTGACTATATTGTACAAGCCATCAAACCTGTTCTGCAATTTACTATAACAAATTTTCAGCAACCTATTTCTGTAGAAGAACGACTTATGGTGACTTTGAGGTAAGAAAACTATGAAATAAATGTTAGAGGTTACATTTAATATTAAGTTTCATTAGTAAGTAGGTACATAATTGCAATACTTTCACAAAGATGTGTAATAGCCATGTTGTTGAGCACTGGAATGTGGTGGGTTTAACTTTGACAGCTCTGTTAGAAGAAGCTCTTGCATCTGCGTTCTAAAATGTAATTTGTTGAGTGATGGCAACTGTTTCATGTTAGGTAATATTGATTTGAACCAAAGAAGGTCGTCGTCAGTATTATCTGGTTGATCTTCGCGAAGAATTTTCATTTTTTCTCTCTCAATATCGAGAAATGCTTCGAGACTTATATCTTTTCTTTTGCGTGTTTGCCTTGTGATAGCTGGCAACGAGGACGAAGAGGAAGGTACTGTGCAACGAGGATGAAGGCGAAGGACCTGGCAACGAAGGTGAAGGCGGAGGATCTTGTTGTAGGTTGTTATCTATAGACATGTTCTATGGTATTTCTTCTAAAATAAAAAAATAGACGCAGATTCAGGGAGCTGGGTGTTGTCATTGTCAGATGCGTTCATGTTGAATATCTCTTCCGGACTAGCCGCGTCTGTATACACTGACAGATCTATGGAATTGCTTTCGGAGTCTTGTGATATAATATTCCCTTCTGTTTGTCGGGGTTTCAGAACTACTCTTAAAAAAGACGGCCTCACAATGTGGCCATGTGCCTGTATACTTCGGCTCATTATCGGCGTCAGTCCCAGAACGTAGCTTAGGATTTTTTTTTAATTCTTTACTAAACGTGTCTCTCAAATTTTTCCATTTTTTCTTAGTCATTTCACCTGAAAAAAGAAAAAGAATTATATTAAATTTTTTGCATTATTTCAGGTATTTGGCCACAGGTATACAATTCCGGCAACTCGCTTTCTCGTTCAGAATCTCAAAATCTGCTATTTCTACAATCGTACCACAAGTTTGCAAAGCTATATGGACTAAATTAGTTACGAAACACATGCCCGAACCTTCAGAAGATAGCTTTAAAAACATAGCGCAATGTTTTTGGGACAGATGGCAGTTTCCTAATTGCATTGGATGTATTGACGGAAAGCACATTCGCATAATACAACCAAAAAAGAGTGGTTCCATGTATTATAACTACAAATCCTTTTTTTCGATTGGGTTGTTAGCAGTCACTGACGCAAATTATAAGTTTGCAATGATAAATGTGGGTTCCTATGGAAAAGACAACGATGCCGGTGTTTTTGAGGAATGCCCCTTTCGAAGAGCAATAGAACAAGGAAGACTAAAAACACCTAAAGAACAAATATTACCGGGTTCTAATATCATAGCTCCGTATGTGATCCTTGGTGATGCGGCGTTTCCTCTAAAGAAATACCTATTGCGACCTTTTCCAGAAAAGTCAACGGTTAAAGGGGACGCCAAAGATAATTATAACTATCGCTTATCTCGAGCCAGAATCGTGGTAAAATGTTCTTTTGGTTCAATAACTTCTAAATCCAGAATTCTAGATAAATCTATCGAAACTAATGTTACAAATTCAGTTCATATCGTCAAAGCCATATGTTTACTACACAATATTATAAGGGATCTTGAATCAATAAATGAGAATGAGTTAATATCTTTCCGAAAAGCATATCAAAATATGTCACAAACACAAAGACAAAATTCTCAAAGAAGATACAATGCTAGATTACGAGCAGCACCTCTGCGCGTAGTCTTTATAGTTCATAGTATTGATTCATAAAATAGTATGACCATGTTGTGCTTAACATTTTAATGAATAATATGAAATTCGTTGAAAAAAATTACTACTTTATTTTGCAGAAATGGTTTTTATTAATGATACTTGTAGTGCATGCAAGAAATGCATTATTGTTTTTTGTCATAATTATTTCATTTAATTTAGCTTGCCAAGATTCTTAAGTATTGGTAGAGCGATGTTTCTCTCCAAAAACACACCATCCTTTTATAAGTTTATCCCGCAGCCAGTACTTTTGCATATGATTTTTTTGTATCTGGGTCGTCACCACCATATCGATCCATGCTGTACTGCCATCTGTCCAGTCCGTTTCAACACAGGGAATGAGTAGAACTGGTAATGGTGAGAGCTATTCTAAAAAGCTATGCTATTCATAATCGGTTTTAAATGTACGAGGGTTCCAACTAAGCAATTGGGATTTGATCATACTAAATAGCACTAAGTACATTAATTTGAGCTTTCCTATTGCTCATAAACGCAGAAGCTAAAGGCATTATACCAGTATAGCTCCTTGTACTTATCTCCGTAGATTGTGTATAATTGGTCGAATAGTTCAGAACAGCTTTTAAAAGTTTAGCAGCAATTTAGTCAAAGTCTATGTTTTGAAGTAAATAAAAATTATGTAGCAGTTGCGTGATTTATTGTTTTTTTTTCTTTAACATGCACATATTTTCATCGTGTCCGTTTGGTCAAAATCCAACCACATGGAACTACATTTAAAATTTTATTAATATCTTTGCACCAGTTACGCATAAAAAAATCTGTAGGACAATTCTAAAATATAATTCACATTTCATGTTTATGTTTCAAACAACGTCGAAATCTAATTCTGTATATAATAATGTTTTAAAGTACTTTTTTATATTTGATAGAATTGACTGTTCTTTTATCACGCGAATAACTAAGTCTTGAATTTTTGAAAAAAACTCTATTAAATGATTTGTTGGAAACGTTAAATGTGACTCCCCTTTCTTATATTCGCGTAATTTTCATTTCAAGTCGCTGACACTATTTTTATCAAATAAGATGTTTTTACAAACTGAACAATTCTTTAAAATATATATTTTTTTAATATAACCCGTGACTATTGCAATGTTGCTAAAATTCTAGGATTACTTATGTTATGATTGTAGCCAACAAAGGCAGTCTCATCTACACCTATCATAATATTTTCTGTGTGTATGGGCTCATTCAAAGTATTTTTAAAAAGTGAGGTCATAGAGCTGAACATTATTTGGCAACTATCTTTTTCACAATTTGAACCAGATGAGTACTGGCCACTTAAATTATTAATTAATAAAGCAGCAAATGTCGATTCGAAGCCAGCTGTAGTTGGGTAATTGTGTCTAAACCAGTGGCTTCGAATCGACCCAAAAAAGTTTTCAAGCGGATCCTGATTGAAATGCCTCATCCACAAAGATTTTATGTCGAGTTAATTAAATAATTTATCTATTCGATAATCGACGTTATTAATTGTTCTTAACCAATTATTTGTTGTGGAAACTGTAGCCTGCGCCAGACGTGATCAATTTCATTGTACTTAAAACCAGTTCAGCAGTTGACCATATAGACTGATGGACAGACTTTGGTGTGACTGGACACAACAAGTCCTTCTCACTCCTCTTTTTTGAATTTTTGTAACTTCCATTCCATGAATCGAAAAATTCACCAAAGAATAATATAATCTCAGCATTCTGCAGACAATATCTCCTTTTCTGAAAATAAAACCTATATTTTAAATTTTACATATCTTTGTTTGTGTATTGACTCATTAATTATTATATATAATTATGAGTAAACAAACACGTTATAAACGTAGTGCAACAAAGGCTATTTCGAACAAACATACGTGGGTGGTCTGAAGAGTTTCCAACCTAACAATGATACAAGATTTTTTTTCTTAATTTTTTTATTTATTTTTCTACATAGTCTCCTTGTAAGTCTACACACTTCTCCCAGCGATGCTCCCATCTCTGTAACCCGTCCAAATAGTACTCGGCGTTTTTCTCTGCAAAATAATTGTTCACAAAGGTGATTGCCTCCTCATTTGACGAAAATCTTTGTCCTCCGAGCGCAGTTTTTAGATGAGGGAACAAAAAGAAGTCGCTTGGGGCCAGATCTGGCGAGTAAGGCGGATGGTCAAGCAGTTCAAACCGTAACTCGTGGATTTTTGCCATGGCAACCGCTGAGGTGTGAGACGGCGCGTTGTCTTGGTGAAACAGGATTTTCTTTTTCTGCAAATGTGGCCGTTTTTCCGCAATTTGTGCCTTCAGCTCGTCAAGTAATGATGCGTAGTATGCTCCTGTAATGGTTTTTCCTTTTTGAAGATAATCGATTAAGATAACTCCATGACTATCCCAAAAAACAGTCGCCATCACTTTCCCAGCCGAAAAAACAGTTTTTGCTTTTTTTGGAGCTGGTTCCCCCCTTGCAGTCCACTGTTTTGACTGTAGTTTTGTTTCGGGCGTATAATGGTGTATCCAAGTTTCATCTACAGTAATTAATCGGCGCCAAAACTCGGATTTATTGCGCCTAAACTGCGCCAACAGAGCCTTGGAAATGTTCATTCGAACACGTTTTTGTTCTAACGTGAGCAAACGCGGCACCCAACGCGCGGACAGCTTTCTCATGTCTAAATATTGTTTTAATATGTGACAAACACGTTCTTTGGACATTTTCATAACCTCTGCTATCTCTCTCACTTTAATTCGGCGGTCGTCTAACACCATTTCGTGAACTTTAGCAATGTTATCGTCAGTAGTTGCAGTTTTTGGACGTCCCGAACGTTCATCGTCTCCCAAGCTCTTACGGCCACGTTTAAATTCAGCTGCCCAAAATTTCACTGTGGTAAATGATGGTGCAGAGTCCCCATACACAGAGTCCAACTCATTTTTGATTTGCGTAGGCGTATTGCCTTTCAAAAACAAATATTTAATAACAGCTCGATACTCAATTTTTTCCATTTTCACAAAAACACTCACATGTACTCACTCAAACGACTGTCAACTAAAAACTGCGCGTCCAAAATGGCCGAAACTTTGGTGAGTAACCTGTCAAAAGATGCACAACTACATTCACTAGCTTTTGTTGACGAGTGGCGCCATCTTTGCGTTAAGGTCGGAAACTTTTCAGACCACCCTGGTAATGTTATTTTTTATTCATGTCATGGTTAATTTGAACTGTACAGTCAAAAGTTGATGAACACATTTAAATTTTCAAGGTTACTTTTCACCATATTGTGCCTAAATAACGGCTAATATTGATTAACTTTTATGTATATATTTGACAATAAAACATAGGAGTTAGTCAATATAAGTTATTATTTAGGCACCATATGGTGCAAAGCGACTTTGAAAATGTCAATGTGTTCATCAACTTTTGATGCAGAATGTACAGTACAAATTGAAGAAAGTTCCATGTTTTAAAATGGAAAACCGAGTTCCTATGTT
Source organism: Stenoptilia bipunctidactyla (assembly GCA_944452665.1). Lineage (NCBI taxonomy): Eukaryota > Metazoa > Arthropoda > Insecta > Lepidoptera > Pterophoridae > Stenoptilia > Stenoptilia bipunctidactyla. Next base: position 16,206,522 of record OX101741.1, read on the forward strand.
AGTTTCGAGAAATAGTTAAAGTTTTTCTTTTGTCGGTATTGGGCAGTAGGACCATCTGAATAAAAATGAATACCATTTACTTTAGGTAGTTTCCGTTTGATCGATTCTAGTACGGGTAAGAGATGTGCCCAAAACACCTAAAAACCTGCGTTGCGTATTTTACTTTCCTTTTTGAAATCTATGTGGACTAATTTGGTTGTTTGTCATTATTGGGACTAACTTTAGTCCCTTATATGCAGAGTTTTCCTCATACAATTTAAAATATGATCCCATTTTCCAATGTTTGTTGACATATCAATTTGGTGGATTCGATTTTTATTTAATAAATAATTCCTGATACCCTTAATTTAATGCGGTGGGTCAAATAAAGGAACCACTTCATTTCCATCAATTTCAAAAGTATCTTGTCACAATTCTTCATTTCTTTGAAAGTATTTTCTTTTTGTTTATAGCAATGATATTAGCTGTACCCTGGTCACAAACAGTGGGCAATACACGAAGCACAATTTCGTAGGTCTTTTTTGTAATTATCTTTATTTGTATAGCTAGATCGGCAGCCATTGTGCTATCTACCCAAAATGTCAAGCCAAAGGCTATACATTTGTTTTTGTACGCCTCTTATTATAAAACTAGGGCGTGATTAGCAATTACTTTGTTTCTTGTGTAGCCATTGTTGAAAAAGCCTGTAATTTCATATTTTCTTTGACAGTATGCAAGATATGGCGCAATTGACATTTCATCGAAAAGCAAAATGCAAAAACTGTGATCATTCGTAAAGGAGGTCAATTTGCCGTCATACAAGCTGGCCCATTTTAGTACCGTGAGGTACATGGGCACAAAATTGTAGGGGAAGACTAAAGGAACTCGTAAATATGCAAATATTTGCAAAAAAGAGGATTAACTTTATGAAATAAATTATTGAAAGTTGTAACTTAGAAAAAAAACGGTTTTGACACTGACGTTTTGTCCTTCTGTTTTCAAATATCAAAATGGCGGCTATTTGATATTCAAAGAAATGTTATTCCGTTCGTTTCTGCGTTCCGGGGTGCTCTTTTTTCGATTGCTGTGCTGTGTTTTCCTGATTTATTCATTAAAAAGATGAAATCTATAATCTTTTTAATATATACCTAACGAATAATTAATAATAACAAAGCAACAACAAAAATAAACAAAGTAAATGTCGAGTCGAGTTGATGAACACGAAGTTGACAGTTCGACTTGACAGTTAAAGATTACATATTAGAGAGAAAATGGCTTGCGCGTGAAGCCCACGAAAATATTTTTTTCTTGGCTCAAACTTCATCTTTGACCAAAACTGTAAATGCAGTTGTACTCAGTGGTCAGCACGGTGTTATAAACCGCGGAGTGTACCTCGGTACCAAAATGGGCCACCCGTAATGACCTTCTTTTTTCACTCGTTCTTTTAATTGATTAAATATATTTTTATTAATGCCGGCTTTAATGTTCGCCTGTGATATTAATCTGCTTAGCGTAGCAGAAGACGATAATACAGATATTTTGTGCAGCCATTTGTGAGCCTTGGGCTGCGGTGCGCGTAGTAGCCTGAAGCCGACCCCATCTCAAGTACCAGGCAATAGTCATAGTATGCGCACAGCAACCGACTGTTCTTTGCCCTGCAATGCAAATCCAATTATAACTCATTATTTTTTCATCCCAATTAGTCCCTTTTGGTGCCAACAGTAAATATGTGCAATAAGTCCTTCCTGTATGTAGTCGAGATATATTTTATTAAAACGCGCTTATACTCTTAGGATGAGTTTGCTTGCGACACAACTTCCAAATGATTAGATATTTCAACCCGAAATGACCCAGGCTGCTTAATTTTATGTTCGATAGCAACTGTTGCTACTGGCCTCTTTAAGTTGGTAAATGCCTAGTGCAAGTATTTTTAAATCAGATAGGATCATTTCAGGAAATACCTCTACCTCTGGAAGTTCTTCATTCGTTAATTCTGTTATTAATTATAAGTTGAGACACCGTATTAGGCATTTCTAGTCTTTCAATAGCTCTGTTTAATATCACAGCTGCATCCGGCCTTTTTGCAATTAAAGTATGAAATGCAGTTATGATGCTTGCACAAATCCGCAATTCTTCCATTAGATGGGTAGTAGTGAGGTTGAAGTATTCTTGGCGAAATAATTTAAAGTCTCTTTTAAACCGCCCATTAACAACCTGTACCACCCATGTGCTTAGTGTGACACATCTTGATTTGTTGGCCTTTTTAGTTGGTAACAGAGTCTCCCCTTGTTCTAAAGATTTATGTTTGTATATTTTGTACCTTAACGATTCTAAAATGGAATAGCATCTCGAAAACCCCAGTCCAGAATAAAAATATAATTTTCCCCGAAAAACATTCTGAACTCCCGTTCTTTTATTTTGGAGCAGGGTTTTCATAATAGAAGCAGCAATTACTTATTTTTCTGAAATAAGTAATTAGAAAATTGATAATTGAAGATAAAGAGATGTACCATCAGATATAACTATAGGTGCTCTCGCCTCTCCGATTTCAAATAAACCCTGTGGTACAAGTAGATTCCTGTTTATAACATTTTCCCTCATTAAGTTATTCAAACCTAAGTGTAAAGGCATAAACACATTATTCAATGCCATTCCAGCAGAATCAAGCAAACGGAGAAAAAATATCTTTAAATACCTACTAAAAATCCTACATTTTTGACAACTTCTTGACTAAACACCTGCGTTGCGTATTTTACTTTCTATTTTTGAAATTTATCTGGACTACAGGTAAATTAGCTTGGAGAAATTTTTGCGTTTGTAGTAGTAGTGTATGGTCAGCAAAAAAAAAACATTTTTTTTTAAAGGTAATATACCTTTGTGGCTGGAGCACACCAAATGCGTACACGTCTACGCATACGCACTACGTACTAATACGGACGTGAAAATGTGTATCCACTGCATTGTAATCTATGGAACTGTATGAGGCAGACAATCCAGTTCCAAACATTACAAGCAGTGCCGGTTTTCACTTCAGTGTATGAATTAGGTGTTCTCCGGCCATAAATGTTTTATTTTAATAATTCATCAACCCCAGGCATATCACAATCATCCCCATCCTCGCTTTCATCAGATGAATTATTTAAATTAATTATGATTCGTTCTGATATTGTGTCTAAAGCTGCGTCTCTACCCTGATATTTGCTTTCCTCCTCAATAGCATGCAGACAAACTTTTCTCCATTCCTCTACAGTTATGGTGTTCATTTTTTCTTCAGCTAATGACATTATAACCTTCATATTCATTGCGACATTCTTTTTTGCGACATATGTTTTCACTATCCCCCATATATTTTCTATAGGATTAAACTCCGGATGGTATGGTGGTAAACGCAGCACAGTATGACCGTGCTGTCGTAATATTTCGTCTATCTTGTACTCTACAAATCTCGCCTTGTTTTGCAGAATCCGTTCACATAATTGAGGCTTAAGCTACGTGGATGAATGCTCAATGTTTCGAAATGTCAGCCAGTCAATCATTTGCTGTTTTCTAGAATTACTATTCGGTACAGGATTTTGTATTGAGTTATGATATGGTGCGTTGTCAACAACAACACTATTTGGTTGTAAGTTGGGTATTAATTGAGTTTGAATCCACCTTGAATAGTTGTCATAGTTCATATTGTCGTGGTAATCTTCACTTTTTTGGTTGGCTTTAAACATAAGCAATGCATTTGGAATAAAGCCATCCATATCACCGGCATGAACAATGATTAAGCGGTTGCCTTTCGATATACAGGGTGACTGGTACCAAACCCGCCATAGCAAATTAGCATATAGAGGAGGTCATTTGCTAATTATTGGACCTTACTTTCCCTAACTAAAGTTTTATACTTTAGGAGATATGTCAATTTTTATACATTATTGAGATTTTTCCAAAATTTGACCTTAAAGCATTCGTAACTTTATTTTTCGTCATTAGTTTAGAGTTTTTTTATTATTTCTTGGTAGTCATTAACATTTGTGAATAAAATACGTCGGAACTTCCCTCAAACTAGGGTTAAAAAATAAGACGCTTATGCTTTTAAAAAAAATCAATAAAGAAAAATTACTTTGCGATCAAATTCAACCGGAAATAATAAAAAAACTACGGCGTTTTAATAATTTATTCTACTCTAAATTAGTTCTCTAGTTCGTCACCTTACCAACGGTACTAAATTTGCAACGGAAAGTTTGATTCGGTAAACATCGGTAGGATTTTCAGGTCAACCAGTCATTTTGATCAAAAATAGTGAAGGTCCCAACGACAGGATAAAGCTAATTTAGCAAAGTAGTTTTTGCAAATTTATGAGTAGGTATTAGATAATAGAAATTGAGTGCTTAGTGTACTTAATTTTTTTTTTTACTTTTACCATGTAAAGCAAGAAATCAGGAAAAGATATCGAGCATCAAAAGAAAAATTTAAATAGAGTTGAAACTAAAAATTCTGCTCGAATTGCTGCCCGCAATTTCTGATACATGCCCGATATCTTTTCCTAATTTCTGTGGTGGTAAGACTGAGCCTAATTTCTTCTTTCATAACAGAAAACGCATTATTAATTTTTTGAATTAACTCATCTTTTGTAGTTACTTCTTCATTGTAGACCAACTCTTTGGCCCGGCCCCAAACGTAGAAATCGAGAGGTGTCAAGTCTGGCGACCGAGCTGGCCATTCAATTGGCCCACCTCTACCGATCCATGAATCGGGGAATGAACTATTTAAAAGTTCTCGGACGTCCAGCCTGAAATGCGCCGGGCACCCATCGTGTTGAAACACAATGGGCGTGTCGTCGGTTATTCCATCCAACAGCAGATCAGGCAAGACGTCCCTTAAAAATTCTAAATAATTTCCCCCATTTAAAATGTCTGGTAGGAAATAGGGTCCAAAGATATTACGACCAATAACGCAGGCCCACACATTAACAGAAAATTTCCGCTGGACCGATGTAACCCTCTTTTTATGGGGGTTATCATGGGACCAGTGGTGCAGATTGTGGAAATTGGTGATGCCTTCTCGGGTGAACTGTGACTCGTCGGTCCAAAGGATACGCTCCAGAAATGTTGGGTCGTCGACATCGGTGTGAAGAACGAGGCGACAGAAATTCAACCTCCTTTCGTAGTCGCCATTTTCAAGCCCTGCCAACACTCCATTTGTTAATTATTTACGTAAATGTTATTCTAAAGACAAAATTTGATTTGGATTATGTTACATCGAAGCTCGTCGTAATATTAATAATTTCTTTAATTCTAAAGATAACACTGGTCGCTTTAGTGTAAGTAGGTACATAAATAAACTCAAAATTACCTTGAACTGGCGTGTAATGATACGGGTGTTGATGGTCCCCATGCATCACTGACCAGACTTTCCACTGGCTGACGCCCAAAGCGGCAGCTACCACTCTGGTGCTAGTCGTGGGATCTTCTTCAAAAGCTGCCAAAATCTGCTGATCAATTTCAACAGGTAATTGTCGCACAGCTGCTTGGGGTACCCTGACGTTCAAGTTACCCGTTTCTCTAAACCGACGATATGTGGTAGGAAATGTGTCACGGTCAGGTAAGCGTCTATTTGGATATCGCTCCTGGTAAATTCGCCGCGCTTTGCGGGCGTTACTGTGTGCAGCACCATACGCCAGCAGCATGTCGGCGTATTCTTCCCTTGTGTATCCCGGCATTTTAAAACGAAATGTCTTATTTATTTATACCTGTGTCTACTCAACTATTTGTGAAAGCACACGAAACGGAAAGGAAAAGCATATATGACTACAACTTAAATGTCATAGAGATGGGTCCGACCTCATCTTTTTCATTTGACGTCTAAAAGTCATTGAAACTGTCATTGCAAATGAAAAGAGTTGGTCTACAATGAAGAAGTAACCACAAAAGATGAGTTAATTCAAAAAATTAATAATGCATTTTCTGTTATGAAACAAGAAATTAGACTCAGTCTTACCACCACGGAAATTAGGAAAAGATATCGGGCATGTATCAGAAATCGCGGGCAGCAATTCGAGCAGAATTTTTAGTTTTAACTCTATTTAAATTTTTCTTTTGATGCTCGATATCTTTTCCTGATTTCTTGCTTTACATGGTAAAAGTAAAAAAAAAAATTAAGTACACTAAGCACTCAATTTCTATTATCTAATACCTACTCATAAATTTGCAAAAACTACTTTGCTAAATTAGCTTTATCCTGTCGTTGGGACCTTCACTATTTTTGATCAAAATGACTGGTTGACCTGAAAATCCTACCGATGTTTAGCGAATCAAACTTTCCGTTGCAAATTTAGTACCGTTGGTAAGGTGACAAACTAGAGAACTAATTTAGAGTAGAATAAATTATTAAAACGCCGTAGTTTTTTTATTATTTCCGGTTGAATTTGATCGCAAAGTAATTTTTCTTTATTGATTTTTTTTAAAAGCATAAGCGTCTTATTTTTTAACCCTAGTTTGAGGGAAGTTCCGACGTATTTTATTCACAAATGTTAATGACTACCAAAAAATAATAAAAAAACTCTAAACTAATGACGAAAAATAAAGTTACGAATGCTTTAAGGTCAAATTTTGGAAAAATCTCAATAATGTATAAAAATTGACATATCTCCTAAAGTATAAAACTTTAGTTAGGGAAAGTAAGGTCCAATAATTAGCAAATGACCTCCTCTATATGCTAATTTGCTATGGCGGGTTTGGTACCAGTCACCCTGTATATTGCTTCAAACCTGAAGTGCTTCCATCTGACCAAGATTTCGAGAGGGTATGTGATGTATGTATATATGTTTCGTCGGTGTAAACAATTGGTCGGCGTTGTTCACGATATTCAGCAATTTTCATCAAATAATTAATTCGCAAGTATCTAATTTCGTGTTTTTCCATAAGAAGTTTCCGGTTATCTTCTGTTTGCTTCCGATTAAAACCTAATGACATGACGTGTTTTCGTAACGTACTGACACAACCTTTAAAGGCCTTCCAGACGATCGGACCCAACCGCCAACAAGCGTGACCTTGGTTGGGTTGATGTAAAAATAGATCGTGTAGAACTCGGTTGTCCAACCAATTATTTAGTTGATGCCAACGGCCTTGGTTGAGAGCGCGTCCGTCCCGACAGGCTGCGATCGTGGTTGGCGCCAACGTTGATGTATAAATGGATCGTGTAGAACTCGGTTGTCCAACCAATTATTTGTTTGATGCCAACGGCCTTGGTTGGGAGCGCGTCCGTCCCGACAGGCTGCGGTCGTGGTTGGCGCCAATCGTCTGGGACGCTGTTGGCCAACGCGAGCCCTTCAGTGTGCGCTTGTCGGTCGTCGTGGGCATACGTCATTGTGGTTGCAATGGATTCGCAATACGAAATCCCCGAACGAGAGATTCTGACTGAATTAATATGTCTAAATTAAATATTGAAAGTCTTCAGAGTGAAGAATCCTTAAAATATTTAGATGGCTGTTTTTCTTCTTCACTCAAACATAAAAAAGTTAACGCCAAGCCGATCTTTTGTTGCTTCGAAACACACGGAGCCATATTTAGATAGATGTTTACGCTACGAATTCCGGAGAGAAGTGACAAGTTGAGTCAACCACCCGACCGTGTAGAACAAATACAAAATTCGGTTGACCCAACCAAGGTCACGCTTGTTGGCGGTTGGGTCCGATCGTCTGGAAGGCCTTTTATAATCGATATCTTCTTTCAATTTTGCGTGCAAAGTTTTCAAAGTAGGAACTTCTTTATTTGCGATGTGGAAGTCATGAATTGTTCTTCTGATAACTTGCTGATCAAAGTTATCGATTACTATTGTAGGTTTACGATTTGGTTTCTTTTTAGGAGATTTAAATGTTACTTCCTGATCTGAAGGACGACATTTGCTTTCTGATACTACCTTTCTGACGGATGCTATTGAAATTCCTGTTGATTTAGCAACTAATTACACTCATTTTCGAAATATTTGTACAAACAGTACAAAACTTCTTTAGTTTGAGAAGTCAAAAAAAAAAAAAATTTAAAAAAAGTCAAAGGCTTGCCTCGACCAAAGTTACAACACTTACACACAAATTAAACACTTCAACAAATATTATAACAATAACAACAATCAACAAATACAAAATGTAACAATTAAACTACGTAATAATTATAAAATTTTTGAATGAAATGTGTGCTTTATGTTCTAACGGTACCAAGCGACTGACGCCAGACTGCACGTGGCACCTGCGGACAGCGTAAACTGGTTTATTCTGGTTTTGTGTGTGTTTCCACTTTCCACTATCAAGTGACGATTTATTTATTTGTTTTGTTTCGTAATTATTATGGTCAAATAATAATTACGAAACAAATTATTATGGACACGATATTTTATTGTTTCACGGTAGTCGCCTTGTCGTTTGCTCAGGAAATTGGACGTGGACGTGAAATTGAATGATATATTTTTTTATATAAATTCAAAACCTTTTTCTTTAAAATAAAAACTTGTTTTTATTGAAAACAAAAATCAGAGTGTTGCTAGGGATAAGTATAAAATTAAATAGTAATGTTAGGATATCGAAACATTTTTGTATAGGCCAGAACGATATAGTGGAAACGCGCTCTAAGATCTGAGAAATATACACACCACTACATATGCAAAAATCTCTCGAGACTAATTTAACTGTAATGTGGTTGTTTTTCAGTTTTGGGACTAACTTTAGTCCCTTATATGCAGGGTCTTCCACATGTAATTTTGAAATTTTGAAACTTTTGTTGACCCATCAATTTGGAAGATTAAATTTTTATTTAATAAATTGTTACTGATGCACAAATAATCAAATGCGGTGGGTCAAATAAAGGAACAAAATGAGGAAAGGAAAATGAAGTGGTCATTTCCATCAATTTCAAAAATATCTCTACACAATTCTTCATTTCTTCGAAAGTATTTTCTTTTTGTTTCTTCTATTAAATCATTTGCAGCATTGATATTAGCTGTGCTCTTATCACACACAAAGGGCAATACACAAAGCCCAATTTCGTAGATCTTTTTTAAAATAATCTTTATTTGTATAGCTAGATCGGCAGCCATTGTGCTATCTGCCTAAAACGAATAAAGGCTATTAACTTTTTTTGTACGCCTCTTATTAAAAAAACTAGAGGATTTTCATCAAAAGGGGGCCAAGTCCAAATTTCAAAAGTTACTGATATAAAGTTAAAAAGTGTTTAAAAATTAAATGTTTTAGTTATTAATTTTTGTTATGAGATATTGAAATATGTATACTTTTATACATATTTGACTATTGTTTTTACAGTAAATAAAACAGTTTTGGCTAAATAACGATACATTAAAGTTTGGATCAGCCTCCGGTTTGCACCAACATCAATGAAGTACTTATACTTACTTTTTAGTTCAGATTAAAATTAAACCCTCAAATATACGCATATTTTTATCACAAAGTTTATTAATCATGACAAGAAAGATGATAAAATCAACAGAGCTTAAAAAATATGGGTGTTCAAACAAAAAAAGTATTGAAAGATCAACTTCAGCTTGATCATCGTCGTCCTCACTTGACATGTTGTCTGTCGGTCCAATCCTTAGACTCTTAAGGGCCCTGTAGAAAAAAAGTTTATTTGGCGGGACATAGTTCTTAACCAGCTGCATCACGTCTTTATATTTAGATGTTTTCAAAGGCAATATGTGCTCATACAGCTGTTTCTGAGGCAGATGAGATAAGGTCGGTCATCATAGGAAAATAATCAAACACAGGCATGCCTGTTGTAATACTGACTGCAATAGTACCTAAATGATTTTTAATATATTGAAAAAGATACATTGAGATATTTTAAATCGCTGCCTGTCTGCATTGGTTATTACTTTTTTAACCCTAGGTAACTAAACTATATTTGTAGACACATAATAACTAAACTTTCGTCCGGATGACTACGCAGTAAAAAACGTGAATGTTATCAAAAATATTTAGTAAAAATAGAAACTGGCTTAAGCTTGGTTTAATAGGAATTGATGTGGAAATCATTTACAGTAAATCACTATTCAGCACAGCTACTACACACGTCAACATTGTGCGATCCACAAATGGCATTGTTGCATTTCATGCGTCGATGTTTCGTCATCCTACGAGCTTTTGATGGACACAAGAATCATATTTTGCGCGCATTGGCCACAGAATGAGCAGGAGTTTCAGGTTCTGAAGATGCAGCAAGAATATCTTTTATCATGACTTTGATGTCACCGTTTGTAATCGCTCTCGTAGGCTCTATCAATTGATCCCCCATCTTTATGACATAATCGTGTCGCCTTTTTTCTTATTTCTCAAGTTATTCGAGACGTAAATAGCATAGGCATTGATACAAGCTAGATTTACCATATTATAAAAAATGCATAATGGCCATCTGTTAGTTTTTCGGTTGAGACACATATTTGAGCACATTTGATCAACCATGTCAACGGCACCCTTTGTAGTGTTATAAAAGTGAATTATCTCGGGTTTTCCTGTGGTTTCGTTGATGAAAAATTGTGGACAACACAAAAACCACTTTGTTTGACTTGGCTTTGTAAGAAACTAATGTTTTGTCGCCATCGTAACAAAACAACGAAGTATCAATTGCGACCTAGAATTTTTAAGTTTTCCTGGAATGTCCCGTTTGTTACTCCTCAATGTCCCCACTAAAGTCAAATTATAGGGTGACAGCAACAGCTCATCAGCCAACGTAACTGACGTGAACCAGTTGTCCATCGTTATGTTACGATTGGAGCCGAGTAAAGAAGTTGTTATGGTTTTTATGAAGAATGTAGCCAATGGTTGTTTTTGGGTATCGGTTCCTTTTCCTGGATACAGAATTGCATTTATTACGTATTTACTGTTAACATCTGCGGTGTTGTTAATGAATAGAATGCGAGTTGGTAAATGGTTGCTTTTCATAGCTGCAGCATTCAATAACAAACCGAGCAGAGCTTTTATTTCTGATAAATTAGTCAGTGAAACGGTATAACAATCATGTTTATAATTATTTATTTGACTGAAATCTCTGCGTAAATGTCACAACTTGTAGCATATTATCAGTGATGAAAACCCGAAATAAATTTATCGGTGCCTAGCTTCTCCTCTTGGACCTGGAATAAAATTTACGATATTATGTCTCGAACACTCGATCCGCTGGCATGAACGAGTGTCCAGTAATAGGAAACACGAGTTCAACTTTTTTTATCTGCAAATGATCCAAAATCCATCGTGAGCACATAGACACCATCATAAGATTTTTATTTTGTCCTGCGCACCCGTCCGACACTAATCGTAAGTGAGTAATATTCGTCAAATTACATCTGTTCAATCTATCGTAAACTGCAGATGCTATCTGATTTGCGCCTTTTGCATATTCATCTTCCGTCCACACATAGGAAAACGTTGTGTTTTTATTCAAGGGGTCTTTGGATGATCCTTAAACTATCGAAAAATTGTACAGGTATCGCTGCCTGCTGTAGTAACAGCTTTGGTCGGGCACTTTGGGGAGAACCAAGTTTTTCTGACAGTCTAAGGAAAAAGTTGCCAACTGGTCTGATTTTTATCGTAGCAGTTTATAAAATGATTGTGATTTAAGCTTGTGCACCCTTTTTTCTATTATAAGCAGATTTTTCTTTGATTGATCTGTTTCTGTTTTGATTTTCTCCTGGATCTCAATACATTTAGAGCACATGTCAGTCCTAGGACTTCCAAAACCCAGATTAAAATCTTCATTAAAAATTGCTCTGAAATATGATTGTTTGACCGGGCAGTTGGGGCTCTTTTCCATAAACATTTTGTACAACTTTCTAATATTAAGTTCACTGGGTAGGTTTTTTCTTTGAGTAGTTGACCCTCTGCAGTAATGCGCTTCAACACATTTTTGGGACTTTACAAAAAACGTACGGCTTGTCTTTGTCTTGCATATTTTTGGGACTTATGATCACCGCCCCGTTTTTCGTTCGGAAGTCGACCAGTCGTAAAGAATGTTTTCAGTACATACTGGACACGATGTTTTTTTGCATGTTTTGCGTACTTTATAAATATTAAATGTCTTTTGCCTCTTTGCCTTTTCTCACATTTTTGGTCGGTCGCTTTCTGTAAATTTTGATTGCTGAACAACATTTCAATATTAAAGCATCCTGATTCTTTTTAAACGATGTAGCCCGGTGGAAATTGAATAAATCTTGAACACGAAGGCTTTTACATGCAAATCTTTTGCTGTTGTGATTGCAAGTAATTCCTTCAGGCAACGAAAGTGATGAGTACCTATAAACAATATATATTTATTTGTTTCAAGGAAAGTATACAAAAATAGCTTAATAAAATCTACAAAGTTTTAGTTACAAATTTTCCAAATATGAAAATTTCATTTAGTATCAGCAATTTCACCCAATGTTAAGATTTTATCGAATTTGAATTACAATGTGCACATTTTCTTCCTCTCCCGTGTGCAGCTTCTATTACTGACTCTTCCATTTCACTTCGTGCTAGACTTTGATAGCTTTTTTTCTTTTAAAACTCTTCAAAAAACTGCTAAATTCGAATAAAATCGGCAGACGCAGACGCTTGTGTTTATAAGAAAAACGCCATGTTGTAAAACGGAAATAAAGGGCTCTGATTGGTCAGCCGCGACGTAAGCTGTATTTGTTTCTCAACTATAGGGATATAGCTATTTTTGTTTCTAATCCCACTTTTTGACACGAGTTTTCTGTAGGATTTTGCGACTTTTGATAATAAAAGATTTTCTTGTCATATAAGAATCTTGACTAAGAATAAAATTACATTCATAGTTTATAACTGCCCAGAGTGTGGATATAGCTGCTTTTCACCCCTCAATCAATAAAAATAAAAATAACACAAAATATGTCGTGTAAGTTACTAAGTAGATCAATAGTAAGGTAAGTAATAAAAAACAAACATTTAAAAAAATATTTATTGTACATACCTTTGCAAATTAACGTACGTTATAACCAACTTTCTTGATGGGTGAGGGCACGGTAGCTAGTGGTCACTTGCCACCAGGCCGGATTAACCCCAGAGCAGATGGAAAGCTCCTAGATGGTAGCGAGGCTGCTTATATGGAATCTATACCTTCACACAACGCTCTATAGTGTTGAGTTCGGGTATACCATAAAAATATGTACCGCCTTTTTGAGGATTTTAAAATATACCCGACTGCAACATTCGTTTTGAGCATACTTTAAAAATATGAACCGTCGTGTTAAGGATGTCAAAATATACCCAACTGCAACATTCGTTTGGGTAGGTATCAGATAAAGGGACGTTTATTTTATAGGTTAGAGATTGAGGTAAATTATACGAGAACAAAAGTGGATAAAAAACGTTTATTAGTTACTTTAAAAATAGGTAATTATAAAATTAAAAATACTAATTTAGCGCGCATTACGGACATTCATTTTAACATTCTGGCCTAAGTTATGCTTTCGTTTAGTTCTGCGTTCTGTATTAGACGGCCGCCCAGCTTGAATCCTAGACTTGGTCTTTCCTATTCCTCTGTCTTTACGTCTACTCAGCGCTGTGCTTTGAACTTTAATTTTCCTTGGTACACGCCTTGTTATTATCTGATTTAAAATAAAGTTTTGTCCTTGCTCTGATGTATTAATTTTTTTGATTATATTTGTGAATTTTCCCAGTGCTCTTAGATTGTGGACAGTGGGGTTTGTTTCAAATAACTTTGTGAAGCGTTGTACTTCAGTCTTAAACTCTGCGAGTGCATTTTTATATTGGTGAGGGAATTCTACAGCAACCTGTTGCTTGTAAGTTGAAGAATTGGCAACATCCTGTATCGGCTCTTGTGTATCTGAGGAAGAGGACTGTGGTACTACCTGTATCGGCTCTTGTGTATTAGAGAAAGAGCACTGCGGTCCTATCGAATCCAAATCATTGTTCGGTGTTTGATCCAAATCTATCATATTCATGTAGAAATTTTCATTAATCTCATCCCCCGTCGCAATTCTTGCGAGTGACATTCTATCTTGAATAGACAGCCGAGGAGAATTGGGAAATATAACTCCAAAGTTTTGCTCAATGCTACACAGGTGCTTGCAGAATTTTCCACATTTTCCAGCGTCACAGTCGCAAACGGCTAAATCGGCTCTCACAGTGTAAAAAGTATTTGGGCTTGTCTCTGATTCCACACTGTACTCATTATCGTTGACTTTAGATATATTTTTAATATTTCGAGCAGTCTTCATGAACATTGCATATATGGAATCCTTGGTTTTTCGCGTGTTGGCGTAAGAAACAATGCGACGCATAAAATAATTTTCAAAAATGGACGTTATGAAATCTACTAATGCGCAAGCATTAAATGCTTTACATCGCTGGAATATGACGTCTTTAAGAATGCGTATAGATGCTTCTGTTATGTTGTTGGTGTTGTTTCCTCGCGTAAGTAATTGGACTCATTTTGCTCAGTATGTATAGCACATGCTAATGGAAGCCCACCGATTTTGTGATGTGTAAAAACTAGAGTAATCGCAGAACTTGTCTGGTCACACGATGATGTGTCTACAAAAATCATATTCTCATATGCAGTAGACAGAAAAACTCGTTTCATAATAGGAGTAATTATCACGATAATCCTGGGATTTTGTTTTAACAGTATCGAGTAGCCTTTTTTATTTAAACTCTCAATTTTCGCTTGTATGATTTCGGGGAGATTGCATTCATTACGGTCGCCATACTTTTCAGTTCGCCATTTATTGTACATGTAGTACACATGATTTTCGGAGGGATTTATTTGGGAGTTTGATAACATCTCTATTCCATTTAGATCAGTATCTTGAAACGAGTCCAGTATGTTTAATTCGTTGTAATTTATTGCTGCGCAAGGTGTCATTCCACTATCAAAATATTTCATAAAAGTTTCTTCGGTTTCCTGGCTGCATTTTAGTAAATTCAAAGCTTCGGCAACGTAAACGCGATGAGAGTGTTCAAAAACTATGGTCACTAACACATTATACCCTTGCGACAACAGTTTGTCGTTTCGAATAGTGTCCTTGTTAACTTTTTTGATAACAAAGTCTATTTTAGCCTTACAGTATTGTCCACGAGACGACTTCTCAGATTTTTTATTGAACGATGAATGTTGACATGTATAGGTTTTTCGAAATAAGAAGCGCTTCAACGAAGGATATGACTTTCGAACTATCCAGTTAGTGTTCGTAAAATTTGATATTTTTTGAACAAACTCGTCGATAAACTTAACATATCGTTCTTGTTGTTCATTTTGTTCAGTCTTCAGTCTAAATCGCATGGAGTACTTTTCCTCCGATTCAAAATCCAGATTCTCGATAAGTCCACATTGTTCGGTTATAAACCCCTCTAAACTGGCTTTATCTATCATTATTCGTAGGTACTTTTTACGCTAAAAGGATCACAAACTATATAGTTATCACTTTATAATAATCTTCGCAACGTACTATGCACTTATGACAATTTTTTTAATTAAATACAATTGAAATCACAATCTTCTATCACATTTTAAACAGTACTGACTCGCACGTGGTCACAAAATGATGCAACAAACAAAATATTGCGTCAGCCAGCGGGTGCAAAGGATAGAACGATTTAAATAGTAACTTGCCAAAAGAGTACCGAACGATGGCTTCGTTGCGGTCGGGTATGTTTTAAAATACTTACGCGGGCGTATACTAAATCTGAATGTATACCCGATATCAACTCGCGCCAGTGACGTCACAAATGTTAGATAAAGGTACGCTTTATTGAAATGATTTTTGTTTACTGGATTTGATTGGAATATACCCGACGGCAACGCGGTCTCTGACGTCATGAGAGTTGTGTGAAGGTATAGATTCCATATAAGCAGCGAGGCTAGCTCTTCCTCGGGACGTGGGATGGCCTACTCAGAGGTGTGAGAGGGAACAAAATTTATATATAATGGGCGCCAGCTCCTCTCAACACACAAACGAGAACGCAGACACGCTATGAAATCAAGCACAAAAGTATGGAGCACAGTTATATTTAAGAACCACGGATCTACATCACTATTGATATTACAAGGTACGGTAAAGCTAAGTTTAAACTAATACATATTAAATTAAGATATAATACCTTGGAACTTGGATCTTGAGGTTTGTAGAAGACTTTGGTCTATTAAATAGTTGTCATGGACGAGCTTAATTCATCATGTCTCCTGTTGTTTGACCAGCTTTCAATATGTTAACGGAAAAGATGATACTGATGTCATTCCGGGAGCGTAAAAACAGAATGGTGAAAATATAAAGTCGGAGTGTGAGAAAAAGAGTAACCAGAATAGGAAAACCAAAAATAAAACCCTGTAACAAAACACATGTAATTAGCATATGACGCTACAGCACCACAATACGGAAAATACGGTCACGTGGAAGATGCCCAAGGTGATACATACCAACAACGTTGGGTTTCTCTGAGAAGTAATTCACTCCATATAAGATATTAAGGGATTACATCCCGTGGTGGACCTGAAAAGAACAGACAAAGGGATATATTTTGTCAAGATGGCTGATTTAACTCAGCACAAAAATCGATATGCCACAAAAGAAAACTCACCAATTAACCTCCAAACATCTTCTAATGATATAAACTAATGCCTCAAGGCATAGTAAAGACGGTAAACTTCCTTATTTACTTTTATGAGATTTCGCCGACAACTGTACTTGCGAACTCCAAGACCCGAACCAAAAAGATGGATGGCAGAGCGCAAAGAGTATTTATAAGCTTCGACATCCCAGTTCACTCACTCTGACCGATGGATTACAAAAACCGTATTAAGGGCTCTCTACACTCTCCAAAACTATCAATCGAACGGGAGTGAGAGGTACTAAAAAAAAAGTGTTACAACGTTGTAACTAAACTTTCGTCAACCGGACTACGATATACTACAATCGTGTCATCCGATCAACTATTGGCACCAATCAGAAAGGGTTTCTTGGAAAGGGACGTCGTCGCGTGGACGAATGTTTAGTTATCTAGGGTAATAACTTTCATAATGTTGACCTAAGTTAAGTATCATGTTGTGAGCTAATTTTACAACTTAAGTTTTTGAAAGCTTGTTCAATACATTTAGTATATTCAGAAGTAGTATAAACGTAATCTTTTTTTCTGTATTTTTTTCTATGATGCCAAGACACCTATCACATGGTAAAAAGCTGTGTCCTGGTTCAGGGAATTGATGAACAATCGTCTCAATAGATGAACATTTTTGTAAGTAATGATTGTTTTAAACTATCGCGGTTATTTTCACTATGATTTAATGTATTTACGGGATTCTTACCACGATTTTCGATTTTATTTTCGCACGTCCGATATTTCGATGCTGTTACAAGCACCATGATCGCGGACTGGCAGATGTAGGTAGGTGGCGATGACAGTTAGAGGCAGATATATCGATCTACCCCCTTTCTTATTCGTTTTGATCTGCTACTACTGGAACTCACATGAATGTCACTTTTGCAAAACACGCTCACAGTATCACTGGGTTTTTGACCGGACACACCACTTTCGCTGTTTTTTGGTTTAGTAAAAGTCCTAACCACTGGGTTCCACGTACTAGACAATTTAAAACCGTCTTCTCGATTAAAGTTATTTTCGCACTTTTTTATTTCTAACGCTTCTTTAACATCCCACATAAAACACCAGCTTTCTTTGAGGACTGAGTCCATAAGAGTAAAATTAAAATTCCATAGCTTTCTAAGATAGAAGCTCTGGCTTTTAGTCAGTAAAGGAGTAGGCAAGCGCTTCTGTAGATCAACTGTCAGCATTCTATTAGTACCATGACTTTCTATAGCATTAACTTTCTCAAACCTTTGGGAACAAGGTGTTCGTTCCCAATCCCCAGAAAAGGGATGGCAGGCCGCGGCCCACGGCCCGACGATTGATGTCGGGATGTTGTATATATACTCGCTGCTATTAAATTAGTTGATAGCGCGTTGTAGGATCCGTTGTGTCGTCATCGTCGTAGATACTATGAAGCGATACTAGATGTCGCTACAAACCCTTTCATGTTGTACCTCAACTTGGCTTCTTCAAGATGTTTGTTATGATCAGCTTTTATGATGGCCTTTTCAGTAGCATCTGCTGAATTCTTAAATTTAATAACAAAAGCATCACAATCATCGCAAGTGTCATTAGCTGGAGGATTGAAGCCTAAATTATATTCGGTGTTAAAAATATGTCTGTAAAGCCAAGCCCTTGCAATATTTTCTTTTGGGACGCCATCCTGGTGCATCTAATGATCGCCCATTATCCACCAAATGTCTTGGTGTTGTCTACTACTACTTCTTCGGCTTTAAAAAACGAAATGAAAGTAGAACCCTAGGTAGACCGAGAGGAAAAAAGCCGGCGGTAAAAAAACTCTCGGCACTCTTTTGTAAAAAGTGCTTATTATAGGTACAATTTGGCAGGAATACTGCTATGAGATGAACAAACAAACAGAAGAAAGCTATTCGCAAATACTTAGCTGGTTTAAAAAATAAAAAGTTTAATAGCACTTGTGCTATCTGTTTTAAAAAATAAGTAGATTTATTATATATCAAGATTTATTATTTATTATACAGGGTGTTTGGGACATCGTGTGCCAAATCAAAATGGGAGACAGAACAGATTAACCCCCATCTTTTGTGACCCCTTAAAAAATTCCACCACTTGTAGTTTTTTTTTAAATGAAGTTTTTATCATTTTATGTGAAAAACCCAAAATTTGACATTAAAGTTTAAATTAAAAAAAAACTATTCAGCGCTACGTCAAAATTTTTATGCCATTTTGACGTGTACACCTGCGGGGTTCTATTGAATACAAAATTACTGGCATTAGTCAAGTATTTACAATTTTTTTTCAACTACAAAGTTACAAACTGATTAAAATTTTAATTCAATCCTTGACTTTACACGCCAAAAAAAAAAAAAACTAAAAGCGACCGGAATCTTCCATCTTCCTTAAAAGTTCTCTATTGTGTGCTCTTTCTAATGATATGCCACATGTTAGATAAACATCAAAAAAACTTCGTAAATAAGCCAAATTTGCGAATGGGAATGTAGAACGCTGATATCTACAACTCAATTATTTTATCATAATAGAAACAGGTAATGGTTACTTTCTCTCTCTTTTGCATTGAAATCTACTCTTTATTGAGGTGATATGAAAAAAAAATGTTATTTCCATAAGAATTTATTGAAAAACATTACAAATCTTGTTCAAACTGTTGCCCTCTATTTCGAATGCAGGCTCGATATCTTTTCCGAATTTCAGTTGTCGTTATCCTTAGTTGCATTTCTTGTCTTATAGTCGCAAAAGCTCCTTCTATGCGTTGGATTAATTCGTCTCTAGTCGAAACTTTTGTTGCGTAAACTAGTTCCTTAGCCCGTCCCCAGACATAAAAATCCAAAGGAGTTAAGTCTGGGGAACGGGCAGGCCATTGAATAGGGCCGTCCCGCCCAATCCAAGAATCTGGGAATACATTGTCTAAGTATTGCCTTACGCTCAATCGCCAGTGCGCGGGACAGCCATCTTGTTGAAAGGTTACAAGTGTATCTTCATTGTAAACCGGGACCTCAGCCATTAATTCGGGTAGGTCATTTTGCAAAAATTCCAGGTAGTTGTCGCCATTTAGGTTGTCAGGCAGGTAGTGTGGGCCTATTATCTTATTACCAATCACACCTGCCCAAACATTTACGCTAAATTTCCTTTGAAAGGATTTTTGTCGTTTTACCCGCGGGTTCTCGTCTTTCGGAGCCCAGTGGTGCAAATTGTGTAAATTAAGAATCCCTTCTCTTGTGAATTTGGACTCATCCGTCCACAGTATTTTTTTTAAAAAGAATGGGTCATCCACATCTTTGTGCAATATTAATTGACAAAACAGAACTCGTCTGCCAAAGTCATTATCCTCAAGACCTGCAACAAATAATAAAAATACTTAGCATTAAGAATCTAAGATTTTAGTTAAAAAAAAAGATATCTAAGGCTTAACAGAAATACTGCACAGAAATTCTTATTAAAAAACTTCGTCTTAACAGGTAAACAAAAGCAACAGGGAATACAATGTTTGTTTTGTTGAAATTTACGTACCTTGCACGGGTGTGTAATGAAAAGGGTGTTTTCCATTCTGGCGAAGGACATACCACACTTTCCATGGGCTAATATTGAGCTGTGCTGCCGCCTCTCTAATGCTAATTGTTGGATGTTCTTCAAAAAGTGCAAGAATACCCTCGTCAACTTCTACATTGTATCGCTCATTATGACCCCTTGCTTCATTTACATGGATACTGCCAGTCTCGCGCATGCGTCTGTAGGTATTTTGAAACACTCTACGGCTAGGTATTCTTCTATTAGGATAGCGATCTTGATAGATCCGTTGCGCTAAGCGAGCAACACAATTTGCAGCTCCATATACTATCAAGATGTCCGTGTATTCTTGATTAGTGAATGTCGTCATTATAACAACAGAAAGTAAACTTAACAAGAACACCAACAGTTTAAAAACGTAACAATAAATCAACAAAACTCAACGAAAATAACACTTAAGAATAAACTAACAACTTTTAACGATATTAAAGTAACGTAAAGCAGCAAACGCGTAAGGTAACAGAGGCAGTGAAGTCTCTACTAACCTACTAACTAAAGAAAGAATGCCGACGCGACGCGCCGGCGCCTCACCCGACGCGCCGGCGCCTCACCCACCCCCCCTCGTGGCTTGTGACTCGATCGGCTCAGCTAGAAAGATTTTAATGCAAAAGAGCGAGATAGTAACCATTACCTGTTTCTTTATGATTAAAGAATTGAGTTGTGGGGACGTAGAACGCTATCGCAAATTTGGCTTATTTACGAAGTTTTTTTGATGTTTATCTAACATGTGGCATATCATTAGAAAGAGCACACAATAGAGAACTTTTAAGGAAGATGGAAGATTCCGGTCGCTTTTAGTTTTTTTTTTTTTTGGCGTGTAAAGTCAAGGATTGAATTAAAATTTTAATCAGTTTGTAACTTTGTAGTTGAAAAAAAATTGTAAATACTTGACTAATGCCAGTAATTTTGTATTCAATAGAACCCCGCAGGTGTACACGTCAAAATGGCATAAAAATTTTGACGTAGCGCTGAATAGTTTTTTTTTAATTTAAACTTTAATGTCAAATTTTGGGTTTTTTACATAAAATGATAAAAACTTCATTTAAAAAAAAACTACAAGTGGTGGAATTTTTTAAGGGGTCACAAAAGATGGGGGTTAATCTGTTCTGTCTCCCATTTTGATTTGGCACACGATGTCCCAAACACCCTGTATATCAAGTTAAATTTAAAATTACAAATTGAGTTAATGTCAGTGACATTAATCAACATGCTTGAGGTTTCACTTAAACATCTGTTATTAGACCCCATGTAGCCATGCATTAATAAATTCAATTTATCTTATTCTATTTTCTCTGGTGGCCCCCCCTATGTAATGAAATGTAAACAAAACCATATTTTTACCCTAAGGGCCTGTAACTTATCTAAATATATTAATAATTGACTGTCTCACATTTCCCCTTGTTGAGGTCCGTTCTAAATTGAATAAGATTTCTGTATTTCTTCTTATAAATCTTTATTTCAGTTTTACATATGTACGCAGCAGTTGACAGCAATTACAAAGATAACCATTAACAAGACACATAGATATGATTATACTCCACAAGCGGCAAGGAAGAGAACTAACAGTTACAGATAATATAATATTATAAATTTTACAATTTTATTTAACACCCCTTCTCCCAAATAATAATATTAAAGTTGTATCAGGACTGTACCTTTCTTTTCAATTATACATTCTGGTGATGCTCTAGACATACAATAATTTAGTACATCGTCTTGGTTGTTCAACAATTTACTGCCCATGTTTTTACCTATTTCATCACAATACATGATTATTGGGCTTTTACTACTTACATGCTTACTAACTATGGAACATTCGATTTCTCACTTAATGAAGAGGAGCCTTTATAATTACAATACATGGTATTTGACAAAGATTGAAAACGCTCCTCATTATATTTAGACAGTTGCAATAGCTCATCCATTTCCAGTTTATGTTGATTTATTTATTCCTGTGCAGTATTATACTGCTGTGTTATGTCCTGTAAGGACTGTTGCAGAGAACCAATTTTATTCTGTAGTTAATTAATGTCAGTTTCATACTTTTGTTGCATGATATCCACCTCTTGACTATAATTTTTACAATCCTCAATAACAGTACTATGCTTTTTCTATAAATTTATATATTTTTTTGATAAATTCTGCTTTTTTATAATTTTATGAGATTTCATAATAAATCTTTCAAGTTATAAGAGAAATTTATTTTAAGAAAAATCTTCACTCCATGCTTTCCATCATATCAGTGGTCCCGGATTCGACGGACCCCGCCCTCCTCCGCTCCTGGAGGAGCTTCATGACTCTCTTGTAAATTTAAGTACTTTTTTAACTTATTATGACTAATATTACTATTTTTCTTGTAAGTTTGAAATAGACTCTTCACCAGTCTGTGTGATGTTGACTGTTGGTGAGTCCGATGTGGAACAAGTGTTAGGGACTAATTCTTTAAAAAGTGTTTGCGTTTGGTTTGAGTTAACTTTGAGTGCCTCTTTTTCAAGTTTAATTATGTGTAGCTGGGCACTTGAGAGTTGAGATTTCAATGTGTTTATGCTTTTCAAATTACTAATAAATTCAACACAACAGGAATCAAAGTCTCTTGTCTTTTTTTTTAAGCAATCTCTATCCTCTCTAGTCCCCAAGTAAAGCTTTTGCAAATTGACTAATTCTGCTTTAAGGCTACTATTTCTATTTATAACTTTCCAGCTCATTGTCCTCTCTTTCCTTTAATAACTGTTCACATTGCCTCCTGAACTTGCTTAGCTCTTGGAGCGCGAGTTGGAGTTGGCTTTCCAACTGGCTGACAGAAGCACTGCGAGTATTCATGTTTGATTTAAGGTGAAACAAAAGTTGTACTTATAAGTTCGAAAGTTTAAAAAGACTTATAAGGCAATGTAAACTATGTTGTTAATCCGGTGCCTATTATTAATAATAAGATGTAATCAATATTAGATAATCTTAATATTAAATTAAATTCAGAGGAGTAGAACAATGAATTTGAAACAATGAATTGAACTGATATAAAGTTCGTTAACTGTCACTTTTAGGCAAGTTTAGAAATTGCACTTTAAATTCACAATTCACTAACCACAACAAAATTACTGCTTTAGAATACTAATGGTCGTATTACAGAACAGTACTCATGTATTGATACTAGTTTTGAAACTAGTATCAACGACTTTTTTTATTACAAAACGTTGCCTAATACTAGATTCAATGATCAGATAACACTTGAGTACTAAATGATTTGAACTGTGTTCACGCTTATTATAGAACTTTACTTATGCATATGCCAATGATTGAAACTAGTTTCACAACTGTATTCACTTGAGTGTGCTGTCTACCATACTTGAGCGTACTTCAAAATAAGTTTTTGATGTTGTGAACTGTGGCTTAGAGAAAAACTAGATAGGTACGCGATTCGTGCCTGCTTTAATAGTGATCTGTATTAACTACAATAGATCCTTTCAGTGATATTGACCATTACGATAATATTTTTATAACAACTTTGAACTTTTTAAAACAAGTTTGAACTTGCTATTCGTAAATAAAAACTATACTGGAATTTATAAGTGACTTTACTTAGTAGTTGGCAACATTACATTTAGTTTTTACGTTTCGTATTATTTTTGAGTGATAAATATAAATATATTTTCATAGTAAAAAGAAGCGACAGTTATAATTTAACGGTACTGCTTCTATCGAAAAACAGATAAATAATTCAAAACATTGGCAATTTTGTCATATATCATACATTATAATCTAAACGTTGCGTGTAACGTAACAGACCATTCGTTTTTGTTTTTAAATGTAATGGGAAACAAATTTTTTTCAAAGAAACCCCAGTATCAACTGAGTCAGATATTTGAAACTAGTTTCAGGTAATCTGGTTTTGATAATTGTTTTGTAATAAGACTAAAGCTCAAGTCAAGAATCAGCTGGTGAACAACGCTTACGTGAAACGAGTATTAAGTCTCGTTCTGTAATACGAGCATAAGTGGTTGAATTTGAGGTGGATATTTACAAAAAAAATGCACAAATTTTACAAATAATTAAATAAATTTTGGGAGAAGAATTTTGTTTTAACAGCTAGGCATGCCAACCAAAACAAAAGTCTTTAACTTCCTTACATTGCATTTCCAGCTGGTGGCATTTAATTTTCTTTTTCGTTTCCTGCGTTTTGTAGACAATGGAGGTGTTAAGTCTAAGTGCGTATTTGATGGTTGGATGAAATGATTGCCATTCTCTATTTCCACAGAACCGCAAGATGAGTTACTGGGTTCTGGTATAAAAACATGTCTGTTTTGGTTATACTTATTATCTGTGTCGTCTTCGTCAGTGTTTGGAATATATTCTTCGTCAGAAGGTGAAAAATCATGCCCATAATCCATTTTAGAATCGTCACGGTTGTGAAAACTTGATGGTGTTACAATATTTGTTAATTTAGGATAATTAAGTAAAGAAAAAGTTATAAGTAAGTAACGTGTTTAATGAGAGCTCAACCACAGAATACAACTTACAGTCAAAGATGTTTAGTGACGTACCAACATCTAGTGATGTGCCAATTGATAAAGAAGGGGCAAAATTTATTATTACAACACTCTTACCAAATTGCAGCCCTTCTTTTAAAATATAAGATACGAGGGGCGGCTGAAAAGTTTTGAGCCTAATATATTAAAAATGCTGATAGAAATGTATAAAAAAAATATTTTTCAACATAATCTCCCTCTAATTCAATGCACTTCTTACATTTATTAAAAAGAGCTTTTAACCCGGTTAAAAAATATTCGCCATCTTTGCCTTCAAAATGTTCATTTATGGCCGCCTTCATTTCCTCGTCACTTGAAAATCTCCGTCCTCGGAGGTCCTTTTTCAAATTGGAAAAAAGAAAATAATCGCTAGGGGCCAGGTCTGGACTGTACGGTGGGTGGTTTATTTCTTCAAACCCTGTCTCGGCGAGGGCACGCCTTGCAACTCGCGCAGTGTGGACGGGCGCATTGTCTTGCAAAAACAGGACCCCTCTCGCCAGTTTGACTCTCCTTTTCTCGATAACCACTTGACGCACTTTTATCAACAATGCGGCGTAATAGTCTCCGTTCATTGTAGTATTTTTAGGAAGGTAGTCAATTAACAAAATTCGAATCCATGTTTCATCAACAGTAACAAGGCGAGAAAAAACATCGTCAGGATTATCGCCACAGATGTCCAAAAACTCCTGCGAAGTTGTGACGCGACGCTGCTTGTCCAGTGGCGTGATCATTTTCGGCACCCATCGCGCACAAACCTTTTTCATGTGCAAATGACTGTGCAAAATGTCACCGATTCTTTCTTTGCTAATGCCTATGGCTTCAGCTAACTGCCACAACTTGACTCGCCAATCTTCCAGAACAATTTTTTTCACTTTTTCAATGTTTTCTTCGGTAACAGTGATGTAGGCATATACTATTTTGGGTATAGACAGTCATATGAATTAGGCCTAATTGAACTGATCTAGGAACTATAAGATTATACAGGGTCTGTCGTAATTAATGGATAACCCGTTATACAGAGTTGAGATGTGGTACAGTAAGAAAATTGTATTTTTTTGTATACTTATATTATTTAAATTCAACGCAGTGTCCTAAAAGAAAGTTCTAGATTCACAAAACAATATTCAAAAGAACGTAAATCACCGCCCTAACATTATAACTTAAAATTTACCTATACATGTACGTTCATACAACATTAGATTCTGGAAATTTCTACAATCTGAATCTTCTCAAGTTTTAAAAAGAACATTCTTGTTTACCTACAAAACATAGAACCATAGATTCATCTAACATAATATTATTCTCGCAGTTTCTACAGCAATTCAATGAAACAGAAATATGTTTTCTCTCTCGCTTTCACACGGCGTCAGAACGTAAATAATACCTACAAACATACAATCAAACTTTCTGGAATTCTAATAAGAAACGGAAGTATTATCTCGATCTCACACGGCGTTAGAGCACAACTAACGCTAATTAAGAGAGGGGATTCAAACTTAAAATCAAACTTTCTAAGTAATCTTATTAGAAACATTGTAGGTACGTTTTACGAAACCTTAAACTATGCTTCGTCGCCGACAAAATTAAAGCATAAATTTCTGAATACTGAAGTGCTGTGAAGGGCTTATGTAAGTGGCATTGAATCGTATCTTACGCGGCGTCAGCTTCGGTGGTGCGGACACGAGACGCGTATGGCGGAGGAAAGAATAGCTAAGCGCATCTTTTACTCAGAACTTGAGGAAGGCAAGCGAAAGGATGACGGACAACTCCTTAGGTACAAAGATGTGCTGAAGCGACATATGAAGCAGAGCGACATCAATCCTTCGCTGTGGGAGCAGCAAGCTGCCAGACGGTCGGAGTGGAGAGCGCTAACCGGCGGCTCCTTAAGCTGGATGCCAGACACGACGACCTGAAAGCCCTACCACCTGCGGCGTCAGCTATATTTATGTGAACGGTGTGCTCTCATGCCCGCAATGTGCGAGAGCTTTTACAAACCAAAATTGGCTGCTACATAAGCTACATGCGAGGACACCAACGGCAAAACCAGAGTTGAAGACAGTCATCATAAACATAAGTCGAAGTTGCGGGCAAAGTAATTATAATTAACTAGTAAATAAATCCTACTGGAGCACCCTCTCTCAACTGTTCATTCATTCGCATACGCTTGAATATTAGCATTGGCGGAATCAATTGGCACAAGCAACCATAGTGGTATTAACACCTCTTTCCCCGCTAGTTAATGCTCCAACTTGCATTTTTCCTTTGCCGCCTACAATTTTTTGAGGCTTTTTCTGAACTGTTTGAAAGCCACTTTCACCAGCATTAAATATTTTATTAGCAGTCAGTTTATTTGAGTCTACAATGCTTTCGTAACTGACACAAAAGTGACTTAAATTTTCTCTATTAAATCCTTTTGCTCTATTTAAGGAGGTAGCTTTGGGATGTCGAAGGCTTATTTTATCTTTATGCCTTTTCAAAAACCATAATTTTGTGCTTTACTTGCCAGTTTTGTTGTGCGGTTGAATGTGTGCGTTATATTGTTTTTCTTAACTATTTCAAATACTAGTCTTCGAACATCTGATGGTTAATCCAAACATATTTTGTTGCAACATCAAAATATGATTAATTAAATATCTTGGAACTCATAACTAAATACAGTCGGCCTTCCTTTTTTCATTTCGATACACTCACTTGTGTCGCCTTTGTCGAGGTGGCCCTTTAATGTAGCTTTTAGAACATTATGTAATCTTGCACATTTGCTTAGGCTGATGTCTTCATTTTTGTAATCATTTATGGCATTTTGCAAATCTTCTGGAGATCATTTATAATATTTTCTATCAGTCATCCGTGAAAAGAAAAAATGAGTAAGTATGGTGTTTACGCCATACGGATAAATTGGACCAGTCCATTTTATCCAACTACTTCCGGTCCATTTTAACCAACCGAGTAGGACTCGTGTTAAAAATATCTAATAAAATATAACCTACAAATACCTTCAATCGTTTAAAACATGTTAATCGTAGATAGATTACAAATCTATAATACATTTTACAAACACTGTATTCTTACCTTTAACGGAGTTATACCCTTAGAACAAATCAGTAGATTTTACACTAAATATATTAAGTTTAGAATTTTCAAAACAAAACACAGACGCTCAATATCACAGCGTAAACAATATGGCCGACTCCTAATGAAGTTAGATGCGTATCACTTGGTGATGCCAATATTATAATTAAAAAGCTACTTTTTGAGATATGAGCGTGGTCCAATTTAGCTGCCGTTTCAATATACCAAGCTTTCTCCTCTATATTTTTCGTCATTTCGAACATTTCAGGTAATCTCTGCGAAATTCTGGTAAATAATAGTAGAAATAAAATATTATCTTTACGTATAAAAGTTTAGTAATTTTTGACGGCTTATTCTCCTCCCACCCAAATCCATTGTTCTCGAAAACAAAATTGTTCATACATTAATTCCAGTCACACGTAAAACCAGTTATTTAATAAAAATATTCCTTTATAAATGTTCCATACATCGACTCCACTTAAACCCAAACCATGTTTTGTACGTACACAGTACACTTTAAGTGTTGAAAGATAATTTATAAATAAAAGATTCAAATTGAAAATCAACAACATTTGTATATTATAATCTTTATGAAATATATAATATGATGATAAAATCAAGTAAAAAATCACGGTTTCTTCATATTTCTTGGTGACTAATTCTATTTCTATACTCGGCCTTAAATATTAATTTACACAAAGTAAAAATTACGTCTTAATAATTTCTTATGGTATGAATAAAAATGTGAAATGGGTACTTATTTAATATAATTAAAAATCACCAACAATTAAACAATTATAAATTAACTGTTGTACAATTTGAACTCATTTTTTTTTTGTCAAAATTAAATACGATTATGTAAATTAAATTGAAAGAAATTCTTATATAACTTAAAATAAGGTAAAAATCACAGGTAGCAATTCGAAAATTTACCAATTATAAATAAACTCGTGCACAATTTTAAAGCATTTTTTTGTCAAATTAAAAAAAAATGTTAAATGTTAAATGGCATTCTGATCTCTATAACTAAAAAATAAATACATATAAATTAAAATAAGATTAAAAATCACACATAACAATAACATTATCAAACAAATTTACATAAACTCTTGCATAAATAATAAATATTAGTTTTTGGTATAATTAAGTTAATAAAAAAAAATCAAATAGATAAATTTTGATTTAAAACTAAAAAAAGAAATATTACTTACTTGAAATTAGGTACAGTTATATTTTTTTTTATATATTTAAATCAAACATAAACCATGATAGATTTAAATTAAGTTTAAATTAAATTTTGTTTTTTAAATGTTCGATAGTGACCATTAAATTAGCACGTTGATCACGGTATCTCTTTGAAATAATTTCTAAATGTACATCTCTGTTTATCGATTGGCGACCAAGTTCAACCGGTCTCCGATACGTAAGGAAGCATAGAGCTTTTTCTTTCAATGTTTTCAACAATTCCTACAATCATGGTTTTTTTTAAATTCATTGTTTAGATGAATGCCGATACTACGCTTCTAATAAATTTGTAGTGCGATGTCTGTAAATGGTCTTCTATTATTAGACATGGGCGTTGTTGGTATTTTTCTGCAACGATGTACACCGTTGTTTTTCAAGCAACATCCGTTGTTGACATCGTTGTTTTCGCCAACGATGTCGATACCACAGATGTCAATGTTAAATAAGGGTTTGTATTTAACATTGTCGTGTTAAAAATAGTGTTCTTTGCATCGTCGTTGCGTGGAGTCGTAAATGTTAATGAAATTCATAACGTTTTAATCGCCTTTTGAAAATTAGAGTAAGTAAATAAAAAAGTAGAAGAACTCAAAAAATACTAAAAACATGTGTATTTTATTACTATTACGTAGCTTCAAATGTTGCATTAGCATTTAAAAATATTAACTGCTCCAATTTTGAGGTAGGTACTAAGCCGACTTCTTCTTTCATTTAAAATATATCCAGCTTTAGAAAATACACGTTCGCACGGCACCGATGTTATGACTATATTGCAGCATCTCGTCTTCTAAAAAAAGCTTCATTTCTCGGAGAGCTTTAGATAATGGAGTCCCTGGTACTCTTGTACTTTTGACTAAGCTATTAATTTTAGTCCAGACACTGGTAGACGGTACAGAGGCAGTGGGGTTGGCGGAGGTGGCTGATGTTATTGTTAATGCTGGCTGTCTTGACAGTATGTCCTCCATCAGCTCCTGGCAATATTGTTTTTATAGCTATTTTACTATGGTTATTTTTAAATGTGGCTAACTTAAATCTAGGGTCTAATAAAGTGCATAATGCCAGGGTTTTACTGCTTTCAATATTTTTTTTAAAATTTAAAATCATGTTTTGTATAATTTTAGTTTCGATAAATCCGGGCTTCTGCAACATTTCGTCAGAAATTTGCAACAAGCAATTATTTGCGAGAACTATCGCTAAACCCCCGGATACATATTTTTCTCCGCTTAAGCTACTTGTGATTTCTTCAAACGGAGCCAAGATAACTGCAACTATTTGAAGTACGGCCCACTCTTCTTCTGACAAGATGGGCCACGCTCTGTTTATTATTGCCATTGTAGCTTTAATGGCATCACTTAGCTCAAGGAATCGGTTTATCATAAGTGGAATTCTACCTTGTCGCTACTTCCATGATTATTTTCTTGGGCTGTTCTAAACCAAGGTGGGTTGGTTTGGTATTTAACCATTTTTTCGGTTGCTTGTGGACTTCTTTTGAAGTGAGCAACAATTTCACGAACCTTTTCAATTATATTTTGCAATGGGCCTAAAGCATCTTTTACGATCAGATTTAAGGTGTGTGCAAAACAACCATAGTGCTTCCACCTTAGTTCAAGCTGTAGTGCATTACAAATATTCGATGCATTGTCGGATACGGCAAAATTTATTTGGTGAAACAAACCCCATTCCAAAACGATTTGTTTTATTTGCTGTCCAACTTATAAAATATTAACGCAACCCATGAACCAGACAGAAATTAAACTTTCAAGTGACATTGTATTTGTATGTTCAATGTTAGTTAATTTTAGGTCAAACATCATGCATTTACAGTCACAGCTTTGATTTTAGTTATTTTACATACCTATATATATTATGTATACTTAGATTCTAAGTTTGCAAATACAGGGTGTTAGGGAAATGGTTAGCCAAAGAGGTATGTCGGGTAGGGGGGATCATTTAGAACCTATTTAGGCTAACTTACTTATATGCAAAGTGTTACGGTTTTTTTTTTATGATTTTTTTTATGTTTTTTGGAAAAAATGCCCAAATTTAGTGATTGATCTATCATATCTTTTTTGTTCGTTGATATATCAACGTCGTTTTTTTTTTATTTTCATTATCAATACATTGTGCCTGTAAAATAGTTGTGATTTAATCAGAATACATCTAGAAAAAAAAAATATGAGCCGACAAAATCTTGATAGAGACTAAAGAAAAATTAAAACTTCAAGTTTAGGCACTAATAGTAAAAAAATTAAGACCTGCAGCAAATTTCAATTTATAAAAAAAAAGTATTATAGTTAATACTCATTCCAATAATACCACATTCAGTCACCTAGCTTTCCTAGTTTTTTTTTTATTGATTTAATAAACAAATGGTTTCTACCCGAATCCGTAATCTACGCTGACAAAACAAAGATTTTTAAATAATGTATTGTCTCTGTTTAATACACGGTAAACAATCTGCTGTCTCTTTTTATCTTGGAATGTGTGCTATGTTTCCACACGAGTACCAATGGTGTCTCCGATAGGGTGTTTATCTACAGGTAACAAAATAAAACAATTAATTAATTCGAGTAGGTACTCATTTTTATTTTTTTTCATAAATACTGTTCGAAATGACCTCCGCTACATCTTAGGCAAGCCCGATATCTTTTTCGAATTTCAGTTGTGGTAGTTCGTACTCTAAATTCTTCTTTCATTTTTATAAAAGCATCGTTTATTCTTCTGGTTAATTGTTCTTTTGTAAAAAATACCTTGGCACGTCCCCAGACATAATAATCAAGCGGCGTGAGATCTGGGGACCGTGCTGGCCACTCAATTGGGCCACCTCTTCCTATCCAAGAGTTTGGGAAACAATTATTTAAATGTTCCCTCACTGCTAATGTGTAGTGCGCCGGACAACCATCTTGTTGGAAAACTATTGGCCTGTCTTCCTCAAAAATTGGAATGTCATTACATAAATCTGGCAAATCATTTTGCAAAAATTCCAAATAGTTACTTCCGTTGAGATTGTCCGGCAAATAGTGAGGGCCAATAATTTTATTGCCGATTACTCCTGCCCACACGTTCACCGAAAATTTTGTTTGGTAGGATGTTGCTCTCACCAGGCGTGGGTTTTCATCTTTTTGGGTCCAATAATGTTGATTGTGAAAATTTTCAATCCCCTCCCGTGTAAACTTTGATTCGTCGGTCCATAAAATGCTTCTTAAGAACTCCCCATCGTCGATGTCAGTAATCAGAATGAATCTACAATAATCTACTCGCCTTTGATTATCGTTTCCTTGGAGACCTAAAAAAAATGTAATGAAAGTATGAATGAAATCGTCATCAACATTGCTAAGGCTTAAAAAAACCAGCACAATGAAAAATTCATTAAATACTAATCCTGGTATAAAAATCAATTGAAAACTGAGAAAACAAGAGGTGGTGCCACATGATCTACGGAGAATGAGAAAAAATTGTGAAGAACAGTCTTCCGTGCTCAGGAAAATAATGTAAGTAAGAATTAAAAATTACCTTGCACCGGAGTATAATGGAAAGCATGCTGTTTGTCGTTTTGAAGCACTCTCCATACTTTCCAAGGGCTTACTCCTATCATTTCAGCAACTTCTCTAATGCTCTTTCTTCCATCTTCCGCAAATGCCTCCAAAATGTTGTCGTTGACGGATACATTATACCGTACACCGCTTGCTCGTTCTTGAGAGGAAACACTACCCGTCTCTGCTACGCGTCGGTAGGTGTTTTGGAAAGTGTGGCGGTTGGGCAATCTCCGAGTAGGATACCACTCTTGATAAATTCTGCGTGCTTCCCGAGCATTACAATTGGCTCTTCCATATGCAATGAGTATATCCGCATATTCTTGGTTTGTATAGGATGCCATTACAACACCCGAAAAGTTAAACAAATTAACAAACAAAAGTCAACAAATTAACAAACAAAAGTCAACAAATTTAACAGCAGAATTAACAACGAATAACACACAACAGTATAACAGCAGTAACAATAACGAAAACAGAACGTGAAAATAGCGCGCACAGTGACGACACAAGTGATAGCAGAGAAGTCAGATCTCGACTAAAACCATTTCAGGTACATCCCGAACCCGTCCTTTAAAAGTTCTAAACCGACCACATTCCAAAATAAAAAGAGACAGCAGGTGCTTTAACATGTGCTAGACAGAGACAAACCTATTTATTACGTCTTACATAAAAACATTATTCAAAACCATTGTTTATTGTGAGCGTGGGATGCGAATCGGGTGCGACCCCAGGTAAAGCCCAGTTGTGTATAAAAATCAATAAAAAAAAAACTAGGAAAGTTAGGTGACTGAAAGTGGTATTATTGGAATAAGTATTAACTAGAGTACTTTTTTTTATAATTTGAAATTTGCTGTAGGTCTTAATTTTTTTATTATTAGTACCTAAACTTGAAGTTTTAATTTTTCTTTACTCTTTATCAAGATTTTGTCGGCTCATATTTTTTTTTCTAGATGTATTCTGAATCAAATCACAACTATTTTACAGGCACAATGTATTGATAATGAAAATAAAAAAAAAACGACGTTGATATATCAACGAACAAAAAAGATATGATAGATCAATCACTAAATTTGGGCATTTTTTCCAAAAAACATTAAAAAAATCATAAAAAACAAACCGTAACACTTTGCATATAAGTAAGTTAGCCTAAATAGGTTCTAAATGATCCCCCCTACCCGACATACCTCTATGGCTAACCATTTCCCTAACACCCTGTATATCTCATGAACAAATGCCTCATGTTTTTCTCTACACTTATAATCAAGATAGCTTATTGCTATCATACTTAATACTTCATCACACTATATCTAATATTACTACTAGCTGACCTGGCAAACGTTGTTTTGCCATATAAATAAAAAAAATAATTGATGTTGGCCGATTCTCATAGATACCGGATAAGCACAAAAAATTTCATCAAAATCAGTCAAGCCGTTTCGGAGGAGTATGGCAACGAAAACTGTGACACGAGAATTTTATATATTAGATCATAAGCTATTGGCTAAACTGAAATGTCATCTATGTTTATTAAAGTTTTGTATTTACCTACTTTAATAAACTAAAATACATAATTCATAACATATAGCAGATTTGTTCATTAAACCATCATGAAAAGTTAGGGGTCTAAATAAAAAGCTTATCAAATTAATCTATAATTTTTTTATATCAATAGCGAGTCAATAACACTTTTTTAAAATAAGTCTCATAAAATGTGTGGAGCTTTTGTATCATTTCTTGTATGAAAACATTGTCTCTTTGGTGAACACAAATAAATTTGCTATATCTTAATTTGCACAGAACAGCTGCCCCTGGACTTGATAATAATAGTCATGAGTCTCCGTTAATTTTAACTCGCCACTTTTTTCACACAGGTACAAATAAGGTACACTGTCTCCAAAAATGTTTTTGTGGCGTGCCGCGTAAGGGCATTTCACTTCCAGAACTTGACTGTCTCCTGCAAGACCATCTGGAGTACTTCCGAGATATTGAAACTCCGGATGGACTATAATGCCAGTCTTTATAACAGATTGACCTGTAATTTTTTCAAAGGCTTTTATTGCTTTAGGCTCATACTTTCTACCATGTTTTATAGCAGGTGCTTAGATTTCATTAATTTTTACAAGAGATTTTGCTAAATTAAGTAGCTATTGGATTTCTGCTTACAAATTTTTCCAAAATTTGCGCTTAGAAAGCCTTAATGTTCTTTGTTTTGCCCATTCTTTAATATCTATATTTGTACTTTTTTGTAACTCTGTTATTTCTTCTTCATTAAGTTCAAGTAATTCAAAAAAATGTTCTTCTGCTGTTTTTGCCAAATAGTCATGGTCTGCAAAAACAGCTTTCTTTTTAGCTGGTTTTAAAATTTGGACCATGCTGGCATTAGCATTGTTATGAACCTGACCAAAATAATTTGAAACCAACATTTGAAACCTTGTATTGTATTCACCACTTTTTGGCCGGCAATGAGATGGCCTTGGATCATAGTTTGGTAATTCATCAAGTTTTTTATTTTCTAAAGATAAAGTAAGTTTTTCAGCCATGATCGGGTTTCCAGTGTAAGATTGGCTGGGGTGGTGAAATGTTTGCAGAACACTGGTAGAACTGGATTTAACTTTAATAGTTTTTGTTGGCTGAAAGTCAATCATTGCATTTAAAGCAACCAGTATATGCTTACATTGACCATATGGGCCAGCACCAGCAGCATATTCACACTGTGCTTCAATCACTAAGTGATCCCGGCATTTTACTACAATATTGTAGCTTACATTTTTTCTCATTTCTGATGAACACACAGCTGCTACACAATAATCACCATCTGTATGCATAGTGCGGCAAACTGAGAAAATTTTGCTCATACAGGTTTCGTGAGGTATCTACATTTTTTTTTTCTGTGAGAACACAAAATGCCTCCAAATCATCCTTGGTTAAAGCTGGCGTGTTGGAATCACTAGTAATATCCCTAAAATGTTTAGGACTCGGTATGACAATTTTGAAGGCCTCTCCCGGGTTATTGACGAGTTCTCTATGCTGATGCTGCACTTGTGCCAAAATATGAAGATGTTTTGATTTTAAATGGCATCTTAAATTTCCAGTTGTTGACTTATAACTAATATCAACACTACGATATTTAAAAACTCCTATATTTTGTTCCTTTTTGTCAAAGTGTTCCCACAGAGGATTCAACAGTCTCTGCCTACTTGACATTATAATGTTATACGTAGATATTTTTATATACAGTTTTGATATATTTACACCTTACACAGTTACACAACCCTTAGTCCTATACACTATTTTGTACACTAAACACTATAATACAGCACTCCTAAAATGACAACAATACGAAATTTAAAGCTCACGAAAGTCTAAACCGTAGTTTGAAAAATTAAAACTTGAGTAAACTTTAGGTACTTACTATTATATGACAACCACAGACAGAATGCATTTCTTCAAACTAAAAACATCGAGCTAATGTCATAAGCAGCGATCAGACGACACGATTCATCGGGCCGATGAGCAGGGCCAATAGATTGGGCGTTCTGATCACACTACACGATATCGCCACCCTAACTCACTTGGCAGCCAAACGTCGAGCAGTGAAGATGGCGCCTTTGGCATTTTAGTTTCACGTTTTAGAGTACTACGGAGGACTCTTAATCAAAAACTTGAAAATGTGGATTCTATAGTCTTGGCATGTTGCGCTTTGCACAACTACCTCAGGAAATCTGTACCGAGATACATACCATCCAAATTTGTGGATAGAGAAAATATAACGAAAGCCTCATTTCATAAAGAAGACTGCAGAAATATTAGCGATGGACTTACACCATTACAACACTTAAGTGACAGCCAGCGCAATACAGACGGAAATGAGGTCCGAAACAAATTTATGCAATATTTCAACGCTGAAGGCAGAGTTCCTTTTCAAGACAAAATGGTAAATGTTCTTTCTACCTAGATTAGTAGTATGATTTTATGGTCTGCCAATAAACTGCTGCGCAGTTTGGCGGAATGTTGCATTGTTAAACCTACTTTGTTTATACTGAATAAACGATACATATACGAGGGTCAAACTGAAAGTTCTTAGAAAATCAAAAACTAAGCATTCTAGCAAGTTATTAGTTTTATTATAACTTTTCAAAATAGCGTCCATTCACATCAATACATCGCTGCATTCGATGGAACCATTGAGAAAAGCACCTTGCCCACTCGGCCTTAGGGGTCTCTTCGACGGCGTTTTGAAACGCAGCCACTGCTTCTTCGGCGTCCATAAAATGTTTTCCTCGAAGTTTTTCTTTTATTTTCGGGAATAAATAAAAATCGCAGGGTGCAAGGTCGGGGCTATACGGCGGGTGACCCAGTAATTCCACGTCTGAGGTCGCCAAATAGTCGATCGTTTGCCTGGCGGTGTGCGACGAGGCATTGTCGTGATGAAGGAGGATCCTGCTGCGAGGTCGTTTCTCTCGAACTTTTTCCAAGACAAGTGGCAAACAGTTGTTAGTGTACCACTCTGCATTACCGGTTTCTGATCCTCTAAGACAACTGTCGCGTAATGACCTGTCTTTCCGAAGAACGAGGCCACCATCTTTTTTCCAACACTTCGACCTCTCTTCACTTTAGTTGGCAACTCTTCGGAAGGAAACACCCACTGAGCAGACTGTCTTTTGGTTTCCGGATCATAACAGTAAATCCAGCTTTCGTCACCCGTTAGTATGTCGAACACAGCATTTGAGTCACCTCCGTTAAATTTTTGGATCATTTCTCGGCACCAATCAACACGGCGGAGTTTTTGAGCCTCGGTCAAATTATGCGGTATCCAGCGGGCACAAAGCTTCCTGACCGCTAAATGTTCATGGAGGATTTTGTGCACTTGACTCATACCTATGCCTAGACTTGTCCGAATCTGCTGATAGGTCACTCTTTTGTCAGTCTCTATCATACGCCGCACAACACTGATATTATCTTCAGTCGTCGCTGTAGAAGGCCGTCCCTCACGCAAATCATCGGTGAGATTAGTTCGACCACGTTTGAATTCATTAAACCAGTTGTAAACTGTGGCACGAGATGGGGCTTCATCGTGAAAAGCCAATCGAAGTCTATCATAACTTTCTTGTTGACTTATATGACATCGAAAGTCATAAAAAATCATTGCACGAAAATTTTCTCGGCTTAAATTCATTCTGACGTGCACAGACAATTTTCAATTTGCCGCCAAATCGTAAAACAAATGACAAATGAATGAAATGAATACTCAATATTATTGGTAAAGAGTTCTATTTTCAAAATTTAAACTTATATTTTTAATATAATGCTTTTAAGTTGCCAGTTCTAAAAACTTTCAGTTTGGCCCTCGTATACATTTGTGATATAAACTTAATAAATATATTTTTGAAATAAATCTACAGACTTGCCTCATTTTCATCAGCCACGTTTTCTAAGGAATCGGTTATGGGGCGGCAGGATTCTGTAGTACATCCCAAAAATGTAAGTGCATCATAATACCATAATGATGGCACATACACATCCTCCGATCCCGCTCCTGTGTGTTTCGATGAATTAACCTAGAAAAATAAAAAGAGAACAATCAATACTCTCTCCAAGTTGTAATTGAAGCCAATTCGACTTAAAAACAAAAGGGGATCAACTGTCCCCAGTTTCCCCTAGAGGTACTTAAAGCAATTGCGTGGGAAACCATAATAAGTACATCCTTCCACTCGAGGTGCCGCCGATAGTACATTACTTTAAAAAAATTATCAATTAGTTTTCAACACCTACCCGGCCTAATCGACAAATAGACCCGGAATAATAACACTTCAGAATAAACAGATGTTTTAAACTTACTTACCTTTTTAGCTTCCTTAAAATACGCTGTCCTCAAATTTTCAATTTTTTTCTTGATACTTTTTATGGTTGCTGCCTGGTCGTGATTTTTATATATCTCCAGCATCACACGGTAACCATCATGTCGGAGTGTTTTGTTTTTATACTCCGGGTGGGTTTTATTCCACAAATAAGGCAAGTCTTTATAAACGTCCAGTACGTTGAGTATTATTTCTCTTTCGCGTTGCGTGGCCATTTTCACTTCACACGTGCTTTCACGTCGAACGCCGGGCGGGCACTGAGCGCCCTAACCGCGATCAGACGACACGATTCATCGGGACTTAGGGAGTTAGGGCGGTCGGGCACTCTCGATCGCCCGATTTAGGGACACTAACAGCCTAACAGCGATCATACCACCCAATCCATCGGGACTTAGGGAGTTAGGGCACGATGAATCGTGTCGTCTGATCGCTGCTATACACGAAACTGGAAGATTTTAGATATCAATCTTTTATTTTAATAAACACTGCTGTTTTATGGCACTAAGATCAGTAATGCATGTTAAAATTATGATTTTAATGAAAGATTTCCTAATGTTATCATACTTATGTACCTATAATAAACTCTAAATAAATTGATGACTTGAAATATATTTTTTTTACAAAAACGAAGAAAAAGAATTGATAGAATATCTGTTTAATTGTATTAATTTAGGTATACATTCAAAATCATCATTAAACACGTCGTGCAATCATAGTTTTTTCATCAAATTATAGCCATTTCTAGAAATAATATTTCGGTGGTGGTGTGCTTTTGGTTTTGCGCAAAATAGGTATTTCATTCATCATGTT
This sequence comes from Stenoptilia bipunctidactyla, assembly GCA_944452665.1. Taxonomy (NCBI): domain Eukaryota; kingdom Metazoa; phylum Arthropoda; class Insecta; order Lepidoptera; family Pterophoridae; genus Stenoptilia; species Stenoptilia bipunctidactyla. The sequence goes on from OX101741.1 coordinate 16,245,694, forward strand.
GGCACCACACAAACATTATTAGTTACCAAAATCATGAGCGAGTAAGCATTCCTGCATCACATCGATCGGTCCGGTGTCCGGTGTTACTCGAAAATGTTCGTTGGGGAGACATCATAAGGAACGTTTTTGCTTGTCGTTTTTGGTGACATCCGATGTTTAACAACGGCCAACGGTGTGAGCTGACGGTGTTATTCGGAAATGTTCGTTGGGGAGATATCATAAGGAACGATATTGCTTGCCGTTATTGGTAACATCCGATGTTCAGACAATGGCCAACGCTGCCAACAATGTTAACTGACATCGGATGTCAGCAACGGTTTTGGTAAAAATGGCCAACGCTATCTATTATTCTTCTTGCTTCTGGTGCAGCAAACGCTATGATGCGCTCACTGTTTTTAATATCAAATGACGAAAAATCCTTAAAAATATTTGGAATTTCTATGTCTTCAGATTTTTTAAATCTGGTTTTAGTAACATTCAAAACTTTATTTATGACCTTACACAAGCCCGAACGTATTTTTTCAAAATCAGGAATGTCGGTCACTAAATGGAATCCCGCATCCACAAACTCTTACGTATTCTTTATATATTTTGGTTATAGGTGTCACTTCGTTAAGGACCTTTTGCATAAAAGCGTTTGTTTCTTGTTTTAATTGCTGTGAGCAGATCAGAGCAGATATTGTCTTCCCGCAGTATAGTCGATTGAAAAACTTTTAATTTTGCTCTACAATTGTCTATTGTGCAGCACCACATTTGAGCACCATTTTTAAGTTTATGTTGTATGTAGAATTTTTTATTACTTCGTAGTCTTCAACTATATCTTGTTTTTGATTGTTCCTAGCCAATGGAAGGATGCTTTGGTAACCCCGTTACCCAAAGTACAAAACCCAGCTGATTTACTAGATCTACGGCCAATTAGTATATTAGCTTTTTATCTAAAATACTTGAGAAAGCAGTATATGACCAACTTTTAAGTCATGCTGAGAAAAATAATATATTGCCATACTATAAATCTGGTTTCCGGATAGTACGAGGTACGGTCACTGAGGTACGGTCACTCCTTGACGTGTTTGATCAAATATTGACGGAACAAGATGTAGGCCGTGGAACAATCCTCACACTCACCTCTACTTATGGCTAAATTATCTTATTACGGAATTGACCCCCAAAGTGTGATGTGGTTTAAAAGCTACCTTAGTAATCGTCAACGATCTGTCAAACTTAAAAAAAAGACGGTAGTGCGTTGACTTCAGATCCCAAATTGGTTCACCGCGGCATTCCACAGGGCTCGATACTTGGTCCCCTATTATTCAACATTTATTACGCTGATTTAGTTACTGAAATTAAGCATTGCACGTATCACATTTACGCCGATAACGTCCAACTGTACATTTCTAATAGACCTAATAAATACTACAGTCAGTTCAAAAGCTTAATGACGACCTAAATAGCAACCAGCGACCATTGAGTTGGGTTCAAAAATTCATGTCAGCAAAATCAAAAATTGTCATCATCATCATCACAACTCTTTGTAATTAGCCCACTGCAGGGCATGAGTCTCTCCCCTGGGTGAAGAGGAGGTGTAGGCCATAATCCACCAAGCTGGCCCAGTGCTGGGTGGTGGATGCCAGAATTTTTAGGGCGCCAAGATGGCTTCTGACAAACCCTAACGACTACTGTATACAAGTATACAGCAACCGGGACCTACTGCTTAACGTGCCCTCCGAAGCACGGAAGTCGTCGTGCGATATGAATGGTCGGCGGTCACCCATCCAAGTACCGTCCGCGCCGAACGTTGCTTAACCTGTGATATCGTATGATACACAAAGTAACCACGGCGCCACGACGACTTCAAAAATAGTAATCCATCAGAAAAAAAATCTGTGCAAAGTATAAGCCAAGTTAATAAAACTAGAAATCTAGGAGTTTTTATCGACAACCATTTGCGATTTGAGTCCCACGTAGAAAAACTTGATAAAAACTGCTTCTAAAGGTTAAAAGTACTGTACAAAATCCGTCATTTTCTTTCGGAAAAGGTCAGAATAACTGTCTGCAAATCGTTAGTGTTGTCTCGACTCCATTACGCAGATATTTCGTATGGTCCTCGATTATTGTACAGGACTAGTCGACTTATTCAAAGGGTGCAGAATGCTTGTTGTCAATTCATATTCAATGTTCCCCTCTGACATCATATCACGCCGTTTCTTAACAAGGTATTAATGTTGAATATGGAATCGTGCCGACGGCTGCACCTGGCTACATTGATGTTTAACATTATTAATTATAAAAATCCCGAGTATTTGCTAGACAAACTAAAATTTCTCAATCAAAATTCACAGCATGACTTTAAACCTGGATCTATACAAGAAGCCCCCTTAGCATGCAACATCACCGAACCGTAGCGTTTACCGACAGCTTTCGATACTGCGCAGCAAAGTGTTGGAACAACATTCCGCCACCTATTAGAATGTTACGAGGTAAATACGAGTTTTAAGGCCAAAATAAAAACTCTTCTCTTGGACATACAAAAACTGAAAATTCCAAACCACTTTGCAAGTAGGTAGTAATGACTAGATTTGTTATATTACATAATTTTTACAATCTTATGCATTAGAATTTATTATTATTATTTTTACTGATTAAATTTAATTGAATTGAATTTATTTTTATTATTCTCAATCAAATATTTTCTGACATTATCTTCTATTATTTATTAACCTCAATGGAATAAAATAATAATAAAATCCCCAGACAATCACACCAACTACATGGCCCCAAAGTAAGCATAGCTTGTGTTATGGGATACCATATAGTGAACTAGGGGGGAACCTGGAATATAAATACATAAATAGATAAACACCCAGACACGGAACATTTTTATTTTCTGTTTCCGTGCGGGGATCGAACCCGCAACCACCGGCGTCTGAGGCAGATAGGTTTACCCCAACGCCATAGTGGTCGTCGCCTGACGACCACTATGATGTATACCTGACATTCTATGAATATCACATGGGCCTTTTTTATAATCCGATGTTAATCGCATATTTTATCACTAACACGTTCTAACTCAATTATTAATATTATATGTTAACAAATATTCTCAATTATGACATTTTTTTTTAAACCCCGGACAATCACACCAACTACATGGCCCAAAGTAAGCATAGCTTGTGTTATGGAATACCATGTAGCGAACTAGGGGGGAAACCTAGAATATAAATACATAAATAGATAAACACTCAGACACGGAACTTTTTTTTTTTCTTGTTCCTTGCGGGAATCGAACCCGCAACCACTAGCGTCTGAGGCAGACAGGTTTACCCCATCGCCAAAGTGGTCGTCATACATATCCTTATTAATTGATTGTACAATTCTACTAACTTTAATAATATATTTTTTCTGTTTTTATTCAAAGTTGTAACGTCTCCTTAAGCTGTAGCAGAATATCCGAGTATTGCATTTTAAGCAAATACAGACTGAGCTATGGCTTTTTGCACTGCTATAATACATACTGCCCTAAATTTAGTATTGTGATTGTAATGTTTTATTTTATAAGTGTGTGATTTGAGTATCAATAAACATTTCATTTATCATCTATCTATATATCTAAATATGGAGCGTAGGGATGAGCAAAACACTGAGCTGCTGTTAACGCACAGACGTTGAATGCCATAGATTATTGTGTTTGGGTCGCCGCACGAACACATACCTAACAGTAAATAAAAAGGAAAGAGTGAAAAAAAATTCAAAGCTTTGTACAATCAAAAAATTTATTGCTTCGCATTAATAAATGAATAAATAACATGACATTTCAAGCAATAATTTTTTTGCAAACTAAGCGTTAGGATTAAGCTCGAGAATTCGAGGTTGAGGAGGAGTTGAATTAGCAGACGATGAAGCCACTGGGTCAATTAGGTACTGAATATGTCTATCTTGTGGATTGGATTGGGTACTCTGATAACCTATTTTTTGCACCAAATCAAAAAAGGGGAATAATAACTGCTTTGGTCAGCAACATTGATACCTTTTTTGGCATTTTTGTATTCGATAAAGATGTCAGTTTTTTGATTGTCTTCTCTTCGAAAATAAGTGGTTGTCATTTAGTGTCGTGGCAGGTGAATATCAACAAAATGCCTTTTCCATAATGCCATTTCAGCACAATAACAAAATTTTCCCTTTGTCTTGCAATAACGTCATCCTTTTTTACTTTTTTTCTTTATAACGTCACTATTAATTTTTTCTCATCGTGGCAAACAAATCTGTAGATCTTTTTTTTTTAAATTTTCTTATATAGGAAGACTAGTGTAGTAGTTGTCTGCAATAATTAATCTGCCTTCATCCAAAACTAATACAGAGTAAGGTCAAGATTATCAATATTACCGCTATAGAACCAGTGTCAATATATATTCACACTTTATTGCACACATTACAAAAGAAGAAAAATAAAAGATGAAAGCACACGGGTTTAGGAAGGAACTGGCTCTTTATACAATATTGCCGGAACACATTAGCGGTAACATTTGGCGATAGACTTTATATAAAGGGAGGTCGCTAGCCAGGCGGACCCAGAAGGGATCCTACCACCAAGCAAAAATCGCTTCAGAGCGATCTCTACCAGACAACCCTCAGTTGTATAGAGAGAAAAAAACTATACAAAAATCGGCAATAACAAAACTTATGTTTAGTTATATGAATATAAAAACTACATATTTACATATAATAAAGATAATACAAAATACCTATAAATAAGCATACATAAATGGACTGCGTTATCCACCATTATAATGCCTCCAAATTTGTCAAACGTGAGATCAGATGGTTTTATAGCCTCTGTTGTTCTGCGTTCCCCATAACGGATACAGACGTGAAGTTGAATAACTATTTCCTGAACACATTTTGAAGGATACGATATTATTTGAAGTCTACTTTGATAGCTAAGCTGAGATTTGTCCAGTACGAGCGAGTACGATAGAACATATAATTTTTGAAAACGCTATATGGAATATGATGGAACGGCTAAGGCTAAATGCTATGTAAAATGTTTCTATTCCCTGGTTAACTTTCAGTGATATGCCATCAACCCAAAATCAATTTGCCTACCAATTGATCTTTTCCTTATTCACAAACATACGACAAGGGGAACACTTGTGTAATAGTTGTATTTGTATATGACTCTACCTGCTCCTAAAAGGCTTTCTGCCCAAGACAGAACATTATATACTCACCGGCACGGAAACTTGGCCACCTGTATAGTTCTTAGTAAAGTCAGATTTCTTTATTAAACCTTACAAGTCTTGGTTCATTCCGATTAGGTATCGTCTAATTTGTGTTTTTAATCAGTTCTTACATTAGCTCTTAGGACATCACAAGTGAATAGTGAAGATAATAAAAAAAGTCATATTTGCAAAAAAAATTATATACAAAATTAAAAAATTGACAATTTTTTGTTGACTTTCTGTACTTTTTAATATGGTATGTTTCCTCCTATAGCCCTTATAACCACCTGCATCTGGACTGGCATGCTTTAGATGTCATTTTTGATGTCTTCTGTCCATAAAGCGCGCCAAGCAGTCAGTTCAGCATATCGCAGTTGGTGAGGGGCTTGCGGAGGGTTCGACGCTGTCTCACTTTAAATCTTGCAAGGCGCTAATTACTGTTTTTTTGTAGACTGAAAGCGATTGATAACCATTCTCTGCAAAAAAGCTCCTTTGTGTGAGTGTTTTTTCTTCTAGTTTATCTAAAACAAATAACCTCAACAGAGAAATATATTTTGTGGCAAAGGCTAGAAAAAAAAATCATGAAACTGAAAAATTATTATGGATTGGGCTTGGCGCTAAGTGTGAATAATAATAAATTTATTTAAAAATATATTAATTAAGAAAACATATTTCATAACTTATCACGTGTCACAACCTTGCAATACTTTATCAACTAAATGCATTTTGTGACTTTGAAAAGGGTAATAATTTGTCTCTTTCTGTTTCAGACGCATACCGGAGAAAAACCATTCGCTTGCACGCTGTGCGACAAAAGATTCACGCAAAGCAACAGTATGAAGCTGCACTTCAAAACGTTCCATTTAAAACAACCATATCCAAAAAGGTACATATTTCAAACCGAATAAATAATAATAATAACTCTTTATTGTAAACCAACATGGTTACATAGTTTAAATAAAATAATGGTAACAACCCAGAAGTCTTAAAAGAATAGGGTCTAGAAGCTGGATAAATATAATCCGCTTTGGTCGATCCCTACCGGCGTTTAAATCTGCCCCAGGTTGGGACGCCTCAGGTTGCGAGTGCTCAGGGTGGAGATCCTGTGCACTTACTGTAAGCAACCGATGTAAGTAGTGTAACCGCGTTGCCTCCGTAACACTACTGGGTAGTGGACGATTTTGTGAGCTTTACCTGAGTATAAGCGACGACTAGGCGACGGCACTGCGCCAGTCATCGAACTTGCAGTGTAGATGGCAATCGAGGGGCTTTAGTCTGTAAAAGTCTGACATAACTCAGTAAAGTCTCCTTAGAAGTAAGTAAAGTCAGTAAAGTCCCTCGTTAAAAAAAGAAGTACTAACCTCTGGATCAGCGTGACGTAAACTAATAGCTGACTAATCCGACCCCACTTGTTGCCTTAAGGCAATATGCCTTTAGGATCTGCCTGTATTTCGAAAAATATTGCCGCAAAACATTACAACATATCAACACGTTCCGGTTATGCTTTATGAAGTTCATTCCTAAACCCACTTCATTGCCACTTACAATCTACTGAGAGTGTTACTAACTAATAAATCGTATATCTCTTTGTTATTTTACAGTAAGCTATTGTAAAATTTCACATACATTTTCATTTCATAACAATTTCCGATGGGGTGTAACAAAGGGTGCTCAGAACTTCAAAATGTTCTGAGCACCTGACCTTATATAACATGGAATTTTACTATTTCTACGGGTAAGGAACATTAAAACAAGCTTTTTTTTGTTACGTTTACGTTTCTAAACTAAATACTTTCGGAGTCAGAGAGTAAAATCCGAGGATAAACCATTCCAAGAGAGTGGAATTTTCATTATGGTACGTAAACCTTATTTATCAACCGCTTAAACACGTAGTCTTATTGGATCAACCCTGGAGTGTTTTTTAAGGCCCAGCGATGCGTGGATGGTTGTCAAATTAAACCCCGACATTTTTGGAGCTTGTTGGTTTAACTTTAGTTGGCTTAACAAAAGTTTTTCAGTCATTTAAAAAGTTGTTGTTTCTCTCCCGTAAAAATAGTAAAAAAGCCATGATATATAAAGTCAACATTTTTGGCTAGGTGTGAATGTTATAAATCATTTTATTTTTAGTATATCCAATATTATCTCATCTAAAACTCTCTTCCGCAGGAATCGCAGAAAAAAGAAGGATGAAATTACGGAACTGCCAGAAACGAATAGAGAAGAATCAGCTAGTCAATCCTCGGGACACAGTCCCGAACAAATAAGAAGAGATTCAAACCTAATGTTAAGTAGATTACATGAAGACAACATGCAGTACTTAACACTTTCTTAGTTCATCCTTATCATCATCTCAACCTTTTTATTGAGCGTTTTGAGCTATGAGACTCTCCCCTGGGTCACGAGAAGTTTAAGGCCGTAAACCATCTAAGTGCTGGTTGGTGGATGATCTTATGAACGCGGTTAACTTTACAATTATTTGGTACAATTCCACATTAATTCCTCTTAATTTGTCTTTCTCTAAAGCAGTGTTTCTCATCCTTGTTCGATCACTATCAATTTTGATTTTGACTAAAATCTAGAGAAGTAATGCCCGTCTGCACTAAACTTTGATCCTAAGTTGATGCCTAAGTCTGTATTATGACGTGCAACGTGAATTGATTGGTTTTTATTGTCATTTGCCCTGTCTGACGGTTAATTTTGTGGGAACTTGTGTAGCTCAGATTTTGACAATATATCAACTAGTGAAGGCTAAAGAAATTTTCGTCTTTGAGATCATGTTTCATGTATTTTTTTTTTAAATGGTACAATAATAATAAAATAAACATTTATTTTTTTAACTAGAGTATTGGCATAACTTTTCGAACGCCGTCGTAAGTTCTTGCTTATAGTTATAACACCGATTTTCCGTGTCATAACTATAAGCAAGAACTTAATCGTATCATGTCAAATCAACCGTCAGACAGAACAAATGACAATAAAAATCAGACTACAGTCCGTTCACAGTTAGTTTATCTCCAGCTGTTAGGTTGGCTGCCATGAGTCTTGGGCTGCCGTATTAAATTTCTATCACAAAATACCGTTTGTATTACTAATAATGTATGCACCTATATTTTTGAACGTCTAGTACACTAAAATTATTTAATATTTGAGCTTAATACACCGTTCTTTTTTTACAATATTTGGAAAATTTACAGCAATTTAGTTTACCTTGTTGTAATAGAATAAAGAAGGCTATTTAAATTTTTTATGCAAACTTTCAGGGAAACTGGGCAGTAGGGCCAACATAGAGAAAACATACGTCAGAGGTAAACCTACTGTGAATGGACTGTAAAGACTTAGTATCAACTTAAGATCAAAGTTTAGTGCAGACGGGCATTAGTGTCGAATAGGTAACTACAACCAAGATCATAAAGACTACTTATTTATTTATTTATTATTTATTAATTGACGCTTCTTACATTCAAATGACATTAATTCTATTTTTGCTTAAACAGTATTACTGCAATCGTTAGAACTTTTGAAATAATCCTTGCATGTATCCATGATATTCAGAACTATAGTGTTACATTTTATTATATCTCAAAATTAAATGGAAGCGTTGATGTTACTGATCTTGCTTACATGCAGTCTAGCAAATTTCTTGGTTAACAGAATTAATTTTTGCTTTATTGTTAGACATTTAAAATATAAAAAAACTCTTGCGTACTAAATTATCCATATAACTTACAAGTCTTCATATTGTTTCAAGATTTTACCTTACATTTAATGATGTAGGTATCTTTTTATTTTATGATTTTTGTTATGTACAGACGCCAGCAGAACAAGCGTTAGAAATCCGTCAAAAAATTTTACTTGAATTTGAACTCTATGCCCTCGACATTAAGTTAAAATTGGTTGGAGAACGACAGGCAATGTTACGCTTGATCTGCTGGCTTCTGTACCCACCGATGCATTAAACGTGGAAATGTAATGTCATGTATTTTATTGTTCGTTTTTTAATCAACGTTCTGTTAAATTACGTGCAGTAAAAATTTAAGGATTTTTATTTACTCATTTTTTATTTATTGTGTTTTGTACCAGCCAATTAAGTGTTTTTATTCATATCAATAAATTGTTATTGTACTGTTTTTATTGTATTTTTAGTTACGAAACTTTTCCCAAATTTAATACAGGGTGTTTGTGTAACAGGATGCAAAGCGGAAAGTAGGTGATAGTCTAGACCATTTAAAACATTTTGAGACAATACATGTTCTAGAAGAAGTGTGCTAGTTTTTTTATTATTATTAATTTAAGGTTAACACTCCAAAATTTGACATTAAACCCCTATTTTTCTTCTAGAATACATTAAAAAAAAACTAAAATACTCTTGGTTTTTCAAATCATTTTAAAAACATGCTTGGCAAATGTTCTTTCATTTAAGTTATCATTTACGACAGTAGCTATCGTATCTTTGAAATAAGCTACCTTAAGCACAAAAATTTTTAGCCGCACTTATAAGTAATGTATTTTGTTTCAATCATTTTTTAACACTAAGGGATCTATTTGTATTACTAAATCAAAGAGTCACACATTTGTGTGACACGTACTAATTCGCCGTGTGGATGCGCACTGCCTGCCTATGCTTAACGTAAGCGCAAGTACACAGTGTGTCCCTACATCACTCCCCCCGATAATGGTAAATTTTATTAAACCCAAAAAATCTTAAATTAGTGTCTACAAATATAATTTTGGTTTAATATACGAGAACTTAACTAATTCGTTTGAAACAATAACATGTAAGTGAATTAACACCATGAAATTTGATCACTTAGTTAGTTTAACAATAATTTTTAAGTCACTATTTTTAAACTTATTTATTTATTTATTTAATTCTCACAGAACCAACAGCAGTTTAGATTACAATAGAAATAATCAGATACATTAAAACTTACTGCTAATAAAAGGTTCACAATTTTTAGACATTTTTTTTTTCTTTAAGAATAGTTAATCAAACAAAAGTACACTAAAGAAATGAATTAAATTAACAAAATAGAAATATAGGTAATTATTAGTTGTAGAAATATTGAATGCGTAACAATAGGTAAGATTTAAAAACAGAACATAAGTTATTAATATCAATATCATAGGAGCGGTGTTGTGCGTGTGTGTTGTGCGTGTGTGTGAGCGCGTGTGTGTGTGTAATATTGTTAGTTCTATAAATTTGTTAGATTAATTTGACTGATAAAATAAGGTATATAAGTTTTTGTACAGAATTATAACATAAATACAAATAAATAAATTAATTAATATATATGTTTAAATTCATACATTAAGTATAAGTATAATACAGTCATGAACTTTCATTAATTAGTTTAAACATCAAAATTTGTTTGTTTCTTTTACCTTCTAGGTATAGGTACAATAATTCTAAAAAGAACAAAAAAAAATGTAACACAATTTAAAATTAATCAGTGTGATCTAAGAAACATATAAAAAATTAAAGTTAGTATAATCTCACACCACACTAGTTTGGCTTTGCGTAAAAACAACGGGCATCGAGTTGTTACACAACGCAGATATATGCATACTGCCGCCCTATGAATACAAGACCGTTAAGTGTAAAAACCAAATCTTAGGATACGAGCCAAAACGTGAAAAATGCTAGTTCTAGAAATTGTGAAGCCTTACAATTATTTTTTTGATACACCAGACGATTTTTTTGAGCATATCAAACATATATAATTAATAAGTATAATTGTTTTTAATTTAATATTGATCTTTGTACAATACAAAAAAACGGCTGGGTGAAGTGCTTTTTAGAGCTGCACGATTAAGTAATTTTGATGCCATTTTTTGACCTGTTATAGTTAAGTGCATTTGCATAGCTAAATCACAGCTAAGTCACTTAACCTTTTTTAGTATTGCAAACAAGTTCATATTTTACATTACATTCACTAAAAAGAGGTTAGCGTCACTTAACCGTTTATTTCAATGTGTGGGTAACCTTAAATATAACCTATCCTAATCTTGAAAATACTTATTTTGCTAGCCGTCTTTTAGTGCTGTGTATGCGAGTTATAATTTCAGCAGTTGCAACAAATAAAATGCTTAGTGTAAGATAGTACCTACATTCATTTCGCTTGATACGCAGATTTAATTACGTACAAATGAAATGATATGCAAATGAAATGAAATAAAATGAAAAAAAAAATCATCATAAAACCATTGAATGGCCGCATAATTACGTCACAATTTTGTACTTCGACTTTAACAAGGTGTTGATAGTTATTGAATAAGATATTACAGTAGAAAAAAACTCTTGACACTCTTTTTCAGTCAGGATTACACGAATTAATACAAAAAAATAATGAAAAAAAAAACAAACACAAGACAGCTAATGCTTAGGTACATAGTAGGTGCATTGAGCTATGGATGCACAACACGAACATGACAAACTGGGACCAGAGTATTTAAAGAAGAATGGAATAAAATAGTCATAATATCATCAGCAAAACGACCTGGCACCGCTAGCAGCATCCGTTCACGAGTATAACGCAAGCACCAGCCATCACCCTCCTCAACCATATTTTAGGGAAGAGGGTGACCCGATACCCGACACTACCACTAGCCATGCCGCCTGAGGGACCATCGTTCTTGCTGTTGTCTTGACAAGAAAATAAGTGAGTGGAACAGTCACCAGTATACCACATCTCAGGCAGCACAGCCATGCCGTAAACAAAATTAATCTCTTTCAATCTCAAAATTTAACGTCTTGCTATCTACAGCTCTTATAAAGGCATACGATGCACACAACAGAGAACATATTGCACGCGCCGTTTTAGACAGCCGAAGCACAAATTGTCTTTAAGAAATTGCAATTAAATACACATACCTATTACTAATAGATCCATATTAGGTATACCTCACACGTAAATCAAAGCTGCAAAGTGCAAATTGATGCGGTTTTTTTTTTATAGATAGAGTGATTCAAGAGGAAGGTTTATATGTATAATAACATCTATTAAATAGTGGAGAAGTACTGTTATTTTTGAGGTTTCTAATGTGATGTCGTAAATAATTACATTTTTTCCGCTTACATTGCAAACGCAGGCTGAACCCTACGAGTTTTATCAAAATAATGTACTAATTATTGTACACATTGAAATGGTCTACAGAATAGACATATACCATCACGGACTATCTCTTATGGATAACCCACAATAACTTTTTTTTGTCATTTACTTTTTACGACAAATAATGGCTAATTTTCGAAGCGATTTTAACCAATACAGCATTATTCCTTAACCAATTAAATACCTTGAATACATTGTTCATTTAATATAGATCTATATGGCCCTTTACACCGTATGATTTAAGTGAATTTTTTCGAAGATATTACAGATTTAAAAATTGCGGGACGTAGCGTTTGCGGCGGTACCGGCCGGCCGCCCGGTGCGGCAAGCGCGTACCTATAAATAGCGCGTCTGAGGCCGCGGTTTTCCCTGTAGCACTTTGAATTTAGCAGCGATCGGACGCGTTTATTATAAAAACGTGCTTTTCAGCGCGACAACGTATCAGTAATTATAAGTAAGTTACGATAAATAATTGTATGATAGTAGTTTTAAAATATAAATTATATTCTATTCTAAGGTTAATTTTTAAATCGCACTTAAAGTAATTATAAGTACCTACATAAGGTGAGATAAGATTAGATTAAATAAAACCATAATTTATGGATTGCAATTTTCTATTAAGATCTTCATTAAAATTTACAGTTAGATCAATTTAATATTAGGGAAATAATTTGCAAAAATCGTGATTTAAGGTGAGATATGTAAGTTCAGAAAAAGTACTTAATAGAATAGGTATCTTTTGTTGTTGATGATTGTTGATTATCTTTTGTTTTTAGTCGCACGAATAGCAAATTATTTTTAAGTACTTTTAATTTAATTAAAATCGTTGTTTAAGTTGAGGTATTTCAGTAAAAAAAAAGATTGTTGATTATCTTTTGTTTCTGAATGGTAAGAATTTAGATATTTTTTACTGCGGCACATTCTAATAATATGGCAATTTGTGCATAGGTAATCATACATACAGAACTGAGTAAATTTTGTACAGAAATTATAAAGTCATGTCTGGAAGACGTCGTCGTTCGAACATAGGTCGTAGTACAGTGAATGCCAGAAGAGTACGTTCAGCAAGAGATGAAGAATCGTTAACGGAACGGTTCACCGCAGCCGAGATAGGGAAAGACATCGAATACAGAGAGTCAGAGAATCATCAGCACGAGTTACTAATTCATGGGTGAATAAAGAAAATTCTGCCATGAATTACGATCCTTCGATTTCTTACAAGGACTTTTTTTTATATTGTAAGGATAGGACGTTTGCTTTCCATGCCACCTGATGGAAAGTGCGCATGAAGACTATGGTGTTACACGTCCATCCACGAGAAACCTATTCACTCGACACTTAAAAGTTCCAGGACTGTAGTGGTCAGGAAAAACAGACGCAGGCAGATTGTTCCATTCCTTGGCAATCCGTACCAAAAAGGAACTATCGAAGCGTTTTGTTCGACTTCTTGGTAAATCCACTATATAGGGATGGAAGTTCTGTCTGCGTCTGGTAGTCCGGTGGGGTGGGTTCAATTAGACCAAAAAGAGCACTCGCACACTCACCAAAATGTAGCCGATAAAATACTGTCAAACAAGCAACCTTTAGACGATGCTCCAGCGTCTGCAATTTTTTATTTGTAAGGTTGTTGTTATTTATGATTTTACGGGCTCTTCAGTCAACAGAGTCTAGCGCTTCGAGCTGGTATTTGGCAGAACCATCCCAAAGGTGACTACAGTACTCCATGCACGACCTCACTTGGGCTGTGTATAAGTTGAACAGCCGTTCAGGGCTGAAGTACCGCCGGACCTTATGGGAACAGATACATTCTGGAAAGTGGGCGTAAAAGTAAAGGTGCTCTTTTTTGCGGAGAATAGACACGCTTGTGTTTTGAAGGCGTTGAATTTGACCAGGTTAGATTCGCCCCACTCGGACACATTCCGCAAGGTCGAATCAACGCGCTCAATCATAGACTTTCTCAAAACCTGGATTTCATGGGCGCTCGTTCGCGCATTGGATATATATCTCTCAACAACAGTGCTGTCAGCATATCCAATAATGCCTGGTGTTAGGAGGTCATTAATGTGCAGCAAGAATAAAGTTACAGAGAGAACAGATCCCTGAGGTACCCCGGCATTAATCGCCATTAGTTCAGAGGAGTAGCCGTCTAAGACTACTCGAATAGACCGTTCCCTCAGAAAATCAGATATCCAGTCGCAGAGCCCGGTCGGTATGCCATATGCTGAAAGGTTGCTTAAGAGACCATCATGCCAGACCCTGTCAAAGGCCTTGGATATGTCTAAGGAAACAGCTATTGCTTCACCGTGACCTTCCAAGGCCTCACTCCATAAGTGTGTGGCATACACAAGAAGATCGCAGCTCGAGCGTCCACTGCGGAAACCATATTGGCTATCGCTTAGGAGCTCGTTGGTCTCGAGGTATGCCAGGAGTCGATTGTTCAATACACGTTCCATGACTTTGCAAAGTATGGAAGTGATTGAGATTGGTCGATAGTTGATAGGATCAGCACGGCTTCCCTTCTTCGGTACTGGTTGTACGTTAGCCAGCTTCCAGGATTTTGGGACTTTACCAGATTCCAAAGAATCTCGAACGATCGTATAGTATCAATAGGTACTATGTCAGTAGTGTGTGAACATTGCTTGGCATTGAAATTCAAGGACGAATCGAAAGGCATGTGTTGCTTACAAGGAAAAGTAAAATTAGAAGAAGTTCTCCCTCCACCTGAACCACTTCACTCTCTTCTTACGGGTGATCATCAAAAATCCAAGCAATTCATGCGCAATATACGCCGTTATAATAACGCATTTCAAATGACCTCTTTTAAGAGTAAGCAAGTCGTTGAGCGTGGGTTCATGCCTACATTTAAAATTCAAGGGCAAGTGTACCATTTAGCTGGGAGCTTGCTACCACTTCGACCCGATGATCACAAATTTCTGCAAATATATTTTATTGCAGATCCAGATACCCAAGCATCTACGCGGTTTACAAGTGTTGCGCAGCCAATTGATAGAGATTTTATTAGATCTCTCCAAGATATGTTACATTCTCATAATTGCTACATACAGTCTTTCAAAACTGCGATTGAGAGTGTTCCAGCAGATACTCCTGACTTTAATGTCGTAATCCATGCAAATAAAGTTCCTGTTGGAGAACACTGAGGACGATACAATGCGCCTTCCACGAGTGAAGTAGCAGTGGTGATAGCTGGACAGCAATTTGACAAAAGAGATATTGTATTGCATAGTCGTGATGATAATTTGCAAAAAATTTTAGAGTTACACAGATCTTATGACAGCTTACAATATCCTTTGATGCTATGTCGTGGAGAAAATGGTTATGCCATTAATATTTCTCAAGTTGACCCAATCGGTGGTACACCTCTGCGTAAAACAGTGTCATGTATGAACTACTATTGCTACTGTATGATGACAAGACGTGACAATTTCAATACTTTGCTTAGATATGGAATGTTAACAAACCAATACTCGGTTACACATCCGTAATAATCAAACTACATCCGTAATAATCAAACTAAATGAGGACTGAAAACTGCTCGCGTCCACAAGGTTCAGCCCTCGATGCTTTGTACGTGGTCCCCGGGTGGCGCTAAACGAGCGGTATCATCTGGTGGTAGGCTTCGGCCCCGGCTTGTCACCACCCACTAGACAAAACCATGCCGCCAAGTGACTTAGTCGCGTTCCGGCATGATGTTTAGTGTAGCCATTTAGGAGGGTAGGTCTGAGCAATCGTGCTGCATTGGAGAACTGTTTTCAACTCGTAGGATAGTGACTCACCGGGTAACTCGTTTTGGAGGGTAGCGGGAGCCGAAGCACGGTGCACCGCTGGCCGACCGCAGGTAGTAGGGGGCCCAAGTAGCATGCCAGCCACATGCGAAAGGCTGCCCCGCCACCTCGCGAAAAATCCCGGGAGGCTCCATCGTGCCGGTTGGCGACCGGTTGGAGAGGACCTGATGGCGACCTCGGGGGGGTTCGGGCGTCCCCGCAGTCTCCAGGCGAGTTCCCCAATGGTCCGTTGTTCCCTACGAGTTGCTTGGTTCCATTTGCAGCGCTTCACTCAACTTCTATTCTCCTCCCTATTCACTCCACTACCAATTCACAATGAAAGGTCCTAAAAAGAGTACGGTTCAACAGCGGTTGCACTTCCTCTCCCTTAAAGTGCACTTCTGTAACATCCGAGGAGTGCACTCCAATCTGAATGATGTCCACCACCATCTTGAGACGGAGAGACCACACCTACTCTTTCTAACGGAGACGCAGATCTGCGATCCGTCAGACTCGGCATACCTTGGTTACCCAGGCTATATCCTGGAGTCTCTTTTCCGCCCGCACGCCGGGGTGTGCATGTATGCCAGTGACGCGATCTGTTATCAGCGTCTCCGTTACTTGGAAGTGCCGGACCTTTATACTGGCCTAGACCAAGTGGTTTACGCCTGTATCTATCGTTCACATAGCGGAGATCGGGAGACAACGAGGCTTATGGAATACCTTTGCTTGGTGGTAGGATCCCTTCTGGGTCCGCCTGGCTAGCGACCACCCTTTATATAAAGTCTGCCGCCAAATGTTACCGCTCCGGCGGTAATGTGTTCCGGCAATATTGTATAAAGAGCCAGTTCCTTCCTAAACCCGTGTGCTTTCATCTTCGACCTCATCGTCACTTACCATCAGGTGAGATTGAGGTCAAACGCGGGTTTAGTCACTTATAAAAAAAAAAAAAAAAACCTTGGCAATACAGCAGATAAGATCCAGCAACGTTTTCCCACGGCGCAGTTGGTGTTTCTGGGGGATTTTAATGCTCACCACGGGCAGTGGTTATACCCGTATCAGGACACTGACCATGCTGGCAGAGAGGCTTTTAAGTTTTCGCTGACTTATGGTCTCTCACAGCTTGTTAACGAGCCTACGCGCATCCCCGACGTTGCTGGCCACACTGCGTATTGCTTGGACCTTCTGCTGACAACCGATCCTGACAGATACTCGGTGTCCGTCACTGCTCCTTTAGGGACATCCGATCACTGTATGGTGAAATCTGTATCGCTGTACTCGCCACCTGACACCCGCCCAAAAGGCTCCAGGCGAGTATGGCGTTACAAGTCAGCAGATTGGGATGAAATGCGACATTTCTTCGCATCTTATCCATGGCGGCAAACTTGTTTTACATCAACCGATCCATCGTGCTGCGCTGATGCTGTCTCAAGTGTGATAGTTCAAGCAATGAAATACTACATTCCCCACGCTGACCTATCCCTTGAAACCAAAGCTTGCCCATCGTTCAATAGTGCTTGCCTTGCCGCTGAAAAGCGAAAGCGGGAAGCATACAAAACCTGGGCAAATGCTCGCAGAAGTAAAGCCCTGGATTCGCATGAACTTAAGAAAAGATACAACGCTGCCGCCAAGTCCTGCAAAAAGGTGATCAAAAGAGCTCGTTTTGCCCACATAGGCCGTATCGGAGACAGAATAGCAGCATACCCTTCGGGAAGTAAAGCTTTCTGGTCCCTTGCCAAGTCGGTCGAAACGAACTTTGGTCGCCCGTCGCTGCCACCACTGAGGAAA
The DNA here is from genome assembly GCA_944452665.1 of Stenoptilia bipunctidactyla. Taxonomy (NCBI): domain Eukaryota; kingdom Metazoa; phylum Arthropoda; class Insecta; order Lepidoptera; family Pterophoridae; genus Stenoptilia; species Stenoptilia bipunctidactyla. Next base: position 16,263,592 of record OX101741.1, read on the forward strand.
CCCGATGGTTCTCTGGCCCACACTGCTAAGGAGAAAGCAGATTTATTTGCTAGTATCTTTGCGGAAAATTCTCGTCTAGATTGCCAAGGAAAAATCCCACCCCAATTACCTCAGTTCGGACCTACAATGGGTACCGTTCACATTCGCCAAAAGGAGGTTCTCAAATGCTTGCTGCACCTAGACGAGAACAAAGCTAGTGGTCCAGACGGTATTCCTGCAGTGGTCCTAAAACGCTGCGCAGCTGAGTTGTCTCTCGTTTTGACGCGCCTCTATCGACTTTCATTGGAATCGGGTAAGGTCCCTAAGTCCTGGAAGCTCGCTAACGTTCAGCCAATACCGAAGAAGGGAAGCCGTGCCGATCCTGTCAACTATCGACCAATTTCAATCACCTCCATACTTTGCAAAGTCATGGAACGTGTATTGAATAATCGACTCCTGGCATACCTCGAGACCAACGAGCTCCTAAGCGATAGCCAATATGGTTTCCGCAACGGACGCTCGACCGGCGATCTTCTCGTGTATGCCACTCACTTATGGAGCGAAGCCTTGGAGGGTCATGGTGAAGCAATAGCTGTATCCTTAGACATTTACAAGGCCTTTGACAGGGTCTGGCATGATGGTCTCTTAAGTAAGCTTCCAGCATATGGCATACCAATTAGGCTCTGCGACTGGATATCTGATTTTCTGAGGGAACGGTCTATTCGAGTAGTCTTAGATGGCTACTCCTCCGACCAAATGGCAATTAATGCCGGGGTACCTCAGGGATCTGTTCTCTCTGCAACATTATTCTTGCTGCACATTAATGACCTTTTAACACCGGGCATTATTGGTTATGCTGATGACAGCACTGTTGTAGAGAGATACGTATCCAATGCGCGAGCGAGCCCCCGTGAAATCCAGAGTTTAAGAAAGTCAATGATTGAGCGCGTTGATTTGACCTTACGAAAAGTATCCGATTGGGGTGAGTCGAATTTGGTCAAATTCAACGCGTCCAAAACTCAGGCGTGTCTATTCTCCGCTAAAAAGAGCACCTTCACATTTACGCCCACTTTCCAAAATGTATCTGTCCCCATTACTGACCATCTAGGGCTTTTAGGCGTAACTGTAACGTCCAGTTTAAACTTCGGTCAACAAATTGTGTATATGGCTCAAGTAGCTTCGAAAAAGTTGGGAATCATCTCGAAGGTACGGCGGTACTTCGGCCCTGCACAGCTTCTTAACTTATACACAGCTCAAGTGCGATCGTGCATGGAGTACTGCAGTCATCTTTGGGATGGTTCAGCCAAATATCAACTAGAAGCGCTGGACTCTGTTGACCGAAGAGCCCGTAAACTAATTAATGACGTCGACCTGACAACCAAAAAACTGCAGATCTTAGAGCATCGTCGTAAGGTTGCGTGTCTAACCGTGTACTACAGGATACATTTTGGTGAGTGCGCCAGTGCTCTGTTTGAACGAATTGAACCCTCACCCTTTTACCATCGGACTACTAGACGCAGACAGAACTTCCATCCGTATGTGGTAGATATTCCGAAAAGTCGAACTAAGCGCTTTGACAGTTCCTTTTTGATATGGGTCGCCAAGGTTTGGAATGAACTGCCTGCGTCTATTTTCCCTGACCAGTATAGTCCTAGTACTTTTAAGCGTCGAGTGAATAGGTTTCTCGTGGATGGACGTGTACCACCTTAGTCTTCATGTTCACTTAACATCAGGTGGCATGGAAGACAAACGTCCCATCCATAATTAATAAAAAAAAAAAAATTGAGAGCTGAAAATTACGTTGGTTAGGATGCTTTACAGGTGAATGAACACCGCAACGGCATTAGGCAGTTGGTTATACTACCTTCATCATTCACAGGTGGACCTCGATATTTACAGGAAAAATCGCAAGACGCCATGACTTACGTAAGAAATTACGGCAAACCTCCTTGCGTTTATGTATATAGGAGGAAAACCACCTCAATAAAGACCCCTTGATACCGTTAAAAGCTAGTTTTTTAGAAGGATTAAATGGTCTACTTTGTCGAAGGCCTTTTTGAAATCAGTGTACACACAGTCTATTTGCTCTCCCTCATCAATAGCTTCAAAAAGGGCCGAGGTTTACAGTATTAGGTTACTGGTTGTTGATCTGTTTTTAACAAAACCGTGTTGCTAAGAAAGAATTTGATTAAGACAGTAGAGGATACAGCTATTTGTGAACCAGGCTCTCAAAAATTTTTGACAAAGCAGACAAAATAGATATGGGACGAAAATGTTCAATTTTACTTTTTGAGCCACTTTTATGAACGGGAGTAATATTCTCAGTTTTCCATCTATGCGGAAAGACACCGCTCTCAAGACTTTTATTTAAGACGATGAACAGTGGCAGTACAATAGAAGTAGCAGTTTGCTTTAGGAAGTATGGAGGAATGCCGTCTGGCCCTGGACCCTTACTGCTATCAAGCGAAAGTAACTCTTTTCTTTTCCATGGTAAGTGATAGATTAGAAACAAAGATACTTTCAGCAGAAGAACAAGATGGTGGCGTCCAAGTATCAGGATCTAACTGTGAAGGTTCGTAGACGGACTGAAAAAATGTTGAAAACATAGAACATATCTTATTAGGATCACTTGAGGTCTCATCATTATATGTCATTCTATTAGGGTAATTGCTTCTATTGTCTTTTTTACTGGACACAAAGTGCCAAAAACTTTTTATATTTTTGTTGATATTGACTTCCAAATTATAAATATATTTTTCATAAGTAGGTTTTAAAAGAGATTTGAATTGTTTCCTGTAAAATGAAAACAGTATATAAATCTTTACAACTTGTGTTTTTTTTCATAACCAATCCCGGCTTTATGTTTGAACTTGTAAAGTTTTCTTAAATCATAATACCAATGACCAAGAAGAGGTTTTTGACTTACTTCTTGGAACGTTTCGTTCAATAACTTCATATAAATGTTTATATAGTAGATCAACCGATTCATCAACAGATTTATTTTGTAGCAAATAAGTCCAATCAATGTTCATAATTTCTTTGTTTATCCTCTGGTAATCTGCGCTATGATATAGTAATTTACGTAAGTTATGGCGTTGAAGCCCAAATTTAATGTGTAATTGCAATGTAAACGTGAAAACAGGATGATGACGGTCTCTTAAAACTAAAGGCGAGCTATCTTCAGAGACTAAAGTGGAATCACTGCATAAAAGTAAATCGAAAGTTCGATTATTAAAAAAAAATATATTGTTTAAGTGACATATAAGATATGGCATCTAATAAAGATAAGCCTATTGTGGATATATTACTACTTGAAGGTTCTAAGAATAATGAATTGAGGTTTTTTTCCATTGAATATGGTATGTTATAGTCACCAACAATATAAGTTTGAGCTGGGTTTATCTAATATATAAAATTCTCGTGTCACAGTTTTCGTTGCCATACTCCTCCGAAACGGCTTGACCGATTTTGATGAAATTTTTTGTGCTTATCCGGTATCTATGAGAATCGGCCAACATCTATTTTTTTTTTTATTATTTATATGGCAAAACAACGTTTGCCGGGTCAGCTAGTTTTTGTATCAAAATATATTTCATATGTTGAAAGTGGTGAATTAGGCCTAATGTATGAAGCTACTAATAAGATATTCTCAGGTGGCTGCGCGCGGTTTGATTTACAGAAATGTATTGTAATCGCAACTGTCTCATTCCTAGGTATGCTGGGCCAATGAACTGACGCAGCACGCAGTTCCTGCTTGACAGCCACCAACGCACCTCCGCCGCTTAGTTTCGAGCTTTGTTCTAAGTTTCTGTCACATTTTATCAATAAACTCACTACAGTTCATAGAGGAAGTTAAATTCGTTCCAGTAAATATTATTATATCATAGTTTGACTCCAATATACACACATCAGAAGTGTCTAGGGATCAACATATATTTTTGCAATAACTTTTCTCCTGATTGATATTAATTAAAATTTTCTTTAAGGATTCATCAAATAAAGTGTTTTCGTTTGTCTTCAGTAACGATAAACCAAGTCACCTTTGCATTAATAAAGAAATTTGCCATTTTCCTAATAAAGGGATTTTTGACATTTGAACCACTAACATTAAAGTTCGAAAAAAAGACTGAAATAACAGTTTTCTTTAAAATTTTATTCGGTTACTTAAACAATTCATAATCCGTGTTTCTACCGCGAACACTAACAACACAAGAACATCGGTTTGGCATACTCAAAATGAGTTGATCCAAATCACGCTGTGGAATGGCCGCCATACCCTCCATATTCGGCAGAGCTCTTCTCTGTAGCATATCCCATGCATGCTCAATCGGGTTCAAGTCTGGCGACTGAGCAGGCCAGGGCAGGACATTGATGTTAGCTGCGGCGAGAGTCTGTCTTACAACTCTTGCGGTGTGCGGTCGTGCATTATCATGCATTAACAGAAATAAGGGACGATTTGCACTTGTAGAGGAACGATGACGTCTGAAACAATCGTCTCAGCATAAATTTGAGCGTTGAGGTTGCCTCTGATCCAAATCAACTCAGTTCTTCCGCCGATCCAAATACCCGCCCATACCATGATGGTTCCACCACTATAAGGATGGACTTCCTGGCAGGATTTTAATCGCTGTTGGCGTCCAGGGGTTCTCCAGTGTCGTATACGTCTTGTAATCGGTCTCATACCAAAACGAGACTCATCAGAAAAGCACACGAAACGCCATTGTTCTTCTGCCCAATTTCTGTGTTCAAGAGCCCATTGATATCGAATCGTACGATTGTGCATTGCTATAGGTGGTACCCTTAGCGGTCTTCGGGAATGAAGGTTCACTTCATGCAAGCGGTTTCTGACTGTTTGGTCGCTAATTAAGTTCCCTGAAGAGTGATGAAGCCTAACACCATGGCGGTTATTGTTGGAGCTCTTCGAGTTGTGATTTGAATGTATCGGTCTTGTCTCCGTGTGGTGCAGCGATACCGTCCTCCATGGCGCTCAGCCACGGTACCAGTGCTTCGGTAACGTGTCCAAAGTCGACTGATAACACTCTGACTTGTATTCAGAGCTAAAGCCACAGTACGTTGCCGGGAACCAGCTTCTATCATTCCCACGGCTCTGAGCATTTCTTCCCTGCTTAAATGACGTCGCCGCTCCATAATAACGTTTTAATCAGTAGTAGGGAAACAGTAGCACTAATAATGTCTTCAATGCGTTGTATGTTTTTATAGGGAAAATATTGACAGCTGATTTTCATCTTTTACTCGAATTTGATTGACAGTTCCTGTTTCAAATTATGAAATGCACCAAAAAGGATCTATATAAATTTATAAAATCGTAAATTGATTACAAAGCCACATCTCAATCTCAAGAAATCCGCATAAAAATGCTTGATCCCTAGACACTTTTGATGTGTGTATTAATATATAATTCATTAAATTTAGTCTTGAGCCCATTACAATTTTGATAATAAACTCGTAAATCAGTAGCCATGACTAGATCCAAACAATAACAAGTATAGGTAAGTATAATGCACTGTTACAACAATTAAACGTATAATTATTTTAAGAATATGAAATTTAATTAGTGTGGGATACGTTAGTAAATATTTGAATAAGATTTCATGAATTCCAATTTCAACAATACAATGTAATACTACCAAAACCACAGATAAATATTTATATGAATAAACATTTCGGGGAGACCGTTTGTATAAGAAATTGCTAAGTTCACTTAATTTTTTCAATGTCAAGCTCATTTTTAATAAAAAGTACTGGGCAGTTATCTTCCTTTCGCACCATGATAGAAGCGTTTTTAATCCAAGCATATTTAAATTTCTTTTCCGCACATTTAATTTTAACATTACGAAACAACAATTTATGCTGAAGTGTTAAATGTTCATAAATAAAAATTCTATCCTGACCCGCCTGTTGTAACAACTTTATATCAATTCCGCCACGATGTTGTTTAGCTGCAGTAATAACGTTATCTCGAAGTGTGCGTGAGTGGAACTTGATAACAAAATTCTTGGGGACAGGTTTGGATGTCGCTGTGTCGGTGTGCGCGTGCGGCACCCGATGAGCGAATACGACATCACTGGCTTGGATGGGCAATTTTAATATGTTAGCGATGTTTTGTATAATTAATAACAAATATTCATTCTTGCGTTCAGGCAAATTGCGTATTTCGACATTGGCCTGTCTCGAGGATTGCTCCATATCATCCAGGCGCCTAGATAGGAGGGAATTTTGAATTTGTAATCCGCTACAAATATATTGTAATTTGGTTAATTCTGAGGGCACTTTCTCAATCTCCGGAATGAAATTTACACATTTTTCAAGATCAGTTATCCTCGTGGCTAACCCCGACACTTTGCTATCCATAGCTAAATAGGAAGAAGCTAAGGTTTTAACCTCCTGTTGTAAACTTTCGATAGAAGATGTGACTTTCCCCAATTCAGTGCTAAGGCATTGTTGTACAGAGTTGGTTATTATTTCGGTTATACTTATTTCCATTTTGCACTTCCATTCATCCAAAGAGTCTAACAAACTATTTTGTTTTTTTGGTGAATTTTCGGGGTCAGATGACATTTGTCTTTTCTTGCGGGGGTTGACGTAGACAGGAGAATCACATTTTGATAAATCTGGATTAGGCACAGCAACTTCCGGTAATTTGTGTTGTTTTAAACTGCTCATTGTTAATTTATTTCACTTTTACACTAAATAACCCGCAACTTATTACAATGCACTCAAATGTATGCAAGGTATAATTTGTCTTATTGTTTGCACAGTAAGGTCCAAGTTGGAATAGCGTAAGTAACGGTTTCATATTTGTAAAAATCTCAGCAACGAACGATCGCCCAAACGCACGTCAGATATGTGCGACGGCCGTGCGGGTGAAGATATATTAAATAATAATTAATAATAATAATAATTATAATAAATCTGTAGAGAGGTCAATTCTGTACATGAAATATTTTTTCAAAATAACTATCAGGGGGTGATTATAGTGATCGATACTGATGCCAAAAATGCAATCAGTAAAATTTTTGTCTGTCTGTCTGTCTGTATGTTCCTTATAGAAACAAAAACTACTCGACAGATTTTTACAAAACTTGGTAAAATTATTCTTCATACTCCTGGGCAGGTTATAGTATACTTATTATCACGCTACAATCAATAAGAGCAGAGCAGTGAAGGGAAATGTTGGAAAAACGGGAGAAGTTACTTCATTTTTTGAGCTTCCGTCGCGTGTGCAGCCTTAATAGTTAAAGCTACATAGAAATCATGTATGACGGAAATATTCTACATAAAATTATATAAAAAATATCCCACAACAGTATATATCTATATTTTATGGTTGACTCACAATAACACGTGTAAATCCCGATAGCTTAGCAGTTCGGAGCTTTCTGATTATATTTGTTTACTCTTACGTTTATCCCTAATTACTCATCCCTAATTAAAAATATTAACATTATTACCTATTCAATAAAAAAAGAATCATAGAAATCGGTAGGTATAGAAACACCAAATTTATACATGAAATACGCTAATAACCCATCACGCGTGAATACTGAATGATATAGGGATTATTTTTGCGTAACGGTTGCCGCGCTCGACGCGGCTCGTGGCGGTAGGGTATAAAAAGGCGGGAGGCGAGCGCAAGCTTTTGCGCGATTTAATATAGGTAGGTACAGAAGGAACAAGCGTTACATTACCTGTTAAATTTCCCCAACCAATTTTAACTTATTATCGAGGGCATAGAGTTCAAATTCAAGTAAAAAATGTTGACAGATTTGTAACGCTTGATGTACTGCTTTCTGTACATACAGAGATAAAATGGAAATCAAGGTTTTGTTTATTTCATAATCGTTTCTGCCTCTTGGAAGTCAGAAACCGTAGATTTCTTCGGAATAAAAAGTAACGTATGTGTTAACTACTATACCAAATTACATTAATATTGGCTTAGCCGTTTGGCAGTGAAAAGCAGCCATACATAACTATACGTAGTATTGTATGTACACTGATAATGGCTGGATGGATGGATTTTGCTATTCTTTCACGCAAAAACTACTTAGCTTTACCTAGAATAACAATAAGCTAAGTATAATTAGGTAATGAAGATATTGCATGAATTAGGTAAAATTGAAGGCATTAAATAAAACACTTTTTAACCGGATTAATGGCGTATAATTTATGTTTTACATTTTAACTCGACGTTTAGGTGTCTTTGCAGACCCCGTGGTCACGAGCGACTGTTAAAATTTAAAATGTAAATATACGCGATAAATCCGGTTAAAAAGTGTTTTATTTAATAGTCATACATAATAGTTATCGCGAAAACTTAAGACAATATTAAAATTTAAGGCACTTTGGCACCCGATTTGTTTACAACGCTATGTGCCTTTGTAATGTACCTAATAGATAGTTACCTACCTATGTTTGTGGTAAGGAGTTATACATATTATATGGGCGAAGATTCTTCATTTTTATTTTTGTTATTAAAGATAGTTAGGACCTTGGAGAAGAAAATAACCTACTCGAAATACTAATTCAATACAGACGAAGTCGCGGGCATCATCTATGTAATATACCTACCTACCTATACTTTTTCACAAAACCTAGGTGAAACTGCGGATCACTGCTTTGTTGTAACAGTTTTTGAAGTAATTCTGTCTGTTTATCTATCAGTAACGCTTTCACAGCTAAACTACTGAGTCGATTTTGACGAAATTTAAAATAAGGTAAGTTTCAATTTCAAGGAGGATATAATAATAGTATTTATCCAACTCTAATAAACGGTATCCACGCGGACGAAGTCGCGGGTCACAGCTAGTTAAATAATAAAGCTATGGGAGTGCTGATAATTTCTGCACAGTTCCTCCAAAATACGGGTGGGATGCCGTCACATCCAGCTCCTTTAGAATTATTTAGCAGCTTAACTGTGTCGATAGAGGATACGGTATGTGGATATGGTATCTATGTCATTTAATCAATCTACTACTACTGCGATTATTATTTTCGTGTGTAGCACTAGTGAGCGTACCAAATACACTTTTAAGAAGTTATTGAAGGCTTTACATATCTCCCTACCTTCAGTGTATTTTTGGTCACGGTACGTTAACATTTGCGAGTAATTACAACTGCCTCGCATAGACTTGATATACGTCCAAAGAGTTTTTGGATTATCAATATATATAAAACAGTTCCGTTACTGACTGAGTGACTGAGGTACTGAGTGACTGAGTGACTGAGTGACTGACAGACAACGTACAGCCGTAACTACTGGGCGTAGAGAGCTGAAGTTTGGTGCATACATTCTTTAGGGGATGTAGGGGTGCACTAAGGAAGGAATTCCCGAAATTCCCACGGGAACGGGAAATATAGGACTTTTTAGTTTGTATGAAAAATCTTATTCCTTGAGCGCACCGATGTGAAACTTGGTGTAAAGGTTTTCAATATGTGTCTGGTTGTGTTATGAAAGGAATTCCCGAAATTCCCACGGGAACGGGAAATATATGATGTTTAATTTGTATGAAAAAATCCCATCCCTTGAGTGCACGGATGTGATACTTGATATAAAGGTTCCTCAATAAGTGTCTGTTTGTATTATGGAAGGAATTCCCGAAATTCTCACGGGAAGGGGTTGGACTTTTTAGTTTGTATGAAAAATCTTATTCCTTGAGTGTACGGATGTGATACTTGGCATGAAGGTTCTTCAAAGAGTGACTGGTTGTGCTACGAAAAAAAATCCCAAAATTCACACGGGCACGGGAAATATATGATTTTTAGTTTGTATGAAAAAAACTTATTCCTTGAGTGCATGGGTGTGATACTTGGTATTAAGGTGAAAGAAGTGGGTGTCTGGTTGTATAGTTTCTGAAATTTCCACGAGAAGGGTAGTTAAGCGCATACGAAGTTGCGGGATAAAGCTAGTGGGCTATAAATTTTTCGGCTAGTTTTGTAAATTTATCAAAACAGTCAGCTTGAACGCATTGTGGTCGTTTGCCTAATAGTGAAAACTCGTCCTGATAAATTGCCGTATTTTTTTCAGTTTTTGTGATTTTTTTATATTTTTAATTAATTAATTTATTTATTTTTATTTTATTATTTATGTACACACTGATGTAAAAATACAGGGTTACTTAAATCTAACATATGTACAAAGGTACTGCTTATTTCTAAAAGAAATTTCTACAAGCAGACCTGTGAATGGAGAGTTGTAACCGAAGCAAAATTAGTGCGTGCGTACCTAACAGAAATAATATTCCATTAGAATATATTATTACTAAATACTATCAATAAATAAACACATACTTAAATATATACTAAACATATACATACATGTAATACAATATTACAAGTTATATTCGTTGATTAGTATTTGACTTTATGTTGTTATATCATGAGAGAGGTAATGCTCCCTTACTCTTTTTCTAAAAATTGTTATGGTTTTTGACTCACGTATATCGAATGGTAATGAATTCCACAATCTAACAGCATGTAAATTGAAGGAGTGGGAAAAGAAATCGGTTTTATGAGGTTTTATATATAAGAGAGTACGTTTATGTGCTCGGCATAGCGTATCTTCAGAATGGACGAAGGAGAAATGCTCACTCAAGTAATTTGGAGCATGTGGATTATGTAGGACGTTGAAGAGAGTACACAGAATACGAGTATTCCTTCGCAATCGGATCGGGAGCCACTTAAGTTGTTTGCGGTATTCAGAAACATGGTCGTACTTTTTGAGGCCGAAGATAAAGCGTATGCATAGATTTTGCAACCGTTCTAGCTTACTTAGAAGCTCCTCAGTAGCATCTAAGTAGCAGACGTCGGCATAATCAATGATAGGCTGAATAAGCGCTTGCGCAAGGGAGATCTTCGTCTGCAATGGTAAGAAGTTTTGAAGACACTTCAGCGTGTGAAAGTAGTAATGTACCTTACGACTGATTTCACCTACGTTAGCACGCCATGATAAATTAGAATCTATAATAACTCCTAAGTTCTTGGCTATGTCGGTGATAACAATTGGTGTGCCATCAAAAATAACTGGAGGGAGATTAGCCAGATCGAGGCAACCGCGCATATGTCTGCTACCAAGTATCATTGCTTGAGACTTGTCGGGGTTCACACGTAATCCGAATGATTTGGCCCAGCTGCTGATGCAAGACAAATCGTTGTTAATCGCTGAAACAGCTGAGTTAACACTGTATACTGCGAAATGCCGGTAAATCTGCAAGTCGTCAGCGTAAAGATGATACTTACATGAAAGAACTTTAGTGATGGTATTTATAAATATAGAAAAAAGTAGAGGAGACAGCACGCCACCCTGGGGTACGCCCGCAACAAGATCGCACCATTCAGAGTAAGACTCATTAAGGCGGACCAGCTGAGACCGTCCCCGAAGATATGAATTGAACCAAGCTAATGCAGAAGAAGTGAAATTAAGGGATCTCAATATTCCTAGTAAGATATCGAAATCTACGGAATTAAAGGCGCTACTGAAGTCAAGTAGCACAAGCAGTGTTAGAGATCTATTTTCCATTGCCCACCGAATATCGTCAGTCACATTGATGAGGGCAATCACGGTACTATGTCCTGGTCGAAAACCAGATTGATATTGACTCAAAAGACAATTAGAGGTTATGAATGATGACAACTGTTTGTGTACAAGGTGCTCAAGAACTTTGGAGAGGAAGGACAGGATTGAAATAGGTCGCAAATGTGTAAGAGAACTAGGTGATGGAACTTTAGGTAAAGGCATTACATTTGCATGTTTCCAGGAAATTGGGAAAGTACCAGTGGACAGGGAATAGTTGAAAATGTGTGTGAGGATAGGCAACAAATAACGCAGGATCATGGTGATCATTTTTGAGCTCAACTTGTCATTACCAACTGCGACTGACGAGATCAAAGAATGGATTCCTTGACGTTGTCTTCCGAAACAAAGACAAAAGAGAACGGAGGATGTGAAGAAGAGATATTTACTAGCGAATTTAATGTGTCAACTTTAATATTGGGATTTAAAGTAATAGGGGGTTTCGAAAATTGTTGATTCAGAGCATTCAAGTCAAAGTATCTCGTCATAACCTTATAGCCGCACACGCAAATCAGCTAACATCTATGACTTTCACTCACCTGATTGACTACAGACGAGACATTCACTGTGTTGCCAGAACGAAAATTAAATAAGGCTGTCTACAAGTGAGCAATCTAGTGACATAAATAACACTACACATTTGATTTATATTAACCTGGATAGATGGCGCTGTAGACAGATTTGCATCAGCTTCGAGTTATCTTTTTTTTAAATATAAAACTTATGAAAATGCCTTATTTTTGTGGAGGATGCAAAGAAGAAGTCAAAAGACAGAGGGTCGTGTGTAGTCAGTGCAAAACCAGTTTTCATCAAACTTGTGTGAATTTCTCTTCCTCAAAAACTTTTCCTTCGTCTAAAATTCCACCTGGATGGTGTTGCCCTGATTGTGTAGCCAAAACACGTAGAGCTGGAGACAAAACTAATACTCTTATACGCAGCACCAACAGTGAAATTCCTACTAAAAGTGGTGATGACACAGATGCTAACTCTGAATTAGAAACAGACTCTGAATGTGCTACTCAAATTTCTTCACTTCTTGACGAAAAACTGACAACACTGATAAGGCAGGAAATACAAAACACGCTTAAACGTGAAATACGTAATAATAAATAATAAATAAATAATACGTAATACTGTTTTTAAAAATATTTGTATTTTAAAAACAGTTCTCAAAAAAGAACTTAGCTCGCTCAAGGAAGATCTTTCCGATTAGAAAACTGCGGTTCAATACATAAGCGAGAAAACTGAGGAACTGGAAAAATCATTTACCGCTACAAATACCAAAGTTGGAGAATTAGAGCGTGATAATAACGCTACGAAACAGTCTTTATATAATATTAATAAACGGATTAACGATTTGGAACAGCAACTCCGTGAATCAAACCTAGAATTGCATGGAATACCAGAGGCAAGGGGCGAAAACTTAAACGAAATTTTATTAACCATAGCTAGATTAATAACTTATGACTTAGTCCCATCCCAGGTCATTAGCTGCAGTCGAGTTGCCCATTTTAGTAAGGAAAGTCGTCGACCTCGTACTGTAGTGGTGAGGCTTCCAAATCGACGCCAACGTGACGAACTGTACTCAGCAGTGACTAAATATCACACTACGACAACAAGCTGAACACTTCTCACGCTGGATTGCCTGGAACTAAAACTCCAATATTCGTGGCAGAACACCTAACTCCACACAATAAACAGTTACACGCAGCCGCAAGACTAAAGGCAAAAGAAAAGTCCTACAAATTTGTGTGGGTACGCAACTCTAAAATATTTGTCCGCAAAAACGAAACTTCTCCTCCTATACTAATTAATGATTTAAGCGCTATAGAGAAAATTTGTTAACATTTTATGTATTATCTTCCTTGTAAATTCCATATTAAATTATTATTATTATTATTTTTAAGTTCGGTATTATAGTTTTTATTTTGTTAATGGTTTTATCCATTTTTTATCAAAACGTTCGCGGGCTCAAATCCAAATGTCTCGAATTATCTGAAAATATTTCACTTAACAACTACGATATAATCTGTTTAACTGAAACGTGGTTGGATGATACTATTAATACATCGGAATTGTTTGATTCAAGGTACTTGGTTTACCGAAGAGATAGATCGTTAGATTTCAAAACATTTTATAAAAAACATCATGGTGGAGGTGTGATTATCGCGGTAAAAACGGCTCTTGTTTCACACAGTAAAGAAATTGGCATACTTTTGTCGAGGACCTTTGGATTCAAATAAAAATTGATAACTTTTATTTTAATCTGTGCACAGTGTATTTACCATCTTATATAAGTACAGAACATTTCAGGGACTTCTTGAATCAATGTGAGGAAATAATTTTAAGTAATCCTGAATGCCGTACTGTTATTTTGGGTGATTTTAATTTACCTAATATTAAATGGTCTCAAGGAAATATCGACTCAAATAAATCAACATCGAATCCGGTGAAAGAGACTCTCCTAAGTGATTTTGTATCCCTTTCCGGTATGAAACAAATAAATGACATAAGCAAGTTTTTTTTTATTTATTTATTTAAAAAACAGTTTATCTATTACAGTTTATAGCACATCTTAAATCACTAAAATTTGTCTGATGTGTCATCACAGTTCAGTTCTTGTACATACTTATTTATAGCCTTAATAATTATTCTTACTATATTACACATTATATTATTTATAGCAACTTAAGCAACGTATTAAGTAATAACAATTTAATGTTTTTATCTAATTATATATTATATGCCTACTTATGTTTAATTCTTTACATTTCTGAATGTATACCTACTGTCGCGTCAAGCGAATAGGTAAAGTTTATATTTATTTTGGCAACACGAATTTAGTTCGCTTTTATGTCGCGTGTCTATTGGTGGCGCTGCTGTCACATCTGACAGATGACGACGATGTGGTTTGGCGCGATTTTAATATGGCTGTTACTTTAATGTCTTAAACTGTGAAAAGTTTTCTCATAACGTGCTTTCGGTACTAGCAGGACAGAGGTGATTGTTCGTGTGGTGCCTGGTGTTGCAGCCAACAAGTCGAGCCCTTGTGGATCTTAAGCTGAGTATTTCCTGTTGATATATTGCCACGTTGGTTCGGTATCGTATGATTTTATATAATTCTTATTTCCCATAAAGTCTGAATAGTGCATGTTAATACTCCCACAACGGTTAAGATATCATGTACATTATGTATGGTCGCCCACGATGGGGCGGCATGTGTTTACGCAGATGCTCACTATGGAGCTGCTATGTCTGCCTATGTACATTATGTATGGTCGCCCACGATGGGGCGGCATGTGTTTACGCAGAGGCTCACTATGGAGCTGCTATGTCTGCCTATGTACATTTATGTATGGTCGCCCACGATGGGGCGACAGCTCAGCTGAGATGTCTAATAGTGTTTGAGGAACCTACTTCCGATGCGGAGACGTCCGCGAGGTCCTTATCACTTCACGTACTATGTATAATTGCCCGAAGTCAAATGTGTAATGTGTACAACTCATTATATTATCCGTATCTATTTATTATGAGTATATGTGAGCAGCGCACACACTGTGCGTGAGCTCTTATATTATGTGTGTATCTATAAACATTAAATAAGGTACTCCCAATATATATTTCCACTTCAAGTGAACAATACGTTCATTATAACCTTAGTGGTGGTATGAATGAAGTACTCATCTTCCGTTTTACTCTACAGGAGGTGCAGTCAATCCTGTAAGTCACATTTCAATCCAGCGAAGCAGATAAAATGAAGACCCATGAACCCAAGGCGTAAACACATGATTGCTACATCGCGATAACAACTAGAGAAACTGAGTTACACACATGTTTGTTCATAATGCAAAATATCTCTTTTTGTACATATTAAACTCATTATAACTTCATAAAGGTGTTTAATTTACAAATAGGTTAATAGAGAGATAGACATTGCAGATATACAATTCTTACATAATTATAACAAGAGATTAATATATATTATTTTCCTTTTTGTTTCGCGATATGGTGGAGTGTGCCGGGTGCATGGGTTTTTATTATTCTTACTTGCATTAATTTACTAAAATCTTTATTTAAATTTAAACTATGTGACATTTCAGGCTAAAAAACAAGATATTTTTTTTTATGGCAGCATTAACGTCCTTAAGTTTTAAAATTTTCTTCCTTAAATAAGATTAAATTATTTCTTATAATTAGAATTACAGATAGAATAATGCCATTTTGTAATTATGGCAACTCTCGCCAAATACGCAAGTAAGCGATCTTCCCGCGCTTTTGTGTATAAACTAATCAGCGCGCGCGTCGATCGCTTATTATTGGTTAAAAAAAATCTGATCCTAATTTAATACCTGTGACGACATTTCCGCTGGTTGCCCCGGGAGGGTCGATCGAGGTCCCTCGAATGTTATGTCAGGCTATGCCAATTAAAATAATGAGCGTAAATACTTCCCTAAATATTGTCTGAATATTTAAGTTTTGATAAATTACATTTTATTTTATTTATACTTGATTTATTAGCTATTTTTAGTTAAATAGTTGCTAAACGTACGTAATACCAACATGGATATTGAAATAGGACTTCCATCGACCGTGTTTGAATTGATTGATTGATTCATTTTGGGAATCGATTGCTATATCGATTCGAGTCGAGGTCTTGTATTTAATATTACAGGGTAGTAAGATGTGTTCATGGAGAATTGGAGACTTGGAAAATGCAACCATGATTCAAGCAACATCTAGTTGTATTGTAAAGGAAGAAATGACGCAGATAGTCTACTTTCCTTTGTGTGACAGTATTTATTCCCTTTTTTCTTATTAGTAAACATGTGGGTTACTAGGTATGTGTCATTTATAAGTTATGATCGTTAATGAAACAGAAAGGATATTATTATGTATGTAATCTATAGCCTTTGTTGATATCGAATGAGCAAGTATTGAATTTCGATTAAAGAGGAATCGATAGTTTTTGAAGATCGATTTTATCGATTTATCAATCTCGGATGTTGATTGATTGAGTGATCTACTATGCGACGCGCGAGTGATGCGTTTCTACTTTCTTTCTTTTATCGTCGTCGGTTGTGATTGCATTGGTGCATTTGCGTTATAATTAATTAATTAAACACATCTAAGTATAAATAAGCTTAAGTGAATAGAGATAGTATCAAAACTGTAAGTATAAACTTTGCATACAATCGATTTAAGCAAATTTATATGCAATTTATGGAATGTGTTTTGTCGGATGAGTTTTACAAAATGGTGGTTAGACTTCCTTCATAAGCTTTACACGTTTGTATGAGGTACAAACTCGCTATAGGTTTATTCCGATAAGAGATACTATGTATGTTTAACTTGTACTTTAGACGATTATGATTATTTCGAAATATCTCACTAAACATTCGGAGTACGAGTTTTTACTAGAACATGTGCTGTTGCGTAGTTGCGGAATGTGAAAAAACTTCCATTGAAACTTAACTTATATTGTTACTTTAGAATGCTGCTTCCCCGATTTCCAGAGTAAAGTTGTTACAATAAATAAAGGATATCCAGTACAGTAGGCCGATTCTCTTAATAAAAAGTGAACGTACGTGCGTCAAGAGAACGTTGCAGTGCAGTTGACGCGCAGGATAAATTTGGTAATCTCTTATTTCAAACTCTGAACGTCGACTGCACGTCGACTTCACTTCAACTGCACGTCAACGTATGCTTAAGAAACCATAAAATAGTGCGTAAGCAGCTGAAACAAGAATGAATACTGAACCAAAAGGAATGAAAACCGTCAATGCGCATGTCTTCTTGTCTCGAAAGTTGACATGAAGTGCCAAAATATATGTCAGTGGTAGGTAAGTAAATAAACCGAGGGAGATTTAAAGTTTACTAAAAACAAATCGATTTTCTATTTCAAAAGTGATTTCAATAAACAATTTAAGATTAAAATTTTACATAGCTGTCGAAATTCACTTTTCATACTAATTTCAGAAGTCTTTCAATAGAAAAACTGTATCTACGAGGCAATTTGAAATACTTGTAGAATCTCTACATAAAGATTTCTCTACATAAAGATTCTCTCTACATAAAGAAAGCGCTAAGCTCGGCCGACTAAAAAGTAGAGATGCGCGGCATTGTAGCAAGCAGCTATGGCAAGAAATAGCCAATGCAGAAGAAAGGTCTCCCGCTGCTCTATCTCAGATTGCAGATGCCATTTCTACAATCGCCCAAGCACAAACAAAAATAGCAGTAACAATTTACAGCAAAGGTATATAAAATTTACAATCATAATCT
This sequence comes from Stenoptilia bipunctidactyla, assembly GCA_944452665.1. Lineage (NCBI taxonomy): Eukaryota > Metazoa > Arthropoda > Insecta > Lepidoptera > Pterophoridae > Stenoptilia > Stenoptilia bipunctidactyla. The sequence continues at coordinate 16,281,440 of OX101741.1, forward strand.
TTTCATTTTCCACAAATGTACACACTGTACACAATGTGTGGTGACACTGGTGACTAAAAAATGAATGTTGTTGGTTTTCTTTAAAATATTATTATTTATTTAAGTTGCTTCCAATAAAACAAATATATTTTCTATTAAAGCTTTTTATTTAACAACAGAACGTCCTACACGTAGGTATTTAGTCAGGAGGAGGTATTTGATCTACACAGGTCAATCATATGTTCCTATTGGACCACAGGGCATTTATGAGAGATCTCTGTACAGCGTTCCGTGCACCAAGTCTATACTTCGGGAAGCTTGTGGTAATTCAATGTCTTTCCGAATGCTGGCTTCAACGTATGTACTGCCCAAAATGTTTCGTCTTGTCTGAACTGCAATGTTATGCAAAACTGCACATGCATTGACCAATTTTGCAGCAAACACTGGGTGATAGTGTAGGCATCTTGCCACCAGACAGCATCTAAAAATGTTCAAACAGATTTATATTCTGAATACAAAATTATCTTTATTGTTGATGAATTATGTACCTATTAAGTATTTATTGACTTGCCTATATCTAGCCTTAAGAACACCTATGCAACGTTCAACAGTATTACGAGCAGTCACATGCATTCCATAATAAAGTGCCTCTGGAGTAGCTGGGGTAGCATTTAAATAAGGTGTCATTAAGGTTTTTCTTAAGAGATAACCACTGTCACCTATAAACATAAAATCATTTTAAAGAAGTGTTCATCCACATCTCATTTCAAAATGTACCTTAATCTTAGCGAACTTTGATGAGATCTCTCCCTGAAGGTATATGACTCTCCAATTAATGAAAGGACGATGCTCACATATTATACCAAATTTAAGTCATTATAATAAAGAATCATGTTATTAAATTTCACCTACAAATGTTTTGTCATTGCTGAGAAAGATTGAGATGGCCAACACCGAAATTTCCAATCCGTCGTTTTAAATATTAAACAATACTTATTCTGCTTACCTAGTAGGTATATTTGTTCCCCTTCATCAAATAGGGAATTCAAATAGGAATTCAAGGGATGATTAGTCCATATAGTGGAATCATGCATTGATCCAGGATTGCTAGGATCTATGCACAGTATTTTTAAGTCTGCATCACATATCTTTAAGAAATGTTAAGCATTTGGACTGAATCTGGAAATAAAACGGTCTTAGTTTTAAGTCTTAAATAAGCAGGATTTAAAATATGTTTAATATCGCTTACCCCTATCTAGTCTATAACTTTTTATAAATAGTGCATCATTATTATCTCGTCGCCGTCTTAGCCTTGCTGGACGTGCATCTTCAGCGTGGCTTATTTCTAAAATGTGCCAAGCCAAATGAAAACTCATTTTTAATACACAAAATTTAGAGAAAAGTTTGTGAAAGTTCCTTCACATAAACTGCGAAACTGCGTCTTGTTTACGTCGAAAACACTGCGAGATTTGACATTTCTCGTAAGTAAAAAAATATGGGAATACGGAATCACTGCGACTTGACTGCAACGTAACTGCGAACTAATTTAGGCGACTACCATTTTTTGGTTTTCTTGCAGTGAAGTCGACGTCGACGCGCATTTGACGCGGTTACTCAAATATCATTTAAGGGAATACCGATTTGATATATTTTTGACATATTTTCGACGCGACGTTGCAGTGCAGTTAAAGTTTTGTTAAGAGAATCGGGCTGCTGTTCTATCACAGTGAAGACACACATATCATTATACTGCGCAGCAGAATTTCTGTTTTAAGTAGTAATGGTTACTTGCCTATTTAATTAAATACTTAGGTACCATATCTATGGTCATTTATATATGCATTCATAAACTTATATTAGCATCAGAAAATGCTATTTAAATCCAATCATATATTTGCCAAAATGCAATGTTTTTAAATGAAGATTTAAATTTTGAGCATGATAATACTCACTTACATATTATTAGTTAAACATATTAGTTATAACAATTACAGAAAACTAGGAATAGTATGTAATTAATGTCATGTTTCAAAGGCTAAAAAATTCTTATTATTTCTAACAGAATTGCATATTTCTGCTTTGTACAAACATGGTAATGAAAGAATTTAAAATTTCTTGAAATAGGGTTTACAACATTCATCATATTTAATGCCAGCATTATATATGAAGTATTGTGATTTAAATACTCTTTCTACTTCTGCACTGTTGCCTCAGTTTATCAAACCGTAGCAAAGGAATGATCCAGTGTACCCATGATAGGCAGAGCTGGTTCGACAGATGCTATTATTTCAAAGTCTGTATAGAGCAAATACAAATTTGTTAATAATACATTACAATACACAATTTATAATACAAATGCATAAAGGAGGATGATTAGGTTTTGCCATCGCTAGTTAAAATGTAGAATATTTTTATTTATGTGAATGATATCTTCTTTAAGATACGTCAGTCCTGTCAGTGAGGTACACCTGGAGAGGAGTCAAGTAACGACACTTCAAAGAGAACAGAACCATGGAGGAAGAGGGTTCTGCGGCAGAGGAAATAATTAAGAGGAGACTTCATGACATCACAAGTAGGATCAAGCTTCTTAGTACAGAAGCCGACTCATATTGCAAAGGTAGCGATTTTAGTATTAATAATGCACAAGTTTGTGCGTCTAAATTGGAAAACATGATCAAGAGATTTACTTTGGATCTTAACGAATACTTTAGGGTATCCGATAACCTATCAGCTGACGAGGTATCTGAAATGAGCAGCATGCAACTGGACGGAGAGGAAATATTAGCGGAATTGAAACATACTTTAGATAAATTTATGAATACTAACAACAGTGAAGGACAGAGTCGAAACTTCTCAACAAAGTTACCGACTTTGTCATTACCAGAATTTTCTGGTGACGTGTTGGCTTGGTGCGAATTTTGGGATATTTTTAAATCAAACATTCATGACAGACCGATACCGGATGTGGACAAGCTACTATATTTGAAATCAATATTGAAAGACGAACCACGCAGGATCATTGATGGATTGGAAACTACTAACAACAACTACAAGATAGCAGTACAACTTTTGACGGAGAGATATGGGAAAACTTCTTTGATAGTCGATGCCCACTACAGTGCCATAAGTAAACTGAAGACTGCTAGTTCTATTGATGAGTGTCGTACCATACTTAATGATATGGAACGGCACCTCAGGGTGCTCCAGTCACTGGGGGAAGATGTGACTCATAACCATCTTCGACATATCATCAAAGAGAAGTTTCCATCTGACATCATTTATGAGATGCAACTGAGGAAGAGGCGTGATAAGGATGATTTAGAGGAAATGAGAAGAAATTTAGAAATAATTATCAGTGCTAGAGAAGAGGCTGACAGAGCTCGGTCAGAGATGGACCAAGATCTTGCCAAGAAAGAAATGTATACTACCAGAACACTACATATGACTGACAAGAAAGTTACACACGCCAACTCTAGAAAATTCAAGAATAACTTCAGTAAAATCAGGAAGCACTTTAAAGGAAGGAGTGTCAACGAGCCAAAACCATCTACATCAGACAATCATAATAAGTATAGGAAGCGTATTCCTGAAAGGGCATGGAAGGTGAATAACAGCGTTTCGAAGAGAAGAAGATTGTCATGTATGTTCTGTAGTGAGGAGCATTTTTCTGATCAGTGTCGGAAATATAAGACTACACAGGATAGGAAGGCTGTACTTAAGGGAAGGTGTTTCAATTGTTTTTCGGAAGGTCATGTAGCTAAGTTTTGCAAGATAAAGAGGAAGTGCCCATACTGTAACAGGGATGGTCATAACCGAGCGTTGTGTTTTGACAAATTCAAACCAAAAGTCGAAACTACATTAGCTACAATGGACAATGATAAACTCACACTACTGCAAACAGCTATTGTGAAAATAACTAGTAAAAGGGATACAAATACTGTACTTGAATGTAGGTTGTTATTGGATTCAGGATCTCAGAGATCATACATCACTAAAGAAATCTCGAGAAAACTGGATCTACCTGTAGTAGAAGAAAACAATCTATCCATATTTGGCTTCGCGAAGGAAACACCGCAAGAGTTCTACAGTCCTCGTGTAAGATTAGAAATGATAACAAAGACCAACAAAGTTGTTGAATTATATGCCAATGAAGTACCTTCTATCTCAAGAGGGGTGCCATCGCCTAAGATGAAGAATGAAGATAAAACCTTAGCAGATGATGGATCCCTGGGAGACAGAGTGGACATACTGGTTGGCAATGACTATTATTTCAATCTGATTTTGACAGAGAAGAAAAGGTTAAACTCCAATTTCTTTATGGTCAATTCTGAATTCGGATGGATTGTCAGTGGAAGGGTTTCAAGTGACAGAAAGAAGAATGAAGGTTCTTTGTCATTTATTACATATTGTCAAAACCAGGACCCTAACTGTATCTACTTCAACGAACCAGACCTACCACTCAGGAATATGGACATTTCATCCCTTTGGACACTCGAAAGTGTTGGAATAATAGACAACCCAAAAACAACAAGAGAAGAGGAAGCTATTAGTCATCTCAACAATACTATACAATTTGTAAATGGCAGATATATGGTACAATGGCCATGGATCGAATTTCCTCCCGAGTTACCTACGAATTTTGGATTAGCCTATGGTAGGCTGAAAGGTTTGCTACAAAGACTTACTGAAGACTTAATAAAAGAATATCAAAATATCTTTGAAGACCAATTGAAGAATGGAATAATAGAAGTAATTGATCCCGAAGAAGACGTCTATACCCAAAGGATACCACCGGTACATTATCTCGCCCATCATATGGTGAAGCAGGGAGATAAGAAAGGTCGTATAGTCTACGATGCGTCTGGAAAGCTCAAGGACTGCAAGAGTTTGAATGACTGTATGTACAGAGGTCCATCGATGATAGCAGACTTAGTAGCATTGCTTATTCAATTCAGAACTCATAAAGTAGCGATTACAGCAGATGTGGAAAAGGCATTCCTACAAATAGGATTGCAGACAAAGGACAGAGACGTGACCAGGTTCCTATGGATAAAAGATATACGTAAACCCTTTTCAATGGATAACATCATTCACTTACGTTTCTGCAGGATACCGTTTGGAATAATTTCAAGCCCGTTTATATTGACAGCTACTCTAAAATACCACATATTGCAGAGAGTTCCTGAATTGGCTTCTAAAATAGTGGACAAATGCTACGTGGATAATCTTGTAACCGGAACTGACTCAACTAAAGAAGCAATTCAACTCTACAAAACTACGAGAAAAGTCTTCAGCGAGATATCGATGAATATTAGAGATTGGATAAGTAATGATGAGACCTTTATGGAAACTATCCCTGCAGTCTTCAGAGCTAAACAGACAGATAAAACCAAGATATTAGGACTATTATGGGATGTAAAGAAAGATACTTTAAAGTTGAATATTAAGTCAGAAATATTTGATGAAGAAAATGTAAGGGAGCCACAAAGTAAGAGAAAGATATTAAGTACTATAGCATCTTTGTATGATCCATGTGGGATCTGCGCACCTCTGATTGTACCTTCAAAATTATTACTACAACAGTTATGGGAAATGAAATTGAAATGGGATTCCATTATACCTGACGAGCTACAGAGAAAATGGGAAGATATAATGCGTCATTTAGAAGCTATAAAGGAAGTAGAAATACCACGTTATGCTGGAGTATCTGGAAGTTCCGAGAAAACAGAGTATTGTCTTCACGCGTTTAGCGACGCGTCTAAGCAAGCTTATGCTAGTGTCATTTACCTAGTCACCGAAAATGGAAAGGACAGAAATGCGTCATTCATCATGGCTAAAGCAAAAATAGTACCCAAAGAAGAAAGACAGAATTTACGTATGCCAAGATTAGAATTACTCGGTTGTTACTTAGCTAGTAGATTATTATCATATATAAAATGTTATATCCATTCCGATTAAGAAAAAGACATATCTCTGGACCGATAGTCAGATTGTGATAAGCTGGATTCATTCTAATAAGTTGCTACCTCCTTTCTATGCAAGGAGAGTTAATACTATAAAAGAATGTAAGGACTTAGAAGTGCGCTATATAGATAGCGGAAGTAACCCTGCTGATCTAGCGACACGTCCAGAGTTGTGGCATAAAAAGAAGAGATTGTGGTTGCACGGTCCTGAATTCTTGAAAAATGTTATTCCCAAATGCCCGTTGTGGCAGGGTCCTTCGGAGACAAATACACTAGAGGTGACATCTTTTGAGTTAACAGAACTTGATAGCGAAATCATTAATGATCACAGTAATAATCAAGAACTTGAAGAATTTAGAGATGACACAATAATTATAGAAGAGTCTCATGAGAATCAAGAACAAGGAGAAGTCAAATGTGACAGGAAGATAATCCAAGAACTTCAGAAAGAATACTTCCCACAAGAATATAAAGGGGAGAAAACTAATTTAGCAATAAGCTTAGACTTATTTAAAGACATAGACGGTCTTTTAAGGTGTAAGGGTCGCATGAAGAATGCAAACTGGTCCTTTGACAAATGTCATCCCATTTTAATCCCCAGAGACGACAAATTTACTAATGATCTTGTTATGAAGATACATAGGACAAATCATCACATGGGTGCTAACCACACACTTAGCAAGATAAGGGAACTATATTGGATTCCAAGAGGAAAAGCTTATGTACAACGCATGTTAAAGAAATGTCCTGAATGTGTCAAACACAGTGGTGGACCATTCAAGCTACCACCTGCACCAGCACTACCAGCAGAAAGAGTGAATTATGCAGCTCCATTCACGTATATAGGAGTAGACTACATGGGTCCTCTTATAGTTAATAATGGTACAGGAAACTGCAAGAGATGGGTATGTATATATACCTGTTTGGTTGTAAGGGCTATTCATTTGGAAGTAGTAGCTGACCTTACTGCGGAAGAAACTCTATTGTCACTTAGGAGACTAATTTCTATTCGAGGAGTGCCAGAGCTAGTAATCTCTGATAACGCACTATATTTTAAACTGTTAGCTGAGACATTATCAACTCAATATTGTATTGACAAGAAAATTAAATGGAAATTCATTACTCCGCTAACACCATGGGCTGGTGGTTTCTACGAGAGATTAATAGGTATTGTTAAGAACTGTTTAAGGAAAACTTTAAGCAAACAAATGTTAAAGGATAATCAACTTGTAACCATCATGAGGGAGATAGAGGCTACAATTAACTCAAGACCGCTTACTAGTGTAGACTCTGAAATGGATTACATACTAAAGCCTTCTGACTTTCTAACTGCCGGCAGAACAATAACTTTGAATGATTCTGATAAGTTCATTGAACCTTTAGATGCATCAAAAACGAAGACGGAATTGATACGTGGCTGGAAACGAGCGCGTATAATTCTAAATGAATTTAAAGATATGTTCAACAATCGATATCTGCTTAGTCTACGAGAGCGGTATCATCATCTACCACGAGAACCTCGAGTAACATCAAAGTTGACCCCAGAGCCTGGTCAAGTGGTTCAGATAAAAGGAGATTCTAAAAATAGAAGTGATTGGAAAGTAGGTTAAATAGCAACTTTAGTCCCTAGTGCTGACGGTGCATGTAGAGCAGCGGAAGTTCAAGTTGGGAACAAAAAGTACGTGCGCTCCATAGCACATCTATATCCACTAGAGATCGAAGAAAGCACGATTATCCCACCAACAGAGACACCTGAATTAATGCCAACCAACACGTCACAACCGGAGGATGAAGTTCCCAAAGACACTATTGATGGCAACATCGGAGAGGAAGAAAGTATGAATGTATCACCGACTGACCATAATGATGAATCGCTACCTAATGCAATACAGTCAAATAGCTCTGAGCTAACCACAAGACCTAGACGTGAAGCGGCCGTAAAGGCGCTAGAGAAAATCAAGGATTGGACACACGACTTAACGTCGTTTTTACTTTACTCAGACTCTTCGCCGTCGATGGGGAGTGTCGCGTCAAGCGAATAGGTAAAGTTTATATTTATTTTGGCAACACGAATTTAGTTCGCTTTTATGTCGCGTGTCTATTGGTGGCGCTGCTGTCACATCTGACAGATGACGACGATGTGGTTTGGCGCGATTTTAATATGGCTGTTACTTTAATGTCTTAAACTGTGAAAAGTTTTCTCATAACGTGCTTTCGGTACTAGCAGGACAGAGGTGATTGTTCGTGTGGTGCCTGGTGTTGCAGCCAACAAGTCGAGCCCTTGTGGATCTTAAGCTGAGTATTTCCTGTTGATATATTGCCACGTTGGTTCGGTATCGTATGATTTTATATAATTCTTATTTCCCATAAAGTCTGAATAGTGCATGTTAATACTCCCACAACGGTTAAGATATCATGTACATTATGTATGGTCGCCCACGATGGGGCGGCATGTGTTTACGCAGATGCTCACTATGGAGCTGCTATGTCTGCCTATGTACATTATGTATGGTCGCCCACGATGGGGCGGCATGTGTTTACGCAGAGGCTCACTATGGAGCTGCTATGTCTGCCTATGTACATTTATGTATGGTCGCCCACGATGGGGCGACAGCTCAGCTGAGATGTCTAATAGTGTTTGAGGAACCTACTTCCGATGCGGAGACGTCCGCGAGGTCCTTATCACTTCACGTACTATGTATAATTGGCCGAAGTCAAATGTGTAATGTGTACAACTCATTATATTATCCGTATCTATTTATTATGAGTATATGTGAGCAGCGCACACACTGTGCGTGAGCTCTTATATTATGTGTGTATCTATAAACATTAAATAAGGTACTCCCAATATATATTTCCACTTCAAGTGAACAATACGTTCATTATAACCTTAGTGGTGGTATGAATGAAGTACTCATCTTCCGTTTTACTCTACAGGAGGTGCAGTCAATCCTGTAAGTCACATTTCAATCCAGCGAAGCAGATAAAATGAAGACCCATGAACCCAAGGCGTAAACACATGATTGCTACATCGCGATAACAACTAGAGAAACTGAGTTACACACATGTTTGTTCATAATGCAAAATATCTCTTTTTGTACATATTAAACTCATTATAACTTCATAAAGGTGTTTAATTTACAAATAGGTTAATAGAGAGATAGACATTGCAGATATACAATTCTTACATAATTATAACAAGAGATTAATATATATTAGTTTTCCTAATTTGTTTCGCGATACCTACTAATGCCTGATGCATAAAATAAATAATCGCTATATCGCAGGAGCTACTGTATTAAATCTATTCTAAATTAAATCTTTGGTCATTACCACGCACAAAATTCATCACCATATCACAATAATTCGATAGATACGGAAGACACAGTGTCCAAGTCAGTTAAGCTATCAAACTAAACTTACTTAGAATAAGGAATTGTTAATTCTATCTACGCAAGAGTGAGATGTTTGACGCATTACTGCAGCAAGCAGTAAGAAGGACGACACTTGTTTACAACATCTAGTCAAGCCGTGAGCGATGATGACCGACGGCGATCGACGTATCTTTTGTTCACTGCCGTTTGTTTACATTCGAGCACAATAGGAAGGGTTTTGGAGCTGACTTAAAGGGTGTTAATGAAATGCCACTTTAATTTATGTTTGATATTTTTTTCTGTAATGCTGGTTTTTAATGTAAGATCTAAATTGTTTATTAATCGTGGAATTATATATTGTGTAGTTCTTTGACCGTATATATTATTGAATGCCTTTGTAGTTGTTAATTTTTCGTTGGTTATTTGACGTGTATTAATATTATGTTGTATTTTTTTCTGTAAGTCTTTGTTAAAAAAATGTTCCTTCAATACATAATATATAAATTTGTGTTTAATTGGCATAACATTACAGTGTTTGAAAAGTTTATAATAATTATTTTTAAACTGTGATTTTATGTTTGGAGATACTATTTGTTTCAAGATTCTAATTTGTAGTGTTTGTATTTTATTCAGGTATGTCTTGAAAGTTCTTCCGTAAGTCGTTATTCCATAAGATATAATTGAGTCGGCTAATGCATTGTAAAGCAAAATTAATATTTTGTGATGTATTTTGTTTTTAATAATAATTAAGTTGGCCAGAAATGCTCTTAACTTATCGCAAATTGAGTCTATATGATATTTCCAAGTAAAATGACAATCTACGATTAGCCCTAGGTAAGTGTGTTTATCAACTATTTCTATATTAGGACAATTGCACTGTTGTAAGTTTAAATGAAGACATCTATGGTTGTGAGCCTTAAGCTTATTTTTTATATCTTGATGAGACTTAACGTATGGTGATCGTATGTGCACAAGTTTTGTTTTTAAGGCATTTAAAACGAGGTGATTGTCATGACACCATTTATTTATACAGTCAAAGTCTTTTTGTAGTTTATTTAGTGCACTATGCAAGTTTCTATCCGCTATAACCAGGCATGTGTCATCCGCAAACTGGTACGATTCGCAATGCTTTAGCACATTGTGCATGTTATTCACATATGCAATAAAGTGAAGGGGGCCTAGTACTGACCCCTGCGCCGTGCCTTCAGTAACAGGTATTGTATCGCTAGTTGCTTCACCAATTTTCACATAATATGATCTATTTTTTAAGTATTCCTGACACCATTTTAATATTGGGCCCTGTACACCTGTATTATAAAGTTTTTCTAAAAGGCATTCATGGTTCAGCGTGTCAAAAGCTCTAGAAAAATCTATGAAAAGAGCCAGTACGTGCTTCCTATCGTGTAGATAGTTATTTACCCTGTCCGAAAAATTTGAGAGTAAAGTAGTAGTACTTTTTGCAGGCTGAAATCCATACTGATTTTGACTTATTATTTTATTTTGACGGTAAAATGAATGAATTTGATAACTTAGATATTGTTCTACTATTTTATCTAATGAGGGTAATAGGGAGATCGGACGGTAGTTAGCGAAGTCATCCTGTTTACCCTTCTTATGGATGGGACCAACACAGCTTTTTTTTAGTTCGTCTGGATAGATTCCTGATTTAAAACTAATATTGATTAAATGTGTTATACTTATGGCTATTTTCTCGGATATCGATTTAATATCTGCAACTTTCATTCCATCATTTCCGGGCGCTTTTCTTAAGTTTAATTTATTAATTATATTTTCTATCTTTCTAGGTTCCGCCCTTTTCAAGCGAAGGGTGACTTTGGCTGGCTCACTGTATTCAGTTTTATCTAAAAGTTTTAACGAACACTTAGGGAGAATATCTCTTACCGCCTTTCTAAATTCTATAGCGAAGCTTCTTGCAATTTGAGTGTTAGTTTTCGTATTGAATGCTTTTATGATTATGCTGTCTATAGAATTGATAACCCTGCCGCATATTCTATTGATTATTTGCCATAGGCCACGAGGGTTTCTCAAGTTATTATTGATTTCGTTTTTGTTGTAATTATTTTTGTTGTACTGTAGTATTTTATGTATTTTATTTCGTATTTTATTATATTTTAATCTAAGCTGACTATCACTTGTATCCCTTTTGCATTTACAGTAAATTTTGTCTCTTTTATCAGTTAACTTTAGTATATATTCGTTTATCCAGGGTTGCTTTATTTGTTTTTTGGAATATTGAGTTTTATTTTTTAATGATTTTGTATATGCCGAATCAAAGTTGGTTTTAATAAATTTGTAAATATCTTTTGGGCAAGACATATTTTTTGTTTGATACCAATCTATTTTATTTAACTCTTAATTTACTATATTTTTATTATGATACTAAATTATTGTTTTTTTGGTGACACCCTGTATACGATTTAAGGAACTTCCTTCGCAGGCAACAAGTACAGCACGGTGATCGGCCAGGACTGTATCGACTGCCGCCGTGCACGGACTCATTGAGGTTAAGCGCGTAAATATATGATCTATACAAGATTTTGCCTACTGTAGACTTAATTCACCTGCTTGATATCACCTGGGTGCATTAAGTCTACCAAATAGTATACTTTATTCACCTGGGACTGGGTGCATTAAGTTTACACAGAAAATAGTTACCTTTTTAGTAGACTTAATTCATCCAGGATTGATTCTAATTTTTTTCAATATACATCATTCGGGGTGCTTGGTATATACAATAATACCTATACATATTATTATAATAAAAAAATACTACAAAAAGTACTAGGAGCACATACGTATACAAGAGATGTTATTTGGAAATATGTAATAAAATAAATGTTAATGTAAATCTCTTATCAATTGATGTATTCCTAGTACTTTTTCTATAGCTACTTATTGTTTCTTTTCGAGCCCGTGTATATTAGAATTAATAGCAGTAACGACATTTTTAACGTAACATTTCTAAATAATGGTCCACAGTAATATAATTATTTAATAGTTGCAATTGGGCATCTTGAATAAATGCATCGTTCAATAGACTTGTTTTCCTACGTTTTCGAGGTTGTCGCACAATATCTGCGTCTTTTTTGAAAGCGTTGAAGTAAAAACTTGAAGTAAGTTGTTATTGTTTCGTCGAAAACGGTTGTTTAGTGAAAGATGCCAACCCTCGGCGTAATTGTTAGTTCGGTGCCTTTCACAAAATACACACCACTTCTTTATAAAATTCGGTTTCATCCAGAACAGCTTAAAATACTTCAAGAAAGATTGTACTTCCTGACAATTGGAATATTGTTGGATAATATAATTCCATCCTTCTCTTATGTGTAGTTCGGGAAGTAACGCCAAATTACTACACAAGCCAACACATCGACGATTTATTTTAGACTTGTCTATCTTCAAAGCTTTACTTTTTCGTCTTAAGCTTTCCCGAAAATGGTAATAGCAACCTTTCACTATACAATCGGGGAATAATATGGAAACGGCTTTTATTGTGCTATTTTCATAATCGCAGGTAAATTGTACGGGGTTCCAATTAGGTATTTGCGACAATATCATTTTAAACATAATATAATATGACTTATAATCTTTGTGTGACATTAAAGCATATATTAGAGGTCTAATATTGGTGTTCTGAACATCACTGCCACAATCGCCGTGTATTGTGTAAATTTGACAGAATGGTCGGGGACAGACTTTAAAAGTACCATCTCCAAAAAAATGGTTCAGATGCCTTATTTTTGATCTACCTTCTCGACTACAGAACAAGATAATTCTGACACTATCATAATTATAGTCTGCTAATATAAATTCTTCAAATTTGTTAGGAATGTTCACATCGTTTACATTATTATGAACCATTTTCGTTATTCCTAAACTTTTATTTCGTTTCTTAAATAGTCCTGATTTGACAGCATTAAATTCTGGTGCTGGATGGACCACAAAGCAGATACATAGTAGAGCTGCTGTAAGCAAAGTTGCTCAGCTTCAATTTGGGTTGTCCTGACGTCACAGACTTTAGTTCAAGCTATTCCTCGCTAGAGGCACTAGCGTCAGTTCGTCGCTGACTTCTGTGAAGTATGTACACGCGTAGATATTAAAAAAAAATTAAATCCTCCATTGTTTTTCGATGTAAAATTTAGTTTTCTATACTTTTATAAAGGAATTACATTGACAATCCAAATAAAATCAACTTACCACGAAGATAATTTCATTCATAATTATTTTTTACAAATTGTTTGTTTTTTGTATTCAAAATTTCAGGTTGTTATTTGTTGCCTAGGTGATTTTTATGCCGCGAAAAAAGGTTGGCTATCTAGCGTCAAGTAGAAATACTTTTATTTTGCGGTTTTTTCTGACAGATTTGGAATGTATGAAATTTCGTTAAAAAACTAGAGCCACCTAGTAAAGTATAGCTGAACTTTTTTGATGATCATGTGAATATTTTTACTTTATGTTTCGACCGGTTTTTACTACTCGCTACTAGGTGACTAATGCCATCGCCTGTTTGGCTATGATTGGCCATAACCCACCGCTTACCCCTCCCGCACCCCGCGCGTAGGCTTCACTTGAGTCCCTAGAAAAAACTGGATAGGGCAGCTCCTCTATATATTTCCTCCGTGGGATGGACCAAGTTATACCCAGTGTCATCGTAAGAACTAACTGCATTTTGATATATTTCAGAAATTGGCAGATCCTTGGTTACAACGTTCTCTTTACATATTTCAAGTTTTTCAAGCCATTCGATCTGAGCTATGTTAGTATTACAGCCAACATCATGAGAAACTTGTTTTATAATTACTTCATTCTGTAACAATTTATATTAATACATTCTTATTACTAAATACCAGCATATGGAAGATAAAACCACCTTCGTATGCACTCCTGGTATATATTGGATTATACCTAAGTACATATTTAATCAAGTTTGAATAATAAAATTGTATCGAGTACATAAGAAAATACGCCAGGTTTTTTTTAATGCAGTCTTTATCTATATAAGGACTTGATAGAAACAAAAACTTGCTTTACCTTTATCGTAATAGATCCATTGCATTTTCCTTTTTTGTTATTACAGCACCGCCACCATTCAGCTTTTGATTTATAAATTTTTTTTCTATAATACAGTTTATCATTATATATACAAGTTATACCACGTCCCCTTTTAATAAATTTGAAACTAGACATAATTTAGACAATTTTATATTATTTGCATAGGAAATCTTATTACGCATTAATTAATTATTCCAGGAAAATGACTAATGATAATAACAGATAGCAGTGACGTTGTCAATATACTCTATGTATGATTAGAATTTATGAGCTGCCAGTTACATATTATCTAGGGTGCATTAGGTCTACTCATGAGTGTACTTAATGCACCCAGGTGAATAAAGTATACTATTTGGTAGACTTAATGCACCCAGGTGATATCAAGCAGGTGAATTAAGTCTACAGAACCAGATTTTGTTAGATCATATATTTACGCGCTTAAGTGGTAATATCTTAGACTTAGTGTTAGTGGGCACAGACGAACAAGCAACCTTCGAACCTACACTTGAACTTTGCCGTATGGACAAGTTTCACCCTCCCTTTGAAGTAACTCTGCGTAATTTAAAAAATAATCAACTCAAACCTAATAGACAAAATGTTAATTATAAATTCCGTAAAGCCGACTATGAGAGGGCAAACAAGCTGCTCGTTGACATAAACTGGGAAGATTGTATCAACCTCTCATGCGAAGATTTCGTCCAGGAGTTTTATAATAAGCTATGGACAGTAATAGAACAGGTCACACCGAAGACTAAATTAAATAACACCCAATATCCGGTTTGGTTTTCAGCCAGTCTTATACAAATTCTAAAAGATAAAAATAAAATGCGTCAAAAATTTCGTAACTACAATAACCCTAGAGATTATGACGAATACTCTCTTTTACGCCAGAGATCAAAAAAGGTTATGAAGGAATGTTTTAAGAACTACATTGACTTTATTGAATTAAATTTAAATACTAATATAAAAACTTTTTGGCAATACTCAAAATCTAAATCTAAGAATAATTTTATACCAAATCAAATGCTATTTAATGATAAAACTGCTAATACTGGACCTGAAATAACAAATTTATTTGGAGAATACTTCTCATCTGTATATACAATACGTTCCTGACTTCCCTGAAGGAAACTTTAACATGAATAAAATCGATTTTGATGAGGAAGAATTATTAAAAATAATAAAATCTCTCGATATTAGTAAGGGTGCCGGACCAGATAGTATTCCTGCTTATTTTATTTAAAACTGCGCGCTTACTTTAGTGATACCATTGACCATTTTATTTAAAAAATCACTTACCGAAGGAGTTTTTCCAAGTTTATGGAAAATAACAAAAATATTGCCAATACACAAAAAAGGTAACAAAATGGATGTTAAAAATTATAGGCCTATAAGTATATTAAGTGTGTTCTCGAAAATATTTGAAAGCCTTATTTACATATATTTACAACACCATTTTCCGCACTTACTTAGTCCTAAACAACATGGCTTCACCAAAAAGAGATCTACTCTTTCAAATCTTCTTTGTTTTTCTTACCATTTGTCTGATACGTTTCAAAATAAAATGCAAACAGATGTTATTTATACAGATTTTGTCAAAGCATTTGATCGTGTGGATCACAATATTTTGCAACTGAAACTTCATCATTTGGGAATACATGGCACACTACTTCGATGGCTTCAATCATATTTATCAAACCGATCCCAGCTCGTTAGTGTTCACGGATACGATTCAACGCCATTTCTTGCTGAATCAGGAGTTCCACAGGGATCTAATTTGGGTCCGCTCCTTTTTCTTTTCTTTGTAAATGACCTCATAGATAAATTAAATAGTCATTGTCTTGCTTACGCTGATGATTTAAAGATTTTCAGAAACATAAATACACTTGAAGACTGTCTGCTTTTACAAAAAGATCTGTACCTAATAAATAATTGGTGTGCTTATAACAACATGATGCTCTGCGGCGAGAAGTGTCAAGTAATATCATTTAGTAAAAAAAAACGCTCATAAACTATCCTTACAATATCAGAAACGTACATCTGCAACGAGTCCATACTATTAAAGATCTTGGTGTCACGTTTGATAGTGAACTCACATATCGAAACCACTATGATACAATTGTAAAAAGAGCAAATAAAATGCTTGGCTTTATTCTCAGGACAGCGAAGCCATTTAAAAATATTAAAAGCCTTATAATACTCTTCAACGCTTTAGTACGCAGTATATTGGAATATTGCAGCCCTATCTGGGATCCTATTTATGCTGTGCATAGAAATCGTATTGAGTCTATTCAAAAAAAGTTTGCCAGACATCTATCCATTAAAACGAAACTTCGTAACACTATGCCGGAATATAATGACAGATTAAAACATTTCCACCTGATGTCTTTGCAGTCTCGTAGGTCTAACTACTCTTCATAAAATTGTGAACTACCAAATTGATGGGAATTTATTACATGAAATCTCGCAAAATCCGAAGCAAGTCTGTAAGAAACCATGTATTATTCTATATTCCTAATGCTGATAATAACATCTCATATAATAATCCTCTGTACCGAATGTGTAGAACTTATAATAGTCTGAAAGACGATACCGATCTCTTTCATGATAATTTGAGAACTTTTAAAAATAAGGTCCTAAATGACATGTATCATAGCTGAAGGTAGGGAAATAGTGTTTTTAATGTTTTATATTTTATAGTTTAAGCCATTCTGTGTTAGTTATAAGGAATTAAGGAATGTTTTTTTTTTAAACAATGCTGTGCGCAATTTTTACTTAATTGCTTACTCTATCAATGTTTTTTGTAAGTTTTATTGTATGAAAGTAATTTGTTCGCAATTTGTTATTGTGCCTAAATAAATAAATAAATTGTTGAGAGAAAAGTTGGGAGATTTGCCTATTCCTACAGACTTCGAGAACTTCCATACTTCTAAAGAGCGACGGTTGACGAGGGACTCATGAAAGTGGCGTTTCTTAGCATCACGACATAGGCGGTTACAGCGATTGCGAAGATTTTTAAAACTATTTAGGTTACGTTCAGAGGGACAACGTTTGTATCTAGTTTTGGCTTTATTTCTAAGAGCCATTGCCTCTTTTATAGTATCCGACAACCACGGAGCAGGGTTATGTTTGATTTTTACTGGTCTGAGAGGAGCGTGTCGGTCATAAAGTTCTAGGAGCAATTTGTTAAAACTATCAACTTTATCGTCGATGCAGGCACCATTAATTACTAGTGACCAGTCAATGTTATTAGTATCGCGTATTAAAGACTCAAAGTTGATGTTTTTATAACTACGAAGAGGCAACGTTTTTGGTTTAGGTTTTGGGAGACGAACACGGTAGCTGAGGAAAATTACGTCATGATAGGAGAAGGGCGCTGTGTGTTGTCCGTGATTGGATACATTCAAAGGAGAGGATATGATCATGAGATCGATCAAAGAGGGAACGCAATCAGGAAAATGATGAGTAGCGGCGAGAGGTAAGGACGTAAGATTATAAGAGGACAAGAGAGATTCTAGTTTACAGGAACGGAAGTTATTTTTGATCAAACACGTGTTGAAATCACCGAGCAGAAGAACATGGTCATAGCTGGGGCAGTAATTGTGGAAAAAAGAGTCAAGGGTGTCAAAATAATCTATACTCATGTGAGGACTGTAGAAAACTGTGAGTAAAATTTTTGCGTGGTGTACTATTATTTCTATAGAAAGGTATTCAGCTGATTCTGAGTACACAGATGGAGACGCGCTGATAATTTTATAACGTATATCTGCGCGGAGGTAGATCGCTACTCCACCACCCCCTTTGCCAGTTCTATCATTTCGTATAAGAACGAAGCCTGGGAGAGAAAAGTGAGTGGAAGGAAGGGATATGGTTTGAGAAAAGTTTCTGAAACCAGAAGCGCATCAACATTGTAACAGCTGAAGGAATCTAAGATGTCAGTGTAGTGACTGGGTATGAATCATTGATTTCTAAAAGGGCACTTGTCCGTCTCGAAGGCATTTTTTTTTTTAATGGAATCTATTGGAGACAATGTTTTCTTTCATTTTGTGTAAAAAAATCACATGTCACTTCTTTTTCCTTAGGTTGGTACGCGAACAAAATATTCGTTTAGAACTAAAAAGGCACTTGTCCATGGACAAGTGCCCTTGTAACTACTAATCTGTGGTTTCATTCGACTGTCTTGTCTGTGTTCTGTCATGTCAGATGTCACATAATTTTCCCTCCACGTTTCGTTGTGAGATTATTTTTATCAAAACACTTTTTACCCTAGAAAATAGTGATAAAAAGAGAAAAAAAGGTGTTCGTAATGATCAAGCTTATCAACGTAACCTTATCAAAAAAGCTAAGGTATCCGGAGAAGCTCATACGAATTGGCGTGGTCGTTATGTCCCGTCTAAAAATGATCCTGATTTTATTGATATGAACTGGTAAGTTTGCAAGTTTTAACAGTCAACATATTTTGACTTATTATTCGGGCTATTGTTGAACTAACAAAACCATGTTTATTTCAGTTGCTACAAGGAATGTATCAAGATGATTGCGAATAAATCAGGCAAGTCAAGTATTGATGATATATTGGTTTCCTTCTACAAGATGACCTCCAAAAATGAGCAAGATATTCACCTACAAAGACTCATGGAAATTAAAGGCATAGAAAGAAAAAGAGGAAGGAGTTCTACTCTGCCAACAGAGCGAAAACCGAAAGGGAAAAACCTTGATTATTTCATATTAGTAAACCGCCAGAGGATCAAAGTGTGTAAAAAAGCTTTTATGAATGTTCACAAAGTAACAACTAAACCTATTCGTCGAATTGCAAATCTCCTTGAATCAGATATTATTCCCCTGGACCAACGTGGTAAACATCCTTCTGCTAACGCCATATCATCAAGTGTCTGCTCTAAAATTCATGAGCATATCTCATCGTTTCCCCTTAAATAATCTCATTATTCATCTTATATTAAATATTATTTATCTGCAGATCTTTCTGTTAAAAAAATGCATTCCCTTTTCAAAATTAAATACCCTGATTTAGATGTTAAATATCACTTTTACTGGCAATATTTTGTTACTAATTTTAACTTATCTTTCGGACGGCCAACTGTAGATGCTTGTACTAGCTGTGAAGCAATAAAAACTAAGTTGCATAATAAAAGCTTGAATGATATTGCTAAAAGAACCTATAATGGTGAGCTTATGGTTCACTTAAACAGGGCTAAAAAGTTTTATAAGCAGATACAAAATTGTACAAAATTATCTAAAGAGAATAATAAAGTTCTTTCAATAAGCATAGATTTTATGGCTGTCACTGATTTGCCACGTATACCTGTACAGGATATTTACTACTACAGACAGCTTTCTGTAAATACATTTGGCATTTATAATTTCGCAAATGATAAAATACATACATACGTATATCATGAAGGTACAGGCCACAAAGGTCCTGATGAAGTTTGTTCTATGCTGCTGCATTACTTTAACAATTTTTTGGACCAAGACTATGATGAACTAAACCTTTTTTGCAATAACTGTGCTGGGCAGAACAAAAATCATTCAATGATAAGGTTCATGATGGCTCTGGTTGAAACAAAGGTTTTCAAAAAAAATAATTTATACTTTCCGATCCGGGGCCACTCCTTTTTGCCCTGTGATCGTGGATTTGGTATAATAAAAAGAAAGCTTAAAACTATTGACAGAATCTACACAATAAATGATTATGTTGAAAAAATAATATTAGAATGCTCTAATATTCATGAAAAATTTATTGTATATTTAATGAGTCAAAATGACATTTTGAATTTTCAAAGTTGGTATCAAAAATTCTTTTATAAAATTAAAGTGGCAAACAATACTTTGCCTGGTCAAATTAAAGAAAAGTTTAGCATTTCCAAGTATCATGAATTTAATTTTAATTCTGATGAGCCCCATTGTGTGACAATTAAAGAATTTATTAATGGTTTTATATCATTTCAATTTATCTTAAGAAAAACCAATGTACCTGATCTTCAATTACCAACAGAAAAACTGTATTCTGAAACTGTACCAATAAAAAAGAATAAAATGGATGATCTAAAAAAGCTTAAAGATTTTCTTTCCAGATGAAGCAATGGAATTTTGGGGTGCTATTTATGATTGGTCAGTGGAATAATGTAATAAAAATTTAATTCGGTGATTAACTGTTGTTTTATTTTAAACTAGCTTTATCCCGCAACTTCGTATGCGCTTAACTAGCCTTCTCGTGGAAATTTCAGAAACTATACAACCAGACACCCACTGAAAGAACCTTTATACCAAGTATCACGCCCATGCACTCAAGGAATAAGTTTTTTTCATACAAACTAAAAATCATATATTTCCCGTGCCCGTCGGAATTTTGGGAATTTTTTTCGTAGCACAACCAGTCACTCTTTGAAAAACCTTCATGCCAAGTATCACATCCGTACACTCAAGGAATAAGATTTTTCATACAAACTAAAAAGTCCAACCCCTTCCCGTGGGAATTTCGGGAATTCCTTCCATAATACAAACAGACACTTATTGAGGAACCTTTATATCAAGTATCACATCCGTGCACTCAAGGGATGGGATTTTTTCATACAAACTAAAAAGTCCAACCCCTTCCCGTGGGAATTTCGGGAATTCCTTCCATAATACAAACAGACACTTATTGAGGAACCTTTATATCAAGTATCACATCCGTGCACTCAAGGGATGGGATTTTTTCATACAAACTAAAACATCATATCCTCACACTCAGTACCTCAGTCACTCAGTATTTCAGTCACTCAGTCAGTAACGGAACAGTTTTATATATATTGATTAATTTTTGTATGAAAATAATAGTGTTAGTTGTTAAAAGGGCACAATGTTATGTTTATTTTTTTTTCAGAGGTTTTAAAGGCGTTTTTGTGGGCGATAGGCTGACCCCCTGTCACTACAATAGTCTCTCTCCATCTTTGTAATACCTCCAAATTTGTCAAACGTGACATCAGATGGTCTTGTAACCTCTGGTGTTCTGCCTACCCCATAAGGGATACAGGCGTGACGTTATGTATGTATGTATGTATGTTATGTTTATTTCAAAAAGGACACTTGTCCTTGATTTTGTAATACATATTTCTCAAAAACTATTTATCAAAATGATTTTTTTTTTTTCAGACAGTTTTAGGATTATAAGTATTCTATCTCATGTGCGAAAACTATTATCCTCTTCTATGTATTTAAAAAAATATAATGTTTTTTGTGTCTCCTGTAAAATTTTAACCTAGAGAATACAGTGTGACAAGTGCCCTTTTAGAAATCATCGATTCGTATGCTTTGAGCATTTATGTGGGCAATTTTCAAGTTAAGTGGGTAATTGGAGAAGGAAGAAGAAAGTTCATCATGCAATGTCAGTGGTGGCGAGAGAATACTATCTGCACTTGTGAAGCTTTCTGAGGAAGTTGAGCAAGAGAAGAAGCTATCGTCAAAAACATTATCTGAGTTCATTTAAAAAATATATAAATATCGTATAATACTTAGATAAAAAAGAAAACTATCTTTAAAGCAATACTAAATCTAAAATATAACTGCTTGGACAACTCACTACTCACAGTTTGTCGAAGACTTAATACCAATTTACAAATTTAAATTAAAATTACAGATAGTTCCAACCTTTAATTAAAGTCACGTTAAAAACGAAAATGTACTTATGTCAGTCAAAGCATAGAGAAAAAGAAATCGAACATGTATGGAAAATGGCGGGAACCTTTGAAAGTGGAGGATTGTCGAAAAAAAATCTTTTATTAGAAAATTATTTTCAACGCTTTATTTCAATTTTTATATCAGTTAAGTGCTTCATTAACGTAGGGCAAAATGCCGAAAAAGAAAAAAAGACTCCTGAAAGGGAGTAGCAATACAGAAGATTGGGCCGAGGCATCATCCGACTGCAGCAGTATTCCAGACGAGCAGGAATCCGTCGATAGGGATAAGTTTAAACCTTATTTTGTCAGCGACTACACTCGGAGATACCCAGAAGATTCCCCCTTAACAGACTTTGTTGTATTTGTAGAATCAACAGATGAAGGGAAACCCATAGGTTCCAGAGATATGATATCTTTATCCAGTTGTCTAAAAAGATTCATTAAAGGAATCAAATACCTCCATGCTCTTAATAAATTCAAAGTAGGCATCCACTTCGAAAAGCCAAATTTAGCTAATATGTTTTTAAGTAACAAAACTTTTCTTCTAGAGTACAAATTCCGAGCCAGTATTCCAGCCAATGGCACAGAAATTTCCGGAGTACTTAGAAATGTACCACAAAACCTGTCCAATTTCAAGATTTATATACACTTATATCCAGTCAGAGAAAAATCATAAGCGTCAGAAGAATTATGAGGAAAATAACCTCCGCATCCGGGTTTGTACTGGAGCCTACAGGTACGGTTGTTATTACCTTTGCATCTTCCATATTGCCAGAATATATGGATTTACACGGTTGGAGATTTCCAATTTCAAATTATATTCCTCCTGTCAAGCAGTGCTTTCAATGCCTAAGGTATACATTAGGCAAAGTTCTGTAAAAATTCAGTCAGATGTTCGATATGTCCTGGCTCACATAATTATAAAGACTGTACCACACCCATTGATAAAGCTGTCTGCATCCATTGTAAAGGGCCTCATATTAGTGTGTCCGGGACATGTCCAATTAAAAAGAAGATGATATTAGAATGCAGAGAACAAGTAGAAAAGAAAAAGTTTACTGACCTATTCAATGACAAATCTTTTCCTCCTTTATCTTCTAAACTAACTAAACCTGAACAACTTCTTACTTTAATAAAATCAGATGATATTTTGGATTTAATATTGAAATCAATCGTTAAAATAATAACTTCTAATAAAACTAATAATCAATCAATTTCAACTCAGTTAATTAAAGATGTTCTTATAGACAGTATTAAAAATAATAAATAATTGAATTAATGGATACCCTAAAAATAGTTCAATGGAATGCACGGAGTTTAAATTGTCACAAATATTTATTAACACAATTTCTTTATGAACATGAAATACATGTAGCACTAGTTTGTGAGACTTGGTTAAAACCTCACAATAAGATTTCCATAAAAGGTTACAATTTAATAAGATTAGATTCTGGTAATAGTCATAATGGTGTTGCAATTATTGTTCACAATTCACTTTCGTTTAAGAAACTTGATACATTTTATGATGATTCTCTACAAAATATAGCAATACAAATAAATTTTGCAAAAAAACTAATTACACTAGTCACTTTTTATAGTCCCACTACATGTTCTCCAACTTTTAGTAAAACTAAATTAGATAACTTAATTGCTAGTCTTCCAGAACCTTTGATTATTGCAGGTGATTTTAATGCCCATCATATGGTATGGGGATGTGATTTTTCAGATGCAAGAGGTGATAGTATTTTGCAATGTATAGATGATTCAGGCCTTGTTATTCTCAACTAGCTGCTGCCCGCGACGTCGTCTGCGTGAACGCTATGCAGCACCAAACGCACCTACGATTATAACACTGCTAGCGTGATAATATGTAGCCTATATGTTGACCCGACTTCTTAACTATCTTCATGCCAAATTTGAAGTAAATCCATGCAGTAATTTTTGAGTTTATCCCGGAAAGACAAACAGACAAACAGACAAAAATTCTAAAAACTATATTTTTTGTTTCTGTTTCGATTGTAGATCATACCCCAAGTATTCTTTTAAAAAAATATTCAATGTACAGTTTTGACTTTCCTACCATTTTATTATATGTATAGATAATGGGGATATGACAACAGTTGGTTCACATAGATGGCGCAGAAATGCTCTTGACTTAACAATAGTATCTCCAGATTTATCTCTTTGTTCAGAGTGGTCTGTTGGTGATGATCCAATGGGAAGTTATCATTTACCTGTAATATCAAAATTTCATTTTAATAACTCTTCTTTTAATTTCACAAACACTTCACTTAAATTATCACCTAACAAATATCTAGTTGATTGGTTACAGTACAAAGAAAAGTCTCATAATTTACTACATAATTTTGATTTTAATAATGATGATCCTATGAAAGTCTATGATAAATTTACATCTTTATTAAAATCTTCAATTCGTTTATCTACACCTAATCCTCAAAAACCTAGCAATAATATGAATATGCCTAGAAAACCACAAAAGTTGGCTCTACCCTGGTGGAATCAAACATGTTCTGAAGCCGTTCAGACTTAAAAAAATGCATATTTACAATTTAAAAATAATCCAATCGAGCATAACTACTTACAATTCAAAAAATTGCAAGCACTTAAAAAAATCATTTTGAAAAGAGAAAGAGAGAAGAGTTGGAGAGGCTTTTGTGAGTCAAATAATAGAAACACTCCATTGTCTATAATTTGGAATAAAATAAGAAAATTTAATAAAACATATATATCTATTCACACAAATGATAACTCTGAATGGGCTGATAATATTTTACATAAATACACTCCAGATACTGTTGAACTTCCTATTTCAAATACTGCTTCATCCTACATTTCAGACATAGATTACCTCTCTCAGCCCTTTACTAGCTATGAATTTGATGCAGCTATTAACTCAAGAAAGGACACAGCTCCAGGTTTTGATGGTTTCACATATAATGCATTAAAATATCTCAAACCTTGTTGTCGAAAGATAGTTCTAGATATATTTAATTCATTATGGGCAAAGTCAATAATACCCAATGACTGGAAAATTGACATTATAGTTCCAATATTAAAACCAGACAAAAACCCTGATAGTTCAGGCTCATACAGACCTGTTACACTCACATCATGTATAGGCAAAATAATGGAACAACTTTTGAAAACTCGTCTAGAATTTTATATACAAAAAAAACTGTCTCTTACCATCAAACCAACTAGATTTTAGACGTGGTAAATCGGCTCGAGAGAGTATTTCACATCTCCATCTGGATATATATAATGCCATGAAAACTCACAAAGTTTTGGTAGGAATATTTATTGATATTATAGGAGCTTTCAATAATGTTAATCTTCATACTCTTGCATCTGAATTAAAAATCATAGGAATTCCTGAAAAGATAGTTAATTGGATTTTTAATTTCTTACATAGCAGAAAAGTTTATCTTAAAAAAAATAGAACTGGCGAGTTAATTGGACCTAGACTATCATTTAAAGGTGTTTGCCAGGGTGGTATTCTAAGTCCTTTTATTTTTATACTCTATTTACACAAACTTAATATAATCTTAGGTACAGAAGTATGTAACTTGCAATTTGCAGATGATTTAGTCATATACATTTCAGGCTCTAATATTAATAATATAGTGGAGACTCTTAATACCACTTTGAAAAGTCTACAAGCATATCTATCATATTTGAATTTGGATATTAATACAGAGAAAAGTAAAGTGGTTATATTTAATAACAGATCTTACAACATTAGCATATTTTATGACAGCAAACTACTGCCTGTTGATAATAATGCAAAATTTTTAGGGGTTGATTTCACAAGTAACCTATCTTGGTCAAAATATGTAAATTCTATTGTCTTTAGAGCATCCAAAGCTTTCAACATTTTAAAAGTGATAGTAAAAACATATTGGGGTGCGGACCCTAAAATATTACTCATGTTATACAAATCACTAGTACGCAGTCATTTTGAGTACGCATTCTTATGTTTTGGTTCTAATAAGAAATTGTGCTATAAACTTGAAGTATTACAGAATAATAACCTAAGATTAATAACTGGATCTATGAGAACATCTCCAATTATCTCATTGCAGTCTGAATGCAATATACTCCCTTTAAATTTAAGATTTAAATATCTCAAGTATCGATATCTCTTGAAGTTGTCATCTTTACAAAATAACCCTTTGTTTAAAAAAGTTAATTATTACTTTAATAGTCTTTGTCCTGTCGAAAATTCAGCTCCATTTATTTTTAAAGAATTCTTAGTTGTAGCAGACCTTGGTTAGGTACATAATCTATGTAAGTCTAATAACAATTGGCCTTGCTACTTAGGGACCTACAAAAGTAAGTTCTCCGATTTAGAAGTTGTCATAAATAAAAAAATCAGATGAAAAGAAGAAGTCTATGAAGAAATCTCAAAGTATTCCAATCATATTAAAATTTATACAGACGGTTCTAAGAATGATAGTAAGACCTCATGTGCATTTTACATACCTAGTCATAAAGTTGGACATGGCATAAAGCTCCCAGAAATAAGTAGCATTTATACAGCTGAATGTTTAGCAATATCCTTCGCTCTTCAATATATACAACAGCACAAGGATACATCAAAAGATTGGCTCATTGTGTCAGACTCTATGAGTGTATTGTCATCAATCAAACACTGTAAACTCGATACAAAAACAAACTACCTAATTTACGAAATAAGAGAAACTTGTACGAATCTTTTAGTACATAATAACAATATAAAATTTATGTGGACACCGTCTCATATTGGAGTTATAGGAAATGAAAATGCGGATTACTTAGCCAGAGCCGTTACAAATTATATTAGTGACGGTGACATTGACAGTGAAAACTCTATTACCAACAGGATTGCAATACCATACACAGACTTCATTAGCGTTCTTAAACATAAAATAAGAAGAGACTGGAATGAATATAAAACGGAAATATTAAACATAGGAAAAGGCTTATGGCATTCTGTAGTAACAAATGAAACCTCTACAACGAAACCCTGGTTCGTAAAATCTAATCTATTCAAGGGTCGAAAATTTTATTCAACCTGTTGTAGATTACGAATCGGTCATTGCAAATTAAATGCAATCTTAGCCAGAATGAGAATCGTCCCATCTTCAAATTGCAATTACTGTGATTCTACTAATCAAACTATTGATCACATATTTTTAGAATGTCCACAATTCACAGTAGCTAGACTACTTATGATTGACGCACTTCTCAATATATATAGACAACCTGGAGAAATCCCGCGCTCCATCCAGGAAATCTTTAAAAACCCGGATACGTATTGTACATTATATAAATTTGTACTCGAAACTGGAATAGAACTATAAATCGAAATTTAGCTTTCACGGACGAGACAATCAAATTACTCTGACTGGAAAGTGACTTATGATGCTTTTGTAATATAAGAATAGTTGGCTAAGCCCATTTTAATAAGCTGGAGTGATAAGAATGATTCACTAAGACAATCTTTTTTAGTAATAAGATTTTTACTAAAACTGGACCTTGAACATAAACATTACTATACATGGCTTTTAAATTAACTCTACTAACACATGGAATATACTAATGGCATGGCTTCGGCCTCTTTATCTAACATTATGTAATATACTAACAAATTGCATGGCTTCGGCCTATTTATGTACCTACCTAATTGAAAGACAAGTGTCTTGGCTCAGGCCTTTTTATGAATGAAACTTAGAAAGAAAAAACATCAGACAAGGCTGTATGGTTTAAACCTTTGCCTGCCAGAATGGCAAACCTAAACAACAACAACAACGAACATGTATGTAAACAAACACGATTATAAATAACCTATACAATAGATGGATTGTGGAACTTGAAACATTAATTAAGGATATAAACATGACTACCGTCTTTACAAAATAAAGCAAATTGGTATTATCCGTGCAAGATAAGGAGTTATTTGAGAAATGTTCGTATTTCAATTAAATTTTAAAATTTAAAGATTTTTCTACATTTGCAACTTTTGGAACTTCGGCGACACTAATATTTGCCGGGAACTGGGATATGAATTGATTAAGAGCAGACATGGTTTCTATTTTACGGCGTGACTTGTCTGGAAGATAAATAACAATTTTACCGTTTGATTCCAAAATGTTGACGCGCCGAAGTGAAAACCTGACTGTACCATATAGGATATTTTCTACCACATTGCACTTTTTTTTATGATACAATTGTTGGGGCTAAACTTTTAGCCCTATTAAATTATATACTAAACAGAGATTTCAGCACAGATAAATCCAGGTATATGGTAGAAGGGTTTTATTAAAATTTGTTTTACATCGAAGAAGCTTATGAACAAGTGACACAATAACATTTTGTAAAAGAATAAGACATAGAACGGTTGCTATCTAAACATAATAAAACTGACATGACAACTATTCTATTTATAGCCAGTCTTGCTTCGCTAACAAATAAATAAGTCTGAATATCACATTAAATATGCAACCGAAATTTGATTAATTTATTCTTGGTTTCCATGGGTATTGATATAGGATCACAATTTCCCATATCAAACTTTGTAAGTAAATCTTCAATATATTGTTGTTGTGACAATTTAACGCCAATGTCACATTTGTTAAACTCTATGCCCAATATGTGTTTCGCAATGCCATAGTCTTTTAATTCGAACTTAGTTGCCAGTTCCCTTTTAAAGCTCTTTATACATTATTCTCTTTGCGATGCAACTAAAATGTCATCTACGTAAACTAGCACAAAGAGTTTCGTTTGCGAATCTATGTCCTTAAAATAAAGACACGGCTCATTTAATGAAGCTTGCAACCCCATGCACTTCAGCTGCTCATGAAGCCGGATATTCCACTGGCGACCAGCTTGTTTTAGCCCGTATAGCGACCTCTTCAGTCGGCACACGTCGCTCCCTGTCTTCAGATCAGTTAACATCTTGCTGGCTTTTTTATATACAGGGTGATTTTTTAGACGAGCTACATACTTCGACATCATATTATATGGGCATCCTTTAACCCAAAAAAAATATAAAAAAAATTATAACTCGTAAAAATAACCAGAAATATTTTTTTTTTTTTTTTAATATTTTATAATTTTTCATGCTCGGACATGTGTAAATAAACGTATTATCGAAGAATTTTAATGAAATTCGCAATTTTATTTTTTCAAAAAAAAAACCGGCAATGTATTGCAAATTGTATTAAAACTACGCGCGCTCCTCAATAGCCTCAAACCGCCCGCGCCTTTGGATCGCGGTCTTACCGCGCGCGATTGGAGTGCGGTGGATCGTCCGGTGTGGACCCGGCTAATGAACAGTCCAGCTACGGGTGCCCTCCTCCACGGCCGCATAAGTATGGCGGCTAGTAGCAGCCCCTCCCGCCCGTCCCGCACTCCGCCCGGCCGCGCTCGCCCCGCGGCCCTCCCGATACTCAATGAACGATAACAAATTATTACTATCACCCATCGCATAAGTCAGGGTTTCACGGATGCTTCAGAATCACCTCGTGTGTCAAAGCAGTACTTTACGTTCATTTCATCAACGACTTAGGTACTATTCAACTCGTTCCTATTGAAAACCATGATTAGAAAACCACGGACAACAGCTGCGGATCAGTCGCTACAAACTTAATTTCGTTATTAGGTAGATAGATTAGTTTTATCAGAAAATTTCATTCGATTGATCGAAAATGATACTCATAGTGTAGTTACGTAATACCGAATTAGTGTAGACATCAAATTCAAGACAACTTTTTATCAAATTACTCTGCCACGCGCACGCACGATACACCTACCTACATACCATCTTGAAGATAAAAATGGTATGCATAAGTATCTCAATGTTCAATCTTAACCAAATATTAAAACATAACTACGAAGTAGACGTACCTACCTACTATGCGACGGGAATTCGGTGAAAATACGTAAAAAAAACTCTAAATTTTTAGCATACTTAGATAATTAAAATGTTTATTGGCCATGAACCCATTACCTCGCATTTGCCAAACAGACGCTCTTCCATTTAAGTTACCCAGACACTTTTATACTAAACCTAACGTAGAACATTACCCAATGTATGGGCCGGAGTCGAGTATTTTACCCGCGTTTATTTCGATCCCCTAGGAATACCAGGATAAACTACTTACATATCTAGCATCCAGCCAGTTCGAAATGAGAAAAAGTCGAATTCACTTGAATATTCTACTAAGTTAATAACATGTAAAAAACCTTTCAAGTTTATTGAGTTTGAAAAAAGTAGTCATGCAATCCCACTTCAAGTCTTAACGCCCAAGATGATAAGTAGCTACCTACTTACCTATCTTTACCAAAAAAATAATAACTCTATTAAGTAACTATGAAGTTTTTTGTGTACGCGAATACTTCGGCAATAGGTACCTATGCAATGCAACACAAACTTTTCAATTCAAATTAAATAAAATATCCAGTAACACGATATTAATTTAAACATTCATTTTATCTTTCTCGACGAGTGCTCCTCCAACTGAACTACAGTTTAGACAAGGAGTCAAACATCATCATCATCATTATCAACTAGCCGAGGTCCACTGCTGGACATAAGCCTCCCCCAAGGTCTTCCACTTCACACGGTCTTGCGCTGCCCTCATCCAGCATCCACCGGTGACCTTAACCAGATCGTCGGTCCACCTTTTGGGGGGCCTGCCCACGCTCCGTCTCCCAGTACATAATAGGTATTACCACATTATCAAGCCAACCAAACTTTAAGTTCATAAAAAATCTCTATCAAAAATCTCTTCATCAACCATTTCCCTACAAAATAATATTAATACATAATAATATCGATATTGGCTCCTTTAAGATTAATAAAAACATAATTTAATATGTTATTTCAAGTTTGATTGCAGGCAGACCTTCTTTTTCGTATTGAACTTTTTTGTTGGTTTTCTGATGGTGAACGTAAAGTTAAACCTTAAAATTCACCTCGTATAAAGGACTAGATAGAATTTAGAACAATCTTTGACACAAAAACATAAAAAAATGTATTTTTAGTAACTCAACCCAAGGAAGATACAATACAAGTACCTAAGCCTTTATGGCAATCTTCTGATCACAGTTGTTCAAGAATAGCCTAACAAACTTTCAAGTTTTTAATATCAGTAAGACAGCAGGTGAAATAATTGAAATAAAAAAAATAAATATCATTATAAACAAAAATATTAGTTACTTAATAAAATGTTATTCTCATTTACTGAAAAAATCTCTTCCGTCCTAAGAGTTCTAATGTGCACCTTTTTGACATCTTATTCAAAAGCCATGTGTAATAAACAATCAAAACTTATTAAATATTAAAATAAAACATTTTGATTCTGCCCCAGGCGTGACTTGAACCCGCGAATTCTCGTTTACGGACGAGCGCTCTTCCAACAGAGTTAGACTGAGAGACCTTCAGACAAGGGTGGAACAAACTAAGCCAATTCTCTAAATAATATTGCTAAACGAACCGAGTTACATTAGGTAGTTCTAGTATTATAAAAACTATCATGGTACGTACTTACCTACCTAGGTACCATCATTAACATCAAAATAAATTATCTACTTGTTCAAAATCAAAATATTCTTTATCATTCCTAGGTACCTACCTGCTCTATTAAATGAGATAGCAAAAATGTCATGGATTACGCACGATAGGTACTACCTACTTAACACCCAAGTAGGTAGGTTTATAAACGACAAAAAAAATATTTTCTCTTTTTACTCATTAACAAATCACATAAGTAACCTACCTAAGTACTTGATGAACGGAAAAACGACGGAAATAAGCAAAACAAACACTTTGAGTTTTTCCTACTCATTGTAGCACTATCCATGTTCTAGGTCAAGGTCGACCTTTTTTTCAATAATAATAGCCTACTGACTACTATTCCCCACGACTTTACCTGCGTTAATCAGAATTACGAGTATTTCAGACATAAGTCTCATAAGTTATTTCAGACTTAGCTCTAACTTCGTGCGAAATTTTAACTAAATGACAACATTTCACCGTGAAACAGTAACAAACATACATATTAGGTACATCCATCCAACATGACAAGCTTTTACATTTGTAATATTAGAGGAGTTAATAAAGTATCATTGTTATAGGGAAGGTATATGGAATACTTTACGTATTTACACCGCTTACCTTCGTTGAAGGTCCATTGCGACATGCACTCTTACATCTTAAAACTTATCAATCACATATCAACCACTTTGCACTTTAACGAGACACCTAAATACACAATTCACTTTTGTTGTAGCGCGGGGAGGCCCCGGCGCGCAATCTTTCATTTAATTAGTTTCGTTTAATTAGTTAGTTACTAACAAACACTGTTTTAACTGGATGTGTAAAACAACCACACGCGGTAACAGCGCGAGCGTGGCGTCTCGCGCTGTGGCAGCCAGCGACTGGACTGGAACTCGAGCGCAGCTCCAAGCACGGCAACGACAACGCACTGGCCGACTGACAGACCTGACTGATAAAGCCGACTCGTGCGTTTAGTGTCAGGGTATTTATTAAATTATCGATGGATTTTTTATCAAAAAGGTTTGATTATGATTTGGTTCACGTTATCATCAGCAGCCGAATGCAGCCAACTACTGGACCACCTCCACTAAAGAAAGATCTCGTTCTATTATTTGCAAAACGTTACTTACTTCACCTTGTTAAAAAAAATGGCTGTTGGACGAGTACAGTCTAAAACACATGTAAAGAAAGTTTCAAAGCTGTATGAACGCATTTCGTTGACTACTGTACATACGTGACGCTGCGACGATTCTGTTAGAGAAATTGGTAGGTTTGTATAGGGATACTTACCTATTTGTTGTTACATTATTTTTTTCACTTTGTTTAGTGCGATAACAGGTTGCATCCGGGGTGCACGTTACGCAATTTAGCACAGATTATTGTTGCTCACGCGTCCTATTTTTTCATATTGTCTAAAGTTGTTAAGTTTTTATTGTGATAGGACACCAAACTTCTTATTAGTGATAGTGCTTTTTTATGTTGTGACAGGACACGGAGTTTATTTAGTGTTAGTTTTACTTTAGTGACAGGACACGTAACTAAGTATTTTAGGTTTAGTTTTGTGTGTAGTGTTTAATTATTAAGTACGTAAGACATCCACAATGTCATACACGGCGTCAGAATACACTGGGTTTGTGAAAAGTGAAGTGTACGCGACAGACGTGAATACCGTAGAGGAACTTAAGAACCGGATTATTTTAACATTTAATAAATTAAGAAGATTGACAACAAACAGTGACTTTATTGCACGATTACATAAGAATATTACTTATACGTCGCTAGAATTTGTGTACAAATGTGAATGGCGGACATTTCGAACAGTTGAAGATTTAATGTGTAGGTAAGTGTAACAATGAATTGTTATTGTTTATTATGTTCATTGATCATACCTTCCAACGTTACCTACACCACATGTTTACATTATCATCCACATCAAACCCGGCATAGGTACCTAACCTATTACCGAAGTATTCGCGTACCTTCACTTCATAGTTATTAAAATAGAGTAGATAATTTTTTCTAAAGATAGGCTAGTAGGTACCTACCATCTTAGGCGCTAAGACGAGAAGTGGGATTGTATGACTACTCTTTTCAAATTCAATAAACTTGAAAGGTTTTTACATGTTATTAATATTATAACTAAGTAGAACTTGCAAAATCTAGTGCTTCAAGTGAATTCGACTTTTTCTCATTTTAACTGGCTGGATGAAACCCGGTATGAAATGTAGTTTTAATTTCTTATGACCAAGGAAGAAAATTAACATAAATCTAGGACAAAGCGTAAACAACAATTACTTAGATATGTAAGTAGTTTTATCCTGGTATTCCTAGGGGGTCGAAATAGACGCGGGTAAAATGCTAGAATCCGACCCCGACATACTACGTTAGGTTTAGTTTAAAAGTGACTTGGCAACTTAAATGGAAGAGCATCTGTTTGGCAAATGCGAGATCATGGGTTCATGACCCGTATAGGATAAACTTACGTGTAAGGGACATAGTAGGTACGTACCTACTATGTAGTTATGTTTTAATACATACGTTTTGGTAATGATTGGACACTGAGATATGCATAAGATTTTAATTTTCAAGATACGTTTAAGATTATGACTAGAATCTTTTCGCAACATCATCATCATCCTTATTTAGAACCTTTTACCTTGTTTCCGATGATGGTGGGTAGGTAGGTGTATCGTACGTGCGCGTGGCAGAGTAATTTGATAAAAAGTTGTCTTGAATTTGATGTCTACACTAAATCGGTATTACGTAACTACACTAAGAGTATCATTTTCGATCAATCGAATGAAATTTTCTGATAAAACTAATCTATCTACCTAATAACGAAATTAAGTTTGTAGCGACTGATCCGCAGCTGTTGTCCGTGGTTTTCTAATCATGGTTTTCAATAGGAACGAGTTGAATAGTACCTAAGTCGTTGATGAAATGAACGTAAAGTACTGCTTTGACACACGAGGTGATTCTGAAGCATCCGTGAAACCCTGACTTAATATGCGATGGGTGATAGTAATAATATGAGACAGCTTGTTATCGTTCATTGAGTATCGGGAGGGCCGCGGGGCGAGCGCGGCCGGGCGGAGTGCGGGACGGGCGGGAGGGGCTGCTACTAGCCGCCATACTTACGCGGCCGTGGAGGGCACCTGTAGCTGGACTGTTCATTGAGGAGCGCGCGTAGTTTTAATCTAAATACAATTTGCAATACATTGCCGGTTTTTTTTTGAAAAAGTAAAATTGTGAATTTCATTAAAATTCTTTGATAATACGTTTATTTACACATGTCCGAGCAGGAAAAATTATAAAAATTTAAAAAAAAATAAAAAAAATCTTGGTTTTTTTTTACGAGTTATAATTTTTTTTATATTTTTTTTGGGTTAAGGGATGCCCATATAATATGATGTCGAAGTATGTAGCTCGTCTAAAAAATCACCCTGTATAGCTGAATCTGGTTGTTCTAGCCGTATGAGATCTTCCAGACATTCTTCTATAAGATCAGGAATCTTCATGTATATTTCTTCGTCTAACAAACCGTTCAAGTAGGCGTATTAATGTCCAACTGGTGGATTTCAAGATCGAGTTCCGCTGCAAGTGCTACTAGCAACCTTACAGTATCAAGTCTTGCGACAGGCGCAAAGGTGCTCTGGTAGTCAATGCCATAACGCTGACTGAAACCTTTTGCTACCAACCTGGCTTTCTTCTTCTCGGTCTTGTCTACATTTAGTTTTGTTGTCAGAATATAACGACAACCAACAACGTTTCGGCCCTTAGGTTTATTAACTATATCAAAAAAATCGTTCTTAATCAAACTTTTAACTTCCGAAAGTATTGCATCTTTCCATCCTTTTCTCTCATTACCGGACAAGGCCTGCTTTAGCGTAATTTCTGCTGCACCAACGAAATCCGGACAATCAGCAAACTCATCCGTTGATTTGTTGTCATCTTCCGTGGAAATTTCTGGTGCTACTTCAATCATGTTGTATATTTTCCGCGGACGTCCAACATGGCCTCGCTCCAGTCGTGGTCGTCCTGGACTTCTCTTCCCCCCGTCAACGTGAACGTTACCTTGATGATAAATATGTTGAGGTGGTCCTACGACAATGTCTGGATTATCAGTCGGTTGATGGTCATCAATAGTCGAATATTGTCCTCCGTTTCCTTCCTGAGGTATAGGAATTGGGTCTTTGACTTCTTCCTCGTGATTAAAGTTGTCCAATGTAGGATGAAATTCAACATCCACGGTCACAGGTGAACTAGATACATTTTCCTGCTTAATACTAAAGGGGTCTATCTGTAAGTTAACATTTTCTTTATCTTGACACAGCACTTCATGGAATTTTACATATCTTGACATAATAACTTGTCTTTGTTGCGGTTTTTTTCGCTTGGTGGTAGGATCCCTTCTGGGTCCGCCTGGCTAGCGACCACCCTTTATATAAAGTCTGCCGCCAAATGTTACCGCTCCGGCGGTAATGTGTTCCGGCAATATTGTATAAAGAGCCAGTTCCTTCCTAAACCCGTGTGCTTTCATCTTCGACCTCATCGTCGCTTACCATCAGGTGAGATTGAATTCAAACGCGGGTTTAGTCACTTATAAAAAAAAAAAAAATCCATACACGATAACCTTTTCGATCTCTTGGATAACCAACGAAAATTCCTTCCAGGCTTCGTGGTGCGCACTTATCTTTCCCGGCTGTCTTGTCTAATATGTGTACCTTTGATCCGAACTTATGTAAGTATTTTAATTTGATAGGTCGTTCAAACCACTTCTCAAAAGGTATTCCACCCCCAAGACTTCTTGTCGGGCAAAAGTTTCTAACATGACATGCTGTCGCTACAGCCTCAGCCCAGAAACCCGGTGAAAGTCTTGACGAAATCAGCATACATCTCGCCATTTCAAACAAAGTTCTGTTTTTCCTCTCAGCTACTGAGTTCTGTTGAGGTACGCCAGGAATTGTCAATCTTAAATATACTTCACACCATCTTGTGCTATCATCGATAAATGTTACAAAATAATAAGCTCCATTTATTGACTATAATGCAACTAACATTATTATATTTGTGCCTGAATGACATGGGTAAAGTTTTTATAATCATTTCACTATCTAGCGACACAATAAAAGGCCTCATAACACTGGCTTTTAATGGTATATCTTTTAAAAATATCTTGCTTAAATATGATGGAGTCATTGCATAATCATCAGACAGTTAATTAAATGAACTATCTACTCTTATTTTATTTAAACAAAACAATAAATGATGTTTGGGAATACTGATTTCATCTTTAATTACATCAATCAAATAGTAACACTTGCTTGGAACACCAATGTATAGTCGAGGCTTTTTCTCAATTTTTTTAATCATATTCAATATAGTCTCTTTTGCGTCTACCTTTTTGTCTTCTTCAATAAATTCACTACAGTCAGAAGAGGATTTAACTTGCAAAGAATGCACAGGTGAGCAACTTGTGGTAGATGCAGATGGTACATATAAAGAAATATCACTATCAGACTGTTCTGCTTCAATAGATATTTTTCTTGTAATTTTGCTGAGGCCGGACACAGAAGGACTTGAATTTATAATGGTCTTCGATTTGATCGGGGATGTGAAGGTAGATATTTGTGGTGGTTTCAAAGGTGATAGTGCCTTTTCTGTTGTTTTAATTTTAGTCTGGACAGCTTTACTTCTGAATTTGTGTGTTATTAATGCTTGAACAGATTTATCCGCTGATAGTTTAACTATTTAAAAATTACTCAGTTTCCCCTAATGTTGTTTGCATGTCATCATGGATCTCCTTTGGTGTTAATCTTTTTTTAAATAAATATTTAATCACAGCACGTTGTTCAAATTTCTCCATTAGTGAAAATTTGTTCTACACACATATTTATATTGTTCGTAAAATTTTATTTAAACAAGATATCAAATTGAAAATTCGCGGGCTGACAATTGAATAATGACAGTTCAAAATGACGGTAGAAAAAATAACAAAAGTTTTTGGGTTGGCTTCCCAATCTCGCGGCATTAAATACGAAATTTTGACTAAAGGGGGGCGTGCCGGGGTCTACAGGGACCCCCCCGAATTCATCGCTCACCTTAGGAAATGAATATTTTCCAAATTCATATTATCAAAATTTGAGGTTTGAGGTTATATCAGACAACGCTTGAAATTCCAGACAGTGCTTGAAATTCACATCGGGTTCTTTTTTGAAATATTCCTTATCTTAGGAGCTGAACATTTTCCATCTTATTTAAGGCCAGCATTAATTACTCATTACTAAAATAAAGTCATCAACAATAAATTATAACAAAATTAGCAAATATATAATATAAACAATCTAAAGATTTATGATTGATATGAATGATTGATATGAATGAATGAATGAATTAAATGACCGAATATATCAATAAAATATTGACGACTGAATGATTGATTAAAGATGGGATTCCCTCCATAAAACAAAATCTATCAAATCATTCCGTTTCTCTTGCAGCTACGTGAATGTGCTTTCAGTGTTTTTTTATGCGTTTTTCTGAGTTTTCGACAACTTTGGCTTTCTCCTTGGATTCCGATTTCCGCTTAAACTTCCTACCTTTGGCATACTTCTTGGATTCTGATCTCCGCTTTACCATATTACGATTGGCTACGTTCTCTGGACTTCTGTTTTTGCATTTTCATTTTGACCTGGGCGTGATTTTTGGATTTTTTGGTGCAAATTTGACTGGCTTTTACAAAATGGACAATAATCAGCCTTCTTGTAGTCGGGATTTCTCGACTGCGAATCAAGGTAAGAGTTTTTATATAATTTAATTTAGTCAAAACCTTAATTGTTGACCCCTTAACCACGTAGTCTTATTGGATCGACCCTAGAGTGTTTTTTATAAAGCCGGAGGCCCGGAGGGAGGGCGCCAAGGGCGTTGGGGCTGCACATCCCGCAGCGCCGGAGACGTTTTATTTCTTAATAGTTACCATGAAGAATAATGACCTTAAATTCCTTGGAAATTTTATTAAAACAGTTAAGTAAACTAAGGAAAATTAAGCTCATTTATTTTTTATTTGTTGTAGATGGTGGTGATGAGCCGCCCACTAAAAGGAGGCTGTATGTTGATGAGGTGGTGCCAATGTGGAATTTATCAAGAATTTTTAAAGAGTTGTGGACACGGGAGCAAGGTCTCGCATTTGCTGTTGAGCACCGGCTGATAGCTGCCAGTAAGTTGTGTGGAATACATCGTACGCCAATGTCAATTGATTACAGCGCTAATAATACTGTTCGACAATTTTGTTGTAACAAAAAGACGTGTCGGGGCAAATCAAGAAAGTCAAGAACGAGTGGCACTTGGTTTGTAAACGTTAAGTTGCCTTTCATTCACATATTTTATTTGATGTACTGTTTTGCCTATCGCTGGAGTCATGACATGGTCATACAAGAGGACCCGTTGAAACACGAAAAGAAGCAGTGTCTTTCCCGGCGTACCATATCCGACTGGTACTCATATTGTAGAGAAGCTGTTGTGGCGTGCCAGTTGGATCGAGAGCAGGAGAAAGGAAAGATTGGTGGGCCGGGGAAGATAGTGCAAATAGATGAGAGCAAGTTTGGTAAAAGAAAATTTAATAAGGGACGAAGAGTGGAGGGACATTGGGTCCTTGGCATGATCGAGGATGGGAGGGAGGACCTAAGATTGGAGGTGTGCCCCGAAAATATTAGATCTGCCGAAGCATTGGTCCCTCTCATCCAAAAGCATGTGGAGGTGGGGACTACCATCCACACTGATTGCTGGAGGGCCTACGATTGTCTGGATCAGTATGGTTACATCCATAAAAAGGTGAACCATAGTGATCCAGACAATCCATTTGTGGCAGAAGATGGGGTCCACACTCAACGTATTAAGTCGCAATGGCGTGTGGTAAAAAGATTTTTTTATAAGGGAAATTATAACCACCCCGAAAATTTCGCCGATGTCATAGTGGAGTTCCTATGGCATCGGAGAAATCAAAAACAAAAATTGGATCCAGTTATGGAACTTGTGAAAACCATACAAGAAGTTTATAAAATTTAATAAAAACATTTGAAATTGTATTTGTTTTACTTGTTTCAAATCCTATTCTAATGAACTTATTTATATTCCTTACTGAATCATTAACTTTTTGAAATGATTTCTTTTCTGGTCTGGACTAAAAGCTTACATTCCAGGTCAGAAAAAACTAATAAAAAAAATTGAATGATTCATTCATTCAATGATCAATCTTTAGTTCGTATGTAATTCAGTGTGTTTACAAATATGTTTTAATTTTAGTAGTAACATTAAGCAACATAACCTCAAATTTTAAAAATATGAATTTGGACAATATTCATTTCCTAAGGTGAGCGATGAATTCGGGGGGGGTCCCTGTAGTCCCCGGCACGCCCCCCTTTAGTCAAAATTTCGTATTTAATGCCGCGAGATTGGAAAGCAATCCCATTTCTTTTACTATACTTTTATAAATAGATACATCAAGTTGTATTTAATACTTACATCAAAATGATCTTCACAGAAATAAATTGTGGAATCAGTTGATAAGGTAAGACCATCTTGCCTCCTTGCCATTTTTAACCACTTTCTTCGTATTTGTTTATTGTTTGGAACGTATATGAATAATTTGTTTGGCGTTTTCATCGTTGTACTTTTACATTGGGGCACTATACAGTATTTATAATACGAGGAATTCATTATTTATTAAGAACACAATTGACTGTCATAAACAAACACGCAGTGTTACCAGTCGGGTCTTGTCAGAAATTACCTGAAATTTAAAAAAAGAATCTTTTTGTATAAAAAATAACCTTTCATGTATATTTTTTTTACTTTGATAGAATAGAATATTAGATGTTTATATTGACTTACAGAAACATCGATAAGTATTTGAGCTCTTGCCCGCATTTCTTGATTTATTTATATTGATAGGTACATACTAAATAGGTTTTTCTTTATTAGTTGTTATAATTCCAAAACTTATATTTTAGATTATAATCAGCTAGTGACCCTGGAAAATAAAAATAATAAGTACATATTCGTAAATGTAGGTATAATTTAAGATTTCTTTATTAAAAATTGTAAATTGTACTATAAATATTTTACCTGTATGTGACTGCACCATAGATATGTATATGTAAATATGTAAATTTCGAAATCATATAAGTATATATTTCTGCGTTTTCAAATAAAACTTTCAAAAATATTGTCTTGTAAAAAAAATAGCTGGTTAGTAAAAAAACAAGAAAAAGATGTAAGTACCGGCCTTCACCATCGTCACCATCCTTGCTGTATTTTATTCTAGCATGCATTAATGCTTTCGATGGCTCAAATGTTACAGCATTTTTTACAGCCGCTTTGGTAGCCATCAAAGCTGCTATCGTGTCCGTATTAAGTTTGCTTCTGTGGTCCGATTTTATTAGTTTTAAATGACTGAAAACTCGTTCCACAGGTGCATTAGAAAATGGCAATACGAGCAAAACCTTTATTATATTCTTTAAATTTGGGAATATGGATTCTCCTGTCCTATCTGTCGTTTTTAGGATTTTATCCCAAAATTCTTCAACCGGCAAGTCAGATGACATATTTAACTCCCTGAAGTCGAGAAAAGCGTGTTTCTTCCATTCTTTGTGTAAATTTTCTTTAACAGTTACAATATTCGGAAATCTGTTCATTACACTTTTATTTCAAATTTTTGCGCTTTGATTGGGTTTAGGATATTTTCTAATAAATCGAAAAGGGGATCTTCAAAACTAAAGCGTTTCCGTTTTTGTGCTACAGCTTCGATATAAAAAGAAAGACATGTTTTTCTGATCCTGAAACTCTTTCAATTTGTTTTGCCTCTTAGTACATCTTAGTACGGCTAAAATGAGCTCCTTAAACACTTTATAAAAAATCTTCTACTGATCTTGGCAGCTTAAGGCACGCATTGGATGCCACAAGATGTATCATATGGCAGCTACACTTGATGCATGCAATGTGCGGTACTTTTTCTTTCAATTGACTAAACACTGAGTTATGTTCGCCTACCATGCTATTTGTGGTATCAGATGCAAAGCCTACAAAATTTTTTAAAGAAATTTCTCGGGTTTGAAGCCAAGTTAATAAACTATTGCATAGATGTTCAGACTTTCCAGATTGTACTTCGTATATGTCGAGAAACTGTGTGCGAACACAGTCTACTTCATCATAGTATATTACTGTGAGTGCACATTGT
This sequence comes from Stenoptilia bipunctidactyla, assembly GCA_944452665.1. Classification (NCBI taxonomy): domain Eukaryota; kingdom Metazoa; phylum Arthropoda; class Insecta; order Lepidoptera; family Pterophoridae; genus Stenoptilia; species Stenoptilia bipunctidactyla. The sequence continues at coordinate 16,323,301 of OX101741.1, forward strand.
TTTTTGACACTGATATCAGTCGTCTCGTCCATTATTATACTGCTCTTTTTTTAATTCGTCTTCTGCTTTGGGTTTCAGCATTTGTTGAATAGGCGTTGTTTGGCTTTTTGAACTAATATTTTGAAGATGTTTCGCCGTATTCATGTGCTTGACAAGTGCTGGTTTATGATTTAAAACCGTACAATCGCAAACTTTGCAATAAGCGACAAACACGCCACACTCCTGCTCTTTCTTTGAAATCCAATTTTTGAATGTATTGTCTGTTAGCCACTTTTCATTAAATTCGCGGTGTTGTCTTTGTTTTTTTGGCAAAGCTTCCTCACGCATCGTACTACTACTATCGCAATTGTTATTATCTCTGCCCTCCTCTTGCCTTGAAGTCGATGATTTGGAAGAAATCAAGAACTTGTCCATTTTCTTAGTTTAGACTGAATACATATTTGCAGTAGATTAAGTTAAAATCATGCCAAGCAAAAGCACCAACACCAAAGTCATGAAAAGAAATCAAACAAATAAAATTAATACCTAAATCCATCTAGGTATGATAGTAAGATACCTAATGCAATACGTATTCACGTTTGCGAGTAACCTCAAATTCGATTCGGAAGCGATCTCTTACTCTGGCATATAAAGTTATTTAGTCGGAGAGACAAGAAGAACGTTTCCGATTCGAAAAAGATGATTCTCGGAAACGCAAATACGGCTGCTGAACCCAATAGGTACACCCACATACCTAATAGACTTAAATCTGACTGGTAGAAGGCGGTAAGTACTTAACTACATTTTATTAAGTAACTGGGTCGGTTAACTAGCTAGAAATTTGCAATAATTCTCCCATATTTTGTGAATAAAACTTTAGATGAGGTTACACTACCACAGGAATAGGTATTATCTAAGGTACAGTATTCCAACTTCCTAAAAATGGACGAAGCGCGACCTATCTCGGCATGCAACCAGTCGTGAGTCGCGACTGTTTGCATGGCAAAACAATTTTTGATTGAGGTTAATATTGAAATGTGGATTTTTTATGCTTTAAAATTTAATAATAAAACATTAAGTACGCCTCAGTCGAGGCGAGATGATATATAAACTAAACATGGTTTTTTGACACAAAACGCATTTTTACTGAACACCTTCTATTCAATTCACAAAGTATATTAATTTTTTATATAAAAAAGTACATTTACAATTACAAACCTAACTGGAAACAAAACACAAAGTAAGCAAATGTCATTAAAATTCTAGAGGCGGGCAGCCTTATCGTATTTTTACGCACAGCGGCAGCGCAGCTGAAGGCATGTATTTAAAAGATGCGGCCGAGTTGCAATACTGTATAGAAAATATTACATAATCACCAGATTTGGCACGAATGGATTGAATGATGGAATAAAAGTATCTGTGTGTTATCGTTTCGAACACACTTCACATAAATATGAAAATGAAAATGTCATGCAACTGTAATTTTCTTATAAAAGTGTAAGTATGTATCTCTCTTAGGGAAGCACGAGTGGTCGGCCATGTAAGTGAACCACCAACCACCCCGTTCGCCCGTTTGACTATAAAAAAATAATTTTGAACGCATTTTATAACTATAAAAAAGGCTACCGTACGTGAGTCCTAAAACATAGGTATAGGTATGCTGTCGTAAAAAATTTTAAGAGAATTAGTGAAACTGTTACAATAATAATTAAATTGAAATATTTTGTCAAATCGTACCAGTAGTTACTGAGATTAGCGCGTTCAACCAAACAAACAAACTCTTCTGCTTTATAATGATTATATTTAATTGAAGCCTCTTGGTTTAATAGCAAAAACTGCTAGTACTTTGCTAGTAACTGCAACCAAGTTAAAAAAAAAGCGTTCATGGTGTGTAAGTAACTATACAGGGTGTAATCTAATTGCCTTATAAAGACGAAAGAGGTATGTGCTAACACATGAAAGTAAATATCTTGGTGAAGTCAGAATTTGAATATCGTGATTTTTAATTTTTTTCCCCTTCAGACAAACTAAATCAATATTATTTGTAAGCAATTTCACGTTGTGTCTAAAAACTCCTTAATTCTAAGTCAGCGCAACATTATGAATGCCTGGTAAATTGCGAGCGCCCACCAGCCGCGCCCAACGCAACGGATGTCTAAAAATGCGCGGGAAATGAATGATCTTTGCGCATACAGGTGCGCAAAGGTAGTAGATAGGAAAAACACGTTAGGAAGATAGGATTAGTCTCATTACACGAAATGTACTTAAGATAACATTTTCCCAGAAGGATAATAACGATCTTTGGACACGTTTTCTTCCGTGGTTTTAATGTGAATGAAAGTTTGCAACATAAATGATTATCGAGTTATTTGCGCACTGGTAGCAGAAAACGGCTCAAGCGGCACTCGCGCCCATTAATAAACAGGAACCACAACTACACAGCACTAAGTAGGTACACAATTTGTAGAGTCTACAAATATGGCTCGATATGCGCTCCACCACGTTCTATGCATAGTTCCATTCTACGTTGAATGGAGCTCGCGCATCTCAGCAGCATCTCCGAATTCACCGCCGCAAACGCAGATATTATGCGCATTCGCATCTGTTCTTCAGCAAAACATTCTTCAGCATAAACAGTATGCTTAACCCATTAGTGCATAACGTTCGATAAATTGGACGCCAATAAAATTGTTATTTTAGGAGTTATATATATTATAAGCAGAAAACAACTTAGTTATGTTGTGAGTCGCAGCGACCGCCCGACAACCTGCATAAATAGCGCGCGCGCACTGCGCCACGGGTATTTTGTTCATTGTCTCTCGAGCTGTAAGGTTGTTGGTGGTCGGTGCGATTTGCAGTAAGTCCTTTACTTGTAATTTCAAAGTGATTCATAATGTGTTTGATGATATGTGATTTAAATAATGGCTGTTTGTGAATTATTGTATTTTAGAGGTTATTTGATTATTTTTGAAGTAAATAATTTAAGTTTGTAAAAGTTGTTCTTTTTTTTTATTTTATTCCTGCTTCTGATGCTAAAATCAGAAGTGGGATTCGTAATTCATTGCCCACACGTGATAAAAAGCCGAAAAACAGCCGTTAATTTAAACCATGCCGCGACCGTCTCGTTCGCGTAGCAGAACAAAGGAGTCGCACCGCCGAGAGGCTAGGCGATCTCGTAACAGAAGCAAATCGCGCCGATCCCATCATACACCTCGCTCGCGATACCGTCGTCGTACCCACAAATCAGGGTCTCGGTCTCGCGAAGGTTCCGTTAAGAACGCGTAAGGCTCTATAGTGGCGCGATTAAACGCTATCGAGGCTATTAATACAATAGTGGTCGGAGTGGCGTACACTCACCGTCACGACCTCCTCCCTCACAGCACCGCCAAGTACGCCGCAAAAAGAAGAGGAGTCCTTGGTTACAAACGCTGCAGAGCGCCTGCTGGCAGCCATAAATTGTGTCCCGGTGAGATCAAACCAATATTTTGTGTCTGATTTTGATCCCAGTGTTCATGACGTCGATACGTGGCTTAGTGAAGTGGATAAAGCGTGAAGTGTAAACCTTTGGGACGATATGGAGTGTCTTGCTCGCGTTGGAAACTATCTAAAAGGCGAGGCTCGCGCCTGGCTGGGCCAGTGAACGGGTGCCCTCCGTGCTTGGTCTGCGTTCGGGTTGGAACTCGGGGCGTTGTGCCCACGTGGTGTCGACGTCGCAAGCATTCTGTGTGGTGTGATGTGTGCAGAGTCGGACGGGTGCTCCACTTGTGCGGAGTGCGCGCGTGAATCTCTTTTGGGGCTCAGAGTAGTGGCTGGGCTCGGTAACGAATTGCTAACAGGTATCATTGTGGGAGGCATTGCTGATCCTCAAAGTCGCGCTGTTGCCATGAATTCCGGAGTGACGCCTGGCAGTTGTGGAGTTTTTGTCAAATTTTGTTAAACCGAATTTGAATCGTACAAAAAGAATAGTTCCTTATGCTAATAGTCAATTTAATTATTATCCTTACAACAAACGAAATTTTGATTCAAGTAGCTCAAAAGTTAAATGCTATCAGTGTAGTCAGTTCGGGCATAAAAGTGTTGATTGTCCGAAGCGTTCGCGGACACAATATAGCGATAAAAACTTGTCATCGTGGGGCCGCAAATAAAAAGTTGTGCCTTTTGTAAAAAAAAAAAGTAGGTCATTTAGAAACTGATTGTTTTGCTAAAGAACGTTCGAATACTACAGGTGTTAATTTTTGTCGTGAAATTATGAACCTTAAAAACGGTGACGTAATAACAGGTGTTATTTCTGGAACTCCTGTCGATGTTTTGACAGATAGTGGATCTTGTATTTCGTTATTGTCTTCCGATTTATTAAAACACTTTCCTTGTAAATTAAAACCTACGCACCTATTGTTGCGTGGATTAGGCGGCATGGAAGTACAAAGTAAATTCTTCGTTACGTTGCATATTGAATTATGCAACTTTAGAAGTTGACTTTTTTATTGCGGACGGTAAATATTTAAATTTCCCAATGATTATAGGTACCGATGTTTTAAACAGAAAAGGTGTAACTTATGTTCGAACTGGTGATTCGCAGCGTGTTGTTCATAGCGATTCTATAGTGCGTGACGTAATGCAAGCAAGTTCTTGTTCATTATTAGATAAATTAAGTACCCCAGTTACAGGTGATTACAAAAAACAATTATTAGGTGTTCTCTCAAAATATGAGAATATTGAGAAATACTTTCTGAGTGGTACGGCAACCACAACCGTTAACGAAAGTGAAATGGAAATTAATCTAACGACTAATATTCTCGTCTATTATCGACCCTTTAAGTTATCCTACGACGAGAAATTACGAGTACGTGCAATCGTAAAGGATTAATCTTTAACTTATTAACTCGATAAATTTTCGGAAGTGTACTTTTCTCAGCACTAAGATATAGTACTTGGGGCGCGTTATTAGTCAGGGTCAGGTTAGACCGAGCGCATATAAAATTGAAGCTCTGGTTAAGTCCCCACAATCTAGCACAGTAAAAAAAGTCCGCCAATTCCTCGGCCTGGCCGGCTATTTTCGTAGGTACATCTCTAATTACGCACTGAAAACTGCTTGCATTGCGTGGCTGACTAAAAAGACCGTAACGTTTCACTGGACTGAGGAACACGAAAAGGCATTCGTAGACGTAGGTGTAAAATTGGGCTTCATTTCCCATCTCAGTGCGGCCACGACTGTGAGTGGCGTGCGTTTAGCACTTTGAGGATGTAAGTAATCGTGGTGTGCTTGCCGGAAAGGGGCAATGTGATGTGTGATGGTGCCTGCCGGATGGATATGCCCTATTGGTGTCTACCGGATGGCGGTTATCCGTGTTTGTGTTCTAGAGTATTGTATACTGCGCGATCTTGAAACCTTTATTGTGGCTTAATGCGTTTTTTGAACCTTTAGTACTTACTTGGTAGATAGTAATGATATCATGGTTGAGCGGGTGAAATTTTGTGGTTAAGCGGCATCCATAATGCCTTTTTAAATAGGTAGTCTGAATATTGAAGTTGTAGATTTTCTTTCTGATTATCGTGTATCCGTGACTCGGTAGAAATCGCTTTGTATCTTGCCAATCTTCGATTATTTTGCTGCGATTCTTAGGAAACACGTTTTCTTATGTTTTAGTAACAGTAAACTTGTTATTATTTTGGCAATTGAAATTGAAACGTAATATTACGATAGTGTGTGTTTAATGAATCACGGAGATAGGTAATAACGTCGAGATTGAAAAGATTGAAAATTGAAAATGCGTTGAACTTGTTGCGATTGACAAAAGAGCCGGATTTTACTGTTGAACTGTTTGCAGTTGTCAAACGATTTTAATACTTTGTTGTTGTGAATTATGAAGTACAATGCAATGCTCTTATTGTTTTGATATACGCCATAACCGGATGGAGGTTATGAGTGTGAGTTGATATAACCGGATAGAGGTTATGAGTGTGAGGTGATGTAACCTAGTGGAGGTTACATTACGTTTTGTGACGGGATGGACGTCACTGCAGAAGAGCTTTGCATTGTTTGCTAATTAATTGGGTTATTCTAGCAGCTTATGCTTGCTTTGTTGTTTATTGTTACATTCAAAGTAAAATTTCATTGTTTAATGTGCGGTTTTCTCATCGAAAGTATTGTGGTTCGTACAATGCGCTGACGTATCTCGGACTGACGGTCGATAGTAGCTCGGTATTAATTGAGTTGGAATTGTAACTGACGGAACGGACTCGCGAATAAAGATTTTGTTGTGACTAAGCCAGGGTTATACCCAAGCCCATAGACTCGGTACTAAGTAACTGTCCAGTGATTAATTAATTCTATCGTGTTTTGTGAGTAACGCTTCTTTTCGTATGAGTATCGTAAAGATATGAAATGTCATGGATGACGTTCTGTAATAAGATAAGGAAGAGGACTGTTTTGCTAAAAATAGGGCTCGAGGTCAAAAAGGACAGGGCGAAAAGGATTCTGTTCAGAGGGTGAATCTGTGCAACGAGCTCACGGCGGAAACTCTTTGAATGTGAGTTTAATGTTTTGCTTGTGTTTCAGAAGATAGTTACTGGCTTTGCGTAACTGTGTGTGCGAGTATGCAGGTCTATATGTGAGCTAGCCGATGCGCACGCACTGCGACTGAGCGACCTGCCTCGCAGACGTGTCTCTAACGCGTGGAGGCCCTGCCTCGTGACGTGTTTCTGATGCGTGGAGGCCCTGCCTCGTGACGTGTCTCTGACGCGTGGAGGCCCTGCCTCGTGACGTGTCTCTGACGCGTGGAGGCCCTGCCTCGTGGACGCTTTTAGCGTGATAAAGCTCTCGGGGCCCTCGCCCCATAGACGCGTTCCTAACGTGTGTAGTAAATCGTTAGGGCACAAGTCAGGTAGGACGAGCGAGTGGTGTCCCGAGAGTTGCGCAGCATTTTTCGAAAGTAAGTTACTCTCGAAAGTTTTTAATGTTATCTATGTTTCAGTGGAACGTTTGGTTCTTGCGTGCGTATGAGCGCGAGACGGGCGCTTGGTTTGCTGTTCAACAATGGAGAACTGCGGGAACCAATGGCCGCCCTTCAAGACCAGCAACCTAGTGTTCCTGGCTTGGCAGACGTATCTGTTAGATGCGTATCAGGTGTTGTCCTGGGAGACGTGTCTTGTGTACACGTATCAGGCGTTGTCCTGGCAGACGTATCTGTTAGATGCGTATCAGGTGTTGTCCTGGGAGACGTGTCTTGTGTACACGTATCAGGCGTTGTCCTGGCAGACGTATCTGTTAGATGCGTATCAGGTGTTGTCCTGGGAGACGTGTCTTGTGTACACGTATCAGGCGTTGTCCTGGCAGACGTATCTTTCAGATGCGTATCAGGTGTTGTCCTGGCAGACGTATCTTTCAGATGCGTATCAAGTGTTGTCCTGGCAGGTGTTGTTCTGGTTTTTGTAACGGGTTTAAAACCTGTAGAGCTCGTATACGAGCTCGATTATGAGCATGTTAGAGATGTCAGTTTGAAGACGTGTGAATTCATCTGAAAGCGAAGTGAATTATCTCATGTTGTGAAAGTGTGATTTTGTTTGAGGGCCTCGAATGTGAGATGAATGACAGAATAGGCAACGGTGTCTGTTGATTTGATTAATTAACTATCTATTTTCATTTAAGGTTGCGACGAAAACATCTCCGATGATGCTGATGAGCTCTCAGGTGTCTCCGCTGGCCCTGCTAATGCTTCTATTAGAGGCAAAAGTGACTCGGATGACAGTTGCGATAAGGACGCCTCTGTCGCGACAGCTCAAGTTGGAGGAGAAGACATCTTGGGTGCAGCCGAGGTCGGTGCACATTCAGGAGTGGCCGTATAATCAGAAAACAACTTAGTTATGTTGTGAGTCGCAGCGACCGCCCGACAACCTGCATAAATAGCGCGCGCGCACTGCGCCACGGGTATTTTGTTCATTGTCTCTCGAGCTGTAAGGTTGTTGGTGGTCGGTGCGATTTGCAGTAAGTCCTTTACTTGTAATTTCAAAGTGATTCATAATGTGTTTGATGATATGTGATTTAAATTAATGGCTATTTGTGAATTATTGTATTTTAGAGGTTATTTGATTATTTTTGAAGTAAATAATTTAAGTTCGTAAAAGTTGTTCTTTTTTTTTATTTTATTCCTGCTTCTGATGCTAAAAATATTTTACTAACCGTTTATTTTTTTTAAACAGTAGTGTAATATATATTTGAAGTGGTAATACTGTTGGTATGACATTCCGGCAACGCGCCTGCGCGTCAATTGTCAATTTGAAAAATGGCGGCACGCGGTCAAAATTTTTTGCGGCGAAGGTAAGATTATATTGTGTTATTGTTGTATTTTGTGATGTTTTATGGGTAAAAAACGGATATTTTGCTTGCTAAACCATTACACTATTTATTTTCAATATAATTTTTACGTGGCCCATGTTATTTTGAAGGCTATGCTTGCTAATTATGTACTGTCCGATATATCGCACGCTATGCACGGCGGGTACTGCATGTGGTGTTTTCTCGAATTGTTACAGCTTGCAAGTTCATGAAATATTATCTGCTTTGGAGTGTGAGGAGTATGATAATTATACAGAAAATATAATTTACGTTGAGACCCCTAATGAGCATGCCGATCAGGTCACTGATGAAGACGGTGACAAGTCCGACGAGGAGCATGATGCGAACCTAAATCACTTAGGACGAAGACTGCTGCAAACTAGCTGCGAACTGCAACGTTTTCGAGGTGATACAATTGTTTCTATTCCATCAACGTCTACAGCCTTCGGTTCAAATACGCAAAGATCGTCAAATGATAATTCTTTATCAAGTAGCGATAGTGAAGACGAGCAGCCCCTTTCTAATTTCATTTCCCACAAGTCATCAAGGTCTGCACCCCCAGCTAAAAAGAAAAAATCTACACATTGGAAAAAAGAGGAACCCGCTTTTATTTGTACTGAATATAGTCCACAGCCACCATCAGATGAAAGTAAAGCATGTCAAAATCCACTAGAATACTTCAAATTATTTTTTCACAATGATTTTATCAAACATATAGTCAAACAAACAAACCTGTACGCTTTGCAAAAAAATAAATCTTTGATGGTAACGGAAGACGAGATCTACGTTATATTAGGAGCGATGCTATTGTCAGGCTACGTCAAGTTGCCAAAAAAACGATTGTATTTTTGCAAAGATAATGACGTGCCTACAATTCTACAGGATAGCATTAGATGCAATCGGTTCGAAATTATTCTTCAACACGTGCACTTGAACGACAACAGCGAGCTCGGTGAATCTACAGATAGATTGCATAAATTACGTCCTATTATTGAAAGTCTAGGTGAATCATTCCAAAAACACTACGGAATGGATGAACAGTATAGCATAGATGAAAGCATGATCCCTTACTATGGGAAACACTACGCTAAACAGTTCATCCGTGGAAAGCCAATAAGATTTGGTTTCAAAAACTGGGCAATGTGTGCAAGTACCGGATATATGGTAGCTTTCAGCTTATACACGGGAAAGAGTACCGAAAAAAAAGATTTTGGACTAGGTGGCGATGTTGTTCTCCTACTAATTAGATTGAGCAAACTTCCGCCTAATAGTGGCATAAAATTGTTTTTTGATAATTATTTTACATCTTTGAGCCTAACGAGACACCTGAAGGAGATCGGCTATTATGCTACGGGAACCTTGAGAGCTAATCGCACTGAAAACTGTACTGTCAAAGACGTAAAACAATTCAAGAGGGAAGCGCGAGGTCATTACGATTATCGATTAGCTGATGATGTCTTCGTATGCCGGTGGAATGATAACAATGTTGTCACAGTAGCCACTAACTTTGAAAATCTTGCAATTACATCTGCAACCCGCTGGTCTAACGAAAAAAAAGCTAAAGTGCAAGTCCCTCAGCCATCACTTATTTCAAATTACAATAAGTATATGGGTGGAGTAGACAAATGCGACCAGGCCGTGGCAAACTTACGAACTCGGATGCGAATAAAGAAGTGGTGGTGGCCCATATTTGCATATTTAGTAGACGTGTCGGTAGTAAACGCCTGGTTACTTGCTCGAAAGAATGGCTGCACGAGAGACACCGAGTCCTTATTCGTTTTTAGACGGTTCATAGCAAGAAGCTTGCTTTCCACACGTGGTATACCGCCGCATCAAGGCCGCAAGCCAGCAAAACCAATATGTACAATGAGATACGACGGTAAAGGACATTGGCTGGTCCCAATAAATACTGAACGTCGGTGTGCAAATCAATGTGGCGGGAAAAGTAAATTCCAGTGTCAGAAATGTGATGTAGGCCTTCACCCGAAATGTCACATGGCATACCACGTCGTAAATTAAAATCTATTTATTTTCTCTTGCTTATTAAAGTAAATTTATTCATGAAAGTCGTACTTTTATTTTCATATTTTTTTAACATCTACAGTCCGCCGTGCATAACGTCCGATTTATCGGACGGGCTATAAAATCTAAACTTTCATATTGATTAAATATTTTATATAATTTAATGGTCAAATACACTTGAAATGAAAATATATTACAGTGATCATAATGAAAAACGCGTTAATAAACTTTATGCACTAATGGGTTAATATGACCCCATAAAAAGAAATCCAATGGGGTCAGATCGGGAGATCGGCGGGCCAGGCAACTGTACCACCTCTACCGATCCACGTTCTAAAACGTCTATCTAAATAGGCCCAGCCTATTATCTAAATCTACCTACAAATAGTAACATGTCATAATACTCTGCGTTAGAATAAGACATAATTACTAACTTATAAGTAATAACACTAATTAAATACTAACACTGATTAAAATAAACTAAACCAAATAAATTAACAGTTTCACTAGCAAAACGAAAACTAAACAATTACAAAATTAAAAACAAAAACGTAACGAAACACTAAAATTCTCAAACAAACCCGCGGACCACGTAATCAGTTATCAATAGCGACTTGACGCTCTAAGACCGAACAAGCAACTGCTGACTTCAGATTACATAATAGGTGTGTACCTAGGCACTTTAATAAATTCACTTCATTTTTCGAAAATCAAACGTACTTACTAGAAAACAAAGTTCAGTGATATGCATGCAGGCGGCATCATTGACTTTGGCGGTATTTTCGCGGTATTCTGTTTGTCGCTTCATTACAAAGAACACAAAGCCAACGCCGCACAGTGAGCAATGATTTTTGGTAACTGTATTAAGATGATATGAACCTTATTACATACAGCATAAAACAACGAAATAAAGCGGCGCTTTCTTTGGTTTGGTTAAATGCAAAATTAGGTAAATTGCCATAACTATTTTTTGAAAGGGGAGATCAACCATCCACAAATTGACCTCATATGAATAGAAATAGATATTATGAATCTTATCGCCTAGGTCACAGAGTTTAAATAAAAAAATATGTCTCGCAGAGATAACTATGTTTTAAGTTAGAAACGTCTTTTTATTTTATATTCCCCTGGTACTTAATAACAAGATTTTACTCATATTTTATTCTAATTTTAAATAATACGACGACCGCTGTGGCGCAGTGGTTTAATTAAGCGTTGGCTTATGGCGGGTTTCAATATTATGAAAACTGTTCGTTTTGCCTACGAACAATAGAAATCACTACCAAAATGCCTTTCTATATTCAAAATCTTGACATCTAAACCACTGCTTACGAACTGTTTGATTGTAATGGGTTGCTAGGTTACACTTGACCATTTACAAAATAAGTCATTATATCTATCCAACGACGACGTAACAAGTTATAAATTTAAACCAATGAGGTAAAGGTAGCGTGGCAGTCTGCTGCGGCCTTAGATGCGAAGCTGGTTATTAACGATTTTAACCATGCGGTTAAATATGCATTTTTCGTTATTAACGGTTAATTAACCGCATTATATGCTTATTATGGTTAAATACCACCGCGAGATGTCGCTAACGGATTGAAATGTGAATCGCAAGTCGCGCAATGATGCCAGCTTCGACTGGCAAAAAAAAGTCGGTTGAAATTCCCTATCTCAAAAACTACTGAACCAATTTTGATGAGATTATGATATACCCTAAGTTGAACAATACCTAGTACAACAAAAAAAGAATTACTTAAATCGAACGTGTAAGTAGTTCCGGAGATATGCGAATACATACATAAAAACATACTTACATACACTATTGAAATTTGGCACTTTTGTTCATTCATATGTTTATATAGACTAACATATACAAAAACTGGGCAATTCTGGAAATATTACATACATACGGGTGGAATTAATAACCTCTTTTTTTTAAGTCAGTTAACAAGAAAAGAAAGAAAAACTATCCTTTTCCGTTGTCGCCGTCAGCGCGGTTTGACTGTAACTGCCACACTAAATACCTGACACATATGACATCGGTCACCATTTACAGCTTTTTTCTATATCTGCGCGGCTTATACCTCAACGGCGACGATGCCACTCTGTTCAAACGATGCGACAATGTCAAGTCAATAACTAGATACCTATTTACGTAAATTATTTAGGTTTATATTAAATTACTCATCTATAATTAAAGAATTGGGCTATGTATATATGTCGCTTTAAAAATTATTATATCACATACAAATTAAATGAATTTTAAAACCTGTTTCGGGTATCGATCTTTTTCTTCAGCAAGGAGGTTGACTATACAAGAAAAGAAAGAATAACGTTACCCTCTTTCGCAGTCGGATATTTAACCGTTAATAACGGCATTTTATCGGTAGCTAACCAAAGATAACCATAATTTTGGTTAAATAACGGTAGTTGACGGGTTTTTTACAACTATAGCTGCGGCCAATAAGAGTTATGTTTTCATTACGTATGACCAATTAAAGAATAGGTCATTTTATCTAGCCAACGACGTAAAAATTTATTCATTTAACGAAATATCCTATCAAATATCTGTCAACATATCAATAATCCAGTTTTCTCTTTCTAACTTATCTATAACTGTTTTTGAAAAAAAGGACGAATATTATTGAATGACATAATTTTTCTTTTAAATATTTTCTTTGACGTCAAAAAAATGTGATTCAACCAATGGCAAAATTAGTCGAAGGATTGGTGTTTCGTTTTACGTAAGCAGTTAAACGCAATTATTAATAAAAAGCTCTAAAACATACTATAATATATTTATCGAATACTAAAACATAGCAAACATAAATTGAATAAGTTTATATATTTCTTTAGTTCAAATATCATACAAATAATTTGCGAATGCGTGATATTCTATAAATCACATATCACCTATTTTCTTGGAAGAACGTCACGCAAAGAGGGCCCATGCCAAATTTGAGAACTTACAGCCCGTAGCTAGTAGATATCGTGAAACGCTACTTATTTCCTACCAGTTTTGTACCTGTACCGGTTACGCATAGCAGTCAGTTGAATATTGAAACCCGCCATTCGAGCGCCTGAAGTTGCGGGTTCGAACCCCGTCCGGGGCAAAAAAAGAAACGTTACGGGTCGTGGATATCTATTTATGTATTTATATTCTACGTTCCCCGTAGGTAGCTGCACGGTAACCCACAACACAAGCTTTAGCTTATTTTGAGCCCGTGCAGTTAGTGTGTATGTCTGGGGATTTTGTTTTTTTTAATACCTACATTACAAATCGGGGGCTGATTTTTGAATTGCGAGCGCTCAAATGCATTTAATCCCCTTCGAAAACAATGAAATAGCATTTATTTGAAACATGAATTACATCTAACTAAAGTATAATAACTTAAACTTTCCGAAAACAAATTGTGATAAAATTGCCTTTACGAATACAATCATCGGCCACTTGTTACCGTTTTCGAGCGCTCGCATTTTCAAATACATGATTTTCTGAAACGTAAGTAGTGAACTTAGTATAAATAAATAATAATAGGACATTTTTAATGTTACCGGGGCCACATAGACAAGGAAGAGTTTTAGCCGCGATGTGAGTCAGAGCAGAGCGCGGCGCGGACCTCGCGCTTTTTTTTTGGTTTGAATAGTAGGCTAGAAGAATTGCGAAAAGGAAGAGGTTTAGCCGCGAGGTGAGTGAGCAGGATAGAAGATTACCTACTTTTAATATGTGACGGACACTGAGTTTTCGTGTGTTTGTTTAGTCTCCCGGTCTCCCGGTGACGACACGACGATTAATTTGTTCTATTAGGTGTTTGGATCGAGTGTCTTGAGACGCGACTGCGTTATGTGAAGTGTAAATTAAATATTGTACAGTTCTTGTGTTTCTTTATTATTTAGATACGGTTGGTTTGTTAGTGTTTAGATTTGAGTTTGGGTGAAAATCGAGCACGTCGGAGGTGAGCGAACGGATAGGTAAGTAGCTTACTAAAGCTTTATCTTAAGTCTTAGGTAGGTAAGGAAAACTGTTTTATTTTGAGGAAGTATTTTTGTGAACGTAGGTACCTACCAAGACATGTTTATCGTGTGTCATGTTAGGATAAAGCTTTAGATTATTCGAAAGTTTTAAGAAAAGAGCGAATTAGTACCCCATGGATAAGTTTGTGATAACCCTTAGCTTATTTTTACTTCCATCAGGTGTGATGGAGGCGTTTGTCCCCCCGCTTTGTAGATAATAAGCTAAATATCGATATTGTGTAGGTCCTGATTCTACTAACTGTACTGTCTTTTTATGAAGTGAAAACAAAGATTCAAACAATATGATAGTAAAAATAGCTCCTGCAAATAAAATGATAAATTTGAACATTTTTACAATTTGATGAAGATAAAAACAAAACATTTTTGTCTAGATTAATTGAGTTTGTTAACTTAAAATTGTTACTTATGACCTGTTGTTACCTATGATGTTGAAATAAGTGAGAGAAGTAGAATTTACTTCAAATACGAATTAACGTTACTAATCTACTAAAAATGGTTAAATAAAACATGTAATGTGGCCTAAGTATTAAGAAAAAAGGTAACAATATTCGAAAAAAGAAAACAATATCCTCTGTTTCGGTACCGACTAGTCAGCTGTTGCTTGTGCAGTGTCGCGACGACATGTGACCTCCTGCGCTACGAACAACGCGAATCCGGAAGGACGCCTAGTATGAGGTATCTAAAGGACCGTTTAGCATTACCAAAAGTCTATTATTTCGAAAAAAAAACATAGAAAATAAAAAAATAAAAATCGTGATATTCAAATTCTGACTTCACCATAGTATTAACATGCATGCGTTAGGACATACGTGGCTTGGCTCTATGGAATTAGATTACACCCTGTATATTGGTCGGATTCAAATTCATCGTTAATTTATTAGTCCATCCATAAACTTAACGAAAAAGAACAAAGTCAAACTCTACAAAACAGACAACACACAAATATGCACTGTAATTTGTAAATACACTTAACCAAGCTTCCAGTAAATGTCCTGTAGGAAATTATGTTGTATTAAATTGTAATTAATAATCACAAAACACTAATCTTTCGGTAACAACAAATAAAGTAAATTTGCGGCGGCGGTTTCGGCGGCCAACGAACATCAATCAACACAACGAATGAATCCGATCTGATCGAGCGGGTGAGCGAGATACAAGTGGTGTAGGCGTGAAAGAGTACAATGTTCGTTTTGTTTCATCAAATAGAGACGAGTATGATTGTTCGTTCATAAAGGGCTGTGGTTGGTTGGTTTTGGTTCTACCGCTAACATGGCTTACCAACATGAAAAATTGTAAAAGGTGCGTTCCTTATAAAATTGCTTTTATGTAAGAAATTAAAAGTTAATTCTACAAATTCTGAAAAATCACCTAAAAGTAACCTTTTCATTTGTGCAACCTAAAAGTAACCCAAGCAGTTCAAAAATCACCTGTTTTGTAAATCTGGCAAGACTGCAAACACTGCTGTTTCGCGAGGCGTGACGTCATTCAAGACGCCATGACAGTCTTTGGCCATTTTCGCGGTCAATTTCAAGTTCATTTCTAAAAACTCAAAATACTGATGTAAAAGACCTATTTTTCTTAAAATAATATAATTTTAGGGTGAAATAGATGCTAAGCTATAGTTTTAAACTAATTTCAAAATTTTGTCAACTAGCCTCCACTAATATTAAGTGGGAAACTGAGAGAAAATTTCACAACATCACAGCCAGCAATTTTCACACAATTTGCCATCTTCCGGAAATAAACCAGGAGAAGTATGCTGAGCAAATGTTAAATAGAAAAAAAATTACATCGAAAGCTACAAACCACGGCATTATAAATGAAAAATCTGCTCTTCAGAAATATATGCAGGATACAGATTTACAATTAATTCAATGTGGTATGTTTGTCTCCAAAGAACGACCCTATTTGGCAGCATCACCAGATGGTGTTCTTGGTGATGAGACTGTCATTGAAATAAAGTGTCCTTTTTCAACCAGGAATCATAAGATTACACCTGAAACTGTGCCATATCTTGTACTAGGTGAAAATGGAAAAACTTCTCCATACTATTACCAAGTACAAGGACAATTATTATATTGTGCAAAGAGAAAGTATTGCAATTTTATTGTATATACATATAAAGATTTAAAAGTTATTATTATCGCAAGGGACAATACTTTTATTGCTGATATGTTAAAAAAAATTGATGTTTTCTATGAACATCATTTAAAAAAGCTCTTCTTAATAAGTACATGTATAGAAATTATTTAGATTTAATAAAAAAAACTTAATTTGTGACAATGTTTATTTATTTTTTACAATTCCTTCTTTAAAGTTACTTAGCATAGCACATATAAAAAAATATCCTACTTAATAATGGCACATAAAATTGATTCACATCTGTCTTTATGATTTTGAAAGTTTTCGTTAACCCTATAATTCGTTCTATGTGTATGCGATTTTTTGATAAAATTCGATCATGCTTTAACTTTACACCTGGTAATTGGGATAATCCTTTCAAAAATCATGGTGTATTTATTGTAATATTTTTATTTTTAAATCGCGATCAGCCATGATTGCATCTTTTTCATCACACAGTAACAAGAGAGCACTTCTTTCCGTTATCTGGCGATCACTGGTAGAACCAGCATAGCCTTCTGAACAGAATGATATCAATCCTCCAGGAGTTGCACCCACCAGAAATTTGACAGTATTGTGATGTTTGTAGCTACTAAATGTTGCTTGTTGTGAAGTCGGATTTGTAGGTTTGCTGATTGGTATTTCAGTACCATCTATTATCACCCTTGTGTTGGAATGATGCAAATTAAAAAGTTCTGGCATGTAATAATCCACCAAATGTCTATTAGGCCATATGTCAATTTGAGACCACAACTCATACACAAAATTCACCCATGTAATGAATATATTGCAAACTGCAGTTTTGCTTACGCCAAACAGTCTTGAAAGTTCATAATCTTCTTTATTGCTTCGGAGTTTAATCAACATTAATAGAAACTGGTCTTCAATGCTTACATTTAATATCTGACTTCCTCTGTAATTTAAATGATATGCCATAGGTAGTAATGTTGAAAAAATTAATTTGGACTTGTCAATGTTTTCTAATCCTGTGTAATATAATACTTATGTTATGACTTTGAGTCACATAACATATCCTCTGATGAAAGCAGTCTGAATATATGAGGTGTTTGAGTTGCAGTTGATATTGGAACATTTTCACTTTGAGAATTCTGTACATGTTCTAAATTACTATCCACTTCAATTTCTCTTTCAACTTCAGGAACTTGGGTTACGTTCGAGTCTCAGGAAGAGCTTGAGTAATATCTTCCATGAGTTTTACTTATGAGATAGAAGGAAATAACTCTTTTCTAAAAGAGCGTTGCAAGTACCGCTGCTCTCTTGAAGCTGCAGCAGAACTGCCATTTGCTCATATATCATAGAAAATAACCTTCCTATTTCATCTGTCGAAAATTTGATTGAATTGATTAAATCTTTACCAGAGAAGGCAATCACATCGCAAATATCTTTAGGCGAACAAAAAGCTACAAATGTCATTAGGAATGGTTTGCGACCATTATTTAACGAAAAACTTGTGAGTGAACTTTTGGCGACCACTTTGGCGTTGGGGTAAACCTATCTGCCTCAGACGCCAGTGGTTGCGGGTTCGTTCCCGCACGGAACAAGAAAAAAAAATGTTGCGTGTCTGTTTGTTTATCTATGTATTTATATTCTAGGTTCCCCTCTAGTTCGCTATATGGTATCCCATAACACAAGCTATGCTTACTTTGGGGCCATGTAGTTGGTGTGATTGTCTGGGGATTTTATTTATTATTATTATTATTATTTGAACTAAACCAGCATATTTTTTCAATTTATATTGACGAGACAACTGATGTAAGCGTCAAAAAGCAACTAGCAATACGAGTCAGCTACTGCCATAATTTTGAAACAAAAATAGATGAAATAGACGTCGTAGATTGCCCAGATGGGACCGCTGTGAGTTTGTACACACAAATGATTAACACGTTGCAGGCTACAAAATAATAGAAGGCAATCACATCGCAAATATCTTTAGGCGAACAAAAAGCTACAAATGTCATTAGGAATGGTTTGCGACCATTATTTAACGAAAAACTTGTGAGTGAACTTTTGGCGACCACTTTGGCGTTGGGGTAAACCTATCTGCCTCAGACGCCAGTGGTTGCGGGTTCGTTCCCGCACGGAACAAGAAAAAAAAATGTTGCGTGTCTGTTTGTTTATCTATGTATTTATATTCTAGGTTCCCCTCTAGTTCGCTATATGGTATCTGGTTGGGTCGTCGTGTGTAGACTTCAATGAAAATATGTATATTATTCTTGCAAATACTTTAATCAGTATAACAAAATTTGTTTAAGTAATTTTAACACTGTGCAGAAAATCGTATGCGGCGATGAGTGCTTGCGTGGATTGCTTGTCAGTATGAAAAGGGCCGGCGCCCCCCTCCCAGGTACTCATTTGACATCTGCCAAACAACATAGCTGCGTTCTGCGTAGATGATACATATTATCAAACCCCGTGCGTTGACATGCCCCCAACCTTGGAAGTATCTACTTCCAATGTACTTGTAACGGGAAGTGGGCAGATCTTGGAGAATGCTCGGCGGATGATCTTCTCGGGAGCGATGCGGACGTCAGCTACTCTAGCTACACCATCTTTGCCTGGATGAACTTGTACTATTCGTCCCATACGCCATTGTAAAGGTGGTGTTCCGTCTTCTTTTATTAATACTAGCGTGTTTTCAGCAAGAGAGTCACTTGTTTTACTCCACTTACAACGCGTTTGTAATTCTGAAATGAATTCTTTTGACCACCTGGTCCAAAAGTGCTGCCGTGCTTGTTCCACCCTCTGGTACCGCGACAACCGATGTATAGGCTCTGTGCTACAGTCCTGGCATGCTGGAGCTGTCAATGGCCGGCCAACCAGGAAGTGAGCAGGAGTTAATGGAGAGTAGTCATTAGGATCGGTGGATAGGGCAGTTAAGGGACGGGAATTTAGGATGGATTCAATTTGGGACAATGTCGTACTCATTTCCTCAAATGTCAAGTGCATGTTGCCAACAACGCGTTTTAAGTGGTGTTTACAAGATTTTACTCCTGCTTCCCACAAGCCGCCAAAATGCGGAGCATATGGAGGGATGAAACTGAATTTAATACTATTTTTTATAGCAAATTCTTTAACATCCTCGGCGCAATCACTAATAAATTTTGAAAATTCTTTCATTAAACCTACAAAGTTTCGACCGTTGTCAGAGAAGATTTCAGTAGGTTTGCCGCGTCGTGAAAAGAATCGTTTTAATGCTAACAAATAATGTTCAGTCGATAAGTCACCTACCAACTCAAGATGGATGGCTCGTGTCGCAAAACAAATAAATAAACACCCGTAGGCCTTTATTAATTTAGCACCCCTACCTTTACGGTTCAATATAAACAATGGCCCGAAATAATCCACTCCCGTTATTTCAAATGCAAAGCCTTGTTGCAAACGTTTAGCAGGTAGATTGCCCATAATCGGGGCAATGGTTTTGCCACTGTGTCTTACACATACAACGCAGCCGTGAACTATCTGTTTTGCAAGGTTCCTACCACCTAGCGGCCACCATGATTCGCGTATTGTAAATAGGAGTAGTTGTGGTGCCGCGTGCATTAACTCTTTGTGTTTATATAAAAACAGTAGGTATGTAAACCGATGTTTCGCTGAGAGCAAAATAGGATGCTTTTTATTGTAACTAAATTCAGTTGAATTAGAGAGACGACCACCTACTCTAATTAATTTATCACAGTCCATAAATACGTTTAATTTATTTAAATTGCTGTGACTACTTAACTGTTTGTTTTGTATTAAAGTTGGATATTCGATAAAAGACTCACGCTGTGACCACCGAGCAAGTATATGTGTGGCTTCTCGCAACTCATCCACACTCAACGCACCCGTAAGAGTACATCCGTAGCACTTGCGCGCGTTGTGTACAAACCGTAGTACATACGCCGCGGTGCGCTGCATGCGGCTGAATTGCGAGAACCTGGAAAATGGGAAATAAATATCCTTATTAATATCGTGAGATACAAAACTATTCAAATATTCTTTTTTTATATCTGGTAATGTTATATCCTCGATGTTTAATTCGTGATTCTGAGGCTGTAAAGTTCCTAAAAGAAAGGGCGGACCATTCCACCACAAACTCGATTTTTGAAGTGCAGGCAAATCTAGACCTCTAGAGAGTAAGTCAGCAGGGTTGTCCACTGTACTAACATGTCGCCATGAATACGTTTTCGTGAGCTCTTGTATTTCCGCTGTTCTATTTTGTACGAACGTTGTTAATTGATTCGGAGCCATGCGTAACCACCCCAGTACTATTGTCGAATCAGTCCATAGAACAACTTCATCGAATTTACAGCGAAGTGAGTCAATTATTTTTTCACACAGTCTAGCCCCTGTTAGCGCAGCACACAGTTCGAGTCTCGGTATTGTCACCGATTTTAAAGGCGCCACCTTACCCTTTGCACTTAACAGCCTAATAATAATTTTGTCGGAATGTTGTGACCGTACGTAGGCACATGCACCGTATGCCTTTTGGGAGGCATCTGTAAAAATGTGGAGCCCTACGTGAGTCGGATCAACACACATAACATGTCGAGGTATTCGAAGCTTGTTCAATTCACTCAATTTACGCAAAAAAACATAAAACTTGTCAACTATCTCAATCGGTAACTCTGAGTCCCAATCAATTTTTAAAGACCACAGCTCTTGTAATAAAATTTTCATAATCATTATAGTGGGACTAAGTAATCCCAAAGGGTCAAATATTTGTGCAATGGTTGATAAAATTACACGCTTTGTTATTTTAGTGCAATGAATTTCTATCTTTGAGTGATAATTTAGCTCATCGGTTTTATTAAGCCAACCTAAACCAAGAGTCTTTGGTTGGGTTTGTTCTCCAAGTGATAGTTCCTTGTAGTTATTATTTGATAAGGTAAAGTTGTTACATTCAAAGTTAAAGACCCACTTTCTTAATAAAAAACAACCTCCAGCTAACACTTGTGTAGTTTTTTTACATAATTCTAAAAGATCATCCTTATTATTCAAGCTGGTCACCAGATCATCAACGTAAAAATCTCGCGTAATTAGTGTTTTTACGTCAAAATCTGTACTCTCTACAGCTAATTGTCGCAAACACCTTACACTCAGAAACGGCGCAGACGCTGTTCCGTAAGTAACTGTATTTAAACGGTATATATCTAGCGGGGCGGACTGTTCGTCTCGCCACACGATGAGCTGAAGGTCACGCTCGTTTTCTACCAAATTCACATTTCTATACATATGTTGAATGTCAGCGCATGCCACGTAGGTATTTTCACGAAAACGCAATAAAATTGCCATTAAGTCGCCCTGAATCGGCGGCCCTACCATTTGCAAATCATTTAATGATTTATTACTAGACGTTCGAGCACTCGCGTCGAACACAACTCGTAACTTTGTAGTAGTGCTGTTTTCATTAAATACGCAAAAATGAGGCATGAAATAATGAATATCGCTGTACCTATCGACCCTCTCCATATGACCTAACCGTATGTACTCATGTATAAACTCGGTATACATTGCTTTGCACTGAGGTGTGCGTTGAAGTCTTTTTTCGAGTGAAATAAACCGCCTATGCGCTTGAGTGTAACTTTCACCTAGTAATTTTGGAGACTCTTTAAAAGGAATCGAAACTATAAAACGCCCGTCCGAGTTGCGTTTAGTATTTTTTAAAAAATGTACCTCACATGCCTGTTCGACCTCTGACCGCGTATCAAATCGACACGGTATTTCCTCAAGTTCCCAAAACTTACGTAACTGCGCGTCAACTGTTTGTGAAAAGTTACAATGAACTATTTTTTCAACATTATGTTGATTATATATTGGACCCGATATAATCCAACCTAACTTTGTGTTTTGTAAAACGGGCCCGCTGTCAAGCTGAACTTTTCCTTCACTTAAAAGGTCCCAGAAGTGATCTGCGCCGATCAAAATATCTATGTCATGACAATCTAAGTATGAAGGGTCAGCTAGTTCGATTCCCGATGGTATATTTATTTTATTTATACCGATAGGAATCGTTGCTAACTTGGGTGTTATGCGCGGTAAAACTAAACATTTTAAACGGGTAGAGTAATCTCCGTTTAGTGAAGTTATGTTTACTAAACATGAATGAAAACTTTGCGTGACGGAGTTTCCTATCCCTAGTATTTTATGACAGGACTGTAATATTTGTGGTTTGATTTTATCACATATGGATTTACGAATAAAACAGCATTGACTCCCGCTATCAAGAAGTACGCGGCATATCACATAATTACCTAAATCATCTGTTATCCTAACCTGCGCGGTCGATAACAAAACAGGTTCTACACTTGACGCATGCGCGCTTCGAACGGTCGAGTTGTTTACCTGTGATGAATAGGATTGCATTTGTGTGCTTTGTTGCGATGAATGACTGGTATCACGCGCCCGCGCACCCTGAGCCTGCTCCGTGTGACTGTCTTCAGTCGACGCGAGCTCGCGATGGATAAGGGTGTTATGCTTTACGTTGCATTTCCTGCATGGTCCGTACCTGCACGCGTCTGCCTTATGCCCGGGACGTAAACAATTATGACATAGCGCACTTTTAATTATAAAATTAATTTTATTTTCTACAGTTAATTCTAAAAACTTCTGACACGAATATAATGGATGATTAGCCCCGCATAGCGAACAGGACCGCTTCCAGTTCTTATCGATTTTATAATTTGAAGTGGAAATATTACAGTGAATTTTATTAGTATTTTGTGACATTTTAGTATTTTTTTTATTTTCAAATTTATTTTGTAACGTTTCGAGCATGTCTGCTCTGGCTTTTAAGAACTGCAAGAGATCGTCCACTGATATTCGTGCTTTGGAGTTATTTTGCGAATCATTCAAAACTAAATCGCTCCGATATTTCTCCCATTCGCGCTCCGTAGTATCATCTAATTTACTAACTAACAAGTAAATAATTAAGGTATCCCAGTGTTCAGTTGGTTCGCCTAGCAGTTTTAACGATCGAATATTTTTTAATACGTTATCAATTATTTTACGTAATAATACTGGAGATTCTTTTGTCAACATAGGAACCGTGAATAGTGCTTTAATATGATTTTGTACCAGTAATCTATTGTTATTGTACCTATTCATCAATAGCTCCCATGCAATAAAATAATTGTCGGATGTAAACTCCAGTGAGTTAATAACTATCTGCGCGGGCCCTTTTAAGGATGATTTCAAATAATGAAATTTTTGGATATTTGTAATATGTTGCGAGTTGTGGACTAGAGACAAATACGTATTTTTAAATTCGAGCCATTGTTCGTATGAACCATCAAAGGTGGGCAACGAGATTGTAGGTAACTTTACGGACTGAAGATTAACGTCACAGTTTGTGGTATCTAGATTTTGATTTGTATGCACGTCATCATCTAGCATACAATTAGCTTGAGCTAAGATCGAATAATATTTACTTTCAAACGAATCTCTCTCCTCTAACTGTTCATCTTGCTCTGACTCTGGAAGAACACCATCTAATTTTATTTGGATTTCATTAAATTCAGTAAGTAAATTAGATGCGCCTTGCATTCGTAACTTAAGTTCAACGCGTTTATTTCTATCTAAAACGTCATCGAAAGAATTAACGTACAAAGATAATTTAGTCAATCGACCTTTCAAAGTGCCCCTTTGCCTAACTAATTCCTTAATCATTTGCGCCGTAGGATCTAAACTTGGAGATTTAGGTAAAGTGAGCTCTGATCTAGACATAATGACGACTTGTAAAAGAGGAGTAGGCTACTTACAATTTATCCTTGTGATTCACTTGTATAGGTTATAGCAACTTAACAAAGACCTCGATATTGTTGGCAACACGCTCCTTGACACTGAAATAGAAAAGGCACTTGGTTTAAGCATCTGACAGGTGGAACTTGGATACTATAGCCTGGCTGGCACGTCTCACCAATTGACGAAGCGGCGACACGTGGACCTCAATGTGGTATTTTTGATAGGATTTCCGTCACACGCTCTTGATGGGCCTTACTAGGCTGCAATACAGGCTTTTCGTGTTATCTCCTTAGATATTCTTGACCGCTGGGAACCTCTTTGTTCTTGACACGTGGACCGGGATTTCTTTTCGCGACTTTTCTGGAAATCTTGCGTATATCCGAATCGAAGGACCAATGGTTGGGTCGTCGTGTGTAGACTTCAATGAAAATATGTATATTATTCTTGCAAATACTTTAATCAGTATAACAAAATTTGTTTAAGTAATTTTAACACTGTGCAGAAAATCGTATGCGGCGATGAGTGCTTGCGTGGATTGCTTGTCAGTATGAAAAGGGCCGGCGCCCCCCTCCCAGGTACTCATTTGACATCTGCCAAACAACATAGCTGCGTTCTGCGTAGATGATACATATTATCAAACCCCGTGCGTTGACAGTATCCCATAACACAAGCTATGCTTACTTTGGGGCCATGTAGTTGGTGTGATTGTCTGGGGATTTTATTTATTATTATTATTATTATTTGAACTAAACCAGCATATTTTTTCAATTTATATTGACGAGACAACTGATGTAAGCGTCAAAAAGCAACTAGCAATACGAGTCAGCTACTGCCATAATTTTGAAACAAAAATAGATGAAATAGACGTCGTAGATTGCCCAGATGGGACCGCTGTGAGTTTGTACATACAAATGATTAACACGTTGCAGGCTACAAAATAATGTACCTCTGCAAAACTGATAGGATTTTGTGCTGACACGACTGCAGTCATGATGGGACAGCATAACTCTGTGTCTCAATTAATAAAACAAAACTATCCTCAAGTATTTGTGTATTTTGACACAAATACTTGAGGATAGTTTTGTTTTATGCCATATGATACATCTGGTGGCATGCATGTAGGCATGTACCAAGCTTAGCAACACCTTAGAAGATTTGTGCCGCAATGTGTATAATCCTTTTGGGAGAAGCCCTAAAAACTCTGCTGCTTTCAAAGAGTTTCAAACCTTCTATGAAGTAAAACCTCATAAAATATTGAGAGTTTGTCAATAAAAAAAATTTTTTTTAACCAGGTGGCTGTCTCTTCAAGCATGCGTGCGAAGAATTTTAGAACACTGGGATCCATTGATTAGTTACTAGAGAATATTAAGCTTCGAAGATCCATTGTTTGCGAACCGCCACACTCTCCAAACCTTGGAGAACCCTTTGATAAAATGCCAAATGCATTTTGTAGACTACGCTCTTGGACTGTTTAATGATTTTAATTGCATGTTTCAAGCTGATTATCTATTATTCTCAGAACTAAAGACACAAACTGAGGAATTAATCAAGACATTGGCGTTAAATTTCATGAATAGAGTTTATGTCCAACAAACCCCTGCTAACCAAATTAATCCTTATCAGATAGAAGAACATCTAGAACTAAAACTTATTTATTTAGGTGTGAATGCGACCCATTTATTAACAGAGGTGGAAAATAAAGAAACGGTTCAAAAAAAATTTCAGTCGGCAAAATTGTTTTATATTGAAGCGATCGTACAGATTAAGAAACGATTTGTGTTTGAAGATGTGCACAATGATTCGTCTTTTTTAAATCCTCAAAATGCCAATAATTTGACACTACATCATTGTATGCAATCGCAAAAAAATACATTCCTTCACACATTACTGTGGATTTTACAGACCTGGACAAGGAATGGAGAAATCCAAGTCTCCTTTCCGATATGGATTCTAACGATTCCAAGGACACGGCAGTCTATTGGAATAAAAGTTTGACATAAGAAATGTTGAGGGTAGACGCAAATTTATTCAACTGCCAATTTTGGTAAAATATTTCATGTCACTGCCGTTTTCTAATTCTGCCGTAGAACGGCTATTTAGTGATTTAATAAATATAAAAACAGATAAACGCAATAGGCTGGATAATCAAACAATTTCATCAATCCTGTGCGTCAAATCGGGCTTAAAAAGAAAAGGAACAACCGCTGTTCAACTGATGAAAAATCAGTATGAAATACGCCACCTCAAGTTTACACAGGCCAATGCAACTGCAAGCGAATCTAAAAAAAATTGATTAAGCATGAATAAAGTTTAATTATTTCAACATTCGTATTATTATTTCAAGCCTGACTAGAAATATCGCATCTCCACTTATCGCAAGCAACTTCGATGGCTACCAATACGCTACCGTCGAAACACTAGAATCCTTTGTCTCCTTTTCAATATCCTTAATAATCCACTCACTCCTCTCTATTTGCGTGAAAGGTTTTTATACTCACACTCTCAAGATACGCCATGTAGAGCACACGTGCGTACTCTTCTCATAATGCCTTCTCATAAAACAGATTTTTATTCCTACTCTTTCTCCGTCCATGCAGTCAGATTGTGGAACTCATTACCTCATGGTCATTCGTGAGTGTAAAACCATATCTAGTTTCAAATATAAAGTCAAAGATCACTACTTTTCTCTACTGTAAGTTATAGTATCCACTCTACTTACTTGAACAATAGTATGAATTATGTATTTATTATAATGAGTATTATGTATGTATTTTAAGTACCTAAATAAAGTTGTAATAATATTATATGTATGTATTGGTATGTATATAATATGTATATAAATAGTTTGTAGTATGTTATGTATTAGTACACACTATGGTTGCATTTTGAACAAACTCTCCAGTCTTAGGTCTGCTGTAAGAGATTTCAATAGAGATAAGCTGTACCTTTGTACTTATTTTGATTATGTTTCTTAATATTGTATCTTAACTTGTGTGTACATAAATTGTAAAATAAATAAAATATATAAAACCCACAGCCACTGTTTCTTTATACGGTAACATTAGTAACACATACAAAAATTAGTTCCGAAATTTTCCAAAATATCCACTAGGTTAGGCTTTATCCACGATTTCCCCTTTTCAACTCTTGCCCCTTTTTTTCCCCTCTGGACCTAATTTCCCCTCAAAAGGGAAATTTCCCCTCATTGTGGAAACACTGATCCTAAGGCACTTCATTTAGAGATGAAAATGTTTTTTCGCTTCTAATGACATAATACATTTTGGATTAGTTACTATGCACTTGCACCTAGTAATGCGACGTTGCAATAAATTTTGACTCTTACGTCTTTTGTAATAGGCCTACAAATTGTAAAGTTAAAAATTGATTTCTTTTGAATTTATGTTATTATTATTAATTTAAATGAGCGAGCTTGCAGTTTTAAGTCAATTTTAAAGACAAGAGTTTTTAACATCTTACGAATATTTCGCAGCAAGTCGTTTTCCTAGTGATTTTTTTTATTCCTTATATTTCTCAGTTCTCTTAGTTTTTTATTTGTTATTTCAGATTTTGTATTATTATAGTTGTTATTTTTGTTTTATCAAAAGATATTAAAGTTAATCTATTCAGGTAAGTTTTTACTTTATTATGCATATAAAGGCTTGTATATTTTTAAATACTTTACTAATCACTATTTTAATTTTTTGTTAAGTTATTCAACAATGAACAATTAAGTAACTGACAAAACTTTTAGTAGGTACTAAACTTAAGTAATGAAATATTTTAAACCTTTCATAATGAAGAAAGATAGTTTTTATCTATACTAATATATAAAGCTGAAGAGTTTGTTTTTTTGTTTGTTTGCTTGTTTGTTTGAACGCGCTTATCTCAGAAACTACAAGTGGGATTTGAAAAATTCTTTTTGCATGTGATAGCCCAATTCTTAAGGAAGGTTAAAGGCTATATTTTATCCCATATAAATTCCCACGGGATCAAAAGTTACGCGGGTAAAACCGCGCGCGGTGGCTAGTAAAATTATAAGTGTCTTAGCGCGAATTTAAATTAGCCGCGCGACAGTCGCGTCCCTGCTCTGCATTATTTGTATGGATTTAGATGTACTTATTGACTAACGATACTTCGCGCGGTTTAACTCAAGTACCTAGCTTCTGATTTTGTGTACTTACCTAGTAACATTTTGCTTACTTAAATATATTTCAACTATCAGATCCGTGGTTAGCGCGTTAAATCAAACAAACAAACTCGTCACTTTTATTAAAATAGGTAATATAGATAATATATTCAAAGCAGCTCAACTGTCGCCTTAATCTTCAATAGGCTACCTAATTTCGGATAAAATTCTCAAAAAATTATTTATGCAGTAGGTACCTACAGAAATAATAAAAATTACTATTTTTATACTTGATTTGTGCTGATGTTTTGTTTTTGTTTTTTTTTTGCATGCATAGTATGTCTGGTGAAGGTGACAGAAAATCTTCCAAAGCATGGCAGTTTTTTACGGACCTCAAAAATGATAAAGCCAAATGTAATTTTTGCATGAAAGAATTTTCGTACAAAGGTGGTGGTGCGTATAATTTAATTCGACACACAAAAAGCAAACATCCGCATGTGTTTGTCGCTATTACAGACCATCCGCGTGAAATTTATAATTCCACAACAACTTCCCTGCTTTAATTAAACCAGAGCTCAATGTACCTACTGCTTCGACATCCACTGCTTTAACTCCATTAATTCCTGAAAAAAAATGATTCCTCATCGGCCACCACTACAAGAATCAATGTCTTGAAAAAAACAGCTTTTACTCACACCAAACTAACACAGTACTTTTGTAAGCCGCTATCTACGAAAAAAAAAACAGAATTTTTAAACTCAGCTTTAGTAAAACTTTTTACTAAAAATTACCTGCTTTTCCACCTTGTCGAGTCTTCTGAACTCAAAGATTTCATCAAAGAACTGAACCCAGCCTATAATTTACCAAGCCGCAAGACCCTGTCAAATTGATTAATGACAAAAGATTTTATTAACCTAAAAGAGCAAGTGCAAATCGAAATCAATGAGGCGGAATATGTTTGCATCACTACCGATGGATGGACATCTGCTCCTAACGATAATTATTTGGCCTTGAAGGTACATTTTTTTAATAAGCAGGCTGAGTTAAAATCATTCTTATTGGAATGTATACAGTTTTCAGACAGATATACGGCTGAAAACCTGGCACAAGAACTGAAAAGAATTACGGATGCATGGAATATAACATTTAAAATTGTAGCAGCAACGAGCGATAATGCATTTAATATTAAGGCCGCTATAAGACTAAACAATTGGAAACACATACCGTGCTTTGCTCACACCCTTAACCTCATTGTACAGTCAGCTTTAAAAGAAATTAAAGACATTATTATTAAAGTTAAAAACATTGTGGATCTATTTTGGAGAAGTCCACTTGCCTCTGAAAGATTAAAAATCATGCAAAAAAAATATGAACGAACCACTCCTAAAAGTGAAGCAAGACATTTCCACTCGCTGGAACTCCACTTGTGATATGTTTGAGAGAATACTCGAGATAAAAAATAGCATTATGTCCACTATAGCTATTGACTATCCAGGTATCACCAATTTGAACTCTCAAGATATTGAAATTTTGGAGTCAACTATTAATATTTTAACGTACTTTAAAGACGTTACTGTGGAGATGATTTCTCCACACAATATCAGAGGTATTATTAAAAAAAATGTTTTTATTTTTTATTAATATGCAATATTTTTAAAGGTATTTTTATTTCAGGTCATATCAAATGCCCTAAAAAAGAAATGCCTGAATTTTCTATCTTCCACACATCCAGACTGTGTTTTACGAATGGTGACAGTGCTTTTAAATGAAATAAGTACGAGGATCTCGGGTGTCGAAGAAAATAATATTTTCGGAGAGAGCACGTTACTTGATCCCAGATTTAAAAAATATGGGTTTGAGAATTCAACCGCGTGTACGAGAGCCTGCACTAATTTAAAAGCAATGTCCGGGCGTATTCGCATTCCAACTTGCACAATCACAGAGCCATCTTCCTCACCACCCTCTTCCTCACCGTGCCAGAAACGGAAAAAAAGTATATGGGACGCTTTCGATGAGCAAGTGGGTGAGATCATGAAAAATACGAATCCGACTGCAGGAGGCATTATTGAGGTGGATAAATACCTCGAGGAACCCCTACTGCCGAGGTCCCAAGGACCAAGTGGTGGTATGCAAAAAAGACGCATATCCAAGACTTTATTAAATTTTTTTAAGAAGACTTTGTATTGTTGCTACTTCTGTACCTTCTGAACGCATTTTCAGTAAAGCGGGCCAGGTACTTACGGAAATAAGGAACCGGCTAAGCGGCAACAAAGTCGCACAAATATTATTCCTGAATAGTAATTAAATTTTTTTTATTTTCATTTTTATTCTTCCTTAATTTACTTTATTATTATTATTATTACATATACTTTAAAATTAAAATTTGTTTCATTTCCATTTACTTTCAAACCATAATTGTTACATAATGTAGAGAAGGCCGCAGATCAAACTTTCCTAATCTGGCAAAAATTTTAATCGAATCTTAACTCTATTCCCTCGATATTAAGTTAAAAATCGGTAAAAATCTGCGGCTCTCTATACATGAGATTAAAATATCAACTTCATAAGCTTAACCGATTCGTTGCGATGGCTGATTTCGCTAACTTTTGCCTGTGGCGGCAAACAAATATAACGTGACACTGTTCAGTGCCAAGCGCCATACGATAAAATGACACTCATCCGTGTCTTCCGCCATGCTGGAAAGAAAACAGTATTTTGACCATTTTTTACATGTTCAAAGCTTGAATACTTTTAGTTTACATTTGAAATCCAATGTAAGTGAACATGCGCTTTGTTTTAAGTGATTAGAAGTGGCAAAATAAGTGTATTTCTGGAAATGGAAGGTAAGTGAGTTTTTTAATACAGATATGCTAAACCTTTTCAACTTAATTTGCATTTCCTAATGATTTTTTTGACTAAATTAGGTCTAGAATATTATTTTGGTTTTCCTTACAACAAATTCACAAAACTGGGATCGGGAATTGATACCGACCAAAACTAAAACCAGGAATACTTCAACAATCACAGATAAAATAATGGCAGACAGTGCAACTACCACAGAAAATAAATTGATAGAAAGTAAAACATGCACAGAAAATACAGTGATGGATACTCCAACTGTATTGGACATTCATGGCTGTAAATATTTTGGCAAGTGGGTTCCAACGAATTATTGCGATTCAACCCATATGACAGAAATATGAAGATGCACGATGCAAGATGATGACAAGCCACCGATCTTTGTTCAAATGTTTTAAAATATTGAAGATAGCAAATTAAACCTTATTGCGTGAAGCATAAGAATGTAATTTGCACATTATTATTGGCTCAATCAACAATAAGGTTCAATTTGTTGTAACCTGGCCATAAATCAAATGATGTTTTGTTGTTTTACGATTTAAGCTAGGTTATTGATTAATTACCTACATACCTATAACGTTGAAGCAAACATTTTTCTTACGTGAATAATTTTGATAATAATTTTATTGGAGATAAGCTAAACCAACATAGTCAGAGCGATTTCGCTTAAGGGAGTTACTTAGTCGTTTAATCAAGTGACGTTATTTAAAGTTTACTCTGTTTATAATAAATTTATAATTTATTATCATAATAATATTATATTATGATGATTTAATATCAAGTAACGCAACTTTTAAAAAAGGTTGGTGACCCTATTTAAAAAAAAAATCTTACTTAATCCACAAACGGCGGCTACGAGCTTAATATGCGTGAAAAATAAGAATAGTTTGGCTCTGGGTTAAAATACCCTAACTGATTTGAAGGAGTTACGACCGATTTTAAACACACACATTCGTGCCTAACGCCACACGCAAAAAAATTTGATAGCACTAAAACGTGCCACCCGCAATGAATCGGTTAACCGCTTTCAAAATATCTGTATCAGAATTATAATTAGATTGTGTAAATATCATTTTCCGAATATCACACTAATTAAGCTCAAGTGGCATGCTATTTCTTTTGCCGGAATATTCATGTCTATTGTCTCCTTTACCTATCTGTATTCTGTTCAATCCCATAGTACAAAGCTATTTTCCACAGTACGTTAAATATCGTCATATTTAACGTGAGCATAACTTATGATCCACTACCTTATGCTTAGTACACAGACAAATACATTCTACGAACTACCTACGTAAGTCCTGTCTCTTATAATTAAATCTGCAACTTCTCTTTTCACTTTAAAAAAACATTTAATATTGCACTGTCTATCAACATGTGAAGTGATTTAACTATACGAATATTATATAAATAAACATTAATATTTCTCACATTCATACAACATTTAATTAGCCAAAATTAAGACAACCATATGATACTACTACGAAGGTTAGGTACCATATGATGTACTTACTAGATAACGGAAAAAAACTTGAGAAATATATCAACATATAAATTAAATAATTATATAAATATTTTTATGAGAACTAACATATACTACTTATAGACATTTTTTATTAAAAAAATTTTTAGATGCCGTAACGTTTAAATAAATATAACTGTAAAGAAATGTTTATTTGTCAGATACATAATAACTCAGTTCAGTTAGTAGATTTGGAAATATTCTAATGTGCGCTACAGAAAATAGAATTTAAAAAAAACAATTGTCGCATAAGTATAGTTAAGTAGTTACTTCATAAACTACGTTTAATCAAACAAATCGGCCAGCTTGCATGCGCCTCTTTTTGTCATATACCTAATAATTATCTTCTTTAATCAAACAGTACAAAAAATGAATTGCCACGTTTCAAACACTAATGTGCCGTGCCTCAAGCCAAGCCTCAAACGTCTTGTTAGTGTTAGTCACTTCAACCAGTACAAACACCTCGCCTCATTTGAAGTGGGACATTGTATTGGCGCAATACAAAAATGAGGTAACACTTACAAACTCTTTTTCAATACATGTCCTGCCCAACACTAGCTTTGATGAAATATTGAAATGTTATGGGTCATAAGATAGCAGCGCCCCTGGTGGCGAGTTTTGTCAATTTTCTTCCCCATTGCGGTCATTTGTGTCTTGGCTTTCTCCTTGAACGTATGCTTTAGAAAACGTTTCAAATAAATTGTATGATAGGTAGTATTTGATAAATAGTTGTAGTGTTTCTTTCGGATACATTAGTAGTTTTAGAAGCGACCACTTAATAAATTATAAATATTATTAATATTATTGTAAAATATGATCGACTTTAATAGTAAAAGAATAAAGAAAACCTATATTAACACGGTGAAAAAGGATAGTTCAACTTGTGACTTTGATAAACACGCACGTAAACTACCAAAAAATCTCAGTGAAATCAACAAACAATTTTTGAGAAATTTGGGATTGAAATTATGAGTATCCTACATATTAATGAAGTACCTCAGTTCGATAATTCTATTGAAGGTTATGAAGTGCATTCCTATACACCATACCACCATATAATCCAATACCGTTTCTTTTCCATGACATAAGATATGAGATCAACTGAGTTGAAATTGCAGGCCTATTACGGTTCTTTCATGACATGACATGATAAACAAGATTTCTATGATACAATGATCAACAATTATGACATAAAGAATAAACAAATTCCCTTTACATTTGCATGCAAGCGGCGTTGCATTACTTTTGAAATGACAGTTTCAATCATCATCTATGACTTAAAAACGTCAATTGAAAAAGGTGAGATCGCACCCACCTCTATGATATATTGGTTTCTTGATTTCATTTGTGTTCTTCCATTTCGTTTGCTTTCATAAATAAATACTTAATTATTATATATGGGGGTTATTGTATTAAATTTACATGGTATACCAAATAATTATCGTATGATAAGTTTTAAGGCCGCTCCACATTCTCGCGGGAATCTCGCGAGTCGTTAATATAATTATCTTCATTCATATAAAGCCTTGAGATCAAAATGTTTTTATCACAATTTATTTTTATTTGTTAGTAAATAAAACATATTATATATTAATTTTTATCTTCCTGGACCATTTTCAATACTAAAAATATAAAAAAATTAACAAAAACTCTTAAAATCTATTACGAGTTACTTCAAAACTCTCTCTCTCTCTAAAGGGAGCTATGCAGGTAAAACAGCGGACACAAGCTGCCTGTCAATGCATTCAGTCATTCAACTAACCATTCGATTTTTTTCTTTCAAAGTCATTCGGCATATTGAGGTTAACCATCGTTAGTAATTACGAATATTACAAGTATCATTCGACTCAGGACGTTTGTATATTACTATCGTTCAAGTCGAATATTCAAGTTAGTATTAGTAGTTTATTCGACTGATATGATAATTCGCAGACGCGCATCGCTGAGATATACTCTGCGATATAGCCGTTCAAATCGGCGGCTCGCTCGTTACTGAGAAACATGCGATCATGATTCCTACACAAAACTCTAAACTCCCCAAAACCCCAAAACCCACACAAAGTTGAGAAAAATGAGAGAAATCGAGTAGAATACGGTAATGGCGCTCTTGCAAGATTCTCGCGAGAATGTTGAGCGGCCTTACCGTCAAAACTATTTCATATCACCGCATGGTTTTGAGATCCATGCGACTGTATTAATTTATACACATGTATTTATCATAAGAATATTTGTGCTTTAAAAAATGTAATTTGTTTAAGTAAGTGGTGTAATTGATAATAAAATTTAATGCAATATAATTTTCATGTGTTTTATGCATAGTCATTCCAACAAGTATTTTTTCTGTTTCTTATAGAACATTTGAATAACTTAATAACATTTCAATAAACAGCTTTCAGGTTTCGAATAGATGCCTAACAAATTAACAAATTACAATATTGACTATCTAAAATAAAGAATAATAATAATAGATGATTTGAATAGATTGAGTGGGAACTGTAGGTGTCTTTTTAAATACTTAGATAAAACGGACTTGAATAGACCGATTATTATAATTGGGGTATCTGGCTTTCATTGAGCCAGATACCCATGGACAACTGGAGAGCTGTACTCTTCACAGATGAGAGAAAAGTGAAGGTTTTTAATAATGATAGGCGGGTCCGTTTGTGGAGAAGACAAGGCGAACGATTTACCGATCCTTGGGTACACGAACAGATCGGTTTGGGGGGCCAAGAGTCATGGTATGGGGCGGAATTAGCTGAATGGGCAAAAGTAGCAACTGATTCTAAACGAAGGTACCGTAACGAACCAAATGTAATCTGGATCGTTGTCCATCTCCATGGAG
The DNA here is from genome assembly GCA_944452665.1 of Stenoptilia bipunctidactyla. Classification (NCBI taxonomy): domain Eukaryota; kingdom Metazoa; phylum Arthropoda; class Insecta; order Lepidoptera; family Pterophoridae; genus Stenoptilia; species Stenoptilia bipunctidactyla. Next base: position 16,358,888 of record OX101741.1, read on the forward strand.
TCAGTTGAGAACCGTTTGTTCACTTATTCTTGTACAATTGGCTGGCTATAGTTGGTTTTGTAAAACACGACCAATAATGTTACGCTCTCGACGTGCAGTTCAACGAATGTATCGGTCGTCTTTAGTCGTTGTTGCTCGGGTTCTTCCTGATCCGCGTCTTCTAACAACACTGCCAGTCTCCTGGTAGCGAGCTCAAACATTTCGGATAGCTCACCGCGATACACCTAGGCGTAGAGCTACTGATCGTTGAGATTATCCCACTTGCAGAAATACTAGTGCTCTAGAACCTGTTTCTATGCTCATATGGTATCGAATACGTGGCATTGTAATGAGTTGTAATGATAAAACTCAAAAAAGTAGTGAAACAAATCGAGAAACGTTCGTAACAATAGTCTAAACACAAGTGAATAAGCAATTGTGATTAGGGTAATTTTAACTTGATTTTTTTATGTCTTTCCACTTGAGGCTAAAGATTAAAAAACTTTGTTCAGAATAATGTTAAAAATACATAAACATATCAATTTTATGCAAACACACTTAAACTAGCTTAAAATTAAGTTTTAAGTGTCATACAATCGTTTTTTTGTGAAAAAAACGAGGTGGCCCCTATTTTGTTTTGAGTAGTATATATACATAAGAAATACTCTAAGTGAAAGGTAATCATTGGAGGTGATTTTAACACCAACATTTTAAAAAATAATCACAAATCAATTAAACTTTTAGAACTTATGTCTGAACATAAAGAAGCCAATGTTTGTTCGCACCATTAAGAACGGTAACGTTTAATGAGGGCATTATATTCTAAAATAATAACTTATTTTTCAAGACAATTATACGAAATACGAAGTAAAAATGAAACCGGTATCATTAAATCTAAAAAAAATATTGTATCGTATTGACTTTCAATAAATCATTGTTCTCTTAAAAATGATAAACGCATCAATACGTGTAGAGGAACGTAATACTATCATATTTAAATAAAAATACAGTTAATAAATTATGTTGAGGTAAAATATTTTAAAAATATTATTTATCAAAATGTATTGGAATCTTAAAATATTTATGGAATCTACATAATAACTGGACGCAAATATACAATAACATGTCAACCCACAAAAATGGGAATTTTGATTTTTTTTCACAGATTGATTGTTATTCTTCTATAGAACGTTTTTCAATAACATTTCACACGAAAAAACGTATATTTCTATTAAAAAAACCTATTTTTTAAATACAAAAATCCCTAAGCTATAGTTAGAATTTTACAACAAAGGTCTAAGGAACTTGAATTTCTCTTGCAAACTCAAAGCGCCATCTCTTATTTCTGATAAAAGTTCAAGGCACTTGACTGGTTTTTGCAAAATTGAACTCGGTAGAAGTCGACGTTTGGAATTTGAAAATGACGGTTGCTTTTGTTTACTAAATTTAATAAAAAAATTTGTTATTGCTAGTAATTATTGTGTGTTTATTGTATCGAGTGGGTAGTAAAACATATTTTGGTGGTGATATAGTGTTTGTTTCAATGAAAGTTAAGTAATTTTACAACTTTTTAAAGTGATTTTAGTTACATGTTCAGTTTGAACAATTTTCATTGTGCAATTAACCTAGTAAATAGTTAATTTGAATTCGTTGTTGTATTTTAAGGCTAAAGCAAATATATTTTATGCATTTTTCATATAAATTCATTGTTTAATTTATATTATTGTTGATAAATTTAACAAAATGTTGGTTGATTTGTAATTGCAAAATGACGTATCGCATGTAAAGGCCAAGCTAGTGTGAAGTCAAATTAAATAACATCTTATTGAAAAAATATGTTTTGAGGTAAAGAATATATAAATTTTGCATATAAGGAACATAGCATTCTTTAAAAAATGTATATTCTGTACATGATTAATTTATTATTCGTTTCATGTTAATCGTTTTTTAGTTTTAATAGGTTTAATTTGTTTTATGTTCATTTATTTCTTAAGGGGTTTTTAGGTTTTCGTGATTCATACTGTTAAAAGACTATTTTTGAGCGGGTAAACTCGCGTAAGTATATTTTAAATTTAATTTAACTGACGTTTCGGCACTTTTTTAGTCCCTTTTGTTTCCGCAACCAAAAGGCGGTGCCAAAACTTCGGGTAAAACCAAATTTAAAATATACATACGTAGTATATATTTTCTTAGGTTTCTGTGTTCCATTTTCTCTATTGGAGACTGGTATTTACGTGTTGAAACACATCAAATTTATTTATGTATTTAGTCCGACGTTTCGAATCCTTTGCAGGAGCCATGGTCACGGATAAACTGAGCTGTCATTTGTCTATTTATAAATATATGAAACAAATTTGATGTGTATCAACCCGTAAATACCAGTCTCCAATAGATACGTTATATACCTTATCCGGTCAAAAATAGTTTTATTTTTTAAAGGTATTTGATTTTGTGTTATTTTTCATTTTAGATGTCTGCTGCTCAACGCAATCGTGCATAACGTAGACTTTGATTACTCAAAAGCAGTCATCTTATACAGAAAATAATGAAAATGTACCAGTAAGCCCCACGAAACAACTAATAACCAGCTCTACAGTAAATCAGTCATGTGAAGATCAAGGCAAAGAAACTTTTCCACTGTTGACAATACCAATCTTAGAAAAAGAACTTGACCTAGCCATTCAAACAATATCTAGTGGACACTCTGAAAATCAAAAATTTGCAATACCCGACAAATTCATAGTTGACTGTACTAATGATAATTCGCATCAGAATCTTACATTTTTAGAAAACACATCTTATGTTAATGAAGTTATGACGACACCCATCATTTTTACGAATAGTAGCGGCCATGTAAGTGAACAATTAATATACCAAGAAATGCATACAAAATCCAATCACAATATAAAATACCAGAATATAGAATTATCAGCAATAATACACAACAAAGGTGAACAACAGATAAACAATAATACAGAACAATCAGAATATTTTCAGGGTAGAGGAGATCTAGAAAAAGAAGTGGCATTAATATTGGCAAGTAATGGTAACAATGAAGACGACCAACTGATAAGCAATGCGACTGGTGAGCGACTGGTGAGCAATGAAGATCGGTAACTGGTTAACAATGAAGGTGAGCAATTGGTAAGCAATAAAGGTGAACAACTGGATTTTGACCAAATTATTGCAGAACATAGTATGGGAGTGTCAGAAATACCTCAGGCAAATACTGAAAATGTTGAAGATGAATTGCTTTTAAACAATTTGGAAGATCCTGATTATATTCCGATTATAGAAGCAACTGCAAGTGTAACATGCCAAAGACCCAAAAGAAGACGGAAAAGAAAAAACGCTGATCAAAACAGAAACATTCGAAAACAAAGGGCCAACACAAACCAAAGTAATGTAAGTGCTGAGGGGAAAATAATAGACAGCAGACCATTTGCGGGAACTGATTATTCATGCGGCTGTCCTAAAAAATCCACTGAAATGGTAACTGTAGCAGAAAGAGAAGCCGAGTTTTGCAAGTTTTGGGCCGAAGGGAGTTATGAAGCTCGCTGTGCATTAATCCAAGGATACGTGTGCGAAAAAGATAAAAAAAGGTCGTACTCAGCCACTTCAAAAAGAATGTACACAAGAAAATATTTCATGAATAATAAGGAAATATGCAAAAAAACATTTTTAAACACACTGAGTTCTGTTAGCTTTTCCAGATTTAGAAAATGTTTTATTGAAGACTTTAATTTAAAATTCAAAAAGCCCCAAAAAGACACTTGTCTTCTTTGCGACAGTTTCAAAGCTCAAGTAACAGCGGCAAACCCTGTTGAAAAAATTCAACTTGAACAGGAACACTCAAATCATTTAGATCATGCGCAGTCTTTACGTATTCAAATGAAGACGGATTTACAAAAAGCAAAAGACGACATTTACACCGAAACACTGACATTCGATTTAGAAAAAAACGCATAGTTTACCTAAATTACCGACAAGTGTTGTGTATTACAAACGACAATTAAATTTATATAATTTAGGTATTCATTCAGGAACTACTTACTGGACAATGATATTTTTACATTTGGCTCGAACATGAAGCGGGTCGCGGTACTCAAGAAGTGGGGTCATGTCTCCGAAAACATATAATAGAAAAACTTAAACCTAATGTTATCCATTTAATACTTTAGTCTGATTCTCTGAAAAAATAAATTTGACGTAACTAAACTAACAAAAGATGATTTTCTGTCTATCGATCCAATGCAAAAATTGATTACTAATAGAAAATGTGATATAAATAAATTAAAAATTTCATGGTTAAATACTTTTGAAATAGAACTAAATAAAAATGAACCAACACAGTTATTAATGAAAACGAAACTTACGGATGAACCTAAAATTGTGGATATTAGCAAGGGCACGAAAAAGCAAAGAAAAGAAGTTAACTTTAATATAGAATTACCAGTATTACACCCTGATGGTCGTGAATTGTCTGCAGAAAAAATAAAAGGCGTTTTTGTGGGCGATAGGCTGACCCCCTGTCACTACAATAGTCTCTCTCTATCTTTATAATACCTCCAAATTTGTCAAACGTTACATCAGATGGTCTTGTAACCTCTGGTGTTCTGCCTACCCCATAAGGGATACAGGCGTGACGTTATGTATGTATGTAAAAAATAAAAGATCTGAAGGACATGGTTAAATTAGTTCCATCTGATGCTAAACCTTTCTACAATTTTTTAAAAACTATACGGTCTGGTACTTTTACAGATGATACTGATGGTTTTGGTTCTCAGATTGATTTCGAAATAGAAGAAAATGAAGATTAAAAAATATACTTTGTAAGGGGAACATATTTAGGTATAGTGTTTAAGTGAAAGAAATATTATATTTTTGTTATTCTTTTTTAACTATTGTTTATTGTCATTTTAACTGGTCATATATTGTAATGTGTAATAATACGTATATATAATAATACGTAATCGTAATTATTACGCTTGCGTTGTTTAATTTTAAGTTTTCAAGACTTGGTTTTTTATAATTTGGTTCTGAGATTTTGGTGATGAAGGTTAGGTTTTTCATGAGACTGCCTACTACTCGAGTACTGCCAAGTAGTAATAGCATAGAAATGTGTTATAATTTTTATAGACTAATTATGTTTATGTCTTCAATGCTGTTGTTTTTTTAATAATTAGTACTAAGATTAGGTACTTAAGTCAGCATAGGCTCTTAGTTCCTATTTTCCTGTTATATTGTTTACATTTTTATCTGAACAAGTCAGTGTGTTTTTTTGTAAAAGATTTACCTATTACAACTTTATATTATATTGTTTAATATTCTTTATAGGTATATTGTTTAATAGTCTGTCATTTGATAACAGCATTTTTCTTTAAGTCAAATCGTATTTTTAGTTTTTCTATAATATTTTAAGTTCCATACTATAGTATTTAAAATTTTAATTACTTTATTTGTGTTTTTTCAAAAAAGTATCAAAGCACTTAAATTCCTTAAATGTAATAAACTAAGAGTGATTCTCATATTTTCAATAAAAAACTATGTTATTTAACTTGTTTTTATTTATTAAATTAGATATAGCCTATTTTGCAAAAACAATATTTTGTATTTACAGAGATATTATATGTATTTCTTGTTGTTTTAGTATTAAAAAGGTAACTATACATCTAAAAAACATAAAAAACAACTATTATCATTAGTTTTATTCATTAGATTTTGACATTGAAGTCAGAAACTTAAAACTTGATTTTCTCAAAATGGCTGTCATGTGGCTTGACATGGTTTTGCATATTTGCGTCCACTACAATAATATTTTTCAATCATTTTTATTTATGTAGTAATCACCGTATAATGGAACGCAAATCTCATTGCCCTGACATTAACAGTATTGACATTGTCATTTAATTCGAACTGTAATCTGTGTGGCTATTTTCCGACTGATTTTCCGCATATTTTTAGTTTTTTATACTAATATGGCATCAAGTACAGCTCCTTTTCCACTGAACCGTTGTGTTAACTGTGCAGTAAGGTTTCAACATAATGTACAAAGACAATTACTTGCCGAAATAACTGAAAATGTACGCCAACTTGTTTGTGAGTGGATTTCACGCGAGGTAAGTTTTAAATCTTAAAATCAATATTAAAACCTTAATTCTCCTATCTTAAAACCTTTCTGGTTCCTTGTAATTAAAATCTACCTTCTTTTACAGTTAAATCCACTTGATGCAATTTGCAAAAATTGCTTAGTTTTATTATTATTATTAGTTACTTAGTTTTATACAATCTATACAAACTTCTCATACAACAAGAATATTTGGGTACCGGAATATCTGCATTCCATGTGGTTCTTCCATTTTAAGAGTACACCAAACACATTGTGTTTCTGATGGCTCTGCAGAAAGAAACATTATTTTGCAGTGGATACCACCACATCAGGTAAAAAAATGCTTGATGATAATACACATATGTACAGCGCAATAACGTTATTAATAATTTCAAACTGTATGGATCCTTACTAATATTATAAATGTGAAAGCGTGGATATTTGGATGTTTGTTACGCTTTCACGCAAAAACTACTCGACGAATTATCATGAAACTGTACACATATTCTGGGAGGTACTAGAAGTAACATAGGATACTTTTTATCCCGGGATACTTTTTATCCCGAAATTATCGCGAGCAGAGCCGCGAGCACAGCTAGTAGTTAATAAATATATTTCATGTTGATAACTTGGTCATTACGGTATGTAGGTTTGATTAGTTATGTCAACTATTTTTTTCCCAGGTGGATCACTTAGAAGAAGTTTGTATGGCTTGCTGGTTGAAAGCTTGTTGCGCTATGAGCAGACAAAGACTACTGGATGATAATAGAGCTCAACTACCAGTTGCGCCACAGGGAATGACTGACAGTGGTAACATCCCACAACCACCGCCTTTGCCTACACCCCCTGAGCCCACTATTTCCAGAACAGTACCACACATTACTTTGGTTAATTATAAACGTGCTGCTTCTACTTCACGTCACTGTATTTTTAGGTTATGTGGAAATTCGTCTAGATTTTTGGTACCTACAATTTTAAAAGAAAGATTACTAATTGATCATTCATTCTATGTGCCCCGGTGTGCACGTATTTGTGAATACCATTTAAATGAACCTCATAATGAGTGGAGTAACTTGTACACAATTAGTAACTTTTTTTGATTTTACTGCATTACAAATAGAAGATCTGTGTAAAATTAATGCAACTCACAGCTATAATATTGAAAATATTATTCAACATAACTCAACATAATGCAAATATTGGTTGGGTTTTACCTATTATCAATTCGAGTAGTTATAAATGAGATTACGGCCATCAGTGAAAGAGTTAAAGCTCCTAAAAGAAGTCTTGCTATGTTTCTAATGAAGCTTCGCACAGGTGATAGTAATGAACGCATAGCTTCTCTTTTTAATGTGGCATCATCAACAGTGTTCAAAAACTTGAATATTGTAAGGCAGTGCTTTGTTGAACAGTTCATTCGATTGCACTTATGGACAAACAACTTAAGTATCCAGCAAGTTGCTCAGAATAATTTGACAATATCTAATGGCTTATTCGGCAATCCTTCTTAAGGGTAGTAGAGTGGCGCAGTAGTGGAATAAGGAGTAAATACAGGAAATATTTCAAGATAACAAAGACTTTATTTTTACAAATAAATATATCCAAAAACATTAGGTATGACAGTAAAAACGAACAACACAACTAGTTGTCTTAGCAACCACCATAGACACTTTTTGTCTCACGTTGCCACATACATCAACATCTTCTCTCAACGTGTAGACCAATAAGCTCCGATAATTTTCTCAGCCTAAGTCTTGCTAACGGTTTTGTAAATATATCCGCTAACTGGAGGTCACTGGAAACTTTTTCAACCTTCAGTTGACCACTTGTTACCAACTCGCGCACAAAAAAGTGTCTTATGTGCTTTGTTCGTCTATGGAACTCTGGATTTTCAGCTAAGCGAATGGCAGTTTCGTTATCTAATAGCAGCGTTGGTAGGCTTCTAATCTCAGAAGTCCTTCATGAGACGTGTTAGCCAGATACACTCTCTAGCACCTTCGCTGGCTGCCACAATTTCAGCTTCCGTCGCAGAAATTGCTACACTTTGCTGTCTTTGGCTTATCCAAGAAATAGCTCCACCTGCATACATACATAACCCTCCAGAAGTAGATCTTCCAGTGCCAATGTCCCCCCCGTGATCAGCATCACTGAAGCATTCTAATAAACCCTTCTTATAATTCTTCTTATATAGAATACCATAATCGGGACAATACTGTAGGTATCTTAAAATCCGTTTTAATCTGATGCAGTCATTGACCGTTGGGTTTTCTAAACTCCTTGATACAACACTAACGCTGTAGGCTATATCTGGTCTTGTTCCGACCATCAAATATGCCAGTGCTCCAACAATCTGGCGGTAATTATTGATAATACCGTCTACAAGTGTTTCGAAATTATTTAGAAACACATTGTCTTTTACGATTGGTGTTGTGACTGGTATGCAATGCTGCATACCAAATCTCTGGATTATTTTCTTAGTATAGGATGTCTGGCAAATCTTTAATCCGTCTTCTCTGGTTTCTATTTCAATACCCAGAAAGTAAGAGGCTGGTTTTGTGGTAATTTTGAAATGCCATTTCATTCCAAAATTACGTCATAAAACAAGTCGTCGTGGCGCCGTGGTTACTGTGTGTATCTTACGATATCTCAGGTTAAGCAACGTTCGGCGCGGTCGGTACTTGGATGGGTGACCGCCGACCATTCGTATCTCACGGCGACTTCCGTGCTTCGGAGGGCACGTTAAGCTGTCGGTCCCGGGTGCTGTATACTTGTATACAGTAGTCGTTAGGGTTTGTCAGAAGCCATATCGGCACCCTGAAAATTCTGACATCCACCACCCAGCACTGGGCCAGCTCGGTGGATTATGGCCTAAACCTCCTCGTCACCCAGAGGAGAGACTCATGCCCTGCAGTGGGCCCATTACACGGAGTTGTGATGATGATGATGATTTCATTTGACCCTGCGATCAGGCCATCATCGACATATAGTGCCACAATCAACTTTCCAGCTTGATCTTTTCTTATGAATAAGCAAGTTTTATTATTATTATTAGTTACTTAGTTTTATACAATCTATACAAACTTCTCATACAACAAGAATATTTGGGTACCGGAATATCTGCATTCCATGTGGTTCTTCCATTTTAAGAGTACACCAAACACATTGTGTTTCTGATGGCTCTGCAGAAAGAAACATTATTTTGCAGTGGATACCACCACATCAGGTAAAAAAATGCTTGATGATAATACACATATGTACAGCGCAATAACGTTATTAATAATTTCAAACTGTATGGATCCTTACTAATATTATAAATGTGAAAGCGTGGATATTTGGATGTTTGTTACGCTTTCACGCAAAAACTACTCGACGAATTATCATGAAACTGTACACATATTCTGGGAGGTACTAGAAGTAACATAGGATACTTTTTATCCCGGGATACTTTTTATCCCGAAATTATCGCGAGCAGAGCCGCGAGCACAGCTAGTAGTTAATAAATATATTTCATGTTGATAACTTGGTCATTACGGTATGTAGGTTTGATTATAGTAGACGCATTACGAACTGAGTCGTCGGGCCATAAACGTCAATAACGATAGGAATGTGCAACGCAATGCAGTTCGTTATCGATAAAGCTACCTGCGTACGCGCTGTCGATGAGTCACTGTGACCCTCATTAGCACTCTGACTCCTGATTGGTCGTTACGATGCGCCGAAAGGGTTGTTGTTTTGCTATAAATGTAATTAATGTAATGAAATGTACACAGTCACCTATGACACTTTCTTGTGCACAATGGAGAATTTATTTTCTAACGTGGGTTTGAACAAAGTAAAAGGTGACATCAACGCTCTAGCTCGGACTGTAATTCACAACGTGTTCCTGTCTTTAAACGAATTGAAAAGTGATCCCGAGAAAATAAGTTTACTCAACTTCAATAAACCACGTGACATGGCAGCGCTATTTTGTGGAGTTAGTAGAGCGACCGTGGACCGCATAAAGACAGAAGTCACCCAATCGGGCAGCCCGAATATACCGAGAGCAAATTATAAGAAACCTGCGACTGTCACCGATATAGACAGTTTTGATATAAGTGTACTGCGACGCACGATTGATTCATTTTATGACAACGGAGAGTATCCATCCGTGACTAAAATTTTAGAAAAATACCGAGAACAGGTGCCCGATTTTAAGTGCGGGTATTCTTCAATGAGAAAAATTTTAAAGAAAGTTGGCTTTAAATATAAGCAAAATGCCGAAGGACGGAAGTATTTAATGGAAAGAATCGACATAGTCTGTGCCAGAATGGACTTTTTAAGAAAACTGGACATGCTCAGAAAAACAAATGATCAACGGCCCCGATTTTATCTTGACGAGACATGGGTTAATCAAAACCACTCAAGAAAACGCATGTGGCTTGGAAACAATGATGAAGGTGGTTTCAAAAATCAGCCCGTAGGAAAGGGCCAGAGATTAATTGTTTGCCATGCCGGCTCTGGAAAGACTGGCTTTGTTCCGGAGGCAAAGTTAGTCTTTAAAGCCGTTAAATCCAAGGACGCTGACTACCATACTGAAATGGATGGTAACACATACACAGAATGGTTTTCTGATTTATTAAATGTGCTTGAAGAACCTTCTGTCATTGTCATCGATAACGCCAGCTACCATTCGATGCAACTGGAACGGATACCTACATCGTCTACAAAAAAAAGTGACATTCAAGAATGGTTGACAAAGAAGAACATTTATTTTTTAAATACAGATATAAAGGAAGAATTGTTAAGAAAAGTGAAAGCGAGTAACCCGAAGAAGATTTATGCCTTAGATCAGCTGGCAAATGAACGGGGTCATGAAGTCATAAGACTGCCACCATATCACTGTCAATATAACCCCATCGAACTCATCTGGGCTCAAGTCAAAGGAGAAGTTGCTGCAAATAATCATACATTCAAGATTGCAGATGTTGAAATCCTTCTCCACAACGCTATAGATAATGTTACGCAAGAAGACTGGGCCAAATGTGTGAAGCATGCCGAGGAGCTCCAGGACAAAGACTTACAGAAAGCCATTTTAAGAGACAAAGCCCCGCCACTGATAATAAATCTACAGGAAGATGACACAGATGATGAGGATTCAGATGAGGATGAATAATTAATAATCCCCTAAGGATATTTTTTATTTATTAATTTATTGTACAAAACGGCCCTTTTCAGGGCCACAACACGATCTACAGTGTTTCATTACGTCTGATCAAATTCTATCAATATAATAATAACCTCATTTTTTTTCTAACTAAACAAAAACGCTTATTTGTTAAAAGATTCTATTAATTTACTTATTTACTGATGAAGTTTATAATTCAATTTTTATTATTATAATATGTACATAGCTAAAATTATTGTATCGATATGCACCTCGACCACTCTTACGCACATCAATATGCCGCTCTATTGTTATGGACGTATTTCTATAGGTGCGAGCGAGATAGACAGATAAAAATGATTTATGGCCCGACGACTCAGTTCGTAATGCGTCTACTATAGTTATGTCAACTATTTTTTTCCCAGGTGGATCACTTAGAAGAAGTTTGTATGGCTTGCTGGTTGAAAGCTTGTTGCGCTATGAGCAGACAAAGACTACTGGATGATAATAGAGCTCAACTACCAGTTGCGCCACAGGGAATGACTGACAGTGGTAACATCCCACAACCACCGCCTTTGCCTACACCCCCTGAGCCCACTATTTCCAGAACAGTACCACACATTACTTTGGTTAATTATAAACGTGCTGCTTCTACTTCACGTCACTGTATTTTTAGGTTATGTGGAAATTCGTCTTGATTTTTGGTACCTACAATTTTAAAAGAAAGATTACTAATTGATAATTCATTCAATGCCGTGATTGTATATTTTTTTTAAATTTTACCTTTTCTTTCTTTTTTTAAAGTATGTTAATGAGTACATTTTTTTTTGTCTAAATTTTTTGTAATATTTGTTTTGTTTTTAAAGCAGTTTCCTTTTTTTTACTTTTTTTTTAAATTTTGTTTTGTATCCATAAATTAAAGCCTCAACATCTGTCTAATACTTACTTAGTGAGAATGTTAAGGAGTTTACAATTAACTAACACTATATTTGACATGTTTTTTTTTTACTAATCACATTGTGAATATCTGTTTTTTTCTCTAAAATAAATAAATAATAACATCCCTTGATCTTACTAGTGAGTTTTTACTCTTGTTCCAGAGTCTGTAACCATCGTCATTGTCACCAATGAGAACACATTTCTCAGCTTTCTTTTCAAGCTTTCTTCTTCTCTGCTTTGGTACATGTGCATATCATACCGAACCTATAATTCTTAAGTGCTTGATTTGCGGCTTCTTGTTAAACCACAACTCATAAGGAGATTTATAGTTTACCGTTGTGGGTCCTGTCCTGTTCAAAATGTAAACAGCAGTCATCACAATCTCAGCCCATAGTTTTTCTGGTAATTCTTCGTGTGCATGCATCATAGCTCTAGCTGATTCTACAACTGTGCGGTTTTCTCTTTCACTTACGCCGTTCTGTTCAGGCGTGTAAGGCATTACTAGTCTGTGGTGAATACCAAGTTCCGACAGAATCTTCTGTACCTGTGCATTAACGAATTCACCTCCATTGTCGCTTAAAACTTCCTTAATAACATGCCTCGCTGTCTTTGCCTCAGCTTTTCTGACACCTCGGACTTGTTCCTCATTAGATATATGAAGCGGAAACGTGTGAATTCGTCTTTAAAAAGTACAAAGTAACGGAACTTTGAATTTGAGCTTGGAAACGGTCCACAGACATAACTGTGTATACGCTCCCCAGGCTTCGTAGCTTTCTCTCGAACACCGAACTTTTGTCTATGTATCTTTCCAAAGATACAGCCTTCGCACAACTCTCCATTGCCTGTTGTCTTAATATCCAATTCGTGCTCTATCAGACTTTTCACGTGCCTTTTATTCTGATGACCCATTCGCTCATGATAGAGTTGCAACATATCATGAGCGAATAGCAGTGAACATAGTGCAGAAATGTTCACTGTGGCAGTGAACATTTCTGCACTATGTTCACTGCCACAGTAGGTGGTACAGCTTTGCAATTTAATTCGTACAAGCCTCCATACCTCTGCCTAGTTCCTGTTACAGCGACCTTTCCATTTAGTTTCACAGAACAGGACACGACCCGCGACTCAAATAAGCTTGTAGGATTTTTATCTTGTGCCGCCAGAACCGAAAAAACATTCTTACTTATTTGTGGAACATACCAGATATCTCTCAAGAAGAAACTTGCAGTCTTATCTTTCAGCTTGGCTTCAAATTTGATCGATCCCTTTCCTATGGCTTTGATCATTTTACCATCAGCTGTCGTTACCGTGTGACTTCCATAGAAATGTTCAAAATCTTGAAAAAGGTCTCCTCTCATAGTAACATGGTGGGTAGCACCATTATCTACGTATCATTTATCCTGATTTACATTTCTATCCATGGCGTTCACAGTGTGTAACATCATAGAACTGTTTTCTTCTCTAGATTTCTGAGAAACAAATTTCTTTGGGCAATCCTTCTTCAAGTGAGTCTGTTCCTTGCAAATGAAACATTTCACCTTCTTATCAGGATTTCTTTTACTGGTGGATTCTTGTTTCTTTTTTCCAATCTTATTTTCAGTCTCTACTGCCAGAGTTTCACAATCTGACCGTCCATCAACACAGTTCAGTGCTTTCTCGTGTGCACACAACTGACTAGTGAGGTTTTCCACAGTCTTGTCTTTGTTTGACATTAGCATCCAACTCGATTTAAATGAAAAATATGTTTCTGGCAGTGTATCCAATATCTTGCAGATTAATAAAAACTCTGGTAATTCTTTATCACCTTCTTCAGTCTTCATTAACTCCTGTCTCAAATTGTGCTACAGATTTTTCAATTTAGATATGTGAGTCGCCATATCATCCGATGAACTCATACAGAACCGGAAGAATTGTAAACAGACATCGTACAGGCGGTCCTCATTGCCACCTTCATACAGCCTATGTAATTCATGCCAAACCTATTTTGATGTTGTGAATCTCATCACTTTCTCAAGTATTTGATCCGATATATTATTTGTAATTACAAGTAAAGCAGTGCTATCCTTACGTAAGTATTCCTTCAGCGAAGTACTATACTCAGCCAAAGCTGCTGCAGCCGGTCCATCTCCAGCTTCACAAGACGGCTTTTCGGGCTTTAATATAGTTCCTTTAACTATATCCAGCAATTCAGTTCCTCTGAGAATTGTCAAAATACGGAATTTCCAATAACCCCAATTGTTTTCTTCGAGTTTCGAAATCTGAATTTTGGACAACTCCATTTCTCAAGCGAATGCTGGGACCCTTAACCTCTTAAGGGTAGTAGAGTGGCGCAGTAGTGGAATAAGGAGTAAATACAGGAAATATTTCAAGATAACAAAGACTTTATTTAAAAAAACAAATATATCCAAAAACATTAAGTATGACAGTAAAAACGAACACAACTAGTAGTCTTAGCAACCACCATAGACACTTTTTGTCTCACGTTGCCACATACATCAACAATCCTGGCATAAATCCTGAATTAATTCCAGCCATAGTAATATGTGATGGTACGTATATTTATGTGCAAAAAAGTAGCAACTACTTATATCAAAAGAAAACATACAGTTTACATAAGTTTCGCAATTTAGTTAAGCCATTTTTACTCGTATGTTGTAATGGTTATATTGTTGATGTGTTTGGACCATACCCAGCGACGTTGTCAGATGCTTCTATAATGATAAGATTGTTTAGCAGTGACAGCCCACTGCGATCATTTTTTAGACAGGATGATGTTTTTATCCTTGATAGAGGTTTTCGGGATGCAATTCCTTTTTTGCAGCAACATGCTTACAATGCCCACATGCCTGAATCTAAACAGGCTGGTGAAACCCAGCTGTCAACCCTTGCAGCCAACAAATCTAGGTGTGTAACCTTGTGTAGATGGGAGGTTGAGTTTGTGAATGGGATATTCAAACGCGACTTCAAGTTGTTTCGGCAGGAATATTTCAATGCAGCTTCGACCCATCTCATGCTGTACTTTAAAATTGCAGCAGCATTAATAAATAGATATCGCCCATTAATCCGAGATAACTTTTACGCTGAACAAATACTAGCAATTGCTCAAGTTAAGAAAAATATCCCAAAAGATCTAGCGTCTTTTGTTGAAGTGCACAATTTGAATAGAGTAAGGGTGCCTTTTGCTAACATAGATGCTAATCTCCCCGAATTAAAATCAAATAAGAGTATGTTAGAATTGACTATTAGTACAGATCCATGATAAGTATTTTGTCAGGAATCCAAGATAGTCCAGGAGTAGATTAGCTTATTTATCAGAATAAATGAGAGATATAAGGAGTTAAGTAGGAAAACACAGATTGTATAAATTCTCAAATAAAACAGTGTTCGTATAAAGACGTTAGCACAGACTAACTTTTATAAAAAAAAAAGTTTTACATGTAAGATCACAGATGGCAGCACTATACAGTAATTATATTGTATATATTATTACAACACCCCCACTATATCTAACAATATACATATAACAAAATATTAAACTGTTTGCACACCCAGCCTATCTAAAAATTTATAATGTTTTGTGGAATCTAAAATTTTGGTGAACAAGTCAGCTGGCATTTCAGCCGTTGGCAAATACCTAACATTCACAATATCATTTGCTACACACTCTCTACAAAAATGATATCTAATATCAATGTGCTTGGTTCTTTTGTGAAAAACTGGATTTACAGTCAATTTTTGTGCACTCTGATTGTCATTGAAAAGATCAATAGTATACAATTTTTGTGTTATCTCAAAATGCAAATTTCTTAAATAAATTGCTTCTTTACAAGCTTCTGTTATCGCCATGTATTCGGCTTCACTACTTGATAAAGCAACAGTTTTCTGTTTCTTTGTTTCCCAAGATATAACACAACTTGACATAGTAAAACACAGACCAGTGTATGATCTCCTATCAAGTATATTAGCTCCCCAATCAGCATCAACAAATCCTTCTAACATTGACTTTCCACTAGCAGAATATTTTAAACCAAAACTTCTGGTACATTTTAAATACCTAAGCAATCGCTTTACATATGAACAATGTTCTTTAGAATAACTATTATTAAATTGGCTCAAAAATCCAACTGTGTAAGCAATATCTGGTC
This sequence comes from Stenoptilia bipunctidactyla, assembly GCA_944452665.1. Classification (NCBI taxonomy): domain Eukaryota; kingdom Metazoa; phylum Arthropoda; class Insecta; order Lepidoptera; family Pterophoridae; genus Stenoptilia; species Stenoptilia bipunctidactyla. The sequence goes on from OX101741.1 coordinate 16,375,203, forward strand.
TGGTTAACACTGCTAAATACATAAGGCATCCGATTATCTGCTGGTATGGAAAATCAGCTACAGAGAAATCATTGTTAGATAAATTATTGTTATTCAACTTAGTCTCCATTGGAGTCTTAACAGGTTTACATTGACTCATGTTAAACTTATGCAACACCTGATCAACATAATCTCTCTGATCTAAAGTTATTGTCTGCTCAGATTTATTAACAGTTACATTTACCCCAAGACATTTCCGTATTTCTCCTAAATCTTTAATTTTAAATTGACTGGTTAAAACTTGCTTAAGATGATTAGTTTCAACATTATTATTTGAAAAAATAAAAAAATCATCAACAAACAGTGTTACAATTGTTTTCAACTCGTTTTGCATTTTAGTATACATACACGGTTCTATCTTAGATCTAGAATAACCCAATTTCAGTAAACATTCGTCCACTCTCTTGTACCATGCTCTTGAAGATTGTTTAAGACCATAGATAGCCTTTTTTAACTTTAGTACTTGACCTGTCTTTTTCTCTCCAGAAAAACCTTCTGGTATTTGCATATAAATAGTTTCTTCCAGAGCACCATTCAAGAAAGCGGTTGTTACATCCAGATGCTTTGTATTTAAATTTAGTTGTACAGACAGTGCAAAAAGCAACCTTAAAGTAGTGTGTCTCACTACAGGAGAAAAAGTTTCTTTATAATCTACACCTTCAACTTGTGAAAAACCCTTCGCAACTAATCGGGCACGAAAACGCACTTTATTTTCACTGTCATACTTTTTGCGAAACACCCATCTACACTGCACAACCCTACTGTTCTCGGGTGTGTCACATTATTCCCACGCATCATTTTCTGTGAAACACTGCAGCTCCTCTTTTATGGCCGCTTCCCACTGTTCCTTTTCTGGACCATGTAAAACATCATGCAGAGACAGACCGACTGCATCATCATAAGGTTCGCTGCTAACACACATATTTGAGAACCCATATCTCTCTATTATCCTTTTGGTACGTTGAGGTCGTGTCCTATTTTCAATGGGTATTATTTTTGCATCTTCATAGTCACTAGGAACATATGTCTCATCATCATCTTGAAAAGTATCCATAAAGCTTTCTGAGTTATCATTATCAGATACCATTTCAATTTCTCGTTGTTCAGTATCATCAGTTTTAACATCCCCCACTGAATCAATACTCTGACATTCTACAGGAATAAGTTGTTCAGATTTTGATTCCTTCTCAATGATGATCACATCTCTACTTGTAGATACCTTCTTTGTTTCTGGATTGTAAACCCTATATCCTTTTATATTTTCTGGGTATCCAACAAGAATACATTTTGTTGATTTCATATCCCACTTTTTTCTTTTTTCTTTAGCCACATGGACCATTACAGTGCTACCGAAAATTCTGATATGATTAATATCTGGCTTGGAACCTGTCCATAACTCATATGGAGTTCTATTATTCAGTGCAGCTGCCACAATACGATTCTGCAGATACACTGCGGTATTTGTGGCTTCACCCCAGAACTCTTTTCCTAGATTTGCACCGAAGAGTAAGCACCGAGCCTTCTCAACAATTGTGCGATTGAATCTTTCGCATAATCCATTCTGTTGTGGTGTGTACGGGTTGCTCATCTGATGAATCACACCAGTTCTATTCAGGTAATCGTCAAATTCTTTATTGCAATACTCAAGCCCATTATCACTTCTTAATACTTTGATTGTCCTCTTTGTTTGGTTTTCTACTTGTGCTTTAAAAATCTTGAAATATTTCAAGGCCTCATTTTTGTACTTCAGAAAATAAACAAACGTCATTTTGATCGTCCACAAACAATAAGAAGTATCTAGAACCGCCTATAGACACATTCTCCATAGGTCCACATATATCTGTGTGTACAATATCTAATAGATTACTACTTCTCTTACCAGAACTCTTAAACGGTAATCTGCACTGTTTTCCTTTACAACATGTTGTACATGAAGACATGCTTATGTCAACAGTTTCTTTAAGTGACATACCATGTACAGCATTTTTCATTTTGTTTAAGTAGTCTTTATTAATGTGTCCTAATCTGCGATGCCATGTTGTACCAGTCACAACTGGTGCTGCTAAACAGCCTTGTTGTAACAAATTCACTTTGTATACGCCATTGATCAATATTGCTGTAGCTACTAATTCATTCTTTTGATTATGAACTGTACAACCATTTTCTGTGAAAGAGACTCTGTTGCCTTTCTCAATCAGTTGACTAACAGATAACAAATTTGTTGTTAAACTTGGTACACAAAACACATTTTCCACTACAATGTCATAATCATGTTTATCTGTTGTAGTAGTTATTCTAATATCGCCAGAACATAATACTGACACCTTTTCACTGTTTGCAACAACAATTTCTTTGTTTCGTTCATACTGTGCATTTCTAACCCAGCTTTCATTTGCTGTAAGGTGTACGCTTGCGCCCGAGTCAATATACCAATCGTCTTTGTTGAAATTTCCGCTCAGGAACACTGCACTAAAAGCGTTAGACTGCATTCTTTCCTTATTTTTCTGTCCTGACGAGTTATTTTCGTTTATTGTACACTGATTTTTGTAATGTCCTAGTTGTTTACATTTGTAACATTTGATTTGCTTGACATTTGACTTTGACAGGCCGGAGCCAGTGTTAATATTATAATTTTTTCTTTTGTACTTTGAATGAGCGGCAAAGGCACCATTCACTTCACTCTCGTCATCATGACTTGCTAAATCCATGTCTAACAGTTTTGTTTTTATGGAATCTGCTGTTATAGGAATACCTGAATGCTCTATAGCCATAATCATAGGAGAGAAATGATGTGGCAATCCTGCTAACAATAATGACCCTGTCCACTGATCATTTATTTCAAATCCTGTCCCGCTGAGCTTCTGTGCTGTATCGATAATCTGAGTCACGTATGACGTCATCGAACTGCAACTCTCTCGACGAATTGAAATTAAATTACGTAGTAGGCTAATTCTCCTCGAGAAACCGTTGTCATCGAATAATTGTTTCAATTTTTCCCATAGTTCTTTGGAGGACTTAACATTCTTCACGTGTACGTACAATGACGGATCAATAGTCATGATTAATTTTGCTTTGGTTTTTGCGTCATCCGTGGCTCTTATTTCAGTCGCGATTTCTGGCTTCACACAATGATTCATGCCTTCGAGGATCAAGAAATTCTCCGCCGCAAAACACCATTGGCCGTAATTATCCCGTCCCGTTAATTTCGGGACGTTCACGAGATAGTTCATGGACATTTTGATTGCGCCGTACAACTGCACACTGATGTTAAAACAGTCCCGCCACTATGCACTTAGCTTTTTGTAATGTCTTATCACCACTTGATTATACAAAATTACTGCTAAACTCGAAAATATTCGCGAAAATATGTGGAAAGTATGAGGCCCATAACCTCAAATAAAACAGTGTTTGTATAAAGACGTTAGCACAGACTAACTTTTATTAAAAAAAAAGTTTTACATGTAAGATCACAGATGGCAGCACTATACAGTAATTATATTGTAGATATTATTACAACAAATTCATATAGCATATTTATTTCTTTTAAGATTTACCACCAGTTCGGAAAAACCTTAGTGAAGAAGAACTGGCAAGAAACTTCACTGGTATTATTTTCTTTCACAAACAAACTTAGGTACAATTAAACTTCATAAGTTAACAATTTATAAAGAATATCCAAATTAGTAAAATGCTTATTTTATATTAAATAAGTAAGGGCTTTATTTGAATGTGGTTGTTAAATTAGTTTTATCAGGTAAGTAGGTACCTACCGGATGACCTCAATCTATCTAATGCAAGGGAGTTTACTTTAAAACAAATCTCAATAATATCAAATTAAGATAAGTTGTTTGTAGAAAAATAACATAGTTTAATACATTTATCTTGGGAAAATTACCACAACAATTACTAAGTAACAATTTTGAATTAAAGAGAAATAACTTACATTGTTTTTGTTTAACACACTAGTCACATAGATCACAGCTTACTATAGAAGTATAAATAAACGGATAGGAAACTTTAAACGTTTACAGCAGGGCGTTCAAAGGAAGAGTGCTGGCTCAAAATCATTTACTTCTTACAATGCCTCGGAGCAATAAAAATATGAAATTCCAAAACTTTCCATTCGCTTAAGGATGCGTTTCCGAAAAGGCTAGGTGTCGAATTCTACTACTACATGTATAAGATTCACGCACACAAGCGTGCCGTGAAAAAGACGAAAGGTTTTGAACAGTTTTGATACTTTAGTTTTAAATATTTGCAAATTCTTTTATTAAAACGATTAAATTGGGTAAGATTAAAAAGTGCTCGGAAAGTTTGAGCTCGTTTTATTCGTAACGATAAAACCTCACCATCGAACCTGATGAGCTGGTGGTACACTCGAGGGCTTCTACTGAAATTCCTATTCCTAGGCATGTCAAGTTCGAGTTCATAAGACGAGACATTACCATCAGTCCTGGTAGTGGGAGTTGAAGGTATGCCTTGAGGTACTACTGGAACTCCTAGACGAGTAGAGCTAGGCATGTCGAGTTTGGGTTCATTTTGATTCTTAGGACGAGACCTTACCACCCGTTCTGGTAGTGGAAGCTGAAGGTATACCTCGAGGTGCTACTGGTACTCCTAGACGGGTAAAGCTAGGTATATCGAGTTTGGGTTCATTTTGATTCGTAGGACGAGACCTTACCACCAGTTCTGGTAGTGGGAGCTGAAGGTATACCGCGAGGTGCCATTGGTACTCCTAGACGGGTAAAGCTAGTTATATCGAGTTTGGGTTCATTTTGATGCGTAGGACGAGACCTTACCACCAGTTCTGGTAGTGGGAGCTGAAGGTACCATATTTTAAAAGAACTGAACAGGACACAAGGAACTGAAATCTATAGGCGGTCAGGTTTGGTGGAATCGGGTTTTCATATTTTAAAAGAAATAATAAAATTTATGGACAAAGGATAATGCAAGTGATTGGGCTCCAAAAAATAAGTCATTGTGCAGGGATGAGATGAAAGTCAGATTATAGATTAGACACATGTCATTCATATTTGTTAGGACGCTAAAAAAATTAGCCCTGGGAAAAAAAAGATATGACCAAAAGTACATTTTGCATTTAATAGAATTAAAATCGTTTTCTTTTATGATACAGAAACTGAACGCCCGTAGATTTCTACGAGTGTATTCGTATAACCTTTACAGCCATTGACTACGAAACTAGTGAATATTGTAAATAAATACGATTATTGGTAAAAAAAAGTGCTTGTGTGATCCTTATAAGTACCTAATGGGTTGGCTACACAGTTGTAAACCGCGATTAGTTCGTCTCTTTTCTTATTATGTTTCACGGCTTAATTCTTTGCGATTTAATGTTAACATGTTGTAGTAGTACTTCCAAGCGTCAGCCTTGCACGGTTTTCAGAGACACGTTTTTTTTTTTTTTTTTTATTTGGCAACCCTTATCCCCGCTCTTGAACTCCTCTCCACTTACTTCCTCTCATCATCCCTCCTCAATAATCATTCTGTATTTCCGTGCTCAAGCCTTCGCACGTGCGTCTATAATTTATTACTTAAATTAAACGTTAGATAGATAGTCTTATAGTTTAAAAATTTAAATCTCAACTTATTATTTGTCGTTCGTAAAAATGGGGAAAAGGAAATATGAAGACATCGAGACCATACGCAAGAAGATCAGAAAACTGGAAAAAAGCTTCAAAAGAAGCAAATGCCAAGTGAAATTTGTACCTTATCACTATCCATGGCTATTTACATCGCATAATTGCGTTACGAATCCTTATTCGAAAACAAAGTTCAATGATCTTTATCACTGAATTTGAATGAGCCGAGTTTAAAACTCACAAATTTACCTAGTAAGAATCTTTATTCGAGACGATGGTAAATGCCATTGTTTAGTGATCATTATCGCTAAAATGACTTTTCGAATCCTTATTCGAAAACAAAGTTCAATGATCTTTATCACTGAATTTGAATGAGCCGAGTTTAAAACTCACAAATTTACCTAGTAAGAATATTTATTCGAGACGATGGTAAATGTCATTGTTTAGTGATCATTATCGCTAAAATGACTTTTCGAATCCTTATTCGAAAACAAAGTTCAATGATCTTTATCACTGAATTTGAATGAGCCGAGTTTAAAACTCACAAATTTACCTAGTAAGAATCTTTATTCGAGACGATGGTAAATGTCATTGTTTAGTGATCATTATCGCTAAAATGACTTTTCGAATCCTTATTCGAAAACAAAGTTCAATGATCTTTATCACTGAATTTCAATGAGCCGAGTTTAAAATTCAAAAAGAAGAATGGCAAGGTCCCATACATTGTCAGTACCGCTTTTATTTCACATAGCATTCACGTACCTCAAACTTAATATGTGCGTTTTATTGCTTAGATAACGAGTAATCAGAATATAATTATTAGATTTATACAGAAGTTGGGAATAAAAAGTCAAAACAATAATCTAACCTAAAAATTACAGGAATTTATAGTCCGTCTTTTCTAACATGGCGTCGTAATTTGAAACCATTACATTACATAAGCAGGTATTAACCAATCCATAGGTTTGAAACGAGGTAGCGGCGCGGGCGGCTTAATTCAAGTTTTACAGTAGGACTTTACAACTATTATTTTTTATTGCCGGGAAATTAAAAAATGTGCTTTCGGCAAGTTTAATTTGATTTTATTTTATTTCTAAATATTCCCAACAACTATCACAACAATAAATGTTGGAAAAAATGTGTCTCATATTGACCTATTAACTACATATAGCCCGGTTTTGATACGCTTGAAAACCCTAAAATTAAGTGATACCGTGGCCGCCAATCCCCTTTACCTAATTCGAATCTTTATTCGAGACTATGGAAAATTTCTTTGTTTAGTGATCATTATCGCTAAAATGACTACCCTACTTTTTGCATTTTATGCTCGTAGGTGCTAAAAACACTTCTTTCGAATTATTATTCGAGACGCTGACTACTTTCGTCTTTTCAGTGCCATCTACCTCAAAACATCCACCAGTAGATGATGTTGAGGATATAGAATTGGATAGCGATATCTTAGAGATGTTGGGAGATGCTCCTAAGATTGCTGAAGAACTAGGAAAACCTTTACATAAGGAAATTTCAACCCGGTGCGGTGGTCTGAAATCCTTTTAAAGGGACTACCCAAAGAGACAAGAGATAAAATCCTAGAGGATTATCTTATTCCTAGTAATTGTCAACTACTCCTTGCCCCTGCTCTGAATCCGGAAGCAAAAGTGGCAGTTATCGAAGCGGTCTCTAAACGGAATTCCTCCCTCATGTTTAGGCAAAGACAAACTGGTGTGGCTATAGCAGCTCTGGGAAGAGCTACCGAAACACTCGTAGGATCATCTTCATTAATACCACAGAAGCAACAAATAAGCAATGGTGCCATCTCGAAATGTACTTATATTGAAGGACAATTTTTATCCAGTATATTTCTTGTACCTAAGCCTAATGGTGATAAAAGGTTTATATTGAATTTAAAAAAGTTAAATAAATTTGTACTTGCTAGTCATTTTAAAATGGAAGATTACAGAACAGCGTCAAAATTATTAACTGAAAACTGCTGTAGACAATAGACTTAAAACATGCATACTTCTTTGTAGCGACAAATGAAGCTCACAAAAAATATCTTCGATTCAAATACAACAATATATTATATGAATTCAATTGTTTACCGTTCGGCCTTTGTACCGCACCTCTCGTGTTTACTAAATTAATGAAACCAGTTATAGAATACCTGCGTAGTCGGGGTATGATTTCAGTTATTTATTTAGATAACATTTTTTTATCGGAAAGACTTACTCGGAGTGTGTCACTAATGTATCTACAACTATAGATCTATTACAGAGCTTGGGTTTTTTGATTAACTTTTCAAAAAGTTGTTTAATACCTAAACGTGAATGTAAGTTCTTGGGCTTCACTTTCGACTCAAAGCAGATGATTTTAAAACTACCCGAGGAAAAGAAAATAAAATTGAAAGATTTTATAAATAGATTTCTTTGTATAAAACGATGCAAGTTACGCGAATTCGCTAAACTCATTAGTTATTTAATTTCCGCATGTCCAACAATAACTTATTCGTGGTTATATACAAAAAAGCTTGAACAATATAAATATAATTGTTTATTAAAAAAAATCCAAACTACGATCAGACAATTGATATCTTAATTACCCTACATGAAGAATTATATTGGTGGTTAGGAAACATAGATATAGGCCATTCATCACTCAAACCGAACAACTTTGTTTTAGAATTTTTTTTCTGATGCCTCCTCTACGGGATGGGGAGCGTATTGTGATACAGTTAGATGTTGTGGATATAGGAAAGACAACGAAACTTCTTGTCATATAAACGAGTTGGAACTAAAAGCAGCCTTTCTAGCTCTGAAATGTTTCACCAAAGAATTATCTACTTGTGACATCTTATTAACAGAATGGGCAGTATTCAATATGATCACCTAGATTATATATCTAGAAGTATGTGGAAATGGTGCGAGGAACGTAGAATAATCTTATTCGCTTCTTACATCAATACTAAAGATAATTGTGAGGCAGATTCATTATCTCGAAAACAGTTCGAGGATACAGAGTGGGAATTAAATCAAATTGCATTTAATGAAATAGTTCGCAACTTTGGTATGACATTATTGATTTGTTTGCAAACAGATGCAATACTAAGTGTAAACAATATGTTTCGTGGAGAAATGATCCCGAAGCATGTGCTGTTGATGCCTTTACACTGCCATGGACCAATATGTTATTTTACGCCTTTCCACCATTCTCGCTTATAGTAAAATTAATGCAGAAAATCATTTGTCATAAGGCAGAGGGTATTGTTGTGGTGCCATATTGGCCAAGTCAACCTTGGTTTCCTATGTTTAAAAAGTTGTCTGTTTCAATTTTTTTTGTATTTTGGACCAGATATTGACCTTCTAACATCTCCTTTCAGTAGATTGTAGATTGTGTACACAAGAATCTACGCCTTGTTGCCGCGAAATTATCAGGCAAGCATTACTAAGGAAATATTTATCGAATAGGTCAGTAGATATTATGCTAGCTTCGCTTGCAAATAATACTTACAAACAGTACGATGTTTGCATACAATCTTGGATAATTTACTGTAGATTACATAATTATGATTATTTTAATGCTTCTATTCCAATTGTAATACATTTTTAACCGATATTTTTGATAAAGGCGCTAAATACGGGACCATCAATTCTTACCGCTCTGCCTTATCTCTTTTGTTAGGTAATAGCTTAAATGATGATCGAGTCAAACGTTTCATGAAGGGTGTTTACAAGTTGAGGCCCACCAATCCAAAATATAATACTTCTTGGGACCCAAACATAGTGTTAAATTATTTGGCCACTCAATGGCCAAATGAAAGCCTTAGTTTAGAAGATTTCTCTAACAAACGCTGACTCTGCTAGGTTTGGTGACAGCGCAAAGAGTACAAAAATTTTCTCTCATTAAAATAAATAATATAACTCAAAACAGAACAGAAATCTTAGTTAAAATACCTGACTTAGTAAAAACTTCAAAACCAAACTCCTTTCAACCCCTTCTAAGGCTACCATGTTTTCATACAAATCCTGCAATATGCCCTGCCAGATGCATTTTAGATTATATAAATAAAACGAGTGGTTTACGTAGTTGTGACACTTTATTTATTAGCCACAAAAGACCTCACTTAAAAGTTTGTCTCAAACTTTGAGTCACTGTATCAAATATACTTTACAACGCAGTGGCGTGGACACATCAGTGATTAGCGCGCACAGCACGCGCCATGCGGCCACTTCCACTGCTAGCAGAGTCGGTGTCAATATTGATGTCATACGGAAAACCACAGGATGGAGTAATACATCCTCAGTATTTGCCAAATTCTACAACAAAGGAATTGTATCGGATGCCAATCAATTTGCAACTAGTATTTTATGTAACTCCTTAGAATAAATAGATGTATATTTGTGATTTATTACTGTTGGTTATACTCTAACAATACAGTTTTACTTATACCTATACTGCAAAAATAATTCACATTAAAATACTCTGAACATCCTACAACATGTTAACATTAAATCGCAAAGAATTAAGCCGTGAAACATAATTAAGGATCAAACGAACTTACCAAGTGAAGTTTGATTATGTGAACGGCTTAATTCGAAGCGATTGATATAAACCCGCCCAAACAGTATTCCTTTAAAGTAATATCACCCACCCATAATTAATGTGAATTATTTTTATGTGTACAACCTAGGAACTTTAGCTCTAAACAAAATGATTATTGAGGAGGGATGATGAGAGGAAGTAAGTGGAGAGGAGTTCAAGAGCGGGGATCAGGGTTGCCAAATAAAAAAAAAAAAAACGTGTCTCTGAAAACCGTGCAAGGCTGACGCTTGGAAGTACTACTACAACATGTTAACATTAAATCGCTTCGAATTAAGCCGTTCACATAATTGTGATCGAACTTCACTTGGTAAGTTCGTTTGATCCTTAAGTATAGTGACTTCCCTTCTTATTATCGTCGACACACAAAAGAGATGTTATTATTAATCTGTCTCTTTTCTTACTATAGCGAACTTTTTGCGGCACTGGTTCGGCGACATTGGAAGCACGGTTTACAACTGTGTAGCCACCCCTTTTGATTTGATTTGTCTTTTTTCTTACTTTAGCGATGTCTCTTATACGGCACTGGTTCGGCGACATTGGAAAAGCAGTTTACAAATGTGTAACCACCCCTTATGAAATAATGGTATGTATGGTTCATCTAATACTGCCGTTTAGAATAAGCTAGTATGTTGCTATAAGTGGTTAATAAAGTCTAATAGTGGTTATATAATTATTACAACTAGATTTCATTGACGCTCTCTATCTCTTTCTCGGAGCACATTATTAGCGCGCATTGTCCATTTTATTCGAAACATTTCGGGGTTCGAGTCGAAAGTCGAACTTCTTTTATGATTATGATATTTAATTGTATTGTTAATATGAATCATGTGTTTAAAAGTACTATTCCTTTTATAATTTATGATGTCAGTTTAATTATTGTACTGAAATAATGAATAACGTCTTCAAAAATAGTACTTATTTTATGTTTAAGAACTCTTACCAATGGTAATGAATGAAATAATAAATCATGTGTTTAAAAGTCTTACTTTTTTCATTAACGATAACCACTTATACCAACACATTAGCTTATTCTAATTGGCAGTATTAGATAAACCATACATACCATTATTTCATAAGGGGTGGTTACACATTTGTAAACTGCTTTTCCAATGTCGCCGAACCAGTGCCGTATAAGAGACATCGCTAAAGTAAGAAAAAAGACAAATCAAATCAAAAGGGGTGGCTACACAGTTGTAAACCGTGCTTCTAATGTCGCCGAACCAGTGCCGCAAAAAGTTCGCTATAGTAAGAAAAGAGACAGATTAATAACATCTCTCACTGCTGTCTCGCTCGACGATAATAAGAAGGGAAGTCGCTATACTAAGAAAAGAGACGAACTAATCGCGGTTTACTACTGTGTAGCCAACCCATTAGGTACTTATAAGGATCACACAAGCACTTTTTTTTACCAATAATCGTATTTATTTACAATATTCACTCGTTTCGTAGTCAATGGCTGTAAAGGTTATACGAATACACTCGTAGAAATCTACGGGCGTTCAGTTTCTGTATCATAAAAGAAAACGATTTTTATTCTATTAAACGCAAAATGTATTTTTGGTCATATCTTTTTTTTCCCAGGGCTAATTTTTTTGGCGTCCTAACAAATATGAATGACATGTGTCTAATCTATAATCTGACTCTCATCTCATCTCTGCACAATGACTTTTTTTTGGAGCCCAATCACTTGCATTATCCTTTGTCCATAAATTTTATTATTTCTTTTAAAATATGAAAACCCGATTCCACCAAATCTGACCGCCTATAGATTTCAGTTCCTTGTGTCCTGTTCAGTTCTTTTAAAATATGGTACCTTCAGCTCCCACTACCAGAACTGGTGGTAAGGTCTCGTCCTACGCATCAAAATGAACCCAAACTCGATATAACTAGCTTTACCCGTCTAGGAGTACCAATGGCACCTCGAGGTATACCTTCAGCTCCCACTACCAGAACTGGTGGTAAGGTCTCGTCCTACGCATCAAAATGAACCCAAACTCGATATAACTAGCTTTACCCGTCTAGGAGTACCAATGGCACCTCGAGGTATACCTTCAGCTCCCACTACCAGAACTGGTGGTAAGGTCTCGTCCTACGAATCAAAATGAACCCAAACTCGATATATCTAGCTTTACCCGTCTAGGAGTACCAGTAGCACCTCGAGGTATACCTTCAGCTCCCACTACCAGAATTGGTGGTAAGGTCTCGTCCTGCGAATCAAAATGAACCCAAACTCGACATGCCTAGCTCTATCGGTCTACGAGTACCAGTAGCACCTTGAGGTATACCTTCAGCTCCTACTACCAGAACTGGTGGTAAGGTCTAGTCCTGCGAATCAAAATGAACCCAAACTTGACATGCCTAGCTCTATCGGTCTACGAGTACCAGTAGCACCTTGAGGTATACCTTCAGCTCCTACTACCAAAACTGGTGGTAAGGTCTCTTCCTTCGAATCAAAATGAGCCCAAACTCGATATACCTAGCTTTACCCGTCTAGGAGTACCAGTAGCACCTCGAGGTATACCTTCAGCTCCCACTACCAGAACTGGTGGTAAGGTCTCGTCCTGCGAATCAAAATGAACCCAAACTTGACATGCCTAGCTCTATCGGTCTACGAGTACCAGTAGCACCTTGAGATATACCTTCAGCTCCTACTACCAAAACTGGTGGTAAGGTCTCTTCCTTCGAATCAAAATGAGCCCAAACTCGATATACCTAGCTTTACCCGTCTAGGAGTACCAGTAGCACCTCGAGGTATACCTTCAGACCCCACTACCAGAACTGGAGATAAGGTTTAGTCCTAACAAACATAATGATTCCAAGTTTCCAAATTCAATCCTAATCATAAAAGGTTTTGTAATTTTTTTTTTTCAATAAAATTATATTATTACCTTTTCAACTCAGTTCAGAGAGCGTCAAGTATCGAGACTTGTTTGATGTAATAAATTGTGTATGTACAGCGATGTTTCTTAGTACGAAAAATAACTCAAAAGCGATACAGGTCCACTCTCGACAGCGGCTGAGCGCAGACTGAAGATATCTAGTTTTTGTTTGGAATGATATTGACATTATTTGCTAAAGTATAATAACCCTTACCACAGTGTGTTAAGATTTACGCATTTATACAAACATGAAGAAAATTACGTGTTTGGTTTTATTTTTTTTTAAAGGGTTTTTAGTAGTAATTTCAAAGAAAAAAATGCGTATTATCAAAAATGAACATGTCAACCATCGAATAGTATTTTTTTTATTCATAAATACTTGTGTTTTCATACCAAAAGTGGTACCGTAAATTGGCTTAAAATCGTCATTTTCGTGCGACGAGGCATCGCAAAATTAGTTTTTAAGCCACAAAAACAAATTTATTTATATTATTTTTATATAATAAATGGAGATGAAAGTCTTATCTATCTATTAGTACTTGTAATTATACTAAACTTTGCGCCATTTTATCACAATATGTACCAGAAAATACCCTATTTTGAAGATTTGCGGAAACGCGTCCTTAAGAACAATCCGCAGTGAGATTGTTTGTTTCCTAACTGCCATACATTAACTTACAACTGAGCAACTTTTATACAATTTATCTAATTTTGTATCAGTAAATCTTATAAATTGTATCTAATAATATTTAAATACATGAGAAATGATTTGTTGTAATTTAACTTTATCAAGAATATAAAAAATAATCAATATTAAGGATCAATTTGAATGGCTATGTCATATTGTTTTGCTATGTTGGCTGCCATGTTGAAGCCAACAAATCCACAATATCAATGAATTGGAGATACAATCAAAGTGAAACAAATCTTAGTAATAAACATATGCTAAGTACATAGTTATCTTATCATACAATTTACATAATTGTGGGTTTTGATAATAACAAAGATCATCTGTCATAGTTCCATTTTGTCAAGTTGGTATTAAAAACAGTGGAGATTTCGCACAAATAGGCGAAATGTGTATTTTTGTGTTTTGTATAAATTTTAGTGTTTTAGGGTGGGACTATCCCAGTACATTTTTCCTCTCCCCGAACACCTAGGGGATAGAGGGACGGACTGAAAACCAGCGTCGATGTTCCTACTGGATCAATCGACATTAAGCTGACTCTGATTCCTTTTTTTTTAACTATCGTTCTTTTTTATGTATAATAAGAACTAGGCTATATATAAGATATGTTTTAATTGTGGAAATTGCGATAGTTACTTAAATAAATATTTTCTTTCTTTCTTTAAATAACAGATTCAACAAAATGCAATTTTAACTCTGGCAATAAAAATGGAGTGAACTATTATAAAAATATATATCTAACAAGTACAATATTTTTGCTATACTACAATATAACACATTAATAATTACTAATAATGTTGATGCATTATTAAAACGCTAATTACGTAAAACAATGATAATTGATAATTGATTATTAGCACCAGGCCACAGAAATAATTTTCCAAGATTGACATTTGAGGATCTAATTCTCTTTTCTCTTGGCATATATCAAATTAAACAGGCGCGATCGTACTACGGAGAGCATGTTAGAGCTTCTGGAGAGTACATAATAGGGGTATACCAGGAGCCTGTCGGTGAGTTTGGTCTTGGCAATTACCTACTACGAGGCAGAATACAATCAAGACACACAAGTCGAAAACCATACTTTACATTTTAGTTGACACTGATCCATCACTTGCTAACTCTAGGGCTGCACTTGCTGGGTATTGTTGTAATTGTTTGGTAGGTAGACGTACTGTTGGCTGCTGTGCACACGTAATGTCCATCGTGTGGTTTTTATCTTAGGCTCGCCACCAAAATAATATTGAACCACCTGCATCTTTCTTAGATGAGGTATTATTACTAAGAGACAATTTTGAAAATGAAGATGTTTAATAAGTTTTTTTAATTATACATATTATTTTTCATTTCTTTGTCCACGATTTCAATAATAAATAAGAATCTATAATATGTATTTTATATACTTAAAAACATTTATTCACCTGGACAGTTAAAACTGTGGGTTCGATTTCTAGAGTCTGGCATCGGCCAGACTCTAGATGCGCAGGGATCAGCGAAGCTGTTGGCGGAGACCTTTTATCCGAGAGACTCACCACACGAAGATAACGAAGAACATGCTCGCACAAGAAGGGAAGCTGATGAAGTGAACCTAAACAGCTCAGCGGAGGAACACAACGACCCTCCTTTGACTCTGACTGAACTTCATGTGGTGATTTCCTCATTTAATCCCAAAAAGGCTCCAGGACCAGAAGGCTTTACCGCAGATATCTGTGAAAACGCAATAAACAACGATCCTCTCTTATTCCTGGAAATCCTAAACAGATGCCTGGACCTACAATACTTTCCAAAACTATGGAAAGAAGCCACGGTAGTCGCCCTCAAGAAACCGGGAAAGGCTGATTACACGACCCCCAAAGCGCACAGACAAATAGGCTTGCTCCCCATCCTAGGCAAGATATACGAGAAACTGTTGATGAACCGTATTAAACACCACGTGATTCCGAGGATGAGTACTCGCCAGTACGGGTTCATGCCACAAAAGAGCACCGAGGACTCCCTATATGTCCTAATGAAGTATATACACTACAACCTTGACCAAAAAAGAATCATAACTCTGGTTTCATTGGACATAGAGGGAGCCTTCGATAGCGCCTGGTGGCCAAAGATCCGAGTACGTCTGGCTGAGGAAAGGTGTCCTCGGAATTTGCGGCGGGTCATCGACAGTTATCTCAGTGATAGGTCAGTAAAGGTGCATTACGCAGGGGCGGAGTACGGCATAAAAACTGAAAAGGGCTGTGTCCAAGGATCAATTGGTGGTCCCATCTTATGGAACGTTTTGCTGGACCCGCTTCTGAGAAAACTGGAAGGAAAGGGAGAGTATGTTCAGGCCTTTGCGGACTACATTGTTCTTGATTTTGTTGGAGACTCAGGCCTGGATATAGAAAAGAGGGCCAACTCCACTCTTAAATTTGTGCAGGAATGGGGAACTGCAAATAAACTAAAATTTGTGCCCCATAAAACACATGGCATCGTTTTCACGCGGAAGCATAACTTTGATACACCCCGGCTAAAGATGGGCGAGACCCCAATAAGCATTGTTCCGGAAATTAAACTTCTAGGTGTCACACTTGACGACAAACTGACCTTTAATAACCACGTCAGGAATGTGTATGACAGGGCAATGGCTGCGTATAAACAACTGACGAGGGCAGTCAAAATAAGCTGGGGCTTACACCCCGTACATTCGTACCCTATACACGGCCACCATCGAGCCAATTATCTTATACGCAGCCAGCGTCTGGGCTCTCGTAGTGGCGAAGGTTTGCGTCCGCAAAAGATTGGATGCAGCACAAAGGGGTTTAATGCTAAAGATCTCCAAAGCATACAAGACGGTTTCCCTTAACTCAGCGCTATTGCTGACGGGGATTCTCCCGCTCGACCTCCGAGTGCGTGAATCAGCGTCTCTATATAAAGCGAAGAGGGGGGAGTCTCTGCTTGATCTGGGAGATAGAGAAGTAGAGATGAGAACCTTGATGACCCACACCCAGCTGAACTAGCTGAAATAAATTTTAAGACCATAGATGACCAAATGCAGATGGACCTGAACAGTGACTATGAAGTTCGTATCTTCACTGACGGCAGTATGATTGACGGCCGGGTCGGAGCCTCGCAATCCTTATGGAATTGGCCGTCAAGCTTAGTCTGCCGTCTCATAGCACTGTATACCAAGCCGAACTTTTGGCCATCTGCGAAGCGAGTGAGGTGGTAAAGCGGAGGAAAGAGAGGACTTTCGCGCTTTACAGCGATTCACGAGCCGCACTTCAAACCATCACCAACATGACCAGCCACCACCCCCTTGCAGTCAAAACCAAGGCCAACCTCATGCATTTATCTCGTCAGAATAAACGTATAGATTTATACTGGACAAAAGCGCATGCAGGGTTGGCCGGGAATGAAAGGGCGGATTTTCTAGCAAAAGAAGCGGCTCTGAAGAGCAAAAAGAGACATGCCTACGAAAAATGCCCCATTTCATTCGTCAAGCGAAGCATTCGTATGCGAACGCTTGACGAATGGAGTGCACGGTATAAAAACGCAACAACAGCAGCGGTTACCAAACTCTTTTTTCCTGACGCTATAGAGGCGTATAAAACTGTACGAAAAATAGAGGTCTCAGGTATCACTACTCAGGTAATGACGGGGCACGGTGGGTTCTCCCAATATCTTAATCGTTTTGGATGTAAAGAGAGCTCATCGTGCATCTGTGACCCCAGCATGGAAGAAACTGTGCCCCACTTAATTTTGGAATGCCCAGCATATGCGTTAGAACGACACGATGTCGAACAGCAGACAGGTGCACAGTTGGTGGCGGAAAACATCTCCAGTTTAATGATAAGTAAAGAAAGGCAAAATTTCTTAAAATACTGCATTAAAGTAGCGAATAAAACTATGTGATCATTAAAAATATGTTTCCTAAATATTTCATATATTTAAGCGTAACATATCGAAAATAAGAACTGCGTTAACATTTAACAGAAATAAGAAATGTAGAAGCAAGTAGAACACAAGCTGTGTAATGTAATAATGTGAAGTGGAATGAAGGAGAAACAAAGGAGGAATGCTCCAACCCGAAAAAGTATCAAAGAGATGTATGAAAGAAGCGGGGGGGTGGGGAATGATGAAAGAACAAGAGGCATAAATGCGAGACAAAGTATGGATCATGTAAGAACAAAAAGACAGCGACCTTGTGTCGGTGGTGCCAGTATAAAAAAAAAACCTATAATCTATAATGAAACCGTATCACAATCAGCTAATTCTGGGTTGGATTTAACTGGTGAAATACCTCCTTTAAAAAAAATTAAATCAGCCTTATATAAACTAAGAAATAAACATTTTGAAGTTGACAAAGTAAAGACTAAGAACGTGCAAGAGGTACATATACCAAAACAGTTTCATCAACTGTTATTAGCAGACTATAACAGCGAAGGAGTCCGCATTATTTTGTTTTCTTCCGAGGCAGCAAAACAACGGCTGAATACAGTGTCACATGTATTCGGCGATGGTACATTTAAAATCTGCAAAAATATCCCCTTTCTGCAATTATATACTCTCAACGGCGACATTGGCAGTACATCTACTACCGCATGTATTGTGCCTTTAGTATACTGTCTAATGTCACATAAGACACATACAGCATTTAGATTTTTTTTTTGAAATTTTAAAGTCGCAGTTCCCGGACTGGCATCCATCAAAGTTCACCACAAACTTTGAAGAAGCAGCTATGCAAGCGATATCGTCTACTTACCTGGACATAACTTTGAAAGGATGTCATTTCCATTTTGGACAGTGTTTGTGGAGAAAATTAAAAGCATTTAATTTAAATGATAACAAGGGCTAGGAGTATATATTCAGAGTACTGTCGACATCCAGCCATGAAACCTTTCCTTGATTATTTTAAATCGCAGTGGATTTCCAAAATTTTGCCAAATATTAGGTGTGTGTGGGGCGAACGACATCGCACGACTAATGCTTTAGAAGGGTGGCACCATAAATTGAACTACTCGATACGGATTCGGAAGAATAATGTCATACATCTACTTGATGCATTACAAAAAGACGCATCTTTTAGTGTTGTGCGTATGAACAGTTTAAATATTGATCATGGTGAATCATCGACAAATCCCAGAATAACAGCACAAATTTGAAAGAAAGAAAGAAAGAACATTTATTTCATAGCCACGATTTATTTTATTCGCGACGATTTCGTAACAGACTGCCAAATGGAGTTAGTTGATGGCCATATGTCCATTGGCCATATATCGAGAGAGAAGAGAAGACACGAGACAAAAGGAGATTTTCGCACCCTCCATCAAAATACAGTCCCAAACAAGAGACCACGCCAAAACGAAACAAACTGGTGTCCGCCTAAAAAGTTTGACAACGACAAAACAAAAAAATACAGTTACATATACAACACATTACAGTATAAAAGAAAATGGAACCCCAATAGAAAATGACTTCAAAGCCGGCCAATTACAGATGTACATAGACGAATGGAAGAAGATAGGTGCTCCAGAAACGATCCTAAAAATCTTATCACAGGGCTACAGAATTCCATTCAAAACAAAACCTTTGATTGTTCCTTTCAAAACAGATGCAATAAACCGGTATCAGAACAAAACAATCACAGCAAATGACCATTGAAATTCAAAAAATTATCTCATCAAAAAGCCCGACGGTTCGAATCGGACCATCTTCAACCTAAAAAGACTCAACGATTATGTACATACTCAAAAATTCCATGTTTTTCACCATCAAAAAATACCGTCCGTCCTAGAAATAGGGGATTACATGATAAAAATAGACATTTCACAAGCCTACTACCACGTGCCACTGAACAGCAGTCACCAACCTTTCCTTACTCTCGCATATGGAGGTCAAATACACCAAATGACCTGCGTACCTTTTGGGCTGGCAAGCGCTCCCTCAATTTTCGCCAAAATCACGAACGGTCTGGCTCTACATTTCCGACAACAGGGTTTAAAAACTATAGTATACCTCGACGATTTTTTGATAGTGCACCAACAACCCCAAATTCTACAAGAACAAAAGAATTACGTAATAGAACAAATGACAAAATTGGGATGGATTATAAACCATCGAAAATCTTCTACAGTACCGGTAACACGGTTGGAATATTTAGGCATAATTTGGAATACAAAGAAAAATATGAAAAGCTTAGCAACAAGAAAAGTCAAGTTACTAAAGAAAGACATCACAAAAATCTTAAGGAAAGGCTTTTAGAACTGGCAAGAAGCAAAAGTGTTATTGGGGAAGCTGAACTTCGCAGCCTTTGTCGACCCGCTAGGGCGCCTTCATTGCCGAAGACTACAAAGAGCCTCCAAGGCACTCTCAGAACACGACAGATATGCCAAAATCCCAATACCAAGTTTAGCTGTAAGGGATATGACCTGGTGGATAAAGAATGCAGAAAGCTCCACACCCATTCAAAATCCTGCGGCATCAACATTCATAACAACAGATGCAGCAGACAGTGGTTGGGGCGCAACGGTGAACGGGAAAAAGATCTGGGGACCCTGGTCGCTAGAACAACGTCACTGGCACAGCAACTACAAAGAACTTTGGACAGTCTACGAGGTCCTAAAACGTTTGGGCCCACAGTTCAGGGACCAATCTTTGATGCTCCAATCAGACAACCGTACTGCCGTTGCGTACTTGACAAAAGAAGGGGGAACGAAGTCACTAAGACTTTTAGAAATAACCAGACTCATTCTAATATTATGTCAAAAACTCAAGTGTCACTTAACAGCCCGATACATTCCAGGGATCTACAACGGAATTGCCGACGGACTATCACGTACAAAGAGTCTGCCGGAATGGACTTTGAGGCCAGAAATAACATCGATGATTTTCGAGAAACTAGGTTACCCAGAGATAGACCTATTTGCGACTTCAAGGTCAGCAATCCTACCACTGTACGTGAGCGAAGAGGCAAACGACCCAGATTGCCAATACACAGATGCTTTCAGCAGAGCGTGGCAATACAAGTTGGGCTGGGTGTTCCCCCCACCCTCAATGATCCCACGAGTCCTTCGCCATCTAAACAATTCACAAGGAACCTATTTGATTGTAGCACCAGTATAGGATCGTGCACATTGGAAAACCGATCTAGCGAAAAGAGCAGTACATCCTGCACTCCTAATCCCCAATCTACGAACACATCTTATCGATCTTCGAATGAACCAGCCACCACCAGCAGTAGACCAACTGAAATTAGCGGTATGGTCAATTCGGGCTGGAATACTCTCATAAAAGATTAGACAGATGCTGAAGTAAGCATATTGGAAGCTTCTTGGAGGGCGTCAATTATTAAAACTTATAAACCTACGTGGAGAAGATGGTTAAACTGGGCTTCTTTAAATAACATATCGGCAACGGATCCACAAGCATCAGATATTGCGAAATATTTATGTCATCTAAATATTACAGAAAAGCTGGCTGT
Organism: Stenoptilia bipunctidactyla; assembly: GCA_944452665.1. NCBI lineage: Eukaryota > Metazoa > Arthropoda > Insecta > Lepidoptera > Pterophoridae > Stenoptilia > Stenoptilia bipunctidactyla. Next base: position 16,396,467 of record OX101741.1, read on the forward strand.
ACGGACTATCTTACTACACAAGTCGATAGTGACAACCTTTGCGAATCCATCTCAAGGAGCTTCCATAGGCTCACACCCCTTGGTAAAACATGTCATAAAGGGAATTTTCACGAAAAATCCTCCAACAAGAAAACCTCTTTCGTAGAAAATAGAGGATCTTATCAAATTTTTAGAAAACTACCAGTTTGATGATAACCTATTCTCAGTATCTAGACACACCGCTTTTTTACTATTACTCGCTTCAGGAAGGAGAATCCATGATTTGACACTACTCAAGAATAGAACAAGAATATTTGGAGTATGTTATTATTATTAAATCATTAATTCATAAAAAATACACAATTAACACAATCACAAAACATCGCCAAACTGTAAACAGTTTGTTGGCGATTGAAAAGCACCTTTTTACATAATTTTACATTTACTTATAAACTATTTTATTAATAACAATCAATTTGTTCTTATACGCGTTTTATGTTATTTAAATTATTTATTATTATTTGTTTTATTTATACATATATATTCATACAATAGTTACTTAATTAATTTAACTTTCCAATACAGACTTTTATTTTTATTTATCCATATATTATTTACTGAATTAGGCAGTACTTACTAACAGTTACACAATATTTGAATTTTTTCTTAATACTCAATTTTGTTTAATAGATAGGCTTTGTACCTTTTTTAAAAACAAGCTTACTTATACTACTACAGTTTAGTGTATTTTCAATTTCATTATATATTGATGGCGTTAAATGTCGAAGGGAACATCATACTCTGGCCAAAATACGGTTCAAAAACGGACTCATCAACCTACAGACAATCAGGATGGTTAATCTCCACTGACTTCGCAGTCCCCGATAGATTAGATCTACTTCTATGGATACAAAAATTGATTGACATAACGAAAAATCGCAGAGTATCAAATAACATAACAATCCTTTTTATAACAGTTAGGGGGCGAACAAGAGCAGCATCCAGAACAGGGGCCCGAGTCTGTAACTTTTACGCACCGATGGTAGACCATCGGGGCCATCGAGTGCATTTCGTTGGCAGTCTGTAACGCCACCGATGGTAAACCAGTGGTTCGAAGAACCAATGGGGCGTCGAGCCATTGGTATTGTGGGTTCATTCAGTGACTCATTACTTCATTCGCCTGTCTTTTTAAGAACTCGTCAATCATTCATAAATATTGACACAAAATTTTTTTGTTAATTATTTAAATCTTGCTTAAGTATTGAAAAGCAATATATTTTTAATGCTTAACCATTAAAACAATGATAATTTATTTTTTACCGATAATTTTTCGTGTTTGTCTACTAAAAGTTTGAAAAATAACATGTCAAGTACACTTCAGTCAGATTGACAAAGACGTTTGACTGACTGCTAACTTTAAAAATTCCCTCCACTTTGTTGTGATAATTTCATTGAATTGAATTCAAGTATTTAACTATGATTTTGGCGCAACAAATCGACGTCCTCCTGGACTTCCTAGAGCAGCATCCAGAGCTGGCACTAGGGCACGTGAGCCGCTCAGCGGAGGCACGAAGCCTTAGCACTAGGCTGTGGCAGCAATGTGCAAACTTATTAAACTCCGTATCCAGCGACGGTGCACAGAAATCTTGGTTTTTTTTGACTTTGACTTTGACTTTGAAGTTAAACAAGCAACAGCTTATTGCTACTGGTAAGAGAATACAAATCATGTTCTTACTAATGTAGGTAAATTGTAGGTAGTGTAAATTGGATTATGTACTGAATGTATTTGTTTCAAATGTGTGTTAATCTTGAAATATTTGTTTTATTTAAAGAAATAAAATGTTTTAGGTGGTGGTCCAAACAAAAAAATTAATCTCACCTCTCAGCAGGAGCGTCTGCTTCATTTATTGGGTGAGGATGTAGGAGATCCTATACCGCGGGTTCGCCACAGCCCTCCTCAGGTAATAACATTTTATTTGTTTATATTTTACTCTATCTCTGTCTTATGTATCCTTTTTATTTACTTATTACCTTCCTTGTCTTTGCTGTGTACTTTTGTTTCATTGCATTATTTTCTTGTATAGCTAAATGAACAGGCAGCATCTGCAGTGCCATCTATAAATGGATCTATAGATGGTGACTTGATTTTGTAAGTAAACAGTGTATATTTTAAAATTTTAAATATTTTGTATTAATTGAGTATCAGAAGATAGCCTACACTGTAAAATTCTTTTGCAAGCAGCTAGAGTATAACATACTTAAACAAAGAATTTCATATTTACCTAGTTGCATTTTAAATATCCAGTTAGAACAATGATGTATTTATATGACAGTAGTTGCAAGTATTTTTAAATTATTTTTATATAGGTACTTACTAAGTTAAACATATTATGTTTCAGACTTTCAGAATCTACCAGTCAAAATCTGTTGGACTCGCATCAGGCAACCCCTGCTGTTGAGCCCACAGTAGGTGCAACCCTGACTGAGGAGGTTCAATCTTCACCAAGAGTGAGATCCCGGACGAGTAGAAGACGTCGCCCTCGGCGCGTGGACACCTCCGGTAAGCAGCAGTAATAAACACAATTACTAGTAGGGTCTCACCACAACATCTACATTAAAACTTTTTTTTGTTCTATTTAAAGATATTATTTTCAAAAAACTAGATAACTAAATAAAAGGTATTATATTTAAAACTGACAACTTTGTTGTATATGGACCCAGACAATTTGATACAAAAAGCACTAGAAGAAAATCATACCAAACAAATTAACACATTAAAAATATCAAAGTTTACTAATTTTTTAATAACAATTTTTTTTTTATCAGGTTCTCCTTCAGCTCTTGCTTCGGCGCGTGAGCTTTTCAACGACGTTGGGCGGTTGGGAGCTGAAGCGACGATGGAGCTCAGCCGCTCAAATCAGCAGCTAGCAGAGGCTATTAGAAGTTCTTCTGAGCTGCTTGCAGGGGCTATAGATAGGATGGCTGCTGCCATTGAAAATGCATCTGCAATGCGGAGATAAAATAAATATATTTTATACTATGAAAGTCTTTTAGTTGCCACAATTAAGATCATAAAGGCTTAGACCAGCCCTGAATGCCATCTAGATAGACACATAAATAGTTTTATAAGTACCTAAGTGTCAGGATTTATTTTCATGTGTGTCTCCATAGTAAATCCAAAATCCTTCTTTGCATAGCCCGGCCTTCCAAAAGCTCTGGGTTGCTTCGGCTATGGCGTCTGGAGTTATCTTCTTCCATTAAGACATTTTCCTCCTAAATCAAATTAAATTGAGTAATTATTAAGAAGACACAAACTAAATAATAATTATAACAATCAGTATAAATAGTATTGCACCAAGTGTAGTTTTGCAGATAGGAAGCAGATGATTAAATCTGCAGAGAGCAACACCAATTGTGTGACCCCAAACTAAGCTCAAGCTTTAAGTGTGCACCACACTGGTTTAGTGGAAAACCTTTCTAAGTTAGCCTGACCTGGAGATCGAACCTGGAAGTCTTTCAAATACTGCCATGCTACCAAGACTACCAATCTTTTCCTACCAGTGGAAGTAGCTGGGCTTCCTCTTCGGCCTCCTCAGCAGTAAAGTAGCTGGCAGGTGCATTCACTTTCAAAGCAATGTTGTGTAGAACACAACAAGCTTGGGTGATCTTTCCACATGTTACTAGATCATAATGTGAAACACGTGCAGCAAGTAAACACCTGAAAAAAGAAAACTCTGTTCATACCTTACGAGGTTGAGGAAGAAGTGGCGACAATTCGTGTATTATTGCCTGCAGTGTTTCTTTTCTGAAACGGAATGTTTTCAACAACTCCGTTTCAGAAAAGTGCTCTAATGGCCTTAGTGCTTGCCGCATTTCAGCTCTTGCATGACGGCGTCTTCGTATCTCGGCCTGCCGTCCTCGGCTAGCATCAACTGCGCAGGCCAGCTCGAAAATTGCCCAACGAAGAGAATTCATCTTCACCTTATAAATTAAAACAAAACAATAATCTTCAAAATCACTTAACACTCAATGAACCATTAAACAATAAATAAAAAGTCACGCACCAACAAAAGTTACCTATAAACTTATTTTTTTCTGTTAAAAATAATAAAACTTTTCATAATGGTTGCTAAAACAATCGTCCCAAGATCAACTGTTGCAAAACGCACCGATGGTTGCTATCACGTGACCAAACATGTGTCAGAAATCCTTAAAGACTACCAATATTTAGCACTGAACCGATGGCACGCCGATTGTTCGCGCTTACAGACTACGCAATTTAGGCAAAAGACCAGTGGTCACCAGTGGTGCGTATGACGTACGTGTGTGCGTTACAGACTGCCAAAATCGAACCATCGGCAACCGATGGCTTGTTTTGAAAGTTACAGACTTGGGCCCCAGTTATATCCGGATGGATAAGAAGTATTTTTAAAGAAGCAGGCATTTCTGCCTCAGCAGGTAGTTTTAGAAGTGCTGTAGCTACAGATAGCTGGCTCAACTCTGAGCCAATTGAAAATATACTATCCAGGGGATATTGGCGCTCACGATCTACAGTCTTTAAACATTATTTCAAGCAAATTGAAGCACCAATACAAATACCTAAAAATAAGTTAACCGATTCATTTACTCCAATATAAATACAACCTTGTTACCTTTAAATACTGCTTGGTTTAAAACATTATAAGTTGATTAATAATTTTCACAGACTTTCATTTCATAATATGAACCTACTCACACGTAACAAATAAAATCACAGCACGCTTCTTGCAGCACGCCGGCAGATAGGAAAGACGTCCCAAGTGGTTCAAGCTGAAGGCTCGAACACCTAAATATAACCGTTTTTCACCCAAAGGGTATAAAGCGGCTATTTAGGTTTCAACCAAAGCTTGAACCACCCATTCAGGGCCTTGCCGGTTTGATCAAATACTGAAGTCAATATCTAGCCGCGCGCTGCTCCAACGCAATCACAACCAACTTCATGCTGTCGATGACGTCACTGTACTTAAAACATTAGTTAGAAAGAGACAGAAGTAGTTCGAAAGAGAGAGCGTAATCTCAAGTGGTTCAAGCTTTGGCTAAAACCTAAATAGCCGTTTTATACCCTTTGGGTGAAAAACGGTTATATTTTGTGTGCGTGGGTGAGAGAAACGTACAAATTAAATTTGTGAGATTTGCGTGCTCGTAATAACTGAGTTTATTAAAGAATTGAAATATAAATACATCAAATGATTTAAACATGTTTATATACAAAAGCAAAACTTGCGACAAGCTTTTATTTCACTTCGCCTGCGAATTCGTAAGCGCATAAAATTGTTTATATTTAATACAACCAGTCACTCATTGAAGAACCTTTATGGAAAGTATCATATTATGCACGGATAATCTCGAGGTATAAGATTATTCATACAAAGTAAAAAGTTCAATATTTCGTGTCCTCGTAGGAATGTTTTGTGGAAATTTTTTCACAACACAAACAGTCACTCACTGAGGACTAAGTATTACATTCGTGCAGTAAAGAAATAAGATTTTTCAAAGAAGCTAAAAAGTCCAACCCCTTCTCGTGGAAATTTTGGGAATTCCTTCCATAACACAAATGGTCACTGTTTGAAGAACTTTTATGCCAAGTATCATATCCGTGCACTCAAGGAATAAGATTTTTCATACAAACCAAAACAGAATATATTTCACTCAGATAAATTAAAAAACAACTAATTTTAAAACGGCTCTTACCACTTACTACGCTTATGCACACTCCTGGTGGGGAAACTCTGTAGAAGTCTCTTGCGATTTTACTGCACAAAAAAGACTTGTAAGAATTTTGGCTAATATTCAGAATGATGATAACTGTAAACCTTTCTTCAAAAATTACAAAATTCTCAGCCTGCCATGCATTTTGAAGCATGCGAATTCGTCTGAAAACATCCCGAATTGTATAAAAAGCGCGACGAAGCGGAAAGTAAATACGTTTAAACTATACACACCGGCACAATTAGCGGAACACATAAAAAGCAGGATTTTAAAATCTTTTACTTGCCAGTTATGATATTTTTTTAATTTATTGTCAAATTTAAAAATAGAAAATAAGATAACATACACTTTTTTCATTCATTTGTTTTATTTTCCCGAATTCCCGAATTCCCGTAATTGTATTTTTTTTGAAAAATTGCACTTACTGGTTTTTTATAAATTGGTTATTCTATAGGCAATTTTGTTTATTAAAAGCTCTTTATTATGCCTGACTTAACATCACTGGAAATCATTAGGGCTGATGAAATGAGAAGAAATGGCCATACCTACAGATCGATCGCCTCAAGGCTTCGTCGCCCAGTATCAACGATTCATCGCAGCATCCGGCGGTACAGATCGTTTAATTCTCTTGTGAAGAGGAGGGGTCAAGGTAGAAAAAGATGTACATCGAGGCGAGATGACAGTTTTTTACAACTTGGAGTTCGTAGGAATACGCGATTAACGGCTGTGCAAGCTCGAAATGAACTGGAAGACGTTCGAGGAGTACGAGTAAGTGAGCGTACAGTTCGCAGGAGATTTGAAGAAGTTGGTTTAGGGTCGTATATACCTGCCAAAGGCCCAAAACTTGAGAGACGTCACCGCGTCTCTCAAGTTTTGGGCTTTTGGCGAGAGACGTCATCGCGTAAACCGATTAAGCTATGCGCGAGAAAACCGTCATTGGGATTTGATTTTTGAACGAATGGCAGCAGGTTGTCTTAACTGATGAGTGCAGAGTTCTTTTAAAACAGATCGATGGGAGACAGCGAATATGGAGACGCAAAGGAGAACGCCACATACAGTCTAATTTTGAACTCACAGTGGCTTATGGTGGCGGCTCGATTATGGTTTGGGGAGGGATATGTTTGGAAGCTCGCATGGAGTTATTGATAGTCACAGGAGGGACCATGACAGCAGATCGATACATCAGAGACATTTTAGAAGAACATGTTGTACCATTTGCCCCATTTATTGGTGACGACTTTATTCTAATGCAAGATAATGCTCGTGCTCATAGTGCACAATCGGTACAGGCATTTCTGAGCCACGTAGGTATACCGGTGATGCAGTGGCCTGCAAATTCCCCCGATATGAATCCGATAGAGCATGTCTGGGACTTGCTAAAAAGAAGGGTGAAACAAATGGGGAAACACTCGTTATTAATTTTGCTTTAATTTTATTGTTAAATCATTTAATGCTTACTTTTTCTTATTTTTTGTGATGGTACATAATCATCTAAAAATTTCACTTATTTCAAATTTCTTTATTTTTCAATAAAAAATAACGAAGACTTTTCAAAGTCGTTGTTAAAAGATGTTAATCAATTTATTTTCTGTCTAATTACATTTTCGTCAAATATATGCGTTATTATCTCATAGTCTCACTTTTTTTCTGTTCCGCCAATTGTTCCGGTGTTTGTATTTAATCATTTACCGGAATATACCAAACATGAAATCAATGACAAAAGATTCACGCCCTTACTAAAACAACTCCTAATAAAAAAATGTTATTACACGACCAATGAATACTTAATTGACAAATTTAAATGAATTAGACAGAAATATGTACAAGTGAATTGACGAATAATTTTTGTATCTAAACAATAAATCTAATTTAAAATGTCTACAAATGTCCTCTCCTGCATTGTAATACCTAAATTAAGTGCATAATTTTACTGATTATTATTGTAAATTAACTAGGTATTATTATAATCTGTCACCTGTAAAATTATGTTTGCACTAAAGTATTAATATATAACAAAAATGTTTTTGTCAGTCGGTAGGTATAAATAAGAAAGGAAATGTTCCCAAATTGCAACATATAAAAATCACTAGACCACAACGTATCTAAAATTATTCTGGTATCAATAAAAATATCGAAAAATTACAATGAGCTTAATTAATGGCGCACTAAAAATTATGGGTGCGATTAAATAGCTAGTTTGCAAGAATATCCGCCATTTTCATAACGTGAGGATTGGGTGAGCACAAGAAATCATTTGTAATTTTTTTGTTGCGGATCTTTAGTAACACTTACATAGATTTTGTGACGGATTTTTAGTAACACATATAGATTATTTACAAAAAAATTGTACACTATTAGTTACATACGGAGATATGGCCCACACTAAATGAGAACCGGGTGAGCACACATTTCATTAAATATCGTTTTACAAAACGCAAGATTAAATTTACAATACAATTGTTCAAACCTTTAACTAAACAGTTAATACATTTTATTTATTTATTATTTTATAAAAGGTTCGCCAACAAGGCACACACTTTTACATTCATAATATACATACACAGTTAATAGAAAAGTTACAAAGTGCCACCTCAGTTAAAGGCAAACACAGCATGCTTAAATTAAATACATTGTCTTATTATTATTTGCCAAGGAAAAACAAAATATTAGAATCTTACAATCTATATCACTATATGTAAGTTTAAATTAATTATTTTCAAATAAAAGAAAAATAAAACATTAAGACATAAGAAAATAAAATAAAATTAAGTTACAAAATAAATTAAGTTAAAGATATTAAAATTAATTTAGCTAATTATCCTATCCTAATTAAAAATGTGTACCTATACAAAACAATAAATTATTAATGAGTAACTAAATGGAGGTCGTGCATTTCTTTAAATTGTATTGAATAAGGTCTCCTTCAGATCTGTTTTGAACTTATTGAGGTTCGAAGTAAAAATACAAAAGTTATTATTATTTTTGCTGATTTAATTTATTCATTTGTATAGGGTGCTCATTGTTTTAATCAAGATTACTGTTTTAATTAAGTGAGTCATTGACTGCGAGTGATGAGAAATCAATGAAACAGGGACTTAAAAGCATTCAAGACAAATACCGTGCACCGTACCTATACAGTGTGTCCGGTCACGACCTAGCGATAATTTAAGGTTACAAAATATACCTAATTTCATCGACAAAAACACCCATATATGGGGGTCTAACCCCCCCTCTAACTCCCCCTCCTGTCGAAATGGCCGCCATTTTTTTTTTTATTCTTGTAGATACCTCTGTTGAAAGATGCCAATTTCTCTGGACAGAAAGGTCCTACAGATGTAAAAAAAGTTATTTAAAAGGTAGAAATAGCAACTATCAAATAAAAATAAAGATTATTTATTTATTTATTTCACAATTTATGTACACACTTATAAAAAAAATACATTTAACAAACTTAGCAAAAAATATTTGTACAAAGGTACAGCTTATTTCTATAGAAATATCTTCCAGCAGACCTGAAGAATGGAGAATTTGATAAAAAATACAATTTCAGTATGTACACTAAATATAACAAACATAAATAATATTATATTATATACATAACTTAATATATATATTTAAACACAATAAAATACTATACATAAACATAGATGAATATATAACAGATAATATATACTTATTTATAGACAATATATAATATATAACCACATGAAAATGAATCTTGTGTGGGTAATCGATGTCTAATTATAGTTGAGAAAAAAAGTGCTCTCGTACTTTTTTCTTGAAAATAGATAAGGATTTTGACTCACGGATATCGTAAGGCAGCGCATTCCACAATCTGACTGCATGGACAGTAAAAGAGTAGGAAAAGTAGTTAGTTTTATGGGTTGGCATTTTTAGAAACGTACGTGTATGTGCTCTGCATAAAGTATTCGGAGAATGAGTAAAAGAAAACCTTTCACGCAGATAGATAGGAGCTGATGGACTATAGAGGATATTATATAGGAGACATAGAATTCTAGCATTACGGCGTTGCCGAATCGGAAGCCATCGGAGTTGCTTACGATATTCGGAAACATGATCGAACTTTTTAAGGCCGAAGATGTAGCGTATAGATAGATTTTGCAAACGCTCGAGTTTATCTAGAAGTTCCTCCGTGGCATCCAAGTAGCAAGCATCTCCATAATCCAGTTGGAAAATTATGGAAAATTTTCGCTACAAAATATCTCAAAACATTTACAATGCTAATTTAAGTGAAAAAAATTGACTGTTTTTTATTTTTCTTAACATATCTCAAAAATTTAGCACATTGATTCAAATTTTTTTAATACTGTCCTAATACTTTAGGATATTAGTTACAAATTGACGTTAAAATTATTGTTCTTAATTGCATAACTCGAGAGTTAGGGCTGTTTGAATATGACTATCATTTATACTTTTACTGTCATTTTCAGGATCGAGAATATCAGGGCTCCTATTGAGTTGCGCTCCTGGTAGATTACCTTTATTATCTTAAAATATCTTTTAATAAAATAAAATATTTACTGTTTTTTTGATCATCTGTTATCATACAGGATTAAGATTAATGAGCAACCTAGGTTATTACGAGTTAGAAGAATAGTAATATTTACATACAAATAAAAGCGTTTTCTACCCAGCAGTCAAAGAAATCGTGTTTGTTTTTCTTAATTTTTGACAGTGGTATGAATCGACCCATTCAAAAACGCTATTAGCCGATTCATACTACTGGTATGAAACAGTAAACTCCCCCCTACAAAAATTTTGCTTGATTGTCGGCTTCGCCGCAAAAAGAATGCAGATCTAAATGAGTGCCAAGTTCTACGCAAAATCGAAATATGTATTTTTAGGAACAAATTAACATTATGAATAAGTATTAAACTCTATTTCTTTGCTTTATTGAGTGTCTAAAACAATTGCATCTTGAAAATGCGTATGAGCACCCATCGGTAGGAGCACGATATCAGCCGCGCGGCCGAGCCGGTGGGCCGAAACATCCGACGTCGTACACGTACCCGAATCGGAAGCGTATGTTCTACTTAAACCTTAACGAATCCAGGTCGACTTAAAAAAAACTCCATTACATGTCGAAGTCATGGAATTAATAGGTACTACGTACAACTACGTAGTACTTATTAATTCCATGGTCGAAGTGGTTAGGTCTTCTTGAAAATGTTTTAATATCTCATCATTTTCGTCCACGTTGTACAGTCAGCTGCAATGAGTTTGTTGTAGCTAAGTTCACTATTTATTTATTTAATTAATTACCAATTACAAATCCAATTAACATTTTAGTTTTTAATGCCTTTAAACCAAATTAGGTTTTACTAGGCATTCATTCTCGATTACATTACATTAGGTATATGAACTTTTTTTTCCATTTACATTATGTTATATTAACATACAAACTAACATACAAACAACATTACATCAATAAACCTAACACACATTTCAATTCTAGCCCAATAAATATAATAACAATCATAGAAATCAACGGTAGAACCAAAAAATACAATACGTACAAAATCCGGTCAAACAAGATTTCTGCAAGGAATGTTCCCAGTCATGGCAATTCATTTGGTAAAATATTGCAGTTGCAATACATTTTTATTTTTTTATATTTGAGTTTTTCCAAAGAGAGTTTTTTTTATTATATCGAACATATGTAGATGTAGGGGCGGGGTCCAAAATAATAACACTTTTTTTATGATTCTGAATAAACTCCTTTTATTTCTTTTCACCTTAAAACAAACACCTTACAACTTATTCTCTTCAATCCTCAATGTCATCTAGTGTCAGACAGAGAGCAATAGCTATCTCTTTCCTTATTTTCTAGACAAAGTAAATTCCGTTCAGAAATGTAAACTTCTAAAATAAAATTGACACGAATGGAACCTACAACTCGGTCATCCTGCTGCATAGTCTGCCCTCAGACTATCCTAGAATACAAGTAGCCTTTACTTTCTTTAAAGTTTAAACCCTAACCCTAGTACATTAAATCTAAACGAACTGAAAAAAAATATTCTAATAATATTATGTAAAGATATCTCAATCATGGAAAGTAGGTAAATCATTATGCAAATACAGTTTTCATTATTACAACTATGCAGACTTATAGCAATAGAAAATTTCTCTAAAATGAAAAGTAAGTTTAGTTTTTAGCCACATTTTCATACAATCAACGCTTGTGCTTGTTCTCTTTGGCCCTTCTGTACCAGTATTTATTTTCTCGACTTCATATCGGTCCTTTCCTAAGCTTTTAGTCACTCTATATGGTCCAAAACATTTTTGCTTGAGCTTCTATCAATAAATTTTAATTAATTTTATCAATAAATTCCTGTCTGCTTTCCTGTTCTAAATATTCTATTATTTTCATATCTTCTTTTAATTTTAATTCAGTCCCAATTAAAAGTTGAAATGGTGATGTATTGATGGATCTTTGATAAGTACTATTTATGACTCTTTGAAGCTTACTTACATACTTATACCAGTTAGCTGGTTCTTCTAGACACATTTTAGTTAATACTGAAATTATAATGCGATTCATCCGTTCGACTTGCCCATTTCCTCTGGGTACTCCTGTTGTTACTGTGATGTGTTCAATATCCTGTTCTCTACAGTATTCTCTGAAATCATTTGAAGTAAATGCTGTTCCACGATCAGTCACAATTCTACGTGGGTTTCCAAAATCTTTTTGATGTTATTTAAATTTTTCAATAGTCTCTTTTGCAGTTACTGTCTTCACAGGGTAAATCCACACAAACTTTGTGTATCCATCGATGACTGTAAAAATGTAATTGTACATTTTCTTCGTTGCACTCAGAGGTCCTAAATGGTCACAATGAAGTGTGTCTAATGGTTGATCTCCTTTATCTATCGGGTTTAAAAATCCCTCCTTTTTACCAGACTTCCTGTTTGCTAATAAACATGGTACACACATAGAAATTACTTTTTCAATTTTACTATCTAATCTATTTATGTAGTAGTCTTTTTCTATGATATCCTTGATCTTTTTTCTTCCAAAATGTCCTATTCCATGTGCTATCTTGATAATTTCCATGTCCATAATATCTGGTATAACCAACTTCTTCTCCACACCTTTATAAATTACTCCACTTTCCAAAAAATAGTCATCATATTCATTTTCTTTCAGGATTGTTTTTATCACCTTCAACCCTTCATCATTATCTTGAGCTTTCTTTACGCGATCATGCAACTCACTGTTAATCACACATACATTTCTACTTAGTGTATCAACATGTAATATCTGGTTTCCTTTCCTATGTTCTATGGTGTAATTAAAATTTTGTAAATACAATATCCATCGAGCTACTTTTGCAGGAACATCTCTCTTTTGTAATGTTTTCTGAAATGCTTCACAATCTGTTACTATTTTAAATGGTATGCCTATTAAATATCTTCTGAACTTTTTCACTCCTTCGATCACCGCTAGTGCTTCCAACTCATAGCTGCTACATTTCTGTTGAGATTCAGTTGTTTTTCTACTCATGTAGTGAATAGGATGCATTTTTCCATCATCCATGTCTTTTTGAAGTAAGATAGCTGCATAGCCATATTTTGAAGCATTTGTGTGAAGCTCAGTCTCCAAATGTATGTCAAATATTTTTAGTACTGGTTCACTGATTAACTTTTCTTTTAATAATCTAAAAGCTTGTTTTTGATCTTCAAAGTAAGAAAACTGTCCACTCTTTAAAATTTCACTTAAAGGTCTTGCTATCATAGCATAATTTGGTATAAATTTGCGGAAATAAGAAGTTAATCCTAAGAAACTGTGTACCTCTTTAAGATTCCATGGTTCAGGAAACCGCCTTACTGACTCCGTTTTTTCTATAGAAGGCTTCACTTTCCCCTCTGATAAGACATGACCTAAATATTCAACTGATCTTTGCAACAGTTGACTCTTTTTCCAGTTAATTTCAAGCCCATTTTGTGATGCCACGTCCAATACTGTTTTGAGATGTTTCACTGCTTGTTGTTTGTCTTCAGCTAGAATAATTAAATCGTCAATAAAAATTAAAACAATTCCATTTCGAATTAAGTCACTAAATATTATGTTTATATATCGCATGAAGTACTTTGGACATATAGAAAGTCCGAAAGGGGCACGTAAAAACTCATATTGACCCTCAGGATTGCTAGTCACAAACGCTGTGTATTTCATAGACTATTCCTCTATGGGTAAATGAAAAAATCCATTCTTCAGGTCTAAAGTACTAAATACTCGAGATTTACAAAGCTTGTCAATGAGATCATCTATTACTGGGAGTGGATATTCGTCCTTCACCATTTTATTGTTTATCTTCCTGTAGTCTACACACACTCTGGTGCTTCCATCCTTTTTCTGAACCAGTACAAGAGGACTTGAATACTCTGAAAAACTTGGTCTTATTACTCCTTTTAACAACCATTCATTTATCTGCTGCTTAACAATTTCTTCTTCTTTCAGAGCTAATCTTCGTGGGCGCTGGGACACTGGTATAGCATCTTTCAGCACTATTTTCATCTTTATGGGTGCTTCTTTAATCTTCAAGGGCTTATAGTTATTTATCATTTCTTTTACAGTGGGATCAAGATCTTCTTGGCTAGAGAACAAACAAATAGAATTTTGATACAGACTGTTATAAAACTGTGGCCTAACCTCAACTGAACCTTTATTAATAACAGTGATGGTATTGTATAAAAATGGTTGACCCAAAATTACCTGATAAGGTATAACATTGGTTGGCACTATAAAGAAACTAATAATATATTTGTGTCCATCGACAATTACATGTGTATCAAATTTACCAATTGAAAATACTTGACTGAACCCTAAACCTGTCAATAACACTTTTTCTTGTTGGCAATCAATCTTTAATTTGGAAAACAACTCAAAAGCAATTAAATTTACGTCACTTCCAGTGTCAATGAAACAATTAACTTTAAATTTACTTATTTCTACAATTTTTACACTCTTATTTACATTCGAATTTTTGTTTACTACGTTCAGTATGTTTTGACATTGATGACATTCGCCGTCACCGTAACAGTTGTCACTCATGATCTGTCGCTCACTTCGGTCTCTCGAACCGTCACTGACGTCACTCCGTTCAATCACATTCGCCGTAGTAGCTCCCTCTGGTGATTGATTTTGAACAAACATTGAGTGTCGACTCATTGCGCCGCCGCCGCCATTTTGGACCGAGAACTTTCTATCCTTGCTAGTTGATATAGCCGCCATCTTGCATTCTGTACCAATATGGCCAAACTCGTTACATCTATAGCACTTTACACCTTTCGTACACGAATTTGCCACATGACCTTTATCACCACATTTATAACATCGAACGAACGGCTTAACTTCGGGCTCCTTTGGTATTTTTGGTGGTAAATTGCGCTGCCTGCCGCCTGGAAGAATCCGCGATCTTAGTTTTCTGTTTAAAACTTTCGTACAATATTATTTTTTCTTTTAACACTGAGTACGACGTAACACCATAGAATAATAGTTTATTAGTTTCGTAATCCGTAATCCCGTCGATAATATACTGGATTGTTACATAATCAGGAAACTTGGCTCTTTTTCCTAACTTTTTCATGATGAGCATGTACTGATAAAATGTTTCATTAGCTTTCTTCTTACGCCTGCTCATAATCTCATGCATTTGTTTACTATTTACGGCCTCCGGGAACTCTTTTTATTAGAGCCGCTTTAAGATCTTTGAATGATTTAAACGCCTTCTCCGTTTTCAACCAAAGTTCCGCGGTTATCCGGTATAAACAACGTCGTGCGATGACCAACTTTTGCTGTTCGCTCCACAAGAATATTTCAGCGTTATCCTCCAGATCCTGTATCCATTTTACAGATGAATACGTCAGATCATCGCCCGTGAACTTCGGTAGGGACTCTATCATATAAAGCGGGTTACACCTGCTTTCGTCGTCGCTTCGCTTGCTCATAATTTAACCTTCTCTGCAATATTCTTCGTCACAATCGTAGGCTGCAGTAGCACTTCGGGAACAACGTTTGAGGTTATGCTCACTATGCCGGCCGGTGCACACAACGCCACGCGACCACGCTGTCGCCGTAATTTGCACGTAGATATTGTTTGGACCCCTTATGGTTTTTCGTTTGATTGATTTATCCCGGACGAGAATTTGTAGGGGCGGGGTCCAAAATAATAACACTGTTTTTATGATTCTGAATAAACTCCTTTTATTTCTTTTCACCTTAAAACAAACACCTTACAACTTATTCTCTTCAATCCTCAATCTCATCTAATGTCAGACAGAGAGCAATAGCTATCTCTTTCCTTATTTTCTAGACAAAGTAAATTCCGTTCAGAAATGTAAACTTCTAAAATAAAATTGACACGAATGGAACCTACATAGATACATAAATATATTTATATACATACACAAATATATATGTATACGTACATGTACAAATATATACATAGGGGTTATCAAAGATTTAAATCCATAGATTTGCCCGTACGTGTCTTAAGGTTGTCACTTTTACTCACACAAGCACGGCGCGTCCACGTCAACAAACGTCATAGAATAAGATCAGATGTAACTTACGCTAGAAACACGTCTAAACAGTTATAAAGGATTATAGAGTAATAAAAATAAAGATAAATATTTATAAATCGTTTATTTATTAAAAACTTGTTTACTTAAGTTTACTTAAGTACCAGCAAAAAGCATCTACCTAGTTATGCAACGGCCACCGGGACGCGTTATTACTGTTTCTCATGAAAATGCTAACGCAGCGTCTGCCGTCCAGACGCTGACGTCCGGTGCGTTGCGAATTTAGAGATAAGCACTAGTTTTAAGCTTCATTGTAAAACCTAATATCAGATTCATTCGTGTTAGACATAAGCCTCTGACTACACGTCTCAATAAAGTAGTTTTTATATTTGAATTAGATTTTAAAAACTTATTTACCGCTCCCGAAATCTTGACTGGCGCAGCCGGTAGGATCGTTTGAAGGAAGCATCGTACTTAGCAAGTATTAAAATAAACGCAATTACAAACGTGCGTTTACGTGACTGTTCGGTGCAAGCGAACGATCCTCGAACCAAATAAATTCGTCAAATCCAAGGAGAGCATGCTGGTGGCTGGCTGGTGAGTGCAATTTTTCACCATCCTTTCCCGACCTCTTTTTCTTTGTTATTTTTGCAATCAAACTTCTTTCATCATAACGTTAAAACCGTTTTTCATCCGTCAATCATGGCAGCACTACTTTATTTTGTTTTTTAAAAATGGCAATTAGCGGTAAAAGGGTCCATTTGAAAAAAAATGGCGGACGTGGATGATTGCGCTATGTCACCAGGAGACCTAAAAAATATAAATAAAGGAAGAAAACGTAATTTGAGACCTGATAAATGGAAAGATGCTGTAAGAAAGAAGTGCAGAAATAGTGGCCAAGCGTACGTAACACGTAAAGGTGTTGAGAAACCATCAAAAAAACTGCCAGAACAGGTGAGTCGTAAAAGGGTATATTCAATACAAGCTTTCATATTCAATGTTTATGCATTATTTTATGTACTTTAAACCTAAATTACACAAAAATAACGTTTTTTTTTTACTTTCGTTGCAGAATCGCATATGTGATCAAAAGTATGCATTAATGAGGGCTGTGCCAAATTAAACTACGAAGAAAAGTTGACATTATTCGAAGACTTCTATTCTATGACTTACAATGAACAATCACGCTATTTAACTAAGTGTATAAGTGCAAGGCGATCCAAAAGAACCATACTGCCTCCAGGTACATCAAAAAAACAAATTACGTTTGATTACACCATCATCAAGCACAAACTAAAAGTTTGCAAAAAAAACTTTATGGACATATTTGCCCTATCTCATAAAAGAGTTCAAGTGATGCAAACAAAAGTTAAGCAAGGTGATTTTCATCCAACTGATCGTCGTGGAAAGCATAGTAATAGACCAGCTGCAATCCTTGAAGACATGAAAGAGAGAATAAGGGACCATATACAATCGTTTCCTTCACAAGAAAGCCACTATTCGAGGTCAACTAATAAGAAAATGTGTCTGTCGCCAGACTTGACTTTATCTAGAATGTTCCGCATGTTCAAGAGAGAAAATCCAGACATTGCTGTTAAAAAGTACCTTTACCGTTTAATCTTTAAAGAATTCAACTTAAGGTTTGGTTTTCCACGAACAGATACCTGCAAAGACTGTGACAAATATTATAAAAAACTAATAGCTGCTGACAATGATGATGACAGACAGAAGATTATGATAGAAAGTGAATTTCATCACCGTAGGGCTGAATCTGCATATGATTCCCTGAAAACAGATACTGAGAAAGCTAAGGCTGATACTAATATTGTTGTATTGACAGTTGACTTGCAACAGGTTCTTTTTTGCCCAACCCTACACCATTCCAATATTTTTTATCAGCGTCAACTTTCAAATTATAACTTTGCTATTCATGATATGGGTAAAGCCGATGTTACTATGTATTTATGGAATGAGGCTATAGCCAAACGGGGATCTGCAGAATTAGGATCTTGCATTCTAAAACACATTTTGGATAATTTTAAGCAATTGCAAAACAATGAAGAACGAAAACTTATTGTATGGAGTGACCGATGTGTAGGCCAGAATAATAACTGGAGAATGCTTAGTGTCATGAACTATGTTATGCGTTTGAAGTTATTCACTTCTGTGGAACAGAAATTTTTGTGTTCTGGGCACAGTTTCTTCCCCTGTGACAGGGATTTTGCTCTAGTGGAAAAACGAAAGAAAGTTTCTATGGTATATGTGCCAACAGAGTGGAAGTTAGTGATTGCTGAAGCTCGACTAGAAAAGCCATTCATTGTTGTGGAGATGCAGCAAGAGGATTTTAAAGACTTATCTGTATTGGATAAAGAAATAAAACGAGATAATAAACTTAAAATAACTGAAGTAAAGTGGCTGAAGTTTAGTTAGGATGAGGTGAATGTTATAAGAGTTCGCCAATCACATAATATCATGCAGCCGTGGTCTACTTACAACTTTCTAAAACCTTCTGTCAGAAATCCATATTTATGTCACAGACCGGGAAACTTGAGACCATTATATGATGGTTCCATTCCTATAACTAAAGAGAAGTTTAAGGATCTACAGGATATGGTGCCTTATTTAAGAGAAGAATACCAAGAATATTATAAAAATATCCTACATACTTCATAGACAGTAACAGTAAAAGAGTCTATATGAGTACATATAGACCCTTTTACTTCTTAGATTTATTATAAGTGTAATTTTTAGTTAAGTCCATACAATTTTTAATAAAAAAACGTTAAATAATGGTATTATATGTGTTTTATGAAACTAAGCAAAGTAAATCTTAAAACAAGATCATTTAGGCATTGTAATGAAAAATGTTGTATTATCTCTGAAAAAAATATTTTCATATAGACCCTTTTTCCGGGCACACATTCAATTTTGGAATCGAATTTTCCATAATAATAATTATCTGGTTTTTCTAAACATCGTGTGTTTTTTATACTTTTTATTTTGCGACATTTTATTTTGATTTTTACTTGTGTGTTAGTTAATTTTATATTCTCAAAATGGCTACAACCACTATTCAAGTTATTCCCAACGAAATGCTAAAACTTAAACCTCTTTTTAATGGCGAAAAAAGGCAGTTAAACTTATTTATAAGAAAGTGCGAATACTTAATTAATAAATATCATGGCAGTGAGGAACAGAATATATACGTAATGCATACTATAACTAGTATGCATACGTATATATTCTGTTCCTCACTGCCATGATAGTCGTAGGTAGAAGTAGTCGTAGGTGGGTAGTCGCAACTGCCAACAAAAACATTAAGCTCCCTATATTTATTTTGTTTTTATTAGTTTAAACCGTCAAAACACTGTTATTTAATGATAAAAACATTGCATAAGTGAAAACTGTGTTGTGTAAATGTTGTCACAATATTTTTTTCGATAAAGTCACCTAAATCTAACAATAACATTATCTCATTGTTTGTAAACAAATAATTTCCAATATGTGAAGTTTGTGCAATAAAAACGTTTAACCAGATAGATAAACAGTTTTAGTGCACCCAAGAAGTGTTTTTTTATTGGATTTTCCAATGCTCGAAGCCACCTAAAGTAACTGTAATATCAGCAGAAGATTTATATATTTTACATGCAAGTGTGAAGAATTGCAAACATTTTATCTGGATCTTTGTTGGTGAAGTTATATAGGATTTAAATATAGATAAAAAGTGTAGAAAAATAGAAAAAAAAGTATAGAAAAATAGAAAAAATACATATAGATATAAAAATAAAAAATATATATATAAAAAGAAGCATCCAACTGTGGGGTTCGAACCAGGAGCGACTGGAACGTAAAGTCTGTTGCTTACCACAGAGCTACAGTGAATTTACAAACAGAGTTGAATTAGCAGTACATATTCCATCAATATCATAGCAGTTCTGTGATAACATTCCATTTGTATATTAAAATATTTTTGCTAAAATGAGTTGCCATGGTTGCATGAATAGTTTAGTGGAATCAAAATTTCTAAAGTGCAATAGGTGCGCTTTAGAATATTGCTATGAATGTCTCAATTTAAGTTCTGAATCTATAAAGAAACTTAATAAAGACCAACTTACCAACTTAAGCTGCCCTTACTGTCAAAATGTGACTAAGCGTAAAAACAACGATTCAACACCCTGCCGTCAGCGGCGAAATAATTCCCAGAATGACACCTCGACCTTTGGTACAAATAATGCTTCGGGATCTGAACTGAAAAACGAACCGGTTACTATGGAGAGTATTAGCAGATTATTCGATATTAAGCTTTCTCCAGACTCTTCAATTATGTCCAACTTAAGATCTGCCCTTAAAAAGGACATTGAAAAGATGGTATCAGTAGAAGTAGCTCGCGCTGTTGAGAAGCTAAAGGATGATTTCACCGCAACGACTGATTACATCTCGGAAGAGCAAAAAGATTTAAACTTAAAAATTTGTGAAAAAGACAACCGTATAAAACAACTGGAAGCCGAAGTCCAAACGTCAAAAGCCTCTTTACAAACACTACAGGTACGTGTTTCTACTATGGAGAAAATCTCAAGAAACCTAAATTTAGAAATACATGAGATTCCGGAGAGCAAGAACGAGAACCTTATGGCCTTATTTAATAGGTTGTGCCAGTGCCTGAAGATAGATGTCGGCGACAACAACATAAGGGTATGTCGTCGTGTAGCCAAGATGAACCCTTCCTCAAAACGTCCGCGAAATATTTTAGCCACGCTTTCTTCACAGAGACTCCGAGATCTTATTATATCTGCTGTTACACGCTTCAATAAGGCGAACCCTAACGATAGACTTGCTACCACTCACATTGGCCTTACAGGTGAAACTAACAGAATATACGTGTCTGAACATTTATCACCAGAGGCGAAAGAACTACATAGCGCGGCAAGAAAATTTTGTAAGCTAAATAACTTTAAGTTTGTATGGGTACGTTTTGGTGAAATTTACGTCCGACGAAATGAACAGTGTCCTGCTATTCACATCAAATCATTGGACTCTTTAACTAGAATTCAGTAAATTATATAAGTGCAAATATTTAATAGGTATTAAATTTAATTTTAATAAACTATATTTTTTATTTCTGGTATATTTTAATTGTTACGTAATGTTAAATGTTTACTATCAAAATGTAAATAGAATAAGATCTAAATTATCTGAATTTTATTTAAATGTATTAAATTATAATTTCGATATTCTTTGCCTAACGGAGACCAACTTAAATGATAGTGTTTTCGATGCTGAAGTCCTTGATCCTCGTTACAATGTCTTTAGACGTGATCGTGTTAATACTACTTCTGCCAAACAAGAAGGTGGAGGTGTACTTGTGGCAGTTCAGGTAAAATATCAAGTCATTCGACAGGCATCTTGGGAGAGTGAAATGGAGGATATCTGGATTACTTTAATACCAGAAAACTGTAAAATCCCAAATTTAAATATATGTGTTTGCTACTTACCAGTGTTTTTTCACTTAGTATTATTTCCCTTTCCTTAGAATTCGCTCTTGTGGTAAAAGTATTGATGCTTTCCGATAGATGGCATTATTCTCAACACGGTAAAGATTATGTTCCATTTTAAACCAATAGATGTCACTTTTGCTCAACGGTTCCTGAAAAAATATATTGTGCTTTAAGTAGTTGATACAAAATTAATATTATTTTATCCGCTATATAAGATGATATATTTACTATTTAAATTGAATCATAAATACAAAAAAATCGTAGATTTTTCTAATTGCGTGCGTTCTACGCAGTTAGAGTAACTATTGAGTGCGTTCCAAGCATATGAAAATGTCTTTTTATGACTGCAAAAAATACCTACCCAATACATTATTTAATCCACAATGGATAGTGACATGAAATAGATTTTATTCAATGATTTAAAGTTAGGAAAATCTTGAAGTTTTTAGTAATACTACTATATAATACTAGTTGTCAAAACGTTGACAGCTCTACTATGTTGATGCACAAAATGTCAAAATGAAAGTGATTGAGAGACTGACATGAGTGAAGAATTAATGTTTTCATTCCGTTTCCTCCCGTGACTCGTGAATGTGCTCTGGATTGTGTTTTATAAATTTTCTACAACTTTGGCAAGCTCCCGGACTCTGAATTCTTCGCATAACACGTTGGACTTACGCACCTTACAAGGACACCGAAAAAGAAAACCTAATAAATCACGCAACTGCTAAATTGTTTTTTATTTATTTCAGTCTTTGATTGAACTGCTGGATTCATCATACCCAAACCTGATTAACCCGTAATTTTATGAATCTAGCTATTCCAAAGTCTAAGTTATTGTTTAAAATTACCCTTCTTGAGAATACAAGCTAGAACGGAGCAGCTGGGTTTTGGTTGTCGAGGTACGGTTGTTTTCCGTTAGATGGCGCTAGTACCGAATTTGTTAGTGACGACTCTATACCAGTATATAAGTTACTCTATGCTACTTACCACCAGAAATTAACCATGATAAATTAGAAAAATTTTATTCCAATTGTTGTAAGGTAATTTTAAATGATCACGCTGATGATAATTTTTTGTTAATTGGAGATTTCAATACCCCTGAATTTTCGAGCGCACACGCAGCTCTTAATTCACCTACCTTCTTGGCTCAAGGCAAGAAACTGCAACTTGTAACTGAATTCATGTCACTTTGCAATTTGAAACAAATGAATGAAATCCAAAATAATAACGGTCGTCTGCTCGATCTGGTACTGACTACACTCGATTCTGTCACTGTCAGCGAAACGTTTTCACTCAGTCGGATGGATCAACATCATCCTTCGCTAAGTACTTCTATTCCATTCCTTAACTTATCGAAAAATCTCAATGATTATAAAACTAAAAGACTGAATTTTTCCAAATGTGACTATAAAACTATTAAATCCGAAATAGCATCTATAGACTGGCACGACATCTTATCTGATCCAGACATTAATATTTGCACCGATATTTTCTACAATAAGCTGTTTGATATTATAACTAAATATACACCGTTAACGAATTCTAAACCTCGAACTTACCCGATATGGTATAGTAAAGCTTTGATAAAATGCAACGAGGAAAAAAATAAATATCACAAACTTTAAAAAATCCATAATAATCCTAGAGACTACGACACTTTCGCATTGCTTCGAGATAGGTTCAAGAAGATGGCTAGTGATTGCTATAACAAGTATATCTCTTTAACAGAAAACTCAATGAAAAATAATATTAAGTTGTTTTGGCGTTACGTAAAAAATCGAAAGGGCCACGTTTCTATTCCACAGGTTATGAAATTCGAAAATAATGTGGCATCGTCAGGTCAGGGTATCTGTGAGCTATTTTCTCAATACTTCAGCTCTGTATTTGAGAGTAATACGAATTGCAATGACACGTCCGCTGCTGATGGGTACAGTAACTAAGACTTTTCTGATGATCGTATTCCCAACTCAATGTCATCTATTCAGATCACAGAACGAGATATTATTTCTAAGATATCACAGTTGGATAAAAACAAGGGAGCAGGCCCTGATAAGCTACCTCCTGCTTTTGTAAAATTATGTGGCACAGAATTGGCTATTCCCTTGTGCATTTTATTTAATAGATCTCTTACAAGAAGTATTTTTCCTAATTGTAGAAGTCTGCTCACATTATTCCTATTTTTAAAAATGGAGACAAATCCCGCTGTGAGAACTATAGACCAATTAGCATATTATCTTGTTTTGCGAAATTATTTGAATCGCTAGTATATGATCACTTATATAATCACATCCAGCCTATTCTTTCTGACAAGAAGCATGGCTTCGTCAAAAATAGGTCTACCATTACAAATCTACTTCAATACAAAAACTTTCTTTGCAAAAGCTTTGCTGTGGGTGGCCAAGTAGATTCTGTTTACACCGATTTTTCGAAAGCTTTTGACAAGGTGAACCACGGAATACTTTGTGCAAAACTCGCATCTTATGGCGTACATGGTAGCTTATTTCGTTGGATAAGCTCTTATCTCAGTTGCAGGAGTCAATTGGTCGCGCTGAAGGGATATACTTCGTCTCCAGTTTCGGTGCAATCTGGCGTCCCACAAGGCTCACATTTGGGACCTCTCTTATTTGTTATATTTATTAATGATCTCGTTGATCGCCTGTCCTGTCGGAGTCTGTTATACGCAGATGACTTAAAAATATTTAAAACAGTAAATTCAACTTCCGACTGTCAAGTTTTACAAAATGATCTATACATTTTGTCGGACTGGTGCAGAACTAATCGGATGTATTTAAACATAAGTAAATGCTTTATTATATCTTTTACAAATAAGCATAAAAAAATATCTTATAACTATGAAATAGAGGGACAGATACTGCACAGGTCATACGTAGCCAAGGATTTGGGCATTCTTTTCGACGATAAACTTTCCTTTCGACCTCACTTCTACCATATAACAAACAAGGCTCACCAACTACTAGGTTTTGTATGCAGAAGTACAAAGGGATTCAAAAACCCTTTCAGCCTCCTCTATCTTTTCTTTTCTCTAGTGAGGAGTGTGTTAGAATATGGAAGTCCAATTTGGAGTCCTCACTACAAACTCCACATTGATAATATAGAGAAAGTACAGAAAAAATGCCTCAGAATTTTGTGTTACCGCCAAAAAATAGGTCGTTCTAATCTAAATTATGAAATGAGACTTGCTAAGTTCAGTATACAATCTTTGGAAACACGCCGGAAGTATTCGACTTAATTTACCTTTACAAAATTATGCACTCCATCACAGATACTCCAGAATTACTTTCGAATTTCTGCCTTAATACTAAGTTTAGTGCTCGCAGGTGCAATAAATCTAATCTATTTGTCTTACAAACTTTCAAAAATAACATTTCTTTTTATAATCCTCTAGTAAGGATGGCACGTTTTTATAATGAACTGGCTATCAGCAATCAACAGCTTGATCTATTTGTATCGAAACTTGGTGCCTATTCAAATGTTATAAAGCAGATCCTCTGTTTCAGATCAGAAACCAAATAAAAATTGGAAATAAATTTGAAAAAATAAGGAAAATAATAATAATAATATGATTCTAATTTTGCAATTATCCACATTTTATATCATTTTCAAGTTGTTTCAGGATTTCCCTGTTAAAGTTTCAATTATATATTTCAATTACAAATTTTTGTTTAATGAATTGTAAATCAAATTTAACTAATTTTGATTCGATTCGATATTTTTATTGTACCTACTATTTCAGTATTATTTATAATTTTTCTTTTTTATTAATTAATTATTTAATGTATTGACACTCTGATATGGATAAGTATTACCAATTATTTTTAGGAAAGATGATGTTATTTTTATGCATTTAAATGCTATTATCAAATTTTATTTTAATGTAATTTATTTTTTACAATAGCTTTTTATCACTGTTTTGTATAATTTGGTAATAGGTGTTTGTAGGCGATATGTTTATTTTACAAAAATAATATCAATCGGAAATATCTATCATGTGAGGTCTTTTTAATTCAATTATTTTTTTTTAATTTTTAAATTTTTGTAAAATTTTATTCTATATATTCACTAGTTTTAAAATTATTTCAATATTTTTTAGCAATTGCTTTTTTTTCTGTATTACATATTAATAATTCCTTTTTTAATATTGTGATTCCTTAATTATTATTTGGAGCTTTAGCTATTCGTATTTGTGTTTGCACATATGTTTGAGTTGCAACCCAGCTTTATACCTAAGTAATGCTTATGTTTATTGTGTTGATATGGTTGTGATTTGTAATGTGCATGAAATAAATAAATAAAAACTAGTAGATTAGTAGACGAAGCTGCCGCTTTAATGAGCGAGCGCGATGATATTATTACGTGGATGCAATTTAAGGAGTTACTTATCCAACATTTTGGTGACCCTAGGAGTGAAGAGTGTATAGCCATAGAGTTAGAGAAGGATTAAAAATTAAACATGGTGAAAGTTACTTAGAGTTTTGCAATAGAATTCAGACCGTTCGATCTTGTTTAATCTGTAAACGAAATATCCGACGACGAAACTAGAAGGGTTAAAATTATAATTTATAACAAAACAGCATTAAACGTTTTTCTCTACAATTTAACCGAAAATTATATTAGAGTAGTAAGGCTTAAGAACCCAGAAACGTTAGAAAAAGCCCTAGAATACGTTTTAGAGGAAGTCAATTTCTACGAACAATATAATTTAAAGAACAAGTCCAATAATGTGCATAAAATTCAAACACCTAGTACACTTCAACAATTTAAATTTGGTAACTCAAGTTCACATCCGGTTTTACCTAGTATACCTAAATTCAATTTTGGACTTCAAAATCAGGCTAAATCACCCCAAAACATGCAGTCACAATTTGGAAATAAATTCAATGGCCCTCAGCCCCAGTTAGACTACAAATTTAATAATGCTCAAGCCCCATTTAACTTTAAGCCTAATAACAACAACCCTCAGTTCGGTTATAAACCTTAGTTTGGTTATAGACCTCAACTTGGTACGCAGTTCGGTTATAGACCTCAGTTTGGAAACCAAATAGGCTATAGACCTCAGTTAGGACCCCAACAATTCGGTACGAAAAATAATAATATGCAACCCCATCAGTTCAATTCACCCCAACGATTTGGCTACAGAGCAAACCAGGTCATGAATAAATATGGTAATGACGTATCTATGAGAACTGCTCAACCTTCGAAAAATCAATCATCATTACCGCAACAAGGATTCCGATTGAATGAAACAGACTTAGACCATGACTATTACGACTATAAGTATACAATATTACTATCAAAATTCGGATGACGTAGAAATAAGTGACTATTTTGAACAGAACTGTATAATTGAACAACCCGATGAATTAGAAAGCGAAGATAGGGAGCCGAAAGAACAAGTAGAAAATTTTCACATTCAGGCCTCAAAGAAAAGCCAAAACTAGTATACCTTAATTGTGACACAAAACTTAAGCTACCTTATACAGGGTGTAGCGTAATGAGTGAATAATCCTTTACCGACGGTTGGGGGGCATTGTGGCTGTTCGGAAAATGATATAGGAAATGAAATAGGCTATTATTTAATCAATTGGGCACTCATGTCACTGTACATTTTTTTAACGCCACGAGGTACCAAAGTTAGGGAAAAAAATAGAACTTAGCACAAACTGTACGTTTAAAAATAAAAATAAAAAAAACTTTGGCTATCGTACAAAATTTGTAGTTTACGTTTGATAGCACCACTATCACTGAATGCTGTTGAGAAATCAGATTGAGAAAATTGTTTTTATTGTAAATTTGGCACTTAAAAGGCCTAACTTTTTCAAATTAAAAAAAATGCCCAAAATCTCGAAAACAGTGACACTTTTACTAAACACAAATTGTCATTTTCCGAACAGCCGCAATGCCCCCCAACCGTCGGTAAAGGATTATCCACTCATTACGCCACACCCTGTATATATGTACCTGAAATAGACTCAAGGTTTATGATCGATACTGGCAGTACTAGATCGTTCATAAGCCCTTATAAAGCTAAACAGTATTTTAGATCATATACCTTCCACGAACCTTTTACAGTTATAAGCACCCATGCTTCAAGTACTCATGACAAAGTTATTCAAATACCACTAATGCTAACATTTAACAGTAACGATTACCATAAGTTCTATGTCTATGACGTTGATCATAAATATGACGGACTAATTGGTAACGACCTTTTGATACAACTAGAAGCCGTAATAGACCTTAAAAATCAACAACTTGTTACTAAATCGACAACCTTACCGATAATAAATGAAACTAATTATGTTATAGAACTAGAACCCAGAATGGAACAGCTAGTAAAGATACCAATAGACCAATACTCAGGCGAAGCTATCATAAATTTTACAAAATTTTGTGACGGCGGCGTTAGAATGCCATCAGCCATAGTTAGTTGTGTTAACGGTTATGCTTCAACAGTTATTCAAAATATTTCGGATGTTCCTATGAAATTATCAAATCAGAACGTTAACTGCACAGATGTAGAGATGAAAGACCTCGAAATTGATGACGCACTTAACGAAAACTTGACAAGACTTAGACTAGATCACATGAACGAAGAAGAAAAGCGACTAATTAGTAACTTATGTAGAGAATATAAAGACATCTTTTATTGTGATAAAATACCACTAACTTTTACAAATCAGATCAAACATAAAATTAGAACTAAAAACGAAGACCCTATTTATGTTAGACCGTATAGACAACCCCCTGCTCAGATAGACGAAATTAAAGCCCAAGTCCAAAAACTTTTAAAAAACAATATTATTAAAGAATCCTATTCACCCTGGAATGCTCCAGTGCACCTAGTGCCAAAGAAGGCCGATGCATCAGGTGAAAAGAAATTTAGGATGGTAGTTGACTACAGACGACTCAATGACATAACGATAGACGACAAATACCCATTGCCCAACATAACAGACCTATTCGACAAACTAGGCAGAAGCAAGTATTTCACTACTCTTGACCTTGCAAACGGTTTTCATCAAATAGAAATCGATGAAAACGACCAACAAAAGACAGCCTTTAGCGCAGATGGACATGACGAGTTCCTTAGGATGCCGTTCGGTCTAAAAACCGCTCCGGCAACATTTCAGCGTCTCATGGACAATATTTTGAGAGGATTACAGGGAAACCACACACTTGTCTACATGGATGACATGATAATCTATAGTACTAGCTTACAAGAACACATAAAAGATTTACGATCCGTATTTGACAGACTCAGGGCAAATAATCTCAAGGTTCAGCTAGACAAATCCTAATTTCTCCGAAAGGAAGTTTTATACCTAGGACACACAATCACTGACCAAGGACTGAAACCAAATGACGACAAAATTAAAGCAATACTTAATTACCTCTTACCTAAAACTGTGACAGAAATCAAGAGCTTTCTCGGACTCATAGGATACTATAGACGCTTCATCAAAGACTTCGCTAAAATAACCCAACCATTGACATCATGCCTAAAGAAACGTAACAAAATTATAATCAATCAGGAATACATGGACGCATTTGAACGATGTAAGACACTTTTAACAAATTCAATCCATCCAAACCATACATTTTGACCACTGACGCTTCTTCAGTAGCTTTAGGTGCCGTTTTATCCCAAGGCAGTATAGGAAACGACAAACCTGTTGCTTACGCTAGCAGAACACTAAGCGAAACTGAAATGCGATATAGTACCATCGAACGCGAACTCTTAGCCATAATTTGGGCTGTTAAACATTTCAGACCGTACCTATATGGTGTTACCTTTACAATATTTACAGACCATAGACCTCTTGCTTGGCTTTATTCTCTTAAAGAACCCAATAGTAAATTAACTCGATGGAGGTTACGCTTACAAGAATACGATTTTAAGATTATTTACAAAAACGGAAAACAAAATACTAACGCTGACGCTCTTTCTAGAATAAAACTTAACGCAATAGATAGGTAACTGAGACAAAGAATCCACGAAGGTAAACGTTGACAAATCTGAACAGAAAATTCAAGACTACGTAACGGAACTAACTGACAAAATAACGGAATTAGCTAAACGACAAAGAGACAGTGAAGAGACCATAACCATAGCTGACACCTCTGAAACATTGACTATAAGCGATGCATCTGACTTAAAACGTTCTTATCCTCTTCCACCACAATCTAGTAGCACTGAAACAATACATTCAGCAGTTGATTTAGAAACCAAATGCATACCAATTTTAAATGAAACTATTGATACCAAACCTAATCAAATCCTAGTGTTTACATGGCTCAAAAATGAATTACAGGTTAAAGATATATCTAGGGACAAACAGAAGGTTTTAGAAGTTTTCATGCCAATAAATAATTCAGATATAATAAAGCAATTTTTAAAAGAATATATTCGACCCAAAATTAAATATTTTATTTACTTTGAAGACGAGCAACATAGGAAGGACTTTAACATGATCATTATACAATTGTTTCAAGAAGGTATGGTAGAGTTTTATGAATGCACGGAAAGAGTCGTGTACGTTGAAGACGAAAATGAGCAAAAGGCTATTGTGTTAAAATACCATGAAGGAAAGACAAGCCATAGGGGTATCAAAGAAACCATGCTTAGAATAAAAAGAACGTATTTCTGGAATAATATGCACGAATTAATATCAGCTATCATTAACAGTTGCGAAGCGTGAAGAATAATGAAATATGACAGGAAACCACTTGCAAGGATGGACGACGGGAGCTAATAAAACACGTGTTGTTCTGATGAAAGTACACAGTATATTGACATATTAAAATGATATATGACGAGGAGGCGCGTCATACACTACACCTCCCCTGCAATTTTAATAAAAAAAATATAAACAACCTATTATTTTTTTTATACAAGACCGAAATAAATTGTTATTAAACATTGTTAATCTCGTTAAGGATAATATACCTAATTATAAACAAAAATACAAGAAAACTTTATAATACAAAAATATATTTTGTAGAACAAGTTTTATTTATCATTTAAAAATATTAATAATACCTATAAACCTTGATTTTTATTTATTCATATTCTTTTTACAATAATATATAAAGTAAATTAAAAGGGAAGTATGACATGACCTTTAAAATAAATTTTAAAAATTATTGTCTCATTAGTAACATCTGACTTTCTGGATATTAATGAGTATTGATTTATTTTATATTACCTTTAAAAATACATATGGTGGTACCACTTGTGCATATGTACCTATGGTAAATTTAGTTTTCTAAAAGAAACATACATTTGTTACTCACATAAAAGTTTTATACATACAAGTAAAAGTTTTTCATTTCTATATACTTTAATTTATAACTTATTTTTAACAAATTATTACTTACTTATTTACT
The DNA here is from genome assembly GCA_944452665.1 of Stenoptilia bipunctidactyla. Lineage (NCBI taxonomy): Eukaryota > Metazoa > Arthropoda > Insecta > Lepidoptera > Pterophoridae > Stenoptilia > Stenoptilia bipunctidactyla. Next base: position 16,427,645 of record OX101741.1, read on the forward strand.
AAAATAGTTAGCAGCATTGACAAAACGGTACTGATAAGAAGTACCTACAAAAATTCCATAATATCAAATACCTAGTCATAGTATTATTTAACAAAACAAAAAAAAACTCATATTGACAGTACCTACAATATATTGAACAGATCAAAAATAATATTTATAAATGGTCATAAAAAAATATTCCTATTAAAAAAATAACTTTCTGCTTTTTTTATATTATATTCTGCCTATTGCTTCGTACCTTTACTTTTCTTACACTTAATTTTATTCAATCATTTACTTTGTCGTATCTCTCTATAAGTTCTACAATCATTAATCCATCTTACAGTATTGGCTACAGTTTTTATCCTACTCTGGGATATTATATTTTTATCGGTGGCCACCGTTTATATTATTTATATTATATTTATATCATACTTTGTTTGGGTACATCATTTTATTGAGTCGACTCAAAACTTTTGCTTTATAATATTCATTACATTAGTATAGGGTCACCGTTTTAAGACATTTTGTCTCCAATAGTTTTCACAGAGAAATCTCGTTTACACCATGATCTAACTGAAGGATCGCTTTGTGCCCTTGTACCCTTATTGTGTGCCAAATACTAATTTATCATTCCTAATACTATTCACTAACTGTATAAACCATTCCAAAACCAAAAATATTTAATTCTCTTTCAGAATAAATCGTTCCTATAATACGAAATAAGAAAAAACTTTTGGGTGATCAGTCCAATAAATCTTTAATTTTCAATATTACGGAAGATTTCCAGCAACCTACAATTAACTGAATAAATCCTAAATCGAACAAATCCGAGCATCTAATTAGCACATTCTATTACCTTCCTATACCAGTATAAACCTATTCATAAATCCCAACATACAAATCTATGTATCAAGTAACTAATCGCATTCTTATGATGACGAAAAGAATTTTAATACTTTCACAAAGTCCAAAACCTTCTTTAAAAAAAAATATGCCGTCTCTATTCTGAAAACATCTTATTTTTCTAACTTACACGTTTTCATTCATTCGTACTTTTAAGTTTTCTTAATTAAATTTACCAAATCATCGCTTCTGTATTGATACTACTTAGGTACCTATGTAACTACCGGCTAACTCGTAAAATAGCTTTATTCAACTTTTAATAGTTAATACATATTTTATATATTGAGAAGCTTTCGCATGCCTATTTCGTTAAAATATATCATCTCTAAATATTAAAATAAAGTTTGAAAAGTTGCTAAATTAATTCATGTTACACATGTTCGTAAGCCATATTTGACGACAACATCAAATTGTTGACCTAAAAAAAAAGCATACTCAGTTATACTGCATACGTTGTGCAGTCTTGATTCCAAAAACTCTCGGTATCGGATAGCTTTAACAATAACACATGTTACTAACAGGGCTGTAAAATGATGACGGTGATCTAATATTTCATTATATTCTTATTCAACCAACTTACAAAAAGGGAGGAGTTTATCAATTCCACTATATGTTTATTTAATAAGTACACAACTAGGGCATCCAATCCCGGTATTCCGAGATCTCGTTATTCCGAGATCCCGCATCGTTTTTCAGTCCCGCACAATGCGGGATTACATGCGCGGGATCCCGCGGGATTTGCGGGACTGGAATGAGGTACACTAGGATGAATCTGGAGGTACACTAGGCAAATATTTATCTTTGTCATACAATGCACTTAAATGCATTCCGCCCACTAGTGTAGAAGCCGAAAGGGCTTTTTCAGCTGCCGGATATTTAGCTTCACATATTCGCAGCAGCCTGGCAGATGATACATTAGATACATTATGTATCTTACGAAAACATTTCCAAAAAACATAATATGTCATTATTATCGTACTTCTTGCTTGATTTGATAATTAAAACTAATAAAGCTATGTTGATTTTTATTTCTTTTGTATCCTTCAATCCTTACACTATATTTACTAATATACAATTTAATGTACCACATACACACTTGCGGGATCCCGCCAATACCGAGATCCCACGGGATTGAGAAATATCAATCCCGCAAATACCGAGATCACAAAAATGCTGCGGGATTGGATGACCTATACACAACGCTACATTTCAGAAATCGATTTGAGAATTAATTTTCATATTTAATACCATAACTTCAAATTTGATAAAAATATCCAAACTATATTAAAGTGTACAACCAGAAAGAAAATTGAGCCTATTGAGCTTTTTGACATGAACGTTTTAAGAAATTTTTGACTATTAAAAAAAATACTACTTAGCCTACTTGTATAAAAATATTCGTTAAGATTTGAAGATTAAGTTATAAAAGTAAACTTAATAAACCAAAATATCATCCTTATAGGTAACTAAATATTACGTTTTAATTTGAATCGAAAGTAATTAGTATCTTTTTCTGTACTGGAGTTGTCTCTGTACTCTGCGCACGAAACTGAATTCCCTTACGCTGCAAATTTTATGTTCTCAGAAACAAACCGTCGATAAGAAATATGAAGACGTTGATCTACGTATTTATGAACCATAAAAAACAATCTGTTGCAAAATGATTATTACAAAAAAAATCGAAATGATTAAAATACTACCAGTTTGAAATTAACTTGTTTTACGCAAAAATTATAGGTAGCTACAAGTACATACGTTGTTCCTTATTATTACCAAAACTCTATTACTTAATGCTTTGTTAAAAAGTAAAAACTAATTGTTCGGATAGTACCGACCAATGTTGAATGTTAAAGTTGAAAGTTTGGTTAAGTTGTAGTTATGTAGTTAGTTAGGTTGATTGTTAAAAGGAGAATACGACTGTTCTTGACGAGTAATTTATTGTTACTAAAATACATTATAAAAATTACAATTAAAGTTAAATGCTGCGTTAGGTGTAGGTAAGCGGTGCGGTGTTCGGTTACACCGAACATATTCCCCACCAGCACGAGATGAAACGGATGCTGCCAGATGCCCGGAGATGACGTCAATCTTCTCTGAACACCAATTTTCGGAATACAGGTTCCTTGTTTTCAGTTTGTATTACGCTCAGCTCCACTTCCTCATGGGCGCTACTACGTCTAGCTGTTTCCTGGACTGCTGAGCTGGCCTTCCAGGTTCTCCCCGCGCGCCGGCAAGTTATTATCACGCAGGTAAGTATAAGCATGCTGACTATTATGTAGATTGTAGTGTAGTGGTGAATGTCATGAAACGTAATTTTTTGTTCATTTTCATAACTTTCAGTTTCTCTTAATTCTTTCAACTTGGACTCAATCGCTCTGTGTAATTCTATTTGTTCCAAGTCTGTTTTATTCGTTAAAGAATACTTATCGATGGTTATATTAATAATGTGACTTATGGGAGCCACTTCCACCCTTTGAATATCGAACATAAGATCCAATCGACTCAAGTGACTTTTATGTCCATAAATCGTAAAATCTGTTGTTTTTATAATACAATCCTCCTCTATCTTAGGAAATAATGTTCGCAGCGATCAGCTGGTGCGCTGTAACTCGATCTCCGCAAATCGTACGTAGATAACAGTCTGAGCAACAGTAATAAAAATAAGTGTTTGTTTTCATTAAGCTGCTCCACTTGTTTTTGCACGCGGCGATGCTTGTTTTGCAGTTATTATTTTCATCTAAGACGCAGCGATCCTTGTCTGATTTATATTTATAAATAGGATGTTGAGGGTTGCACATGTATATTGAAGAGTCTCGTATTACACATTTTTGTAGATCTTCCATCGTCATAGAGAGGTAATATCTTTTCGTAAGTTAATTGCAATATATTCTGAGATTTGTATAACAGAATACGTTTTTCCTTCATGGATCTGAGGTATCGTAATAACACGATATAAGTCATAAGTATCTCTACTTATCAAGGGAATTTTCACTTCAAAGATAAAATAGTTTTTAGTCATTCTTGCCTTGATTTTTAATAGTTTGTAAATAGATTGAACTTGACTGTTGATGTTTTCAATCGGTAAGATTATATCTGAAGATAATAATCCTGAAATGATGTTTAACTGATCTTGAAGTTGTTTCGGCGTTAATAAATGCAGATTAAAACGACCTTGATAAATATCCGTTACTGTGTCTAAGAGCATGCCTTGAATACTCTTTAAGTTTTGAAGGATGCTGATTGCTGAGATTGCAGATATCGTAAAATCTTGTCTCTTGTTCATGTCATTGTATGCGTTTTCTAATTGACTTACTGATGAGTCCAAGGAGTTAAGGTGTTTGTTTACAACTTTATGATGTTTTGCCATTATTTCTTCAGATCTTTTTATAATATTGTACTCAGATTCGACGATAGATGTTTGATTCAACCACAGATTTTTTAGATGAGCTTGATTTTGATTAATTAATTCTATGTCTTGTGTGTACTTTTCTGCGAACTGTTGATCTAGCACTCCGAATAAACTGTTCGCTAAGGAGCCCACAGCATTGATAAGCCCTCGCTTTTGTCTTTGTTGTAGTCCGCTAAAATGCTGGGTGATTAACAGCTGATTATAGTACTGTAACTCTGTATACTCATGACGTAGTTGTGACGTTATCAAATTACATTTATCCATCGCTCCTAAGTTGAGGCATGTTTTTTCTAAGTAATTGAGTAGTTTTGCGAATGCCATGTTTCCGTTTGTGTAAGGGTCTATGTTGTAGTAAGTAATTAAGGTCCATTGATCTCTTAAGAGCTGCATTTTGGCCAAAGGGTCGAGATATAGACTTTGGTTTTCATGCAGTTTGGTGATATTTTCAGTCGCTTGAGAGTTAGATATTAACGTTGTAAAGAATAACAACGCCATTGTTACGTTAAACAACGTTGAGTGAGGTTTTTTAGTTTTTCGTTTGTTTTGTGTATTTTCTTTTTTGCTATCAGTTTCCTTTTCAGGTGTTAGAGATCGTAGCGGCAACACAGAGAGTTTTACTATAGGGCGTTTCAGGTACCCATTTTCAGTTTTCAGAGTAACGACGCGCGTGTATCCGTCACGACCAGGATGCAGTTCGACCACACGGGCCATGGGCCATCTTCCAGGAGGTAAGTTCTCATCTTGAATGGTTACTAAATCACCGACTTCGATACTTTTTTGTGGTTGTAACCATTTACTTCTTGAGGTAAGTTGCGTCAAGTACTCGGCCTTCCACCTTTTCCAGGTTTGTTTAAAAGTTTCATTTGTTAAATGCCATCGGGTCCTAGCATCTTCAGGGGTTTCTATTGTAGTAACGTCGGCTCTACCGTACAAGAAGTGTGCTGGAGTTAAGTAATCTAAGTCGTTAATATCTTCGGTGAGTGCACATAAAGGCCTGCTGTTTAAGCAAGCTTCCAGTTGAGATAGTATCGTGTAATACTCTTCAAACGTAAAGCGCTGTTGTCCTATAACTCTTTTCAGGTGATATTTCAAACTTCGTACTGCTCGCTCCCATAAGCCTCCAGCACTAGGCCATGACGGGGCGTTGAAGTGCCACTCTATGTTCATTGATGTTAGAGAATTCATAAATTGATTATTGAAGGTTTGTTTCAGTTTTTCGTGTTCTTCTTGTAGGCTTCGGTTGGCGCCGACAAAGTTGGTTCCGCAGTCGCTGTATAAGTGACGGGGAGCTCCGCGGCGGGCTGTCATCCTTCGCAGGGCTGCCAGGAAAGCTGAGCTGGTTAGATCTGTTACTAACTCCAGATGTATGGCCTTTGTAATCATACAAATAAATAAGGCTACATAACCTTTCAGGGTTCTTGCGTTTCTTGTTTTGTTGGCCTTGATTTCGATGAATCCGGTGTAATCTACGCCGGTGTGGAAGAAGGGCGGGGCAGACTCCACTCGAGCAGCAGGAAGGTCGCCCATGATTTGGTGTTCTTTGACTGGATTGTTTTTTCTGCAGGTAACACAGTTTCGTAATCGTTTTTTGACTGCGTTGTTTCCCCCAGGAATCCAATATTGTTGACGAAGGCACGCCGTGGTGAGACGTGGACCTCCGTGGAAGGTAAGTAGGTGAGCTTCATATATTATTAAGTCGGCAAGTCTGCTATCTCGAGGTATTATTTTTGGATGCTTCATTTCCATATTTAATGACGTATTTCTTAATCTTCCCCCGACACGTAAAACTCCCAGATTGTCAATGAACGGATTCAAATTTAATAATTTGCTATTTGAGTTCATCGTTTTATGTTTATGTAAATGCATGATTTCCGTTCTAAATTCATTATGTTGCACGTGTTTTATAATCAGTAACTTTGCGGCCGATATTTCTTGTAATGTGAGATAGCTTGGTAATAGTTTACGCGTAGGTGCAAAAGTTCTTAATAACCAAGCTATAACTCTTGTTACTTTATTGAATGAACTAAATTTATTCAATAATTGATAAACTATATTTTCATCTTGTTTCTGTAATATAGCGTTTGTTTGTTTTAATCTGACTTCTTCGTTCGTGGTACATGTTATTTTTGAATGAGTTTGTTTTTCGTTAAATGTAGACAGCCAGGCGGGGCCCTGCCACCATAAAATGTTATTTTGTAGTTGACAGGCATACAAGCCGCGACTCGCGGCGTCAGCTGGGTTTTCGTTTGATTTTACGTAGCGCCATCGATCTTTAGGTATTATATTGCATATAGTATTTACTCGGTTGGCGACAAAAGGCTTCCACCGGGAAGATTCTCCTTGCAGCCAGCCAAGAACAACCATTGAGTCCGTCCAGCCATAGACTTCTAAGTGATGTTGAGTTAAGGCTTCCTTAATTTTATTGATAAGCTTTGATAGTAAGTTTGCGCCACTTAACTCTAATCTGGGTAATGTTATGGCCTTCTTATGGGGCACGAGTTTTGTTTTTGCGGCCACTAAAGTCAAGGTTGTTTGGTCCTTGATCCTGGCGTATACTACACATGCGTATGCATAGATCGATGCGTCACAAAATCCATGCAGTTCTATGACGTCATTCTTGTGACATAATAACCATCTAGGTATTTTATATTCTGTGATGACGTAAAGTTCTGATTTTATTTTTAACCATTCTCTTTCTATTTCAGATGAAACTTGCTGGTCCCATGTTATATCTTCTTTCCACAGACGTTGAAACAATAGCTTTAGTTTTGTTGATAGCGGGGCGAGCCATCCCAAAGGATCGAATAGCTTTGAGATATCTGAGAGTAGGCTTCGTTTTGTTAGTTTTGAATTATTTTCAAGGATGTTGTACTGGAAGGTGAAGTTATCTGCAGTAGGGTTCCAGCATAAACCTAATGTTTTTGAGTTATTTTCAGTTTTGAAGTTAAAAATATTGTCTTGACTAGCACTGCGCTCCGACTTTACTTGTTCTAATAACTGTTGTTCGTTCGACGACCACTTTCTGAGGTTGAAGCCGCCGGCCTTCATGAGTAAGTTAAGGTCAGATATGAGGTTCTTCCCTTCTTCTATAGTATCAGCGCCGTGGACTAAATCATCCATGTAATAGGCTGACTCCACGACTTTTGCTGCGTCAGGATAGTTAGCACGTTCATCAGATGCCAGCTTCCTCATCGTCATCATAGCTAAGAATGGTGCAGCACGAGTTCCATAGGTTACTGTTGTTAAAGCATATGTTTTTATAGGCTGGTTTGAATCCTCTCTCCAAAATATTTTTTGATATCTCTGATCTTCTTTTTGTAATAATATCATACGGAAAAATTTTTCTACATCAGCTGTGAAAGCGTATTGGTACTGCCTCCATCTGAGCAGTAACGTTTGTAAGTCTATTTGTAAGTTTGGACCCGCGTACATGTAGTCATTTAAACTGCAACCCTTGTTTGTCTTATGGGAGGCGTTAAATACCACACGATATTGAGTAGTTAATGAGTCGGCGCGCTCTACACCATGATGAGGAAGAAAGTATTCTGGAGATTGATCACAAGTGAATGGTTTCATATGTTGCAATATTTCATATTCCTTCATAAATGATTTGTAGTCGTTTGATAGTTTAGGTATTTTGTTAAATCTCTTTTCCAAGCTTCTAAATTGTGCCAGGGCGGTTTGTTTTGAAGATCCTAAGTTATTCTCGATGTTTTCTTTTAGTGGTAATCTGACCTCGTAGCGACCGTCTTCGTTCCGCTTTGTTGTTTCGTTGTAAAAGTTAATGCAGTGTTGATCTTCCAGGGATAAATTTGATTGTTCGTGAATTTCTTCAATTTCCCAAAATTGTTTTATTTCATCCAAGTTATGTAGCATGACGTTGCATTGATAAGTTACAGTATTTCCACAAAGTAACCATCCAATTTTTGTTTGTTGAGCAATCGGCTGCGATAAACTTTCTTGTTTGATGATACCGCCTTGTACGATTTGTGAATAAATCTCAGCTCCTAGAAGTATGTCACCGGGGCGGCTCACGTAGAACTCGGGATCGGCTAAGGCGATGTTTTCTATAAACGACCAGTTTGGTTTGCTAAAAGTTTGGCTGGGTAAGTTGCTGATTAAGTTGGTCATGATAATAACTTCAGTTTGAAAATTGAAGTCATTATGGAGAGAATAACATTGTATGTGTAACATTCCTTTTCCTTTATTTTCTCTAACCCCAACGCCGAATACTGTTCCTTTGCATGTTTTTCTTTTTAATTTTAGTTGTTGCGCCGCTCGTTCCGTAATTAAGGAGACTTGAGATCCCTGGTCGACTAGAGCTCTCATGTTGTGGTAAGTACCATCTTGGCCTTTTACCTTTAAAATTGCGGTCGATAAAAGTACTTCATTTTGTTTATTTTGTTCTGATAAATTATCGTTTAAAATGTTAATTGTTGCGCTAGACGACGGCGTATTATATTGTTCAAACAAAGCATCGTGTATCGTGGTGTTATGTTTCTTCATACATTTACGGCATGTTTTCGTCGATTTACATTCATTCCCATTATGACTAAATAAGCAATTTTTGCAAACTCGAAGTTCTTTAATTAGGTTTAATTTTTGCTCATTAGGTAGGTCTATAAAATTCTTGCAATTATACAGCCCGTGTTCGTTTTTGCAGAGTGGACATTTGAACGAAATTATGTTATATGTTGATTTCATATTTTTGTTTCCTTTATTCCAATTACTGTATGACGAATTTATTTGATGATTTGAAAATTTTCCATTTGATGTTGAAGGCAATTGTTGCTTATTAAGATGTTTATGTGAATTTTCACCTTTTCGGCATGCTGATTCTAATGCTATGAATTTTCCTTCCAGAAACTCTAAAAATTCACTCAATATAGGTAATTCTCGGCGGTTTTTCAAAGAATCTATATATTCTGTGTGGGTCTCGGTATCCAATTTCTGATCTAAAAGATGAACAATCAGAGGATCCCAGGTTGTTATATCAACGCCTAAGTTCTTTATTGCGTTGAGAGACTCTTGAGTAACATCATGCATGTGTTTTATTTGATTGGCTGTCTGTTGTTTCATTGTAGGAAGATCCAGAAGAAAGTTTATATGTGATGAAAAAATTAGCTTTTTATTATTGTAGCGATGCGTAAGTATTTCCCAGCATGTTGTGTAGTTGTCTGAACTAATTGATAAATGTTGAATTAGGCGTTCGGCTTCACCTCTTGTTTTACTTTTCAAAAACTGCATTTTCTGAGCGTTAGATAAAGTTGGATTGTTGTGTATAGCTTCAGAAAATAAGTCCTTGAATGACACCCACGTGTTGTAGTTCCCGTTGAAAATAGGTATTTCAAGTGTTGGAGTAGTATTTTCTATGTGTTTTTGTGACCACATTTTGGACTTTATTGACCTTTTCAGTGATTGATATTGTTGTTCGTAGTTGCTGAACAATTCATTCATCTCCAAGTTGACCTTGCCACTTAAATCACACTCTATTTCCCAGTGGAGGGAGTCTATTGTTTTCCAGCGTGATTCAAGTGACCTTAATGTATCCTCGTATTCCCAGTTTTCTGTTATTTTATCGATGTTGATATAGTTTACAGTTCGTTGAAAGACCTTGAAGTTCGCCGCCTGTCGACGTAGTTTTTCATCTAATGCTCCATTGATAGCTTGAGTTTTCATAATTGATTCTCCAGAACTGCTCTTGGATTCTTCGTTTAGCGATCCCGTAGAGCCACCCGGGTTAGAAGAAATGTACTGTTTTAGGTATAATGTAACTTCTTGGTAGAATTTCTTCGTAGACGAATAGTGGTTTTCTTTGAAGTAAATGTTATCTTGTTCTTCGTATTGCTCCAAAATTAAGTGATTAGCACTGAAGTCCCTAAATAAGTTCGTGAGATCCACTAGTTTTGAGTTTGCTGTTGCTTTTCTACGTTCGGTGTTTTCTTTCTTGAAGTTGTTGAAAAGTTTCTCGATAGCTGCTATAAGCTCTGCTTGTTTATTCAAAAGATGATCCATTGTTCGTGTTCAATATGTTGTTCTTGTTGTTAGGTAGCTGGTCTGTCTGATAGCACTTCAGGCAAGCCTTTAAGTGTGATATAAGCACCTTCTCAATTCGCTGGGGAGGTCCGCTTGTGGAAGGCCAGCGAACCGATTGCTAACACACTCAAAACTCACCAAAGCACTAAAGACGCTCGAAGGACCAATGTTCGGATAGTACCGACCAATGTTGAATGTTAAAGTTGAAAGTTTGGTTAAGTTGTAGTTATGTAGTTAGTTAGGTTGATTGTTAAAAGGAGAATACGACTGTTCTTGACGAGTAATTTATTGTTACTAAAATACATTATAAAAATTACAATTAAAGTTAAATGCTGCGTTAGGTGTAGGTAAGCGGTGCGGTGTTCGGTTACACCGAACACTAATAAAGATATGCCTTCCTAATAGAACCAAGACTGTATTTAAAATTAATTGACTTAGATGATTATTTACCGGTTTTGTCAATGCGCTACTAGACTTATTTTCTAAAGATACACGATTACATATTTAAAAATAGACCCAAGATTCCTGCAATGAACCCCTTTCTTTTTTTAACACTTGAAGCACTTTTTATACACTTTGATTTCCACATCACTATTTTTTTTACTTCCAGCAGCTCAGCACCGATCCGGATCTCCAGTACGATCCAGACTCATCCAGCTCATTACCGGTATTTTCGCTATCCAGATCGACTCTCGCCCAGTTGCATCCTGACTCGATTAGTTGACTTGTCCAGCTCCCGGCGCCCAAGGTTCATCATAATCTCCTCATCATAACTATTTGCTCCATTCCTTCTCTCTACAATAGCGCAGTCCAATAGAGTGGTGTTCCTTCTCCAACATTATAATATACTATTCAGCAGTAGATATTTTTTCTATAGTTATACTTTATTTTTCTTAGGCTGACTTGTTGGGAATCATTGCAGTGGAAATACAAAATTAATTAACGTTTATGTTTTTTCTTATTATTTATAAAATCGTATATAAAATCCCTTTGTAAATTTGTTACATTATAATTGTCCTATCTGCGCAGCACTGCCGCAAGGCAGCACTGGCAGGGTCGCCATGCAAGGATGGACGACGGGAGCTAATCAAACACGTGTTGTTCAGATGAAAGTACACATTATATTGTCGTAGTAAAATGATACATGACGAGGAGGCGCGTCATACACTACACAGAAGACAATGTAACTACTAGGAAAATAAGATCGGATTTAGTACACGACATAGTTCAACTCTATTTGAAACTACCGTGATGAGTTTGCCCGTTACTTCTTTCAACGACAGTGTTACTATTGGCGAATTACAGGAAAATAATGCAAAGATGACAATTGAACTCAAGATAGCGAACCAGGAAATAGAAAACTTGAATATGGAGAATAAAAATTTGCAGCTTGAACTGCAAAAATGTTACAAGATCATAGAATTGTAAAAAAGAAATCCTCAAATTGTTGTAATACACCTAATTCTCAGGAAACGCCTATAAATAAATGCTTGACACCGCAGTTAAGAAGAAAGAAAAAGCGGTCGAGAACCTTGAGCCTTACTACACCTAAGCAACCCCCGACAAACCGAAAACCAGAATTAGATCCGTGCTCAGATGATAAAGCGGGAAACATTATAGAAAAGGACATTCCTCACCAAGAAAGTAATAAATTCTTAGAAACTAAAGAAAAATCTTCCAACACAAACAAGAGAGTAGTAATAACAGCAAACCAACAAGGCAGTCAACTACAACCAATACTCCAAAACCTCCAAAGGCTCCAAATTTACGGTATCTTGTTTCTGGAAACCAGGGGCTCAAATCAAAAATGTACTAGAATCAGAGAAAGATACGGTTCAATCATTGACTGAGAATGATTATGTTGTTTTGCTAGGAGGGCTAAATGATGTTAACCCATATGAATTCCAATTACGGTTGAACATTTGGCTACAGTCGTTGAGTAATACTAATGTTTTGATATCCGAAGTACCTTATAACAAATGTCTGAATGAAAAAAAACAATGAACTTAAGTTTATATGCAGTAAGTACAAAAATGTAACGTTTGTAGACATGAGATTTCACGAACAAAGGCCTCCAAAAAGAAATTTTCCGCTATATGTGTGTAGGACATTTTTAAAGGACATACTACATATCGAATATCTTATAAATTACAATAACTTTAAACGCAAACTTATTAAAAATTATTCAAAGAAAATAACTTATATAAAGTTAAGTTAATAGTGTGGTTAATAGTATAACTAACAATAAATAAATAAATAAAATAAAATAAATAAATAAAATAACAATTGAAAAAAGCACACAAACAGATTTTGAATCTATCGTTTCCAATGAGGGTGTGCCAGTTTTGTCTGAGACCGCCACCAATAATTTGAACGAAAATACCCCCAATGCCCGATGTAACTTTCGTGATTAAATGTGTCAATATATTACATCAGAATATAAATGGTTTATTGGAAAAGTCAGATCTTTTAACAGTTTCATTGCGTGTATTAGGGAATGAAAACAATGCTGTGGATATACTTTGTATTACTGAACATAACATCGCACTTTCGGTGCAACAAAGTCATAAACACCCAAAATAGCAAAATTGACATAAGTACGCCAAATCGTTTAAAAAGAGTGCCTTCGTTTGGGAAAGCAAAGACAGCCGTAAAAATACATCAAAATTTCGCTAGATGGCGTGAGTGCCTTTGTGGTTATAACTGTTTTACCGACAATACTTGGGCTAACAGCGTCTGATTGGCCAGTAGTGTCCCCGCTGTCGGGAGAAATCGTCGTGTCTCGGAGCTACAACACCCTAAAGGTAATTGTGACCTTTATTATTATCGCTCATTGGAGTAACAAAAACACATTTATATTTGTAACCTCAATTCTTTAATGCTTTAATCAAAGATCTTGGTGCTACAAAGGCATTGATCACAGAAATGACTTTCTTGGTCCAATTTGATTGTTTAAAATTAGAATAATTGGAACTACAAAGTCTTAAATAAAAATGTGGTTTTGTAGGCTCAATAATAGTAACTTTAGGCTATGGTGCTGGTGCTACAAAGTCTTAAATTACATTGTGGTTTTGTATGGTCAAAATTTTAATTTGAACTTAAGTTGCTAGAACTATAAAGTCATACTTTTAAAATAGGATTATGTAGACCCAACATTATTACTTTTTCAACTAAACTATTGTAATTATAAAGTAGTAAGCGATATAAATGTTTTTGTAGGTCCAATACAGTAATAAGTTTATAGCATAATAATGAAAGGCCTCGTAACTTTGCAGTATTTTTTTTTATTCTGAATGAAGTATACTTCAAAACTATATTTACTATGTTTGTTTTAACTTAAGTTTCTGCTACCTACTAGCTTCATATTTTTTTCGACGCCTGTTTAGTGGTGTTAATGATGCTTTTCACTTCAAAGATTCTATTTCTGGGTTCAATAACAGTCGTTTCAATTTGGTTAATCTTTTTTGCAGCTTTCCACTGACATAAATATCACTCGTTTTAAATTAGTTTTTAATAAAATTAATTACATTTCAGAAAACAATGGATTCCCGAAGTAGGAGAATTATTTCCATGGTTCCTATTGAACATAATAATTCGATAGAAAACAGAACTTTAGTTGGAACCTGGTTAGATAACTATAATTCAGAAAATCAACTCAATGATCATAGCTACAGTTCTGAACCTTCTCAGCCTTCTATAAATAATTTGTCCAGTACTCTTGATGGCAGCAAAACCTATCTTTCAATTACCGAAAATCATGCAAATGATGCTAATGATGAAATAGTTTTAACTGACACATTTAATGTTAATGCGACATTACAAAACACTGAAGCCCAAAACATACCAAGTCATGACATTTTGTTGAACGATGAATTTAAAATTTTGTCTGATAATAATGAAGATGAGTATGTGAGTGGATCTGAATATGAACCACCGAAAAAAAAGCAACTGTATAAAAAAGTTTATCCATCGGCCCATAGCTCCTCTGGTTCTAGCAGTAGTTCCAGCAGCTCCACGTCTAGATCATCTTCATCTAGCGGTTCATCATCATCCGAAAGTAATTGTAATGTGTTAATTGCGCCGTATAATGATGTAGTTCCCGAGTCTATAGAACCAAGCACTCAGAATGTAGACCCTGAGTCTATAGAACCAAGTACTCAAAATGAAGTCCCTGAGATTATACAACCAAGCACTATCCCGAAGTCTAAAAAGAGGACTAGAAATCCAAGTCAGTGGAAAAATAACCAAAGAAAAGCTTTTAAAAATAGTGGTCAAGCATATATTTCATCTAGAGGTAAAGCCGTGGCGGAAAAAAAAATTCGTCCACCTTGTACGAACACCTGCCGATTGTCTTGTTCAAATAATTTTTCCACTGACGAGAGAAATACCATATTTGAGATGTATTGGGCTCTTGGTTCTTATCAAAGACAGCGTGACTTTCTTGCTTCTTGTATAAGGCAAGTGGAACCTGAATTCCGTGTCATAAGGATTCCAAAAGGTGGAGACGTCAATAGAAAATGTAGAAAGCCGAACACAAGTTACATCTTGGTAAATAAAGGTAAAGAGTTAAGAGTTTGTAAGAAGTTCCTAATAAATACTTTGGCCATTAGTGAGAAGCCGTTACGTACGGCAATTGATGAAAAATTTGGAAGTGTAAGCCGAATTCAAGCGGACAAGCGTGGCAAACACGGTAAACAGTCAAAACTAGATACTGAAACTATAAAAACTATACGTGACCACATAAATTCTATTCCTAGGATTGAAAGCCATTACACCAGAGCTAATTCCACCAGAGAATATATAGATGGCGGTTTGACTGTAGCTGAGATGCACCGTAATTATAGCGAAAATTGCATAGCTAACAACAAGCAACCCGCAAATTACGACGCATATCATCGGATTTTTAACACACAGTTTAACATAAGCTTTTTTATTCCACGAAAAGATCAGTGTGATGTATGCGAGGCGTATAAGAATGCTGTAGATAAAGAACCTTTAAGTTCCAGCTATAAATTACATCAAGAAGAAAAGAGTCTAAGCAGAATAGAAAAAAAACAAGATTTAGACGAGTGCAAAAAACCTGATAGCAACATAACTGTGGCTATATTCGACCTTCAGGCAGTATTACCTTGTCCTATAGGTCAATCTTCAGCATTTTTCTACAAAAGTAAACTCAATTGTTATAATTTCACAGTCTCTGATATTAAGGAAGAAAAAACATTTTGTTTCTTTTGGCATGAGGGTCTGGGTAAGCGAGGTGCCAACGAAATAGGTACTTGTGTATACAATTTTTTAAAAGATTGTTCTTCCAGTAAACCAAACTCAGATATTATTTTTTACTCAGATAACTGCTGCGGCCAGCAAAAAAATAAATTCTTTTTAAGTATGTACTATTATGCCGTTTCAACCTTGCCCATTAGTTCCATAACACACAAGTTCCTAATTCGAGGGCACACTCAGAACGAAGGAGATGCTGTCCATTCGGTGATAGAAAAAAATATTCGTCGAGCAAAAAAATCTGGACCAATTTACACCCCAGACCAGTACGTAACTTTAATCCAAAATGCCAAAAAGACTGGCAATCGTTTCATTGTTAAAGAAATGAATTTTGATAATTTTTACGACTTAAAGTTGCTCTCTAATGATGTACACTTAAACACCATCAAAAATATTCATGGCGAAACAATAAAAATTTCTGAAATTAAAGCTGTAAAATTTGTTAAAAATTCTGATAGCTACATGTACAAAACCACCTATAAAAGTCATGAATGGAACGAGGCTAAAATTAAGACAAGCCGTACAGGAAAGAAAATATAAAAGATATAAACTTAAGTGCCGTATATACATCTAAGTTGCCTATTGCAAACAATAAGAAACAAGATATTCGGCAATTGATTAATGATAATATTGTGCCAACATTTTATGCAACCTTATATAACAGTTTATTTGATTAATTATTTACATACGAATGCTTTAAATATTTTTAAGAAGTTTATTTTTAGTTCTCTTTTAAAGAAAGTTTACTTAAGCTGAAAGCTATTTGAAATTGTATTATTTGAATTTTGATACTCGACTTTTTTGATAGTTTCGTTTTTGTTTATCTAAGATATCTTTGAATATTTTATCAGAAAGTTGATTATTTTATTGTTACAGATTAAAAATAATAATACTCAGTAGTTAAAAGTGTAGTAACAATACTTAAGTTCACATTGTGAGGCGTAATAATTTGTAAGTTTGTAGAATTTCTTTTATTTTTGTAGGTTAAGTAACTTTGAAAGTTTATAAATTTAAAATTTATAAGACTGATTATAAGCCTATAGGTTAATAAGACTGATTGCAAAGGTTATTGTTTCCTATAGTATATATAACGTGGGATAATTTTAGAAGTGTTTTTCATGAAAACAACACTGTGAAAATAATGCCGAATTATTTAGTAGTTTTGTAAGATTTAAATTGTTTGGAGTTATGTTTTTTTAATTAGTAGTTACGTACGAGAAGAAAATACACCAATTATTTGATTATAACCTTTCATTTTATTTAAAACCTTATCTTAAATCACAATCTGCATAGTGCAGAATTTATAAAATTATATTCATTCCTGGTGCAACAAAGTCAGCTTATGGCCCCTTTTTTTAATTTCGGCTTTTTTTTAACATTTTATTAGTAATTGAAAATAAAATTATTTCATAAAACAGTAGTGAAAGAAACAAACAATAGAATTTTATTAAAATATAAAACCTACTGTAGATAGTTATCCAGTAATAAAACGTCAAACCCGAAAAATAACTTAAAATTGCTCTCCTGTAAAATCACAAAATGAGCTGTTACGACTTTGTTGCACCGAAGGTGCGACATGTTGAAGTCTGATATAAGTCTCTTAAAGATACCCAATTTCACCTTAGGTTCTAACTTTTCTAGAACTAGAAGGCACGGCGGTTCTTGTATCCTAGTACGAAACAGTCTACAATACCGGACTATTACAGAAATAGAAGAGCTCAGCAGTGCTAGCACGGATCTTTTGTCGATCGTAAGTTTACGAATGCTCGTTTAGTATGGAGACGGTTTTGCAAGCAATAATTGAAATCTATCCATTGCCGCGCGGTCAGCTTAAATAAATGTGTTCCTTGTTAATTTTGAATGTTTGTTAACAGGTTCTACTCTTAAATAACTGTAAAATAAAAAATTACATTGTTACTAAAAACTTGCAACCGACTCCATACTATACGAGCATTCGCAAACTTACGATCTACAAAAGATCCGTGCTAGCACTGCAGTATTGGTAATATTCTCGAATGCTCAGCAGCTGTGAAAATTATTGCCCATAAAATTATAATAATTTGTATCTATAGGGCTCCAAAGACAAAACGCGACGTATGTGTTAATTTTTTTCAAAAGAATTAATCAGATATTGAGTAACTATTGTTTCTAAAAAAGAAAAATCTTGCTCTGTGGTGATTTTAACTTTGACATTTTAGGAAATAATAAACAGAGTAATGAATTCGAACAATTAATTAAAAGCTTTAACTTGAAATTTGCCATAAGGGAACCAACACGATTATGCAGCGGGACGTGTTTAGATAATTTCGCACACAACATACGTGGATCTAAAAGTAGGGTACTAGAACTGGCCTTATCTGATCACACGGCCCAAATATTAAACTGTCCGGTTAAACAAACCTATAATACACCATATTGGTTCAAAATTAAACGTGATCTAACTAAAGACAACATAATGAAATTCAAAGAATGTATGGAGGGTCTTAAATTCTCTGAGGTATTTTTAAATGAAAACCCAAACGGAGCGTTCAACAACTTCTTTGATTTATTCAAACTCGTTTATGACCTGTGTTTTCCATTAGTTAAGATTAAAGTTCATACTTATCAACGACCAAAATGGATCTCGAAAGGTATCAGGAGATGTACAAAGCACAAAAGATTATTGCTGTGGGAATACAGAATGAAACCAAGTGCTCAGAATAAAAATAAATTTAAAATATACTCGCAACGACTAAAAAATATAATTAAACTTACGCAAAGGGCTCAAAATAATTATAAGATAAAAACAGCTGACAATAAAATGAAAGCTACATGGAAATTAATAAATGAATGTAGGGCCACTCAACCGCGACATTATATTCATCAAATATCGAACAATGACATTAAATTGACAAATCCTTCAGACATAGCAGAATCCTTTAATAATTATTATACAGGGTTGTTTTGTAGGCCCTTGCCAAATTTAAATATTACGTACTTTGATATAATACGAATAACCTGCATTTTTATTTTAGTATCGCTCAGTAGAAAAAAGTAAAGAAATGGCACCTTCATTTGTTTCACGAATAGTCGTTATTGATGAATGCCCTATACACAATACGATACCATGACGCGGCACTTTATTGATTACGTTTAATAATACTACGAAGACGTAGTACTACAAGATGTTTTGTCGCGCGACAAAACATGTTAACGATATGAGGTTGCAAGGTCACACTTTGAGTTCAGTAGTTATGCATACCTACAATACAGGCAATAAAAAAAGTTACCTACACAAGTTACGTACAATCTTTTCTTCATACTTTTACAGGCTTAGAACCGGCAAATTGCAAAAGGTTTGAGGGATTTAATGTGAGAAAATGTAACATAATACTTTTAAGTGAATGCAAAAATAGATAGAAAGAAGAAGCATTTTGCACTTCGGCGTATTTAAAAAGATTGAATAAACTTATGTACATTAATTAAAGCTCTAATCTGTGTAATAAGTGATCAAAATGCATACCATTTTTCTCCAGACAGAGTCTAGCACGTTTAAACGTAAGTATTTTCATGGGCTTTATTTAGCACTGCAGTGTCACTTTGTCAAATTCACACACTATTTGGTTTTTTAAATCAGAAAGGCTTCGAGCTTCGTTCTGATAAACGATTCCCTATTTGTAAACATTATCGATAGTTAGCGACGACTCACTGTCTAATAAACACATGCGGCGCAGGTTTCGCGGGCTCTCGCGAACGCAGCTGCATTACGCGTGCACTTTCGCCGAGAATGCGCGAGCGACTGAAGGTCATGGCAACAGACAAGTGTTTCCGGGTTTGCGCCGCCGCGGCGCCGGCCGGTTTCGTTCACGTGCGAACATGTCGGTATCTTACCTGCTCGATGTAATGGTACTTATTGTCAAGAGGATACGATTGTTTTTTGAAAATTTAGACGTCTGTGTTGTAATTCATTCGGTTAAACAACTGCGCGTAGTCTTTATAGTATTCATTCGTAAAATAATATGACCATGTTGTGCCTAACATTTTAGTGAATAATATGAATTTCCGTGTAAAAAAATAACTACTTTTTTTTGCAGAAATGGTTTCTATTAATGATACTTATTACGTAAAAAAAATTTGGTAGATGTTGTCAAATGAACCCTGTATAGACCAAGTACTCAATAATGATTGTAATAACTCTGGACATACAATTAATTTTAATCACCCAAATTCAATTTTTATACGACCTACGACCCCTGACCAAATTTTGACAATCATAAAATCTTTAAAGGACTCAAATAGTACAGGATATGATGACATAACAACAAAAATAATTAAAGAAGTAGCAATCTATTTAGCACCAGTATTGAGTCATATAATTAACTTATGCATAGAACATGGTGTCTATCCTGACAAACTTAAAATGACAATCATACAACCCATATTAAAAAAAAAACAAAATGACAATGAATGCATGTCATCCTTTAGGCTGGTGGCCATGATATCTATATTCGCAAAAATATTTGAAAATGTAATTTATAAAGCGCTAAATGATTTCTTCGAAAAAAACAATTTACTTGCAGAAGAGCAGGTTTGGTTTAGGAAGAATAAAGGAATAAATTTGGCTATCTACACTTTTCTTAACAAAGTTAACAAACGTAGACAATAAAACACCAGTATGCGCGTTATTCATGGACCTAACCAAAGCGTTCGATTATGTTAACCATAAAGTATTACTCGATAAACTTTGCGCATATGGAGAAAGAGGAGTGGCATGGAATCTGTTAAAATCTTATCTATATAATAGAATGCAATCTACCCAAATAACGAGAATATGCCCGAAGTCACTTACAGAAAGGAACTTTTACTCAAAATACAGACAAATTAAACATGGTGTCCCACAAGGGAGTATCCTAGGGCCATTATTATTTCTTATTTATATCAATGACCTGCCCAAGATAACATCACATTCCATGGTTTTATTTGCGGATGATAGTACATTAATCTGTTATAATAAAGACATTAATATTTTAAAATCGGACATTAATAATACCTTGACTACGATAATGAATTGGCTAGTAAAAAATAATCTACAAATGAATTTAAGTAAGACACATATAATGAACTTTACAAACAGAAATAATAACGCAACAAATTGTAACATTGACTTTTATGGACAACAAATAAAAGAAGTTAAAGTGACTAAATTCTTAGGGCTAACAATTGACTCAAACCTAAAATGGAAAGAACATTTAGAAGGTGCGTGTAGTAGATTGAATCAATTTTCATACGCCCTCCGAAAGTTGACAAACTAGTAAACGAAACAGCTGTATTATCAGCATATTATGCTTACGTAGAATCGGTCCTGCGGTACGGAATAATATTTTGGGGAAATTCCACACCTAAAGATACAATTTTTAAAGCACAAAAGCGTTGTGTTAGGGCTATATTTAATTTAAAAAGCACGGAATCATGTAAACCCTATTACAAAAAGTTGAAAATTCTGACTTTCCCATGCCTTTACATTCTTGCATTTTTTGAAAAACTTAATAGCAAAAGGAATAAGGACACTATTTGTACTCGACCTCGTAATACCGCACTGTTTACTGAAAGTTTCTTTGGGATGGCACCAAAAATTTACAACAAACTGCCTAAGGAAATCAAACAAATAAACAACTATAATAATTTCAAAAAAAGGCTTAAGGCATTTTTAGTGGACAAGTGCTATTACACATTAAGTGACTATTATAATGATAAAATTGTTAATTAAATTAAACCAGGTAACCAATACTAACTTTGTTAATCTAATATTAAGTTACTCTCATTTTAAAATATATTTTATGTAATTAGATTATCATAGTAGAGAATTTCGTTATTTTTTATGATTAATGTATAACTATAAAATGTTGACTTTTGTATACCTATTATTATTATTTTCTCTCATTCAAAACTATAATGTACATGCCGCAATGGTAAAATATGGCTAGGACAACTTATGTATTTAACTGTAACATCATGTATTGACCTATATTCGTACAAATAAATGAATTGAATTGAATTGAAAGCAGCTCCTGGAGTTCCAGCCAGATACAAGCAGATGCGTAGCATTCCCTGTCGACATCGAGGATGTCAAGATCCAGCGAATCAGTGTTGGGACCTGGATTGTATTCTCTCAGAACCCTATACTAATTACTGAGACTTGCGGCCATGATGAAACCAAAGAATCTCTACATGGTACTTACATGGTGTCTACAACGGAAAACTGTTCCCTATTCCTGCACCGTGTGAAGCTAAACTACCAGCGGTCATTTGCTGAAAGTATCCGGTTCAGAGTTACACCTATTATTACCTTATCTGATCTTAATTACCAGAACTTCAGCCTCCAACAACCAATTAACATCAAAAGCATGAACTTGGAAGAATTACGAAGTTTCTCATGGATCTTAAATAGTGACAGTGAAAACAGTGAAAGTGATAATATCGATTATAATATTATCGATACAAAAAGTGTCAGTGCACCTACCCTTTTCTTGTATGTACTAGTGTTAAGCATAGTATTTTACCCTCCGGCTCATCATGTTGAATTCTTAAAATGTTGAATTCTCAGAATGTTGGATTCGCGAAACGTTGAATCTCAGAATGTTGAAATCCTAAAATGTTGAATACTCAAAATGTTGAATTCACAGAACGTTGAATCTCAGAATGTTGAAATCCTAAAATGTTGATTTGGCTTATTCCGTTTATCCACCCTAAAAAAGCCACCCTAAGGAGGATACTCGGAAACGCGTGTCCTTCTATCCACCCTGAACGGGGTGGATAACCGTAATTCATATAATATGTTTCTTCCGATTTTTTACCCCAAGTACAGTTGAATCAAATCAATATCTTTTAAGTTTTAATTTAATATTTATTGTTAAGCGAATAACATAAAATAGTCTTAAAATCTAAATTGTAGGTACATGGTACTATAAGATAGAAAGCCGAAGCGGGGCTGGTGGTTTTTTATAAATTTTGCAATATGTCCAGAAAATGACCAACGCTTATTTCATTATTGAGTAGACGTAGTTGCGTATCCTGGATAAATTCGTCCCTTTTAATGTATATTTGCAATCGTATTCTAAATTTTTTTGCTGCAGCAGACGTATTAGCGAAGAACTGTGCGTTTTTTTGCACGCATTCCAAAAACTTAGCTAAATGTGGATGTTTGTCTTTAATTTCATGTGATATTGTTTTATGCCAGGTTTCTAATGAATTTGTTGTCCTATGAGTCACCCCGAATGAATTCCAAACAGCCACAAAGGTTTCGTCCTTGAGCCATGTTTTTTCAAAATATTTCACAAATGCCGCCATATTATTTTCATCGTCTAATAAAAATGATTTCACAAACAACCAGCCTTCATTAATCAAGTTTGAAGGTAATAGTGGCAACCTTGCCGTAAGTAACACTAATCTTTTTGTATTTGGGTATTTATTGATACCTAGCTTATCTGCTCGTTTTTGAATGGACTTCACATAATGAAAGTAGCAGCCATGTAGCAATATATTTGGAAATACACTTTTTAATGCTCCCATTGTAGCTTTTTCGTAGTCGAGCGTGAATGTTGCGGGATTCCATGCAGGAATTTGGGATTTGATTAAATTAAGTACCGTTAAATAAGTGCTTTTCTTTCTGTCACTCATAATTGCAAATGCCAAAGGTATTATATTTGTTGAAGTCGTGGTACTGTTCATATCAGCGTGTATACTGAAAACTTGGTTAAACGGTTTGGGGCATATTCTAAAAGTTGCATCGCCAAAGAAATTTTTGAGTTTACCCATTTGGTCTCTTGCGAAATTGTTACAGAATATCAAAATCCGAATATTGTCTATTTCATCTATGAAATCAGCTAATAAAAAGTTCTCGTATTTTTTCGGCACTACAACTTCGGCAACTTTTTTAAAATTAAGTTGTTTTAAACCCAATGCTGCATTTCTATGTTCATATAAAGTAGTTTTAATTTTTGTAAATTCAGGAACTTCATTTAGTAAGTCGACATCATCTTCATTAAGTAACGCTACCATGTTTTTATAGATTTTCGGCACCGGATCTAGTGAAGTGGTTACTTCGTTGATACATTGGTTTATATGCGAGTCAATTACATTTTTAGTGAAATCTTGTTTACATAACTGTATGTGTGGTTTTGTTTTCATCACAGTATTTTCCTGTAACAATAATGTTGGATGATGCTTATACAAATAATTAAAAGTTAAAAAAGTTTACATTTGAAAAACAAGGCTATTAAAAAAAAAACATTTGACATTTACAATAAAGCAATTTAATTATAAATTTGCTAAAAATAAAATTAATAAATTTGACTGTGCATATTCCACTATGTCATTAAAAAGTAAGTACATTATAGAAGTATCCTGTATAATATATTGAATCAATGTTTGTCGCTACAAGTTATTACGACACATTTTTTAGGAAAGTACGAGTATGTGCCGGACACAATAGACGATGATATGACTCAATGTGATAGCCAAGAATCATTGGATATGGCAGAAAGTCAAAGATGGGATTCAATGGCAGTTAATATAGGCGATAAAGAAACCACGACTGAACGAGATACTCAAACGACTAGTTCCAGCTTCAGCTCGTCATCAACCCAAACTAATTTTACTGCTATTGACGAAGAAAAAAATACCTTAGCTAACAATGCTTTTGGGGCGTTAGTTGGGCACGAACTGGGTAATGTATCTTTATTTAAAAGAAAATATGTTATGTGCAAAATCCTACAACTATTGGATAATAATTAATTAATAATACTTTTATTTACCATTACAGTAATTGTCCCGACGCAGTGGTTTATTTTTCGTTTAGCACACAGCCAATAAGTTGTTTGATTTGCGTATGTTTTCTTAAAGTGATATTGATAACCATTATGTAAAGCTACTCGACCCTTACCCCTTGTCAATATTTTTATTTTTTCAATTAAAGACATTTTAAAGTTTAAATCAAGCTATTATAATGTTATACTTACTTACTGTAATTACTTTTTAGCAGATTCGTTTTTATATTTTTCCTTAAGTTATATATTTAGTTTGTAAATATAGAAATATATATAATAATATAATAGAATATATAATATATTGGAACTCCTTACTGCAATACTCAATTTACTCAATACTGGCCGATGTGTCATAAAAAAAAAAGAAATGACATGTCAAGCATTTTGACAACGTCAGTGGGAGGAGAAGAAAAAGGTCCGCTGAGGAGAGATGTGAGGATTCTGAAGAGAAAAAAAAGATCGGGAGAGAACGCTGGAGGACGGCTGACCGATCCGGGAAAAGCCGCCGGCCCTCCCCGGCGACGACGTCCTGGCTCTACCTGAGGCGTCCTGCTCTGCTCGGCGCTCTTCACGGCTGCGGCCGTGCGCTACAACCCTCGCAGTGGTTCCTACCGCTGTGAGCGGCCTCCCTGCCGCTAACTTAGCGGTTGTTGGTGGCTGCCTCCACCACTACCGCGGCTGTGAGCCGCGGTCTCCTACGGCGTCAACTGCGGCCGAGGGCCGCTAGCTCCAAACGTCTAAAATTTAACATTTTCCCTACAGTGCTATAGTGACTTTAAGTGCCTTTCTCGTTTTGTAAATTAAAATTAAAGTTTTTTAAGTGTTAGTTAATAGTTTTCTTCCACTTCAGCACCCTATTGAACTGCGAGCGACGGACCCCCTTCCGGGAATCGGCGCTTCGCGACAGTTTAGCGCCCAACGAAAGAAGACCCTCAAGGTATTTATAGTTAGTCATTTGCTTTATCTAAAGTCCCAACACTATTACTACACTACACCTGCTGATATTTTCCAAATTCTAAAACAACTCTACCTCTAGAGTATAAACATTTTTCCATTTTCCAGAAATTACTTTGGCAAATTACGTATATTTAAATGTAAAACAACTATATCTCTAGTATAAACAATTCTTTTTCCAATGAGAGCTTAAATATATTTGACGATTTTCCAAATTCTAAAACAACTCTATCTCTAGGGTATAAACATTTTTCCTTTTTCCTGAAATTACTTTGGCAAATTACGTATATTTAAATGTAAAACAACTATACCTCTAGTATAAACGATTCTTTTTCCAATCATTTCGACAAAGTTCAGGTAGCTCTCTACAACGCACACACCAAAAACTCTGAGCGGTATAACCTTCGCCGTTCTATAAAAGAATTACAAGTAGGCGAGACGGTATGGCGTAAAAACTATACCCAAAGTAACGCTGAACGTTACTATTCCGCTAAACTCGCCCCTAAATACATAAAATGTAGAGTCATACAGAAACTCTCACCTTTAGTGTATATATTAGAAGATACCGACGGCATTAGAGCTAAATGGCATATTAAGGACATTAAATAACTATAAACAATCTCAACAACGTCTTTACTTCTTTCTCTAAAAAGTACATTGCGTAATTTATCTTTGTATTCCTATTTTTGTTTTTTTTTTTTTCTGTACATATATATATATTTAACATTGTAAGTACACGTCACAATAATTTATATCAGCTGACTATTCGAGTTCTTCAGCTTGATATTTTCACTTTTTTTATCCATCATCTCTCGTAGTAACGGGGAACCTGAAATGGACAATAATTGTAAATATTTACTAAACTTTCCTAACGTGGGTTATCTACAATAACCACATCCTTATCTTAACACGAGTTATCTAAAATAACTCACTTCTTCTCAATTATGAGTTATCTACAATAACTCATATCTACACCTCTCTCACACTCTTCTACACTGTACTACATACATGTGGGACTCTAGATGGAGCGGTTGACTACTCTATAAAAAAGCCTCAGCGTCGTATAAGGGTCTTAAACAGGAGCGGGTGACGACTCCTTAAATAAGCCATCGTTAATGCCAGCTGCCACAGCAGTCGAACCGTCGGTGCTGGAGTGGAAGCCATGGAATGTGAGCTCCACCTCTATGTATGTAAGTTGATGGTTATTCTGATGTATGAAAGAGATGTATGAAATGATGCACGACTGTTCCTAACCACCAAATTCTAGTTTCACACAAAAAAAAAATTTAAGAGCAATTTTTTTTTCATGGGGTCACGGGGAAATATAATGTTATACTTACTTACTGTAATTACTTTTTAGCAGATTCGTTTTTATATTTTTCCTTAAGTTATATATTTAGTTTGTAAATATAGAAATATATATAATAGAATATATAATATATTGGAACTCCTTACTGCAATACTCAATTTACTCAATACTGGCCGATGTGTCATAAAAAAAAAAGAAATGACATGTCAAGCATTTTGACAACGTCAGTGGGAGGAGAAGAAAAAGGTCCGCTGAGGAGAGATGTGAGGATTCTGAAGAGAAAAAAAAGATCGGGAGAGAACGCTGGAGGACGGCTGACCGATCCGGGAAAAGCCGCCGGCCCTCCCCGGCGACGACGTCCTGGCTCTACCTGAGGCGTCCTGCTCTGCTCGGCGCTCTTCACGGCTGCGGCCGTGCGCTACAACCCTCGCGGTGGTTCCTACCGCTGTGAGCGGCCTCCCTGCCGCTAACTTAGCGGTTGTTGGTGGCTGCCTCCACCACTACCGCGGCTGTGAGCCGCGGTCTCCTACGGCGTCAACTGCGACCGAGGGCCGCTAGCTCCAAACGTCTAAAATTTAACATTTTCCCTACAGTGCTATAGTGACTTTAAGTGCCTTTCTCGTTTTGTAAATTAAAATTAAAGTTTTTTAAGTGTTAGTTAATAGTTTTCTTCCACTTCAGCACCCTATTGAACTGCGAGCGACGGACCCCCTTCCGGGAATCGGCGCTTCGCGACACTATGATTTATATTTAAGCACATACAATAATATAACTGGAATGGAAATTAATTGCAATGATATGTGTCATTAAAAGATACGTCTAGAATGACGTAATAGTCACATAGAATGTTAGATGAGTAAACAAAACTATTTTCAGCTCAAAGAAGAAGGTAAGTATGTACATCTAAAGTATTTTAATGTTCACGAAGTTTCTTGGACTGGGTTTGTGTATGTTTTTGTGTTAATGACTGTACTTAGGCAGGTGAGAAAAACGGAAGAAACATATTATATGAATTACGGTTATCCACCCCGTTCAGGGTGGATAGAAGGACACGCGTTTCCGAGTATCCTCCTTAGGGTGGCTTTTTTAGGGTGGATAAACGGAATAAGCGGTTGATTTCGCAAACATAACGTCTTACAAATTGTTTAAAATTAAAAAATTAACAGTCACGGTCATTTAGTATTTTACACATACGTTTTTTATTTTCTTTCTTTTTAGTCAATAAAGTTGGTTCTGACTATAACGTTTATTTTGAGATTCTAGAAGGTGGACGTTCACACCGCCACTAAAATGACACTCATATTGATTTTGCACAAAAAGTCACGTCCTTCATCTTGAATCTCCAAATAAACGTTATACTCCGCACCAGCATACTCAAAAACCACTAAAACTATTCCTATATTAATTTGTTTCAATTGCGCGGCCACATTTTAAATAATGGAAATAAACATTAAAATGCGTTACGTGTGATTGACACGACAGTCAATCACACTCATCCATTTTGGAAATTAGCCCATTTCATTGGCTGTCGTGATTCGTATCAAAATATCGGCAAAGGTGAAACCATGTAGTACTTAATAGTTCCATGGGTGAAACGCATTCTAATACAAAAATTAAACAAACTTTACAGCAGCCGTGTCGCCGCTAGCGCCATCTGGAAAACGCTTTACGTGTGGATACCCATTGTTTTTTTAAAGGGACAAAAGTGATTTGATAATTTTCGGATCATAATAATTGACTTCCTTTAATAGGGTTTCCGGTTACATTCAAATCTCCTTGAATTATCTCTAAACCTACTTCAGATACTGCTGGCCACTTATAACGAAATGATAGGTAAATGATAAATGTCATTTGTATTTACCTTTTTCCTGTCTATTGTATTATTTGCTAGCGCAGACTATTTTTTCTGGAATCGATAAATTAAATATCGTTTTGTGATGAATCCTATTAACGATGTTAAATTTTTTAAAAATCAAAAGAAAAAGGACGTGTTGATTTTAAGGGGAAAGTACATTATGAGCAGAGACCGAAAGTTAAATCATGATGGAACGAGCAGATGGAAATGTACCGATAGAGAAATGTGTGCGGCCACCGTTACGTTAAGTAATGATCTTACAAGAATATTAAGGGAAAGTGTTCATAATTGTATCAAAGACCAAAATAAGATAAAAATAATGGAATTTCTAAATGATTTAAAAGAAGAAGTTTGCTATAATTTGAATCCCATTGAACAAATTTTTGAGAATAAGCTACATAACTTTGAAGAACGAAACCCAGATATACCAATTTGTGATCTACCCACATACTCTTCTACAAGAAGTTCTCTATACAGATCGATGAAGCAATTTTTAGATTCAGATAAACTTATTTTTAAA
The DNA here is from genome assembly GCA_944452665.1 of Stenoptilia bipunctidactyla. NCBI lineage: Eukaryota > Metazoa > Arthropoda > Insecta > Lepidoptera > Pterophoridae > Stenoptilia > Stenoptilia bipunctidactyla. The sequence goes on from OX101741.1 coordinate 16,456,694, forward strand.
AATCTTGAAGATGTTAAGATTCCGAAGGGGATGACCGAGAAGTGTGTTGTAATTGAAGATGGAGACGTTGAAAAAATTATCATATTTTGTTCGCGAAAGATTTTAAAAACATTACATTCAGAAAAAAGTGTTTCATATTACGGCGATGGCACTTTTAAATCCAGTCCATTACCTTTTTATCAATTATATATATTACACCTTGACATTTTTTCCGATCAAAAAAGCATTAATATTTACCCAGTAATTTATTCATTTTTGCCAAATAAAACCCAAAAAACATACACACGACTATTTACATTGATAAAAAATGAGTTAAAAGTAAACATTAAGTTATTCAAATGCGACTATGAAACCGCCCAAATTAACGCAGTACAATGTATACAGGGTGACTGGTACCAAACCCGCCATAGCAAATTAGCATATAGAGGAGGTCATTTGCTAATTATTGGACCTTACTTTCCCTAACTAAAGTTTTATACTTTAGGAGATATGTCAATTTTTATACATTATTGAGATTTTTCCAAAATTTGACCTTAAAGCATTCGTAACTTTATTTTTCGTCATTAGTTTAGAGTTTTTTTATTATTTCTTGGTAGTCATTAACATTTGTGAATAAAATACGTCGGAACTTCCCTCAAACTAGGGTTAAAAAATAAGACGCTTATGCTTTTAAAAAAAATCAATAAAGAAAAATTACTTTGCGATCAAATTCAACCGGAAATAATAAAAAAACTACGGCGTTTTAATAATTTATTCTACTCTAAATTAGTTCTCTAGTTTGTCACCTTACCAACGGTACTAAATTTGCAACGGAAAGTTTGATTCGCTAAACATCGGTAGGATTTTCAGGTCAACCAGTCATTTTGATCAAAAATAGTGAAGGTCCCAACGACAGGATAAAGCTAATTTAGCAAAGTAGTTTTTGCAAATTTATGAGTAGGTATTAGATAATAGAAATTGAGTGCTTAGTGTACTTAATTTTTTTTTTTACTTTTACCATGTAAAGCAAGAAATCAGGAAAAGATATCGAGCATCAAAAGAAAAATTTAAATAGAGTTGAAACTAAAAATTCTGCTCGAATTGCTGCCCGCAATTTCTGATACATGCCCGATATCTTTTCCTAATTTCTGTGGTGGTAAGACTGAGCCTAATTTCTTCTTTCATAACAGAAAACGCATTATTAATTTTTTGAATTAACTCATCTTTTGTAGTTACTTCTTCATTGTAGACCAACTCTTTTCATTTGCAATGACAGTTTCAATGACTTTTAGACGTCAAATGAAAAAGATGAGGTCGGACCCATCTCTATGACATTTAAGTTGTTGTCATATATGCTTTTCCTTTCCGTTTCGTGTGCTTTCACAAATAGTTGAGTAGACACAGGTATAAATAAATAAGACATTTCGTTTTAAAATGCCGGGATACACAAGGGAAGAATACGCCGACATGCTGCTGGCGTATGGTGCTGCACACAGTAACGCCCGCAAAGCGCGGCGAATTTACCAGAAGCGATATCCAAATAGACGCTTACCTGACCGTGACACATTTCCTACCACATATCGTCGGTTTAGAGAAACGGGTAACTTGAACGTCAGGGTACCCCAAGCAGCTGTGCGACAATTACCTGTTGAAATTGATCAGCAGATTTTGGCAGCTTTTGAAGAAGATCCCACGACTAGCACCAGAGTGGTAGCTGCCGCTTTGGGCGTCAGCCAGTGGAAAGTCTGGTCAGTGATGCATGGGGACCATCAACACCCGTATCATTACACGCCAGTTCAAGGTAATTTTGAGTTTATTTATGTACCTACTTACACTAAAGCGACCAGTGTTATCTTTAGAATTAAAGAAATTATTAATATTACGACGAGCTTCGATGTAACATAATCCAAATCAAATTTTGTCTTTAGAATAACATTTACGTAAATAATTAACAAATGGAGTGTTGGCAGGGCTTGAAAATGGCGACTACGAAAGGAGGTTGAATTTCTGTCGCCTCGTTCTTCACACCGATGTCGACGACCCAACATTTCTGGAGCGTATCCTTTGGACCGACGAGTCACAGTTCACCCGAGAAGGCATCACCAATTTCCACAATCTGCACCACTGGTCCCATGATAACCCCCATAAAAAGAGGGTTACATCGGTCCAGCGGAAATTTTCTGTTAATGTGTGGGCCTGCGTTATTGGTCGTAATATCTTTGGACCCTATTTCCTACCAGACATTTTAAATGGGGGAAATTATTTAGAATTTTTAAGGGACGTCTTGCCTGATCTGCTGTTGGATGGAATAACCGACGACACGCCCATTGTGTTTCAACACGATGGGTGCCCGGCGCATTTCAGGCTGGACGTCCGAGAACTTTTAAATAGTTCATTCCCCGATTCATGGATCGGTAGAGGTGGGCCAATTGAATGGCCAGCTCGGTCGCCAGACTTGACACCTCTCGATTTCTACGTTTGGGGCCGGGCCAAAGAGTTGGTCTACAATGAAGAAGTAACCACAAAAGATGAGTTAATTCAAAAAATTAATAATGCATTTTCTGTTATGAAACAAGAAATTAGACTCAGTCTTACCACCACGGAAATTAGGAAAAGATATCGGGCATGTATCAGAAATCGCGGGCAGCAATTCGAGCAGAATTTTTAGTTTTAACTCTATTTAAATTTTTCTTTTGATGCTCGATATCTTTTCCTGATTTCTTGCTTTACATGGTAAAAGTAAAAAAAAAAAATTAAGTACACTAAGCACTCAATTTCTATTATCTAATACCTACTCATAAATTTGCAAAAAATACTTTGCTAAATTAGCTTTATCCTGTCGTTGGGACCTTCACTATTTTTGATCAAAATGACTGGTTGACCTGAAAATCCTACCGATGTTTAGCGAATCAAACTTTCCGTTGCAAATTTAGTACCGTTGGTAAGGTGACAAACTAGAGAACTAATTTAGAGTAGAATAAATTATTAAAACGCCGTAGTTTTTTTATTATTTCCGGTTGAATTTGATCGCAAAGTAATTTTTCTTTATTGATTTTTTTTAAAAGCATAAGCGTCTTATTTTTTAACCCTAGTTTGAGGGAAGTTCCGACGTATTTTATTCACAAATGTTAATGACTACCAAGAAATAATAAAAAAACTCTAAACTAATGACGAAAAATAAAGTTACGAATGCTTTAAGGTCAAATTTTGGAAAAATCTCAATAATGTATAAAAATTGACATATCTCCTAAAGTATAAAACTTTAGTTAGGGAAAGTAAGGTCCAATAATTAGCAAATGACCTCCTCTATATGCTAATTTGCTATGGCGGGTTTGGTACCAGTCACCCTGTATATAGAGATGTAAAGGTGACAGGTTGTTTTCAACATTTCAACAAAGCAGTATGGAAAAAGGCCAAAGAATTAAAATTAGCTAAAAGGAAGAACATCAATGGATCGAACCATAAATCAGGAAGAAATATTGTGCGATTGTGTGCTTATTTTGTGTTACTCCCAGCAGCATACATGGTCCAAGCTTGGCAAGAAATTTCAAATAGAGCTCCTGATTCGTCAAACATGCACAAATTTTTAAAATATTTTAAAAATGAATGGTACGTCAAGGACCATAATTTAATAAGTTGTGCTAACGATGCACACCGAACTACTAACTCGTGCGAAGGTTACCACCGGAAGTTGAATTCCCGGCTTCCTAAAAACCCGAATTTATTTCGCGTTTTTAAAACCCTTTTAAATGAAGCCAATTATTATGAGCGGAAGATAATTCGATCTTTTTTTGTCCCATTAAAAAAAAACCGGAAGGCAAAGGATATTATTTTTGATATTAAATACGCAAATCTTTTTAAAAAATTATCGACGCAGAAGATTACTCCAATACAATTTCTGAGAAAAATTGTATATATGAGACTTACATTAGGATTTTAAATATTACGTTTGGATGTTCTTCAATTGGGATATGTATAAAGAATTCTATGTTTTAAGTTGGGTTAAAATCTATATGTGTGCCAAATTTTATTCAAATACGTTCAGCCGTTTTTGCGTGATAGCGGAACAAACAAACAAACTCACTTTCCGATTTATATTATTAGTAAGGATTTGTAGGATAGGATAACAATGAATTAGATTTAAGATTACCTAATAATTTAATTTCCGGTTTTTAAATTCGTGGACTAAAATGACATTTCCAGTGTTGCTGCGCTTCGATAAAAATCGTGAAAACCGAAAAAAAATTATTTTTTAATTTTGAAGTCATTTGTGTTTTTTTTTTTATATAAAAGTAATTTTATTTTTACATTTTTAGTTTAATGTGATGTGGTGTATTTGTTATCTTCCTTCTAAACTTAGAATCACTTATGCGGTGGGATAAAAAACAAACAATGACAATTCAGTACATATTACACTCAATAAGCTAGCAACATTTTACATTTGCATATGTCAAATTAGTCCACGGAATTAAAAAACAGACAATATGTATATTTAAGATTACTTAAGAATTTTGCATTTTATTTTAATAACATTTTATTCATATTTAGGCAATTTGATTTAGATATAGGTACATTTAGATTTAAGATAGAGTTTTGAATAAAACACATTTGTAAAAATGTCGTCGCCTTTTTTGTAAACCACTTTATTTGCGAATTTAATATTTTAGCCCCAATTATTTTGCAAATTCAACATTTTAGGATTTCAACATTTTACGACTCAACATTTTGCGAATTCAACATTTTAGGACTTTGATGAATTCAACATTTTAGGATTTCAACATTCTGAGATTCAACGTTTCGCGAATCCAACATTCTGAGAATTCAACATTTTAAGAATTCAACATGATGAGCCGGAGGGGTATTTTACTCATGTATTAGATTATGTATTACTTAAGGGCGAAATCATCGGAACCCGATCGAAATCTCAGTGGAACCCGATAATTTCGCGCTTGATGAGGGAGGAGTTATGTAGCGGCCACCGGGACGCGTTATTACTTTTTCTCATGAAAATGCTAACGCAGCGTCTGCCGTCCAGACGCTGACGTCCGGTGCGTTGCGAATTTAGAGATAAGCACTAGTTTTAAGCTTCATTGTAAAACCTAATATTAGATTCATTCGTGTTAGACATAAGCCTCTGACTACACGTCTCAATAAAGTAGTTTTTATATTTAAATTAGTTTTTAAAAACTTATTTCCCGCTCCCGAGATCTTGACTACCTACTTATTAATTTTTGACAATGATGATTCAGTTAATTATATGTGCACCGATAGCTTCAATTCCTGGATAAGTAAAAGTATGTATAAAAAAAACCTATGTATAATTCACATTAATATACGTTCTATAAAAAAACATTTCTCGGAACTTTTACTAGTGATAAATAATTGCATAAATGACATAGATATTTTAGTTATAACAGAGCCTAACATTGATTTTTCTTTGTTGTAATTTTATAAGATTAGCGGATTCGATCTAAATGTATACACTTATCCGCGCGTGTGAGTGAGATGCCTGTATTAACGAATCATGAGCGCACGGCAGAGTATGTTTCCATTGTTTTTGATTGGCAAGGTGAACAAGTTTATGTTATTTCTATTTATAGACCCCCAAGATTAAATAAACAAAATAAAATAAAAGAATTCTTAACATATTTTCAAAAGTTTTTACAATCTTTACCTATTAATACAAAAGTTATTATATGTGGGGATATAAATATTAACCTTTTAAATATTAATGATACTAACGTGAAACTTTACGAGGACATTTTGGCAGAAAACGGATTCGTTAAATGTATTCATGATGTGACAAGGAGGGAAATATTAATGGGAAATATAGTAGAATCTTGCCTGGACCATATTTATGTTAAATCGCCCACAGCACTTATAAACTCTGCAGTTATAAAGTATAAAATTTCAGACCATTATTTTATAGCAGCAGCAGTACAATGGAAACAGACCCAGCCTAAAACAATAGTAAGTACTAGTGCCGCGGGAAGCGTAAGCGCGGGGGACGCAGGCGCAGCGGACGGCGGCGGAGCGGACGTCACCGCGCGCGCAGCCACCGCTACCGCCCCGCACCCCCCACGCTCGCCTCCACCGCGCTCGCCCTTGTGGCGTGTTCTCGATAACAGTTTGGTAAGAAAAAAACTATTAGAAACCAATTTTGAACATTTATTGAGCTTCGAATGCCCTTTAAAACTGTATGATGCCCTTACTAACCTGTTTACAGACATTTACAACCAATGTTACACATTAAAAAGTATGTCAGGGAATAGGGACAGTAGAAATGAAAAATACTGGATAAATAATAATTTAAAGAATATGGTATTAGAAAAAGACAGACTGTTTAAGATATGGTGTAACGAACCAAAGAATATGATAAAGAGGCTTAGCTATACTAAATATAGAAATAAATGTCAGAAAGCAATATTAAAATGTAATATTGAGCATGATAAAAAAAATATTTTAGACTGTAATAATAATATTAAGAAAATTTGGGATAAAATTAATTCTTTACTGGGTTACAAACAATCGCTGGATGAGCTTATACTTAACAACATGAGAAATTGTGGAAGCACACACAAAATTTGTAATCGATTCGCCGATACGTTTGCTAATGAAATTAAACAAATAAAGCACTCATGTGATAAGAAATGGTTAAACAGGGACAGTTTTAGTAACCTATCGAACATGTGTATGAGGTGGCGACCGGTTAGCAGTAATGATGTTAAACTAATTATTAAAAGAATGGATAAAAATAAATCCCCGGGTAGCGACCTCATACGCATGTCAGATCTTAAATTTATATCGGATAAGATTAGCCCTATATTAGCTAAATTAATAAACTTATCTGTGAAAAATCATAAATTCCCACAAAAACTAAAAGAAGCTATCATTCGCCCAATCCATAAGAGAGGTGATCATAAATTATTTTCTAATTATAGACAAATAGTAATATTATCAAGTATCGACAAAGTAATTGAGAAATGCATCATTAATCAAATAGGTATATATTTGCAAAAAAATAAAGTAGGTACTAAATGAGTGTCAACACGGTTTCCAGAAAAATAAAAGTACAAACACATTATTATCAAAATTTACGGACGAAATTAATACCCATTTAGAAAACAAAAAAAAACCGTTATAGCCATATTTTATGATTTCAAAAAGGCCTTTGAAACTTTGGAAATTGGAACCCTCTTGAATGGAATGGAGGAATGCGGCCTGGGGCAGCCGCTGAAACATTGGTTCAGCGACTATCTCACGGCGCGCTCTTATCGTGTAAAAATCGGAAATACGCTCAGTCAGGAGAAATCGGTCTCGTGCGGGGTCCCGCAGGGATCGGCATGCGCTCCGGTGTGCTACCTAATGCACGTGAACAGTCTGAGCGGCGTGCTGCGGCACAGCTCGGCGTACATGTTCGCCGTCGACCTCTGCACGCTGCGCGCCGGCACCGACCTGGCGGACACGTGCCGCGCGCTGCAGCAGGACGTGGATGCGGTGGTCAAATGGTCACATGATAATGGTATTGTATTAAACTCAGATAAAACTAAACTATTAATAATTCAATCACCGCATCTTCGAACTGTGGACTCTCCACTGTCTTTAATCACGCATAGTTTTGAGTGCTTTCACAAAAATCAACTGAATTGTCAATCTAAACCTATTGAGAACGTTAGCTGTATAACTTACCTAGGTGTTAAAATTGATACTGCTTTTTCTTGGTCTTCACATGTGGATTACATATGCAGTAAGTTAAGAATATTGCTTGGTAAATTCTATCATTTAAGTTTTAAAGTCCCTACTAAAATACTAAAATGTTTATACTTTGCCTTGGTAGATTCTGTTATAGGTTACGCTCTTGACTGCTATGGCTTGACTAACATTTAAAACATATATAGATAAAATTGAAGCACTACAAATAAGATTTTTGAAACTAATCTATACATATAATAAAATGGTAGGAAAGTCAAAACTGTACATTGAATATTTTTTTAAAAAATACTTGGGGTATGATCTACAATCGAAAAAGAAACAAAAAATATAGTTTTTAGAATTTTTGTCTGTTTGTCTGTTTGTCTTTCCGGGATAAACTCAAAAAGTACTGCATGGATTTACTTCAAATTTGGCATGAAGATAGTTAAGAAGTCGGGTCAACATATAGGCTACATATTATCACGCTATCACCTAAGGGGAACGAGCAGTGACATGGCCGGAATTAGGATGGAGCTATGCCCTGAAAAAAACACTCATGTAGAGCGATGTACAGTATTATGTCATAAATATTAAAGCTTATTGTTTTTTTCTTTACAATAGTATAAATTTCATGGTCAGGGAATTTGCGAGAGCTCCGGTAAATAGGTTCTTTTTTTGTTAAGTGCCTAGATGATTTTGAATAGCAATGATTTTAAATTCTCAGTTTTATAGTCAAAATAATAGGAGAAATATAATAATATCAATAAATATCAATAAATAATCAGTGAATGCTATTCAATGTATGTAACACTCTAAATGTCGTTGTACCGGGTAAGAAAAGGGTCTAAAATCGTAACACCAAGTAAAACATATGATGAGTAGGATGTATTTTGCAGTTGAAATCTATGGTTTGGTGGAACACGTGCTTTCTAATTAGTCCTATCACTACTACCTATCAGTGACGACTAGGAAGAACGCCTTATATAGTATAGTATAGTATATGGTATCTGGATAGAGGTCCCAATCTTCGTCATCTGCCTATGATATTAAGAACTTGTCGTCTACTTATATGTATTGTATAATATACTTTATATATTTTGTATATTATTGTGAATTCCTTATAGGGAAGTGGTCAAAAATATACAATTGGATAGGCAATAAAACATTAACTTAGGCAGAACTTTATTTTTTATTGAGTTCTAATTGGGCAGTGTTTAAAGGAAAGTATTCTTTACACTGAACAATATATTTATCAATGGATTACATACAGCATTACATTTACAATACATTTAAACAGTTATACAATGCAAGATAACCATGAGAAACGCTTCCCCGCGTAGTGTTGATACGGAGATAAGACACTTTCAATATTTTCATCAAGTAAAATATACATTTATGCACTGTTTCTTCAAGGGTTTGGTGTGGCACGAGTAACGCCTGTCCTTAACAGAGCATCCACATCAAATTCATATGATGGGTTGTTTGGTAGAGATCTTTGATCAGTTAACCTGAGCGCAGGCTTTGACTGCTTCACCGGACACGATGGGTAGCCCAGTACTCCGTTATGTAAACCTTTTTCATCGCGTTGGTTGAGCAATACATAGCATGCGTTGCAAATCAATCCATTTAAAGGAAGCTTAAAAACGTGTCATTGTGTAATGCCCTCACTAAAGAAATATCTTTTGGGTTAACTCAACTGTTCACAAGTAGGTTAACTTGGTAAAATATGAAAATAATTAACACCTATTGTACAGAAAACCTTTCATTCAATATGTTTTTTAAGTTGTAAATGTCGTTGTCACTGTGCATTGACAGACAGCAGAGTGCGGGTGCGGGCGAAGTTAAAACGTAAAAACACACAAAATCAACTAAACATACTTATTAACTGCAACCATTAGGCATTTCTTTTCGCATTGTCTAGAGATTTTTAAAATATTTAATAAGTTATTTTCAACTAGCTGTTACGCGCGGTTTTACGCGCGCCAATTCAAATTCCGCGGGAGTATCGAGATAAAAAGTAGTCTATTTGCTATTCCACACTGTAAACTATCACTATGCCAAATTTCATCCAAATACATTAAGCCGTTTTGCCGAGCCAGAGGAACAAACATCAAGACATGCATACATCCATCCATTCAAACCAGTGTTTTTTCACTTAGTATTATTTCCCTTTCCTTAGAATTCGCTCTTCTGGTAAAAGTATTGATGCTTTCCGATAGATGGCACTATTCTCAACACGGAAAAGATTATGTTCCATTTTAAACCAATAGATGTCACTTTTTCTCAACGGTTACTGAAAAAATATATTGGGCTTTAAGTAGTTGATACCAAATTAATATTATTTTATCCGCTATATAAGATGATATATTTAATATTTAAATTGAACCATAAATACAAAAAATCGTAGATTTTTCTAATTGGGTGCGTTCTACGCAGTTAGAGTAACTAATTGGGTGCGTTCCAAGCATATGAAAATGTCTTTTTATGACTGCAAAAAATACCCAATACATTATTTAATCCACAGTGGATAGTGACATGAAATAGATTTTATGCAATGATTTAAAGTTAGGAAAATCTTGAAGTTTTTTGTAATACTGCTATATAATACTAGTTGTCAAATCATTGACAGCTCTACTATGTTGATGCACAAAATGTCAAAACGAAAGTGATTGAGAGCAGTCTCTCATGAGTGAAGAATGAATTTTTTCATTCCGTTTCCTCCTGTGACTCGTGATTGTGCTCTGGATTGTGTTTTATAAATTTTCTACAACTTTGGCAAGCTCCCGGACTCTGAATTCTTCGCATAACACGTTGGACTTACGCAAGTTACAAGGACACCGAAAAAGAAAACCTAATAAATCACGCAACTGCTAAATTGTTTTTTATTTACTTCAATACATATACTTTGATTGAACTGCTGGATTCATCATACCCAAACCTGATTAACCCGTAATTTTATGAATCTAGCTATTCCAAATTCTTAAGTTATTGTTTAAAATTACCCTTCTTGAGAATACAAGCTAGAGCGGCGCAGCTGGGTTTTGGTTGTCGAGGTACGGTTGTTTTCCGCTAGATCGCGCTAGTACCAAATTTGTTAGTGACGACTCTATACCAGTATATAAGTTACTCTATGATTCAAACTTTCACATTTATAATATACAAAATTTTAGTTTGCTTTTGTTTGATAGATGTCGCTGTACGTCGATTAAATCGCGCAAGAAGAGATATAAATGACTTAGCCATATTAGTAGACTACTTTTATTCATCCTCACTTTCACAATTATAATATTAGTGGGATAATAATAGTTGCTGTACAATATTTTTTTCTATTTTATTCTGAGGGTTCTACCCTCACTCACAACATTGTTGAACACATATTTTATTTGTCAGTTTTTGTCGCAAGTTCTAGCATGGACGTAATAATATATACGAATCGTCCATGAGTTCTAGAGAAATATAATTATCTACTGCTTAGCTATCATTATCTGTGTGCACAGAGCAAAGTAATATACAGGTCTGTGTGTAAATTGTCAGTGTGAAAATTATTTCCTGTTATATTTTAAACTCAAAACAATAGAAATGCCTAGAAAAAGGTCTAATTTATCCCAATCCTCAAACGATTCTCGGAGGAAAAGGTTAGCTCTATCGTGCGAGAGTGCTGAAGCGCGAGAAGCTCGACAGGAAAGCGACCGGGAGCGCCACGCTGAGTCTCGCGCGTCAGAGACCTACACGCAGCGAGAGACGAGGTTGAGTTCCCAACGCTCTCGGACAGATGCCGCTCGACTTAGTGAGAGTGTCGACGCGCGAGAAGCTCGATTGGAAAGCGATCGGGAGCGCCACGCTGAGTCTCGCGCGTCAGAGACCTACACGCAGCGAGAGACGAGATTGAGTTCCCAACGCTCTCGGACAGATGCCGCTCGACTTTGTGAGAGTGTCGACGCGCGAGAAGCTCGACTGGAAAGCGACCGGGAGCGCCACGCTGAGTCTCGCGCGTCAGAGACGTACACGCAGCGAGAGACGAGGTTGAGGTCGCAGCGGAGTCGCACTTCTCTTTCTCGGTCGATCGAAGATCTTGAACAGCGGGAAACCCGGTTAAGAAGAGATCGCTCTCAGCATGCCCTTTTACGGTCGTTGGAGACCGATGAGCAGCGTGAAGAACGTCGTGCAGCTGCTCGGCAGCGGTACCACGACGTACGTGGCGATACGTCTGCTCATCTATCGCAAGAACGGGGCAGAGTTCAAGAGATTCGGGAATCTTAGTCGGGCGAACAGCGTGCGGCACAACTAGAACAAGATCGTTTGCGGCGTAGCATAAACCAACTTTTAACATCAGACGATGAATCCACGGTTTACGATATGGAAGAGCAACCGTGGCTAAATAAAGAAGGAAGTGGATTTATGTACAATGTTGCGATTAACTACGCCGCACATGGAGATATTGGCATCTTAGAAGAAGTGTGTGCCCACTGCCAAGCCCGCAAATGGAAAGGAGAGCCCAATGGGATGTGTTGTGCATCTGGTAAGGTACGCTTGGAGTCGATGCAAGACCCACCAGATCTATTAAGAGCCTTACTAAATGGAGAGCATCCGAAGTCCGGCCATTTTTTGAATAAAATCCGAGCTTACAACAGCGCCTTCCAGATGACTTCGTTTGGTGCAAATCAAATCGTTGAATCAGGGTTCATGCCGACATTCAAGGTCCAAGGGCAAGTTTACCATCAAATCGGTTCGCTGCTACCTACAGACATTCCAAAGTTTTTGCAAATTTATTGAAGAACAAGCATACCTGCGAAGTAGACATATCCCCAATTTGGACCCTGATCCGGTCAGAGGATTGCAAAGTATGTTGCATAACGTAAATCCGCACATTGGCAACTTCAAAGCTGCCCTGGCGTCGGTGCCTTTTTTTTTTTTTATAAGTGACTAAACCTGCGTTTGACCTCAATCTCACCTGATGGTAAGTGACGATGAGGTCGAAGATGAAAGCACACGGGTTTAGGAAGGAACTGGCTCTTTATACAATATTGCCGGAACACATTACCGCCGGAGCGGTAACATTTGGCGGCAGACTTTATATAAAGGGTGGTCGCTAGCCAGGCGGACTCAGAAGGGATCCTACCACCAAGCCTGAGAACGAGCACAACCGCTTTAAGTTTGTCATCAGCGCAGATAGAAGGCCGATTGCAGCCCATCCGGGGCGATATAATGCGCCAACGAGGAATGAGGTAGCTGTTCTCTTAGTCGATCAGGAGTGTGATAAAAGAGACATCGTTTTGCGCACGCATGATGACCGGCTTCAAAGAATCAGCGAGACTCACCGCGCGTACGATTCTCTTCAATATCCGCTGATGTTCTGTCGCGGGGAGGATGGCTACCATTTCGCCCACTACAATATAGACCCCCAGACAGGGTCCCCAAATTTTAACAAAAAAACCTCCGCCATGCAGTTCTACAGCTTCTTGATCCAACTGAGGGTAAACAATGGTTCTTATCTCCACCATTACCGTACGTTCTTTAGTCAGTTTCTGGTGGACATGTACGCCAAAATTGAGACAGAGCGTTTGGTATTTATAAGGTCCAATCAAAGAAAGCTGAGAGCTGAGAACTACGTCCATCTCAGAGATGCCATGCAGAATGATACAAATGCTCAAGATATAGGAAGGATGGTCATTCTCCCCTCCACCTTCACGGAGGTCCGCGGTACATGCACGAGAGGACCCAAGACGCATTTTGTTACGTTCGAAAGTTTGGTCGCCCGGACCTCTTTATTACCATCACTACCAACCCAAAGTGACCTGAAATAACAGCTCAACTCCTTGCAGGACAGGCTTCGTACGACAGGCACGACTTGATCTCTCGCGTATTCCACCTGAAGTTGAAGTGCCTTATGGATCTTCTAACAAAGGCAAAAGTGTTTGGTGCAGTCCGATGTCATATGTACTCCGTGGAATGGCAAAAACGCGGCTTGCCACACGCGCACCTGCTTTTATGGTTAGAAGAGAAGATCAGGCCCAACCAGATTGATCAAGTCATAAGTGCTGAGCTTCCGGACCCTGACGTCGATCCTGTTCTGCATCAGATCGTGAAAAGTCACATGGTGCATGGCCCCTGTGGCACGTTAAATCCAAGTTCACCGTGCATGAAAGATGGACGATGTACGAAAAGATTTCCAAAACAAATTACCAACGAAACCATTACTGGTGAGGATGGATATCCCTCATACCGGCGCCGATCACCAGCAGAGGGCGGGCATTCCACTGAGCTGAGCGTGCGTGGCCAGACGCAACCAATCGATAACAGATGGATTGTTCCTTACTCACCAGTACTGTCAAGGACCTTCCAGACGCACATCAACGTCGAGTCGTGCACCAGCGTCGAGTCGATCAAATACATCTGCAAATACGTCAACAAAGGGAGCGATCAGGCGACGTTTGCTTTACAGAGCACTGATAGAGACGAGATGACCAAGTACCAGTCTGGTCGCTACATCAGCACGTCTGAAGCGGTTTGGCGGATACTGGCGTTCTCTATACATGACAGGCATCCTACTGTCATGCATTTAGACGTACATCTAGAGAACGGCCAGCGCATATATTTTCATCCCGACAACGTTGCTGAGCGCTTGAAAAATCCGCGCCAAACAACTCTCTTGGCATTTTTCAGGCTCTGTGAAGTCGACCAGTTTGCGAAGTCCCTTACGTATGACGAGGTGCCTTCATATTACACTTACGACAAGCAAAGGGGTGTATTTAACCGACGTCGACGAGGAGGTGCTGTGGCAGGTTTTCCGGGAATTTTCAAGGACACCGCATTGGGTAGGGTGTATACCGTGCACCCGAATAATGGCGAATGCTATTTTCTGCGGTTGTTACTTCACACAGTCCGAGGCCCAACGTCTTTCGCTTTTCTGAGGATATTTGATGGCGTGGAGTATCCCACTTACCGCGCAGCCTGCGTAGCACGTCACCTTCTCGACGATGACCAAAACTGGGATGACACCCTCATGGAGGCGAGTGTCAGTGACAGTCCCAGCCGCATGCGTCATCTGTTTGCCGTCATATTGGTGTTTTGTGGAGTCGCGAACCCGGTCGCTTTGTGGGAGAAGTATCGCCATCATCTGTCTGAAGATTTTCAACGAGCTTTGAGGCGTGCTACTGGAGACGAAGTCGAAGTAACTGATGAACGCGTACTGAACACCCGTCTCAGTTCACTTCAAGACATGGTCATTTCTATTGGCGGCAATCCACTGTTCGAATATGGGTTACCAGCTCCCCAATCATCACCGCATCGAGACCGTGGAAATCGGGAGTATAACGCTGAGACAATATACGATCCGGGTGAAATGACCACCATACGAAATGACCATGTCGCTTTGTTCTCTTCAGAGCAAAAACAAATTTTTGACACCGTCCTTGAAAGCGTTAGGCAAAACCAGGGTAAAATGTTTTTCTTGGATGCTCCTGGTGGAACAGGAAAAACATTTGTTACCACTGGCATACTTGCAGAGGTCAGGAGGCAAGGCAAAATTGCCATTGCTGTATCGTTGTCGGGAATCGCTGCCACACTGCTTCCGGGTGGCAAGACAGCACATGCCATGTTTAAAATACCCATCAATTTAGAGAGCGCCGAAACGCCTGTTTGTGGTGTGTCACGTAACAGTGATAAGGGAAACGTACTCAAGGATTGCTCTCTGATCGTATGGGATGAATGTACGATGGCTAATAGGAAGGCAGTTGAGGCCGTGGACAGAACCCTGCAGGACATCCGCAGGAACGAACATTTGATGGGTGGTGTTACAGTTCTGTTCAGTGACGATTTCCGACAAACGCTTCCCGTGGTGACGCGGGGATCGAGGGCTGACGAGGTGAATGCTTCGTTAAAACGATCTTCGTTGTGGTCACGAGTTCGTACGCTGCGCTTGACCATTAATATGAGAGCTCAGCTCGGCGGCAATGCACGAGCTCAAGAATTTTCCGATGTTCTTCTAAGTATTGGCGAAGGCACTCTACCAGAGGAGAGAGGTGGTCAGGTGGTGCTTCCAGAGTCTCTCGGTAGAGTTGTATCCAGCTTAGAAGAGCTCATTCGCTGTGTGTACGGGGACATCAGTCGTATACCGCACCAGCAGAATTCTTGGGTGTGTGAGCGGGCTATTTTGACGCCCAAAAATGATCAGGCTGCAGCAATTAACGAATGCGTTCTCTCGGAAATTGAAGGGAATGAAGTGGTCTACACTTCTATAAACACTACCGTCGAGCAAGATGACGCCACACATTATCCCGTGGAATTTCTGAACTCCCTGTCAGCAAGTGGACTTCCAGCGCATATGATCAAGCTGAAGGTCGGTGTCCCGATTATGCTTCTTCGGAACCTATCTCCTCCGAATTTGTGTAACGGGACCCGCCTTAAAGTCATCTCGCTCCACAGACACACCATTGAGGCGGAAATTCTTACGGGTTGTGGCGTCGGCGAGGCAGTATTTATACCACGCATTCCCCTCATACCTCATAGCTTCCCGTTCCAGTTCAAGCTCGTACAGTTCCCCGTGAGTGTTTGCTTCGCGATGACGATCAATAAGTCGCAGGGGCAGACACTGAGGGCAGCGGGTGTCGACCTCAGGACGAGCTGCTTCTCACACGGGCAGCTGTTCGTCGCTTGCTCCCGCGTCACCAGTCCTGACTCTCTTTTTATTTTGGCTGCGTAGAGCCAAACCACTAATGTTGTTTATAGAGAAGTCTTATGAACAACATTAGTTATTAACAACATATATTATGTTTTCTTACCCTATTTCTTTATTAAATTAATTTTTTTTATTTAAATTTAACTTTATAAAGAGACTGTAACCAGCAGTCAAACTGCGCAAGCAGTTTTGCGGGATATGTATAAAAATGCGCATTGTAAAAGTTTTTTAATAAAATAATAATAAATAAATAAAAAAATAAAAATTATATAATAATTACTAACGCATGTAAAGTAACACCTTTATCCTTGTTTGTATTGCGACTTCTATTTTTACACCCCCGAAATGAACAAGATAGCATAATTAAGTCTTTATGTCAATATTTTAAAAAAAATAATCTATGTGAACGTGCACGACAAGCGCTCATTAGAGACTGTCACAAGACTTGTGCATGCACCTCTTTCAGTAATGACAATATTTCGTTAGTTCTTTGTACTGAAAGGGCATATCTATGGATTTAAATGTTTGGGGGTAATAATATTTTAAGTAATTATTTTTATTTTTATAACTGGTGAAGAAAATGTTTTTTTAGTAGATTTTTAAGGTTTTGTCTTGTAATTTTGGCTTTAATTTCAGTAGGTAAGTTATTAATTAGGTGAGGTATAATGTAACTTGAAGTCCTCCGCCCGTATTCATTGTGGAAGTTAGGTTTACACAGTGTTTTATTGCTGATGCTTCTGGTACAAATAGAGTGGGTTTTTAGATTCTGTATATCAGTGCGGACATATTGTTCTAGAAGTATATTAAGTTCCACTTGTTTGTGAATAGGTATAACACCGAAGTATTTAAAAAGTTCGGCAGAATCCTTAAAAGTGTTTTGAATTTTTTTTTAAACCATTAAAATCTACATTGTAGTGAATAGATTTGGTCTAAATACTAAGAAGCATCATCTAAATTGCTCATACATATAAACACAACTAAAGCGCTTAAATCATTCGTATTCTCCGTCCACAAACTAACTAGATACTTGCAGCTGACCATGACCTACGTCTGAGTATCTTCTTTGGTCAAAACCAGTCTCTTTTAGCCGCCGAACCGATATACACTAACAAATACCGTAGTGCAGTATTTGATAGTGGGTATCAGGTCATGAGAGACAGAAAACGGTGAACGCTTCGGGCAGAGTCAAGCAGAACCGTTTTCATTATTATTACACAGTATCTATTGTGTACGAAGTATGAATAGTATAAAAAACATTATTTTTTAATTTCAATGGTTTATCAGAAATTATGAAAAGCAAGTAACAAGAATGGGAACCAATATTAAATAAAAGTGTAAATAAATAGGAATCAAAAAGGTACTTTTGTGTACAAAGTTTTCACAAATTGCACGACACAGACCAAAAAGCAATAAACAGTCCATAACTTAAGAGTGTCTCAACCCATTTATTATATTACCATAAAATATAATATACAATAAAAATATCCTTTGATTTATCACAAACTAATAGGCGCTTACGACTTCTATATTAACTCCTCCTTCCTTTAGGCGATACTGGGCGATAAGCTTTGGGATTCGTGTATCTTTCTCGTGTTGGGCTGAAAGGTAAGAACAAAATTATGAAACTAGTATGAATTGCAGCAACGACAATTATATGTGGGCTTCTGCGGGGTATGCGAGTTATCAATTATTATAATAATACTTTTGGTATGGCGTATACATAGGGCACAATAAAAGTTTTGCACTTCTGTCTGATCAGAACTATTTGAATTTCGAATGTTATATTTTTTTAAACGATTAGCTACCTTCTTAGTAATACAAAAATTGCAGGAGATTGTTTTTCATCACACAACGAAAATGGAATGAAATAGAAAAGATTTTCGAATGATGATTATTATGATTTTAAAAGTTCTCTCTCTCTGCAAGACTGCGCCGTTCGTCTTAAAAATGCTTTTTGCTGAAATTGAAAGAGGTAGGGTTTTTTCAACCGACGTCCAAAAAAAGAGGAGGTTCTCAATTTGTCTGTATGTTTCTTTTTGTGTCTTTGTTACACGATATTTCGGACAATTATGAATCGATTCTGAAAGTTTCATATGATAGAAGATACATCATAGTTGGTCACATATAAATTTCATCGAAATCGGTTGAGTACTTTATTGAAAATTTCAAATTTTTGAAACAATATGTATGATTTTGGAGAATGTTTACGTGGATGACATTCTAAGAAAGTTTTGACGTGAAGTCGGTTTTATAATGCTCTGCATTCGTTGATTATTTGCATGACGAATTTTGTAAACGGCTATTTGAAGAAAACCCGCGGATTGCCTATGAGACAATTCGAGGACTATTGGGGTTCGATATGAGCCCAATACAGAAAATTTTACACGAAGAATTAAAAGTTCAAAAACTTTGTTTTCGTTGGATCCCTCATGAACTGATAGCGGAGCTCACATATGCTACTGAAGTACGACAACAGACATTCTTATGCTGTTTATGACATTGACGAAACGTGGATTTATTGTTTTACCCTACAAAAACAGAAATATTGTGAATAGTGTTTGAAAATGAGAACAGGCCAACAAAAGTGAGCCAGGCGAGAAACTATTGTAAAAAATTGAACGCATTTTTTTCCAACCAGGGGTCTCATCTGTACAACTCCACTTGAAAATCAAATGAGTGCTAATGACGAATGGTATTCTTAAATTTGTTTACCCTGAGTGTTAGAAAAGGTTCGCGAAAGATAACTACATCATTACAAAGCTTTTACGGCCAACAAAACAATGTCATTTTTAGCTTCCGAAAAAGTACAACCCCATCAAAGTATTTTCCCCAAAATCAAAGATTTGATGAGAGATTTCAAAACGGGAGACAACTCATCTGCGCAACCTTTCAAGACCACTGTAGGAATATTATCTGGACCGCTAGCCTTTTTCTCGTCTAGGTGCAGCAAGCATTTAAGAACCCGCTTTTAGCTAATATGAATGGTACCAATTGTAGGATTTTTTCTTGGTTATCTAGAAGAGAATTTTCCGCAAAGATACTGGCAAATAAATCTGCTTTTTCCTTAGCGGTGTGGGTCAGAGAACCGTCAGGTTTCCGCAGAGGCAGCAGCGACGGGCGACAAAACTTCGTTTTGACCAGAGGGTGAGGGACCAGAAAGCATTACTTCCCGAAGGGTATGAGGTCTCCTCATCTCCTCTGTCTCCAATACAGCCTATGTAGGCAAAACGAGCTCTCTTAATCACCTTTTTGCAGGACTTGGTGGCAGCATTGTACTTCTTCTTCTGTTCATATGAATCCACGGCTTTGCTTCTGCGAGCGTTAGCCCAGGCTTTGTACGCTTCTCGCTTACGCTTTTCTGCGGCCAGGCGTTCAGCACTAAACCTTGGGCGAGCTTTGGTTTTAAGGGACAGATCAGCATAGGGAATGAGGAACTCCATTTGACCTATCACATTTAAGACTGCATCAGCTCAGCGCGATGGATCGGTTGAATACACGCTTGCCGTCACGGATAAGATGCGAAGAAATGTCGCAATTCATCCCAATCTGCCGACTTGTAACGCCATACTCGCCTGAAACCTTTTGGTCGGGTGTCGGGTGGCAACTACTGCGATACCGATTTCACGAGACAGAGATCGGATGTCCCATAGGGTGCAGTGACGGACACCGAGTATCTGTCCGGATCGTTGTCAGCAGAAAGTCCAGGCAATCAGCAGTGAGGCCAGCAACGTCTCTGGTGTGTGAAGTTAAAAGCCTCTCTACCAGCATGGTCAGTGTCCTGAAACGGGTATAACCACTGTTCGTGGTGTGCGTTAAAATCCCCCAAAAACACCAACTGCGCTGTGGGCAAACGATGCTGAATCTTGTCCGCCGTACTGCTGAGATATTCCTAATGACCTAAAAATAATAGCGTAAACCATTTGGTCTAGGACGGTATCTATGTGAACCCACGTAACTGAAAGTTCCGGCACTTTAAAGTTCACACTGACAACAGATAGTGTCACTGGCATACATGTAAACCCCGGCGTGCGGGTGGAATTTGAACTCCAGGGTAACAGGAATCTTTAACTGGGTAACAAAGGTATGCCGAGTCTGACGGATCACAGATCTGCGTCTCCGTTAGGAAGAGTAGGTTAGGCCTCTCTGTCTCAAGGTGATGGTGGACATCATGGAGATTAAAGTGCACTCCTCGGATGTGACAGGAGTGCACTTTAAGTGAGAGAAAGTGCAACCGCTGCGAAAGCTTTGTCTTCTTTATAACTTTCATTAACTTAGGAGTGGAGTGAATAGGGAGGAGAACAGAAGTTAAATGAAGCGCTGCAAATTGAACCAAGCAACTCGATAAGAATAACGCACCTTTGGGGAATTCGGTCGACTGCGACTGCGGAGACGCCCAAAACCCCCCGAGGTCGCCGTCGGGTCCTCTCAAACCGGTCGCCAGCCGGCACGATGGAGCCACCTGGGATTTTTCGAGAGGTGGCGGGGCAGCCTTTTCCATATGACTGGCGTGCTTCGGATCCCACTCCCCTCCAAAACGAGTTACCCGGTGAGTCATTATCCTACGAGTAGAAAACAGTTCTCCGATGCGGCACGATTACTCAGACTTATTCTCCTCAATGGCTACACTAAACATCATTCCGGAACGCGACTAGGTTACTTGGCGGCATGGTTTTGTTTAGTTGATGGTGACAAGCCGCGGCCTAAACCTACTGCCAGATTTTACTGCTCGTTTAGCGCAACCCAGGGACCACGTACCAGTGTTGGAATGAATAAATTAATTTTAAATAAATTTGATTGATTTCAATCGGATTAAATTAATCACGATTGGAATAATCATGATTAAAAAAGTAATCGTTACGTTAATCAATAATCACTGTTCATTAATTAATTAACTTGATTATAAACTTATACATCCATCAATGTCATATCTATATAAAAGAAATTATCTATACATATAATAAAACGGTAGGAAAGTCAAAACTGTACATTGAATATTTTTTTAAAAGAATACTTGGGGTATGATCTACAATCGAAACAGAAACAAAAAATATAGTTTTTAGAATTTTTGTCTGTTTGTCTGTTTGTCTTTCCGGGATAAACTCAAAAAGTACTGCATGGATTTACTTCAAATTTGGCATGAAGATAGTTAAGAAGTCGGGTCAACATATAGGCTACATATTATCACGCTAGCAGTGTTATAATCGTAGGTGCGTTTGGTGCTGCATAGCGTTCACGCAGACGACGTCGCGGGCAGCAGCTAGTGAAAAATAATTACACATACTCACATATCTTAAAATATTTTTATTTATTACTCAAAAAGCACATATATAATTTCCAACTTTCAAATACACTGAATTCTAGTTTTGAATATTTCAATCAACTTAAGTACCTCCGATCTTTAAATTTCTAATTTTTTTTTTAAATAAGTTGTAAGATAATTTGTGTGTCCTAGCTTTATTTAGCATAGCTGCAAAAGAAAACATTCTTTCTACGGAGCCAGAGGACGGCATTGGTGTTTTATACTAAGTAAACACTTTGCCTATAACAGAATTACTACGTAGAAGCTCGTGTTCTTGACTTCCCTCAGCAAAATAATTAGTATAATAAATAAGCAGTTAATCAAATCCAAGATTTAAGATTATGATTAATAATTTTAAGAAAAAATTTTGATTATGATCTTAATCATTAATTTTGAATCGTTAACCAGATTAACTTTGGGCCAAGACTGCCACGTAAAAGGCATCGAGGCTGAACCTGGCAACCTGGCAAACGCGAGAAAAAAGGACTAATATATAGTCCTTTTTTAAGTTACGCAAAACTTGAACTGTGATCTACATAATTCACTTGATATCGGTGCACGTTTTCACTTTTTTACTAGAATACATGGGACATTTTCACAAAAAGTGTACACTAAATAATTTTGATGAAAAATTTTCAAGTTATGATATATGCAATTTTTAAGAATGATTTGCATTTTCAATATATTAAAGTATCTAAATATATATATATTAGTGATTTATACTATGTATTTATAAAAATATAACTATTTTAATGCATATCTAGGTAACAAAATAACTCCATTCCGTGACCAACATTAAAGTTCTTATTTATCAAATAAAACAAAACATAACTGGTTTTAAGTAATGTAATTAGTTAATTCTAAATACAAACATTAATTAACAATAACAAAAAGAACAATAAATTTTAATTAGCAGTCAAAAAACATAATTAAATATCCATTACGTTACTCCGTGGATAAAACAATATATTTTTTTTTGGTTTAAACAATACTAGAATATGATAGGAACTTTTCATATATTAAAATTATCAAGGAACATTATACTGAAATTAAATAGAATTAAATAACACGATGAAAATCTTTTCAACTTAAAACAATAATCAAAACATTAAACTAAAAATACAGGACAGTCACGGAATAGACTGTCTCGGTAACGGAATATAACTCTTAAGGATATTACACATATGACAAGAAAAATGAGATCAATAGTAAATAATCATAACAAATGTTTCGGTCGCCACGTCTTAAAAAAATCTTAAATAATTATTAATAATCTTCTCCGAAGCATCTGCGACATATATAATCAAAATATGTGTTGCCCTCACTGCACACTGTACAAAAAAAGTTTTTACATGCCATACATTTAACTATGTCAGTTGAAGTAAATCTAATATTCTTTTTGCACGTAAAACATTGGTAACCACGGCAAACTACATTCCTAATTGAGGGGTTATTATTGCGTGTGTTTTCTTTATTGTCATAAGATCTTTTTTTAATATTGATTTTATTATAGATAACAGAACCCTGCCGCTTATTCAAATAATTTAAACTGTCGCTAAGCTTGCTAGTCGTAATCTGATCTGAGTTATCTAAAATTGAATTTGTTGGATATTTTTTTATTTCTTGTTTTATAGGCTCAACTTTCTCATCTTTTTTACCATTATCCTCAGATTCTAAACATTTATTTTCTTTATTCACAACAGGTAGGTTAGATTGTAAAGAGTGGTTCCTTTCATCAATATCTTCACAGTATACTACTTTATAATTTAAATTGGAACTTTCAAATTGAGTAGAATTATTATCCTCATTTAAAATTAAAATTGGTAGGTTTGATACTAAATCCGAATCGAGTAGTGTTTCAAAATTGTTAAGCTCTTCTAAGTTGTAACAGGTTCTCAATACATCTGATTCATCCGGGTTTAATGACAAATCGCTTAAGTCAGTGTTATCTATAACTTCAGAGACAAGGTTTTGCATGTTACTCGTCGATGGTATCAAAATAGAATTACTTGGTTTATTAATAACAGTATCGTTGGTGAGAAAGTGTTTTTTTATGGCAAAACATTCACAAATCTGCTCCCTATCTATTCGGCAAAAACAACTTAACACCCTGTGTTGAATCTGTAGCGAGCCAGCTACGACTACTATTTGATGCACTTGCATTGTGCCTGGTACAGCCTTTTGAACAATAGGAAGTTTGTTTTGAACGGATTTAATTTCAGACTCTTTAATGTAGAAGAACTGTATTCTTTTAGATACAGATTTGAGTATCTCAAAAGCTTCCATACCGTTAGTTATATCCCGCCCATAAGACACCTGTTTGTCCAGAGTTCTTTTTACAGATCCCCCTATCCCGTCAGCTACACCCTTGCCGTGTCCGCTCTCAGAAAAGTTCCATGTTGTCACATCGTAACCAAGTTCTGTCGTAAAATAATTTAACAAAAAGAAGTTTTTCTTCTGCCTATATTGAGAGCTGGGTCCATCTGAGAAGAAATGCAGGCGTTTTACCACAGGAAATTTTTCTTTAAGTATATTAATGACAGGCAAGAGATGCGCCCAAATAGCACTAGGTTCGTGATTTTTGCTATCTGAAATAGAGCAAAATGACTGTGAACCAGTGACTGTGTACATCATTCCACAGTGCAAAGTTATTTGACTTTTACTTGCCCCGAAGTGCGTGGCCTGCACCTCCTCAAATGATTTGCACTCATAGTTTTCACTAAAGTCTACTAATAATAAACCTTCATCTGGACACAAGTTTGCAATTTTTTCTCTATATTTTAGTTGCTGATGTTTATTGTTGTAAACGTGTATCATAAAAGAGGGCATATTCTTTTCAAAACTTTGCATTACTTCTTTAATCATTCCCTGTTTTCGATTTTTTACCATCTTTTTAGTCTTCATTTGTTTAAGTATCCCATTTTCTATTTTTTCATACGTGTGATCTATTCTCTCCCATTGTCCCCAGTTCACGCATTTAGATAAAGCTTCTCCTGCTAATGGATATAACAATTTTAATCCCTTACAATTGGCACATTTCCCATACATACAACCAAATGAATGTGAATTACAGGTCAATTTTGCAATTACGTCTGTGAGGGACTTGATATCTGTTGGGAAAACTTTGTTTCTCAGCAAAGTTGAAAACAGCATCTCCATGTTGCTATGTTTTATGCATAAACAGGTGTCTCGTGTATGAATATTAGGTGACAATATGAATGCTGGCTTGTGTCTAAAAAAAGTAGTAAAACCGAACTTCCCTCCCTCATTTCTGTATATTTGGTATAAATTGAATAATGTTTCGGTGAGATAGCGAATTTGATGTTTCTTTTTATTGACCGTTTTGCACTCTTTCTTCCCACTAGTACTACGACTTATATCATCTCTCATGTAAAATAATTTTAACTCTTCTTTGATCTTCATAGTTTTTCGTTCTGTTAGGCGTTTTATTCGTATGCGACCCTTTAAGCCCAATATACTTGCAACATACGTTTTACATTTATTTGTCTTCACCACACTAGTATTGATAACACTCTTAAGGGTACGCTTCTCTTTTTGGTTCTTAGATTTATAAGCTTCTCGTAAAGCACATTTCATTACTTTTTCCCTTGCTTTCATTTTATCAATGTTATTTTGTAAGTTATCGATATTTCGCGAAGTTTGTTTCTTTAAACGATAAAATCTCTTGGTTATGTTGTTAATATTGTTTTTAAGTATTGTATTCTTATTAAGAACAGTTTCGACCATACGTCGCAATTTCCTGATAGTGTTTATATGATTTTTGTTGTAACATTTATTTATAGTTCTGGGTGCTTTTATCAAGGAGGTGGATACCATCTCTTGTTCGTTGTCAGTCATTGTTGTTTCGTTTCCTGCCTTTTTATCTGTACTTTGAGATGTTTTCATTATATTTTTCTCTTTCTGTCTTCTTTTATACTCTCTCCATTTCTTTCTTTTGTCTATCTTCTCGTTTTCTGATAGTTCTCCAATTTTTTTATTCTTTAACTTAATCCTATTTAAATCCTTTTTTTTAAACTCTTCATATCTAGTGGGGTCTTTTTTCAGTTTCTCTCTGTACCTTTTCATTTTCTCAGCAGGTGTAAGTGTCATCTCTAAATAATAAATTGTCTATTAGAAGATACATTAAGTATCTACCTGTATTAATTTGTATATAAACTTATCAGAATTTTCATAATAGCCTGCTTGTCTTTGACTTTTAATTAGAATTGTTTGTTTTTTAATTTATAATAGAAACATTGTATAATTCTGTGCCATAAAAAATTAAATCTTTGTGATACCTTATCTAAGTAACAAAACTAAGAATTGAAAAAATTTCTTATTATTTTTATATGCGAATTACTTATTAACGTATGTATGGAAGAAAGTTATAGTGATAAATATTTTTGCAGCTGAAGGGATTTTCTTTGTGAACATTTGTTTGGTTCACTATTAATTACAATAAGTACATTCATCTGGACAAAAGTGGTCATATATAGCACAAATTGTGCATTGTTGACACCAAAAAAAAACAATATTTATTAAATCCTTTAATTTGGTTCTGTCACGTACGACAAAATGGTACGGTTTGTTATTAGTTGTAGTTGGATATTTACATCCAAAACAATTTACTGCAATACAAAAATGGGTGACTTCCCACGGCCACACAACTTCTTCTAGTACCAAGATATCATTTTTAGTTAAGAAATTATCGATGTCCGCTATAACAACCATTTTTATAGATCAAATAATCTAAATAGGTATACCTACTACTAGTATATACCTGAAAATAAAATTATTCTCATGTGAAAAGGCACCAACCAGTTCATAAAAATAACCTACAATACCTAAAAACAATTACATGTAGTGTGTATTCTGCTTAAGGATTCAATTCCGAAACTTTTTCGTTCCACATCTACGTTACCAGTGTTTTGGTATCGGAATGGAAGTAACGGAAGCCTTTCTTGTTTTTAACTTAATTCAATAACTCTTTAACCACTAACTTTATCAAGGAGTAAACTTAAGAATTGAATTCGCAGCAAGTTAAAGCATTATTAGTACAATTTGCAAAATAATACAATGAAAACTTACTTTGATATTGGTTTCGGTTGGTGGAAGATCGAAATCGAACCGTCGGCACTGACGCGCTTGTTCTTGTCTCTCGTCGGCGCAAAATGACCGTTCATAGTGGGATGTCAGTTTCAAAAAGTAAAACTAATGTTACCAAGCGCAATAAAAAAATCTTTTAGTAGAAATTCTATCAATTTTTTTTATTAAATAGTGATTTCGGAATGGAATTTTCCACTGTTACCAATTCGTGCCTCTGTGTTATTTTATTGATTTAATGTTAAATAATAATATTAAATGAATTCAATTAATTTAAAACGAAGTAAAAAATACTATTCTGTCTGGGTAAGTCAACTTGGACGTATATTATTTTTAACGAAAGCCGTAATTACATTACATATAATTTGTCGAATTGACAGGACAGAGCAAAAATGACTACCATTTAGGTTTAAAACTGAAAAAAAAAAGTATTTTTTCTGTAAAAAATGGTCAAATTATATAAAATTTGGGAGAATATGAACAACAGATTATGTATTATGTATTATTTTTACAATGGATTAAAAAATATATGTATAAAAACTATCATGAAGTTATAGGACAGCCCAAAAACGCTATGTACACTTTTTGTGAAAATGTCCCACATACTTCCCCAAGAAAAAGAAATATGAAATTACCTCGTGTCTGTTGAGTTTTTATTCAGCGTACTTGTTTTTGAATTCGTGACTTTCACACAAGATTTATCTTTACTGCTTTGACTGTAAACAAAAAAATACTTTAAGTAACGTAGTTAGAATTATGGAAAAGATAATTTAAAAGTTATTATACATTTTTCGTTTTCTTCTGAAAGCCTCGGATGAGTAAGAAGCAGCCGATTTGACTTATTTCAGTATATAACTACAAAATAAATAACTTTAGACTGTGACTTAGAATGAAATTACAAGAAAAACAGGATTTGAAAGTGACGTAAATATTGGGGGTATAAAATATTCATATGTCCCAATATGAGGTTAACATTGAGATATTATTACTACGTATAGGGTACATATTCCAAACAAAAGTTGTGTCGCATATCATGTTTAAAAAAAACAATTCAATATGTAAATATAGGAGGATTCAGCGCTTCAATGCCGTTTTGGCTTTGGCTAAATCTACCATATCATATTGCATTACTTCGTGGAGCGGTTGTGCTAAATCACACATGATCCGACTTGAAAGAGCACAAAGTGCAGCCCTTAAGGTCCTTTTAAATAAACCTCGTCGCTTTCCTAAAACTGAAGTATTCTCGCTTACTCATGTCCTTTCTGTGAGACAAATTTTTATTCATCAAACCATCTTAAGAAAACACACTGAATCAATTTTTGATCCAGAATTCGTAAAAACCAAGAGAAGGTCTGACAAAGTATGTCCAATAATCCGTTACCGCACTGCAATAGCTCACCAACATTATTATTTTGTTAGTCCAAATATTAAGTCCAATACTTTTTATCCACTGTCCAAATACAGCTGCTAATTGAAATGCCTTAATTAAAGATCATCTGTAATTTTCATGCAACATTCAAAACACAAACATCACCATACACATTTACACTCAGCAACGACACTCTGCAATCACACTTTCATACTTTTATTCTATTTTTATTTTATTTTTTATATTATATCGATTATTTGATTAAGTATGTAATTTTGGAACATTCATGTATAAAATTGTATTAACGTAGGAGGGCGTTGTTACTCGCGACACAGTAATTATATACTAATGCGGTGACATCGACATAATAATTGTATGTACTCAATGTTTATGTTTCAATAAAGATTTTTTCATTTTCATTTCATTTCAGAGTAATCTAAGAAGAATTTACTTTTGATGTGTTAGGTATGTACAATTGTTTCTAATAATCTGATTCGTAAATTATATATTGTACTGGAGAAGCTAGTTAGGTATTCACATATTTCAGTTAAATAATGAGATTTGTTCGATTCAGCGCTTCAAAAATGAGAGCCATCTATTCAAACAATGAAAACATGGAGCGCTTAACTACAACTAATGTTATCAGTACATTGAACCCATAGATCGGACATATTACAGAAGGGATATCGATTTTACTTACACAGGTTCATATAGTAAAAAATTTAGTATGTAGAAAACTGTCATTAATCCAACTTACCTACTCTACAACCTACTTATTTTAACAATTGGCTTAAATTGAATTGCACAGTATAAATAAAAGTCAGGTATTTTTATCATAACATTTATAAGAACTTGAAAAAATACATTTTATTCATTTAATACTACATACTAAGAGTTACTACATTTCTCTACGCAAATTATAGAATGGCGGCGTATAGCACAAAGTATATAACCAAGAAAAACATTAAGAGTAAAATAATGATTAAAATAAAGTAAACTTTTTCTATTCGTAATGTTATAATGTTTGGTAAATTATTTTACCTACCAATACTTTACATCTTTAGTTTTTGATGAATAATTTTACTCATTTTTGATTTTAAAATAATAAAATCTTATTTTTTACCGATGAAAAGATATTTCTACCCTCTTGGACGTATTCCTGGTGTTATTATGGCAGTATCTTAATACACAGAAAGGCTTTTTTGCGTTTATTAATGTTTATTTACAAAAAGCAATGTATGGCATATGACAAACAAGAGCTAGTAAACGTCTGAGTGAAATGTCTGCGCAGTAAAGTCGGGCGATGTCTTCTCTACTAGTACGTTAGTACATAGTAACTCAATGGAGACAACTAATAAATAATACTTACATATACAGAACAAAATAATATTTGAAGTCAGATATTTACCTGATTCTCTCAATATGTGGACAAGTAAAGTTGTCGTTTTTGTAAGTATGCCACATCCTTCTTTGAAGCTGTAAAATAATAAATATTTATTTTTTTAATTAAATTTAATAATTTATTTATTTCCTTCTTCTTATTCTAATACAAATAGTCGTCTGGGGTCTTCAGTTAGACATTCAATGCCTGTGTTTGAGGACCCCGCTCTTTCACAATTTTACAAAATAAAATAAATAAGATTAAAAATTAAAATTAGATTGACTAAAAATAAATTATATGAAATCATTTGGTAGATTAATTGAAAATTAAACAATACAATTAAATTACGTTAAACAATTAAATCAAAGTAAATTAATTAATTAATTTATTTGTTTATGAACAGGGTTATTGGTAAACCGGAATATTTTTAGGCGATGTAAGGGAGGTCATAATTGCATTCTTTTGAGCTAAATTGTGAAAAACTCCAAAATTGAACCTTTTTTTTATTTGGGGTTTTCCTTGTTTTCTAAAAATCCACATTAACTTCTTACAGATTGAAGGTCAGCTTTCAATTTTCTTTATACTTTTAGATAGGTGTGTATTTCAAAATTTAGAAACAACAATGAAAAATTTGGTGTGATTTCAAACAGAAGCTACAGGACATTTTATATGAAAGAATTTTTTCTTGAGAAACTGTAACGTTATACGTTCATTTTTTTTCATAAAAAAATAAAACGTATTTCCAATAATATATTTCACATAATTACTCAACTATGCAAAAGTATATTAAGCTACGGTTTCGTTATTTGCCGCAGATTTTTTGTGAGCGGAGCTTACGCGTCGTCGCCCCAAACCGATGTGGGAAGCGTCTCGGCTTCAGTTTGACATTCCATTACGAAGACGCGAAGTAGTTA
Organism: Stenoptilia bipunctidactyla; assembly: GCA_944452665.1. Lineage (NCBI taxonomy): Eukaryota > Metazoa > Arthropoda > Insecta > Lepidoptera > Pterophoridae > Stenoptilia > Stenoptilia bipunctidactyla. Next base: position 16,487,108 of record OX101741.1, read on the forward strand.
CTGGATCGTATTATCCAAAACCAATATTTAAGACTATTTAAGTTACGTATTAACCTAAGTTTCTCATCTTATTACTACAAGTAACGAGCGACCTGTTCGAGATTACTTCTACTTAATTAGAAATCTGTATTTCCCGAAAGGGTATCAACTTACCCTACTACTATTTTTTAAAACCTAGTTTATAAAACGTAGTGTAATAAATAATAATAATAACAAATAAATATTTCTGACACTCACACAACATTGTGTAGCCCAAATTAAGTTTCTTAAGGAACTTGTGTTATGGCTCCTAGCTAACTGATATACTTAAGGAATATATAAACATATATATTTACATATTGAATCGATACATATTTTTTTTATTAGAATAAACATGTTAACACCCATGACTTGACGACTAAAATCTGTGTTCATCACACATCTATCCGCCGCCGCCGCGATTCGAACCCAAGACCTCTGGCATAGAAGGCAAGGTATGTTACCACTACATCAGCCGGTCTTCAAAAAGTGTGTCGAATTACATATATTTTAGTTAATCTTAATAATTTAGTCCGTATTCTTTTTCTTAATCTTTTTTGCTTTACTTTTGTGCCTGTAAGATTTAAAATTGAATTATCGAATTTAAGTGTTTCTCTTCGAATAATTGACACCTTTGTTTCAAATTTACTTAAAATTCTTAACTTCAATTTTAATAGTTTTTTAATTGAGCTTAAAATATTTAAAATTGATTGGTGGGCTTATTGTGCTTACCCGACTGTGCAGCCCTTTTCGAACAATAAATATACTTTTTATTTCAAATTTTCTTAAAATACCTTGTAGTGTGTGTCACACCTCCTCACTACTTATGTTTTCTTTAACTCAATATACTATTAACTTCCATCATAACAAGTCGTGTCATATTTGGCTCCCTCGTCCAACAGTACATGGCGACCCTGCCAGTGCTGCCTTATGGCAGCGCGGCGGAGCTGGCACCATTTAATATAAAATAAATATACAACTTTATAAAAATTAAAAATATTATTTACATATATAGAAAATATAAGAAGAAAAAAAAAGAAATTTGGAAAAAATAATAGCAATGAAACCGATACAAGAATCTGTGCAGTAAAAATTTTGGAGAAGATACCTACATCAATTTTTCAGAGGTTAAATTGAAAATATTTCTGATAAGAAAATGAAAGGCGACGGAATTTAGTCAATAATAAAAAAGTGTGATGATGGCGCAGACGAAGGCGCCTGGAGTTGAACGAGTCTGGATACTGATCGATTAAAGGTGGCTGCAGTATAGGATCGATGCCAAGCTGATGGTAAAAGTAAAGTGATATAGAAATCGGAAAAGTGAGTGCGTGAGTTATGGCACAATTAAAACTCATTTATTAAGTGTCTTAGTGAACAGGTTTCATTTGTGTAAAGTGTTAATAGGGGTTTTATATTCATTATTTTGCCATGTCTATTGTTTTTAGTAATTGTTATCGTTTTATCTTTAAGAATATAAGTTAGAAGCACGTTGACAAAACAGATAAAGTAGAAATATATAAATAAATAAATTTTAAATACCTACGGTCTTGGTTCTACTAATAGGTCTCTTACTTAATTTTATTTCATAACGTTTAAATTTTTCATTAGGTACCCTAGGTACAGTTAAACGTTTGGTGCATATCCATTTTTTTAATATCTCATTAGTCGTAATTAATATGTGCTCTGATCTCTGTATAATATTTTTTTGGTATATAAACAGGTAATTCAACGTCGTAATATTTCTAATCGAAGGTTTGTTTCTGAGAACATAAATTTGCAGCGTAACGGAATTTTGTTTCGTGTGCAGTAACAGAGAACAACTCCAGTAAAGAAAAAAATAATTTAGATTCAAACAAAACGTAATATTTAATTTCTATCAGGATGACATAGTTTTAGTTTATTAATTTTTATTTTATGAATAACTCTTTCAGATCTCTAGTTAAATAGAAGTAATTTTTTCAATACTCAAATATTTTGGTCATACATATAAAATAAATTATCCAGCGGCTAGTGATCTACTCGTTATAAAGTAATTTAAAAATATTAATATGTTTTAAATTACTTTTATCAAATTTGAACTAATAAGTATTTTATTAAATTAAGTATTATATTCTCGAATCTATTTCTGAAAGGTAGGTTTGTGTACTTATGAAAAACCAAACAGTCAAATTGATACACTCCTTCTTATTGTAAGTCGATTGTACAAAATATTCCATGCATAGGAATCAACGAAGTCATGAGTATGTTCGTAAAGTATTAGATCACCGTCATCATTTTACTGCCTTGTTAGTAACAGGTAGCTATCCGATACCGAGAGTTTTTAGAATCAAGACTGCACAACGTGACTGTAACTGAGTATGTTTTATAGGTCAACAATTTGCTGTTGCTATCAAATATAGCTTACGGACATGTGTAACATCAATTTAATATATTAACTTTTCAAAATCTTAGTATGAAAAATCTTCATAACAGAGACGACATTTTTGTTTTAAATAATAACGAAAGCTTTTCAACTTAAAGCGTCGAATAATATATTTTATTATCTTTGTAGTCTACTTTTATATTAAAGTAAATTTATAGAAAGTTAAACGTGCGAAATAATAATACGTTAGTTAGAGAAATAGGTAAGATGTTTCCAGAATAGAGTCAGCTTAATTTATTTGTGTAGGTAAGCGTATATGGAAAAGTAAGGTTTTAGAATAGATTTTGTGCAAGTATTAAAATGCTTTTCGTCATCTGAAGAATACGATTAGTTACTTGTAGTAACAAAGATTTGGATGTTAGGATTTATGAATAGGTATATTGACATAGGAAGGTAATAGAATGTGCTAATTAAATAGTTGATCGGTTTTGGTGGATTTAGTAAGTAAATAATAGGTTGCTGGAAATCTTCCATAATTTTGAAAATTAAAGACCATTGGACTGGCCATCCAAGAAGTTTTTCCTAATTTCATATTATTGGAACGATTTGCTTTGGACGAGTCTTAAATAATTGATTTTTGAATGGTAAATAATGATAGTGAATGGTATTACGAATGATAAATAAGTATTTGGCACACTATAAGGGTACAAGGGCACAAAATGATCCTTCAGTTTGATCATGGTGTAAACGAGATTTCTCTGTGAAAACTAGTTGGAGACAAAATGTCTTAAAACAGTGACCCGAATGAAATGAATAAATTATGTATAAAGTAAAAGTTGAGAGTCGCGACTCAATGAAAAGTAATATTATTATGTACCAAAAAAAAAATGATATACTTAAATAAATGTATGAACAATAAATACGGTGGCCACCGAGTAATAAAAATATCCCAAGGTAGGATATAAATAAGTGTAGTCAATACTGAAAGATGAAATAATGAACGTAGAACTTATGTGAAACGGTAAATGAATTAATGTTGATAAAGAGTTAGAAAAATAGGATAAGTGGATGATATTATTCCTAAAGAAAACTCATTGAGGAAAAGAATTATGATAGGAATACATGTTTTTCCTATATTATTTAAATATTTTATGTCTTAATTTTTACTACTTTAATACAGCTAATAAGTATATTGTTTCAAATATTTTTCTTTGAACTTTTGAACATTTCTAAAATGCGTCTCTGTTATAAAAACAAAACCATACAGAAAGACGAAGTAATGATTGTGTTTGATAGATACTGAAATGTTATTTTACAACTTATAAATTGCAAGTAAAGATTTTTTTTAATGACGTCTAAATTTCTTTTTTATGTTTATTATTTTATGTAGCTAAAAATCTTGTAATTTTTGTTTTTGAACTACCTTTATAAACTGTCAAATATAAGATTTTCATTTCTGCCTAGGTTTTGTCAATGCTGCTAAGTAAGTTAGTAAATAGGATAGTGGATAAGTTCGATATAATTAAGCAATGTAGGTAATCAATGTGAAATTAATTAATTCAATAGAAAGTTATGTTACTTCCAAAATAAACCAATTTAATTTTTTTTTAATTATACTATTGTATAATTATTCTTTTGGAAAAAATGTTTATTGCAGAATGAAAAGGTAGAAAAAGGTTACATAAATAAATAAAAATTGGTTGTCCACAATGTTATTTTTAGGACTTGTTTTAGTTTTTCAATTTTCAATATAGTAAATAAAATTACGGAAATATTTTTCCTGTATGTCGTTCATAAAATTTGATTAATTTGTTTAAAAAAACATATATACCTACTAAATATTGTCATTTTATTTTTATACAACTAACATTTTATTCATTTTATGTAGTTCACAAGCTTTAGTTAAGATTTATAAAATAAAAGTAATTTGATATTTGTTACAAAAAAAAAATATGTTTTTTTTTGTTAAAATTGCCGGGGAGGTGTAGTGTGTGTCACACCTCCTCACTACTTATGTTTTCTTTAACTCAATATACTGTTAACTTCCATCATAACAAGTCGTGTCTTATTTGGCTCCCTCGTCCAACAGTACAACCTTACGTATACACTTTAAATAGTTTTATTGTGGACGAAAGATTTAAAATTGATTGCGAATATAATTATTGAGGTTGTGTTACTTTTAGATTTAAAAAATAAATATCTGTAAACTTCTGTGAAAAGTCCTTAGCTATCTAAATAAATTAGTAGTTTTATTATAAAATTAGTTACTGAAGTACCTAATCACGTATTTTAAATACTTTTTTTTCCCTTTTGCACTCCGTTCTGATTGTGATGTTATCAGCCACATCACTATCTACTTTTTTATTCCCGTCTTCTTTGCTTTGGCATGGCTTAGGAATATTGGCGATCGCAAACGGTTGTTACTGGAGTTTTCTGGACCTTTTCTTATTGGAGCTTTCTTCCAGGGACCAAGTTTCAACCAAGTTACAAGCAAGTTACGACCAAGTTACAAATCCGAATCAAGTTACGATCGAGTTTAATAGCCCTACTGGTCTGAAGTTATTGAACGATTGCTGCAAACAACTACTGCCTATCACCGTACCACGACCCTCCCGCCATCCTCGGCCGCCTTCGTCAGGGTAGTACGGGACTGTGGAAGCAAATAACAGTCGGCACAAGACCTGCGACCCTGTATCGTCTTTCGTAATTAAATATTCTTTGTTATGCCTACACGGTAAACTATATCATTACAAAACTCCAGTACAAACAATAGAATAGAGAATTGTAATTTACATAATTTACAAAGATTTTTACACCAAAGAGTCTGCGTCTTAATGATTGAAACACTTTTGTACCAGGTGTACAGTGCGTGCATGGTGGTGGAGGCGGGCAGCGCGCTGTGTCAAGCCATGAGCGCCACCGTCCTGGAACCCTCCCGCATCGTCGTCGCGACCGAAGTCAGTATATGTCTAGAATGTGTTTGTACCAGGTGTACAGTGCGTGCATGGTGGAATAATTAATTTAAGGATTTAAAAAATTATGTATATTTGTTCGGCAATGGCTGTTGGTACTTTCATCAATGGATGCGGATTATCTCACATGATGATTGAAAGTAAAATCATCGCTTCGGGGTCTGTAAATGGCATAATTGAGGGTAAACATTTTAACCATCGCAAACGTCTGGGTGCAGATGGCTTACAAATGTTGCATTTCGATCAATTTTTAAAAAGTAAGAATGCTGAACATGATTTTGTGAAAGGACAAATTTATGAAGATCTGCTAGAATATCAGAACAAAGAAATTTCGTTACCACCATCAGCGAGCAGAGATGTAATGAGATGGTATTGCTCACTTTACTAATTGTATAGCTGCACGAAACCGCCGTCTTGGATGTTTGTGGCTTAAGGATCTTACAAGATGTAACAGCAGAATTAAATACTAACAGAATCAAAATATATGGAAAACAAATTGCTAATTTTATTGAAATTCTCAAAGCAAATTAAAATTCATTCGATCCACAACTAGATAAAGAAACTTTGTACAACATTGTTACTTCAAAGCCTGCTTCTCCTTAAGTTGCTGATTTTTTATTGAATATTCAAGAGAATGGTGAGAATTTAAGGAACCAATTTATCAATGAATGCGTAGATGATAAGAGTAGATAAACCAATAAAAAAAAAGTTTTTAATTTTGCTGAAGCGCCAAAAAAAAGAAATTGACGCTAGGGAATAAAGTTCTATATCATTTGGTAGAATGTTGGGAATTTCTCTCACTCACAAGTTTGACAGTGAAAAAGTTTTGGCATTCAGTGGGAATAATCCGATGCCAACGTCAATGTGTCATCCAGATGGTTCAATATGTAAAACTGACCAATCGCAATTGGCAAAGCTAATAGAGAAGAAATTGGACAGTACTATAATAATAATAATAAATAATAATAAAATCATTTATTTCAGGCAACTTAAGAATAGTACAGGATGTTAAATACTAAATCTAAGGCCCATAGAAAATATATACCTTAACCTAATATACATACAATATACTTAAAAACTACACTTCACTAATTCCCACGTATGGGCTGCGACGGGGGACGCGTCATCTTTGTGTCAAGTAACCGTCCTCGGAAACGACGGAATACGACACCCTGCGGCCAGAACTCTTCCTTCATGTAGGTCGACAGATGTTCGGTCGGCATTCTCACCACAAAGGAGTTGAAACTCACTCTGTGACGGGACTCCAACCGCTCGACCCTCATGCTGAGTCCTGTCTTCGCGTGCAGATACTCCACTACATCCTTCGCCGTGAAGGCGTGGTGCACGCGTGACACGTAAAGCTGCGTGGTTGGCACCTCGGCGCGCAGCAGAAGGTTCTCTTTATTCGGTGCGGTGCCGCACTTGTTCTGACAGGAGGGCTTCTTCTTCTTCCGCTCCACCTTGATGAAACCCTCTCTGTCTTCCTGGACCTTCAAAGATTTGGTCTTCGGTGCTGTGTGGCTGGGCTTTGCAGGCTGCACTGCCGCTACTTCAGCGTATCCTCGTGGAGAAGAAGGACCTGTGACGCGGGGCGGCTTCTCCGCGTTGGGAGCTGCAGCAGTGGCACGGCGGCGGGGGGCTGCCGCGGGGGCCGCGGGGCGCGGGGGAGGCGATGCAAGCGGTGCGGGGCGCGGGGAGGGCGGTGCAGGGCGCGGTGACGCACTCGCTGCAGCGCCGACGTCGGCGGCCGGTGACGCGATCGTGTCAGCAAATTCCGCCGAATCGAAACTGCCAACCGACGCGATATGCGCGCCACGACGAATATTAATATTGGAAGCCACGGGTGACCTACTTAGCGTACTAAGGCTACGCAATGATGATACTTCACTACGCAGCTCGCTGATTGTATTATCCGAAGCTTCCAATTTTAACACCACCTCGGCCAAGGTCGCTTTAAGGAAATTGATATCCTTAAGCAGCCTGGTGACGTCGACGTGGTCGAATCCCACCGGCGGGAGCTTATGCAGCTCCTTGGCGACGAAATCCGGGACGTCGTCGGGATCGGTCTCCTTGAACAGGGTGATGATGTCCTGGAGACTCTTCTCACCCCCATCCCTACGTCGGGAAGGCATCTGGGAGGTTCTGTCGAGGACTTGGAACAGGAGCGCCTTGCCTCGACACACTTCGTCCTCCTTGAAGTTGGACTTACAGATCTGCACTATGCTGACCTCGTCCATGGTATCGATGGCGTTCTGGATGAACGCCAACAGTTCGCTTACAATGACTTGTTTAGCCATCTTAAGTGTTAGCGGGCAGCGGCATTAGCCGCGCGATACGCGAATTTCAATTTAATAAAATTAAATCGTGCCGAGCGTCAGCGATACACGTCCGTTTACGATCGCATATCACGAGCTCTGATCGACAACCGTCAACCTTTGTTGCATCTGATGAAAAATGTGCCACAAACCTATGACGGTATTTCTAAGAAGTTTCTAAGTACTATCTCCCAGATGAAATCTGTTCGGATTGATATTTTCTTCGACCAATATTTTTCACCTTCTATCAAAAATTGTGAACCTTCACGGCGAGAAGACGCAACCAGCCCTGTCTCAATTGGTCCTAACCAAATTAGGCCCCATCATTTTGCAGCTGAACTTAAAAATGTAGAATTTAAAGAACCTTTAGTTAACTTTTTTATTGATCACTGGGGTAGTGAAGACATGTGACCAATGAAAGGCAATTGGTAATAAACATTTACGTAAATTTCAATAAATTTTATTCATACAAAGTGTTAAATAATAAAGTAATTAAAACTATTGAAGAATGATTATCGTGTGAAGAACACGAAGAAGCCGATTCTAGGATTATTTTTCATATTTGCCAAATCGATTTTGACGCAGAAGTTGTTATACGCTGTTCTGATTCTGATATTTTAGTTATACTTCTTGGAAATAGGGATCACCTGAAAGCATCTTTGAAAATCTGGATAAATATGGGTATTAGAAATCATCAGCGTTACATAAACATGAATGAATTATACCGAATTCTTGGTGACTCTTTATGCAAAGCTTTACCATGCTTCCACGCAATCACCGGATGTGATTACACGCCAGCTTTTTCTAGAAAAGGCAAAGTTAAGCCTTTTATAATGATAGAAAATTCTGAAGAATACCAGTTAGCTTTTGAGAATATAATTACGGATAACGAAGAAGTAGTTGAAACTACGTTTGTTACCCTGGAGAAATTTATTTGTCAAATGTATGGAGTTCAAAATTCTTCGGAGGTTAATAATGTTCGATTTCATTTATTTTCAAGTAGGTTTAAGTCAAAAAAATCAGATAAGAACTTTGAGAAAAAAATTCGAAACTTTGATTCATCCAGTTTGCCACCCTGTAAAGCGAAATTGCACCAGCATTTATTGAGGGTTCATTACGTGTCGAAAATTTGGAGAAATGCTCACTTAAAAAATCCAACATCTTTATCTCCAATGGCTTTTGGTTGGACCATCAACGGTGACAAATATGATTTTGTCTGGTTTTTGAGAGATCAATTACTATCCTCAGTTGCAGATATTATTGTTCAAAGTAAGTATGAAATAGAATATTAATCAACAATAAATATTTTATAACAAACAAGAAGACTCATACTATTTTTTCCTGTTGCAGATGATAGAGTTTTAGAAGATAACGAAAGTTTCCGAGATGATAGGAATGACACTGACAACAACAGCGACGATGATGATGATGATTATGAAGTTGCTTCTTGTTTTTGTGATGTCACTATAGGCTGAAACAACTTGAAAAACTTAATATAAATTATTTATAATTCACATTTAGTAGTAAGGAAAATTTAAATAAAAAGTGTTGTTCTTGAAATTTTAATCTAAGTTTATATTTCTTTTTATTCTTATTTTTTTTTAAACTTGTTCTGACTAGAACGATTATTATTATTATTCGTATCCAGGATTTTAAGCGCGGTATAACAACCGGTTTAAGTAGATTTTAACGGGCCAAGGCTAAGTTAAAATCAACAATGTCTACGTTACTTATGTGTTTGTCGGATTTTCAGGACTAGCTGGCAAAAATTTTCTGACAATGCGACAAGTATTTAGGATGACAGATTTTTGTATACTGATGTATATGTGTTTCGATAATTCTTATTATTATTATATACAATGACAAGTAATTTACTTTCGCAATGGTTCTCTGTCTTATTTTCAGCTTATTCTGCAACTGTCTCTCTCGAACTACTAGCATCATACTGCAATACTTTTCATGACTTCTTTATTTTAATTCAACGCGACGTGTCTTCTACGCTGCGTCGACTCTCAATGAACGCCTACGCTGGACAAACGCCTTTTTTTTACTTGAGGGATGATCCGGCAGAAGGCCTACCCACTAAAAACCTACCTACCCACTAAAAACCTCAAGGTGTACCCCATCCGCCATAGATGGAGCTCACGGTACTGCCTTTGGCATTACCCGCGAGCCCCGGCAGATTGCGCTCAGCCTAAGCCGAGCGCCCCCGCGTAGGAAATGGTCCAGCACACGAGACCATTTTCCCACACATAGCCCTAATAGTCACAGCAGGTCCCCTCACCCACTACGGCTGGCTATCGGGAGGGAGGAGGTGAGCGTATCTCCTTCTCCGTCCCCCCCTCTGCCTACGGCGGATCGGTGCCGAAGAGGCGCTATCCTACCGGCACCGCTCCGCCGCCTCCACGCTGGACAAACGCCTGTGTCAAGGCTCTCTATTGATTAATAGAACAAAAAAGACGTGAGGTACTCGGAGACTGCCGCGGTAAAGCTATTGCATAGCATTATTTATCAACTTATGCAATTATAATTATTTATTTATTTTATTAATGCAGTAATGTTTGATCTAATACGAAGTTCCACAAGTTCCTAGTAGATGACGCTGATTCTTTATTAAAGCCCGCATGTAAAGTTATGGAATCAAAGTATCCCCGCTGTGCCGGTCGGAGTGGGGGGTGTTAGGTTTTTTTCGTTACGGAATTTCTGGATTCGGTCCCCACGCTCAAGGCCCGCGATAGAAGCTATGCAATAGCTTAAAAAAGTTAATATTTCCGGGTTAACTGTTTCCGTCTGTCACTAGTGTGATACTGTTACTAAAATGGCGGCTTAGCCTTAGGCCTTAGGCAGTGTTATGTATTGTGTGCCCTTTTATATTCAATAAACAACGTTTCAATATCAAGTTCGTTTCCTTCCAAATCTTAAGTACACTCTGCAACCCATAACTCTCAACAGGTTATTGGCCCAGAGTTCGTACGAGAAAGGAAACGAGAAGATTGGATTGCAAAGAAGCGGTTTGGCAGCGAGCACGTGCCGACTTATGTGAAAAAATCATGAGCGCGATGAAAAACAAAACAAAAAAACTCGCAGTAAAAAAATTCGACGGAGCTAATTACAAGCAATAGAAGTTTCAAGTAACCCTCGCGTTGCGTTTGAAGGGTTTAGAGTTTAGAGTCATCTAGTTGAAAAAGAAGGCGCTGAAGCCAAATGAAAGCAGCAGGACGCCACAGCCATGTTCATAGTAACTGCGGCAATGGAATTACCACAGATTTCACTTATTCAAAATTGCCCAACAGTGAAAGTGATTTTCGAAAAGTTAGACGCAGTATATGAAAAGAAAAGTGAAGCTACAAAAATGATGAATGCATGAACAATTTCATAGTTTCAAAATGGGGCCAAACGACAGTGTAGCCACTCACATCGCAAAGATTGAAAATATGGCTCAACAGTTACAAGATGCAGGCGAAGTCATTTCCGATTTAGCAATCATAACGAAAATAATAGGGTCATTGCCCGATAAGTATCGCATGGTTCAACAAGCTTGGTTGTCCCTCGATGAATGTAAACAAACAATTCCTAACCTCACCGCGCGATTGCTAGACAAAGAAGCATCTTTCGCAGGACGAAGGAACTGCTTTAGTCGTATCGAAAGTCAAAAGAAGGATAATAATATCAAATGTTTCAACTGCAACAAACAAAGGATTGTTGCGCACCAAAGAAGAAATCATATTCATCACCGGCGTTTTTGACGGAAGAAGCCAGTTTTTGTGTAGAAGACTCATCTCGTTGGATTCTAGACAGCGGAGCGTCGGCGCATATGACGTTTAGGCGGGACATTCTCAGTGATTTCAAGGCCAGTGGGTGAGATACGTGTGTGAGACTTGGTGACAAATCAGAACTGCAAGTGCATGGCACCGGTACAGTGTGTATACGTAAATTAATAAATGGACAGTGGTACGATTCGACAGTAAATGGTGTACTATATGTGCCTGAATTAAAAAGAAACCTCCTTTCTGAAGGTGTAGTCACGTCTAAAGGTTTTAGTGTTCACAAGAACTCTTTCTTTGCTGAAATAAGACAAAACAACATTTTTGTAGTATGTGCGTGTCGTGGCAGTGATAATTTATATTGTTCAAAGTTGATGTGAAACAAGCGTATTTGGCATCAACATCATTACAGAAGTGGCACGAGCGACTAGGGCACATTAATATTAAAACTGTGGGTGATATGGTAAAGCAAGGCCATTTAAGTGCTAACCTAGACGAAGCCAGAGACTTCTTCTGAGAAGCCTGTGTTCTTGGCAAACAGCATCGCGTCCCATTCAAGAAAGTAAACAGCATTCCAGTTAAAAATGGTGAAAAAGTGTACTCCGACTTGTGGACCTTTACCAGTGGAGTCTATAAGTGGAGCTAAATATTTTATAACGTTCACAGATGGTTATTCAAACTACAGAGTAGTGCATTTCTTTAAGCCTAAAAGTGATACTCTTGCAGCATTTCAAAGGTTTGTTGTTATGGCTGAAAACAAATTTGACATTAAAGTGAAAGTCCTACATACTGACAATGGCCTAGAATACTGCAATGAGGCTTTTCGCACTTATGCTGCTAATAAGGGTATACAACTGGAGACCACTGTACCATATACACCTGAGCAGAATGGTAAATTTGAACGTACAAACATGACACTGATGGAGTCAGCGAGGTCTATGTTGTAATCAAAGAAGTCACCACTTTCACTATGGGCAGAGGCCATCAACACCGCTGTGTATGTTTACAATAGAACACCTCGGAAGGAGATATCACCGTATGAAAGATGGCCTGGTGTAAAGCCAACTTTGACACATATGAGGACCTTCGGTAGTACTGCATATGTACACATTCCCAAAGAAAAGAGAAATAAGCTTGACCAAAAGAGCAAGAAGTTGTGCTTGTAGGCTATAAAGGTTATTCAAACAATTATAGATTAATGAACATGTCTTCTAATAAGAATAATTGTAATGTTCCTCTGTTCGCGAAGCCATAGGGTCACTAATGTTTGCAGCTATTGCACTAGGCCTGATATTTATTTTGCTGTATTTTCTGTTAGTAGATTTTAAATGCATATGATAATACACATGGGGCAGCTGTTAAGCAGATACTTAAATATGTACATTCTACTAAGCATTTAGGCATACTGTCAGGGTGATAACATGCTGATTATGGCAACTGCGTTGATACTAGAAAATCCATATCTGGATATGTTTTTATAATGAATGGTGGTGCTATCACCTGGAAGTCGCTAAAACAGAAATGTGTAAGTGTATCCACAATGGAAGCTGAATATGTAGCAGCTTGTTCGAATTGATGTGGTTAATACAATTGTTGATTAGTGTTGGAGTAAAGTTTGATAAAATTGTTTTACACTTAGATAACCAAAGTGCTATTAAACTTGTGGAGAATCATAACTTCCACAAGCGCTCCAAGCACATAGATATTCAATATCATTATATAGGAGAAAAGTGTTTAGAAGGTTACATTCATATTAACTGCTGACATAATGACTAAAGCATAACCTAGAGTTCAATTTGAGAATTTAAGAAAAACAATAGGTGTTGTAGTTTTATAAATTCATCTACTATAAAAAGTTATTTTGCTAATTCCGCGACTTGTACTTGCACTAGTGATGCAGGATTTTCCCTCCCTCAAGCAAGAAGCAAGACATGCAATGAACACACATCTGGAAACCCACACCACAAGCTATCACCGACACGTGTTTCGCTTCAACCAGAAGCATCCTCAGGGTGCAACGACCACCACCAAACTTTTCATAGTAGTTGTCATGGATTTCCGCAAAGTAACGCCTGATTCAATCAATTATAAATTCATGTTTTTAGATAAAAATGTTGTACTAGCTTTAGTGGGAGATTTTCATTATATGTATAAGGTAACAATGTTTATGTTTATTTTGCTTTGTTATGGGATGCTTATTTAGTGGGAGTATTGATTAATAGAAAAAATAAGTAACCAAAAATTAACATTTCCGGGTTAACTGTTTCCGTCTGCCACTAGTGGCGCTACTGTGATACAGTAACTAACATGGCGGCTAAGCTATTGTGTTATGTATTATGTGGCCTTTTATATTCAATAAACGTTTCAATATCACGTTCGTTTCCTTCCACTGCTTAAGTACACTCTGCAACCCATAACTCTCAACACTTCCTAACCTTAATTAAAGGCAGTCAAGGAGATAAATTTGGAAATTTTTTTGCAATAATTATTTTTAGGCCAGAAAATATCAATGGAAGAGTCAAAAGAGCAAAAGAAAATAAAAAATATGGAAGCATCCACGTCTTGCTTGGTTGAAAGCGATCAATTAGAAGAAAACGACTCTTTTCTTTATACAACAACAAACAATAATATTTTACAAGCAAGTCATGAAACTTTAAAAGATTTTCATTCTGTATCAAACAAGGACAATGGTTTTTTACAACGTATTTCTTCAATAGACTACGAAAAAAACTGCGAAACGCCTGAAGCACCAATATACTCACCTATAACTCCAATAGACCAACACCTTTTTCTAGCTGGGGGTAAAATAATCTCACAGATTGCTACCACTGAAGAACCACTGTCAGTGCCCGATCTAGCGTTATTATCACCCGCAACTCCCGATTCTCAAAATATTTTTCTTGCTGAAGGTAGTATTCAAATTCCTGAAAGAAAACTCTGCACCGATTCGCACCATGTCGCCAGACACTTTAGAATTGTTCGAAACACTAAATTATAGTGATGGTGATGACAGCGTAAAAGATCCTGACTATACTCCTGAACCCGAAGACTTACAATAGGCTTCATCAAGAGTTTTGTGAAATTCCTAAGATAAATAAAACTGTTTGAATTTTTGAATTTTAAATTTTGAGGCCAAATACTGAAGTTATAATAAAAAACGTTTTTTTTCCTCATATTACCGAAAAGACGATGCTCCGAAAATGATGTACAGCAAGAGCAACCAACAGCAAGAAAACAAAAAGGACGTGCCTCCGTATCAGGAGCCATATTATCACAAAAAAAGTCATCGATAAATTCACCAAAGAAAAAACTCGTTTCTAACCCTTACAACTGGAAAAGACGCATAGAAAGAAGCAAACGATTGAGAGTTGAAGCTCATAAAACAATCAAAGGTAATTTTTTGCGGCTGCGCCATTAAAACCACCTGCTTGTCTAGGAGCCATATTATGTTTTTCAAAAGAAACACATAAATGCAGCGATAATTTTCCTGAAGTTGCGAGGAAAAACATTTATATCTCTTTTCGTTACATGGAATCTATAGAAGCACAGCGTCAATTCATAATCCAGCATGTCATAAAAGAAAATAAGAAGAGATCTACAACAAATGGCCCATCGCGGAAAGTGATCACACACCAATACTCGTTTACAATAGACGGCAAAAAAGTACCTGTGTGCCGAGATTTCTTTTTGGATACATTAAATATTAAAGAAGGAATAATACGAGGTCCTTTAAAAAAGGTTTCTAAAGAAGGAGTTCTTTTAGAAGATAGAAGAGGAAAAAAACCGCCACGTACAAACTATCTGCTGACAGACATGAATAAATTAAAAACCATATTTTTTTCTATTCCTGCTATGGAGTCACATTATTGCAGAAAAAACACAGAATTTAGATACCTAGATGCCGGCCTGAATGTTACAATAACGTATTCGTTATACAAGAATAAATGTGAAGACGAAGGCGCCACCCCAGCAGGAATAGAAACTTAAACTTTAAAAACTCGCAACCCTAATTATCTATACCGTCATCGCCTACCGTCATTCACGTAATAGTGCTTCGCTGTTTCGCACGTCATTAAGATTTAAAAAATTCATTTTTTAAAGTGTTAAAGTTAAAGTTTTACAGAGTCTGTTTTTTTTTTCAAATTAATTCTCATCAATTTTAAATTGGGTGGTAAAGTTTAAAAATGCCGAAAAGGAAACATGATTATGACTATTTAGAGAAGAAATTGAAGAAGATAAAAAGAGAAGGAAGGCGGAAGCAAAGCAGCTATAGCAGCTCATTATCAGATGACACGCCTCCGCCTCGCGACCCACAAGGTTAATTAATATCGCATCTACCTACCTTGAGCTTAGATGTGATTGAAAACACGGATCGCCCTTAGAGGGCTCTCTAATTTCATACGCAAATTCGTGCCATTCGGATCTAGTATTAATTAAAACAAGGGGTTTGTTTGTTTCTCACACTGGAGTCTCACTACCCACAAATAAAACTACGAGCTACTCGGATCTACCTCGGGGGTTTTCCACAGCTGTAGGTATATACTTTGTATAAAAGTTAAATAGTCGAAGTATTTACATTTACAATTAAACAATGGGTTTGCGTGTTTCTCACACTGGAGTCTCACTACCCACAAATGAAAATACGAGCTACTCGGATCTACCTCGGGGGTTTATCCACAGCCGTATATACTTTGAACTAAAAATTAATAGGCGAAGTAATCATATTAAATTTATTTCATTAACGAAATGCTTTAATTTCGTTTGCAGAGTGCGGTACACTTGATACCGATGAGATCGAGGTTTACTCAGAAGGGGCTTACGATACTGCTGTTCCGAGATGTTCTTACTGGAACCAAGAACATGAACTTACAGTTCCGATACCGGACGAGGCTATTCATTCTGACACGGATGAAAACCTGCAGCCTCCGAGCACTTCAGTCGAAAAGCCGGCGACGCCATCTTGTGTAACTATACAACAATTTCCCTTACATAATGAAATCATTAATGAACAAATCGAGGAACTAGATCCTGATCTATTAAAGATATTAGGTCAAGAGCCTACCACCATAAATGAATATGGGAAAAATATACAGAAGGATTTGGCTATTAGACCATGCCACATAGCGACTATGGGTCTATCGAATGAAAGCCGTGAAGATTTCGAAGAGATATATTTTAATACCAGAAAATTGTAAAACAATTAAAGCACCCATTCTCAACCCTGAGATTCGTGCAGCTTTATTATATGGACAAGCTAAACATGATAACGCTATTGAAAACAAACAGATGTATACCGCTTGCGCATTATCTTCCTTAAGTCAAGCTATTACTTTAATGTTAGCTTCAAATCAAAAGGATACCGAATGTTTAAAAATACTTATTATAATAAATTATAATTATTTATTTATTTCCTTTTTCTTATTCTAATACAAATAGTCGTCTGGGGTCTTCAGTTATACATTCAATGCCTGTGTTTGAGGACCCCGCTCTTCCACAATTTTACAAAATAAAATAACATAGATTAAAAATTAAAATTAGATTGACTAAAAATAAATTATATGAAATCATTTGGTAATAGTGATGGGCAGTGGATAAATATAAAATGATCTGCTTCACGACATTAGTTCTTTTATTTAATTACTACCTACTTTGACAAAAGCAATATAATTTGTACTCGCAACAAAGGAAACAATCCGACAGCGCGTAACGGTGTGACTATTGCTATCTCGCTTTATACTTTAAGATTATATGAAAGTAATAGAGTCGCGTTGAACACCGCCGCGCGCGCCGTCGCGTCGTACTAAAGGCCAGCCAGTAGTGAGCATTGAATCGTTGTGAGAGCACGTTACAACTACATTTAATATAGAATTTATACAACGCGGTTATTTTCACGTCAAATTTCACGGTAAGTTTAGATCACTTCTTGTAACTAATTATCGTTAGTGTACACTTACTTACTTTTTACAATTATGATAATATTCCCGTTTGTATAAATGTATTGTATATATTTTTTTTTTTAATATACAATACATTTATAACATAACATTTAGTTGTTATGAATGTATGTTGTATTCTGTTTTAAACCTTTTTTTACCAGGCTGTGCGACATCAGAACTGGGTTTTGTTTTGCTTATGTATTTAATTATTAATTTTAATTATACCCTCGAAACTACAACTGCTGACAATTTTAATGAATGCGGTGCCTTTGACGCGTCTAGGTCTGTAGCGCGGTGGTTACAGGTTCTATTTTATTAAAAAAATACGGTTTGGCGGCCATAGAACGGGAAAGAGCAACATTTTTAATTTCATATTTTTACACACTCAAGGTAATATGCTTTATTTTAATTTTGGAATCAATGTTCTTGTTTAAACTTAATTGTTTTATTGTTTTATACATGGGGCGACCTAAAAACGATCGAGTCTGAAAACATTATCGCATTGTTGATTCAAAAGCTGTTATATGTAGTTATTGCGATAGAAAATATAAAATCGGAAATGTCAACCGTATGTGTGAACATTTAACAAAATGTTTCGATTGCCCGGAAACTATTAGAAAAGAGATGAGGAAAGATATCCACTCCTCTTATACGAAACGAGGGATTTTACAACCGAGGACGGAAAATGTGTCACCTGATATGGAGAACGTTGAACTGGGTAGTCTTATGCCTCAACTATGCCCCCAAATAGCTGTCCAATTGGTGAAGAATATATCCTAACTGAAAAGCTGGCTAAAGCTATAATGGTGTCTGGGGCCCCACTCTCTCTTGTAGACCACCCACTTTGGAAGGACTTTTTTAATCATCTCAGACCCTCGTTTAAATTACCAACAAGAAAAGCCTTATCAACAAGATTATTAAATAAAATTTACAAAGACATTAAAAAAGAAGTAATGGAAGAACTCAATGCCGTAAACTATACAGGGTGTCCCAAAAGGTTACGTAGCTGGGAAGAGGGGTGATAGGGTTGGTCACAAGGGTCACCAGAAAAATAAAATAAAAATTCCCCTCTGGATATTTAAAAAAAATAGCATTTTTTTTAAACTAAAAATTTTACACTTTGTGGGGCTATTTTGCTAACTGTACCTACAAATATTGCTGTATAAATAAAAAAAAAATGTTATGTAATCCTCAATAACCTTTTATCAAATTGAAATAAAAAAAACAATACATATCTAACCAAGATTTTAAAGAAAATTAAGTTCTTGTCCAGTCAAGGACTTAGTAATTACAATTTCACTCAATTTTCTCCAAGTGTACTGAAAAAAAATGTACTACGCTACTCCGGCGAGTAACTTAAAAAGATAGGTAATTTTATTGCAATTCCAAAATGGTATAACACTTATTTAAAAAGTTCATACTAGGACATTTCAAAATAATTTTCGGGAACAATACCCCTGCAAAACAAAACATATCAATAAAACAATAGTCTCAAATTCCTACGCAAATACATTTTTAAATGTCTATTCTGTTCCTTGTACAGGCAGGTACCCCTATCGTACTGTTAGTCAACCGAACAAAACAAGTTCGGTGAGTGAAAGAGACAGGTAGATACGCTAAGGAAGAGAAAAAGTAGGTGTGCTATCTCTAGTTAGTCAAATAGTCGGTCAGTACATTAAGCACTCTCGTTTACTGCGCATCCTTTGTATTCGTTTGTGTTCATTTAGTACTAACAACTTTGCTTCGCTTTCTGGACTTGATTATTTCTTTGTGATTTGGACTTTGTTTGTGATTTCTTCCAACGACCCGGCTTTCTCAAGGACTAAAGTGTGTGATACAGTGCCACCATGCCACCCAAGTACACTCCACAAGAATATGCGAACATGCATCTCATTTACGGCGAATGTAGATGTAATGCCGGTGCTGCAGCAAGACTGTACCGAGAAAGATATCCGAACGCCCCACGTCACCCGGATAGCCGTGTTTTCGTCAATGTCCACCGACTATTGTCTGAAGGTCGATTTCCACATCAAGCGGTTAATGAAGGCAGACCTCGGTTCGATGTCGAAGATGAAGTGTTTCAAGCCGTCGCAGACGACCCGAGTACTTCAGTTCGGGCAATTGAAGCAAGTACAGGTGTACCAAAAAGTACTGCTCATCGCATATTACAAGCTGAGAAGTTCCACCCGTACCACATGCAACGCGTTTAGGATCTGTTACCACGCGATTATCCTGCGAGACTTGCATTTTGTCGTAGGATGTTGCGCATGCATAGGGAGGCCCTCAATTTTTCAATAAAATATTGTGGTCCGACGAGTCTACTTTTAAAAAGGACGGATACATGAACCTACACAATTTACACGAGTGGCACTTAGAAAATCCCCACCTAATT
This sequence comes from Stenoptilia bipunctidactyla, assembly GCA_944452665.1. Taxonomy (NCBI): domain Eukaryota; kingdom Metazoa; phylum Arthropoda; class Insecta; order Lepidoptera; family Pterophoridae; genus Stenoptilia; species Stenoptilia bipunctidactyla. Next base: position 16,506,867 of record OX101741.1, read on the forward strand.
AGAGAAGATCGGTCCCAATATCGTTTTAAAGTGAACATGTGGACCGGAATACTAAATGGTAAAATAATCGGACCCTTTGAGCTACCTGAGGCACTGACTGGCGAGGCGTACTTACACTTCTTACAAAACGAATTACCCAATCTATTGGAAGATGTGCCACTGGAAACAGTAATGAATATGTGGTTCCAGCATGATGGGTGCCCAGCACATTATGCACATCCTGTAAGGGATTTCCTAGACAATGAATACCCTGGTAGGTGGATGGGAAGGGCCGGTGCTATAGCGTGGCCAGCTCGTTCACCGGATTCAAACCCGTTGGACTTCTTTTACTGGGGTGCTATAAAAGAAAAAGTTTATGGGAAACCAATCAGGGACTTGGCTGACTTGAGGGCGAGGATCACAGAGGCCGCGTAATCAATTAATAATAGAAGATTTGCTCGCCATATCTCCCGCTCATTTTTAAAACGATGTAGGGCGTGTATTTATGTTGGTGGTAGACATTTTGAGCATTTTATTTAAATAAATAATTACAATTTTGTTTAATTTCCGAGTTTCATTTAATTCCCTGTCGTAAAAAAAGCTTTATCTGGCCAAGACTGTACTTGAGTGTTTGAGAGTACAGTACTCCAATCTTGAGAATTAACGGGCAGCAATATTAAAGGACCAGAATAGACATTTAAAAATGTATTTGCGTAGGAATTTGAGACTATTGTTTTATTGATATGTTTTGTTTTGCAGGGGTATTGTTCCCGAAAATTATTTTTAAATGTCATAGTATGAACTTTTTAAATAAGTGTTATACCATTTTGGAATTGCAATAAAATTACCTATCTTTCTAAGTTACTCGCCGGAGTAGCGTTGTACATTTTTTTTTCAGTACACTTGGAGAAAATTGAGTGAAATTGTAATTACTAAGTCCTTGACTGGACAAGAACTTAATTTTCTTTAAAATCTTGGTTAGATATGTATTGTTTTTTTTATTTCAATTTGATAAAGGGTTATTGAGGATTACATAACATTTTTTATTTATTTATACAGCAATATTTGTAGGTACCTACAGTTAGCTAAATAGCCCCACAAAGTGTAAAATTTTTAGTTTTAAAAAAAATGCTTTTTTTTTTTTAAATACCCAGAGGGGAATTTTTATTTAATTTTTCTGGTGACCCTTGTGACCAACCCTATCACCCCTCTTCCCAGCTACGTAACCTTTTGGGACACCCTGTATACATAGAAGGTGTAATAAATTTTATTATTTCTAAACCAGAACCATTCTTTGCTGAGTCTTTGAATACTGAGGGAAATCGGCATACAAGTGAATATCTCAGTGAAGAGATTTTAAAAGTCATGAAAATATATGGAGAAAATAAATTCGTTGTTCTAATTGGAGACAACGCTAGAAATGTACAAAAGGTTTTTAAATTAGTTAAAGAAGTACGTCAGCATGTTGTCCCCCTAAACTGTGCAGCACACACAATTAATTTCCTTGCCCATGATGCAATGAAATGCGAAGGATTCAAACAATTTGTTCAACTCTCTATTGACGTTATAAAATTAATTTAAAAAAGTACAGGTGTCAAAACTACAACAAATTGTAAAAGAAAAAAAATCTGGGGAAAAACTAAAGTTACCGAGCTATACAAGATGGGGTAGCTACTTAACTTCGTTGAATAGTTTAAAAAATACAAAAGTCGCTCTATTAGCACTAGCAATGGGGAAGAAAACGCAAAGATTATTACAGATGGCGTTGCATTCGACAGACCCATAACAAACATCTGTCACTCACTCACTCACTATAAGTCGTGTTCGCTTGCGTTAATTGTTGTTTCTCGTGGTTTTTAGTTTTGTGCGTAAAATATGTATGGCAATTGGACTGTGAAGCAGTTAAAGGATGAGTTGAAGACCCGGGGAGGTACATTAAAAGGTCGTAAAGCGGATCTAGTCAGTAGGTAAGTAACGACTATATTATTAGAAAACAAGTGCCTAATCTAATAAACTCAGGTTTTATTTCGTATAAGTCAAACATAAAAACGAAATATAATCAGAGTCTCACCGGCAATACGGTTGTTCAAGTTTTCAACATTGTATAACCTATATCTTTAAAACCAGATAAACATAACCTACAAATATTTTTATTTTACAGACTGGAGTCGTTTGACAGGAATTGTAACTTCGGAATTCCTCAAGATCATGACACTGATGATATTCAAATTGATTTACCAACGTCGGAAAGCTATCGTGACATAAATAGTAGCACCATACTGCCACCTTTGACCAGACAACATATACGATTATATTTTGCTGAGTGAGTTCTATTTTTCTTTCACATTGCATTTTAGCAAAATAAACGATTACTACATTCAAGAACCCAATATTCTTAAGAATTCCGCCCTAGTCTACAGTTTTCTGTTTGTTTTTAAAGGCCTCTAGAGATTGTCACATTTACACACAGTTTTCACTTGAAGATATAGTGATTTACAAGATGATTACAATATTTATTTGTATATAATATACCTTAAATAACTTTTTCTTAATGTTGTATTATTTTTTAAGTCAGTGCCTACCTATTATTAATGGTTGTTGGTATTTCAGACATGATAAAAGACCAGATGAAGGATTGCGCTTGTATAAAGCCAGATTTTTAATTATAATAAGGGCTGCATTCATTGGCGAGCACACATTTATTAAAGGCATATGTAAAGCTTCCATGAAGAGGATCCAATATGAAGTTAATTTAAAATTACATAATGAAGCCGGCACAATTGAAGAAACTTTCTGTGAATGTGTTGCAGGCAGTGGTGTAGCAGCTCACTGTAAACATGTTGCGATTACTTTGTTTGCAGTTGAGCACATGGTGCGAGAAAAAATTATATTAAAACACCAAACACCTACTGAAAAGCTCCAAAAATTTCATGCTCCTAGATCTGTATTTACCTCGACACCAATTAAATCTTGTCGTCTTCCAATGAAGAGAAAGATAGATAATGTTATCTTTTCACCTTGTAGCATGACAGTGGATAAAAATGAGTATGATAAAAAATTTAGAAGCCTTATTTTAAATTACCCATATAAATCTAGCATGCCAATCAAACAACTGTATGAGCCGGCAAACCCATATGCAATTGAGGTAGACCACTGTTATGATAAAATATCATCCCGAGAAAAATTACTCAGCAATTTAACATTAACATCAATTAGTGCTGAAAAGGCAGCAATTATTGAATTAGAGACCCGTGGCCAATCTTCTAATATAAAGTGGGAAACTGAAAGAAAATGTCGAATTACAGCCAGCAACTTTCATACAATCTGCAATCTTAGGGAAAAAAACCAGGAAAAGTTTGCAGAGCAATTATTAATCCGAAAAAAAATTACTTCAAAATCTATAAACCACGGCATTATAAATGAGATATCAGCTCTCCAAAAATATATGGAAGGTACAGACTTACAAGTCATTCAATGTGGGTTGTTTGTCTCCAAAGAAAGACCCTATTCAACCAGGAATCAAATGATAACACCTAACACTGTACCATACCTTGTACTTGGTGAAAATGGAGAATTAGTTCTTAAAAAAACATCTCCATATTACTACCAAGTACAAGGTCAATTATATTGTTCAGAAAAAAAATATTGTAATTTTATTGTATATACTTATAAAGATCTAAAAGTAATTTATATTACAAGGGACAATACTTTCATTGCTGAAATGTTAAAAAAAATATTTAGATATAATAAAAAAAACTTAATTTTTGATAGTTTATTTATTTTTTATAATTCCTTCTTTAAAGTTACTTAGCATAGCACATATAAAAAATATTCTACTTAATAATGGGACATAAAATTGATTTACATCTGATTTTAAGATTTTGAAAGTTTTAGTTAACCCTATAATTCGTTCTATATGTATGCGATTTTTTGATAAAATTCGATCATGCTTTAACTTTATACCTGGTAATTGGGTAATCCTTTCAAAAAAGATGGCGTGTTTACAGTTATATTTTTATTCTCAAATAAATCTTGTACATTGAACCCCCGATCAGCCATGATTACATCTTTTTCATCACATATTGATAAGAGGGTACTTCTTTCTGTTATTTGTCGATCACTAGTAGAACCAGCATAGCCCTCTGAACAGAATGATATTAATCCTCCAGGAGTTGCACCCACCAGGAATTTAACAGTATTACGATGTTTGTAACTACTGAATGTTGCTTGCTGTGCAGTCGGATTTGTAGGTTTGGTAATTGGTATTTCAGTACCATCTATAATCACCCTTGTGTTGGAATGATGTTGTTTAAAAACTTCTGGCATGTAGTAATCCACCAAATATCTAGTAGGCCATATATTTATTTGAGACCACAACTCGTACACAAAATTCACCCATGTTATGAATATATTGCCGACTTCAGTTGTGCTTACTCCAAACAGCCTTGAAAGTTCATAATCTTCCTTATTCCTTCTGAGTTTAATCAACATTAATAGAAATTGGTCTTCAATGCTTACATTTAATATTTGACTTCTTCTATAATTCAAATGATGTGCCATAGGCAGCAATGTTGAAAACACTAATTTAAACTTGTTTATGTTTTCTAGTCCTGTGTAATATAATACAGATTTTGCATCAGATAACATATCGTCTGAAGAAAACAGTCTGAATATATGAGGTGTGTGAGTTGCAGTTGATATTGGAACATGAGCTCTTTGAGAAGTCTGTACATTTTCTGTATTACTTTCCACTTCAATTTCTCTTTCAAATTCAGGAACTTCAGTTGTGTTAATGTCTCCTTCAGGAAGAGCTTGAGTTGTATCTTCCATGAGATTTGGTTGTTGTGTTATAGGAGGAAATAGTTCTTTTCTAAGAGAACGTTGTAAATAGCGCTGTTCCCTTGAAGTAGCAGTAGCTAATTTTGCTTTGTTCCATAAAAAAACAGATGGAATTGCTGTCTTTTTCAAATGTCTGCAAACTAGAGGAAGACCTGTAAGAAAATAATCTGATTAATTAGGTAGGTTCTTACACAAATTCCAAAAGGTATACTTTTAAACGATTCCTAATGAAAAAATACCACTTTAGTATTTCTAGGAAGGTACTAACCTGTTGCAGAACTAATGCCTTGATAGTCAGACTCTAAAAAAATGATCACTACATAACCTCGAATTTGAAGAGGCCTTGAAATTTTTAATCTTAGTGGCATTTTCCCATAATTTTCTACGTTTGTCATCTTTGGGAAAGTGGTGATGACCATTTTTATTACAACCAATTGCTACACAACGCGGCATTCTACGAGAAAACGATAAAAGAAAAAACGTAAACAACTTTTTCTATAGATTTTGACAGCAATCATCGACTGTTATGGGTCTGACGATAGCAGCGCCTCTAACGGCGAGTAATGTCAGTTTTATTCCCCATTGATACAAAAGCAACTCTTCTAGATGACAATTTTTGGACTTTTATAGATGAGTGCATAGCTGTGCTTAAGCCAATAACGGACCCTATTTTTCAGCTTGAGTCTGACCAGTGTAATGCTCATAAAGTGTACATGGTCTTCAAAGACATGCAGTCTAAAGAAAAAGAAATATGCAACTCAAAGAAATAATAGTAGAGAAGAAAATGAAGAAATAGGACCAAAAGAAAAAATGGGTTTCTGCTGATTCCCCCCGTTGCTGATTCCCCCCGGAACGATTTTATAAAAATATTGTTTAATTTCATTTCCGATTCCCCCCGAATTTTAGAATTAAGAACAGTCATGTAAGAAAGTCAGTGGTCGTCTTTCGGGTGATATGATGATTACTATGATGAAGTAAGAAAGAGCGTGATCTTTTTTCGGCCTCTTCCACTTTGGTAACCATGGTTTTGTAACCAGTTACCAAATAAGAATTTATTTTCGTCATTTTGTAACCAGTTACCAATTAAGAAATATTTTTCCACATTTGTAACTTTTGTTTAGTTACGAATGTGGAAGTAGTCGGGAAGGGGATATACATACTCTTTATTAGTCATTGGCCGATAATGAAAAATAAATAAATGGTGCTTGTAGATATGTCATTTGTCATTAGATTTCCGTCTTATTAAAGCTAAATGAATTTTTTTCAAGAGAATTGTACATTTTAAAAAGATAAAAAGTGAGACATAATGGAAGAATCTATGGAGTTTGTGCCGACTAAAAGGGGTGGCACTAAACTTCTGTATAATGGTCGAGAATACCATCTTCGTAAAAATTACGCTAATGGCAATAGTTTTTGGCTCTGTGACATGAGAAGTTGCAAGGGAAGTGTGACGAGTAGTGGCGAAAACATCGTTAAACAAAATATTCACAACCCCAACTGTAATCCAAATTTTACAAAATGTCAAATTACAAAAAAGTTGGCCGCCCTAAAGAAACAAGTTTGTGACAATTATAAACCAATCCAAAAACAATATGAGCAAGTAGTGTGTGAACTGAAGGACAGTGGTGCACATTTTGTTACGGATCTTCCCGAGTTCGACAGTATTAAGAGCGGTTTGTACAATGCCAGAAACAGACAATTGAATGTTGCCAAACTTCACTATCAGCGACCTGAAGATGTGGAAATACCGAAAAAGTTTGAGGATTTTTTATTAGCCGACTATAAAGATGACATTAGAATTTTAGTTTTTTGCCACCCAGAGATCAAAAACATGTTACGAATTAATTTTAAATACTTTTTACTCGACGGCACATTCAAAGCATGCCCCCCTCCATTTAAACAATTGTATAGCATGCATGGCTACGATACTAAAACAAATAAAATAGTACCATTGTTATTTGCCTTTCTCCAAGACAAGAAACAAAAAACATATGAAATCCTGTTTGACATTATTAAAGCTAAATTCACATTTTGGAAACCATCGAAAATGATTATAGATTTTGAAAAGTCAGCAATAAACGCCATCAAGAAAACATATCCAGAAACACAAATAAAAGGTTGCTTTTATCATTTATGTCGTAGCCTTTTCAAAAAAGCCAAGAAATTCGGAATAAAGTCAAGAGTTCAGAGGCGGCATGTTGCTCGGTGTGCAGGTTTGGCCAGACTACCTTTGAAATATATTAACTCTGGTTACAAATATATTATGCAGAAGACTCCCAAAACCGATGCTATAGCTAAATTTAACTGTTACTTCGATAATTTCTGGCTTAAAGATATTAATTTCATCAAAATGTGGTGCTGTGAAGGTGAAGAGTTAAGAAGCAACAATCATCTGGAAGGATGGCATTCTAGAATCAATCGTCGTCTTCGAAATAACCCATCCTTGGCAAAAGTCTTAGATAGGCTAGTAAAGGAAATAAAAATTAAATCGCATAATTTGTCGTCTAAACAACAAAAAGACAAAAATTACGAAGAAATTGATGCTGAAATAAATGCAACAATACAGCAATTGAAGGATAATGATATCACAGTCGGACATTGTTTGGAAGTGATAGCCCCATTTATGATTTAAGTGAAAGTGATTGCCCCTTTTATGATTTTAAGTGAAAGTGATTGCCAATTAAAAATTAAAAATTGAAAAGCGAATATGTATCTAATGGGAACGGAGGAGTTATTTTTTATTTATTGGTTACAAAAATGGAATTATTTTGATCTACGAATGTGGAAAAATATTTCTTAATTGGTAACTGGTTACAAAATGGCGAAAATAAATTCTTATTTGGTAACTGGTTACAAAACCATGGTTACCAAAGTGGAAGAGGCCCTTTTTTCTAAGCTTCTATTAATTATAATTTTTATATATAATTTTATTTTATTTATAGTTAAAAATTATTGTATTGATATGCACTTCGATAAGACCTGTGAGTGCGAGCGAGATAGACAGATACAAATATTTATGATCCTAAGCCTCAGTGTTTGTTTATAATGCGTTTACAATAGGAACAATACAACGTAATATAAATAGATAGTCTCAGTCTCTTTCACACATGCATAGAATATAATGATGTCTCTCTTGCACTCGTTCGTAGGCGATTCATGTTGACCTTGTAGCCATGTGCAAGTGCAACTGATAAAAAATAACTATTAGTTCATCCCTTACAATGTCGGGTGAAGGTCCTTCATCATCGGCGGGTCGTAATTTCGAAATAATCGGCAATAAACGGGGAAAAACGTTACTGCACGCGGGTCATTCATATGTATTACATAGAAAAAATAAAAAAACGACAGTGTGGGTATGTGTTAATAAAAGAAAAACAAAGTGCAGTGGTGCTATCACAGTGTTGCAGGAAACAGATATTGTACATTTTAAAAACAAACATTCTTCAGATTGTGTGCCAAATTTTTTGAAAATCCAGGTTAAAAGTTTAATAAATAAATCCAAAAAAGACGTTTGCAGTAATTTTGACTCTATACAGAAAATTTACGAAACGAATGTAATGAAAATGAAAAGTGAGATGAAAAAAAAAGGACACAATAGTTCATTCGCCGATGTTCCTGATTTTCGATCAGTTTCTACTCAACTTTACACAAGTAGAAAAAAACATCTCAATGTACCGAAGACACATTTTAATGAACCAAAAGAAGTCGTTATTCCACAGGCGTTTCAATCGTTTTTATTAATCGATTACATCGAAGGCGATAATAGAATTATTGTCTTTGCCTCAGAAGAAGTAAAGAATCATCTAGTCCACGTGCAACATTACTTCGGCGATGGAACATTTAACTGCTGTGCTAAGCCGTTCAAACAAATATATTCAATCCAAGGAGATATTGGAAGTGACGTAAATGCATCTAATATAGTCCCATTATTTTACGTGCTCCTTGTTAATAAAGAGGCTTGCACGTACGAAACTATGTTGACAAAAATAAAAGAAAACCAACCTAGCTTCAATCCTAGGAAATTTACAGTGGATTTTGAAACGTCGGCTATAAATGCAATAAGAAATGTTTTTCCTGATGTCGTCATCCACGGCTGCTATGTGCATTTTCAAAGATCAATATTAAGAAGAGCACAATCTCTAGGACTTCTGGATCATGAAGAGTCAAGGCAACATGTAAAGTCATGCATAAGCTTGGCTTTTCTTCCAAAAGAAGATATAGAAGATGGGTGGTTGGCAATCATGGAAAATAGTTTCTTGGAAGAACAAATAATCCAATTCAATGACTACTTTGTCAACCAATGGCTTCAGTCTTCGGACATGATTTCTTTATGGTGCTGTTACAAAGAACACCATCGAAGCACTAACTTGGAAGCGTGGAATGAGCGACTCCGGGCATTCGTACACAGGAATCCCAGCTTTATACAACTACTTGAAATGATTGCACTGGATATTTCAACCAATGACTTGGCTCAAGAAAGATTCCACATTAAAGGAAAAGCTGTACATAAAAGGAAAAAAAGAAGTATATTAAACGACGCACTAATTACCAGATTAACAGAGCAATATGAAAAGAAACAAATTTCAGTGCATTTCTTCTTGCAAAAAATCAGCTCAATGATTACTATGCACAAAAAATAATTATTATTTTTAATTAAGACTTGTTGATTCATATTTTCAATGATTCGTTGATTTGTTTTAAAACTACGTATCTATATTATTTTTAACTGTGACATTATATAAACCAAAACTTGTTAATTGTTGATTTATAAAATCTCTAATTTAAGGTATCCGGCGTTTAAACGTAAAAACGTTTTGCAGGTATTTATTGTACCTATTAAGCGTATTTTTCTATATAGAAGAAATCTGTGATTTTTCTAATAATGTAGACTTAAGTTCATTTCTTGTTGATTTACATAATTATAGTAATTTTTTGTCATTTTGTTAATTTTTATATTTATATTACGTTGCAATTATCACGTTTACACTTGTTGATTGTTTAATTATCGGATAAATAATTATAGTACTTTTAAAAGTTTTATATTTTATAGCTATTCTATTTTGTAGATAATATTTAATTACGACTGAAAAGCTATTTTTTATTTGATTTTCTACTAAAGTTACTTCTTAGAATTTAATTGTAGGAATCTGATTTCTGTGATAATGTAGGCCTATTATTTTATATCTATTGATTGTTGATTTACCTATAATAATTATACGTATTTTGACTTAAATACTTTTTCAGCGTCTCATTAAAAACATAGATGTAACAAAGTAATTGAAAAATTGACGAAAGCTGTGATTTTATTTGTGACATGATTTGAAATAAACCTTTTTAGAAAAAGCTGAGTACTTTTTTTCTTAACTGTACCACTTTGATTTCGCGTGATAAAACGCGCTTTTTTAACTAAACATATTTCGGGGGGAATCAGCAACGGGGGGAATCAGCAGAAACCCGAAAAAATTAGTTTCCAGGATGCTGTGTGGATACAATATCAAAAAGATAACCCTAAATCAATTTTTATTAAAAATGATTACAATGAAGAGACTTTTAGAGAACTTAAGATAAAACCAAAAAGAGGAAAAAGTAGTACACAAATCGCACCTTTTTTTTTTTTTTTTTATTAGTGGCTAAACCCGCGTTTGACCTCAATCTCACCTGGTGGTAAGTGACGATGAGGTCGAAGATGACAGCACACGGGTTTAGGAAGGAACTGGCTCTTTATACAATATTGCCGGAACACATTACCGCCGGAGCGGTAACATTTGGCGGCAGACTTTATATAAAGGGTGGTCGCTAGCCAGGCGGACCCAGAAGGGATCCTACCACCAAGCGAAACTTTAGAACGGTAACGACACAATTAAAAAAAAACAAAATCAAAACGAAATTCTCAATGTAACAATAATTCAAACATAGCCATATTCGAAAGGGAACAGGACAAAACTGCTATATCGGTCTCTTTCTTACGCGGCGACATGCGGGCCCGAGCCCGGGGGGGAACCGACGCAGTTAGTGTTGCGTTCGCATCGCTTAGTATAAGACCTCGCGCAGTCAGCCGGGTAGTGCCCTAAAGCTTAGTACGTCGTTTTCATTCCGAAAAAATTGGTAAGTTCTCTTCAATTTTTTAGTACAAACATGACAAATTTAGCTTTGCGATTGTTTACTTCCGATTCATAAGGTAATGTTAATGGCTTATTCATGTTTGTGACATTTTTATTTTAATGATACTTTCAATTCCGAAGGCGGATTTAAGTTTGTGTCGTTTTAAAAATAAATCAAGATGAATTGGGATGATTTGGGACTAAATTTGACTTATTATTATAAATCCAGTCGTTTTTTTATTTATTACAGTATTACTGTGTGTGGCTTATTGATTATTACGTCATGTATTAATTTGTTTCTAGGTAAAAAGGAAGGCGTATTGTTTAATGTGTCAGTACACAATTAGTGAGCCAGAAAGTTTTTTTGAATAAGTAGCATAAAAGGATTTAAAATGAAAAGAAGGGCAGACATTATAATGGATAAGGCATTAAACAATGCAAAAAATTACAAAGCAATGGAACCCGAGGTATGTACCTACATGAACGTGCTTTTTTTTCTAAATTTACTGCGAGGTCACGGGTAAAAGCTAGTATTTAATAAGAACAGTTCAATTTTTTTTTGTTTTAAACATTTCAACCTTTACGGTGTTTATCTTGCGCCAGGAACAGCTGGATAGCAAAATAAATGAGAATTTGTCCTTAAATACCTTAGAGATTGTTACTTTTCCAAAAGAAAAAACTGACAATTACAATTTTAATACCATCAATTAGATTGGCTTGGTAAAGAATAATTTTAGTTTAGATTGGTGTAGACGACTGCACGTTGGTGGAAACAGTTTGACCTTGAAAACGCCTATATTCCGTTTTGATAAAAGCTCTTTTCGTATTATAAGAGCCTACAGTTACCTATGTCCTACAGATAACCGTACGTTTTAGTCTGACTTCTTATTTAAATATAGCTAAAGTGTATGTACATTTTGTAAATTTTAACTTCCCCCAGGAATCTCCGGCTGGTAATTTTAAAAACCAAAAGGAAAACTTAAAACCAAATTCTACAGTTACAGAAGAATTGTTAGAAACAGCGTCAATATTGCTGTCAGTAATCAGAGTGAACTTGTAAGTACATTATTATTTAAACTTTCAACCTAGCGAAACAATCTTAAAAGTAAAAGAAAACCATGACTGGTGGGTCAATTTTGAAATTCAGAGACGTGATAGTTTGAGATCACACATGAAGAGAAAAAATAAATATTAATTATTTACTGAGTAAACTTAACCGAAAGTAAAAGAATTGATTACGCAACGCATGGTTACGCTATCGTTAATTATATAATTAGCAGTAATTTTGATCAGAATCGAGTACAGAGTGCTCTCCTTCAGTATCTAAAATTTGGCACCAGTCACCCTGTATATATAATTTATTGAATACCATTACAAAGTTAATACAAACAAAATGGATTTTATTATTATCGTATAACAATTGGTGGTCTTATCGCTAGCAAGCGATTTCTTCCAGACAACCAGGTTATCATTTATTTTATGATTTCAGAAATCTTCAATCAGCAATGATATGACAGAAAACTTCTCTTCAAATTCCTCATCAATCATTGAAAACTCCCCACAGTGTACAATGACTAACAGCAGTGACATTTTTAGCTATAGCCATTATATAAAAACGGTAAGTGAATAATGTTCTCTAAATCCTGCCCATTGCTATAATATTTATATAATCTATATTTTATTATATAAATCTTCCTTTTTTTACCTTGTGCTTTGTTTTTTTTTTGTTTCAGCAGCGGAATGATACTTTAGACTACAAGTCAATTCGTAACCAAGACATACTCACTAAAAATCCTATTTTGGAAAAAAGGGTATCTTCTTCATCTTGTAATAGTTCAAGTTCATCTCGTTCAAGTTCCAGCTCCTCAAGGTCTAGATCCTCAAATTCTAGCTCATCAAGTTCCACTTCATCTGCACTTAGTAATACTCAAAATGATAAATCTATCTTGATTACGCCTCAAATTAATGCGGATGAGGCGAGTACCAGCCAATTAGTTACAAGAAGTGGTAGAGCTATCCCGCAATCGAAATATTGTTTATCGCCTGTTAATGCCCCTGAAAGTGACCTTGATTTAAGTGATGATGATCCCACATTTCAAGACCCCAAAGAAATTTCAGCGCGTCATAGAACGGTGTCCTCTTCTTCAACAGACTCAATTTCACAACCTGAAACACCGCAACATGAGATACAACAACCTGACAAAAATAACGCCAATGAATCGAACACGACTCAAAGACAGTCAAGAAAAAAGCAGCGTAATCCCACATCATGGAAGCAAAATATTAATAAGGCATTGCGTAATACTGGAAAATCGTATTATTCCCCATCGAAATCTAGAAAACAAATTCCAGCCCGTTGTATCAAAAACCCATGCGCTCCATGTCGATTGAAATGTCCTAACCAAATTAATGAAATCCAAAGGACTGCGATTTTTGAATCTTATTGGAACCTTGCAAGTATGCAACTGAAACGATGCTTCATCAGTTCTTGCATGATGCAAGTGAAACCAAAATATAGATATACCAATGCTGAAAAGCCCAGAGGAGCAAATAATGCGTTTTTTCTCACTGTAAACAATCAGAAAATTCGAGTTTGCAAAACGTTTTTTATAAATACGTTAGATATTACAGAAAGACAGATTAGAACCACACAACAGAAAATAACTGAAAATGGATTCATTGCTGAAGACGGAAGAGGAAAGCACACCAATAGAAAACGAATTGACGAGCTCATTATAAAAGATGTTGAAAATCACATAAATTTAATTCCAAGGGTAGAATCGCACTACTTAAGGGCTTCCACATCTAGAGAGTTCATTGAAGGAGGTAGGACTGTAAAAGATCTTTGGAGAGATTTCTCAGAAGCAAGAGATCCAAATAAACCTAAAGTAGACTACTGGCTGTACAGTCAAATTTTTAATAACAATTTCAACTTGGGATTCTTTTAGCCTAAAAAAGATCGATGTGATCTATGTTTGGAGTACGAAATGGCGTCTGTAGATCACAAAGCAAATCTGATGGGAAAATACGATAATCATTTAAAAGAAAAAGACCTTTGTCGCCTTGAAAAGAAGAACGACCGTAGAAACATTGGTGAAGGAAATATATGTACCGTATATGATCTGCAAGCAGTCATGCAATGCCCTTTGGGAGACTCGAGCTCCTTTTATTACATATCAAAACTTAACTGTCTAAATTTTACAATGGCTGAGTTAGCTCAGAAATCTGACAAAAAAACAAATGAAAACCGAAATAAAGAACGGGAAGATGAAAGGAACGAGGAAGAAGATAGAATTGAAGAAGAAACTGTAGGTGCTTATGGTGATGTATATAATTACTTTTGGGATGAAAAACAAGGAAAAAGGGGGGCAAATGAAATAGGATCGTGCATATTTGACTATTTAAAAAATGTTAGTGAAAAATATCCTGATAAACAACTAAATATAATTTTTTACTCAGATAATTGCTGTGGACAAAACAAAAACAGGTTCATAGCGTGTTTGTATTCGTATATTGTGTCCAACTTTCCAAATATAGTGAGTATAACTCACAAATTTCTCATTCGCGGACACACACAGAACGAGGGTGATAACGTCCACAGCCTGATTGAAAAGGAAGTAAAAAAAAACCTTAAATCTGGACCTATTTACACTTCACATCAATATGTTGCCTTGATAAAAAGTGCCAAGAAGTCTGGAAAGCCTTTTAAGGTCCTGGAGTTAAATTATGACTTTTTTATTAATTTGAAGTCTCTGCAAGATCAGTGGGGATATAATTTTAATAAAGACGATGACCGCAACCAGGTTTCTTGGAACGATATTAAGGTGTTGAGAGTCTTGAAAGACGCACCTTTTATGTTTTTCTTCAAAACATCATACGCGCAAGAAAATTTTAAGCGTGTGAACATGAGAAATAAACGAAAACGAATGCTTAACCTTCAAGATGTATCAATAACGAAAGCTTATACAAATAAAATTAAATTAAGTGAAAATAAAAAAAAGGGGCTTAGCGAATTGCTGCGGAAAAATGTAATACCCTTTTTTATATAGATTACTATAAATCGTTATTAGAAGATTGAGATAACTGACAGAGGTAAATGAAGAAGAATTTGTTGACATAAAACTTACTTTTTGTTACTAATTGCTTTGATTGAGTTTTATTTTTATGTTTTGTTACGGACTACAAGTTTTTTTTTTTCATGAAAATTATGAACAAATGTTTTGATTTATTTTTAAGAGTAGAATAGTATTGATTTTTTATTGTTAAAAAATATTTAAGATAGGTACTTTCCAAGTGTAAAAAGATCTGTGCATATTTCTTTTCAACTGGCATTTTATTTTTTATGATATTATTTTATATGAGACTTTTTATATCAGATGTAAAAAACCTATCTATTATGTTTACTAAGAAAGTTCCTAATGATCAAAGATCTCCATTAGTTATTATGTGTTGATATTTATTTAATATAATTATGACCATTTTCTTTTGTATTGATTCTGACTTTTGATTGCCATTATTGCCATTAGGTAATAAAAAATTCAATTTTTTTTTCCCTCCGGACTTTTAGGTCTATTTCCTTGAATGTCCAGTGTGTCCACTAGGTCCACTTCCTTGAACGTCCATTCCCCGAAAGTCCACTCCTGGAACGTCCATTCCCCGAAAGTCCACTCCTGGAACGTCCATTCCCCGAACGACCACTTCATGGAAAGTCTACTCCTCTACTAGTCTAATAAATTGCACAACACTTGGCACAATTATATGAAGTAGGTTTAATAACTCTCGTGTATTATAATCTTTTTACTAAGTAACTGGCCACTTGAAAGTTATTGATTATAATAAATTATACCTGATAGATGTCATATTCTGTCATCACTTGATTTTGGTTTCTGTTGTATTAAAATTATAATTTAATTATTTTTCGTTGGTGACATGGACGATAATATAGTATTCATTAAAAGTAGAAAGGGAAAAACAACGCTGTTAAGAAATGGATTCAAATATAACGTTAGCAGAAAGAACAAAATGGGAACGATACTATGGAGGTGCTGGAATCGGGAAGTCTGTTCAGCAACGATCACATGTAAGGACAAAAGGGTAATAAGAGAAAAGACACACACTTGTAAACCGGATATAATACAAAACGATGTGGATATGGCAATGGATAAATGCAAAATGGACGTATGTAAGGAATTTGGACCCGTCGAAAAAATCTTCGACAAAAATTTCGAAGAATTGAAAAAGAAAGGCGAGGAATACATGGAAGCGATACCATTGTTTGTTTCAAAAAAGAATGGATGTTATAAAGCTAGGAAGGATAACTTAAAAGTGGATAAGCTGAGTTTCAATTCATTGAATGACGTAAAATTATCAGAAACTTTGAATGATCGTTTTTTAATATGTGAAGACGGCACAGACGAAAAAATTTTAATTTTTGCCTCACCAACCGCTATAAAGTTCTTAAAAATCTACAAAGGAGTTTATTATGCTGATGGTACTTTTCAGAGTGCACCACCGCCATTTTATCAAATATATACGTTACATATTGATCTAGGGTCATCGATTTCTTCAACAAATGTCGTGCCGGTAATTTTCGTCTTAATGCCGAATAAATCAGAAGAGACGTATTGCAGAGTGTTTGAATTAATCAAAATTAAACTGGGTCTGGAAATACACCGTTTTAAATGTGATTACGAAGTGGCCCCCATAAACGCAGTACGTACAATATTTCCAGATGTGCAGGTACGAGGATGTTTCTACCATTATAATAAAGCAATTTGGCGAAAAGCCAAAGAATTTGGAATCAAAAAAACAAAAGAAGGTAGGAACATCATTCGGATGATTGCCCTGCTACCGCTCTTACCCGCTAATAGAATTGTTGATACGTCAAATGAGATATGGGATGTCGCTCCATTGTCTTTTGAAATGATGAAATTCAAAAAATATTACCGTCGTCAATGGGCAAACAAAAATACGGAAATGTTGAGTTGTGCTTTAGATGAACACCGCACTACCAACTCCCTAGAAGGCTGGCATCGCCGTTTAAATTCCAGGATCCCTAAATCGCCGAATTTATACTTATGTATATATTCCTTGAAAAATGAAGCTGCCCACTATGATTGCAAAATCAAAAGAAGTTATTTCGAGACATTAAAAAAAAAGAACAGGAAAAGCCATGACATATTATTTGATAAAAAGTACAAAAGACTGTTGAAAAACCTATCCAATGGCGTTTTAGGGTCGACAGAATTTCTCAAAAAAATAATTTTTTTACGGATGGCTTGCAAGTCGAAGCTAAAGACATGTTAGGGAATTTATTTTTTAAGGGTTAAATCGGGGAATTTTAAGTGTATTTTTTGTACAAAAAATAAAGGTCTTTTGTTTCTTTAATTTTTAAGGGTTAAGTGTTAATTTCAAGAATTTGTTTTGTTGAAGTAATAAAGTTCTTTTGTTTTTTTAATTGACTAATTGCTTTTTATTTTTTCGTCAGGAAGCATTTCCCATCTGATCACCTCTTCAACTGTCTTCCTCTCTTTTCCTTTTGGTGCTGTGGCGTGGAGTCCATCCGGTTGTTACCTTAACCCATATACTTTTTTAATGTTATTTAGTGGACGTTCGAGAAATTGGACGTTCGAGGAAGTGGACGTTCAAGGAAGTGGACCTAGTGGACACACTGGACATTCAAGGAAATAGACCTAAAAGTCCGGAGGGTTTTTTTTTGGTTTTTTTACTGCCCCATTAACGCATTTTTTAAGTACCTACCCCACTATTTATTACTATTTATTGGGAAAAAACCGACATAAGTCGCAAAACAAAAAAAAAATAACATAATGTTTTAAAAATGAAAACGACGCGACTCGTAAACTTTCACAATTAAAACTTTTTCTATTCGGTCGAAAAACGACGCAACTCCTAATCCGTCCATTTTATGTCATTTCTCTCGGTCCAAAAACGACTGATAAAATTAAATACCTTTTTTTTATTTATTATTCATTTAAATTATATATATTTTTATGACAAAACAGCTGAAAAACTTTTTCATAACTTACAGCAGTCAATGACGTAAATAATCACGAAATTATTGACTAAAGATTGCGGAAGTGTAAAATTTTTAAAACTTGTTTTGCTTATTTCCTTAAAACTCATTTTTATTTTTACAAATTAATTTTGAGTTACGTCGTTTTCGTCCTAAAGGTGCGAAATAGTACCTAGCAAAATACCAAAATACTACCATTCTTTTTATGAAAATCTACTCGACTCAGAAATTCAGGATCGCTTGCCTGAACCAGACGCTGAAGAGGAAGAGTAGAGAAGGGGAAGAGTTTGAAAATTATAGAAATAGAAGATTAAATTTTTGTGGAACTGTGGTTTAGGGGTGACAGCATAACTATCTGCTATGCTGATAGACTGAGAGAAAGAATTACTTTTGCATTTATAATATAAGTATGAATACAAGATTGTCATATAATAATAAACACTTTGAAAATACAATAATTATTAAGCTATTGCATAGCTTCTATCGCGGGCCTTGAAAGTGGGGACCGAATCTAGAAATTCCGTAACGAAAAAAACCTATCACCCCCCACTCCGACCGGCACAGCGGTGATACTTTTTAGTTTTTCCATCTATAGATACATTTTGTTTTTTTATCGGTCACCACGCTCAAAGTGTAATTTGAATTACGAGGGTGAATCCAAAAGTTCGTGGCCTAACTAAGAAAACATTTTTTTTTGTAAAAAAAAATATTTTTATTTTTAGACATAATCACCGTTTAATTCAATGCACTTTCTCCATCTCTCCCGCAACTTATTAATACCTTCGAAAAAAACAGATTCTTCAAGCTCCTCAAAATACTCGTCTACGGCAGAATTGTAAATTTCAGCCATTGATTCTGCAGGGGTGTGGACGCGAGCATTGTCCTGGTGAAACAAAATTTTTTTACTGATCATTTCCGGACGTTTTTCTTTTATTTTTTCCCTTAATTGTCTCAGCAGGTAACAGTAATATTTAAAATTTATTGTTTCACCTTTTGGTAAATAATCAACCAAAATAAGCCCCCTTGCATCCCAAAAAACAGATGCCATAACTTTGCTGGTTGACAAGACTATCTTTGCCTTCTTGGGGGTCGGTGAACCAGACCGCTTCCATTGTTTAGACTGCTGCTTGGACTCGGGGGTAAAGTGATGAATCCAGCTTTCATCCATTGTTACAAACCGTGACAAAAAATCATCCGGGTCGGACTCAAACAGCTATAAACAGTCACGAGAAATGGTGAAACGAACCCTTTTCTGGTCAGCTGAAAGCAATCTCGGCACCCATCTCGCCGACACGGTGGAAGTTGATGGCCGTCCACTTCTGGGTTCGTCTTCAAGACTCTCCCGTCCGCGTTTCAATTCAGCTACCTACTTTTTTACACACGAATATGACGGAGCAGATTCTTTTAATGTGTAAACCATATCTTCATGGATTTGTTTTGGCGTCAACCCCTTCTTATACAGGTACTTAATCACAGCACGTAGTTCAATATTTTCCATAATGAGAAAACTTCAGGACTTGCTTTACCCAAAAAATATTTAACAAAGACAGAGAGATGTAATTAATTGTTAATTTGCACGCTTACTAAAAAATAACCAAGCTACAAAATGAGGGTAGTAAAATAATTTTATACATTTAATTACTAGGTCAGGCCACGAACTTTTGGATATACCCTCGTAATATCAAAGAAAAAAAAACAAAGGAAAAGAAATACTGCATTAATAAAACAAATAAATAATTATAATTGCATAAGTTGATAAAAAATGCTATGCAACAGCTTTACCGCGGCTTTTTTTATAAATTTTTCAATCCTTATTTAGTTATTTTACATGAATGATTGCTATAACGTTGTTAATTTATCTTAAGATTTCTTCAAAACACGTGACTTATACCATGGTATATTTACGAAAATGACACTTTCGTTAGTTTGCCTGATATAAATTTAAATGATTTTCTTTGGCAACTTACGAAACTACCACTTTCGTAGATTTGCTGTAGTATAACTTAATACCTAGGAAATCTCATGAATGAAGGTGCAAAGTAACGAATATGCATTTATCTTAATACATTTAATATTTTAATAATTAATTAAGCTCTTTTAATAAAAAACAGAATTTTAAGACTAAAATGTACGCAAGAATTTTATAGCAGTCTTCTGTCAAAAGTTATTTACATTCTAATGTTTCAAACCGCTCCCTTGTAAAATGTATATTTTTCAGTTTCATAAGTTTACCATTGAAGTGACGTGAAAATATTTATATTTACAAGTAATATGACCCCGTTGTTGCAGGATGGATGTAAAAACAACATATGTTCATAGTTCAAAATTTTAAATACATCTAAAATGATATATTGATATGTAATGTATTTTATAATTGTAGTGTGTGACGACCTCCCCATTATGTTATATATTATGTCAATAAACAGTTAACTTCCAACTGAAACAGTTGTCTTTTATTAAGCTCCCGGTCTCACTCAACAGTGCATGGCGACCCTGCCAGTGCTGCCTTGCGGCTACGCTGCGCGGAACTAACAAGAATAATTTAACAAAAGGTATTTTTAAGTACATAATAGTAAGAAAATTTGTTATTTACTAACATATATTTAAATATAAAAAAAATAGAAGACAAACAATGATCCCGAAATTTTTTAAAAATTGGATAGCACCATAGAAGAAGGCAAACCACAGTTAATGATTTGTCGTCGAAAGACATGCAAATATAGGTACGAGTATATAAAAATACATATAAAATAGAAACAAAGGATTTTGATGATCGAGTCAGGATTCAGGATGCCACTTGAGTACCGACAGGTTCTGAGCTGATGGAATAAAAGAAAAGTAAAGTATTGTGAAAATCGGTATAGATATGTGAAATTAAAGAACAAAAAAAAAGTCTTAAGTGTTTCAAAGTGTGTAACGGATTTCAGCAGCTTTTTCTAATTTTTTTTTCTGTTATTTTTAAATATTTTAGTTTATCTTTAGAAAATAAGTTTTTAGCACATTGACGAAACAGGTAAAAGTAGTACTTCTAAATAAATAAATTTTAAATACTGTCTTGGTTCTTATATAGGTCTCTAACTTAATTTTATTTCAGGACGTTTAATTTTTTTAATAGTTTTTATTAAGAGTCACAAGTTTGGTGCATACCTATCCGTTTTTTTATGTTTTATTAGTAGTAATAAGTTTGTGCTCTGATCTCTGTTTAATATATATATTTTTTTCGTAATTCAACGTCATAATATTTCTAATCGAAGGTTTGTTTCTTAGAACATTTTGGAACGTAAAGGATTTTTGTTTCGTGTGCAGGTACAGAGAAAAGCTCCAGTAAAGGAAAAGATCCTCATTAATTTCGATTCAACTAAATAGTAATATTTAATTTGGGAACCTTCAGGATGACAAAGTTTAAGTTAATTAATTTTTATTTTATGAATAACTCTTTCAGATCTCTATTTAAATAGAAGTAATTTTTTCAATACTTAAAAATTTGATCATAAATATAAAATAAATTATCCAGCGGCTAGTGATCTACTCGTATCTTACTGGTTATATCACAAAGCAGATACATAGTAGAGCTGCTGTAAGCAAAGTTGCACAGCTTCAATTTGGGTTGTCCTGACGTCACAGCCTTTAGTTCAAGCTATTCCTCGCTTGAGGCACTGGCGTCAGTTCGTCGCTGACTTCTGTGAAGTATGTACACGCGTAGATATTTAAAAAACATTAAATCCTCCATTGTTTTTTGATGTAAAATTTAGTTTTCTATACTTTTATAAAGGAATTACATTGACAATCCAAATAAAATTAACTTACCACGAAGATAATTTCATTCATAATATTTTTTTACAAATTGTTGGTTTTTCAATTATTTGTGTCCAAAATTCCAGATTGTTATTTGTTGCCTAGGTGATTTTTATGCCGCGAAAAAAGGTTGCGCTATCTAGCGTCAAATAGAATACTTTTATTTCGCGGTTTTTTCTGACAGATTTGGAACGTATGAAATTTTGTTAAAAAACTAGAGCAACCTAGTAAAGTATAGCTGAACTTTTTTGATGATCATGTGAATATTTTAACCTTATGTTTCAACCGGTTTTTACTACTCGCTACTAGGTGACTAATGCCATCGCTTGTTTGGCTATGATTGGCCATAACCCACCGCTTACCCCTCCCGCACCCCGCGCGTAGGCTTCATTTGAGTCCCTAGAAAAAACAGCATAGGGCAGCTCCTCTATAATATTTCCTCCGTGGGTTATATCAAATATCAATATGTTTTAAATTACTTATATCAAATTCGAACTAATAAGTATTTTAAACATGATAAATTCTCGAATCTATTTCTGAAAGGTAGGTTTCTGTACTTATGAAAACAAAACCAAACAGTCGAATTGATACACTCCTTCCTATTGTAAGTCGGTTGAACAAAATATTCCATGCATAGAAATCAACGAAGTCATGAGTATGTTTGTAAAGTATTAGATCACCGTCATCATTTTACTGCCTAGTTAGTATTATTATTGTAATAATAATCATTTTACATTTGCTGGATACTGCCCGAATAGTTCGCCGGTTTCTGTCCCTCTTGCCCTGATCCCCGACCGACTGGTCAGATTGTCGGGTCTTTCCGCCGAAAGGCGTGTAGCTGTAAGCATACGTAATAATAATAATAAAATCATTTATTCGGCGCATAATTGACACAAAAGAAATGTTAACAACATTTAGAAAAACAATTTGACATAAAACAAGATCATAAGAAGAAACGAAGGAAAACACAAACACTAATTTGACGCCGAAAAGGCCTGAACTCAGAGTTATGGCGAAATTCATAAGTTATGAATTTCAGCGCTGATTTTCAGTTCAAGCCCGTGTTGTTGACGGACGCTTTACGCATGCAATAAATAAACGTTAAATATAAGTGTTACAATAGCTTTAGTGTATAATATAATAATTTATTAATAGATATACAGGGTGACTGGTACCAAACCCGCCATAGCAAATTAGCATATAGAGGAGGTCATTTGCTAATTATTGGACCTTACTTTCCCTAACTAAAGTTTTATACTTTAGGAGATATGTCAATTTTTATACATTATTGAGATTTTTCAAAAATTTGACCTTAAAGCATTCGTAACTTTATTTTTCGTCATTAGTTTAGAGTTTTTTTATTATTTCTTGGTAGTCATTAACATTTGTGAATAAAATACGTCGGAACTTCCCTCAAACTAGGGTTAAAAAATAAGACGCTTATGCTTTTAAAAAAAATCAATAAAGAAAAATTACTTTGCGATCAAATTCAACCGGAAATAATAAAAAAACTACGGCGTTTTAATAATTTATTCTACTCTAAATTAGTTCTCTAGTTCGTCACCTTACCAACGGTACTAAATTTGCAACGGAAAGTTTGATTCGCTAAACATCGGTAGGATTTTCAGGTCAACCAGTCATTTTGATCAAAAATAGTGAAGGTCCCAACGACAGGATAAAGCTAATTTAGCAAAGTAGTTTTTGCAAATTTATGAGTAGGTATTAGATAATAGAAATTGAGTGCTTAGTGTACTTAATTTTTTATTTTACTTTTACCATGTAAAGCAAGAAATCAGGAAAAGATATCGAGCATCAAAAGAAAAATTTAAATAGAGTTGAAACTAAAAATTCTGCTCGAATTGCTGCCCGCAATTTCTGATACATGCCCGATATCTTTTCCTAATTTCTGTGGTGGTAAGACTGAGCCTAATTTCTTCTTTCATAACAGAAAACGCATTATTAATTTTTTGAATTAACTCATCTTTTGTAGTTACTTCTTCATTGTAGACCAACTCTTTTCATTTGCAATGACAGTTTCAATGACTTTTAGACGTCAAATGAAAAAGATGAGGTCGGACCCATCTCTATGACATTTAAGTTGTTGTCATATATGCTTTTCCTTTCCGTTTCGTGTGCTTTCACAAATAGTTGAGTAGACACAGGTATAAATAAATAAGACATTTCGTTTTAAAATGCCGGGATACACAAGGGAAGAATACGCCGACATGCTGCTGGCGTATGGTGCTGCACACAGTAACGCCCGCAAAGCGCGGCGAATTTACCAGGAGCGATATCCAAATAGACGCTTACCTGACCGTGACACATTTCCTACCACATATCGTCGGTTTAGAGAAACGGGTAACTTGAACGTCAGGGTACCCCAAGCAGCTGTGCGACAATTACCTGTTGAAATTGATCAGCAGATTTTGGCAGCTTTTGAAGAAGATCCCACGACTAGCACCAGAGTGGTAGCTGCCGCTTTGGGCGTCAGCCAGTGGAAAGTCTGGTCAGTGATGCATGGGGACCATCAACACCCGTATCATTACACGCCAGTTCAAGGTAATTTTGAGTTTATTTATGTACCTACTTACACTAAAGCGACCAGTGTTATCTTTAGAATTAAAGAAATTATTAATATTACGACGAGCTTCGATGTAACATAATCCAAATCAAATTTTGTCTTTAGAATAACATTTACGTAAATAATTAACAAATGGAGTGTTGGCAGGGCTTGAAAATGGCGACTACGAAAGGAGGTTGAATTTCTGTCGCCTCGTTCTTCACACCGATGTCGACGACCCAACATTTCTGGAGCGTATCCTTTGGACCGACGAGTCACAGTTCACCCGAGAAGGCATCACCAATTTCCACAATCTGCACCACTGGTCCCATGATAACCCCCATAAAAAGAGGGTTACATCGGTCCAGCGGAAATTTTCTGTTAATGTGTGGGCCTGCGTTATTGGTCGTAATATCTTTGGACCCTATTTCCTACCAGACATTTTAAATGGGGGAAATTATTTAGAATTTTTAAGGGACGTCTTGCCTGATCTGCTGTTGAATGGAATAACCGACGACACGCCCATTGTGTTTCAACACGATGGGTGCCCGGCGCATTTCAGGCTGGACGTCCGAGAACTTTTAAATAGTTCATTCCCCGATTCATGGATCGGTAGAGGTGGGCCAATTGAATGGCCAGCTCGGTCGCCAGACTTGACACCTCTCGATTTCTACGTTTGGGGCCGGGCCAAAGAGTTGGTCTACAATGAAGAAGTAACCACAAAAGATGAGTTAATTCAAAAAATTAATAATGCATTTTCTGTTATGAAACAAGAAATTAGACTCAGTCTTACCACCACGGAAATTAGGAAAAGATATCGGGCATGTATCAGAAATCGCGGGCAGCAATTCGAGCAGAATTTTTAGTTTTAACTCTATTTAAATTTTTCTTTTGATGCTCGATATCTTTTCCTGATTTCTTGCTTTACATGGTAAAAGTAAAAAAAAAAATTAAGTACACTAAGCACTCAATTTCTATTATCTAATACCTACTCATAAATTTGCAAAAACTACTTTGCTAAATTAGCTTTATCCTGTCGTTGGGACCTTCACTATTTTTGATCAAAATGACTGGTTGACCTGAAAATCCTACCGATGTTTAGCGAATCAAACTTTCCGTTGCAAATTTAGTACCGTTGGTAAGGTGACAAACTAGAGAACTAATTTAGAGTAGAATAAATTATTAAAACGCCGTAGTTTTTTTATTATTTCCGGTTGAATTTGATCGCAAAGTAATTTTTCTTTATTGATTTTTTTTTAAAAGCATAAGCGTCTTATTTTTTAACCCTAGTTTGAGGGAAGTTCCGACGTATTTTATTCACAAATGTTAATGACTACCAAGAAATAATAAAAAAACTCTAAACTAATGACGAAAAATAAAGTTACGAATGCTTTAAGGTCAAATTTTGGAAAAATCTCAATAATGTATAAAAATTGACATATCTCCTAAAGTATAAAACTTTAGTTAGGGAAAGTAAGGTCCAATAATTAGCAAATGACCTCCTCTATATGCTAATTTGCTATGGCGGGTTTGGTACCAGTCACCCTGTATAGTATGTATAGGTATCAGAATTCAGTGTTACATATAATAGCTTTTGCTGTGTGCCTTTTGTTGTGCCAGAAGGTGTAGTTTGTAGTTCATTTTAAAGGTAGAGCAGCTTGTTATTTTTTTAAGTGGTGGAGGGATGTTGTTCCAAAATTTGGTTGCAGCATATTTAAAACTACCCCGAAAAGCCGATGAATTATGTTTATACGTTATCAATCTATTTTCCGAGGAGCGAGTACAGTACTTATTACCCGGCAAATAAGTCCATTGAAGTTTGTTTGATAGATATAGGGGCTTACCACTTTTGATTATTCCAAAGACTAAGCATGCCAGGTGTAGGTTTATCCTACCCTCCATGTTTAATATATTATGGGCATTTAGGATAGGGGTAACGTGATCTCGACGGTCCAAGGTAACACAAAAGCGAGCGCAGGCATTTTGCAACCTTTGCATTTTCTTCTGTGTTCGAGCTAGTAACCTGGGGCCGTAAACAGTGTCGGCGTAACTTAGGCGTGACTGAATCACTGCGTCAACCAGTCTTTTACGGAGTTCTACGCTAAGAAAACTGCGAGACTTGTAGAGCAGCTTTAGTCTGTAAAAACAGGACTGAAGTAAATTAGTTATGTGAGCTTCAAAGCGTAATTCCTCATCAATGACGACACCCAAGTTCCGCGCGATGGAAACGCGCTCTAAAGGTGTATCAGATAGCGTTAGGGCAAAGGGCGAACGCGAGGTATTCAAAATTTGGTTTCTTGATCCTAATATTAGGTATTTAGATTTGTTTGGATTGAGTACAAGCGAATGATAAATCCGAATTCATGTAATTGACTGACCTGGTGATATTTTTGGGATCGATTGATGTATATATTTGTAGGTCATCCGCATATAGGTGGTATTTACAGTGTGTAATACAGTTAGTTATGTCAGCTGTGCACATAATAAAGATAAGGGGGCCGAGAATCGATCCTTGGGGAATTCCTCTGATAACTGGTAGAGCCGTAGAGACAGATTTAGTCCCATCATTCATCGTAAGTTCCACTTGCTGTGTTCGGTCTTTTAGATAATTGCTGAACCAATTTATAGTTGAGCTGTGAAAACCATAAAAGGACATTTTGGAAAGTAGTAGGGGAATATTGAATATTTTTCTAGAGTCAAAAGCTCTAGAAAAATCAAGTAGAGCCAAGGTTGTACTATTACCTTCATCTTGAGCAGTTAAGATGTCATCAGTGACATCAAGCAGCGCTGATGATGTATTTCTTCCCTTTCTGAAACCAGACTGTAAATCCGGAAGAATAGAAGTTTTTTCAAGGTATTCAGTTAGTTGAGTACTAATAGCTCTTTCCAGCAATTTGGAGAGAAAACACAATATGCTAATTGGTCGGATATCTTGAATTGAAAGAGGATTATTATTTTTAGGTAAAGGGCGTACAATTGCTAACTTCCATGCATTGGGGAAAACTGATAACTCTATGGACCTGTTGATAATAAATGTGATTATGTCAAGGGTAGCACTTAAAGTAAGAATAATCATGTCACGGCTTATACCGTCACTTCCCGAAGCATTAGATTTCATATTTTTTATTATTTTAAATATTGAGTTAGAGGATACAGGGTGCAATTTAAATTCATTGTTATCATTTAATCGATTATATTCATAAAATGTCAGAAGGGAAATATTGGGGTCATTCTTACCAGGGACGTCCATAAAGTGGTTGTTAATTATATTTGGGTCACATAAGTAATAGGGTAGCTCGGAGTCATTTTTAGGCAAAACATTGTTGATTTTGCCAAAGGTCTTTTGGTTTGTTAATATTGTTATTAATAAAATACTTAAAATAAGCTATCTTTTCCCTGTGTAATGCAACTTGGACATGTTTTTTTAATTCTTTATAGTAAAGCTTGTGTTGCTCGAGTTTAGTCTTCCTGTAATTGTCATATGTCTCATCTCTAAGTTTCATCATCTGCTTAACGTTATATGTAATCCAAGGGCAGTTTTTATGTCGTAATAATTTTGTTTTTAAGGGGGCGTGCAAATTAAATAGATCTGTGATGAAATTATTAAAGAGTGATACCATATCATCTATGTCATTCTACTGCGTGATGCTACTCCACGGGATCGAGTTAAATTCCCTATTAAAGTTTTCTAAGTCGATTTCTTTTAATGCTCTATAATTAATATACTTTGCCTTATATATTTTTTTTTTTATATTAAGATCACATGTAATGAAGGCATGGCGACCTATAGTTCGGCCGTTCAGAGAATGCGTTCCTGACACATCGCGATTGAACTGACGACGAAACTTTGTAATGGCGTTGCAGTTACGATCAAAAATATTTTTGCTGGTTGTTTACCGTTTTAACAATTGATGAGCATTAAAACAACATTATTATATCAGTAATCAATGAATTTTATAATTTTGTGCCAAACTGAGTGTCAAATAACTTGGTAAACAATATTTTTCAAAATCTATACTGCGCTATTACAAGGTTATGTCAAAGCTTTATATTTCTACTGCTGTGCTAACAATAACAGGCTATAACAGTATCGTAATCTGTTCTTAAACAGGTATACTTTATGAAATAATACGTTTTGTTTTTCTTTTTAAGAATTTGAAAATAATGGACTATAAGATAACTTTTATTAAATAAAAAAAATAAACTATGACCAAACCGAATGCGCGAAAAAAAGTTGGTTACAAGCAAAAGGCATTGACGCAAATATGCAGATGCTAAAAGCAGAGCTAATTAAATTAGTTAAAGAACATAAAGTGGCAAATGTGCGATACGAAATCGATGAACTGGCTCTGGAGTACGGTCATCGCGTTCTAAGAATTCCATCGTATCACTGCCAATATAACGCGATGGAGCTAATCTGGGCTCAAATAAAAGGTGACGCCGCTCGCCATTATACTTCCCCGCCATTCAGCACGAAAAAGATGATGACCCTATTAAAAGAAGCCTGCGGGGAAGTCACTAGAGATGACTGGGCAAAGGTTGTTGAAAGACTGAAAACCTGATTATGGAACATTTTGACCGAGATATCAGGATTGATTCTGTTATTGATAATAAAATAATTATACATGTAGGCGAAGATGATGATGAAGACACTACCTCCTTAAGCGAATCGGAGTCTGGTTAATATTCTGTACGCACATTCAATTAAATGTACTTTATTGCATAGAAATACAGATTGTAACTTTGTAACAAAAAATAAATAAAACAGTTTTATTATATTTATATTACCTTTTTTTGGTTTCCACTTAAATTAATAAAATATAAATTTTATTTTATTTTTATTAATGATTCCGCCAATTTAAAACGAAAATAATCTTAAAAATAACGTGGCATTTCATTTTGGAGGAACGGTATTCGTTACCTCACTGTTATGTTGTGCCCATCACTAGTCGTGACTAACTGATAGGTGTCAGGAACGCATTCTCTGAAAGGCCGAACTATAGTCCTGTAATAAAGTTAACAGATACGTTTTGAGAAGAAACATCAGTGCATAAGATATCAATTAAGGTTTCAGAGGTTTCTGTTATATGCGTAGGAGACTTAACCAATTGATCCAGACGCATAATCTTTAAGAAACCCAACAGTTTTATTGGGGGTTTTGGGACTGTATGACCAGTCTTATCCGCCCATCACACTGCGACCTAGAAGATTTATTGTGTGAGTCCCAATTTATAACTCGCCGCACACTCCAATAAACTCAGTAATCCTAATCTCCTAATCTCTTTTGGATCTAGTTCATGCTTATCCAGGTGAGCGGAGCGTTTGTGCAAAGTTAGTAACAGGTATTATTGTTAAAGCTATCCGATACCGAGAGTTTTTAGAATCAAGACTGCACAACGTGACTGTAACTGAGTATGTTTTTTTTTCGAGGTTAACAATTTGATGTTGTCATCAAATATAGCTTGCAAACAAGTGTAACAAGAATTAATTTAGTAATAACTTTTAAATCTTTATTATTTAAACTTTTATTACCGTAAAACGGAGATTGTAGGAACGGCGGGGTAAATAGGAATTAATGTATGCATTTCTAAACGTTGTGTTATTGTCAATACTATTTAACAGAGAACAAAACTTTTTTATGTTTGAACGAAACTATATATTTTTGCTGCTGGCTACACTGAGCATTGAAGCTAACCAATCAGATAACATTAAAAAAACACCTTTAGTGTGAAGTCGTTTTAGACACGTGAATGTTATCGTTTTTAACTTTGAGTTTTAGACAATTTATAGTGAAAAACAGTGGTCAAATATATGTTTTTTTTATCATAAAAGTGATTAGTGGTCTAAAAAAACGTAGGTAACGAAGGTAAGTTAATAATTGCGTTATTTCACTAGAAATCTTAGCTCGTTTTGAAGTTATTTTGGGGAAATTAGGCACGCGAATGGGGGAAATTGGCACATGTACAGGTTTATTTGGAACTCTTCGGGGGTTATTTGGTTTGATTTAGAGGTTAATAGGAACATCTAAATAGGGTTGTCATAAACCAAAACTTTAGTAAAATATTAATTTAACGTATTTTAATTTTGTCTTGACATGAGTAATTCAATTTACCCTGGAGAAATAATAAGTCCAGCTACAGAATATATTTTTTGGCCACGTGATCAAGCTTCTATTTGCATAACTTAGCCACGAGACAAAAAAATGTGTCTTGAAGGAATTTATATTTAAGCATAATAATTTATACTAAGTAATATATTAATTAACATTGCGATGAAAAATATTATGCGACAAGGAGGGCTCCCGTTCCGGAAGACGTAGTCGGTACGGTTAGGTGCGACGACGAGCGCAGCGAGGAGGAGCAGTTAGGTTGCATATAGTTATACTAGCTGCTGCCCGCGACGTCGTCTGCGTGAACGCTATGCAGCACCAAACGCACCTACGATTATAACACTGCTAGCGTGATAATATGTAGCCTATATGTTGACCCGACTTCTTAACTATCTTCATGCCAAATTTGAAGTAAATCCATGCAGTACTTTTTGAGTTTATCCCGGAAAGACAAACAGACAAACAGACAAACAGACAAAAATTCTAAAAACTATATTTTTTGTTTCTGTTTCGATTGTAGATCATACCCCAAGTATTCTTTTAAAAAAATATTCAATGTACAGTTTTGACTTTCCTACCATTTTATTATATGTATAGATACGTGCGCGAGCCGAGCGAGCGAAGCGAGCGGTGCCGCGGCAGCGGCCGGCGAAGCGCCATGAACCCTTGAGCGTTTTTAAATAGCCCCGACGTGGTTTGTGGCCCGGATTGTGGCTGACATAGTAATTTAGAAGGCAACTTACATTTTTAGAGGGAAATAATGCTATTTAAAAGAAGTCTGTTTAATTAGCACCCTTTACCCTGCTATCCTATCTCAAAGTAATGTTTTTTTTAACACTGCATGGTTTTATTTGTCTTTTTTGAATTTTGAATTTGCTCTGCAAAATTTTTTTTGTTGCCTACAAGTTTAGCGGGCTTTTTCATTCTCTTATATAAACAGATAGCACAATATAAAAATAGAATAATGTTGTTTTCCAGAATGCCTCGCAATTACATAGCCAAACCGGGATCGAAACGTTATAGAAAACAAGCCCTCGACGATCTCGCGTTGAAAAATAGTAGTTTAAGTGCTGTTTCTGAAAAATATAATATATCAAAATCAGTACTTTGCCACCATAAAAATCGTATAATGAAACCTCACGGTAGGCCAACAGCCTTAACCAAAGAAGAGGAGCTATATATTGTAGAAAATATAAATATTTGTGGAGATTGGGGCTACCCGTTAGACACAACAGACCTTAGGTATATTATAAAAATGTATCTAGACTCTATAAATATTAAGCATAACATATTTAAAAATAACATTCCCGGTATAGACTATGTCAATGGGTTTTTGAAAAGACATGAAGACAAATTATCTCAGAGAATTTGTCAAAATATAAAGAGATCCAGAGCAGCAGTGTCTCCAGATATAATAAAAGAATATTTTTGTGAATTGGAAAGGTCCAGGAATGTTCCATCTAAAAATATTATTAACTACGATGAGACGAATGTTACGGACGATCCTGGTCGCAAAAAGGTTATAGTAAGACGAGGATGCAAGTATCCAGAGCGTATAGTAAATCACTCCAAAGGGTCTATCTTTGATGATGGCAGCGACTGCAAATGGTGATTTCTTGCCCCCTTATGTGGTCTATATGGCAGCTCATTTGTATGATTCATGGACGACAAAAGGGCCCCGTTTTACAAGGTATAACAGGTCTCCATCTGGTTGGTTCGATGGTAATAGTTTTGCGGATTGGGTTAAAACAATAGTTATACCCTTTATGGAAAGACGACTGTTTGGTTTTTTCCCACAGCGAAGCCGAGCATGAGATGCAACTACGAGAGATCTTCACTAGGCTAAAAAGGTACGGCATGTTAGTGAATATTTCGAAGTGTGTTTTTGGTGCAAAAGAAGTAACTTTTCTAGGTTATTCGATTTCAGAGAGCGGGTGTAAGCCTTTGGATTCCAAAGTGCAAGCAATCAAAGACTTCCCACCGCCGACAAACGTAGCCAACTTCCAGCATTATTGGCATGGTAAACTTTTATAGAAGGTTCCTGCCAAAAGCTGCTGATACAAGCCCCACTGCATGCATTACTGACAGGTACTCTTAAAGGTTCACAGCCAGTGACCCTCGCGGAGGACGCACTGGCAGCTTTCCAGGCCTGTAAAAAGCCTATCTAACGCCGCTCTGCTTGCTCATCCAGGTTGCACGGCTAAACTAGCCATCGTTACTGATGCATCGGATATAGCCCTATATGCAGTTTTACAGCAATTCAAAGACGGCGCTTGGCAGCCTTTGGGTTTATTTTCTAGAAAACTCAGCCCCAGCCAGGTAAAATACTCACCCTACCACAGGGAACTCTTGGCCACCTACGAGGCCGTAAAATATTTCAGGCACATGCTCGAGGCAAGGCACTTACAGTCTATGCTGACCACAAACCCATCTCTTTCGCATTTCACGAAAGAAAGAACAATGGTTCGCCACGGCAGTATAGGCACCTCGATTTCATATCCCAATTTACCAACGATATTCGTCATATCGCCGGTAAGGATAATACAGTCGCAGATGCCTTGTCTCGAGTAGAAGAGCTATCAGCGCCTGTTAGTCTTGACATCCTAGCTGAGGGTCAAGCTTCAGATACTGAACTTCAGAAGCTATTGACTGAGGGCTTTTTTTTTTGTTTGTTCCGAAGTTGCAACGAAAGCAAACTTTCGAAAGCCTGCATTCTCTCAGTCACCCTGGCCCCAACGCTTCGGCAAAACTTGTTTCCGAACGATTTGTCTGGTCTGGTGTGAGAAAAGATTGCAGAACTTGGGCACAATCGTGTATTCCCTGCCAACGGACTAAAGTCACACGTCACGTGACTACTCCGCTAGGCACCTTCAATACAGCATGCGCCCGTTTTAAACAAGTTCATATCGAGCTAGTCGGACCTCTCATGGATATCGGTATTGTCTTACGGCTGTGGATCGGTTCACCCGATGGCCTGAGGCAATACCTATAGAAAATATCACCGCAGAAACCGTGGCGCGGGCACTGCTGGAAAGTTGGATAGCCCGATTTGGATGCCCAGAAAACATCACAACCGACCGCGGCCGTCAGTTCGAATCGGCTGTCTTTGAATCCCTTTCAAGGCTCGCTGGATTCGAACACAAAAGAACGACGGCATACCACCCAGCATGCAATGGCTTAGTCGAAAGATTTCATAGGCAACTCAAAGCAGCAATTATGTGACATGCTAATCAAAGTTGGACCAAATCATTGCCGTGGGTGTTGTTAGGCATCAGGACCTCTTTCAAAGAAGACTTACAAACTTCTTCGGCAGAATTGGTCTACGGCGAGCCATTAAGGCTACCAGGTGAATTTTTAAACCCTACTCCCAGCGGTACATCAGATATCACTGAGTTTACAGCTAGGCTTAAAAACTTCGCTGAAAAGCTTAAGCCGGTACCCACTTCTCATCATCGCAAGCCTAAGGTATTCATATTCAAAGAATTAAAAACTTGCGACCAGGTGTTTCTAAGAGACGACACTGTACGAGGAGCCCTTCAACCAGCTTACACCGGACCTTACAAGGTACTCGCGAGATGTGACAAAGAATTTACTGATACGATTACTGATACGAAGCAAACCAGTAACCGTGTCCATCGAACGACTGAAACCAGCTTTTACCTTGTCAGCCCAGAACGAACAGACAGTTTCAGAACCTTCAAAACTGGATGAAGGTCATAAAACTAGATCGGGACGAAAGGTACGGTTTCCAAATTTTATCGCCCGTGACGGTCTCTGGAGGGGGGTGGTGTAGGATACACTTCACAGGAACACTACATCTACCATACACCAGTTGCTTGTCGATGTTTATGAGGTCGAATCGACAAGCAATTTATTGACTACACCCTCAACACTATCAACACTGGCTTATATACCACGCTCGATCGAAGCACCCGCTGTTATTTTGTCCACTGTTTTTTTTGACGACCACTTTGGCGATGGGGTTAACCTATCTGCCTCAGACGCCAGGGGTTTGCTGGTTCGATTCCCGCACGGAACAAGAAAAAAAAAGATTTTTCCGTGTCTGGGTGTTTATCTATTTATGTATTTATATTCTAGGTTCCCCCCTAGTTCGCTACATGGTATCCCATAACACAAGCTATGCTTACTTTGGGGCCATGTAGTTGGTGTGATTTTCTGGGGATTTTATGTTTATTATTATTATTTTTTTTGCATGAGAGCTTTGAAATCGAAATAATAAAGCTATTCCTTTTATTTTTGGACTATATTTTACCAGTGATCAATAAATTTAATGTCATATTTCAAGCCAATTATTGTGTTGTTCACACACTTCATAAAGATTTGAATGACATGTATAAAACAATTTTGAGTTGCTATATGAAATCAAGTTATGTTAGATCTACAGAGATTAGTAACATAGATCCCAACAGCACTGTTAATTATCTTAACCTTAACGATATATATCTTGGTATTACTGTGTCAAAAGAAATTACAGCCATGCGTTCTCGTAATATACCACAAAACACAATAACAGACTCTTTACAAAGATGCCAAAATTTCCTTATCGAATTATGCAATCAAATTAAAATAAGGCTTCCAGTTGAAGATAAATTATTTAAAGAGTTACGGTTTTTAGACCCGCAAGTTGCCGCGTACGAAATTTTTTCATCACTAATGTTTTAGAACATTTTCCAAATATAGTTAATTCGGATTGTCTAAAACAGTCAATTGACGAGGAATACCGTCAGTTAAAATTAGACACTAAAGTACAAGAACTCATGGCAGGTAAATCTGGAGGCACGGTTATAAGTAGGTACTGAAGAGTTTTGGAGTTTAGTAGGTGATATTTGTAATTTAAAAGAGAAAACTCCAAAATATAAAAATTTATGTAATTTTTCTAAGTGTTTAATGAGTCTTCCTATTTCAAATACACAGTGCGAAAGGGTATTTTCGCAAGTGAATTTAATAAAAACAAAGCAACGCAACAGATTCCTAAGTGAACACGTTTCACATATATTACATGTTAAACAAGGCATTACAGAGAGCGGTTCTTGTTTTAATTTTGTACCAACGCAAGATATCGTAAACGTCGAGTCATTGGACACTTAAGGTTCTTATGAAGGCATTTATTGGTTCACAAAAACAATTACAAAGCTGTGAACTAAAATTCTTATTATTTTTGTAGATTGATATCTATTTTTGTATACTACAATCTTTAAAACTATATTCGACAGAAAAATTCGCGAATAAATAACGTTATAAAAAAAGTTGCAAAATATACAGTCAATGGACAGAATGTCAGTGGTTGGACAGCTCATACTAGTTAATGGACATCTTTAATGAACATTTTATATATGTTTTAAAAGGAAATAAATTACATTAATATATTTTTATTTATTTCCTTTTGATATTAATAACTAGTTTGGTATCTTTATTACTAGTAGTTTACCCTATGTTAAATAAGAAAATTTCCAATAATAAGTATGTAATAGGTGATGAAGACTCAGAATAAAAAGTATTAATCATTTATTAGTGTTTCATTTCATAGCATATTTTTGGCAGAAATATGGATATATTTTAGCATATTTTAGCACAGACAACCCTAAATTTTGGCAGATGTCTTGATTTGAAAACGGTCACACTGTGCGCAGCGTATGTATCGCCAGCATGCTAGTTTGTCTTCCCTACAAATACCAAAATTCTATTACTACTAGCGCTACGTGCCGGGCACTACTGGAACTTTTTGTTTTTTTTTGCTGCGTTCGATATCGATATATCTATAGTACCAAGGAGCGTATCTATAGTATGGTATTCAACCAATCAAGTGTTTGCGATCGTTGCATTTGCTTATTTTTCTGTGTGTTTTTAGTCGCTTAATTCTTTTGTTAGTGTTTTCTACAAAGTACGTTGAGTAGAGTGTTCACTCCTCGCGTTCTCACGATCTCGAATTGAAGATTTTACTTTTGTGAAGTGATATTTTAACGTAGGATACTGACTTTCTAGTGAGATAGTGAGATAAGAAAAGGAATTGCATTGGTTTTTAATGACTGGTGCAAGGAGGTGAACAATTTGTGTAGCAAAAGCATTGAGTTTGACGAAGACGACCCGAACAAATCTATGGCCTACAATTATTATATCAAACACAAATATAAAAATAAAAAATAAAAATTAAGAAGAAATAAATATTTGTCTGAGATGCATATTTTTTATTACTCCCGATTCCCATAGCATCATGCTATGTGCAGTTTATTTCAACTTATTAGTATTGCGCAGTTTAAATTTGACTCGTTACTCGAATCAAATTATAATTGCGCAATAGTAATAACTTGTACTACGAATTTCTGAAAATTTGAAAGTGGCGCGGTACGACCGGGCTGCATTCTAGGGTCGCTTTGGTCAAAAAGGTTCCTAGAGTGGCTACTGTATGGCGCTAAAGTGCAAAAACCGCGAGACGGTCATCTATACTTTAGTACTTATATTCATCTATGATCGCCAGTCCAAATCCTCTCGCGACGCAGAGCGCACGCTTCTCTCTCTCGCACTTTCGCTTACGCGCTTATGTACAACTTGTATATATACTTTACTTCGCTTGTTTCTTCGTTCCTGTCTTGTAATTGTTATAAACTATATTCTTCCTTTGTGCTTTGTGAACCTACCTGTTTGTGAAAGTGACTATTGTATATACTGTTAACTTTTTCCGTGTTGTGTCGTGAATAAACTCTTATGTACTGTCATACGTGAGTCCTTATTTTTCTCCTTCTACGTGTAAATAGCTAAATTCATACCTAAAGCTATAAATATATAAATAATAAATACAGCGGCCGCTGATAAAAATGAAAATATTCCAAAGTAGGATATAATTAAATGTACCCAATACCGAAAGATGGAAATATGAATGTAGAACTTTTGTGAAAAGGAATTAATGTAGATGCAGTATAAGAAAAATAATGATAAATTAATGGAAATGATATGATCTGAATAATAAAGAAATAGCATAGAGGCAAAGTTTTATGATAGGAATACATTTTTTTTTTCCTTTAAGTTTAGCTTCTTGAATACGCTTACAAATATGTATTTTTTTTTACTTTTGAACATTGTTTACACGAGTTTTGTGATTACTTATTTCGTAAAATCATAAAATGATATGATAGTAAAACTATCAGTTGAAAGGATTTTTTTATAAATTTTAATATTTTTACTCAATATTATTATTATATTAATTATATTATTTATACTCAAATATTTGGTTCTGAACCTATTTTAGTATGTTTGTCAAATGACACTGTAATTTTCATTTATTTCTATTACCTATGTTTTGGCAATGTTGCTAAATACGTTAATAAATAAGAAAATATTTTTTGTTATCTTTTTCAACTTTTGTGTATTTATGTTTAATATTTGTAATACTTATAAAGTATGAACATTGTAATGTTTTTTGTACTAAGGTATCGAATAAACCATACTATAATAATGCGCAAAGTATGGTTAAATAAATGTCTACTTGTTATCAAAAATTAAACAGAATTTTCTTTTTAATTTTCCATCGCAAAAAAATCTTTATTCTCTAAGCAGGAAGCTGTATTCTTAAGCAGGAAGATTGTTGTAAACCGTACTTCCGTAACCACAAAATTCTCACTTTACCGGCTTTGTATATAAGTGAAATCGCAAATTTTGTTATGCCGGCGCCACACTTAGCTTCAAATGTTTGAACAAATGTTTGAACAAATGTTTGCACAAATGTGTGGCGCTGGACTTTGCAAATGTATTCAACGTTTGCACAAAGCTTTGCACTTTGCCATCCGGTGTCGGTCTTTTTCCACACATCAAAGCGTTCAAAGTTGAATGTGTGCAAATGTTTGCGTGGCCTGCCACACTTGTTCAGTGTCTAGTTGCTCGAGCGTTGTTGAGCGGGACGGTTGTGTGCATGTTACACTGCATGCGGCCATATAATGGACTGGGGCAGCGAGTGCGTTCTGGAATTTGTAGAGTTGTAACAGGGGCAACTATGTACATGGAACCCGAAAAATAACAAATAAAAAAATATAATTACATATATACAAATAATACAGGCTAACTGAGTCTACAAAATCGTTGTCCATCTTGTTTGTTGTCTACTAGCATACTGTGGAGAAAAGTGTTTGCGAAGCAAGTCTGGCAGGTTACGTCAATATGTGTTCAAATGACTTTGCAAAGTCGTCAAAGATTTGTGCAAATCTTTGAAACTAAGTCTGGCGCCCGGGTTAGAAATAACCCCCATTTCTTTGAATTATGTTCTGTTGGAAGTCGCCGTGAGGGCACACTCAGAAGTACAGTCATACGCAAAACACTTCTGCAAAGGGTAAGCATAAATAGCATGGCACCCATTATATATAATAAAATACCACGCTCGATTAGGGAATTACCTAACAATAGGTTTAAAACTGCGCTCAATGGCTTCCTTGCTGAAAAAGCATATTATGACATCAAAGAGATTTTATGTTGACAGGAGTTACGTAGTCATAATTAGCTATAAATTTGTAATAGGACTTTAATATAATACTTTAATATAACCATTGTAACATTAGATAAGATACGAGGGTGGATTGAAAAGTTCGCGGCCTAGTCAAGAAAACAGAATAAAGTACATACTAAAATATTTTTATTTTTCGACGTAATCTCCATTTAGCTCTATGCACTTCTTCCATCTGCTTTCCAGAGCTTCCATACCTGTTTTAAAAAAAGATTCCTCAAGGTCTTCAAAATACAGGTTAACAGCGGCTTCGACCTCTTCATTCGTTAAAAATTTCTGCCCACCGAGGTGTTTTTTCAGGTTTGGAAACAGATGAAAGTCCGAAGGTGCCAAATCAGGAGAATAAGCTGGATGTGGCAACAATTCGAAACCACAATCACGAATTTGAGCCATAGACTCGACAGACGTGTGGACTCGGGCGTTGTCCTGGTGAAACAACACTTTCTTTCTCAGTAATCCTGGGCGTTTCTGTTTAATTTCTTCACGTAAACGGCGCAGAAGGGTGCTATAGTACGCAGAGTTTATTGTTTCGCCTTTTGGAAGGTAGTCCACCATAATGACACCCTTGCCATCAAACCGATGCCATCACCTTGCCAGCCGACAGAATTGCCTTTGC
Organism: Stenoptilia bipunctidactyla; assembly: GCA_944452665.1. NCBI lineage: Eukaryota > Metazoa > Arthropoda > Insecta > Lepidoptera > Pterophoridae > Stenoptilia > Stenoptilia bipunctidactyla. The sequence goes on from OX101741.1 coordinate 16,546,408, forward strand.
TTTTTTCGGAGTTGGTTCACCTGATTTTTTCCATTGTTTGGATTGTTGTTTTTATTCTGGGGTATAGTGGTGAACCCAGGTTTCATCCATTGTCACAAATCTGTCAAGAAAATCTTGTGGATCAGCCTCGAACATCTCCAAACAGTCGCGAGAAAACGTGAGTCGATTCCGCTTTTGCTCTACTGAAAGCAATCTGGGGACCCACCTAGCCGAAACCTTAGAAAAGCCGAGTTCATGGACAATGATGTTTTGCGTTCATTCATATGAGATGCCTATAGTGTCTGCAATATCTCTGATAGTCAATCTACGGTCTTTCAATATGAGATCACACACTTTGTTGATGTTTTCTTCGGTCGTAGACGTCATTGGCCTGCCGGAGCGAGGGTCATCTTCGATGTTCTCTCGTCCACGTTTAAATTCTGCAACCCATTTTTTCACAGTGGTATAAGACGGGGCAGATTCCCCTAATGTTGTTTGCATGTCATCATGGATCTCCTTTGGTGTTAATCTTTTTTTAAACAAATGTTTAATCACAGCACGTTGTTCAAATTTTATTCCCGTAAATAATACAAAGGAAGGAATAATTAGATTCCTTAAAGAACACACAATAGCCGATAGGAAATTCTATTGTTATTTTCATAATAAAGAATTGTATCCACTTTTCAGCCAAGTATACAACACAGTATTTGATACACGAGGCCCCAAACTTTATCAATGCACAACTAAGATTACCTTAGTCCACGATAGGGAAGAACAGATAGCAATTATAAAAAAGTACCATGAAGGCAAAAACATTCATCGCGGTATACATGAAACATTTAAAAGACTAAAAAAGAACTATCATTGGAAAAATATGTTTGCATCCATTCAAAGCTATACAACGTGTAACATAATGAAGAGATAATACTTAAGGGGATTGTATGTTTGGTGGTGTAGTTTATAAGTAACAGTAACATAAACTTGTAATCCTTACGGTTGGTTCGGAAAACAAGTTCAAAGTTTAGATCAAACTTTCGAAGTGTCAACCCTAAAAACAGCTGTTACCTTTTGATAGAATCTATTCGATAACAGATGGCGTTAAAATAAAGCGATAAGTAACCAAGAGAGATACTACAAAGTGTAATTTTGTGCCTACTAAATTAGACGACAACAACATCTCGGGAATGTTTTTTTCGGTAGTATCTAAGTGCAGAATATTTTTAAAACTACCTTTTCACCAATATGTGCGTTTATCACGCGGTTTACCAATTTAAAACTCTACTGAAATAATAGATTTGCACGTTCGAACCGACAACACGTTAATTTTAACTATCCGTGAGAATATATTTTCTTAACCTTAAATTATGATGCATCACTGGCAAGGATATTTAACTTCTTGTTTATTCTCACACACTTACAACTATCATCACCACCATACAATTATAAAGCTTGAAATAAATTTTAAGTAATCCAGCATTCTGCATAATTTTTATAGTCTATGAAATAGCAAGTTCGATGCCCTTTATCTGCCGCGGATCGCTCGCTCGCTACTCCCGGGCTCTCACGTTGTAGTGATACGTATTTTAAAAACGTTTAATACTTAGAAGTCGCACTGTTTGTGTTTTACGATTAACGGTTATGAACGGATGCTGAGGCTCGGTAGCCTTCTATTTCTAATACTTAACAACATACATGATCGAAATACATTTACGACTAAAATCAAAAATGTTATCAAATTAAGCATAAGTTATCATAAATTTAAGAGAAACGTAAAACAAAACATTAATTTAGGTAGGTACTCTCAATAAACCATGATATCAAACTTGTCATACAAAAAACTATCACATTTCTTTAGAAATACGCTATTGCAAGAAACTAATATGAAATTATTACTAATCTATCGGTAGGTATTACGTGGAAATTCTTTCGCACGTCGTCAAATCGCAACTCATACCTAATGAAGAGAGACTCAAATAGACAATCAAACTTACCCATAATTCTAATAAAAAACGAAGAAATATCCTCTCTCTCTTACATTCAAACTTTCTAAGAATTATAATAGGAAACATATTCGGTAAATACCTATGATTTTGTAAACCTCAAACTATGATACAATACTTACAGCTTCTTGTACTTCTTGTATTCTCCCATACTTATAACTATCAATACATACAACAACAAAGCATTAAATTAATAAAATAATAAAATTGGCAACTAAGTCGTTTTCATAAAAGATAACCCGTGCATAGCTCTTATAACAAACACACAAGGTGTATTATCGCTCAAATCGCGGGACTTCTTTCGGCGTCTATTCGCGAACTTGCGCCTTTCGGAATTATACCCTTTGAGATTTACCGCCGCGCCGCCGCGTCGCTTCCAAGCGAAACTAAAGGTTGTTCCGTTCAATATTTATTATGAACAAATTCTCAACTCAACAAAATTTTTTATTCAAAAAAGTTAAATTACTGATGACTAACTAATTATTGTTTTTAGTTGCGGTTGTTTCAGGCAGCAGAAATTATTTTCAAACGCTATAGGGAAAAATATCCTAAGTAGGTATACCTGTGCTGAAACTTTATTTTTTTATGAGGAATCTTTATCTTTTATTATTATTCTCTTTTTTGAGAAACAAAATGGATTAATTTCTTTATTTAAAATGTGTGAAGCGTAAAAATAAGTTACGTAAATTAACAAATAACAGTTTTCAATATTTTGATATTGAACAAACAACGTAAAAACTATTGAAGTGATTTCACGATTGAAAACTATTTATTTGTAACAGAATAACTTAACAATACAAAAACATAATATAATGAAGTCATTTCACTGTATTATGAAATAAATTGGGTACTAAGAGTTTGTTTATCATATCGCTATAGGTGCGGAAAAACCCTAAAAAAATTAGGTACTAGAGAACTGTTTGGTTCGGTTATTAGTAAAAGTAATAGAAATTTATTTCAGTTCTTTCATGTCCGTTTTGAAGTGTGCACGTCAGTTGCTATCACTATTTTATTCGAAGTTTTCTTAAAATTTCTCGACTTGAAAGTATTGGAGAAAGTATTGTTATACGACATGTGTATTCAAACAACAAATGTTACGATATGATTCTGTATGTTGGAGCCGCTAGTAACCACAGCATCAATGAAGCTCGAAGACTTTACAGGCAGCGGTTTGTGGAGTGCAGGCCGGCAGCTGAACAGCGCCACTTACCCGGCTATGGCGTGTTTTGAAGCATGAGTCTGCGGCTCAGCGCGCCGGTTCTTTTCACGCGAAACCCAGCACGGCCACCTTCGCGTTCCGAGAACTAAGAAGAGCAAGTCTTGGATCATTTCGAGGAGGATCCGAGGAGCAGCACTGGACGAGTCGGCGCTCTTTTGGATGTCAATCACATGGTGATATGGCGCACGCTTAGTGATGATGGCGAACATTCTTATCATTCCCGATGGACGCAAGAGCTGATACCAGCGGATTTGTGACCTCCTCGGTTAGGCTTTTGTCGGTGGCACAAACGTCATGTGGATGTGTGTGTATTGAAAAAGAAGGCAGAAATTGTGAGCCGTTTTTGTAATTCTGGCCAAGTGTAAGGGAAACCCTAGATACAGTTGTGAATGTTTTTACGCAAAGTGAACTGAATGTCGATTGAAATAAGTGCGATACTTGCCATAAGAGTTTGTCAGATATTACAAATTTAAGTTGTAATAATTATAACAAACACTCTTTATTGTCATTAAACGTAGAAATAATTATGTACACAATATTTAAGCGATTTAAAAAGCTTTAAGCGATTTCTTTCAGGCAACCCGATTTCTTCCGGGCAACCCGTTTATTATTAATAAATAGAAACTTGAAATTTATAATAACATGTTGTTTTATTTGTTTTCATTAGCTCGGTAGTGTGATAAAAATTGTGTCATTCAATGTGCCAAACGATAGGTAAGTAACAATCAGCTGCGCTGATATCCGCGCTACTCGCAGTGGGCGGCCGCGGCGGCGCGCGCGGCGTATCGCTCGCTATTCAGCGTGCGTCCGGCTGTCTGGACATTTTCTCGCAGAGCGTTGCTGCTTATCTAGGTGCCTAAGTCATCGTTTGTGACGACGATCTGTAAAGGTTTCATCGTTTGTGACGCTATTGTTTCCTCAAAAAATCGAAAAAACTTTGGCCAGCCAGCCAGAATTTCGCATTTTCCAGCATTCCAGATCTCAGCCCCCAGAGGGTTTTGAGGATCCAGCTGGTATATAAAGGTATGTGACGCGATATGTGACAGCAACTAAAGTGGTTTTATCAAGTAAAACGCCATAATTTTCGAGTTAACACGAAAAACAAGTGGCCAGCCAGCCGGACGCTTCTGGCTGAGCCACTTTGTTTTTTCCTTATATCTCAGTAATTAAAGCAATTAGAACTGAGTTTTAAGTTGAAAAGGAATGTGACGCGATATGTGACAGACCTCATATAGTTTAAAACATACCTGACGCATGTGTTTAAGAGTTATTTCGATAAAGATTTTGATGACAGATGACAAATGTCCGGCTGGCTGAGCCACCCATTCCAGCGCTTGCAGACGGTCTAGAAAGCTAGATTCTTATCAAAAGGAATGTGACGGCGACGAAGACAACAAATCGTCGTATGTGACAGCTCTAAATACTGCCAAACAAAAAATATAAGCGATTGTTTATTCTTTCATACAAAGTCAATTAGGGTGACCATATTTTACTCCTGTACATTGTCATCCTTATAAAATACTTCCGCCAAATTAGTCAAACATGACAAACAACTTGATCCTTACGTTGCTCTAATTAAGTGGGTAAATAAAAATATTATTTCATAATGCATCATGTATTTATTTTTTCTTAATTTACTTTTTGTTTGTGTTTACCAATTAATAAAATCAGTCTGGGATTAATGTAACATGTTGAAAAAGTATACCCTTCTCGTATACAAACTCTTCAACTAAAACTTAATATTGCTATTTTAGCACCATCATTCCAATAAAGTTGTTTAACTATAGTTGAATTGTTTTCAAATGATTCCTATGACACTGACAGTAATTTCCACAACATAACCTTGTAGTGCCGTCACCGTTACATAAGAATCGTATTGGAGGCTTCTAAAGATGGCATTTATTTATTTTACGTAGCTATATTCCAATAAAATGATATTCCGTTGGAATTATAACAATTCATAACATTTGTAAGAAATTATCTCAATCACACTTTACGTTTACGTTCTGCAAAAGTCACTTCGTAAGTTATGATTTAAGTAATACCCTGACTGAGACGAGGTCGCTAACTATGGGCCTTATAAATAAGCTTAGAGTCGCTCAGCGGGCAATGGAAAGCCATGCTCGGAGTTTCCCTGCGGGATCGAATCAGGAATGAGGAGATTCGCAGGCGAACCAATGTCATGGACATAGCCAGAAGAATTGCAGAGCTGAAGTGGCAATGGGCAGGGCACATAGCTCGCAGAACAGATGGCCGGTGGGGCAGAAAAGTTCTCGAGTGGTGGCCACGTACTGGGAGACGCAGCGTAGGCAGTCCCCCCGCACGATGGACCGATTAGTATGTGTCATCATTTGGAGGATATTTTAAAACTTAAAACTTGGTAAGTATTACTAATATTATTTTTCTTAAGTAAGTATTTGTTTCTGAATGAAAATTTTTGTCAAGCCTTAACAAATTGTGCCTTTTGCGTAATGTACCTAAGTATTATAATCTCGGTTCATTAATTCCTTTTGATACTCACTTTATTAACAAAGCTATCATAATTTAAATTACATAATATAACCACAAAGTCAATTAAGAAAAAGAATATCAAGTATTATAAAAATACAGACTGGTTTAGTAAACAAATTTCATGTCCTTTTACTTATTTACTTGAGTGAATTTTAACAATAAACAACTTAAAAAAACAACAACATAAACAATAAACTTGTAGGTACATACTTACTTATTCAAAAACAAACGTAGTTGTTTTAATATATTTTTTATTTAATTTCAGTAACAAACAGTTCCAGTTTTGATTTTTGAGCTACAGAAACTCAAACTTTTAAGGAGTACAAAGAAGAGAAAAGTAATCATAACAAAAAATGCCACAAAAACACAATCAAAAAGTAAATTAATAAAAAATAAATACATGATGTATTATGAAATAATATTTTTATTTACCCACTTAATTAGAGCAACGTAAGGATCAAGTTGTTTGTCATGTTTGACAAATTTGGCGGAAGTATTTTATAAGGATGACAATGTACAGGGGTAAAATATGGTCACCCTAATCGACTTTGTATGGAAGAATAAACAATCGCTTATATTTATTGTTTGGCAGTATTTAGAGCTGTCACATACGACGATTTGTTGTCTTCGTCGCCGTCACATTCCTTTTGATAAGAATCTAGCTTTCTAGACCGTCTGCAAGCGCTGGAATGGGTGGCTCAGCCAGCCGGACATTTGTCATCTGTCATCAAAATCTTTATCGAAATAACTCCTAAACACATGCGTCAGGTATGTTTTAAACTATATGAGGTCTGTCACATATCGCGTCACATTCCTTTTCAACTTAAAACTCAGTACTAATTGCTTTAATTACTGAGATATAAGGAAAAAACAAAGTGGCTCAGCCAGAAGCGTCCGGCTGGCTGGCCAATTGTTTTTCGTGTTAACTTGAAAATTATGGCGTTTTACTTGATAAAACCACTTTAGTTGCTGTCACATATCGCGTCACATACCTTTATATACCAGCTGGATCCTCAAAACCCTCTGGGGGCTGAGATCTGGAATGCTGGAAAATGCGAAATTCTGGCTGGCTGGCCAAAGTTTTTTCGATTTTTTGAGGAAACAATAGCGTCACAAACGATGAAACCTTTACAGATCGTCGTCACAAACGATGACTTAGGCACCTAGATAAGCAGCAACGCTCTGCGAGAAAATGTCCAGACAGCCGGACGCACGCGCTATTCAGCCGGTGCGGGAAAGGTCATAAGGTCACTGATTGCGGCGCAAGTCTATTTTTAGCTTGTTAGGTTGACTAGGGTTGTCAAAATATTTTATTGTAAAATAATTTAAAACATTTGTATGAAAGTATATACCAGCACTGATCATGCTAATTCTTTTACTGTACATTCTACGTATGGTATAGAAGCTAACCCTAAAGTTTTATCTCTCCATTTTGTTACACGTTGTATAAACAAATGCGAAATATGTTTAAAGGCGAAATACGAAAGAAATCCCTTAAAGCTACCTATAGCACTTACAACAACCCCCTCAAAACCTACGGAACATATGTTTATGGATTTATATGTGTTAGACAACACGACCTTCCTTACAATAGTAGATAATTTTACAAAATTCGCACAGGTCGTGCCGCTGCAGGCAACTACAAGTATACATATCGCAGAAGCTATGCTACAAGTATTTTCAGTAATAACCCTCAAAGATAACTACGGATTCTGACCACAAGTTTTATGATATAATTAAAGAAATATGTGCCTCACACAATATTTTGATACATTTTACAACACCGTATAACCCCAACTCCAATTCACCTATAGAGAGGTTTCATTCAACCATAGGTGAAATGATTAAAATACAAAATTTAGTAAACAAAAACCCTATTAATATCCTAATGCGTAATGCAGTTATAGCATACAATAATACGATACATTCATCAACGAATTTCTCACCATTTGAATTACTATATGGTCACACTAGTAGCCGTCACCCACTCGAAACAAGAATACTATCAGGATTATGTGGATAATCATAGAAAACAGATGGAAATAGCCCATAACCTAGTTACACATAAACTTTCCATAGAAAAGGAACAAATAATTAACCGACTTAACAAAAACACAGAAGAACCAAAGTTCAAGATAGGCGATCAAGTATATAAACGAATAGCGACTACAGCTCGAAGTAAAAAGACAGAACCACGATACCTAGGGCCATATACTATAGTAAAAATACACCCAGAACAAATAGCTGAAATAGTAGGTAAACATATTAACGCTAAAACGATCCGTGTACATTTTCGTATGCTCAGACGTAATATTGTTTCAGATGCATCACCATCCTAAGCATCCTTCGGATGAATTCAGCCAGATGAATTATTTGCGTGTATAACTTAACCCAATTGCGTGAATTATATACGGAAACTAAAGATGTTTTTCTAAACTTAAGTAGAATAGAGTATAATAATAAAGATACGATTAACGATAGGATAGTGTATAGACAACAAATAGATTACTTATTGGATATAATAGAAAATAAATTAACATACCTAGGTTCTAATAAGAATAACTACTATGAACACTTATATTCACATGGAAGAGTTAAAAGAGGTCTTGTTAACGGAATAGGTTCCATTATAAAATCTATAACTGGTAATCTAGATAACGACGATGCCCTACGGTTCGAAAAGGAGATTAATGAGCTCAGATTGAATAATAACCAGTATCAAAAACAATCATTAGGACTTATGAGAGATTTTATGGAACAATATAAAAATAATTTAAATTTAATGGAAGACAACCAAAAATATCTTGCTAAATTAGTAAACAACCTAGGTAATACGATAAATAAGATAAATAATAAGATAGACATTATAAGTATTTACATACAAATAGAGAATTGTCTGCAACAATTGTATAATAGGTTGGCTATGCTAGAAAATGCGATAACCTTTGCCCACCTAAGTAAATTACACCCTAGTATTGTAAACCCAGGTCAACTCCTTAGCGAACTGCTTATTATAGAGAAAAAAGTGAACCAGAAACTTCCATTAGAACCAAAAATAGTCAATATACATAATATTGAGAAAAGCATTCATGTTAAAGCTTATGGCACTAACGAAAACTTAAACTTCATCTTAGAAATACCACTAGTGTCACCACGATTATACACCCTTCTTCACATTTACTCTATCCAAACCAAGATAACTTAATGCTTGTCCCCAAACACCCTTTCCTTATACTCGGAGATAATGAGTTTGCATACCCGCACGAACCCTGCACCAATATTGCCGAAGATATGTAACCATGTTGAGTGGCAACCACTACAAAAATCAATCGACTGTGTTGCTCAACTAATTACACAGCAAAAGGAGCCGATAAATTGCGTTAGAGTCGCAGCATCATTCAACGATACCTTAATACAGCAAATCAAGCAAAACACTTGGATTGTAGTTGTTAAAAGAGAAACCATAGCCAGGACTAGATGTAACGGAGAAACACAATATCAACGTTTACAAGGAGTCAACTTAATAACAATCAACGACCAATGTAAAATTAGAATTCAAGACCGTATCTTGGAAACCCACCTAAGATTTGTAAAAATAAAAGAAACAATACCTCTACCAAGAGTCCAATTATCCAAAGATACTGATACGATTATCGAACTAAAAAATATAAATTTAGACCATATCGTGTTGAATCATATTAGTGTTGAATGCCAATACTGTATTGGAAAAACAACAAATTGTTGGAAACAAACCAAGTTGGCCCACAGTTTCCTTATACATGTTACTAATGATTATCACCATAACGTACTTTGTCTTGAAAATGGTACGAAGATTGCAGGCAAGAAGAGCAGCAGTAGCAGAGGAAATACCCCTACAAGAGGCGCACGACGTCAGGGTTGATAGTGCAAATTCACCCCAACCCCAAGCACCAGTACGCCTCATTCTACGGGCGGAGGAGTTACGTAGTCATAATTAGCTATAAATTTGTGATAGGATAAGACACTATAATATAACCATTGTAACATTAGATAAGATAGCTATAAGAAGCCATTGTATTCATAAACTCTTGTTGAAAAATAAAGACAGTTCAGTCATAACAGCTCTACCGAGAAGTCGTTTGTATCCTTTTTTAAAAGACTCTCCCCTGGGCTCCCCACTTAACTCAGGACCTATAAATTAATTTTATTATTGTAATGTTATATTGAAACAAAATTGAAATTGCTGTTATTAAAGACTGATATGACATTTATAATTTATTATTAGATATTAATGTTTTGTTTTCTTTATTATCATTAACTTATTTTTTTATTATATTTTGTTTTATATTCTCTGACTGAACATGTACTAAATTTAATTTAAGATGTATAAATTCATATGCCAATATGGCGAATCATAGCTGTACTACTTATAAACTTTGATCATCTATGTAAGTATTATAACATTTCCTATGGTTATGAATAAATTAATTTGAATTTGTAGATATGTTAGTGAAGTTATTAAAAATTTGTAAAACAAAAACAATGTATAAATTTTAAAACTGTATTTCGTATACCTAATTTATATTATTAAGTTATGCTATATTATGCATAAAAGTTGATAATATAAAAAAATACTTTCATTTCATTTATATTTTTTTTTTATCAAAATTGCCGGGGAAGTGTAGTGTGTGAGGACCTCCCCATTATGTTATATATTATGTCAATATACAGTTAACTTCCAACTGAAACAGTTGTCTTTTATTAAGCTCCCGGTCCCAACAGTGCATAATATTAGATTTAAAATATACTCCTTTAAATACTGCAAAAAAGAAAAATATGTTTTCATTGTGGGTTTAATGTGTAAAATGTTTGGGTCGGTTCTATGTGACTTGTGTTGTTTTTGAAATAATCGATTCATTTAAAGATAAGATTTTCTGCAAGTTTAAAGTTTCGCTGGCAAGTTTTTTCAAAAGTTTGCTCATTTAATCAGAATTTTAAAATGGTATCATACATTTAAGATCACTCCTAAAATAAAGCATTGTGTGATTGAGTGTACCGTTTGAATTTCTTTTAATCAAAACATCAAGAAAGGCCTACTTATTATACTGTTCTAATTCCGTAGTGAATTGTATTTTAGTATTAAGAAAATTTAGATGATTTCGAAAAGTAGTTACTCTTTATGTTGAGGTAAAACAGTATGTGTATTGTCAACGTACCTCTTGTATATCTTCGGCACGACGCGTGCCATGTGTAGGTCATGCTCCTCAAAGTCTTTCATGCAGATGTTGGTAACTACAGGTGCCACTGAGGAGCCCATAGCAACACCATCAATTTGTAGGTAGAACACATAGTTCCACATAAAAATTCTAATAATTCTGCATATTCAACAAGCAAATCTGATCATTTTACATTTTCTTGACTATTTTAATGCAGTCTTTGACAGTTAGTGATAAAAACAAAGACTTCAAAATTAATCATGTAACACAAAACAACTTATAGCGCTCGCGCATCGTCCGGCCGAGAATCTTCGCCCACTACCTATCTGAGAGTGTCACCGAGTCCCGCCGATCATCCCCGACCGTTGCTCATGATGACCCCGACAATACGATTTTAGTATCAGGGGCGCCTAACATGGGGCAAATATTTTTATAAATTTACAAAGATTGCGTTCGAAGCCAAACCTTGTAATGACGTTAACGATGGATCAGCTACAATTGCTCTTGGCTCTTTTTACCGAGGAGAGAAGAAAACCCTTTGCATCATGCCAGTAAATATGCTATCGGAGCAGTTCTGTTCAATGGGGAGGAGGGAGCAGAAAAATACCCTGTAGAGCCACCCGCCTCATATGTTCTAGTACAGCAAGGACAGCCATAATTACTTACCTCTAGTAGAGGATGACCCAAGCAGATGCCAACAACGACTTCGCCTACTCAAAAGCCTAAAAAGTAACGTGAACATCCTCGCAAGACTCCTGTTGCTTCTCATTGTGCTGCGTCATCGTCGGGACGACTTCAGAAGCAGACGGAGAGATTGTAACACCGAGCTACCTAAAGCGCTCGCGCATCGCTCCGTGACGCATCGTCCGGCCGAGACTCATCACCCACTACCTATCAAAAAGTCAAAAGTGTTTAGAGTGTCAAAAAGTTACGCCGATCATCCCCGACCGCCGTCGACTGGAGTAGGGCAAAGGTTGCAGCGCGCAATAATAGTGTCAATTCGACTTGCGCTTTCGGACCACTTCCAATCCTTGGGACGGCCTGAGATGCAAGTCGCGCGCTGTAATACGTACAGGTGTACTTCAGCTAGTGAATACGTTTGTAGTATTACGATCGTTTATTCCCCGTACTTTTTTTATTTGTAATTTTGTTAATTAAATATAATTAGTTCGTCCGCCAAGTTGGTGTTTTATTAAGCTATCGCCGCCTAAGTAAATAAAAAAATTTTGCAACTTGTCTTGGAAAAGTCGTCGTCCGTGGCGCAGTGGTTACTGTGAGTATCATACGATATCACAGGTTAAACAACGTTGGGTGACCACCGACCATTTATTTCTCACAACGACTTCTGTACTTCGGAGGGCCCGTTAAGCATTCGGTCGCGGGTGCTGTATACCGTAGTCGTTAAGGTTTGTCAGACACCATTTCGGTGCCCTGAATATTCTTACATCCACCACTCAAAACTGGGCCAGCTTGGTGGATAATGGCCTATACATTCTCGTCACCTAGAAGAGACTCATGCCCCGCACTGGGCTCATTAAAATAATTATGATGATGATATCTTGGAAGAAGTTCGAAAGAAACTACCACGCAGTAAGATTCTCCTTCACCACGACAACGCCTCCCACACGGCCAAACGAACAACCGACTACTGGATGACGTCAAATATAGAATTGCTGGGTCAACCGCCACAAAGCCCCGACCTCGCGCCTTGAGAATTTTATTAATTTTCGCAAATAAAATAAAAACTTTTATGGACGCCGAGGAAGCAGTGGCTGCGTTATAGAAGGACGTCGAGTAGACCAATAAGAACGAATGGGCAAAGTGCTCAGTCTATAGAATGCAGCGATTATTGACTATTTTGAAAAGATATAACAAAATTTTATAACTTGCTAGTTTGCTCAGTTTTTATATTTTCTAAGAACTTTCAATGACGCCTTCGTATAGCGGCTACAGAAATACATCATCTGTGAAAATTGCAACTGTCTGTCACGTTTTAAAAGAAACACTCAGGTGACAGATGCACAGGTCCACAGATAGTCCTGTTTTATCTATTGTAAGTATACTATAAGTATCAATGTTTCGAAATAGTCAAACAAAAAGTTTTTACTGGTAAATTACCTTTATGCTGTTGAGCATATCTCCTTGAGTAGCAGTAGGGCGTTCATCTGACCGCACACTGGGAGCACGCTTTGATGCTGGTGCTTCTCTCTGAGCACCTAAAGATGCAGCGCCAATAGAGCAATCTCTTGGTGGAGAGACTGCAAAATAATACCAAAAAATAGATTAATTTAAATAGGTCTAAATAGGTCAACGACCGCTTTGGCGATGGGGTGAACCTATCTGCCTCAGACGCCAGCGGTTGAGGGTTCGATTCCCGCACGGAACAAGAAAAACAATGTTCCGTGTTTGGGCGTTTATCTTTATATGTATTTATATTCTAGGTTCCCTCTAGTTCGCTACATGGTATCCCATACAATTTATTTTTAAGTTCGATGGTCTCCTATCACGAGCAACGTCATTTTTTAATATTCAGTTTCAACGTAACCAGCAGTGCGATAACAGAACTTTATCGAATCGTTTGTTAAAATTTTAATTTTAAGGTCTGTGGATTTTGTGACTGATAAATAAATAAACGAATGTTCGTATAGTATGGAGACGGTTTTTAAGAAAAAATTGAAATCTATCTATCCATTGCCACACGGCCAGCTTAAATAAATGTGTGCCTTGTTAATTTTGAACGTTTGTAAACATGTTGTACTCATAAATAACTGTAAAATAAAAAATTACTATGTTACTCAAAACTTGCAACCGACTCCATACTATACGAGCATTCGTAAACATTCGTTAATATACGATTCGATAAAGTTCTGTGATCGCACTGCCGGACAATAATAGCTCATCATCTGAAGATGAGATACTACCTGTCAAAAAGTTAAAAAGAAGCTGTAAAGGAATGTCTAACCCAGATACTTGGATGAAATAACAGGCCAAAATTGCTAGAGAAAAAGGTAAAGCATACACTACATCAACTACGTATAAAGGTGTTAATGTTGGACATTAGAAAAGGGAAAAACGAATATTGAAATCAAAATGTTTACCAGCATACTGTAAAAAATCTAAAACAATGAAGTGTTGAGATATAGATGATGATATAAGGAAGCAGATGTTCATCAACTTTTGGGCCATGACATAGGATCAGAGAACGTTATTTATTGTAGATTTAGTTACTAAAATTCCGGTTAAACAAAGAACTTCCAACAATAATATATCACGGAGGAACTTCTCTTTACAGTATTACTTAAGGGTGTCTGGAACTAAATGAAGAGTCTGTAAAAATACCTTCCTAAATACATTTTGTGTTCGTGCACAACGAGCAAAACATATGTCAGAACTAAAACTTAGCCATGTTAACACATTCTTAGCTGAGTTACCTAAAATGGAGAGCCATTATTGCAGATAAAGTTCCTCCAAAACGTATTTTGAAGTTAATTATCAATCTATGCAGCAAGTTTTGAGGGAGTATGAAAAATATTTCTAAGATTTAAATTTTCTATCTAATGAAAAACTAGCAATATTTAAGGGGAGGAGTATGAGAGTCACATTAATAACAAAAATTAGGCTAGACAAGAATAAGATTTACATAAGTTATCTGCACAATCAGGACTATGTAATGTGTACACGATGTACAGGCTGTTCAGTTGGTGCCCTACTCACAAGCCGGTGTTATATATTTTAAATTAAAATTAGCATGCCATCAATTCACAGTGTATGGCTTGGCTACTAATGAGGCATTTTGTTATGTATGGCATGAAGGCTGTGGGGAAATGACAGCAAAAATTTTTGCTTCTTGTCTGCTAAATTTTATTGATGTGTAAGTGGCTGACAAGGGTATACCTATAATTATTATTTACAGTGATTGAAGTGCAGCCCGAGTCGCAATGTAGTGCTTGCAAATGCCTTAAAATATTACTGTGATAAGAATGGAGTAACTATCACACAGAAATATTTGACCAAAGGTCACACCCAAATGGAGTGTGACACAGTCCATTGTTTCATAGAAGGCAGAAAAAACAGGGAACATGTACCTCGAGATTTTGTAAAAATCAATCAATATATATAAAACTGTTCGGTTACTGACTGATTGACTGAGGTACTGAGTGACTGACAGACAACGTACAGCCGTAACTACTGGGCGTAGAGAGCTGAAATTTGAAACATACATTCTTTAGGGGATATAGGGGTGCACTAAGGAAGGAATTCCCGAAATTCTCACGGGATAGGAAATATAGGACTTTTTAGTTTGTATGAAAAATCTTATTCCTTGAGTGCACCGATGTGAAACTTGGTGTAAAGGTTTTACAATGTGTGTCTGGTTGTGTTATGAAAGGAATTTCCGAAAATCCCACGGGAACGGGAAATATATGATGTTTTAGTTTGTATGAAAAAGTCCCATCCCTTGAGTGCACGGATGTGATACTTGATATAAAGGTTCCTCAACAAGTGTGTGTTTGTATTATGGAAGGAATTCCCGAAATTCCCACGGGAAGGGGTTGGACTTTTTAGTTTGTATGAAAAATCTTATTCCTTGAGTGTACGGTTGTGATACTTGGCATGAAGGTTCTTCAAAGAGTGACTGGTTGGCACGGGAAATATATGATTTTTAGTTTGTATGAAAAGAACTTATTCCTTGAGTGCACGGGTGTGATACTTGGTATAAAGGTTCTTTCAGTGGGTGTCTGGTTGTACAGTTTCTAAAATTTCCACTAGAAGGGTAGTTAAGCGCATACAAAGTTGCGGGATAAAGCTAGTAATTAAATAAGTTTCACTATCAAAAAAGTATGAAGTTAAGTGTGTAAAGTGGAACTTTTTCAAAAATATGAGTGCATAGATTATTTAAAATCATTACGACGACGCACAGCGGTTCGCCTAGAACAAGCTAGCAAGACAAAAGTCATTCCCGATTTTCCCGGAACTAATTACCTGCACTTGTAGTCACATACCTATATGTCCCAAATTCCAAGAATTGTTTGCACAACTATAATTGATCATTAGATAATGAGGGTAGTATATAAAGAAAAGGGATAAAAATTACTTTGTCATTGCATTTTTGCGCTTGTCGAAGAAACGTTATATGTCAGTGTGTTTAAGTTTATTGAATAATTTTAGTGATGGATCTTCAAGTTAAAGGTATGTAATTTTTTATTATAATTAGTTTCTGAATATATTTTGTCTGCATTTTTTTTTAAATAGCTCTTGTTAACAAAGTTTTGTTAGATTTTCAAAATTTATTGCATTCATTGGACTAGAAACTACTTGTACCCACTTGTACCCGGGCTAGAAATTATATATATGATAGCCATATCTTGTAGCTTTCAGATTTTAGAGGTTTTAGCCTGCGCACTCGAGTGCAACTTATATTTTATGTTTGTTTTTCAGAATACGAATTCTCAGTTTCAAAAACAGAGGTTTTTGATGAATGGCAGAAACATCCCAAGGAAAACCGAAATTCTCGTCTCTACGATTTTCTGTCAAGTAAAAATGATTTTACTAATATTACGGAAGCATCTGCAAGAGACATCAAAACAGTAATTGCAAGATTATCTTCCAAATTAACTGAAAAATGGGAAAGTTCTGGAAAGCGACGCGATCGCTTCCTGACTAAAAACCATGAGTGGTTGGCAGGGTATTTTACATTTAAGGTGTCCTACCACTACTCAGCACTATCATCATCATCAAGAAGGGCTTCGATTCCTGGGCGTCCAGAAGTGGATTTCACTGAAGCAAGTGAAAAAACGAAAAGGAGACGCGTGGATGATCTTCTTCAATCACGGGATGCAAATCAATTAATAGTGGCAGCTGAAATGGCTGTACGATTGTCCGGGAACCGTAATTTGGCTTCAGTGATCAAAGAAGCAAGTCTTAGTCCTGAAAAGTGTCAAGTGATGAAGAAAAGTGTGAGTGTTCACGAAGAACCTAGATGCTTATCAAAAGAGGAGGCTTTGGCATGTTACGTTGATGCCAAATCCACTAGCAATTCCTATAAGCAAATGAGGAAGTGGAGTATCAAAGCAGGACATCAGGTATTCCCATCATATTATAGTGTTAGGCAGGCTAAAATTGAGTGTTATCCTCCAGTAGATAAGATTTTTATAAACGAAACGCGTGCAGAAATTACACTTCAAGCTGTTTTAAATAAAACAGCTGAACGTTTAATTTCTGCACAGCATGAAGTTTTAAAATCTTTTGTTTCTACGAGTATGTCATCATTCTCCCTAGTAAGCAAGTGGGGCTGCGATGGAAGTTCCGGGCATAGCACTTATAAACAAAAATTCATAAACACTGAAGGCACAGATGAATTTTTGTTTGCGTTTTCATTCGTGCCGCTTCAATTACGTGACAATAGTGGTAACGTTGTTTGGCAGAATTCTCGACCGTCTTCTACTATGAACTGTAGGCCAATTAAATTTATTTTCTCCAAAGAAACTAAAGACTTTACTGTAACAGAAACCAATAAAATTATGGAGGAAATAAAGCAATTGGTACCTACAATAGTTGATGTAGAGGGTAATCAGGTAACTGTCAAACACGAATTATTGTTCACAATGGTTGACGGTAAAGTGTGCAACGCTATGACTGAAACTTCTTCTTCACAAAAATGTTATATATGTGGGGCTACTCCTAAATTTATGAACGATGAGTCTCGGGAATTTGTAGCAAAGAAGGAAAATCTTAGTTTTGGTATTTCTCCCCTTCACGCATGGATACGTTCTTTTGAATGTTTACTTCACATTAGCTATCGTCTCGAAGTGAAAAAGTGGCAACTTCGTGACGAAAGTGACAAAGAAAATGTGAAGCAGCGTTCAGCTTGTATCCAAGCTAGGTTTAAAACTGAAATGGGTTTAATTGTAGATCAACCAAAACCAGGATTCGGCAATACGAATGATGGGAATACTGCTCGTCGCTTTTTTGCGGATCCTGAAAAGGCTTCAGATATTACAGGTGTAGATGTCACTCTAATTAAGAAATTTGGTACTATTCTTAGAACTTTGGCTTCCGGTTATGATATTGATGTTGATAAATTTAATTCTTTAACACGGGATACAAGAAAATTGTATCTCAGTCTTTATTCGTGGTATTACATGCCTGTCACTGTGCACAAACTTCTTGTACACAGTGTGGATGTTGTGAAATCGACTATTCTACCTATCGGACAGCTCTCTGAAGAAGCTCAGGAAGCACGTAATAAAGATTGTAGAAGATTCCGAGAGCACAATACTCGAAAAACTTCACGTATTGCCACGAATAGGGATTTATTGAACATGTTATTAATCACATCTGACCCTTTAATAAATAGTCTTAGAGAAGTTCCCAAAAAACCGTCTACAAGTAAACTTCCTTCTGAGGTTTTAGAGTTAATTATAGCCCCTACTGTTAATATAAGTTCTATAATAAGTCATAGTAGCTATTGTCAAAATATTAGTGTGTCAGATTATAATGTAGAAGATTCTTCAGAACACGAATTTAGTGATATAGAGTAGGTAATTAAAAATTGTAAATACTATTGTACTAATGAGTTTCTTAGATGTCTATTGTACTAATTTTAATATTCGTAGAAAACATTATTTCTGACTTTGTTTTATAATCGAAAAAATATTGTTAATATGTATTAATGATGTGTTATTAGTAATGATGACCCATTATATAGTTAGGTTATTAGTAGTAGTGTTAGTTAATAGTATTTTATGACTGTTTATAATTGTTACTTTTCTACCTGTTTCAATATACGAATATTCTATTGTAATTATTTGCTTTATTTTGGTACCCATGACCCCCCATCTTCTTATATTGAGTGTTTTGTACTGAAACTGCAATAAAACATCATAAGGAAGCCGTATCAAGCAAAATACATCACTAAATAATTTTGTCCTTCTAACTTGTTCTACGTGAACCACTGTGCGACGTGATAAAATACCAGGTGATCCATACGTAAATCAATTGAAAGCTTTATGTTATAAACCAAATTCTGAAATTTAATTCAAGTTAGACTTAGGTGAACAATGGTCGACATTGCCACAAAGAACAAAAAAAATTAGTATGAATTTGGAAATTCCACCACTCTACACTGGGCCTATATCAATTAGTAAGAGGAAAGGTTCCGTTGCATTCCTGGCCGCAACCTGTGCCAAATTTTAGGATCGTGGAGATTGTTCATGAATCAAACAAAAAAATAACATTTAAAGTTGAATCAGTAATTTAGCTGTACAAATGATAAAACAAAATGACGTTATTGCCATAAATCTCCACAGTTATACAAAATGGCCGTTAGTACTTACTGCATGTACAATCGCCTCCCGTCCCGGTGTTCCAGTTAAGAAAATTTCCCTAGAACGGCTTTGGATACTACTTTTCTCTGCAGGCAATGAAACAATATAGATCTCATAACCATAATCATCGGCGTGCTTGCACTTTGTTTACTTCTTGTTATTTACTTATTCTCAGATAAACCCTTGTCGACGCCGGTTAGTTTTTTTGTGATCCCTTTTTTAACCGAATTCAAAAAAAGGCGGTTCTCAGTTTGACCTGTAAGTATGTATGTATGTATGTTTGTCCGCGATTTTCTCACGTTTGGCTGAACCGATTTGGATGCGGCTTTCAGAAAAAGATTTGTCATGTTTAGGAGAAGGTTTTACTATATTGATCAACTTTAAAAAATTTGGTTCTCAATTTTTCTGTTTATTTTGTATCAGAGATGAGCCGAATGTTCGGCTGAACATTCGTATTTCGTACATTTGTATTCAGCCGAAAGTTTGATTGATTTGCCGAATAATTACCGAATACTAGCATTTCCCGCAGATTTACCTGCACAACTTCTGATTTAAAGTAGCCAAATTACAAAGAGGAGTTCAACCTGTATGTTAGTTATGTTTGTCATCGATTATCTTGCGTTTGGCTGAACCGATGTTGATGCGGTTTTTAAGAGGATATTTATCCCATTTAGGAGAACCTTTTACCTTTTACTTACTTTCAATTTAGGGCTAGCTTTTAGTTTTTACATAGTAAGTTAGTTTCCATATTTGTAGATATAGGTGATAGATTTTTTAGTGATAAGCTTTGGATAAGTTCTTAGCTGACTGTTCGCACGAAGATTTTTTTAACCGAATCTCTTTTCATTTGTCAGTTTCTGCAGCATGAGCGTGCTGGCGATACCTAGACAAGACCATCTCCTGCTGCATCAAGTCATCATTATTTTTCGTTGGGATTTAATTCCTCTTCTTTTTTAAAGCGTCCTTTTCCATAGTTTTCTACCTAGGCCTACAGGTAAAACAAATATAACAATAGTAGGTAGGTCAAAGTCATGATTTACAGCACCAAAACATCACATTACCAGAAAAAGTTGGTAGTTACTGATACCAGAACTAGCCTAAAACTTATCACTAAAAAACTATCACTAATATCTATAACTGTAGAACCTAACTAACTATGAAAAAACTAATAAATAGCCCAAAACAAAAACCTAACACTTAAAAGTATGAAATAAAAAATAAATAATAAAAATCATAAAGCCAAAACCAAAATGAAAGCAAACTAATTAGGGGAAACGGTATAGCTATTGGCCCCTGTATAGTAATTGGACATTTCAACTTTGTTGCCAAAAAACTAGCAACATCCCATAGAAATAGTAGATTTCAAAGCTTATTAATAGCAACACTTTCATTCTCTGTCAAAAAGTTTCATCCAAATTCCGCTAGGTTGTTTGGTTCTTTTCCGACGTGTGATGTTTTGCGGAACTAACAAATTCAGGTGAGTTTGTTAAAAAAACGTTAAGACTGCATCTACTTTTCTGTGAGATATTTTGAAATGGGTATGTACTTGGTCCGTTGTTTAAAATGTATAAAACATAGCCTTTTTAAGCGTTCTAAACATATTAAAGGTGTATTATAACCCTATATTCTACATAACCTCAAAATTTTGTGGTGGCCAATAGCTGTCACAATTATTTGAATAATTTATAGTTATTGGCCTCCTATGCCAATAGCTGTATTTAAAAAAAAAAAGTTAAAATAGCGTTTTTATTAAAGATAACGTCTTCTGTTACATTGTTTAGTATTCTCTATAATTTCTGTAAATTTTAAAGCATTCTGCACAGTTAATAGCCTAGGCCAATAACTGTGTCATGCGCAAACATATCCTTGAGAAAAAGAAGGCCAATAACTATAATGCTTTATTTATTTATTTTGGATCAATTATCTAAAAAAAAATATTTACTTGTTTATACAGTTACACAAGAAAAGATGCCAAAGATACCCAACTACGCCAAAGAGGCCCTAGATGAGGCTTTAGAAAAATTAAATTCAAAAGCAATGTCTTTGAGAGCAGTCGCCAAAAAATATAATATACCCAGAGCAACTTTACAGTTTAAACTCAAAAATCCTACTACAAAATCTGAATTTGGGCCAACACCGTATCTAACAAATGAGGAAGAAAATAATATCGCAGAGTGGTTGATTAACATGTCTCGTAAAGGGTTTCCTAGGAAATCCGATGACGTTTTAGACACAGTTCAAAAGTTTTTGACTGAAAATCCACGCGTTACTCCTTTTCTTAACAACAGGCCTGGTCAGGGATGGCTCAAAGCTTTTTTAAAACGGCACCCTAGTTTAGTATCAAGAACCAGCGAGGGGGTTACTAAAGCCAGTGCCTGCGTGTCTGAAACCGACATTAAAAAATGGTTTCTCGAAATAAAAAACTACTTCACTGACGAAAACCTGTCAGACGTAATTCAGGACCCAAAACGTGTCTTTAATGCTGACGAGACAGGTTTTCAACTCTGTCCTTCTACTGGTCGCGTGCTTGCTGCTAAAGGAGACAAAAATATATATGCTGTGGAACAAGGAAACTCAAAAGAAAATGTTACAGTGCTTTTTGCATTTTCTGCCGATGGGAAGACTTGTCCTCCTTTAATAGTCTTTCCGTACAAACGCCTACCTGATAAAATTGCGACATCGGTGCCACCTAAATGGGGTATTGGACGCAGTGATTCAGGGTGGATGACGGCAGATGTTTTTAACCAGTTCATTACTGAGTTGTTTGACCCATATCTTGCTGAAAATAACATCACAAAACCTGTTATCTTGTTTATTGATGGCCATAAAAGTCATATCACTTTACAGCTTAGTTTGACTTGTAAAGAGCTAGGAATTGAATTGGTAGCTCTTTACCCCAACACCACTCGAATCACTCAGCCAGCAGATGTTTCCGTATTTGGACCAATAAAAAAAATGTACCGAAAAGCAGTACGAAAATTTCAGTCAGAAAACTTTGGCGAGGTGGTAACAAAGCTCAACATTGCTATTATTTTAAAAACCGTTGTTGACCAATTAAAACCTGAAACAATAATAAATGGTTTTCGGGCATGTGGCTTGTGTCCCTTTGATGAGAATGCAATAGATTACTCCAAATGTTTAGGGGCAACTAAAAGTGTTGAAGAGGCAGACAGCCAAAGAGCAGACAATGACGAAAACAAGGTCATGTCCCTAAAAAAGTTTGAAGATATTGTAGGGGTTGAAATGATAGACAAGATGAAAGCACTGAAATCTCAAGGTTTCACGCAGAATGATTCCTCACCTACATTATTCAAACTTTGGAGTTTTTTTCAAAGTGATCCTCTACAGAAAGAATCAACTAATATTGAAATACAATCTAATAATAACATAACAAACGTAAATCTCATCAGTGAAAATGTTGTGACATCAGTTAAAATTACTATGACACCTACCAAAACTCCTATGGATTTGTGCCAACCTTCTTCTTCTACCTCTGCTGTAACCACAATGACAGAAACTACTCAACTTAATAAGTCAATTAGTGACTACTTACAGAATGCCCCAGAAAATAAAAGGAAGTCTATTCGAAAGACAGAAAAGACTCCATTTGTGATAACTTCCGAAAATTTTAGATCAGCTATTGAAAAAAAAGAGATGGAAAAGCAAGAAATACAGAAACAAAAAATGGAAAAGAAAAGAATAAGAGAGGAGAAGAAAGAAAATGCTCTGAAGACTAAAAAAGGCAAAAAGAAGTCAAAAAATATTAATCAAGGAAAAGACATTATTGACATAAAGTCTGAAACGGAAAATGCTAAAGAGGAAAACATTGGTGACGTTAAAAACGACGGTAAAGTAAAGATTCTATCAAGTATAGAGCTAGTTTCTTGTGACGTGTGCCGGCGTCTGGCTATTAAAAATAAGTCACTACTATGTAGTTCATGCAAAAAGCACTACCATCGCCAATGCATTCCTCGAAAACACCTCGAGCACATGCCAGATGACGATGAGCTGTCGGGATTTATATGCCACAACTGTTTCTTACTGAATGACGACTCTGGTGATGAATCTGAATCTTATAAAGAGGAAGATCATGATGAAGAAATGATTTAGTTATATTAATAATATATATTCATCACCAAAGTCATGGTGTCAAGTCCGAAAGCTGATCGTCATCTGGTACATGCTCGCTCGAGGTGCTTTCGAAGAGTGACGATGACAACACTTTTTGCATTAACTACATTACTATGTAAAATAAATACTATTTTTGTGCTAAAATTTCAATTTCTATTATGTTTTTAAATATGGCTAATAACTGTGTGATCTCATGGCCAATAACTATAATTTTATGGCCAATAACTGTGATTTTACGTTTTCTATTTTTAAGTTCAGATTATTCCTCAAATATTTAATAAAAGTTTGTGTAAGGCACTTTTTCTAGTAAATAAATGAATAAAGAAACATATATCGTGAGTTTTATTTATTTTTAAGCTACAAATTAATTTTAAATTGATTTTTTCTATCGAGTGGTCGCTTAAGTGGCCAATTACTATACCGTTTCCCCTATTTCTTTTTAAGAAAAAGTGAACCGCATTCAAAAAACCAACCCACTAAAAATGTTTAAATAATTTTTATAAACGCCATCCTATTCCTGTTTCTATTCCATCCATATTACTGCCACGTATAGTAATTTTCTGCCAAAAATTAATTAATATTAATGAATGTAATAAGAACATTAACAATTTATCTGGGTACAGTTTTTGAAGTCGGTGCCCAAACCAAATTTTCAGAACAAAGCACATGTATGAGCTACACTCATACATCTTTGTATTCACACATGCATAATCATAATTTTGATGCACTCAGCATATTTAGTTTACAGTTTTATATTAGTTAAGTACAATCAGTCTGACAATAAACGCCGTTACGATCACTCGCGTCCTTTCTTTACCTCCTTGACATCTTGACAGTACTTGTAGGACACCGCGTCCTGTACAGCACACTGCATCAGTAGTACTAACATAGTTTCATGTTTTGTATAATTATAAAAACTGTTAATATTGTAAGGAAATTGAAATGGGGAGGGCGCTGTTCTTTAAAATACAGACTGTCTAATTTAGGGGCCAGACATTTTACTTGGGTGCTACGCTTTCTTTGGCGGAAAAAATACCTAAAGGCACACACTTGAGGGCCACACGTCGTCGTCGTCGCGTCGTCGTGAGTGGATGTAATTTCGTTGATACGTTCGCCTCATAATTTTCTCTGTTAGGCAGCAGTCTTACTTTTATTGGTTTGGCACCAACTTCAAAAACTATGTAAATACCTACCCAGATAAATTGTTAATGTTCTTATTACATTCGTTAATATTAATTAATTTTTGGCAGAAATTTACTATACGTGGTAGTAATATGGATGGAATAGAAACAGGAATAGGATGGCGTTTATAAAAATTATTTAAACATTTTTAATGAGTTGGTTTTTTGAATGCGGTTCACTTTTTCTTAAAAAGAAATAACTAGTTTGCTTTCATTTTGGTTTTGGTTTTATGATTTTTTTTATTTATTTTTTCTCAGAATATTATTAAAACGCCGATTAAATTTGATTACTGGTCCGCCAATCAGGAGCGAGAACCGGCGTCGGTCTGCGACCGTGATTGGTTGTTATTTGAGCGACTCGTGCAGTTTATTTTTGGCTGTAAAGATCATGATGAAATTTTGCACAGAAGTAGCTAAGACTCTGAAATAACACATAGCCTAGATTAAAAAATAATAAAGAAACACAGAGGTAGATACTACATTGGTTGAAAAGTTCGCGGCCTGGCCATTAAAAAAAAAACTTTTGTTATTTTTTCTGCCGTCATTTTGAACTGTCATTATTCAATTGTCAGCCCGCGAATTTTCAATTTGATATCTTGTTTAAATAAAATTTTACGAACAATATAAATACGTGTGTAGAACAAATTTTCCCTAATGGAGAAATTTGAACAACGTGCTGTGATTAAATATTTGTTTAAAAAAAGATTAACACCAAAGGAGATCCATGATGACATGCAAACAACATTAGGGGAATCTGCCCCGTCTTATACCACTGTGAAAAAATGGGTTGCAGAATTTAAACGTGGACGAGAGAACATCGAAGATGACCCTCGCTCCGGCAGGCCAATGACGTCTACGACCGAAGAAAACATCAATAAAGTGTGTGATCTCATATTGAAAGACCGTAGATTGACTATCAGAGAAATTGCAGACACTATAGGCATCTCATATGAACGAACGCAAAACATCATTGTCCATGAACTCGGCTTTTCTAAGGTTTCGGCTAGGTGGGTCCCCAGATTGCTTTCAGTAGAGCAAAAGCGAATTCGACTCACGATTTCTCACGACTGTTTGGAGATGTTCGAGGCTGATCCACAAGGTTTTCTTGACAGATTTGTGACAATGGATGAAACCTGGGTTCACCACTATACCCCAGAATCAAAACAACAATCCAAACAATGGAAAAAATCAGGTGAACCAACTCCGAAAAAAGCAAAGGCAATTCTGTCGGCTGGCAAGGTGATGGCATCGGTTTTTTGGGATGCTAAGGGTGTCATTATGGTGGACTACCTTCCAAAAGGCGAAACAATAAACTCTGCGTACTATAGCACCCTTCTGCGCCGTTTACGTGAAGAAATTAAACAGAAACGCCCAGGATTACTGAGAAAGTGTTAAAAAAAAAAAAAGTGTTGTTTCACCAGGACAACGCCCGAGTCCACACGTGTCTGTCGAATCTATGGCTCAAATTCGTGATTGTGGTTTCGAATTGTTGCCACATCCAGCTTATTCTCCTGATTTGGCACTTTCGGACTTTCATCTGTTTCCAAACCTGAAAAAACACCTCGGTGGGCAGAAATTTTTAACGAATGAAGAGGTCGAAGCCGCTGTTAACCTGTATTTTGAAGACCTTGAGGAATCTTTTTTTAAAACAGGTATGGAAGCTCTGGAAAGCAGATGGAAGAAGTGCATAGAGCTAAATGGAGATTACGTCGAAAAATAAAAATATTTTTGTATGTACTTTATTCTGTTTTCTTGACTAGGCCGCGAACGTTTCAATCCACCCTCGTAATTATTTGGATCTGACATTAATATTTTTTTTGTTATTTTGCCATTTAAGACATCTGGAACCTTTATTTTAACCAAAAGGGGACCAGTTGTAATCCCATGTAAGTAAGTAAGGCCTTTCATTACAAAAATAGATTTTTCTAAAATTTTGTTTGGAAAAGGGGCTACTATAACACTATTTCGAAAAGGGCATTAATTAAGCATATTTTTTTAAGATTATGTGCACTTATAATGCCGTACGTTTTGTATTCACAGTATTCAGTTAAACTTTAGTAGAGTTTTCAGAATATAATAAATTTACCTCTTTTTTAGGGTATTATGGCCCTAGAAACTTACAAAATTATTACTGGATTTTTTCAAATGACTAATTAAGATAGACTAAGTAAAAATAAAACGTGCGTTAACAAATATTTATTGCAGCTGTAGGCAAAAAAGGACAAAAAGTGGAAATTTCTTAAAAAATCTAAAAAGTAGTACTATCTCGAAAATCAGAGAACTTTTACTAAACCTAAGCATGTTATATGATAGGCCTTAGGTCCATCTACCTCCAGTGTCACTGAAACATGTCGTTTCTGGGACACCCAGTATGATAGTTCATAAGGTTTTTTTTTACTTTATCTGTTATATCATCAGGACTGATTGATACTCATAATTTTAATTATTTTTTTTATTGAGAAGTTTTTAATAAATATATTTCGAGTTCCTGCATAACACTGTAAGACTGATAGAGTTGCCATGTTTAAATATTTTAAAATATATAATTGCTGACTTACTTTTTTATTTTTAATATATCCTACTAATATTATGAATACAAAATGTTGTTAGGAATGTGAGTGTGTGTGTGTGTTTGTAACCTCTGTCACGCAAAAACTACGGTACTGATTTTAGGGAAATCGAGCTCAAGGAAAGATAAGGGTCTGGAATAACATAACATTAATTTTATTACTCCTGAAATTCCCAAGGGAACGAGTGCAGCGGGTAACACCGCGGGGCGCTAGTAATATAATAAATATATATGACTTTAATTTTCTATCAGATAATTAAATGCCATGTTTTATCAAGCTTACACACGGTATCTCTAAGATACAGTGTATTGCTGTAACAATGTCGTCATTCGCCGTTCACAATTATGGAAGCAATACAAGTTTTCGAAGATATTTCACTTTATTTATTATATTTTTATGAAAAACATGTCAGGCTAGATGGCATATTAAATTACCTTGAAATTGATACCAAACAATAAATAGGGTAGACCGGGTACAGTAGTAGCACGGGTCAATGGTACCATCATCGATATTTCTACTACCGAGCTAAAGTTTACATGTGTGAGTGCGCCAGGACACGCGCTACTAGACTCCCGAGGCGCACCTCAGTCGTCGCCGCGCGCGCTCTAGAACGGACGTGTCAGTGGCAATTTTTTGATTTTCGGCGAGTCGCGGTAAGTTTTTACGCAAAATATTATTGGCTGTCACTCGTACTAACAGAACTTTTTAAGAAAGTAGTTGTTGTCACCATATTAAATGGATATTGAACTTTTGATTTGTGATGAATATGGAAACTAAAAATGTTGAATTATGTGACTTTTAGATGGTTTGTCTAAGTTCCTTATTTTGGCGCAATTGTACCAACGTCGTCGGGGTCAATGGTACCGGTACAATTGACCCCGTGGTAGAAATTACCCCGTGGTATTTTATAAGAGATAAAAGATAAATACATACATGCAATTACTTAACTAGCCATGTTCTTGTTTTAGATGCCACGAAATAGAACAAAAAAGACGGATTGCGGATCATGAGATACTTTGTTGTATGAACAAGCTTATGATGAAATTTTAAAAGACTACGGCCGCGGCGAATATGTTTAACGTTTGCCACGTGTCTCTCATAAGATATAAACGTAAGAGAGAAGCTAATCCTGATGAGTTTATATCTATGGGCTATAATCCAGCAACAAAAGTATTTTTGTTAAATATTTAGTGCGAATCATTGTTAAATATTTAGTGCGAACAGCAGACACCTATTATGGCTTAACGCCAAAAGAAATAAGATGCTTAGCACTTGATTTGGCAATTAAATTTGAGAAGTAATTACATTGGTCAGCAATTATAAAATTTGGCGAGCCACCCAAAAGCAGCATTTAAATAATTTGGTCAGCATACAAAGATTTTGTTTGCAATAAAAAAAAATCAGGCAGCAATTCTTGTTCCGCAACTAATTTTGATAATGGTCAAAAATTAAATCATACATAGGCAGCCAACAATAACATGAGTCTGCATAATAAACATTCAGTCCGCAAAATAACTACTTGAGCGGCAAGATTTCATGATTGAGCGGCAGAAAAACATGTCTATAAGCAGTATATTTGATTGGTATGCATATTTAAAACATGGTGAGCAAAATAACTACTTGGATTGCGTTTTTGTTGAAAAAGCGGCAATGTACGTTAAAAGTGGGCGGAGCAAGAGCAGGCGCGTGACACGAGCAACCAATCGCGTGCGAGTATTGTCATTCGATGATTATGCGGCGATTATTAACAGTCAAATTGCAGTGGTAACAACGTGTTTTAAAGAGATTTGTGTGGTTTTTGTGATTTCCTAGTAAAATGGATAATAATTTTATTGAAGAAGGAATACAACTAGTTCCCGACTACGAATCGGATTCGGAATGCTGCACTGACAGTGAAGAATCGGTGCTGGTGGCTAAGAAGAAACCAAAACTGTCTTTGGACTGGAAGTTAGTTCAAAAGTTTGATAACTTCGAACAAGCCAAAACATTCGTGAAAGCTGAACGTACTTGGTCCAAAAATTATTGTCATCAAACAGAGGAAGGAAAAAAGACATACTATAGGTGCAATAAATTGAAACGTCGTGGTCCACAGTGCTCTACAAGAATGTATTTGTTATTCGAAAGCACCTCAGATTCAGTGTTAATGTTCAAAACGAATGCTGATCATGACCATGATGAAAAGAAGGAGTTTACCTCGTCGTACGGTTTGAGTGACACCGTGAAGAACGAAATTAATCGATTATTTGATTTAAAAATGAAACCAAAAGCTATAATGGAAAGTCTATTAAAAATGAAAAATATCAAAGTTCCTAAAATGTCTCAGTTAAGAAATTATCTGAGTGATCGTCGTCGTACTATATACGGCCAATCTACCATAAGTTTAGGAGAGCTTGAAGCTTGGATTCATTCACACTCAAGTCTTCCTTTGGATCCGCATGAAGTTTTTGTGCTTTGTTACCGAATTGATGACAGTGATGAACAAAATCCCATTTTTCGGTTTGTTATGTCTACTAAATATTTAATGTAAATTTCCAAAGATGCCAGCGTCGTTCATGCAGATGCCACGTACAAGCTCATCTGGCAGGGTTTTCCTGTATTGGTCTGTGGAACCACGGACCAAAACCGCAAATTCCACCCTCTATGTGTAACGGTTTCAAGTAATGAAAAAAAAGAAGATTTCAAATTGATGTTCCAAGGACTTAAGGACAAAATACAAGAAATTTTTGAAAGTTCTTGGAATCCAAAAGTATTGGTTTGTGATGCTGCTAAAAGCATACAAAATGCATTTCTAGAAGTTTTTGGAGAACATGTCGTAGTTCGGATGTGCTGGGCACACGCACAAAGAAAAATTCAAGAGAGGATAGAAAGGATTAAGAACAAGGTGCTGCGTGATAATATCTTAAATGATGTTGATTCATTGCATTCTATTACAGATGAGAATATATTTGACGCAGCTTCCGAAGCATTTCTGCAAAAATATAAAGATCAGATTGAATTTGTCACGTATTTCAGAGCACAGTGGTTAACACAAAACCGCAATTGGTTCCTGGGAGCGGCTCCCAACTCTCCATCAACCAATAACGCTTTGGAGTCTTTTAACAGAGTAATAAAGGATAGCAATACACTCCGAGAACGCTTCCCTTTGTCCAGGTTTTTGGTGGTTGCAAAAGAAATGGTAAACCAGTGGTCTAATAAATATATTACTAACCCAGAAGACAATTACATTGCCAACGTACCCTCTTTAACTACGAAGCACTGGACTGAAGCTTACCAGTGGGAAAAAAAAACAAAAATGGTGACCCTGCTACGTAAAGACGACAAATACAATTATTACCAAATTCCTGCTGCTCAAGCAACTAATTGTGAAGTTTTCGACGCACAATGGGAAAGTTTTGACGATTTCAAGAAACAAAATTTCAGCAAGTGGCTTGTCACTTTGCCAATTGAAAGAAACGATTGGATAAAAGGGAGATGTGACTGTCCAGCTTTTTTTAATTTATATATATGCAAGCATGTGATTGGTTTGGCGATTCGCTTAAAGTATGTGGTTCCTCCGCTTGAAGCTAAAAATATTCCCATAGGGGAAAAAAGAAAACGTGGCCGTCCGTCAAAAGCTAAACGGGCATTGATAATACAATAAAATTATTAAGCTAATAATAATAATACGCTGATTTCAAGAACCTTCCTAATCGTTTGATAACTTTTTGATTTGATCTCATTTATAATTATAAGAATGAAACATTTTTTTTATATTTAATTTTAACACATTGTATAAGAAGTTGCATTGTATAAGAAGTTACAATTATATTTTATAATAATAAAAAAAACTTTTATTAATTTACACTTCTATCAATAATAAATACCCAAAAAACACATCCACTCAGAGAGTAAATAAATTAAATAATCTTTGTAAGGAATGCGCCCATTTTGCGCATGACAGGTAAAGTATTTTTGCTACTCTTATATGCAGCACAAAATGCATTTTTTTGCTTACACTCTGAGTGCTTACCAAAATTTTATTAAACATGAGCAGCTGATTGCAGCTTATATAATTAATATGCTGTACAAAAATAATTACAGCCATCCAGAATGACATAAATTGCTGATTGATTTTGAAATGTTTGCTGACCATGAGTTGCTGACCAATTAGCTATTTCTGCTCACCGATTATATTTTTCTGCTCACAGAAATAACAATACTATGCTAACCATTTAATTGACACCCATTAAATTTGATTTAAAAGACCACAGTCCGGGGTCAAAACGGAATGGCAGGACCTGCAGGCGTAGCACGGCTTGTCAAGACAAGACTTGTGTCACAGGTTATATCACAATTTGAGCGACATAATTGCTCAGTCTTATACAGCAGCACGGGGCAAGTTTAATTCATCTAGGATGCGTGACAAACACATCTTGACAAATGTTTAAGACTTCTTTCAAGTTCTATCTCTTATTTAATAGCATGGCGGCATCGTTTTGTTTATTTTTGTCACAATTTGACACATCGCCAAACATTTTTTATCACTGCGGTTCGGAGGTTGTGAGATTATTTTTTCATAGTAATACCTAATTACGAAGTCGTCGTGGCGCCATGGTTAATGTGTGTATCATACGATATCACATGTTAAGCAACGTTCGGCGCAGTCGGTACTTGGATGGGTGACCGCCGACCTTTCATTTCTCTCGACGACTTCCGTGCTTCGGAGTGCACGTTAAGCAGTCGGTCCCGGGTGCTGTATACTTGTATACAGTAGTCGTTAGGGTTTGTCAGAAGCCATTTCGGCGCCCTGAAAATTCTGGCATCCACCACCCAGCACTAGGCCAGCTTCGTGGATTATGGCCTATAACCTCCTCGTCACCCAGGGGAGAGACTCATGCCCTGCAGTGGGCTCATTACAAAGAGTTGTGATGATGATGATGAATAATAATTATGTCTATCAATTAAGGTACTTACTGCTTTTTGGCACTTGACATGGTCACAAAACTTAAAAATAATATTAAAACAAAAAATTCACCAACTAAAAAATTACATTCGGAGGTTTAAAGTTGTTAAACTCGTTCTTTGTATAAACGTCAAGACAAAGATATGTCGCGGCAAGCATTTTTGTCACGTCGTGTGCCCGTGCTGTCATATAAGACAAATAACCGGACTGTGACAAGAGTATGTCTTGTCTTGTGACTTATCTCTTATGAAAACCGTGCTACGCCTGCTGATTGGTTTTCAACTTTTAGGAAAACAAACTCGGAACTTTTTATACGGTGTGCTCAAGCTACTAGCCTTGCTCGTGCCACAAGTTTCAATAAGACAAATGTCAACGCATTTTTTGATAATCTGGCGAAAGTGATGAATCGCTATAATTTTGAAGCTAAAGACATATACAACATGGATGAGACGGGCATAACTACAGTACAAAAA
Source organism: Stenoptilia bipunctidactyla (assembly GCA_944452665.1). Taxonomy (NCBI): domain Eukaryota; kingdom Metazoa; phylum Arthropoda; class Insecta; order Lepidoptera; family Pterophoridae; genus Stenoptilia; species Stenoptilia bipunctidactyla. Next base: position 16,578,933 of record OX101741.1, read on the forward strand.
CCAGACCGCATTATTGCTAAGAGGGGACAACGGCAAGTAGGCTCACTAACGTCAGCAGAACGTGGTACACTTGTCACTGTGGCTATGGCTGTAAATGCGGTTGGTAATGCTCTGCCTCCAATGTTCGTGTTTCCTCGCCAGAGATCATTTTATCAGAGATGGTCCATAGGTTGTATAGGCTCTGGTAATTCGTCAGGCTGGATGGAAGCGACCCAATTTCTGAAGTTTTTGAAACATTTCCAATCATTTACCAGGGTATCTCTGAATAACAAAGTCTTGTTACTTCTAGATAACCACTCATCGCACATAACAATAGAAGCTTTAGACTTTTGTAAAGAAAATGGCATTGTAGTGTTATCGTTTCCACCGCACTGCTCGCATAAATTGCAGCCACTAGATCGTTTCGTACTGGATGGTCCACTGAAAAAACACGTGAACACTGCTTGCGATGCTTGGATGAGGAATAATCCTGGTCAAACCATGACTATCTTCCACATTCCATCAATTGTTGCAATATCATTTCCTCTAGCGTTCACCCCGCGAAATATTCAGTCTGGATTCCGATGCACTGGAATCTGTCCCTACAACCGAGATATATTTGATGATACCGATTTTGGTCCTTCGTATGACACAGACCGACCACTGGTTTCTGAAAATGGAACCCAAGAGCCTCCCCCCGAATCGGAAATTGGAGCTGGTCCTATTGAATCAGATCACGAAGCTGTATTTCCACAAATTTCATAATTCCGAATACAGAGGTCCGTGCCTCACCAAGTCTCTTGTCAGAAGCAGCGACCTTAATGCTTGAAGTCATGCCTGAAGATCCTCTGGCATTCGTTGATTCTTTGAATATAGTAGAGCATTCTCAACAAATTACACCGAAAATCGATACTATGGTAATACTTAAAAGATCAAGACATGGTACACCACTACGGGAAGTAACAAATATTTCCTCACATTCAATTCCAATACTCAACCCCCAGCCATCTACTTCTAAAGCAACTGCACCGTTCATATTCTCTCCTGAAATAGTTCGTCCTCTGCCAAAGGCACCACCACGCAAGATTTCTAATCGTGGAAGATAGAAAAGACAGACGGCTATTTACACTAATACCCCGGAAAAAGATGCTATATAAAAAGAAGCGAAAGAAGCTGACAAAAGAAAGAAAGCAAAACAAAACAAACAGAATCTACGGTTCCAAAAAAACGTGAAGGGAAGAAATGTGATTCCAGCCAGAAGAAGAAAACTGCAGCAAAAAATGACCATGAAAGCAGTGAAGAAGATGAATGGTTTTGTGTCGTATGTATGGAACCTTATAGTACCAGCCGGCCTAATAAAATGTGGATTCAATGCGCTCAATTCAAATTGTGGGCACATGAGGAATGAACACCTCAGGAGTCAATTTATGTTTGTCATAATTGCGAATCTGACTGAAAGATGTTTTTTAAAGTAGTTATTATTCTATGAAGGTCAATTGTACCAGGGGTCAATTGTACCTTCATACTAAAATATGTTTGTTGTTTATTTCTATTTTATAATTGTTTTAAAGCTAGATAATAGGAAATATGTATCATGTGTGCCAAAGTTGATTATATGTTGAGAATAACTAAACTTAAACCTATTCATGTTTCTCGAAAGTGAAGAATTGTTCTTAATAATATTACTTTTTATTTGAGTTAATTTATACGTCTGATCTCACGGTTTTCTTGTTCCTAATTATTAAGAATGACTATAAACATATAAGACTTCAAATAAATGACTGAAAAATGTGATTAATAACTGTATTTGAGAGTTTTATTATCCTACTTCTTTTTGGTACAATTAACCCTTAAAAGGGGTAATTTGTGGCATTGGCCATGATTTCATTCGAAGTCAATTTTGACCACGTTTTGTTTAATTTAAATCTTCTTTCAATATTTTCTTTGGTAGATAATGAACCAAGGTTTTATAATGTTTATATTAAAAACGACAGTCAAATTTCTGTAATCGACCAATGTTTCGAAAATGGTACTATTACTGCCTGGTCTACCCTACTTTTCTAAGTAAATTTTAGAATAATCGGCAAAAAACTGATAAAAACTTGTTTGATCAATTTCTCAAATTTAAGAATATGAAGTTACAGTGTTTTGTATCTACACGGTACAGCAGCTACGTTAGCAATATAACGTAAAAACAAGTAATTTCGAGACGTAACCGCCAGGCCCCGATAGCTCAGTGAAAGAGCACTCGTCCGGCAAACGAGAGGTCTCAGGTTTGAGCCCTGGTCGGACGATTTCATTTAACACATTTTTTCAGATATTTCTGTTTGTTAAAAAACGTTTTTCCAGATTTTGTCATATCTGGTTGCTTTCACTATTATTCCGATGCAATATGGAAAAACAACAACGATGTAGGGCTTGATCGCACAAGAAATGGTAGAAATATAATCAGATGGTGCTCATGTTTACCATTGTTACCAGCACATCACATACCAGAAGCGTGATCGGAAATATTAAAAGAGGGTCCGAATTCCGTCAAAATGGAAAAATTCCAAATATATTTTGAGCGACAGTGGTATTGTTATATATAACTTCTTAGTTGTGCAGCAGACGCACATCGCACTACTAATTGTCTAGAGGGATAGCACAGTAGAGTTTATAGCCGAATACTCCGTTTTTCCAATATATTCCTATTTATAAAATGTTTAATGAAAGAAGCTAAACACTTCAACTACAAATGTAAAAAAGCAATTATTTTGTGCTTTGCGAAAAAAGTCGAAATAAAGATGTTGGTTTTGATAAAAAAAAATATAAAGAATTGTTAATAAAACTGGACCGTATTTATATAATATTAATTAATTTTTGAAAAAAAATGTGTACATAAGACTTAATATGTAATAATTATTACGAATAGAAGAAATAAAAGCGATTTTTTTTCTTTCACTTGAATGTAAGCTAGATTTAGGTAGACCTATGAAAAAAATTAACATAAAATTATTAAAAGTGTTATCATTTTGAAGAACCTATATCTATAGCTAGACGAATTGATGGACCATTTGATTAACTAAACAAAATCATACGAGTCGATATGATAGTGTGGACGAAATGATACTGTAGACGTAATACTACGGACCATATGCACCAGAAAGTCATCAACTATGCACTTTCCAACTCACCTGGCACATATTTGTGCTCATGGTAATGGCCTGTTTTTTTTCCAAGATTAACAATAAATTAAAAGTTTTAGCTTGACAGAAACAAGTTTTTTTTTTGTATTTATTTTACAGTTTAAGCAGTAAAGGGGCTGATGACGTGCAGGGCTGTCGACTGCCAGGCAATGGTTATTGCTCTCAGCATGCTATAAATCGTAAGTATAAAAATTTCTAACCTTACAGGAAAAATGTTACTCGCAGGGTTCAATAGCTCTCCAGCTATATCTCTTAGAATATAAAAGGTAATGAGCTTATAACGAGTAGTCATAGTCACGAACGTATTGAACCACTGAAACGGAAAAAAATTATGATATATTCATGAAAAGGCGCTAATAACAAAATGCGGCCTTTTCGATTATGTTAATGGAGAAATGGTCAAACCCACATCCAACACAGAGTATGTATGTCGAAAAATCTAAGTATGTCGAATATGCTCTAGCATCGTCAGAGTTACTTCTCATGATTGCGCCTTCAAAGTTAAAGCAAGTAAAGGACTGCAAAACTTGTAACGAACTATGGGTCGCTCTCTTGAAAATATAAATGAAAGTAAAGGTCCTGCCCGCAAAGAAACACTACTTAAGGCATTAGTTCTTAGAAACATGTCTGATAAGAACAATATTGTTGATCACCTTAACATGTTTAAGGAACAATGTTGATAAGCTAGCGGATGTGAATAAAGAAGTAAAAAAGCAACTACTGAGAATAGTCAGTGTAGACCTTTGGCCACCATTTGAAAATTTTCGCAACGCCATAGATACAAGAGATGAGCTATCAGACTTAAAACAGTTAAAAATTAAAATTATTGAAGAAGCTGAGGCCGGCTCGTTAAATTATAATTTGTTTGACTTTTAATTTAGACTAACATAAATTATAATTTATTTTTTATTTTATTTATTTAGGGTTTAATTATTTAATTTAATTTAATTTTTACATATTCAAATTTCAATATTCAATATTCTATTTTGTTTAAGGTTTTATTCAACTGAATTTCAAGTAACGTTTTTGTTTTTAATTAAAAATTAAGGTTAATTTATAATTTTATGTTAATATAATCTGCAGTGGATACCTAACCTTAGGCTTTAGCTGAAAATCAGCGATTTAGTATTGTCTTAATTTAGTATAGCACAGCATGGGACCCTATTCTCAAAGATATTAAGTCAAACATCCAGCAAGCAGCACGACCTGAAACTCGAGACACTGTCAGCTCATTTTGTGTTAACCCTGAACGCTACGCTCGAAGACTGAGAAATAGATGGAGATGATGTATAACTTTTTCCACTATCAATCTGACGCCTGACACCTCAGTCGCTCGTGACCACGAGGTCTGCAAAGACACCGAAACGTCGAGTTAAAATGTAAAATATAAATTATACGCGATTAATCCGAACCGGATTTAGTTTTATTTAAATCAGCGATTTGTTCATTGAACAATAATGTCGCTGAGCTATGGCCCTTCTTTGCACTGCTACAGCATACATACTAAATCTGTTATCATTGTTCTATGTTATGTTTCTTGTATTTGCTTTGTGTATGTGTTTGATCTAGTTGTCAATAAATAATTCTGATTCTGATTCTGAAGGAATATAGCTATAGTAATAATTTAGAAGAAAAAGCAATGTATTCTAAAAACAAAGATAAAAGAATTGTGCTATGCCCTAAATGTAAAAGAAGAGGAGAAAAGGTAAATGAATTTAGCTCTAAAGTTAACAATAAAGAGAAAAACTTATACTACAACACAAATAAAAAGGAGAAAATACAGTGTGGAATTATTTATGTCACCTGGAGGGAAATTACTCGAAATAATAGAGATACCAAATTTTACTGCCAAAGAAGCATTCCTTTATTTTGGAAAAGAAATAAAACCGCAATCAGCGATTTTCGAAAATGCGCTTGCTGTCACTCGGGAATCCAACCGACTTGTCTGTAAATATTGAACCCTGTAATTGTATTGCATCGATCGTTATGGTCAATCAAAAAGATGAAATCTCTCTAAAATACTTGGTTAATTAAGGTTAATTTAATTCAAAGTCAGAACACGTTTTTGGCAACAAGGTATTTGTTTTTAATAAAGGAAGAAAACAAAGCAAATTTAATCCCAGAGCTACGGTTGAAATATTTGTAGGCCATCTCGAATATTCAAAGGCATCGTTTAAGCATTAATATTTCCAAAAATAACAGTCATATTACGTAGAGACGTCAGAATCATTGACAAAATGTTCTATAATAATTATAATAAAAATGAAAATATTAATGATGGCCACCAATGAAAATAACGAAGGTATCGAGACTACATTTAACGGAAACACAGATTTTTTCAAGTTCATGATTTCTCATAACCCTAGGGTATAATTTCATATGCAAGGACCTAATATACAAACAACGATGCTCCAAAACTTTCTTGTTTGATTTCATAGAATGTCTATGTTCTTGTTTGTGTGTTGAGAAGAACTGGCGCTCATTATTTATAAATTTTGTTCGCTTTCACACCTCTGAGCAGGCCATCTCACGTCCCGAGGAACAGCTAGCCTCGCTTCCACCTAAGACACTTCCATCTGCTCTGGGGATAATCCGGCCTGGTGGCAAGTGACTTCCAACTTCGACAACATCACCACACCCCAGAGAAAACTGTCACAATGTTCAGCTTTAATATTTTACAATTATTATGAGAATGTATTTACTGACATAAAAGTATTCTTTTATTCTTGAAATTTTCGATACACTAGCACCGAAAAAGTCCATGTACCAAAAAAAGTTCTCTGACCCGTGGTAACGTTCATTTCATGATGAAACTTCGAGACAACGCATTGACAAAGTATCGTAGAACTATAAAATGAAGCACACAAAATTTACTACAGTACCCGGCAATAAATATTGCACATCGACCTTTGGAAAGAGACAATCGGCTAATTTCGGCTTCGTAGAGCGTTATCTCTGTCGCACACTACCTATATGACGTTTGTCAGTCGTTGTTCAAGTGCGATAAAGTGCGGTCGCGTCCAGTTCAAAATATATATTAAGAGTTGTTAACACCCCCAAATTTAAATAATTTAAAATTGCACAATGGCATCTTTAGGAAAAAGAGGGAAACCTTTACGAGGTCAGTCACGCGAAATTATCTACAATGTTTATAAATATTTTGTAACCGAAAGTGACAGATTTAAAAAAAATGAAGATGAAAATGTAAGTTGTTATTTTAAGAAGGTTCAAGAGCGAGTTGCAAATGCCACTGGAATTTCAAGAAGAACTTTGAACAATATATTAAACGAAGTCAGTACTGAAACACATTCTACTGAAATAAAGTTCAGCACTCCAAAAAAAGGGAGACCAAAAAAGCAATTTCGTTTGCATATGGACGATTTTGATTATGATGTTGTTCGAAGAATGGTGTATGATTTTCACTTACGATTTAATGAACTGCCAACAATAAAATCATTAAAAGCTAAATTATCTGAAGCTATTAATTACAATGGGTCTGAAAAGACGTTGAGAAAAATACTTCACGAGATGGGATTTCGGTTCATTAAAATGGAAGATAATCGAAAACTTCTAATGGAAAAGCACGATGTAAGTCTCAAACGGATGGAATACCTCGATAAAATACGCAAATTTCGCGAATCAGGAAAAAATATCGTCTACATGGATGAGTCTTACATACATACATCCCACACTAAAGGGAAATCTTGGAGTGACGACAAGAAAAAAGGAGTAAAAAAGCCAATTTCAAAAGGTCAACGTTTGATAATAGTTCATGCGGGTAATGAAAAAGGCTTTGTACCCGGTGCCTTTTTAACGTATAAATCCACGGACACTACAGGTGACTATCACAATGAAATGAATAACGATAACTACGAAAAATGGCTGGTTAATCAATTAATACCAAATATACCCAGTGATTCTGTTCTAGTTATCGATAACGCACCCTATCACAACAAATATGTTGAAAGTTCCCCCAACTCAAACACCATTAAACAGGAAATGATCCACTGGTTAAACAGACACGAAATTCCAGTAGATCCAAAATTAACAAAAACCCAGATTTACGCTATTATATGTCAGCACAAGGAGAGGCATACAGAGTTTTCCGTGGACAAAGTACTTGCCGAACATGGGCACACTGTGTTGCGATTGCCACCATATCATCCGGATTTTAATCCAATAGAAAATATATGGTCTCAACTGAAAGACTATGTAGCCTCTAGAAATGTGGGTATGAATTTAACTACAGTAAAAACATTATTGACTGAAAAAGTAAACATGATCGGGGCTGAAGATTGGAAAAAGGTTTGCGATCATGCAATCAAATGTGAGAATGAATATAGAAGCATTCAACACGGTTTAGACAATTACACTGATAGACTAGTGATAAATACGGCTGACAGTGACAGTGATATTGATCTCTTTGAGAGCACAGATAGTGAAATGGAAGTAATTGAGAATTAGAATTATTATTATTTTTATTACAATGTCTCATTTTAACAATATGATTAATATTGTTTAATAGGTACACTACAGCTGTAATTTTCCAAAATAATTAAATACGAAAACATAATGGGAACATGTTTTTTTTTTTATTTTATTTTACCCCAACCTAAAGCCATCACTATAGAAAAATTGGTGTATTTTATACTAATAATATATATAGTAATAATAATTATCAAAAGTAAAAAATAATTATCAAAATTTATAGTAATAATAATTATCAAAAGAAGCAAATCATAATTGTTTTAACAGCTCCTAATAGATACCGGACTGTTTGTATTTCGTGCGAGAGAGATAGCGCTCTACGAAGCCGAAATTAGCCGATTGTCTCTTTCCAAAGGTCGATGTGCAATATTTATTGCCGGGTACTGTACAAAGACCTTAAACAATTACTTTCAACTTCACTATTAAGTGCAAAACGATCATCCTCCGCACAAAGCAACACCATATCGCCCAGACCGCCCACCCGACCCATGCCGAACCTTCATGCATCCATAAGGTCGTCAATGCCACCCTGACAGTTTAAATCCGACATTTGAATTAAATTTAACATATGAATATATAAAAAAAACAACAAAAAATAATTCATTTTTTTATAACGAGATCTTACGAGAAGTCTTACGTGATTTATGCCATGCAATAAAGTCGTTTAGCATAATTATGTCGAATTTCTTATTCTCCTCATTTAAAAACATTTTAACTCCTTAAGATTCATCTTTCACTCCATCCTTCCTCAAGGGATTGAATCTCATTTGTTTACCTATATTTTCTATTTAAATATAATACTTCAAATCAAATCAAATCATTTTATTTCTACGAATATAGGATACATAAGATGTTTTATAATAATAACATAAATTTAGCTCGTGCCATATTCTACCATTGAGGCATAGTAGAAAGAGGGAGGAAGTAGGTTATCTTCATACAAACGCACCGCGCGCGGCGAGTATGTGCGCGCCATAGTATCTATGCACCGCCGCACGCACACATACACAAAATCTCGCGGTGATATCGAAGCGCCAGTCGGGGCTAACTACGCACGAGGTTCACGCGCGCGTCACGGCTTTTCGACACCGCGATGACTGATAATCGCAAGAGAAAGTACTGCTGTGCCTTTGGGTGTCTTAATATTGCAGGATTATCTCTGTTCAGGTTACCTATTGAACAGGAAAGGTAAGCGAATCACTTCATTCTATCATAGCACTTACTTTTTTTGTTTTTTCTATCAGACAGCTAAGTAGGTACGTAGGTAGGTAGGCCTACTTTCCCACTAGAATGTATTAGGTAGGTACCTACCTAGGTACTTTTGATCTGTTAAATAATTTGCCGCTATTGCTTTGTTTACGATTAGTCATGTCGATTTTTCCTTTGTTACCGCGGCCGTTTCTTTGACTTGATGCGGCACGCGCCGAGGCGCGGCATTTACAAAGGCGGCGGTATCTAAGCGAACGGACTTTACTTACTAGCAGTTATAAAATCGTAATTGACTATCAATCATCAATATATATAAAACTGTTCCGTTACTGACTGAGTGACTGAGGTACTGAGTGACTGAGTGACTGACAGACAACGTACAGCCGCAACTACTGGGCGTAGAGAGTTGAAATTTGGTACAAACATTCTTTAGGGGATGTAGGGGTGCACTAAGGAAGGAATTCCCGAAATTCCCACGGGAACGGGAAATATAGGACTTTTTAGTTTGTATGAAAAATATTATTCCTTGAGTGCACCAATGTGAAACTTGGTGTAAAGGTTTTTCAATGTATGTCTGGTTGTGTTATGAAAGGAATTCCCGAAATTCCCACGGGAACGGGAAATATATGATGTTTTAGTTTGTATGAAAAAATCCCATCCCTTGAGCGCACGGATGTGATACTTGATATAAAGGTTCCTCAATAAGTGTCTGTTTGTATTGTGGAAGGAATTCCCAAAATTCTCACGGGAAGGGGTTGGACTTTTTAGAATGTATGAAAAATCTTATTTCTTGAGTGTACGGATGTGATACTTGGCATGAAGGTTCTTCAAAGAGTGACTGGTTGTGCTACGAAAAAAATTCCCAAAATTCCCACGGGCACGGGAAATATATGATTTTTAGTTTGTATGAAAAAAAACTTATTCCTTGAATGCATGGGTGTGATACTTGGTATAAAGGTTCTTTCAGTGGGTGTCTGGTTGTATAGTTTCTGAAATTTCCACGAGAAGGGTAGTTAAGCGCATACGAAGTTGCGGGATAAAGCTAGTTACTTATAAAATAAGAAATTGACTAAGTACTAATTTGTGAATAAGATAAAAAGAGCAAAGTTCGAATCATAACAACAGAACAAAAGTTTGATCATAGTCTAAGAGGCAGGTGTTAGTTTTTTTTTTGTCGTTTTACGATGTTTTTATGATATTCTAGTCACTTAATTTTTTTATATTATAGATAACTAAATATTCATAAAATGTGTTTTCCATTTCAGACGCCTTCAGTGGCTGCGCTTAATTGACCGCGAGGATTTGATAAATCAATCTAAATGCACGCATGTTGTTTGTGAAGCCCATTTTTACCCAGAAGACATAATGAAAAATAGCGTTAGAAAAATACTAAAAAAAAATTGTTTGCCGCGTTTAAATTTGCCTAATCTAAAAAAAGTTCACAAAGATACACAAATTGATTTAACTATTGCTACTTCATCATGCCAAACGGATGTTAACACCACGAATAACCTAACTCAAAGCAGTAGGCTGGTCTTTCTGCAAGTACTCCACGCAAGAGGAAACTAAAATCTGAGTTATTAGAATTTAAAAAGCGTTTACGAACATATGAGTCAGCAAATTCTTCACAAGATATGTTTCATAAATTATGTGATCGTTTTTTATCTAAGGACTTAGCCGAACTTGTTAAAGCTCAAACATACTTAAAATGTGCTAACAAAGGAAACAGATACACTATCGCCTACAAAATGTTTTGCTTAAACTTGTACTACGTCAGCCCACAAGCTTACCGTTTATTAGAAAAAACTCTTTGTCTGCCATGTAGAAGTACGTTAAATAAGTTATATATTCCAATGACTACTCAAATAAACGAAGAAGTAATGACAGCACTAAAGTTAAAAGTAAACAATATGTCGGAGAGAGAAAAACATTGTACTTTAGTGATGGACGCTATGAGTTTAAAAACGAACCTCTTTTATGACATAAAAAACGACAAAATAATAGGCTTCGATGAAGTAGATGGCGTTCAATCGCCGACACCAGCAAAATATGCCTTCGTGGTAATATTGAGAGGTATTTTTGTGAAATGGAGCCAGCCAATTGGCTACGCCTTATTATCAGAATGTTCAAGCGATGCTAATGTATCTAAATGGATTGATAATCTTATAGTAAAACTCTTTGAGATCGGATTAAAAATCAGAGTGTTAGTTTCAGATATGGGACCAGATTTGTTAAAATCTGCTAAAGAAAGAGGGATTTGCGTGAACAAAACTTATTTTACTGTTAATGGTCATAAAATTTATTACATTTTCGACGCACCACATTTGATAAAGTTGGTTCGTAACAACTTGATGGCGTATGATTTTCATTTCCAAAATGGCGCTGTTGCAAAATTTTGCCACATAAAAACATTCTATGAGCATGATAAGAAGAAAAGCTTTAGACAAGCTCATAAATTGACTAACAGCCATATTAACCCTACGAACTTCGAAAAAATGAAAGTTCGTTACGCGACGCAACTCTTAAGCAGATCTGTAGCAGCAGGTTTGTCAACATACATAGATTTTAATATGATAGATGAATCAGCAAGGCACACAGTCGAATTAATAATGTTGATGAACGATTTATTTGACGCATTGAATTCATCAAGTCTCCGTGACAGCTATAAGTACAAAAGAGCGTTTTCTGGGCGTAAAAAACAGATCGTTTTTTTCAATAAAATGTTGATTTTTTTCCGTACATTAAAATTACGAGATCCCCGAACTGGAAAAGACGTCACTCAAAACGTAAAATTTATTCAAGGGTTTCAGATCACAAGTCAGTCAATTTTGCACCTGTACGAAGATGTTAAGCAAGAAGGATATCGATACATTCTAACAAGACGTCTTAATCAGGACGTAATTGAGAATTTTTTTGGTAAAATCAGATCAAAAAATGGAAATGCTCTAGATCCGACCAGCAGACAATTTATATCTGCATATCGAAAAATTTTCTTTGCCAATATTACACGTGCTCCGAAAGAAGGCAATTGTACAGATTTGACAGAATTCCTCGTTCACTTAAGTGGTAACAAAAATACGGATAATGACGCTACTGAAATCAATACCTACCGTTCCACCCGGTATCAATATAAACCAACCAGATATATTGCAGCCAAATTGTGTTTTGCGTGATATTAGTTGTTCAGACTATATAGAATTTGATATTCCCGAAAAAAATGCTTTCTTCTATGTATGTGGAGCCTTGTTAAAAAAATGCATGGATCGTCACCAAGATTGCGAACAACTTAAATCGTATTTTAACGCTAATAAGCAAGTTTGCAATTTAAGTGCAGAATCAAGGTACCTTCACCACGAAAATTATTCTAGAGACCAAATTTTGTTAGTAGTTCCACCCGATGACTTTGTAGAAAATATTAAGAGGATGGAGCAGATGTTCCAAAAAGCATTTAAAAATGATCGCATTAACTGTAAAATTGGTATGTCTATTTATGAACAAATAAAAGATTTACATTTTTCACTGCCCTGCCCATGCTTTCCAAAATTATATTTGCAAAAGTTGTTTATAAGGATGCGGATATATTACATATTGAAGTTTAATAACAAAGCGTTTCGCAATAGTCGAAACCGAAGAAAGTATTTTTCTGTAGCTAATTTGTAATTTTGTTATGATAATGAATAAATGTGTGATTTGATTCAATAGATATGTTTGTATTATTTATGTTTGTAATTATTAAAAATAAAAACAAATACTTATTGTCTTTTATGTGTACAAACACTCATAAAAAAACTGACTAGTATATAACTAATCAAATAATTTAAACACAAGCTCTTAGTCTATAAATATTTATTAGCCGTTTGGATTGGACGACAACCGAAGCCGACGAAACATCGGTTTATTTTATCCCTTTTTCATAAATAATACTGCTCTGAATCTTTACAAAAATTCTGTAGGAAAACCATTGTTGAACTTGATTGACTAATGATCACTGAATCAGTTATACAGACATGAGTTGTTGTATTTGGCAAGGGCCGGGCTTTAAACTAATGATCGTGCTCATCACCGCCCCGCGCCGCCGCCATCCGTCTGTTGGCCCGTCGCCCTATTTTTGATCGTAAAAAGTTTCATCATCGTTTAGATAAAACTGACCTTACAAACCCAATACCCAGATAATACAAGTAAAAAACACAACTTTCCGACCCTTGCCAATTTATAGACATTGATTGAATTAAAATTTAGCTAAAAGTGACAACCCTGAGACAGTAGGCAATTATATCGCGGATTGGGCCGGAGTTAACCTACTTCCTCCCTCTTTCTACTATGATTGAGGCGTGTACATAGTTATTTTTAGTATGTCATTTTTTACAGAGTCAGTTCATTACACACAGTCATTTTAACGATTTGTGTATAGGTCCAAACATGATAAATAGGTAGTTAAAATACAATTTAATTCGTTTTTTACCTACTTGAATTCTTTGTCATTGATGTAGTCTATTATAGTATCATAACATTTGTCTGCTAAAAGCCCTTTCGATCTGTATTTAAAGCTATTATAGTTATTAATTTCTTTAATGGCATCCCAAAGAAACTTTCAGCAAACAGTGCAGTACTCCTGGAAGGAGCACAAATAGTATCCTTGTGTATTTTACTATTCAGTTTTCCAAATAAGTTGAGATTCTTTTTTACAAATAGGGCTGTTTCCAGTATATACAACGTGTAACAAAATGGAGAGATAAAACTTAAAGGTTAGCTTCTATACCATATGTAGAATATACAGTGAAAGAATAAGCATGATCAGTGCTGGTATAGACTTTCATAGAAATTTATTTAAGTATGCTTCTATGCTGGACTGGGAGCGAAAGAAAAACATAGAATGTGCCAGCTGCTTCTCTTCCCGGGCACACTGTAAAAGTCAGTTAAGGGACCGAGGTGTTATGGGAGGCTTTTTTGTGGGCGATAGGCTGACCCCCTGTCACTGCAATAGTCTCTCTTCACTATTATAATGCCTCCTAATTTGTCCAACGTGACATCAGATGTTTTTATTACCTCTGGTGTTCTGCCTACCCCATACGGGATACAGGCGTGAAGTTATGTATGTATGTATGTATGTATTTTACCACAAAAAAAAATTACAACCCTAGTCAACCTAATAAGCTAAAACAATGGCTTGGACCGCCCCGGCTGAATAGCGAGCGATACGCCCCGCCCACCGCGAGTAGCGCGGCTACCAGCCGGACAAGATAAATATTACCGAATGTCTGTACCCTATCAGGTTAGCTAACATGAGCATGTTAACAATTACTTGATTTGATACCATGATTAAGCCCACAGAACTAAGTCTGCCATATTCTAAGAAAATATCCCATATAAAGGACCGATTTTTCGTCGCATGCTAGCCCAGCAGCTGATTGTAACTTACCTATCGCTTAGAACATAGAATGACACAATTTTTATCACAGTAGCTAATGAAAACAAATAAAACAACATGTTAGTATAACTTTCAATTAACTATTTATTAATAATAAATCGGGTTGCCTGGAAGATATCGCCTTAAGCGATAAGGCCGCCCAAATTGTCATTGACTTATTTTTAATATTTTGTACATCATTATTTCTAGGTTAAATGATAATAAAGAGCGTTTATTATAATTATGACAACTTAAATTTGTAACATCTGACAAACTCTTATGGTAAGACGCTAATCGCACTTATTTCAATCGACATATTCTGTTCACTTTGAGTAAAAACTCTCACAACTGTACCTACGGTTTCCCATACACTTGGCCAGAATTACAAAAACGGCTCAAAATGTCTTCCTTCTTTTTCAATACACAGGGCCGTCCTCAGTAATAATGATGCCCTGGTGTTTTGCAACATCGCTGGAGTTATTGAAGCACATGCGATATTTATCCTTTCCACCATTTCTTCGCGAGTATTGCACTCTTTTGCATACACAAAACTTTTCACGTATCCCCACAAAAAAAAGTCTAGCGGAGTAAGATCCGGAGAACGCGCTGGCCAAGGCACCGGGCCGCCTCTGCCAATCCATCCGTCAGGATACATATTATTTAGGTAATTTCGAACGGGCGGGAGCTCCATCGTGCTGGTATACCACACTCACATATTCTGTTACTGGCAGCTCTCTTAAACCTTCTTCGACGTCATCATTTAAAAAACGCAAATAAATTTCTCCGTTCAGGCCTGGTGGAAGAAACTTCGGCCCAATGATCCGGTCACCAATGATGGCAGCCCAGACGTTAACCCTCCACTGGTGCTGGAAATTGCTCTCGCTGGCAGCATGAGGGTTCTCATGAGCCCACAAGTGTTCATTGTGCAAGTTGTGCACCCCGCTCCTGGTAAAAGACGCTTCGTCCGTCCACATCACTTTTTTAGCGAAGTGTACATCAGTATCCACGCGACTTCTTAACCACCGACAAAAGTCTAACCGAGCTAACAAATCCGCTGGTATCAGCTCTTGCGTCCGTCGGAAGTGATAAGGATGTTGGCCATCATCACGAAGTGTGCGCCATATAACCATATGATTGACCTCCAAAAGAGCGCCGACTCGTCGAGTGCTGCTCCTCGGATCCTCCTCGAAGTGATCTATGACTTGCTCTTCTAAGTTCTCGGAATGCGCGGGTGGTCGCCCCACGCTGGGTTCCGCGTGAAAAGAACCGGTACGCTGCAGCCGCAGACACATGCTTCGAAACACGCCATAGCCGGGTAAGTGGCGCTGTTCAGCTGCCGGCCTGCCCTCCACAAACCGCTGCCTGTAAAGCCGTCGAGCTTCACTGATGCTGTGGTTCCTAGCGGCTCCAACACACAGTATGATATCGTAATATTCTTTATTCGAATACACATGTAGTCGTGTATTACCTCCAATACTTTCAAGTCGAGACATTTTAAGAAAACTTCGAAAAAAATAGCGATAGCAACTAACGTACACACTTGAAGACGGACAAAAAAGCACTGAAATTAGACATGTGTCTAATTTCATATCTTTAGTTCGCCGCTCTCGACTCTCTGCGATTACCGAGCCATTCTATCTATTAAAATTTGAGCTTTAACCAAACGCATTAGGGTTCAATTTGATACACATGAAAAAGTGTACTTACTTTAAAAAACATAAGAAGTTGAGCTTTAACCCATTTAGACCTACCGTACCCTATATGGTACGGTACATAGCTTTGTAAAAGTATTGTGACGTACATGTGGGTACTATAATATTTTTTTCAATCATTATTATGAGCTTAGAGTGTCAATATTATTTATGTAAGTTATATTACAAAGAGGTTGTGCGCAAGTACTTAATGTAATTTCAATAATTACATTAATGTAATGTCAATAATGTAAGTTGGACTTTTTTATTATGAAATGAACAAATTTTTACATTTTTTAAAAAGTTTGGAGTATAATATATGATATTACCACAAATTAGTTTGCCGAAGATTATCATTGTTAGAGATTTTCAATCCACAATTAGGTGTAACGTATATGGTACAGTTGGTTTATCTGTTGGCAAAATATCACGTTAGCTATACTCATTAAATTTTTTATTGTGTTAGGCCATTGACGCTTCAAGTTATTGCTACGATTCCCAAGGAAGATTCTTCTTACCGCCAGGTGCAAGGTCTTGAATGTTTTTTATTTCTACCTGACATAACTAATGACGAACACACGAATGAAGATTTTGATGAAATTCATAAATAATTTGCTACAGGGTTTACTTCGAGCCCCAGCGGAAATTGCTACTTTGGTCGAGACAAAAGATCCCAGTCCATCTCAGGAACCGTTGCAAAAATACGTCAAAAAATATAATTGCAGAAAGCGAGCCTTAGAACCTAGATCTAACAGGTAACCTATGTATCAAGTTCCTATTGAAAGAAATCCTCTAAAATGGTACATGCCCTTCAATAAGGAAACAAAAGCAAAGGGAGAATTTTTCGATTTTGGCTTATTTAATGGTGTTATTATTGTGGCAAGTGGCGTGATAATAGCATCGTGTTACCGAACCAGCGCTCGTGGAAAAAATGGTATATACCTCTGTCGCTGCACTGTGCTGATATGTTTGTGCAAAATGCTTGGTTTTACATACATAATAGCAGAGGACTTGCTGAGTTTTTGACATCGTATTGACTATTCAATAATTAAAAATAAGAAATAGCCTGAAAAATTAAGTCCTAGTCGACCATCGTCACTCATTACATCAGATTCTCGATATGATGAAAAGGCAAAGAACACTATGTTACTAAGCAAGAAAAGGGAACCAGGTGTGGAAAATGTCACAAACAATGTTTTACAAGAGGTACCAAGTGCAATATTATGGTCCTTGTAGATTGTTTTATTAATATCACAAAAATGTTAAATCTCTTTAGTGATAATCTAGTATTTTTGCATACCTAAAGTCCTACTGTACCATCTATGGTACGCCCCCTCCTTGCTCCCCCTCTCAACGGATATTTTTTAAATATTTTTTTTAGACCTAATAGGTGCCTCTTAGTAAGTTTTTGCTGAAAAAAAAACACATCTTTTATAAAAAAAAATAAGTATCGGTCTAAATGGGTTAATGAAATATTCGAAAATCGCTTGCATTCTTATTTCATGAACAAGTGCAGTAGTGAAAAAGAACTTGAGCTTTAAGTGAATGAGTTAGGGTTGATTTTTGGTAAACATGAACGCAAATAATTTAGTTGAGTTACAATTTGTTCATAATAAATATTGTGCGAAACCAATTTGGAACTCGGAAGCGGCGGTAAAGCTCAAAGGGCACCGCGCCTTTAGGAACGGTGACGACACGCGCCGCGAGACACCGACAAAGGGAAGCGATTGAAGTTCAATATAACCCGTGCATAGCTCTTATGTCAAACAAATAAGGTGTATTATCGTTCAATGATTAATATAATATACCATATTAATCATTTAATTTTTCATGAAAGAAGTACCGCGATTTGAGCAATATTTGCTAGACCTTATTTGTTTGACATAAGAGCTATGCACGGCTTATCTTTTGTGAATTTAGTTGCTAATTTTATTAATTTAATGCTTTGGTTATTGTTGTATGTAGTATGTATTGATAGTTGTATGTAAGTATGTGAGACTACGAGAAGTACAAGAAGCTTTGAGTATTGTATCAATCATTTCATATTTTCTAGTTTTGGGGTTACAAAATCATAGGTACCTACTTACCAAAAACGTTTCTTATTATAAGTCTTAGGGCTGAAGGCTGATGAATCGGGCCTTAGAAAGTTTGAATGTAAGAGAGATAGGATATTTCTTCGTTTCTTATTGTTATTTTTGGTAAGTTTGATTATCTGTTTAAATTTCTCTTCAGTAGGTATAAGTTGCGATTTGACACCGTGCGAAAGAATGTCTATTCGTAGTTCTGATAGATTTGTAATAATTTCATGTTAGTTTTCTTGGAATAGTGTACCAATTTCTAAAGAAATGTGATAGTTTTTTGAATGACAAGTTTGATATCATGATTTATTGAGAGGAAATGAATGTTTTGTTTTACGTTTGCGATGATTACTTATGTTTAAATTTATGATTTAAGTCGTAATTGTATTTCGATCATGTAGGTATGTTGTCGAGTATTAGAAATAGTAGGTAGGTACTTATAGTTTTTATTAGGAACCGTTTTGCCTTGTATACTGTTATACTGTTATGTATATATAATACTGTTATGTATTCAAGGCAAAACGGTTCTTCATCACCTATTAGCGCAAACGGTACCTATGCAGGTATTCAGAAGTTTATGTTGTAGGAAGTTTTAAGTACGTAGGTATGAAGATATTTGGAAAATATTCAGTTAAAGTAGGTACATTTGATCCTATCTTTTGTTGTTAAAATCATAAGTTGGATTATCTTAACTTACTAATAGTATTAATGTCGAAAATTTGGATGGATTTTGGATGTTTGTTCCTAAATCACGACAGAACGGGTCAATAAATTTGTATCAAATTTGGCATAGTGATAGGGTACAATCTGGAATAGCACAAAAGCTACCTTATATACCGATATTCCCACGGGACTCGAATTACGAATTTTTGAACATTTTTAAAATACGTAACATACGGAGTACAGAGCAACGGGTGCTCCGCGTCGAAGACATATTTCAACTGCCACGTGACGTGAGGCGCGAGCGAGCGAGCAGCCCGCGGCAGATAAAGGGCAGCGAACTTGCTATTTCATAGACTATACAAATTATGCAGAACGCCAAATTACTTAAAATTTATTTCAAGCTTTTTTGTATGGTGTGGTGATGATAGTTGTAAGTATGCGAGAATAAACAAGAAGTTAAATATTCTTGTCAGTGATGCATCATAGTTTAAGGTTTAGAAAATATATTCTCACGGATAGTGAAAATTAACGTGTTATCTGTTCGAACGTGCGAATCTATTATTTCAGTAGAGTTGTAAATTGGTAAACCGCGTGATAAACGCACATATTGGTGAAAAGGTAGTTTTAAAAATATTCTGCACTTAAATACTACCGAAAAAAACATTCCCGAGACGTTGTTGTCGTCTAATTTAGTAGGCATAAAATTACACTTTGTAGTATCTCTTTTGGTTACTTATCGCTTTATTTAACGCCATCTGTTATCGAATAGATTCCATCAAAAGGTAACAGCTGTTTTTAGGGTTGACACTTACATATTTTGATCTAAACTTTGAACTTGTTTTCTGAACGAAACGTAAGGATTACAAGTTTATGTTTCTGTTGGGTTCACTACGCCTTTCCGAAATACGATTAACCTTGTTACATTTCTACTATGACGCATCATCGACCATCCAGTAAACCTTCAGTTTAACTCATAAGATGTTTGATATGCCTTTTTTCATTTGTTAAGTGCTACGTTTCACCTAAACACTATACTTCAAAATATGTTTCATCGAAGTACTATTTACACTTACCGTCACTTATCTAACTTCTATAAACAAAACGCAACTTGAACAAATATTGCAATACTACATCAAAACATGAGGGTAGTGGTGAAAAGTTAAACTAATGAATGTAGATATAGTAGGCATTTGGCAATTACTTTTGCGTTATTAATTTTCGTTTTAGTTAAATTTACCATTCAGAAAGTGTTTTTATTTGTTAATAATGTCAGAAAATATTAGTTTTCCCACATGTGATATTATAATAGAAAAAACTATGCGCGGAAAGGATATGCTGATATTGAACGGTTATCAGTTTTATGTTAACTCGCAAAACAATGACAAGTTCTATTGGCAGTGCATTCAAAAGCAAACCAAACAGTGTAGAAGTTCTGTGATCACAAAGTTTACTGCTGGTGACGGGCACTCGATAATTAAACCTCCAAGTGACCATTCTCATTCGCCCAGTACTTCCAAATCTGATGAAATAACTCTCAAAAATCGTTTGAAACGTGATGCTGCGAGTAGCTTCTCCGCACCTACTCAGATCATACAAAATAACTTAGCGCAAATACCGAGTAGCAGCGCATGTAGTGTACCGAATAAAAATGCTTTACGCCAAATTATAAGGCGCGTTAGGAGAAAGAAAATACCAGTGGAACCTAAAACATTAGACGAAATCGACGTTCCAGAAGAAATGAAGGTGAGTAGGACCAAAACCTAAGTTATTTTATTTGTGTTAGCTTATTAAATTTTGAAACTATTTAAAAAAACAAATTTTCTTACCACATTACCACATTTCACACCACATTATCTAACCCAAATTAAGTATCAATTAAGAACTTGTGCTATGAATACTAGATAACGGACAAATAAACTTAAGAAAATATATTTTTATATAGATAAATAAACTTTAAATAAACATACATACACATCCATGACATGAAAATATCCGCCCCTACCAGGATTCGAACCCGGGACCTCTGGTATGGATGGCAAGACTACTCTACCTCCACACCAAAGAGGCCGTACGAAAACTATGAAACAAATGTTTTTCGATTGTTATAAAATTCATTAACACACTTGAAAAAGGGAGGTTATCAATTTCACCAGCATTTATATATATTAGCAGTATGTTATATATAAGGTTGAAATAGGTTTATACTCAAGTTATGTACCAGTTTCTTTAAAATCAGTTCAGTAGTTTTATGAGATAGAGAATTGTGTATAATTAGTAAGATTTTTTTAAAGAAAATAACTTTAAATTACTTTTTATTTTAGTTTACTATCTAAATACAACTTTTTATTACAGGTTGTTGAAGGGGAGCTCTTCCTGGCTAGGGATGTTACGTATGGTCAAAATAAGCGAATGTTAATTTTTTGTACGATGAAGAACATTGAAATTTTGAGAAATTCTTCGTCCTGGCAGATGGATGGCACTTTTCAATCTTGTCCAATAATATTCAAGCAGATATACTCGATACATGCTTATGTCGGTAACGACGTTGAGAGCAGAAAGATGATTCCGGTAGTATATTGTCTGTTACCCGATAAAACCGAAGAATCCTATATGACTTTTTTCAAAGAGCTCAAATCATATGCGCGTGAGTTTGACTGTGTTTTAAATCCGGCACATATAGTGACAGATTTTGAAATCGCTGTTTTAAATGCCACCAAAATCGAGTTTCCTGACGCTATACACAATGGTTGCCTATTCCATTTCGGGCAAAATATCTGGCGCAAAATACAATCCTGTCATTTAGCCACTAGATATGGAAGAGATAGTGATTTCTCTTTGAAATTACGTCACATGATTTCTTTGGCTTATTTACCACCAGAAGAGATATTGGAAGCATTTACGATGCTCAAAGACAATGTTTTTCCGGAAGAAGCCGAAGAAGTCGTAGCATATTTTGAGCAATACTACGTATGTGGTAAAATTCATTCACGTGTAACAGACACTGGTGTATGTGTTACCAGAAGCCCTCCAGTTTTTCCTCCTGCTTTGTGGTCTGTTTATAGAAGTAACACAATACATCTACCAAGAACACAAAATAAAATAGAAGCCTGGCATCGGCGATGGAACGGACTTTTGAGTCAAACACGGTTTGGAGTGTATACTACAATTCGTTACATGCAAAAGGAGCAAATGACAGCTAATCATGCTATAGAAAAAGCCAACGCTAGTATAGATAAAACACCACCCAGAAAAAAAGGAATGAGAAGATTTAATGCACTAAAAAGAATATATGAAAACAAATCTAACATGACCACCTTAGATTTCCTGAGAGCAATTGCCAACCATGTTGAATTGTAGCAAAGAGTAAAAAAAAATAAAAATTGATGTATAAAAAAAAACAAAGTTTTAAATTTTATTTTAATATCTACGAGTATAATAGTAGGTACAAAAACAAAAATAACATTTCCATTTGAAATGTGATTATAATAATACAAATTTAAATAATCATGATTGTCAGAATTTCATTACTTAATTGACGTTTATATTTATTGATTCAATGTGGAAAAATAATAAATACTTGATTTTTTTTGCATTTACCAAAAATATGAACTTAGTCGTCCATCTCATCTCCTTATAATTTTTTTCATTTTCCTCTCATTCCATCACATTTCCCATTCCTTTCCCCTCATTTCCACACACACGTACACGCACACACATACACATGCACACAAAAATGTACAAGTACACTCGCATCGCCATCTTTTCCTCTAACTTTTCCTTCCGTTTCTAATCAAAATCGGATTTAATCGCGTATATTGATTTAATAAATTTGAATTCAAAATCATACGTCGAATAGTCTGTTAAAAAAGGTGTCTTAATTTCTCAAAATAATATATCTTCATGTCTCCGTAGCAATCAGTTCTCATCCCTATCACTAGCATTTACAATATACTTAGGGTATTTTAGTTTGTATGTATTGGTTTGTATTGGTAATACCTGTCTATCCTATGAATCATCACAACTCTTAGTAATGAGCCCACTGCAGGGCATGAGTCTCTCCCCTGGGTGACGAGGAGGCATAGGCCATAATCCACCTAGCTGGCCCAGTGCTGGGTGGTGGATGCCAGAATTTTCAGGGCGCCGAAATGGCTTCTGACAAACCCTAACGACTACTGTATACAAGTATACAGCACCCGGGACCGACTGCTTAACGTGCCCTCCGAAGCACGGAAGTCGTCGTGAGAAATGAATGGTTGGCGATCACCCATCCAAGTACCGACCCCACCGAACGTTGCTTAACCTGTGATATCGTTTGATACACACAGTGCCACGACGACGAATGAGATGAAATATTTAGATGGTCAAACTAGTCTGGATCGAATGACACGTAGGTTAACCATCATTAGAATTAATGAACTGTAGAAAAAATAAACCACTAATAAAATGTCATTAGTTGAAATGAACCATAGGTGTAATATAATTTGTCATAATGAAACTTAGTTTAGCTTAGCTTACGGTGATTCGTCATAGTAGAAATGTAACAAGGTTAATCGTATTTCGGAAAGGCGTAGTGAACCCGTTTTGTTTACACACACTTTAGTCGAACTTTGCACTTTGCCTTCATTCACACGTATTGGAAAAAGTATTATTTCTTCGAAACACTTTAAACACTAAGAAATACTGGATAAAAACCCAATTTATTAATAAATGAATGCAAGAGCCAACTACTTTTTACTACTATTTCGCAACTACTATCGCTCCTTGCCTTAATTGTATTTTTTATAGCATTTCTAGTATTTTTTAAAGGTTTGATTTTAATGACTGTGATTATGATTTTAAATAGAAAATTATTGTGATGAAAGCCAATTTTTTTTTTTATATTTCAGCTAAGGTAAGTGGGAGAAAGATGGAAAACGGGGTAAGACAGAAAGTCAACAATAACGCCACATCTAGCAGATTTTTAGAAGTGTTTGCAGCACTGTTTAACCCGCCATTTAATTTTCTCCTATGTCTCAGTCATCGTTTGAAGGTTAATTGCACAGAAACATATTTTTTTTTACAAAATTATACAATCTGACTTTTTGCGTTTTTCAAGTATTTTTATCTTACCCCGCATCCTGTAACTTTTATTAAAAGCTAGGTATACCGGATTCTTTTGGATATTTTATAATTACATTTTATTTACGTTTGAGTTATTAAATCGTTTTTTTTGCCATTACTCGTATTTTAGGAATCGACACAATTTTCTATCTTTACCCATTACATTTTGATGGGGTTAGATGAACATATCGATTTTTGAGTAAGATATTAGGAATAATATTATGCTACAAAATATGACAAATCTAACAAAATCAGATTTTTTTTGTTTGTTGCTGAATTTGCCGTTAACTTTTATTATCAACTAGCTGTGCCCGCAGCTCCGCTCGCGATGATTTCGGGATAAAAAGTATCGTATGTTACTTCTAGTACCTCTCATGATTCGTCGAGTAGTTTTTGCGTGAAAGCTGAACAAATATCCACGCTTTCATATTTATAATATTAGTAAGGATAACGATTGGCATTTTATAATATTTGCCAATTAATTGTTTAGATCACTTTCACATGAGGCTTAAGTATCTATGGAACGAAAATACTTCAGCGCAAAGCTTCCGAGTAAACTATATTGAAAGTTGACCCGTCCGGCACGTGAACATGAAGGTTTCTAGAACTGCTAACCCGGGAAAGAGCGCCGTATAACTGACCATGCGAGAAACAACTGACACCGAGATCTACTCCAGCAACACGAAAAGTCTGCCCTTGAGCCTTATTAATTGTCATTGCAAAACACACCGATACTGGAAATTGCGTTCTTTTAAATTGGAAATCCAAGTGCCTGTTTAAACTAAAATATCCAAATAGAATTATACCCAGAAATATGTACAACTTACAACAGAAAAAGAAATGAAAATAAAGCTGAAACGCCTGTGCAAGAATTGTTCCCACGACGGCGCTTCCCAGTACGGCGCTCCGTCCAATATATGTCATTTCACGTCATTTTGTACAGTCACAGCAAGAAATAAATCATTTAAACTACATTTGCTAAGTATCCAAATTAAAAGTCAAAGGAAATTGAATAAATACAAATAAATTTTCATAAACAGTATATTTATATCACAGATATCAAAATTAAGAAAAACAATTAAAAAATAAAGATTTTATATAAAAAGAAAAACAAATATAAAATATAAAACGAAATATTTAATTTTAAACAATAATTTAACTGTGAGCTTATGTATTAAAAGCTTACAATATTTATATACAAATATTTGTTAATCTTTTAATACATAAGCTTACAGTTATTTTTATCGTTCAATAAATCATTAACTATTGATTGGATCACCACATCTTTGTTCCCTGTCTTTCGCCGCTTTCGGTGCAGCTCATCGATGTGGTGATCCATCTGTTCAATTTTGAACGCGGACTCCACTGCATCCTTTTTAAAAAAATCAATAACCGAATATAAATTTTTGTGACATTTTTTATTAAGCCGGTTGTGCCAACCTTCCACGTGGTTATTCGTCCAATATGGCTCACCTTGGTTAGATATTAATTCGGCTTTGCTTAACCATTGGGTGGCCATATAGTCTTTAAATGCCGATGCGGCAGTACCATTGGGGAGGTTCTCTAAAATAGAAAGCCACCCCTCTGGTATATAGTTTTGTGGAAGGTAGGCCAAAGCGACACATTGCGCAATAAATTGTTTGCCACCCTCTATTTCGGGAAGACCAAGCGCTTTCGCCTTTCTCCAGATGGCTTGGCTGTAGTGAAAAAAGCACCCACTGACCCTAGCTTCCGGAAACACTTCATTAATAGCATTGATTGCTGCTATTTCAAAATCAATTTTGAAGTGCTCCGGATTAAGGTCGGGGAGTTTTTCTTTTAAAAGGCGAAAGAGCCTGGCATATGTGTTTTGCGTTTTATTTGGCAACAGGGCAAAAATTAAAGGCACTACAACACCATTTCCCAAATCCACGTGTATTGTATAGATTTGGTAAAATGGTGTTGGCGCAACCTTAAAAGTTCCATCTACATAAAAAGATTTCAAATTTTGTAAAATATTTTTGCCCTTTTCCGAAATAAAACACAAAATTCTTTCTTCATCACCATCATCAATTAATAAAAAAATTTCAGAGTATGATTTTGAAATCACAATTTCACTTTACACAGCTTTTGCTGTAAATGTCTTATAGTCACTTCGAGTGCGCGGTCTTGTGGTTCCAAAATAAACCTTATTTCCCAAATAAGAAATCACACAATCCCACAATTACGGCAAAATGGCAAAATGTTATTCAATAAAATATGTAAATTTTTCTTGCTTTATTTGCTCTATTTGAAGAAAAAAAGAGAGCTCCTCGCCCGCGCTGCGCTCCTGGTAGTTCAGTGATTTTCACTAAATTTATTTAAACTTTTATGAATTAAAAAAACGAAGCTAAAACACGACTATGCTCTTTCGTGGTCCAAGAGGAAAACGATGCACACACACACATTTCGTACTTTATTAGATAAGTTTATAAAATAATTCTATTTGCTTGATTTTATATTCAAATTCATTTTGTCTACGTGTGTACTACCTAGATTTTGACGTTTATCCGATGGAGCGCCGTACTGGGAAGCGCCGTAGTGGGAACAATTCCTGTGCAATGCTATCTACCTATACCTACTTCACTGAAAAATAAATACCTATAACTACAATAGTTAATAAAAGTACCTACGCTTTTACCTAAAAGATACAAAAATACAAAAAAAAACTCAACATAAATTAGTCAAAATTTGGAATTTGACCGAATATTTAAAAACTACCAAAACAACTAATACCTATTTTATAAAATAACAACAAAAGAAATTCAAATAAACTATTGCGCTTTTTTTTTTTTTCCTGCCAAAGAATGACACCCTACTGCGGCGCCCCAAAGGGCGTCCACAGATAGGGAGGGGGTGAATACTCCTAGTACGCACTTTGCCCTGCACGGGAATAAATCCCCGCCGACAGTGGCAACCGCTCGCCGACGGCATGCCACCGTATACCCAGCCAGTGTGAGACTTCTACTCACTAAACACCCCCTTCTCCGATCCCTAACTCAAGAGCTATTCCTAGATCGTGTAATGAGCTACCACCCTGTGGGATCCAGGGCGGCGCATCAGGCATCCTGACGGATGACCCGTAGTAAGACACTGTAAAGCTCAACGGCAAGTGTAGAGAATGACTAGGGCTGGGAGCCCAAAAGGTTGACCAGATCCGCGGTGAACTGGTTTGGGGGGTCTGAGAGAACGTCTCTCGGTCTGCGGCAGGAGTGCGGCGTGACAGGGTTGACAGTATAGGAGACTGTCGCCCTAACAAGATTGTTAGGGTGGGACTCAGCACGTTGGAAGTGACCTGTTGCCAGGACTTTCAAGTGCTGTTGAATAGAGGGGAGCTCCAGGTCCCTGTGCAGGTCCGTGCTACGCACGTACCAGGGCGCGTTAGCTGCCCTTCTGCAGAATAGGTTTTGGACCACCTGTAGTTTGTGAAGGTGTTTGGGATTCGCGTGGGCAAAGACGGGAGCCGCGTAAGTCATGACTGGTCGTATGCAGACTTTATAAAGCGTACGCTTGTTATGGAGGGACATTTTACTATGACGTCCTAGCATGCTGGAGAGTCGGCCGAGATATTTCCTAGCCAGTTTGGACACCCTGGTGATGTGGGGTAAAAAGGAGAGAGTTTTGTCGAGAGTGACGCCTAAGTTAACTTAACCGTATTAGACCACGGTATGGGGACTCCCCGCATGCGGATCCGTGTGTCAAAGTGAACAAACGGCGTGTTTGTGAGAGAATTGGATGGCTGAACTTTTATCTGGATTGACCTCAATGCGCCACTTCGTGAACGAGTCACTGAGTTCGTCTACAGCCGATTGCAACTTTGCAACTATTGTGGACATTTGAATGCCAGTGCAATAGAGCGCGGTATCATCGGCAAAAAGGGCAAGTTCGACCCCTTTAGGTGGTTTGGGGATGTCGTTCGTGTAAATCGAGTATAGGGTAGGAGCGAGGACTGAGCCTTGAGGGACGCCAGCCCTGATTGGGTGGGGAGATGAGAGCGCACCATCGAATCTGAATCGGAAGGTGCGGTTCTTTAAGAATGAAGAAATTATACGGACTAGCCTATCAGGGAGTCCTATGCCGTATAATTTGTGGATGAGGCCGGCGTGCCAGACTTTGTCGAAAGCCTTGGCTACGTCAAAGAAGACTGCCGCTGTGGTTCTCCTCCTAGGGTAGAAGCCAGCAAGGGCGTACTCCACTATTCTGTGGACCTGCTGAGGGCAGGAGTGTTGGGGACGGAAGCCGAATTGTTCCGAGATGATGAGGGGATCCCCGTCTGAGGGGAAGAGATGGAATTTCATGCGCGTCAGAATGACGCGCTCGAAGTTTTTACCTAAGGCCTTGAGGAGGCTGATGGGTCTGTGGTTTGCCGGGATGTGGTGAGGTTTCCCGGGCTTGGGGATACCTATCACGATCGCCTCTTTCCAGGCACTTGGAAAGTGACCTAGATTAAGACAAGCGTTGTATAGGATTGCCAGTATGGCAATAATTTGCTGGGGCAGGTGCTTAAGCGCCTGGTTTGGAATACCATCCGCCCCCGGCGCTTTTCTAGCGTGGAGGCGCTTGATATGAAGGCGAATCTCATCAGCAGAAACTGTGATGGGTTCGCTGGTCGGGGGGAGAGAGTCCTTGAGGAGGACTTCTTCTTCAATCGCCTTAAGGTGGGCGGGATCTACGGGTTGGGTGCTGGGGGAGCATTGTGAAGCAATGCTGTCAGCAAAGGTCTCAGCCTTTTCGTCATCCTCGAAGGCTATGGTGCCATCGGGACGGGCGAGGGGAGGAATGTGGGAGATGGCGTCGACTCTGAGTCTGCGCGCCATAGCATAGTAAGCCACGTGAGACGGAGTTATGTTCTCCATGAGCTCAGTGGCTTGAAGATGTCTATGCTCGAATAGGGCTTTCTTTACCCTGCTTTGAAGGACTTTCGCTGCATCCCTACACTCGATAGTTGGGGCGTATCTGGCTCGACGAAGTGCTGCATTTTTCTGCTTAATTAAAAGAATAATGTGACGGGGAAGTTTGGGCCGCGGGATTTTGACCGTTCGAGAATTGGAACTGATGGCATTGAGGATGGCATCAGAGACTGAATCGACTGCACTGTCGATTCTCTCCGGGCTACTAAGGTAGTCAGGGGAGAATCCCAGCGGAGAGTCGGCGGGTCCGGCCAGAGTGGCGAGGGACTTTTGGAAACCTTGACAGTTGGTAAAGGTCTTAGAAGTGGGGGTAGGAGCTGAAGGCTCGCCTAAAATAAGCCGTACTGGACGGTGATCGGAACCTAGGTCGTCTAGTGGGTCTATAGAGCGGAGGGCTAAAGTTACGTTTTTAGTTAGAACTATTGCGCTCGCCTACCGCCTTTTTATACCCTACCGCCGCGAGCCGCGTCGAGCGCGGCAACCGTTACGCAAAAATAATCCTTATATCATTCAGTATTCACGCGCGATGGGTTATTAGCGTATTTCATGTATAAGTTTGGTGTTTCTATACCGATTTCTATGATTCTTTTTTTATTGAATAGGTAATAATGTTATTTTTTTAAATAAGGGATGAGTGAGAGTATTATAAACGTAAGAGTAATAAATATTTGTTAAACTTTCGTGGATGTTCTCAAACATCCATAACATCCACAATAGATCTTTCCCCGGTGGGGTAAGATTGAAATACAAAAATTTTAATATTTGTCTTGTCTTTGTTTCCTTAGGCGTTTTGACGCACGAGTCTGTTATTTTGTTTTCAGGGCATTAAATTCCACAGACTAGTATTGACCAACAACGTCTCTCATTCTCTTGAACGATTTTAGAAAATACTTTGATCTTTCCCCGTCACCCGTCACCCGTTTTTTATTTTTGTCGATTTCAAATGATGTTTGGTGTAGTATTAATTACTTTATAGATTTAAATGAAATTTAACAAACTAGTTTAAATATATACTCTCCGGTCATCATTCATAAGACATCAAGTTTAATTTTTTAGTGCTATGTAGTGTTTCACAAGAATTCAAAAACAACACTCCTCATCTCATTAAAAAACCGTTCGGTCTTGCCCCCACTCACCTTATTTCTAAAATAATTTTTTCGAATTTTCAAAAACTCCTATATTTCGCCGTGCACAGCTGTTCCAGCGGCAGTCGCGCTATTTTTGTGCGAATTGAACTCGGCATTCCGAAGGTTAAGTAAAAAAAACAATTATATTTCGTGAAGGTAAATAATAATGAATAAGTACCCCTATTTTGCTGGCAAGGGCATATTGAGGGCTATGTTTAATATGATTGGGTTTAGTTTTGGCGATTCGTACAACTAAACAAAACACTTTTTAACCGGATTCTGGAGACTGGTCTCTCGTGACCACGGGGTCTCCAATAGTGTTGTAAAAATGGTCTGGTCGGAGCTAATACGAAGAATACATCAACAAGAGAGCTTTTCGTAGTCTAGGTTTCGTTCTACGTTCCTGCAAGCCATTCACCAACAAGGAAGCAATTAAATTAATATATTTCTCATATGTGAGGAGTATTCTGGAATACTCCAGAACTATATGGTCTCCACAGTACATGATATATATAATTAAAATAGAAAGGATTCAAAAAATATTTATAAAGCACCTAAATTATCGTTACCGTTTAGACCCAGGGTCTTACGAGAATAGCTGTAGAGTGCATGGTCTCTTGTCCTTAAAACATAGGCGTATGATTCTGGATATGTGTTTTCTGTACGACATTGTTCATAGTCGGATTGATTGCCCTAATTTGGTCGCCAAGATTTCCTACTGCGCACCAACTTACCGTACGAGACACACAGCCTTAATACACGAACAGTTACACTACACAAACTACACAAAAAACACTGTCATCTCCCGCATCACACACACATACAACAAACACTTCAGTCACATAGATCTATTTGCTTGCAGTAAATCTAAATTTAAACATGACCTTATCAACACCTTTATAGAATAGTCGCAAATCGAGATTGTAATTGTTTTAATTTTAATCCTATTTAAGAAATTTTTGTTGAAGAATTGAGATAGAGATAGGAATTCAATTTAAAAAAAAAATATGGAACAAGCCTTATGTTCCTTATGTTAATAAACCTTTATGTTATTTTTTTTAATTTTAGGTATACATAGCTTATACGTTAACACATACTATTTATGTATCTATATATTAACATTTTAAATATAAATCAATATCTATCTAAACAATATTTAAATAATTTAAACCGTGAAAGTATCTATATGCTTTATATACTTTATATTTATATCTTTATTGGATATTATATTTAAATTATATCTTTAAACATTCAGAGCTTTGAATTTCTTAATTTAGAATATTGTTTCTCTTTTTTTTCCAACAGAACTATTTAATTTTCATTTCTGTACACTTTTTGGAATTCCTTTGAAGTTTTTTGTTTGTTTTTGTATTTATTGCACTACTTCTGATTGAGTACTATCTGTAAAGTTTAGGGAAACCTGTTATTGGCATTATTATATTGTTTAAACGTTTTGTAAAATATTGTTATGATGTATGCTGTTGGTTTTCTTAATAAATAAATAAATAAAAAAAAAAAAAATAACCTTTTTAAGAAACCTGTATAACGCCAAATTAATGCCTTTATTCTTTCTAAACCCAACCTGTTCTTCAGCTAGAAGGTTTTGCTGCTCAAAAAAAAATATGTAAGGCTTTATAGATCACCATTTCAAATATTTTTGAAAAAACTGATACCATTGCCACCGGTCTATATGATGACATGCATTAACTATCAATTTTATACAGATTTTGTACTGGTTTCAATTGGGCTTCTTCTCATAAATGCAAGCCATTATCTATCACAGGATTAGGATCAGACCAAAATAGCTTCTAGTGCCGGTATTGATATTTCCGGTATCAATCCGATGATCACCGGTCAATCGTTCTTGCCCACATATGCTGGAAAAACTTCTGAGGAAGTTTTGAATGAACTCACCGGAAAATACCACAAACGCAGGTGGAGTCTCAGAATTACGACCATGAATTTCAGGAACAAGAGACAGATCTAGATCAACATTACTCTCCAGCCTGTAATCCATTAAATTGTCATAACATGGATCCGGTCTATGGGAATCAACCGATGATCCCTCAGACCCCAGTATTATAAAATTAATCATGAAAATTTCAGACATCAACATTTTGGACAAAAAACCTCTCTTATTAAAATACTCGTTGCTCATCAAACTATGTGGAGCCGATTGGGCTTTTATCAAGACTTATTTGATAACAGCTGCTCGAATAAGCATAAATTCTCTCCTATCCACCATCCAAGGAATGATCGTAGTCTACCAACTACAGCATTCTAAGGCATTCAACACGAAACATTTAGGAACAGTTACCGATAATTTGAAACTAACGACTAAGCGTCTAACAGACCCGGTAGACACAGATCATCGATTCAATGTCGATCTTACTAAACAACTGAACAGCTTAGGGACGAACATTGCAGAATGCATGGAGAAATTGGACACAAAAACTGCAATAGTAAATACTATAAGCCCAATGTTGATAGATTATCTTTACCCATCAAAGTTGTTGAGACGAAAGATCCGCTTTTATCACATGAACATGCTGTTGGACCGAATAGCAAGAGGAAGATGGGAGTGGCACAACACCGTAATAAAGAACTACCTCCAGCACAGCTGTTAAGTTAATAGGGGTTGCTGTTAGCAAAGATGACTACAGCAAACTGCTGGTGTGACAGTTTGACAAACAAAGACACAAAAAACATACACACGAATAGAGAACCCCTCCTTTTTTAAGTCGTTTGAAAATAGAGACTATCTAACTCATTATAAGGCATCTTCCCAAAATCGACTGCATAACAACAATAATCCAAAATGAAACAAGCTTCGAGCAAATGATCACAGAGGCCGCAACCCTTCCCGCACGGTTAGTTAGCCGCGGTCTCTCGGACCAGGCTAGTGTAATCATGAAATTACCTACACAGGGTTAAAAGCATTTCAATAGGCATCGTTGGGACATCAAAGTATTGATTCCAATTGTTTTGTCGGCTGGTTACAATTTGACTTGTAGTGGTATATTGCGGGGTGGTTAATGGCTCATAGATGGAAGTCATGGTTTGACTTTGAGCGGGGAATATTTAAATTTTATCAGTATGGTTTATTTTAATTCAAATGAAAAGTTCGTCTAATAATTTTCTTCTTTGTTATCAGACTTCCTCACAGAAAGTTAAAAAAAGGCCAAGAAAAGTTAAAAAAGTTAAAAAAGACCTTATTAAAGAAAAGAAGTTGAAAGAAGAGGAACATGTGAATCATGTTGGAAAATTAATAATATCTGCTTTTGAAGTCGGTCCTGATTGCAAGTGAGTGGTTTTAGGAATTGTTACATGCTGTGACTAGGTAATTTACTATAATATTATTATAATATGATTTTTTTTGTTCCAGTTGTGAAAGGTATAAATCAAAGCATAAGTGAAGAAAACAGAAAGCAAATCCTGGTAGACATCCTTAACATTTCTTCAAAGAATCTTCAAGATGCTCATTTATCGGGACTTATAACTGTCGAGGCTGTTAAACAAAGAAGATCTAGGAAAGCTTTGAACATGCACAGTGATGATGAGTTGAATATTTCCAATCATGATGCAGCATTCTATTACAAAGTGAGGATCAAAGAAGGTGATAATTTTGTCGACCAAGCTGTTTGTGCAAAGGCTTTTTATAGTTTGCATGGAATAGGGAGAAATAGAGTGCGACGTTTACAGAAATGCTGAATCTTCAGTGGCACCTTAAGATTAAAGGGGTAAGCATACTAACAGGCCTAAAATGTTACCTTTACCTATAAAGAACCTTATTGTTGAACACATCAAGTCCTTTAAACCAAGACAGTCACATTACTCTATTAGAAAAAATCCAAATAGATTATATTTGCCAGAAACTCTGAGTATCAATAGATTGCATGATCTTTTCCTTGATCAGTTTATGATTAGAGTTCCTTATAAAGCATATTGGTCCATATTCACAAATTAATTCAACATAAAATTTGGAGTTCCTAGGTCTGATACTTGTACTGCCTGTGATCAATTTCGTATCAAAATTGAGAGTGCATTTGATGAATCTGAGAAGAATAAAATTATTACAGAGAAGAATCTTCATCTTCTAAAAGCTTACAAGTTTTATGAACTAAAACGACTTTGGAAACAAAGGGCACGAGAAGGTCAAGTTACAGTGATTTCATTCGATTTCATGCAAAATCTGCCATTACCGCATATTCCCACTAACACTGTCTTTTACTGCAGACAGCTTTGGTACTATGTTTTTGGTGTGTATGACCTCAGCAATGATGATGCATCTTTATATTGTTATCATGAAGGTGTTGGAAAAGACATAAAGATATAAAGCAAAAGTTAGTGCTCTTTTCAGATGGTTGTGCAGGACAAAATAAAAATTATGTCATGGTCCATTTTTCTTAAAACGTGCAGCGGGCCAATTTCGACTAGTAACTTAAGAAGAACAGATTTGAATTTTCTGAAATCACTAAGTGAAAATATTAGATTAATTTAGTATAATGTTTTTGTTCCTTTTGTTTAATTTGTTTCAGTCGCAAGTTAATTGAATTGCTATTTGAGTTTTTTTTTTTTATTTTACCTATTTTTTTAAGTAATTTTTAGTTTTAAGTAAATATTATGGTGTGTGCCTACTAGATTAAAATTATATTATTTAAATGCTGTGCATAACAATTATTGGGGTGCAATTTAGAAAGTGTAATATTAAAATGTAAAGTGCTATTTATTAAGATTGTACTCTGTTCGTTGTGCCTTTAAATAAATAAATAAGGAACATTTGTGGACGTAAATAAAATCTATTGTTTAATTTGTGTAAAGTTGTGTTTCAATCTTAATTTCCTAAAGACTTGAGCATATTTAATTAGTTAATTTTAATATAGGACCATCCGACCTATAAGTGGTGACCCCGATAAAACGAACATAAAAGTTAAATTGTGAAAAAATACCGTGTTCAATACAATATCGCTTCAAAACAATAAAGACGAAAGTGAAAATTCTTCAAAACGTATTTAGTTTCGCCGATGCCTTAATTAGTAGCAGCAACCTCTTCGACGCCAACGCCGCCGCTGAACCCTAATTTGGTAGTCATGGAAACCATGGCAAAACGTATTGCCGAGCTTACAAGCAGGTGGCAGCCCTCAGCAGCAAACCCCAATCCTACACAAGACGACCAAATTATAGAGGTAAAGGGTGTCCAGTAAAGAAATTTCAACTTTGATTGGCTGTTGCTACGCAACTGGCGGGGTTAGGTGAAGAGGAGGGGTGGCGTTAGATGCGTGGGTTTTGCGGATTTGTCAGTCACCATGAGTCACTGGTCCGGAGCGCACCGAGCGTTTGCAGTCGAGCAATATTTGAAGTCCGGCGAATCCTTGGTTCGTGCGCGCCGCGCTTTTTGTACGCACTTCAATATCAGAAGATTAAGCGATGGCCCGAGCACACAACTTATTCGGTCGTGGGTGCAAAGATTTAGACAACAAGGAATTACCGTCAACGAGACTTCTCCGGGGCGGCCAACTTCAGCAGCGACGCCTGTACATGTGGATCAAGTTCGGCAAGAAATAATGCGTAATCCTCGTAAATCGGTACGAAAAATTGCTGCCTCTACAGGCATATCAAAGTCAACAGTTCAAGTTATTTTGAAAAAGAAATTAAAATTACACCCATACAAAATTCAAATTGTACAGGGTCTGCATGAAAACGATTACCCTGTGCGAGAAAACTTCGCCAGGGTGATGCTGGAACGTTTTCGAACCCCACGAACGCTTGGAAACATATTGTTTAGCGATGAAGCCCATTTTCATATTGATGGCTACGTCAACAAACAGAATATGCGTTTCTGGTGTCCCTCCAACCCAAGAGAACGCCATCAAAAACGATTACATTGCTCTAAAACGACAGTTTGGTGTGCGATTCCTGCGCGTGGAATTATTGGTCCTTATTTTTTCAACCAGCGAGAAACAGTCACTGCTGAAGTGTATTGCCGAATGATAGACGAATTCCTGGTACCGCAACTCGCACAGTTTCCTGGTTACAACAATCGAACATTATTTCAGCAGGATGGTGCCACTCCACACACAGCCAGAGTGTCAATGCAGAAACTTAACAAATGCATATTAATAAGCAAATATGGAGACATATCCTGGCCACCACGCTCGCCGGACATTACTCCATGCGACTTCTTCTTGTGGGGCTACCTCAATTCAAAGGTCTACAATAATAATCCTGCAACGATTGAAGCTCTACAAGAAAATATCCGACGAGAAATTGCCGCCATCTCTCCGCAGCTTTGCAATCGGGTATTCGCAAATTTAAGGGTGCGCTTGCAAGAGTGCGTTGCCAGAAATGGACAGCATTTGGACGATGTTGTGTTCAAAAAATAAAATGCGCATTTGTTATCTCAAGTTACATATAATAAATCTTTATATAAAACCAATAGTTTTTTTTTTTTCGTCGTTTAAAGTTGAAAATTTTTTACTGGACACCCTTTACTTCTAAGACGCGGTCAAGGTCACGCGAAAAGGATAGAATAATAATAAAATAATAAAAACTTTATTGCCAGTAAATTAAATACAAATTAATACAGTAAAACAAGTATTACAGTGTAACTTAAAACTAAAGAATACAAAAATTAATACTGTTTTTCACTACTTCCTAAAAAGGGCATGGGCCCTGTAAACTTAGGATAAGTAGAGTGCTCAACCTATAGGTACATTAACAAATTAAGATTTTCAGATTGTTTATAACAAGTTATATCAATAACAGTAATAAAGTTCACAATTTAAAGTTTTATTTAAATTACATTACTATCAGAAAATGAGATGTTTGAAAAAAGATCTTGTGTGAGTGTGTGTATATTGTGTGTGAGTGTGTGTATATGTGTATGTGGGAGTAGAATTGCATGTGTGGGAGTAATACATATTTGTTCAGAGTGGACTTAGTAATAGTTTTTAAAGTGAATTTAGTGAGAGTATGAAATAGGTAATTACATTCATAATACATACTTACATAAATCAAGAATAGGTATACAAAATATGTTAATAAATCTATATTTACTGAATAAAAATTATTATGGTTTACTAATTACTACTCTAGCGGTGATAGAACTGATTCAGTCTGTTCATAGTTTAGGTTTTGAAGCCAGTTAATAATGATTTCTTTACAATGAAAACTTGTCAATGCATATATTTTAAGACGTTTATTAATATAATTATAGAGATACGGTCCCAAGAATGGGTAAAATCTATTTATGAATTTGGTATTAAATATATCTTTGTTACAAATGATGTCAGCCCTTCTTTTGGCAAGCAGTTTAGTATCATAACCTATATGTTTATGCTGTCGCAAGGTTAACGACAGTATAAATAATTGCCTGATCGAAAGTACTTCACAACTTTTATAAAGTAACACAGTTGGGTAGCGGTAGGGTCTAAAAGTGCTTACTTTTAGTAATATTCGTTGGAAGATTTCCAGATCAATAAACACCGTCTTGTGTGCACCACCCCAAGATGTAATACAATATGTCAAAAGTGATTGGCACAGGGCAAGGTATATCCTTTTGAGTATCTTCTGTTCCATGACATGCCTGAGTATTTTAAAGGTATATGTAAGTTTTCTTATTCTAGTGCTAAGTTGCGAGATGTGATGTTTAAAATTCAAATTTTGATCTATAACTATACCGAGGTATTTGAGAAATGCAACCCGTCCAAGTGATGAACAATTACAACGACTTTCTGCAATGTCACATTGAGGCAGATGAGCAGTTAGAGTCAGCTCTTGTGAAGGTTGGGTGGAGTTCTGTATGGAAAAGGTTATGTATTGGGTTTTCAATGTGTTAAGAGTTAGCAGATTCCTCTTTAACCAACATACCACTCTATTTAGACCGTGCTGAGCTTTCTGAAACGCATCAACCCAAGTATCTTCGGCAAATATTAAAACGGTATCGTCAGCGTAGGATATTATGTCACCACCTGTATTTAAGGAGCACAGGTTATTCATGTATATGAGAAATAATGTGGGACCCAATATGCTACCCTGCGGTACGCCGTATGACACTGGAACGTCGTCACTTACATATTCGCCTATTTTTACGAACTGTCGTCTATTAGATAAATAATCTCTGAATAGTAGCAATGGACTGCCGCGTATACCTATGCGTTCCAGACCATCCAATAAGAGGGGAATCGAGACAGTGTCAAAAGCCTTGGCTAGATCTAGAAAAATAGCAATAACTTTTTTATGCTTATCCAAGTTTTCGGCAACAAAAGTAGTGAGATTTAAAACGGCATCATCAGTCGATTTACCTTTGCGGAAACCGTACTGGTTTTTGGAAAGAAGAGAATATTTTTCGAGGTATTTGACGAGTCTAACATTAATAATTTTTTCTAATATTTTGGACAAAATTGGTAATAAGGAGATAGGCCTATAATTATTGACACTATCCCGAGTCCCACCCTTGTGTATTGGAATTACAATGGCTTTTTTTAAAACCTCCGGGAAAATACCATTATCGAGGCAAATATTGAAGATATGTACAAGAACAGGTGTGATTATTGGCCTGATTTGTTTTAATATGTTTGTTGAGATATTATCCCACCCCATCGAACTATTAGTTTTTAGTCCAGAAATAATCTCATTTATTTCAGCGCAGTCAGTAAGAATTAAGCCAAAAGAATGTGAAGGTAATACATTTGGTTTGTTTGGACAATTAGAGCACAGACAAGAATTAACTAAAATATTTTCCGACAGTGAACGTCCAATGTTAGCATAGTAATTATTTATAACATTTAGAGAATCTTTATCAGACTCACTTTTGAGAAGCTGAATTGCCGCATTTTCCTTCTGTTTGTCAAAGGTAATAGATTTAATAGCTTTCCATAGTTGTTTTGGACTATTTCCAGCTTTCGCAATTAAATCTTTTTCATATTGGCGCTTAAGTTGTTTTATGCGATTGAAGTAAAAGTTTCTATACCGAACATAGGTTTTCTTTAGGATGTCATTTGTAGGATTTAACTTATATTTAGCGTACAAATTATCTTTATTTTTTTGGCACCTAAGTAACCCTTCTGTCATCCAGGGCTTTTTTAAGACCCTTTTAGAATTCACTTGTACCTTTTGGGAGTTTTTCTCTATAGCTTTTTGGATTAGGGTAATCAAATCATTAATAGCAGTAGTTGGATCATTACTCTGCATAATTTTCTGAAAATCACATGATTCAAGATGGTTCTTTACCCCATCGTAATTTATTTTCTGCTTAAACGTACGCGTATAGTTAGTTTGTGTTTTAGTGACTAGTTCAAAGAAGACTGATTTATGATCTGTGATATTAGTTGGCAGTACAATCGTTGATGAAGGACAATTTGATTTCAGAAAAACATGATCTAGGCAAGTTCTACTTTCGTCACGCGTTACAAACGTATGGCATGGCAGGAGCCCGTGGTAGGCAAGAAGATTCAGGTATTTGTTACATATATGATTTTCACCGTCCCCGCTTTGAATAATATTAATGTTTATATCACCAACCCAAATAATGTTCCTGTAAGCTGAATGTTCGAGAAGAATTCTGTTAGTAAATTCTAAAAATATGTCCAGAGTTTCTTGTCTCGAAGCTACATCTTTGTCATAAGCGTGAGGCCGATAAATCGAAATGATAACCAATGAATCAGTCTTTAAAACTACACAGTTACAACCCTTAAATGAATAGTCTACTGTCTTGAATTTCAAATTATTTTTTATATAAACAACTACGCCGTCGTTTTGATAAAAAATATTGTCACTCTTTACATAATAATATCCTTCTAGAGTTGGGATATTCGGGGAACACGACAACCAACACTCCGTTAGTATAATTAAATCATTTTCAATATTTAATCTAGTAAGCAGTGCAACAAAATCATCAAACCGAGCAGCATGACCAATACTTCTTATGTTTTGAGTTATGAGTTTAAAACTTAAAGATGACTTTATTAAGCCATGACAGTCTTCTACAGATGATTCATAAGCCTGGGACACAGATGCGCAGTCGATATCTTTAATTATATCTAAATCGTTGAATGTTAAAGTAAGTGAGAATTGTACCTGAACAATATTTTACTAGAGGTATTGGTAGTAGATCGGCAATTTGCACTATCGACAAGAATATTAAATAGGCATATACAAATGTTTTGTTAAACGTTTTGGTGAGTAATAACCGTAGTTGTAAATAAATATATATTACAATACAACTAAAAAAGTAGTATTTTTCTATATGGAGTTTATTTAATAAGATAATATTTGACTGTGCATCTGTATGTAGACTGCAACTCATATTGTGCAATACAATAGTTAGAAATTGTATATATTTATTTGTTAGAGAAATGCGAATAGGTGATATATATGTTATATTGTGAAATACATTTACTTCAATAATTAAATAGATGAAAATAAAAATTGTTGTTATATGAATGGATGTGTGTGCATAGAGTAATAATATGTTGAAGTTATATTGTGTGTATGTTTGAGTTGTGTGAAAATACATGTAGAAAACTAAAAAATAGCAAAACATAGGAATAATGTGATATTTAACTATGTACATATCAGTGATAAACATATAAAACAAAACTAGCATAAAAACAAAATTAGTAATAGAGACTGTAAGAACTAGTCAATCTTTTAACTTACGTAGGTCTTCCTCGCAGTTTATTTTTACATATAAAGCTCCTTCAGATTTTCTTAAATAAATGTTTCCATGAGAAGTCCAGCAAAAGGCATAATCTTTTTCCTTTGCAAACTGTCTTGCCATGAAGAAAAGCTTTCGTTGCTTGTAAGGTAGGTATTCTGATACATAGATGGGTTTCTGCGGGAAGTTTTGTTTCAGGCATTCTGTGCTAAGTTTGAGCGAGCTCGTTTTATTATATTGTCTTATAGATGCCAGGAACTCTTCTTTCTTAACAACTGTACAAAAGTCCACAACAACAGGTTTTTGGGAATCTTTATACGTTCTCAATCTGTAGATATCCCTGATTTCAACCTTGTTGACGGTATTTTTAATCGTTGTTCCAATGGTATCCATGTAATTACAGAGGTCTTTTTTCGTTTCTGGACTTTTCCAGGGTATATTCCTTATTTCCACACAGGACATAGAGTTTTTCCGTTCCATATTTTCCAACTTTTCCTCGAGTAATTTAATTTCTTTACGGTCTTCTTTTCCCTCTGATTCGAGGATTTCAATTTTCTTAATAAAATGGTCGTGTGTTTCAGACAGAAAACTAACACTCTTTTGAAGTTCTTCATTTTGAGTTCCGATCCTGTTTATACTCTCCTCAAGGGAAGAAAGCTTTAACTGTATGTCACTTCGCAACGCATCTATCATTTCTCG
Organism: Stenoptilia bipunctidactyla; assembly: GCA_944452665.1. Classification (NCBI taxonomy): domain Eukaryota; kingdom Metazoa; phylum Arthropoda; class Insecta; order Lepidoptera; family Pterophoridae; genus Stenoptilia; species Stenoptilia bipunctidactyla. The sequence continues at coordinate 16,620,147 of OX101741.1, forward strand.
GATGTACTTTTTTATTTCCGTGTTTCCAAAGTGTTTCTGTCTCATCGTAACGTTAGCATCCGAGTCATCCAAATTTGGTGCCAAACTAGCTTTAGATTGCATGGGCACAGGCGAGGGGCGGCTGACGTCATTCTCGGAGGAGGTAGGTGTAGAGGGGGGTGTGCGCTTGAGTGGCATATTGAACGGCAAAAGTACCAGGAACGCAGTAATATAAAGAAGGTTTCGTATTGTGACAATCGAGGCAGAGGTCAGCTTATATTGGTGGCGATCGAGTATTTCATATATGATGACTTTCCGTCCAACGTAACTTGACCGCTATAGTGGCTTCTTATAATCACTTTACACTTTAGAGTTCAGCTCTTCTGGTGCTATGCGACCCTATTTTTCGCGTTGAATATAGTTTAAATTATTTCTATTTAATGCAAATAAAATAAAACTTTTTCGTGTCCTAAGCACGTCTATCTCGCGTCGAGGGTCCAGGGGAAGAGGGGAAGAATTTGCTACTACCATGACAAATTTGGAAGCAGAGCCTATAATTGCACCAAACCCTGCAACTACCAGGGAAATGCCAACGGCAGTCAGTAGTAGCGGCTAACGACTTCCAAAAATGTAACGGCCGCCTCTTCGTCTCAGACGAAAGAAAAATGTGTTGCTGCAGATTTTGAGATTTCTGAAGATAATCTCGTGACCTTGACCCAAAAGAAGTTCCTGTCCAATATTGCGAATAAGAAACAATTTGTAAACTTACTGAGTAATAATCTTCAAAACCGTGGTATTAGCACGAGTATAGCTTCAGAAGACGCGGATCTTTTAATTGTCAAAACTGCAATCGATTTAAAAAGAAGAAGAAATCAATCCGTGACGATAGTTGGTAATGATTTTGACTTACTTATCATTTTGATTTCACTTGTCTCTGACGAAGAGGTAATATACTTTTATAAAATGACACCAGGAAAACAAGCTAATGTTATTTATTCTACGGAATACGATAAAAATTGAAGCCTTTCTTGCTTTTTGCGCATGCATTTGCAGGTTGCGACACTACAAGTGCAATTTTTAAGAAAGGAAAAAAAAGTATAATATCTTTATTGAAAAAAAAAACCTGATTTGCAAGCTTTAATTTCTGTTTTCTATGAGTCTAATCGTTCAATTGAGGAATTATACGCAGTATCTGAAAAAAATATATTCCATCTCTGTGGTCAAAGTATTACAGATGAACTGACACTTGGTGAATTAAGATATAAGATATTTTCATCATCGGCTGCTGCTTTTAAAAAAGAAGTTATCTTAGCTTCTTTACCACCGACTGAATCAGCCCTACGAGAACATACAAAATGAGTGTATTATCAAATTCAACAGTGGTTAGGCAACAATCTAAATCCGGACGATTGGGGTTGGAGAAGAACCTTATTTATGATGATACCTATCATGTCAAACGCGGAACCAGCACCAAAGGAGTTAATAGAAAAAGTAAGTTACAATTCACACAAACTTATCTTATTTTAGTGTTATCCGATAGCAATAATAAATTATTCATTTTGCATTTTATTTTAACAGGTTTTTTGTAGCTGTAAAACGAATTGTTCATCAGCTCGATGTGGTTGCAAAAAAAGTGGTCTAAAATGCAATAAATTTTGTAAAAGTTGCCAAGGCCAAAGCTGTGCTAACGCTTATGCAAGATCGTTTAACCTTGAGGATGATGAAAATGAAGATAAAGGAGATGAAGAAAGAGATGATAGTGATGATGAAAATGACGATGATGGTTTATGAGGATGAAAATGATGGTGAAGAAGAAACTACTGTCGAAGACGGAGAACAAGAAAATGAAGCTATATGTACAGTACGTAAAACTGTTAAAAACACTCGTTCAAAAGTATCCACACAAAAGGTATAATATCAGTCAAATAAAATTCTTCTTTAGTTAATTTTTACGCTATGGACGATAATTTTTTTCTTGTATTCTTTACAGGTTTTTTGTGGTTGTAGAACCAATTGTGCATCAGCAAGATGTAGTTGTAGAAAAAGTTCTCTCAAATGTAATGAATTATGCAAGTTTTGACATGGTGAAGCATGTAAATGAAGATAGTGAATATGAGACACATACAAAAGCTAACGATAAAGACGAAGAAACACCTACTGAAGAAGAAAACGAAGGAAGCTCAACTGTTAGAGACAGCAGTCCACTTGATGAAATTTATATTAACTTTAAAAATTTTAATATAATTTATGGAATTGCAAAATCTTTATTCTTTTTATATGTATTATATAATTAGATAATCAATAACTCTTAGGAACTTTCTTTAAATTTTTTTTTTGGTCCAAGAAAATGGTCAATGAAATACGAATTTTGAGCTTAAAACTTGAATTTTTGATATAAGTTACTTTGAAGCACCTAAAAACGAACTGTGAAAGGTTTTTTTTAAATTCACCCCCGAGAAGGGGTGAAAAAAAATAAAAAGTGTTTTTTTAAATTGATTGATTGATTGATACCCTGATTGATTGATACCCCAATTGATTGATACCTTTGATTGATTAATACCCCTAATTATATTTATATTGATATTTTATTAACTCTATTGTGAGTGTATGCTCTGTCCGTAGTGGTTTTATAGAGGTTTTGAAATAACGACCTTATATTTTTAGCATTAAACAAAAGAGTTTAGTTTTGTTGATTTCTGAACAAAACATTTATATACCTAACTTCATTGTTTTATAGTACAGAAAATACTGAAACTATACCTACATTTGAATATACCTATTAGACAATCTTCCTATACGATATCCAAACAATTATTTGTCACTTCTAGCAACATTTTACGACAGAGAATAAAGAAAATAAATTAATAGTTTCCCCTTCTAAATGTTCCGAAGCGGAAATTCATAGAGGGGGGAAACTGAGAAACACCGCTTGGCACGGTAATTAATGCTTGAGGGGCTGAAAAAGGTTAGGAACCGCTGCTCTATCATATAAAACAAGAATATTTAAAATCAATTCATAATAGTCCAAAAAATCTTGTAACAAAAACACAAAAAAGAAAAAGAAAACGTACACACGAATTGAGAACCTCCTCTTTTTGGAAGTCGGTTGAAAACATAGCTAAGTAACATGTAAACAGAATAAACTTGCCATATTAAAGAAAGAACATTAGTATAGGACGATATCATACAGACAATACAAAGATTCACAACACTTTTTATTTGTTAAAAAACCGGCTAAGTGAGAGTGGCGAGTAGAGCCCGCGCACGAAGGTTCCCGTAACGGCTATTAAGGCATCAAAACATCATATTATACAAGACCGAATGTTATGTGTTATCATAAAAATAATTCACATAATATAACATTCTATCGTTCATTGTTGACGACACCCCCAAAACGATACCCCAGGGGTGTCGTTAACAAAAAGCATTTGTTGACCACACCACCGTAATGTTGGGATTACATATCGCTTAAGATTATCGAGCTAGTATACTCTCAATGGTTGATATAAATAAATAAATAATATGCATTAGTATCTTTTTATCTGTTTCTCTAATGCACTGGCTGATAACGTTTATGACGTTCAAAAGATAAATTATGTGTCATTGGTGTGAAGTAAATCAATATGTTGACATTTCTAATATATTCTACTATATTTCTAACATATGTTACTGATGTCCCAAATCAGATTAATTAATACCAATGGCGGAGTAGCCTTACTTTTAGGCAAATATAAATAGCATAAACATAAAAATTATGCAGATGGATCAGTATATTGGAGATGTTCCTCTTACAAAAAGTTGAAATGCCATGGAACGGTTACTACTAAGGTAAGTATGGTTTGGGAATTCCCGTCATTTTCAGAGTCCCGGGACTCGAGACAGCTCATGACCAGACAAAATGTGTATACTCTTGTTTCAGAATGAAGAAGTACATGTATTTGGCAAATTACACACATGTGAGCCAAATGTGTACAAAAATGATGCGCTTAAAATAATGAATGAGCTTAGGGAAAACGTTATAACAAGCGATGAACCTATACCGAAACTTTACAATGCTGTAACAAACTCCATTGAAGAGACTGGCTTAGAATTAGTTATACCTATACCCTCATTAAATAATTCCACTTGTTCTTTGTATGGTGCACGGAACAAGAGTTTGGATTTAAAAAAAACAGTATATCGCTCATTTGGAGCGACAGTGACGCAACTGCATAAAAAGGCAAAACTGACTTAATTACACCAAAATTATCTCCGTAGTCATTTACGTTAGGAATGAAAACGCCACATTTGTATGTTCAAAAACCACTCGCTAGAGGGCGAAAGGTCGTTGTTCTCTTTTACCGTTTTTGCGCGCGGACTCCGGGCAACAACGGTCGATCAGTCAGTTGTGCGGGGCGCCCCGTAAAGTGTGCACGTTTCAGGGAGCTACATCGCCTCTAAGGTAAATATGACATTTTTTAAATTAAATGTCGGTGCTAAAACGACGCAATTGTATTTAATGACACAATTAATTTAAGATGGAAACAGTTTTGTGGATACAATGACGTATCATACAATTGCGCCGTTGTTCCACCAAGCATTTCGTAATTTTTTAGACGTAAATGTAATTACGCCAATATTGCACTGAAAATGCTTTATTAAAAATAACAATTATGACTGATTGAAATAATTTGATATGAAATATAAAACCCACTTTACTTTATATGTTACATATTTTTAGGAATTAAAATGGAAAGTCGAGGGCGAAAGTTAGTTAGACTATGTGAACAAGAAAGTTCAAACTTTGGTAGTATTGAGGACCAGACAAAAACATTTGATTGTGCCAATGGTAAATATAACGCTACGTGCATTCATAGTTTTGTTTAATGTTATAATATGTTTTCCAAGCTTTAACATTTCTTTTCTAAATTCCAGTGGTATATTCTACGGAACAAAATCAAGTTAGCAGCATTATTTCTGATATGGATTGCTCTGGAGAGCGTAAGTATGGTTTTTAACATTATAGAGGAACGGTATTAGAGACGACTAGCGTCGGTCTGTTTATTAGTTGAAATATAAAGTAATATATTGGGTGGGTTAGCTGAAAAATTCCTGGCCAAACTATTATAATAATATTATTAATTCTATATTACAAGTTCTAATACGGATCATAGAATATTTGCAGGGGTTTAATTATTATGATGGAAATATGTAGTTAGTTGTAAGTATTCAGTTAAACGTTTTTTTTTTCAGCATTTGTGGTAGACAATGATATTTCTTCCCCAAATAACACGGTGACATCACCAAGCCTTTTAGCTAACCACGAAAATGACATTGAAGCTGAATCCAAAGACTTTTCTGCCGACGATAGTGGTGACGAATATAAGCCGGAGAAATCTGTACGACGTCGTCGTGAAAAGTCAACGTCATCTAGCTCATCAACTAGCTCTTCATCTTCTACTTCATCATCTAGTTCGTCCGATACTACTTCAAGCTCATCATCAACATCGACTGCTCATGACTCTGTTAGAAATTCCAATTTGATTAGTACCAGCCAAGGTCTAGCGATATCTTTCGACACTACTGTTGTTGCTAAGAGAGCTAAGAAGAGAATTCGTAATGAGTCTGCATGGATCAAAAATGTGCGCAAACGTCAGCGAAATTCTGGAAAGGAATACGTATCTAGAACTGGCAAAACAGTAGCCAAAAAATCTATGAAACCGCCGTGCACAGAGAAATGTAGGCTCAAATGTAGTAACAAAATAACGGAAGAACAAAGACGGGAGATATTTAATTGTTATTGGAGCTTGGGAACGCTACAAAGACAGCGCGATTTTTTAAACTCTTGTCTATCAACATTGATAGTTCCTTACCGTCGAATAAAAGAAGGAGCTGCCAAAACTAGGAACCAAAACTGTGTTTATCATTTCACCGTGAATAATGAAAACAAGCGGACGTGCAAAATATTTTTTATGAATACTTTGGGTATACCGGAGAGAACATTACGGACGGTTATTCAAGGCAGAAATAGTTCTGGTACAGGTGTGGTTCCTGAAGACAAGCGTGGCAAACATGCTCATCATAACCGAATAAACCCGGAAATTATACAATCAGTCCGCAATCACATTAACTCTGTCCCTAGAGTTGAGAGCCACTATACTAGGGCTAACACGACTCGCGAATTTATTGATGGCGGTCTTACTGTTAAAGAGTTGCACAGAAATTACGTATCTAGCAGAGGAACAATGCCATCAGCAAGCTTTGACATGTATTATCGAGTTTTCAACACTGAATTTAATATATCATTTTTTGCGCCCAAAAAGGATCAGTGTGACCTATGCGAGTCTTACAAAAATGCTGTTGGAGAAGACCAACTCAAACTAAAAGAAACTTTTGAAGAACATCTAAAGCAAAAAGATTTAAGCCGAAAAGAGAAAGCTAGGGATATATTAGAGTCAGCAGACGAAGGTAGTGATACTGTTGTTGCAATATACGATTTGCAGGCAGTGATGCCTGTACCTACTGGCAATAGTTCAGCTTTTTTTTACAAATCAAAGTTGAACTGTTTAAATTTTACGGTCAGTATTTTTTCTGAGGTACCATTTACATACATACTTAACATTTGTGCGTAGTAAAATAACATACTAATATTTTTTACAGGTTACAAACTTAAAATCTAACGTTACAAATTGCTATTTCTGGCATGAGGGACTCGGTAATAGGGGAGCTATAGAAATTGGTTCATGCGTATTGAAATTTCTTAAAGAGTTAGCAGAGCGTCATCCCAATTGCAATATTATATTTTACTCTGACAACTGCTGCGGTCAACAGAAGAACAGGTATGTTTACTTTAGTTATTTTCACAAATAAAAATAATTAAAATAACTATGTATTTCTAAAATTAAGTTATTATTTCAGATTCCTTATTGGCATGTATTACTATGCAGTTGAAACGCTCGCAATAAAATCAATTACACATAAGTATTTGATACGGGGCCATACTCAGAATGAGGGCGACAATGCCCATTCACTCATTGAAAAGTCAATTAAAAGAGCCAAAAAGTCTGGACCTATATATATACCTTACCAATATGTTCAATTAATACGTAACGCCAAGAAAACTGGAAATGCCTTTGTAGTTAACGAGCTTAACTATGACGATTTCTATGATTTAAAGAAACTGTTTGACGATATAACACTGAACGTTCAAAAAGATCTACAAGGCAAACCAATAAAACTATCTGAAATAAAATCAATTCGACTTGTTAAAAATAGTGAGACTTATGACATTAAATATTCTTACGAGAGTGAATGGGTAACAGTAAAATCCAAAATAATTACTAATACGCGTAAAACTCGATCAGAAAATAATTTAAACATTACTGAAATACGTTTGAGATCAGCTTACAATTCAAAACTCATGGTGTCTGATCAAAAAAAGCGGGATTTGCGTACTTTGCTAGAAAAAAACTTTATACCCAAATGCTATTCTGGATTTTTCGAAAGCTTGTTCTAAGTAATTTCATTATATATTTTTATTGTTGTAATTAAATGTTTAGTTTTTTATAATTGTAAGTCACTTAAGTGCTTAGAAGCCATTATGAGACTGAAATGTTTAAAAAATATTCTAACATTCCATTGATTGATGAGGTGTACTCATTAGATAAGTCTAACTTTTAATATACTCATTAGGTAAGTTAAACTTTTAAGAATGACTTTTTGAATGTGATTTTATTATAAAAACGCCTGTGATTTTTCTGTGCCATTTCATAAAGCATTTATTAAGACAGATAAAAATTAATATTAAATACTATAGTATTTAATTAAGTTCCTATCTATGTTTAATTTAGATAAGTATTGTTTAAAAAACCATTATTATATTAATACTGTAGGCCGTAATTGTGTTTCCAATAAAAGTCATTGGTAATTTTTGATAAAAGAAATATACAATGTGTTCATTGATCGAAATTTGTTTCATTTTATAAGAAATAACAAAGGTCATAACTGCTCAAACTTGCTCTACCTTCGGTAACAACGACGCAATTGTAAGACCTAAAATGAAAAATATTTTTTTTCACATAGCTAAAGATTGTGGATTATAAAACTCTTTTGTATATCTTCAAGCCCAGATTTCAAACTACAATAATAAAATAAAGAATTAGCCATTAGCTGTTAGAAAAAAAAACAAATCTTCAGTAGTGTTACGAAAAAATCTTTAAACTGGCGTAGTATAAAATTTACAAAATAGCAATTGTGTCACTGTCGCTCCAAATGAGCGATATAAATCGGTCCGTGAAATAGAAATTCCATTAAAATTCCGTGATCAGATTTTAGCAGATTATTGTTACAAAGATGAAAAAATTCTAGTATTTTGTACTAATAATTGCAGGCAAGCAATAGCAAACGTGACTGAATTTTTTATAGACGGCACTTTTAAAACATGCCCAACTCCATTTACTCAGATTTTTTCTCTGCACGGAGATGTTGGCAGCACATTAGATAATACTCACGTTGTACCCTTAGTGTTCGCACTAATGACCCACAGGCGACAGAGTAGTTATTTTAAACTGTTCAGCATGATCAAGTCGCAACTTTGTGAATGGAAACCGATTAAAGTTCATTCTGATTTTGAAATAGCATCAATGAACGCGTTAAAAATGTTATTCCCCAATATTGTCCTGAAAGGTTGTTACTTTCACTGGTGTAAAAACATTAACAAAAAAGCAGATAAACTTGGTCATTCAAAAGTTTACGCAGAAAAAAGAATTATAGGGTTAACAAAGGCGTTAGCGTTGCTGTCTTCACATCATATCATGGAAGGGTGGCAATTCATAAAGGCTTTATGTGTAGGCAATATAGAAATGACAAAATTTATAAGATATGTGGAAACTTTTTGGTTGAAGAAACATTCGTTTGATGTGATTAGTGTATTCGGAGAAAGGCATCGCACTAACAATGTGCTTGAGGGATATCATTCAAAATTGAATAAAAACTTAAACACCAGCAACAAAACATTGCTGCGTTTGTTGAATAAAATTATGCCCTACCAAGGGTCAGGATCCATCACAAGCCAAAGAAAAAAAAAGCAGATCAGTAACGATAATATAATCATGGAAATCCAGATGGGATTAGTGTCTGGAAGTCTCTCAGTAGGCCAAGCTTTGGAGCAATTAAGAAACTAAACGTACTTTTTCTTCTCGCGGTATCTATATCTATATTACACATTTGTTCACTTTGCTAGGGTGAATAAATACATAACGAGTGAGTAAAAACTTCTTGAATTAGAAAAAGTTTAAACTTTGTTGAAAAAAAAGAAGAAAAAAATTGTCACTCATGTCGGGCGATACACGTGAACGTTGTGAACATATTACTATCTGAAAAAAAATCATTAAATTGTTGATTTTTGAATAGTGAAAAAAATGTCGAAACGATCCAAACATGAGCATGAAAATAAAAATGCTCATTTTAACGATTCCTATTGTCAAATCTGGGATACTCAAGATACTCAGATGCTCTATGAACAATATTCTGTTGATGTTAACCCCTCAACTTCACAAACAGTTCAGGAAAAGAAGGAAGTTGGCGTTCAATCTGACAATTATAATTGTGAAAAGGAAAATGTAAGTACACAAACACCTGAAACGGCTAATGAAGCAACCCTGCAAGAAGCAAATCGTAAATTCGGTGAATTTGTTGGCCAAGAACTTGACAACGTACCTGCGGTAAAAAGAAGACAGATTATGTTTGAAATAATAAGGATTATTGAGCATCGTTCATATTAAATAAGAATTATCTTTCGAAGTTATTTTTATTTTATTTAATATTTTGGTATCCTACTAAGTTTAACTAACTTACTATTAAGTTTAAAGAATCTATAAAAAAAATATTAAAATCAGGGTAACAACACTATTTACGTGTTTACGACATCCTGGGGTGTCGTTTTGGGGGTGTCGTGAACAATGAACGCATTCTATTAATACGTTCATTGCCAACAACGGCTCGGGGCCGAATTTTTGTTTTATGAGTTTTATTTGTAATCGATATAATTAACGACTGTTAACGCCATCTTAAATTATAACTGCAAGATAACCAACACACGGTACCGTGTGCAGTGGCAATCAAAGTGTTAAAGACTTGCGCAATTTAATATGTAAACTGCGCTTTCTAGTGATTGAGGTAAGACATTGCTTGTTAACATACTGTGAATGTTGTATGGGATTTGTTTGCATATTTTTCTTTATTTTAATAATGTTTTTAAGTTTTTGCATTTAAAATGCTCATTTTTTCTTAAATAAATGAAAAATGTGATAAATTAAAGTGTGAGTCCACTGGGTGAAATGCAGAATAGATGTACACAGTTATAATTTAAGTTGTCTCGCGAGTTTTATCCAAGATATCTTATTTAATCTTTTTGTAAGTAAATTTATTTTTACAATAATTAGTAGTGTATTTCTCTCTCTAAATTCGCGTATTTTTATATCTTTGATGAATGCTAATAGACAAAAAATATATATGTTTATAAATTATGTGCAAAATAACTTTCATACAAATTTCAAATGTCTCACTATCACTTGGAAATTTTACATGATGAGAAAAAAAAATATAGTGCTTTATTTTACTCTTGTTTTTGTTTAAACCACAACTTAATATCTAAACTTTAAAATAGAACATATGTGGTTTAAAAAAACTACCTAGTTTATAAGAATATGCTTGTTTAATGTCTGTCTCCATTTTTGTTAATTTCGTAACTCAGGGTTAGTAACGACACGTTGAGCACAATTTTAACAATAATTCTACTAATAAATAGTATTTTTATAAAATGGCAACATTTTCTGAGGTTATGTCAATGTATGACAGTAAGACTGCCGCCATTTGCTTCGCAGTTCGGTGACAGTTTGTTGGTGACGAATGGAATACATTTTCGTTAAAAAAATATATCAGGGTTAATAACGCGATTTTCCTCTTTCCGGTAAGTGTAATTTATAAGTTATTTGTTGATTTTACTTGTGTAAGAGATGTGATGTCCGCTGGGTTACGAATTATTGTTAAATCAATAGCGATTTCGGTTGGAGATATTTTGAGGTTATGATTTCTCAGTTTTATTTTCTCAGTTTCGTTGTGTTTCGTAACGTTTTGTTACGTAACGAAACTGAAGTCTCAGTTTCGTTACACTAAGGTTTCGGTCACAATGAGTTCTTGATCAAACGAAATATTGCCGCTGAAAAACTGGAAATAAAATCAAGAGTAATTTTTTCTTAGATTTAAATAAATAAATATATAGATAGTAAATGTAACTTGTGTCACGGGATCCTAACTCTACTATATTTTATAATAGATACATATATATATATATCCTAGGTGTTTGTCTATATATGTATATGTTATAAAGTATATTATTGTTGAGTTAGTATCCCATAACACTAGTCTCGAACTTACTTTGGGATTAATATATATGTTTTCAGGTATATATAAATACACGTTATTATATATATATATATATATATTTATATATAATAATAATAATTATTATTATAATATAATAACGTTTATATATTTATACTTGAAAACATAAAATTTACTAAAACTAAATAATAAAAAATAATCAACCTAAATACAGTATCAAATTATTGCTATTTCTTATACATAAATTTGTATTTTTTTAGGCATGGCACCGATGACAAATGCCGAAAGGCAGAAAAAATATAGGCAAAAATTAAAAGAAAATAATCCGGAAAAATTTGAAGAAAAAAGAATAGCCCATTTGGAAAAAGTAAAACAGAATAAAAGGAAGATTTCAGAACTTACTGATAGTGAAAAAGAAAAGAGAAGAAGAAAGTGGAGGGAATATTCTGCAAAATACTATGAAAAACAGAAAAATTACAATAACAATGAAGACGAAATACAAGAAGAAAATATAAAAATTAAAAAGAAGCAAAAGAAATGCAGGAAAAATACACGAAAATTGAAAAAAGAATTATCAGACTTATCTAATAGGCTACAAATCCAAATTAAAAAAAATAGAAGCCTACGGAAACAAATATTGAGACTGAAGAAAAAAGCGGAAACCATACAGCCAGATGATTCTTGTTGTTTACTTACCGAGAGATGCAAACATAAACAGGAGGTTGATGTTCCCCAATCACTCTCAAAAGAAGAATTGACTCCTATGAAGAAAACTGAAAACTTCATTAAAAGTTTAGGCTCTCTCAATAACGATGATAGGGAAAAACTTAAAGAAAAGATTTTAGAGTTAAACGTTTTGTCAAATTCCTTAAATTCAAGCTACAAATCGGCAACAAAAACCGAAAAACAAACTTTCAAGAAAATAGTTAATAACCCAATAACCCAAAGATATAAAGTAGTAACAAAGCTCACAAAAAAAACTATTGGACTCAGTGGAAGAATCAGAAAAAGTGTAAGGATTACTGAAAAGAAGAGAGAAGCGCAAATACAAGAAATTCATAAATTTTATAATCGAGACGACGTTACGAGATGTACAGCTGGAAAAAAAGAAACAAAAACAAAAAATAAATGCAAGGCTCAGAGAAAATACTTGACTGATTCAATAAAAAATCTCTATAAAAAATATAAAGAAGAAGGAGGAAAAGCCTCTTATTCGAGTTTGCTTCGACACCGTCCGTTCTATGTCTTAAATCCAAAATTGGCAAACTGCGAATCTTGTGCATGTGTCAAACATGAAAATTTTACTTTCATTGTCTCTAAGTTGCATAAAATTGGCATTCTTAAAACTGCATATATAAAAGAAATTTTGACAGAGTTTTCCTGTGATCTAAACTCAAAAGCTTGTATGTATGGAGATTGCAGTGAGTGCTCTAAAAAAGTTGACGAAATTGAAGCTAACAAAGATAATATTGAGACTACTAAAGTAATTTATTGGCAATGGGTGCTTAAAAAATTTCAGTATCAAAAAAAGAAACAAGATGGGACTCTACAGAACTTGGAAACAAAAAAGTATAAAAAAGAAGTAATAGAAAACAGCATGAAGGAATTGGTTTTAAAGTATCAAGAAGAGGTTAAAAAATTTAAAAGACATTATTTTAACATTATTCATCAGCAAAAAATATTTAAGGAAAGCAAAACTAAAATTAGAAGCGATGAGGCAGTAATAATATGTGACTTTTCTGAAAATTACAATTGTAGATATAGCAGTGAAATACAAGGAATGCATTTTGGATCATCACGGAACCAAATTACTCTCCATACTGGAGTTTTATATGTAAAAGATCAAGAACCTATTTCATTTTGCACATTGTCACCATGTAACGAACACAATCCTTATAGTATTTGGGCCCATCTCACTCCAGTAATCAATGCATTAAAATTGAAATTTCCAACAATCAATAAAATTCATTTTTTTTCTGATGGTCCTAGCACACAATACAGACAAAAACTTAATTTTGTTCTGTTTTCGAAGCTTACAAAGGAATTTGGTTTCAGTCACAGTACCTGGAATTATTTTGAAGCCTCTCACGGCAAGAATGCCGCGGATGGTATAGGAGGTGCAATAAAACGTATTCTAGACTCTCATGTGGCATACGGAACGGATATTCCGGATGCTGAAACAGCTTATAAAATATTAAAAAAGTCTTCCAAAATATGCCTTCATTTTGTAACAGAGTCTGACATCTATACAATCCAAGAATTTTTGTCTTGTACTACCACTAAGCCTTTAAAAGGAACAATGTCTGTTCACCAGATCTTAACTACGGAAGATGAATCAGTTATTAAATACAGAGATGTAAGCTGTCTTTGTGGAGAAATAAGGGGCTTTTGTGCATGTTATGACATAAAGGATCATAGACTGATCACTGAAACTAAAATATGTAGCGAAACAAATGAAAATAAGAAAGTAACTGTGTTGTCTGATATTAAACTAACAGAACAAAATAAAATATTCATTCAAAACTTACCACTATCTCTTACAGAAGTAAAGCTCGATACACCTTTAATGTCTGGCAATTCTGTCACTCAAATTCATAATCGCAAAGGTAAGAACATTAGCGAAAAGAGCGATAGCAGATCAAATTTACCTAAGGTCAATATAAATGAATATGGGTGTTTAAGTAGTGATGAACAAACAGAAGTTTCGAAATGTACTATAGAAACCAGTAAGTCTATAAATAAAAACAAAAGAAAGAGGCTCTTCAAGAACAGCGTTTCTAGAGGTAATAGAAAAAATACAAATATCAAAAGAAAAAGAAGATCTTCAAATTCGTCCACTACTTCTGAAAGCGCTGAAATTAGCATACATAGTGATTCTGATTTACAAAATGCACTGACAGATATAGAAGACGAAGAATCTAATAAAGAAAATTTTAGAGGAAATAATTTAAAAGAATATGATGAGACAATTAATGTGTTTAATAAAATCGATATGAAGGTAAATATTATAGAAGAAAGTCAATCAAAGCAGACTGGTAACATAGAAGTAGAAATTGGTGTTACAGAAAAAATAAAAAAGATAAATAGTGCCGAAGAAATAGTAGTGAAGAATATTGATGTGAAAGAACAAGAAACAGAAATAAATAGCAAAAATGAACAAGAATTTCAAAAGATTGATGGGGAAAGTGACTTTAAAGAGCATGAATCGAATTTGCAAAAGAATATAACTGATACAAAACAAGAAATATACAGTAAAGGAGACAATGTTCTTGTACGATATTATATAAGAAAGTCGTGGAGATATTACATAGGTTTAATCAAAGATATTCATGAAGATTCTGTGAAACTTGAGAAATTGTACACCATATCTTTCTATAAAACTCTCGGCCCGAAGAAAAATATTTCATTTCGTAAACCGCTCCTCGAGGATAAAGATACAGTTCCTGCAAATTCAGTTGTAAAACTGATCGAAATTCTACAAATATCGGAAAAACCTGAAGCGTATGTTTTATACCACGATGAAGATCTGGTATATTTTACATAGGTGAAGATATGAAAGTCCAAGGACAAGTCTTGCATGACTATATTTTTCGTTAATTACGTAATTTTGCTATAATTGTTGCTCAGTAAAATATCTTTATTGGGTTAAGTTTTTTCAAATATAAGATTGATATTAAACAATATTTGTGCAATTAGTACATAAGATATAAGTTCATTAATAAAGTTGATTTTTGTTATAATATATATTTTTTTTACTCGTGTGATCTTACCCTAGCATTATCAGTTTCGTAACAATTCATCAGTTTAGTTACAATCTCAGTTTAATAACGATTTCGTTACGGTACATCTATTCTGCTTTTCACCCCACTGATTTATTTAAGAATAATTGAGCATTTTATATGCAAAAACTTAAAAACATTGCAATGCTTCACTTTAACTGGGATTCGCAAATTCTGTAAAGAAATTGGTCTCGGGAGGTCTTAGATGCAAAGCTATACCATTAGATGGAGCTACGTTAGCAAATAAGTTAGCAAAAACAAAAATGTGGTAAGTAATTTCGAGGCGTACCGCCAGGCCCCGGTAGCTCAGTGGAAGAGCAATCGTGCGGCAAACGAGAGGTCCCAGGTTCGAGTCCTGGTCGGGTTATTTTTATTTATCACATTTTTCATTTATTTATCTTTATTTTTTAGACTTTTTTGATGCAGCGGCAATAGAAATACATCATTAGTGAAAATTTCACTGTTCATTTTATACAGCATGGTGACGGAGAGACAACAAAGTCTTAGTAGTAAGGTATGGAAGCCTAAATATGGGTTTAACAAAGTTATACGACAAAATAATCACAAAGAATCAACTAAAAGTGTAAATCATACTTGTAGTTTGCACATAGTTGGTTAAGTTTCATACAATCAAGTGAAAAAAAAGTTTTAATGGAATTTTTGATTTTATTGTTATAAAGGTCATGAAAGAAATTTTATGTGTAGAAAATTAAGAATGTATACTGCTGCTACTACTCCCAAGAAAAGGCTAGGATGGTTGAGCACAATGGTTTGAAGGGTATTCTCGGGGAAAATTGAAAAACTTACATGTTTCGACACTGTTAACGCTGGAAATTTGTTCTTCATCATCTTAGACATGTGGCTTGAGTCAATATGAATAAAATGCTGAAATTATTCTGACTTATTAAAATATGCATACCTATTCATTATCCTAAGAATATTATAAATTGTGAGATCCTACTAATATTATAATTGTGAAAGTGAGGATGAGTAAAAGTAGTCTACTAAGTAAATATGGCTAAGTAATTTACAACTTTGTATATTATAAATGTGAAATTTGGATGGATGGATGTATGCATGTCTGGATGTTTGTTCCTCTATAACAGCAAAACAGCTATGGATTTGGATGAATTTTAGCATAGTGATAGTTTACAATCTGGAATAGCAAATAGGCTACATTTTATCTCGATATTCCCGCGGGATTTGAAATGAAGCGGGTAAAACCGCGCGCAACAGCTAGTTGACCTATAAGTTCAACAGCTTCTTATTTACTATAAATTCCGGAGCAGCATATTTTTTTCTCAGAAAGTCCCCTTGCATCCCCCGATTTATAAAGAGGTCTTCAGACTATTTGAAGGGTTAACTGATGAAATATTAGACTGAATAAACTGTAAACATAAATTAAATGCATTCCAGAATTAAAAACCTTGTATTGAAATTACTTTATTTGTTCTAACTACACCTAAATCACAATTCATAAATAATATTCATAAGTTTATAACAACAGCTAAAATAACCATAATATAGTGCAAGCAAATACTATGTTAACAAGCAAATATTTTGCATTATGGAACAAAAATATTTATAGATATATCTTTACCAAATTTAAACAAATTACTTGGCACAATCGGCATAAGTGAACATTAACATACAAAAGTAAAACACAAACAAGCTTCATTTATTATATTTTGGTTGTACTTAACAAATTAAATTAATAATCCATACAGATAAGTAACATAAAGCTGAAGAATTTCTTTGTTTGGTTTAACTACTGGTTTGATTTGGGTATATTTTTCTGCATCTCAATTTTAAAGGCTGTATTTTATCTAGAAATTCCCAAGGGGTCAAAAGTAAAGAGTAAAACCTTTTCAAATCCAAATTGACAACATAGAAGTAGTTTTAGTATGATACTGAGCCAATATTATTCATAGAGAATGTATATTGCATTGATACCATTAGATAGCTACCTTAACCAGACAAAATGAGTATATTTTAATTGAAATCCCGGGCATCAGGAGCAAAATATATTACATATCAAGTTGATATACAAAATTAGTATGTAAATCAATAATGATGAGCTTTTCACACAACTTGGAGACTCATACTTAGCAAGAGTAATCAATGAATACAAAGGATTAAAAAAACTAACTTCACATTCAAAACTTCGGCTGAAGTATAAGGTCGTCAAGGCAACACATATATATATTTTTTTTTAATTAAAATTTTTCATCAAGTACTCAATCAATTTCGATTAAATTTATACAGGACCACCTCTAAAGTATCATATGAAACAAGAATATTTAAAATCGGTTTATAATTGTCCGAAAAATCATGTAACAAAGACACAAAAAAAACCTACACACAAATTGAGAACCTCCTTTTGGTAGTTGGTTGAAAATATTTATGACTAAAACAAGCTACTCTTATGAAAACCAGACCATAAAAGATTATTTTCTGATATCTGTATTTTGAGGTAATTAACAGATAATAGGAAAACAGACCCATAATAAATATCTCCAGATTTTATAAACATTGGTTTGGCAAGGAAGTTGAAACTATTTTCCCACTGTACCACAGAGTTAGACTGTCATATAAGCTAAGAAAAATAAACAATGAGACACTTGGTGATTAAGACTTTAGCTGCCTGTTGTCACATATGGAACCTTTATGCATATTTTTACATAAATTATAAAGTATGGGCAGGGACAAATAAATAAGTAAGTCATTTCACCCGACACAAAAAGAATGTAACTAGCTAAATAAAACTTTTAACAATATAGTGTCATTAACACTACATAAGAAGACAAGGGCAAATCCTAGTCGAAAAACAATAACTACTTAAGTCACATACAGTATTACATCTTAAAGCATTCCTTTCCTTTGCATTTATTTAGAACATTATTGTGGTTTTGTAAACTTTGCTAATACTACTAAATAAATAGTTTACCTATATTGCACTAGTTTCTTTAGTTTTAACATCACTTTCTTGTAGTTTATTCTTACTAACTTTATCCTCAATAGCTTTAGTTGTGTCTTTATGTAACTCTTTACGTAGAACTGCAGGACCTGCAAACATTGCTTTTGTTTTCTTTGTTTCTGGTATATATAACTCATATGTCTTAAAATATTTCAAAATATTTTCAACATCTTCAACTTTCAACTTGTACTCCAAAGCAATTTTTTCAGCAGTAACTTCCTTTGGATTGATCTGATGAGCAGATATGAAATTTAGTGCATGTCTCATTGTTGTTAAACCATATTTCACAACTTCAGGCTCTTTATGACCAAAATCATACTCCTGAACTTGTTTTCTATATTGAGGTAATGCGCGATCTGTGTGATCTTCTTGTTTTAACCTAGTAATGTCATCTTCCGGTCTACCATGAGAGGTTACATAAACATCCTTCAATCTTCTATCAAGAACAATATTTTTCTTATCTAACTTCTCATCTAAATTAGGATCCGCCTCCAATGCACGCTTTAGATCTTCTAAATTTTGTGGATATAATGGTGCCGCTGTCGGCTTTTCTTTAGAAATAACACGATGAGCACGATTTTCAATGTTAAACGACTTAATCGGTCGCATGACCTTTGAAACTAAAGCACCCATCTTAGGTGGCGTTACAAGCTATTTACGCTTAAAACTCTCAATTGGGTTTCATTGTAAGAATTACAACATTATTATAATAAGAAAAATAGCATCAAGCAAATGATGAGGTTATTTAATTTGACGTTTCGATGTTGTTTTGTTTTTATTCTTTGTTTTGTTTTAATACGATCACTAGAGCAAGGAAGAACGTAGTCATACAGCCTTGTAATTTTTTTTTATTTGTATCATTTTTACTTACTTCTATGTCTTCTTCAATAAATTCAATAAATATGTAATACCTGTTAGAGATTGCATAACATTCCGCTAAGGGTTACTGGCCACCTACAGATAACAGGTTTTAATTTTATAAAGCTGTAGGTACTGTCTTGTGTCGTGTCATGTGCTATTGTCGAGAGACAAATTTGGTTGTAAACTGTATTTCCTTAAATTTGTAATTTTCGTATTTATAAAATTTATTTTTGAAAATACGGAAATGTCGCATGATGGATATAAAAATTAAAAATCGAGTACACGAAGTGCGGGTATTAATGCTGCGTTTGTTGAAAAATAAAAAAAAAAAAAAGACGTGTGGCACTCGGAGACTGCCGCGGTAAAGCTATTGCATAGCATTTTTTATCAACTTATGCAATTATAATTACTTATTTATTTATTTTATTAACGTACTAATGTTTGATCTAATATGAAGTTCCACAAGGTTCTAGTAGATGGCGCTGATTGTTTATTAAAGCCCGCATGTAAAGTCATGAAATCAAAGTTTACCACTGTGCCGGTCGGAGTGGGGGGTGTTAGGTTTTTTTCGTTACGGAATTTCTGGATTCGGTCCCAACGCTCAAGGCCCGCGATAGAAGCATAGAGAAATATTATACTTGGGAATAGAGAGCCCTCTTGCAGATTTTTTGGGATCCCATTTGCCACTAACGCTAACTATAAATCGGCCCCAAACTAATGTATCTATATGTAGATCTCCGTATAGATACGTACATATATGTAGGCAATGCGCCGTATTCGACATTGCATTCTCTAATTTTAAGTCCTTCTAAAGTCTAATTCGAAGACTTCCAACTCAAAATTTTCTAAGAAATATTGATTTTGTTCGACTTTATGGAATATTATGGAAAAATCACTATGAAACTCAGGAATAAACACAAAACAGCAACAAAAACTACAGACACGCGCGTACGCAGATAGCAGTCGCCATATTGTGTTGTGGTGGAGTTTTGAAATTAAACAAACACACCTGACGTTGACAAGGCTTCAAGGATGTAGCAAGAATTCGTAGACATCAAAAAGCACGGGCTCGAATCGGCTTGATGGTGGATCGTAGATGGCGCTCCCTGATAAGAAAGATAAAGACGGCAAAAGAGGCCTGGGAAGCGCTAAGCAAAGCCTATGATCCTTGTACGGCATAAATAACAATAACAAATGTCGATTGTTGGGCAGATTAGTTAGCATGAGATCGGAGCAATTTCAAACATTTGAAAAATGTGTGACAGCCACACTATCAGACTAACACTGCCAGCGTGTGACACTATCAATGTCACAGCAACTTTGACAAAGTTTACAAAAAATGTTTTGTTAAAGGTGTTGGTTGATGATGAGTGAGATTCTTCTTCAAGGTCTCCCAGAGAAGAATGCACCACATGATGGCTATTGAAAATAGCAATATAACTATTACTACAGACTATGTCAAGAATTTCTACAATCTAAGCGATCAGAACACACCATTCACTAATTTCCAACAAGATGATTCTGCTCCTGCAGCAAACAAAAAGAAAGGGAAAGGAAAATTCAAACCAGAAAGCAAAGGTTATAAAATGTTTTACATGTGAAGGAAATCACAAAGCGGCTGAATGCCCTGACAATCCTAACAAAAGGAAAAAATATTCGGCAACAGTACTTAAATGTTTTTGAGACCAGTGGTGGATCTTTAGCGGATCTTTAGCGAAATGAATGGGTTATTGACTCGGGAGCGAGTTCACATATGATAAATGAGAAAGATTGGCTGAGGTGTTTGAATCAAAGAGAGAGATAGCATGTGTGGATGGTGGTTGGTGATGTACTTGATGTGGATTGGGAAGAGTGAGAGACGCTACATACGTTTCTGACTTGGCTACTTTACCAAGCTTAAATACGATACTCAATTAAAAACGTTATTAAAACATTAGTGAATTCGAACAGACAATGGCAAAAATTATGTGAACAATGAGATGAAAAGTACGGTACAGTTCATCAACTTACCGTAGAGTACCTATAGCCCTGAATAGAATGGCGTAGCAAAACATGCAAATTAAACTTTCATGGAAAAAGCTAGGTGTAAGCTGCATGAGGCAGGATTGGAATAGCTCTACTGGGCAAAGGCTCTTGTATATATAGTTTTCTTAAAAAATGGTGGCATAAAAGTCATCGACCCTTGCGTAAGTGAACATGGTGGATGCGCTTCAAAATCATGGTAGTCCCAACAGCACTCTACATCCATTATTATATTGGACACGTAGAGCTCCATACTCTTTCTTGTTAAAGTTTCCCAGGGGTTGCCCGTGTAAGCTGATCACGTTCTATATCAAGCCATTCTACATGGAGAGAGTGGTTTTATTTTGGGGGAACCTATAAATGTCAGAGAATCACTTGCATGACTGACAGCTTACTTTGGCGTAAGGCTATTCAGGAAGAATTGGTTGCTCCTTACAAGAATCGAACTTGGCAGCTAGTAAAGAGAGAGCCAAATCAAACAAAGGTGGATATTTCTCAAAGAAATGAAATATGTCTTGCTTGTGTGGTTTCATGTACTGTCTAGCGAAAAAACTGTCTTTCTTCAATTTTGTAATTTTTGTGTTTATATAATATATTTTTATTATCCTTTGTGTTAATTTATTATTTTCAAGGATCTCATCATTGATTGGGTCTAAATCCTTTCCATCAAGTAGTAAATAAGCAATATTACTAAATAATTTAATTAAACCCGAATTACTTACGCATACTCATATACATACTCGTACATAACTTCACCCCTGTATCCCTTAACACCACCAGAGAACCAGAGGCTATAAAACCATCTGATGTCAAATTCGACAAAGGATATACAATGTGTTAATTTTATACTTGATCAAACGAAATGTGCGGATATAACATTAAAAATTATCGACAAAACGCGAAAAAAAAAATTTTTTTTGGACACCATTTTGAAATTAAAGCCAATTAAAATTTTTTTTTTATTCAATTCCCATTTTTCGTTGTAAATTGTTTTCCTAACTAAGTAGACCCTGGATTTTTTTTAATTAGTCTTATTTTGAAGGTAAAGCCATGAACTAGTAATAAAAATTTAAAAAGATCACAATATCAAGCCGGAAAGTTGTAAAATCATTAATTTATTTTTATTTTTTCATAAAAAAAAATGTTTTTTTTAAATCTTTTACCTTTTACTCCGAAACTAGCACGTCAAGGTAATTTTTTAACATGTTTTATTAAATTTCATAACATACCCTACAAGTTCACCAAAATAACATAGGTGCTATCTCTCTTCGTTGTTAAGATAGGTAGTATCCGAATTAAGTAGGTAATTTTAACAAAATTAAATAAGTACTTCGATTACATCAATAGTGCAATAAAAAACACAATTAAACTAAATCATTTATTTAAATCAAATTTTCAAAGTGTCCACCATTCTCATCCATGCAAACAATGGCACGCATTGCCACACTACGTACAGTTTTATTTAAAACATTGCGTTTTTCTCTTATTTCATAAGCTGCAGGCATTATTTTTTGCAAAAGCTCTTCTCGCGTTGCAACTGGAGTACTGTACACCATCTGCTTCATATGACCCCACAGATAAAAATCAAGTGGTGTCAAATCTGGGCTGCGCGGCGGCCATGCCACTGGTGCGCCTCGTCCAATCCATCTAGTTCCATAACGTTCATTTACGTACTCACGTACGATTGTGCTGAAGTGAGCTGGAGCGCCGTCATGTTGGAACCACATCCTTCTCCGTGTTGAAGATCCACATCTCCTGGAACGATGCTGGTCGAACTGCTAAAGGGTTTTCTAAGAGAAAACCTTAATAAGAGAAAAACGCAATGTTTTAAAAAAAACTGTGCGTAGTGTGGAAATGCGTGCCATTGTTTGCATGGATGAGAATGGTAGACACTTTGAAAACTTGATTTAAATAAATGATTTAGTTTAATTGTGTTTTTATTGCACTATTGATGTAATCCAAGTACTTATTTAATTTTGTTAAAATTACCTACTTAATTCGGATAGTACCTATCTTAACAACTAAGAGAGATAGCACCTATGTTATTTTGGTGAACTTGTAGGGTATGTTATGAAATTTAATAAAACATGCTAAAAAAGTTACCTTGACGTGCTAGTTTCGGAGTAAAAGGTAAAAAAATTAAAAAAAAAACATTTTTTTTATGAAAAAATAAAAATGAATTAATGTTTTTACAAGTTTCCGGCTTGATATTGTGATCTTTTTTAATTTTTATTACTAGTTCATGGCTTTACCTTCAAAATAACACTAATTAAAAAAAAACCATGGTCTACTTAGTTAGGAAAAAAATTAACAACGAAAAATGAGAATTGAATAAAAAAAATTTTTTCATTGGCTTTAATTTCTAAATGGGGTACGAAAAAAAATTTTTTTTTCACGTTTTGTCGATAATTTTTAATGTTATATCCGCACATTTCGTTTGATCAAGTATAAAATTAACACATTGTATTATACAGGGTCAATTTATAATATACTATAAAACTTTAAAATTGGGTTAAGAATCATAAGTGGGTTTAATTTACGAAGTCAAATTAAAAAAAAAATAGAAATTAAAATTCGAAAATAATTTTTTGTGAATAAAATTTCAGTTTAGTCTACAATTTATGACTAGGTACATAGCAAAAAAAATCAAACATTTCCATCTAGTTCTTTTAAGAAAATCACTTCACCAAAACAATAATCTTACGCGAATAGTACCTACGCATCCGAGCGAAGGTCGTTGACGCGCGCCCGTGTGTTTGCGTGACCCAGTTACCTACTTAGCGCGGAATCAGCTGTAATTACGTCAAACATCAGGATAAAAGGTGATTCTAATTTCCCATCACACTACTGTCAGGCTTTTGACAATCAATTTCACGTTAAACTAATTGTAAATACTGTTTTAGTTTTGATTTTCATTAAATTAAAAATAAAATAAAGCATTAGTGCTTGAACTCTTTGTTTAAACTAGTAAATTTATTTTACAATTAATTTAATGTTAGAATGACGTCTTAAAAAACTGGAATCACCTTATTTACAACTATTATAATTAACAGAGTAGGCATGTTCAAAAATAGCTTACGTTTTTACATTGCGTCCTGTCGTTGATGTTAGATCCGATACTCGTAATCACTGACAACTAATTCAAAGCAACTGCTGCACATACCGTCCTTGCTGCTGTATACACAGTCTTGCCCGTTTAAGTACATTAATTTTCACTCTTAGTAAACTGTCCTTCTCAGTTCTGATGACAGCAAAGGCGTCAGTTATTCTACTTTTTAGTTCGTCCGCACTTTGAATCGTATGACCGTCCCGACCAAACACCAAGTTTCGACCCCAAAAAAAGTCTACAGGTGTAAGGTCAGGTGATCTAGGTGGCCAGCTCACTGGCCCTCCGCGTCCTATCCATCGCTCACCGTACTCTTGAGACATGTATTCACGCACATTCCTGAGAGCATTCCACATTCCACAGAGCCATTTCCAAATATTCTTGATTACTGTACGCGTAATTCGGCATTTTGGTTACTTTCATCTTACTAATCGCGCGCGCGTATCTCTAGACAGACTGGCGAGCGAGCGGAGGGCGTCCTGTAGGTTTCAAACATGGAAGCCGTGGCCGCCGCGCGAATAACCAATAGCGTGACGTAGGCGCCGGCGGTGGCGGCGCGACGGCTCGAATTTGACTTTCGGCTCGTTTGATTGTGCCGCGTAAGAAGGTATTATTTGGTAATGAAATTAATAACTTATTTTTTAATAAAATTAAATGGAAACGTTTTTTTATTTTTTGCTATGTAGTCGTAGATTACAGATTAAAGGCGATTGAAGTTTATGGACTTACAAGAAATTTGAAATTTTAATTTAAGAAAAATGTTTATGTATAATTTTTTTTTTTTTTTCGTAAATTAAACCTACTCATGATTCTTAACCTGCTGTAAAAGTTTTATCGTGTATTATAAATTGACCCTATATATTATGGTGAGGGACTATGCAGTGACAGAGAGTCAGCCTAACGCCCGCAAAACCGCCACGAAAACCGCTGTCCCTTAACTGACTCATACAGTTTGCCAGGGAAGAAAAACTCGCAACTAAGTTTTTTTTTTGCCATCCAACATGTGTAAAGACATGAGATAAGATGAAAAATTGATTATACAGATTAGCACTGTTTATTAAAAACTTGTTATTATAGGTATTACTTTATCTTACTAATATTAAAAATGAGAAAGTTTGAGTGTATGGATGTTCCTCAATCACGACAGAACGGCTCAACGGATTTGGATGAAATTTGGCATAGTGACAGTGTACAGTCTGGAATAGCTATAGTTGTAAAAAATCCGTTAGCTACCGTTACTTAAACAAATTTATGGTTGGCTACCGATAAAATGCAGTTATTAACGGTTAAATATCCGACTGCGAAAGAGGGTAACGTTTTTCTTTCTTTTCTTGTATAGTCAACCTCCTTGCTGGAGAAAACGATCGATACCCGAAACATGTTTTAAAATTAATTTAAGTTGTAGGTGATATAATAATTTTTAAAGCGACATATATACCTAGCCCATTTCTTTAATTATGTATGAGTAATTTAATATAAACCTAAATAATTTACGTAAATAGGTATCTAGTTATTGACTTGACATTGTCGCTTCGTTTGAACAGAGTGACATCGTCGCCATTTAGGTATAAGCCGCGCAGATATAGAAAAAAGCTGTAAATGGCGACGATGTCATATTCCAATGTGTCAGATATTTAGTGTGGCAGTTACGGTCAAACGTATTATAATTGTTGTTGCGGAGATCGAATTGATAAACTAAATATGCCGCTCTGACAGCGGCAACGAAAAAGGATAAAGTTTTTCTTTCTTTTCATGTCAACTAAATTCAAAAAAAGGAGGTTATTAATTCCACCCGTATGTATGTAATATTTCTAGAATTGCCCAGTTTTCGTATATGTTAGTCTATATAAACATATGAATGAACAAATGTGCCAAATTTCAATAGTGTATGTATGTTTTTATGTATGTATTCGCATATCTCCGGAACTACTTACACGTTCGATTTAAGTAATTCTTTTTTTGTTGTACTAGGTATTGTTCAACTAAGGGCATATCATAATCTCATCAAAATCGGTTCAGTAGTTTTTGAGATAGGGAATTTCAACCGACTTTTTTTTGTCAGTCGAAGCTGGCATCATTGCGCAACTTCCGATTCACATTTCAATCCGTTAGCGACATCTCGCGGTGACATTTAACCGTAATAAGCATATAATGCGGTTAATTAACCGTTAATAACGAAAAATGCATATTTAACCGCGTGGTTAAAATCGTTAATAACCAGCTTCGCATCTATAAGCGTACCGAATCCGCTGTCCGGCCCGGACCAAGTTCGATCGTCTGTTAATGCTTAAGGTTGTCTCGTTTCAATTATTATTTATTTACATTCCATGTCTGTCACTGTCATTGTAGTCACTCACAGTCACAGATTATGTACCATTATCAGTTTTATCTTCCAATCTTTGGATTTATATTTCAGTCGATATTAAACTCATTATTTTTCAGTTGCACAGCAACCAAATTAAATAAAATTATTATTTATTACTTTTATTATTTATTTATTTATTTATTTATTACTTTAGTTACCTGTAATATAAAATTTTGCCAAACAAGGCCGAAGAGAGAGTGTCACAAAAATAGATGAAAATGCATGATGTCTTTTCGGTGAATGTTTAATGAGTCTCATTCGTTTATAGACAAGCGTACTCCATCATCGTCGTCATTTAGACAAGTTTAAAAGCATTTTGAGTCATTAGTAACTAAAACGCTACTCTTTAAACTATTATTGTTACAAGTGAGTTAGACCCGGTCTTGCCGTAGTGCCAAATTTTTAGGGCAGTAGTAGCAATCCTTTTATGTAATGGGTGTAGGTATGTTAACTAGTTATATTTCTTAACTCTAAAATCGATAAACTGGTTATTTTCGACGAAGGCTATAACTTAAGTGGTCTATTGGATATAAATGTGATTCTACAAATAAAACTAATACCTATAGCTTTCAGTCCTAAACTCATGAATCAGTTAGGTCAATTACTGAATAACAGAAATCACTTACCTGCAAATACTTGCCACTGACGCGTAGCTCGTATTACCCGATGTTTCATAGTAACGCTATCTCTTTTTATTTGCTAACACCAATCAACTTTAATTGATATTACGGCTATAAATTTTTTACACAGTTCAAAAATTTTGTTATGATTGTATCACATTTTTCTTTTTAGATTTCAGTTTCATGTAAAATCTAACTTACCTTTCATGAATTCCACTACAGCACGTAGGTAGGTATATGTTTATGTCCGGAATAAATTATTAACGTACGTTTCAGCCTGGCAAGTGCCTCTGCAAACGCAATCCTAGTTGCATATGCGGTTCTTTTACTTGGAGTAGTATTTGTTGCCCTTGTTTGTTCGGTAGGGCCACGAATCAATGGAGGGCTCGGGCTTCTTCCAAGTTTTCGTCGATTTTTCGACGTTTTTGAACCTGCAATATTTGAATCATTATTGAATACTATCCAACAGCGCCACTTTTCATGAAAAAAGTATTGTTTTTTCGAATAAAAGCCTATAATACAAAATGGAACATGTAAGAAATGACTTGGTTAATTCGCTAATAATATCTGTTGGGAATTTCTTCGAAATTTCATTCTTTGACTGATTCATCTGGCCAAAATTATATTTCAGTTATAGTTTATATGAAAATAGATATAACAAACAACATATATTTTAATCAGGGACTCGTTTTGCTATGGTGATTTCAAGATATCAATGTTGAAAATTCTATTTCCATAGGATTTTGTTGATTTTTGTAGCACAAGTTTCGACAAATAGCTGTATTTTTTATTTTCAGGTATATTTTTGTGTGACGTTTTACGTACCTACGTCTGATGTGTTATCATTATATTTCGCAGCTTAATTCTTTGCGATTTATTAGGTTTACTTATTGTAGTATCGGTCCCATGTGTCAGCCTTACACGGTTATTTTAGAGCCTTTTTTTTTTTTTTTGTATTGGCAACACTGCTTCACCTCCGGCTCCTAATTAACCGGCCCTTATGGAATCATTGTTCGTTCCCGTGCTCAAGCCTTCGCACGTGTTCCTGGCAATGCTCAAGACTTCATTGTAACGGTCATCTAGTGTTACACAAAGCTCTTAAGCTGAGGAAAAGAATTCGCGTTATTTCATCTGACGAAGAATCCATCGAATTTAAGTAAATTATGTAACAATGTCATTTAACATTGTTTAAAAACTTGTATTCTGCGCGTCTGTCTGCAGATATACTTACTTTATAACCCAATTTGTACTTATTTAAAGTACTCACTTGTCAAATGACACAAATTTGTACCACGCCTGAGGGTAGGTACTCACTAAAAAATATAATATAAAATAATGCTTTACTTAAGCACAACATACTTACTTTATAACCCAATTTGTACTTATTTAAAGTACTCACTTGTCAAATGACACAAATTTGTACCACGCCTGAGGGTAGGTACTCAGTAAAAAATATAATATAAAATAATCCTTTACTTAAGCACAACATACTTACTTTATAACCCAATTTGTACTTATTTAAAGTACTCACTTGTCAAATGACACAAATTTGTACCACGCCTGAGGGTAGGTACTCACTAAAAAATATAATATAATATAATGCTTTACTTAAGCACAACATACATTATTTGTGCCCGGTAGCATTTATGAAATAAAACGTATTCATGATAATATCAAAAATTATACTACAGAACTAAACCTATTTTAAAAATACCCACAAAAAAAAAAAAATACGAACATGGTGAAGTTCTAATCATAGCTTCACCGAACAACCGTGAATCTATCTAAGTCATTCCCGAAAGTTCACCACATCACGAAGAATCGCTTGAAGAGGAGACATGTATGAACGAGGCAGTTCCTCATACGTCGTCGTCGGCACAGAATCCAGTACCTTCGACGTCGGATCTCACAAAGGAGGTACGAGGAGACAGTGGTATTGATGTCGAAATACTGTCATTATTAGGGGAAGTTCCCCAGTCGCAAGATATTTTGGGAGATGAAATTAATAAAAACATATCCGATAGATGGCAGCTCATACTTACCAAGGGTCTCATCAAAGAAACAAAACAGTCCTTGTTACAAGAATATCGGGTACCCAAAAACTGTGAAATGCTATTAACGCCTATCCTCAACCCTGAAGTTAAAGCGGGTATTTCAGAACTGACAAGCAAAAAAGATTTTTCCTTAATGCTTAGTCAAAAACAAATCAGCATTGCTTTGGCTGCATTAGCGCAAACGACTGAGAAAGTCATTACAAAGAAATATTCATCGCAGGATATTCTAAAACCCTTAAGGGATGCAAGCAAATTGTTGTGCGATTCCTTCTACTACCTAACGAAGGCCCGAAGAAATTTAGTTATTAATACTATCAATGCAGAACTAAAAGATACCCTTCGTCAGACCACCAGAGATACATTTTTATTTGGGACCGATTTACCAGAAAAGTTAAGGTCCGCAAAAACTATACAAAAAACCGGAGAATCCCTTAAGCCTTCACAACCATTTATTTCAAACAGAAACAACCAAAATTATAGGATTACTTCTCAAAATTGTTTAAACTGGAAGCCCCCGCAACGGAAGCCTGCTGCGCGGCCCGAAGCGGGGAGACCTCGCCCGGTGCAGCGCTCGGGACCGCCGCCGCCGCCTCCGCCGCCGCGACACACCCCGAACTACACACGCTCACGCTCGCCGCCCAAGAAATACAACAGGAGATATTAACATCTGAGGTCAGTTATTCTGGCCATCTAAAGCTATTTTACAAAAATTGGTTAAAAATAACTAATGATCCTATAATTTTGTCCTGGATTAAGGGATATAAAATACCGTTTATTAAAAAGCCCTTCGGAAATAGTAATCCTGACTCAAGATATAAGCCAGATAAAAATTTTAACGATTTTAAAATTTGCATAGATTACTTGATTCGAATAAAAGCCATACCTAAGTGTACATACGATAGTGAACAGTTTGTATCCGATATATTTTAGTACCTAAACCAAACGGAGACAAAAGGTTCATATTGAATTTGAAAAAATTAAACAAGTTTGTTGAAACCGTCCATTTTAAAATGGAAGGCTATAAAACTGCATCTAAATTCGTTACTGAGCGATGTTTTGTGTCAACTATTGATTTAAAAGACTTATATTTTTTTCTACCAGTTCATAACTCGCACAAAAAGTACTTAAGATTCAAATTCAATAACAAACTATATGAATTTAATTGTCTACCTTTACAAAACTTTTAAAACCTGTTATGGAATTTTTGCGATCACATCAAAAAAATATGATATCAGTTATTGATCTCGACGATATTTTTTGCGTTGGTAAAACAAAGGCAGATTGCTATAATAACGTACTTTTTACAAAGACACTTTTAGAAAGTTTAGGCTTCTAGAGTAATTGTGATAAGAGTTCTTTACAACCCTCAAACACATTTAAATTTCTAGGCTTTGTATTTGATGCCCAAAACATGGTTTTAAAATTACCTCAAACAAAGAGGGTAAAAATAAAACAATCTCTTTTAAAAATCTTCGAAGCAAAAACAATTAAGTTACGTAATTATGCACAATTGATTGGATTTCTCATATCGGCTTGCCCTGCTATTCAATATTCGTGGCTTTATTCTAAACGTCTTGAAAGTATTTAAGTTTATGTGAAAATTCATCATATGAACGACAGATTAGTTTATCATTAAATATCCGGGAAGATGTTTATTGGTGGCTAGACAAAATTGATAATGGTTATGCTAGCTTAAGATCTGATGATTATAAAATTGAAATTAATTCTGATGCATCATTCAAGCTGGGGTGCCTCGAGTAATAACAAGGAATGTTTTGGTTATTGGAAGGAGTCTGAAATGACACTTCATATTAATTAATTTGAATTAAAAGCGGCATATTTAGGTTTAAAAACGTTTGCTAAAGAATTATCTGACTGTCAAATTTTGTTACGCATTGATAACGTAACCGCGATATCTTGCATTAATAGAATGGGCAGCATAAAGTACCCAAATTGAAATGATATGTCAAAAAAAAAAAAAGAATATGGCAGTGGTGCGAAACACGTAAAATTAAAGTATTAGCTTCTTATATTAATACGAAGGACAATTTTTTACCCACGACATTGTCTCGCAAAAAGTTTCTAGATACTGAATGGGAATTAAGTGAACATGCTTATTGTGGTATTAAACGGGTATTTGGTGAAATAGACCAGAAATAGATTTGTTTGCCAGTAGGTGTAATACAAATTGCCCATTGTACATTACGTGGAAAAATGAACCCGAAGCATTTGCTGTTGATGCGTTCACCATCAGCTGGACTAACTATTATTTTACGCATTTCCGCCATTTACCCTCATTTTAAAGACACTTAGAGAAATAATAGATGATAAGGCCGAGGGTATATTCGTAGTACTAAATTGGCCCACACAGCCATGGTTCCCATTATTGAAAAAGATATCTATTTCTAAATCAATTTATTTTGAACCCAATATTAGCCTTCTTCAATCTCCTTTCAGATTGACACACAGCTTACACAAGATACTCGGTTTGATTTCCGTGAAGTTATCAGGCAGGTTTTATTAAATAAATCGTTATCTGTTGATTCTACAGAAATAATGTTATCTTCTTTATCTAGTAATACTTACAAGCAATATAACAGCTGTATCAAGTCTTGTTTAGTTATTGTTCCGAAATGCAGCACAATTACTTGACCTGTTCAGTTCATGTCGTAATTAATTTTTTAACCGATGTTTTTAACAAAGGTGCAAAATACGGAACTATTAATACATATTCTGCCTTATCTCTATTATTTCCGTTAGATAATATATTGATAAAGCGCTTCATGCAAGGAGTCTACAAGCTAAGGCCTACAAATCCTAAATATGAGGTCACATGGGACACAAACATAGTCCTTAATTTTTTGGCTCAAAAAAAAAAAAAAAGCAGACATTATCTTTAATGCACCTCGATAATATAAGTAAATGTAGTGTTGAAATGTTTATTAAAATTCCAGACATAATTAAAACCTCCAAACTACATTCACCCCAACCATTATTAAGGCTCCCTTTTTATAATGAACGTCCAGAGATTTGTCCTGTCCGGTGTATAGAATCATATATTTACAAAACAAGAGAACTTCGTAAAAACTGTAAATATTGATTTATAAGTTATAAAAAGCCACATTCAAAACTATCTTCACAAAGATTAAGTAATTGGATAAAACAGACTCTGTATGAAAGTGGAATCGACACTTCGCTGTTCAGTGCTCACAGCACTCGGCATGCTGCAACATCTAAGGCCAACAAGCTTGGAGTTAATTTAGATACAATTAGAAAAGCCGCTGGCTGGAGTAACTCTTCCAATGTATTCGCTAAATATAACAAAGAAATTATTGAAAATTCTAGCAATTTCGCAACAACTATTTTGAGTGATTTTATGCCTACATAATAATTAATGTAGGTACCTAATTATGTTGTTATATTTTGTATGGAAATTGATTTAATTGCTATATTATAACTAAAAATGGATAATAATTGTTGATCATGTAAGCTATTTTACTTATTTTCTCTCTGAACATCCTACAATAAGTAAACCTAATAAATCGCAAAGAATTAAGCTGCGAAATATAATTGAAGATCAAACGAACTTCTAAGTGAAGTTCGATCAAAATTATATGAGCAGCTTAATTCGAAGCGATTTATAATCACCCTCCCAGTTTAAAACGAAACATATATATTACTTATTTATTTACTGAAAATAAATATCCCAACCCTTATATCTTAATATAAGTAAAATACTTACCTGTGCTTATCGTTTTTTTACCTTACCATGCAATGGTTTATCCTATAAATAGAATAATCCATTACATTTTTATATAATTCGGCTTTAAACAAAATGATTCCAAAAGGGCCGGTTAATTAGGAGCCGGAGGTGAAGCAGTGTTGCCAATACAAAAAAAAAAAAAAAAGGCTCTAAAATAACCGTGTAAGGCTGACACATGGGACCGATACTACAATAAGTAAACCTAATAAATCGCTTCGAATTAAGCTGCTCATATAATTTTGATCGAACTTCACTTAGAAGTTCGTTTGATCTTCAATTATCATCTTGTTAATGTGCTAGGTTAAGTGACTCTTTTCAGACCTAGAACCCAATTGCAGGTCCTATGGTACATTTACTGAAACCTATGTAAAATATGTTTTGAGGCAATATGTTCTTTTTAACAGATGTTCTTGCTCAATTATTAAGCAATAAAAGCGCTCCTTTCTTGATGGAAAGGTAAAAAACTTATTAAATTTTTGATCCATATGGTTGTTTGATCACATATATCAGGTACAGGTGAATCAGGAATTTGCCTACAATTATGCATAACCCGTCATAATACAGACTTCACTGTTGTTATGTTATGTCACACGAAACACAAATTGAGGAGATACTTTTTAAAAGAAATTTTATAAAGTAGGCATTGTAATCAGATTGCCAATTTACAAATGAATGTATTGACACCATTCGTGACACCAGGATCTAAGTCACGAAGCTGCACCTCCTCTTTCTAGCTCTTTCATTGCACGACTTGCTTCTCCTTGCATAGGTAGGTCGCCATATCCCTAATTTATTTATCTGACCAAATACGGTCAAGCGCAGCTTATGCCACATTAATCAGTATTATATTATATAATCATATTATACGCCGGACATTTCTTATTTACTTATTTTCAATAACACAATGTCGCTGTAATCACACGAATTTTATTTGTAAGAAGTCAATTCATTACCTACCTATCGCTATAATTATAATTTATATTCATTCATCGATTCATGGAAATTGATACAATATAGTCCATTATGTTCCGGAAAATGGCAAACGTACGCGCCATATGAATCAGGAGAACCAACTTATTTATTTTATATTTTACACAAAGGCTGCAATTATTGGAAAAATATAATTTGCTAGTAAGGGATAAAGCTAAAACTTTACCAAAAAAAATTACATGCATTTATATTGGTTAGTTACAGAAATATACCCAAAGATATGAAACATTTTGTCTCTGAAGAAATACTCTGGTGTTACATTATTTTTATACTTTAAATAAGGATTATTACACAAATCGTCAGACTTTACGAACTTTTAAAGGATACCAAGGATACAGACGTACACATCTTTAAACTAAAACACTCTTTTACAGAGAAAATATAAAGTAAGATTGTTCAAATAAAGAAAGCTCGTGTATTTATAAATAACCTGTATACATAACCGGATTAGCCTGTGACACGTTATCAGGAGATATTGTAGACGGGGGAGCCAGCGCTATACTGTACATCTTGTGCTGCACTTCGCGCTCATGTCCATACATACTGCTTCTCATCAAAAATTCCTGAAAATATAATAAAGAAAATATTATGAACTATTGCTATGAACGACAAGCAAGTCTCTAGTCACGTATATTTACGTAAAATTGAAATTAACGTGGGTTTCGTCACGTATTAAAATATATATAATTAAAAGCAGTAAAAGACGACAGTCTTTGACGACCACTTTAGTGATGGGGTAAACCTGTCTGCCTCAGACGCCAGTGGTTGCGGGTTCGATTACCGCACGGAACAAAAAAAAAATGTTCCGTGTCTGGGTGTTTATCTATTAATGTATTTATATTCTAGGTTCCCCCCTAGTTCGCTACATGGTATCCCATAACACAAGCTATGCTTACTTTGGGGCCATGTAGTTGGTGTGATTGTCTGGGGATTTTATTTATTTATTTTTATTTATTATTAAAAGAGCCTCTAATACCTTAGCATCTTTGACAGATTTTAACATGGGAACTTGACTGGCTCCGAAAGTTGGCATTCGCGTAGGAACTTCAATAGGCCTACTCATAGCTGCCTGTAAAAAAATACATATTAAATAAAAAAATGTCTTTTACCATATAAATATGCAATTAGCAATGATTATTAACTCTTTAGAATGAATTAGCTAACTTATTTTGACCTCTGCCGGATTGATTGGATGTTGATGAAAAAACTTTATCAGTTTGTATACAAAATACTATACAGTCTATAAATTGGTTCAATAAAGAAATAAATCTTAAATGGGCGGCCTGTACACATGTTGGCATATAGTACAGTTAGAAAAAAAAACTTTTTTTTTTATTCCAAAATAATAGAAAAAAAGTAATTACATAAACTCAAAAACCCGACTGCGCAATAAAGAAGTTTCAACTCAAAAGCACAAAACAAGCACATAAGATTATAAGAGCTTTTAAATAATATAAGCTAACATAATATAAAGTACTAAATTGTGTATTTTGTGATTCGTTCCTAATATAAAGCTTAGATACGTATGTAACACTAAAAATTTTGCGTAACACAAAAAAACAACACGTTATAACCACGTTATCTTCCATGCTGGACTGGAAGCGAAAGAAAAACATAGAATGTGCCAGCTGCTTCTCTTCCCGGGCATACTGTAAAAGTAAGTTAAGGGACAGAGGTTTTTTTAGCGTTTTTACGGGCGATGGGCTGACCCCCGTCACTGTAATAATCTCTATCCATCATTATATAAAAAACAAAATAAAAATTTTGAAAAACCCACGACACGACGGTTAAAAAGTAATTGAAAAAGAATAAAATAATTTAAAATCCCCCGACTAAAATGATTTATGTGACGAGAGATAATTAACGTGAAAAGCATTTTTTAAAAGTTCACTTGATCTCACACAGAGTCGGTCATATTATGAACAACATACTATTCGTTTTCATAGCACTTCCCTACGCTTACTTATTCGGTTCTCGAAGATGTAGATGTCGCAATAACATAGGTATTCAACTCCCTATGAACTTTATAAGAAGAGCAAGAAAATCCGTCTGGGGCTGCCATTGAATGAATTCGTTTTGTAGTTTTATATTGAAATTTAAAATATTGATGGCAGCCCTCGACGGATTTTCTTGCTCTTCTTATAAAGTTCATAGGGAGTTGAATACCTATGTTATTGCGACATCTACATCTTCGAGAACCGAATAAGTAAGCGAAGGGAAGTGCTATGAAAACGAATAGTATGTTGTTCATAATATGACCGACTCTGTGTGAGATCAAGTGAACTTTTAAAAAATGCTTTTCACGTTAATTATCTCTCGTCACATAAATCATTTTAGTCGGGGGATTTTAAATTATTTTATTCTTTTTCAATTACTTTTTAACCGTCGTGTCGTGGGTTTTTCAAAATTTTTATTTTGTTTTTTATTTCAAACTTTTTAAAGAGCATAATACAGGTACTATACATTACATTACACAACACCTCGTTCCTCATCAGCCCTCTAATGTCCCCACCACCGCTGGAAAACCCATGTAGTTATATAATAAGTATTATAATAAGTATTTACAACTCAACATTGCTGTAGGCTCAACTTTGCTGGGGCTTTGTTGTAACGTAACTCGATATCATATTACGTAGAATGGTTTGAGTTGCTACCGTTAAACCTATTTAAGAACATTATACCAATCAAATCCAAAGCGATAATTGAAAACGGCATTCAAATCGGACCAATGGCTTGCAAACAAATATTTACTGTAGCGCCCCCTGGTGAGTTGTTACCGTAACACCTATCTCAGAACATGCGCTAATCAAATCCAAAGCGATCACTGAAAACAGCATTTAAATCGGACCAATGGTTTTGCAGATAAACGGTAACATTGGCTTTTACAAAGAAATGTTTACTGCAGCGCCCCCTGGTGAGTTGTTACTGCTACACCTATCTAAGAACATGCACCAATCAAATCCAAAGCGATTACTGAAAACCGCATTAAAATCGGACCAGTGGTTCTGGAGATAAATGGTAACATTAGTTTGCACAAACACCCTCTCACCCCAAACGCATATACCGTCTCCGTTCCGTCGTGGGTAAAAACCTCCAAATTTGTCAAACGTGACATCAGATGGTTTGATAGCCTCTTGTCTATCTACCCCATAAGGGATACAGGTGTGAAGTTATGTATGTATGTATTATAACCATTAAACATTTTTTTCAGGCAATCGAACCATTTTCTAAAACAGGACTACAGATCTTATCTGAATGCATATTTTCTACGTACTGATGGATCGCCACCACTGCCTCTTCGGATTTGGTAAAAGTGAAACCTCTCATCAAATCTTCGATTTTGGGGAAAATACAGAAATGACAGGGTGCTAGGTCGGGGCGGGGCTATGTGCAGGATGGGCGAAGACTTGTACTTTTTGGGAAGCTAAAAATTAATTTGTTTTGTTGGCCGTTTATGAAGAAACGTTGTAATATTGAGTTATTTTCAATTTTGGTAAAAATAATTAATAGTCATTTATTAAATTAGAGTTTATCAAACTTAAATAAAAATAAACAAATCAAGATCTTTTATAATAGTTTTTATGCATTAACCAATCATAGAGCAATAAAATAGCAGTCTTTATCAAATTAGAAGATTGATAAAGACAATTACGCTTGAGGTATCGACATCGTTGGCGAAATAAAACGATCAACAATGAATCATGGTTGAAACCACGGAGGAAATATATGGAGGAGCTGCCCTATCCAGTTTTCTCTAGGGACTCAAGTGAAGCCAACGGCCGGGGTGCGGGAGGGGTAAGGGGTGAGTTGTGGCCAATCATATCCAAACAGGCGATGACATTAGTCACCTAGTAGCGATTAGTAAGAACCGGTTGAATCATAAGGTTAAAATATTCAAATGAACATCAAAAAAGTTCAGCTATATATATAAAACTAGAGACAGCTTTACAAGGTGTCTCTAGTTTTTTAACGAAATTTCATACGTTCCAAATCTGTCAGAAAAAAACCGCGAAATAAAAGTATTTCTACTTGACGCTAGATAGCGCAAAATTTTTTCGCGGCATTAAAATCCCCAAGGCAACAAATAACAATCTGGAATTTTGGACATAAATAATTGGAAAACAAACAATTTGTAAAAAATAACTATGAATGAAATTATCTTTCTGGTAAGTTAATTTTATTTGGATTGTCAATAATGTAATTCCTTTATAAAAGTATAGAAAAATTACATTTAATTAAATTAAAAAAAAATCATAAATTTTACATCGAGACACAATGGAGGACTTAATTTTTTATAAACATGTACGCGTGTACATACTTCACAGAACTCAGCGACGAACTGACACCAGTGCCTTTATTGTGGAATAGCTTGAACTAGTGGCTGTGACGTCACGACAACCCAAGTTTAAGCTGTGTATCTTTGCGTACATCAGCTCTACTATTTATCTGCTTTGTGGTTGAAACACATCGATACCGAAAAATACCGACAAGGAACATATCCATCAAAATAATTATTTTAACAAATATATACCGACAACGATAAAGGGTGACGGGCGTGAAGTTATAACGATCATATACAATAAAATAATTATAAATAAAAAATAAATATATATAACAATTTATTAAACTCAAATATGTTTTACCTGACCATACGCGCGAGAGCCAGTATAGACGGCTCTAGTGTGCGAGCGAGAGAACATTTGCATTTTCAATTTCTTTCTTTAATGAACCATGTATAAATAATATTTTCCAGACATTTCAAACAGCGGCTTCTAGCCCTCTTCTAGGCAATGCTTTGGATGCAATGATTTGGAAAACAGACAAAGGATGTAAACTATGTTAATGTTTTATTCTATCTAAATACTAAACGAACCATTACAAAAATAATTCGTTTACCGTAACTTTGATACTGAGAAAGCATTACAAAAATAATAAAATAAATAAATAGCCTGGACTTCAATTTCCCATAAATTTTGGACCAAAATCTGGCCACTTCCAGAGCATAAGTGGTAGCCAGGTTTAGGTCATTTTGTGTGCAACAAAACTCAAGAACAATATCAGGAATTGAAATCTGCAGTATTGTGTTCATATATTATGGAGATCACGCCTAACATTTGGTCCCCTCTGAAGTTGTAGCAAGGCGTTTCGCGAAGGTGTGTCACATAGGCATAGGGGACTAGATGTTTAACGCGATCTATACTTACTCGTCGCGGAGTGTTTGCCGAGCTTATATAATTTGCTGTACGTATTGGCCTCGGATCTCCTGAGCCTGAACCTCGTCTTGGACCTTTACTACTTTGACACTCCTGACTGGAAATTTATTAAAATAATTCAAGTAAGAGGGCAACTAGAAACAAAATTTATAAGAAAAAATACTGTTGCTAGTACTTATTACTATTTTTTATAAAAAAAATGGGATTTTTTTCTCATCCATCCACAAGAAATCTATGCACTCGACGCTTGATACAGACAGTTTGTTTTTCACGTTGGCGACCCGTACCAATTCCTGGCATTATCGAATCGATTTGTTCTACTTCTTCAGTTGGACACCTAGAATTAATCAACCTTTCCACCGAATGTAATGTAAGTAACCGCAGAACAATGTACGTATAAAAAAAAACATGAGATAAACATGAGAGAACGGGAGCATTGCTTTGTAAAGCAATGCCAGTCTGCGGAGATACCTCTGTTCTAATTATTTCCAACTATACAGCTTTGTTGTATTCCTGATAGAAGAGTAGGATTTACCAATTACTGGCACTACTGGCACCTTTGGAAGTTATTTAGAAGTTGGCAACAACACTGCTTCAGGGCCGGACCTTTCCATTATTTTACTGTTTTTTTTTTGTGAGTGAGTAAGTAAGTTTACTAGGTAAAAAGAGAAAAATCTAACACGAAATACTGTCAGAGCTAAATTCACAAGTTAATAAATTCAATGAATGCAAATATTAATTCATGTTCTTTAAAAATTTTGTGTTGAGAGAAATTAATTTAAGTATTCTTAATTTAGGTAAATATTACAACCTTTATTTACCTACATTAAGAATACTTAAATGCCAAATGAACATTGTGTAGCATGAAAATGGTTTTAGATGCCACACAATGTTCTATGAACTTTTGGTTACATAATCAAACATAATAAAGCTGAAGTTTGTTTGCTGGGATTCTGATTTAGAATAGCTTAGAATAGCCAAACCACCCCTAGATAAGCGTGTCGTGAAGGGCGACTAATCCGCGGGATCCCTGCTTGGTGGTAGGATCTAGTCAAGGTCCGACTGGCTAGCGACCACCTTTCATATAGAATCTGCCGTCAAATATTACCGCTCCAGCGGTGGTGAGTTCCGGCAATACTTTATGAAGAGCCAGTTCTTTCCTAGCCCCGTGTGCTTTCATCTTCACTCACCATCAGGTGAGATTGAGGTTAACGCTGGCTTAGTCCTTAATAGAAAAAAAATGCTCACATTTCTGCATTCATTTCATGATATTCTCACCGGAAGAAAAACCGCGCATGGTGTGTACCTATTTATTTATTTATTTAGGGTTATAAAGTAGGCCTCGATATACACCAAATTTTGGCCACGAAGCATTTTCTAAATATAATTTATCACATTCTTTATGACCTTTGTATTTTGAGAATTTAAACAAATAGTATAAAATTATAATAATAAAATGCTTGAGTACAACTATAAACAAAATAAATTACTAACCTTCTTATATTAGTCATATGGTTTTTGCTAGTTAGTGTAATGTGCCAGTCACTTGGCTTTTTCTTAGGAGCTAGAACAGAAATAGTTTGTAAATTTTCATGTTGCAAACAAAATTTTTAAGCCTTTAATTATGATAAATAATAATACTAACCGAATCTACAATTGAGCATAAAATATTTGAACAAAAACCACACGGCGAGCTACATCTCGAACAACGCACCGCCAATGACCACAACTCGTTGTAAAATGTATCGCTCCAATATTTACAACTTCTGAATTTATCCCAGCAAGATTTTAGATCAACAGATGAACTACTATAAGTTATTTCTTCTGGAGCTGTACACCTTTTGATAACGGAACCCTTTAATTTGGTCATCGATAGTTTCGATTCCACGGTCAAATCGCACTGTGTTATAAAAGTTTCCTCGTCTTCGTCATTTATGCTGATATCATCTGATTATAAAAAATAACAAAAAGTTAGAGGAAGCAGGAATGTGTTATCCGAATTCACAAGTTCTATTTTCATTGGCGGTACGTTGGCAATTTGTATATCTTACTTTTTGATCAGCAAGATATGCTAAAATTATATTTATTGAAAGTATCATTTGAATGTTTGTTATTTTACCTAAGAATGAAGAAAAGTATATATGGGGCAGTGGTTTCATATAAGCAGAGATCTGATCTATTCCCTAAGTGATTTGATCAAATCACGGAGGATGTTAAAATAACAACATAATTCTATCATTTTCCTAAACAAATCTAGTGCTTTGAACAGAAGGCACAATTGATTTAGTGAAATGACAAAAATTACGAAAGATTTGGTCGTAATGGCCTAACCAGACGACGACGACGAGAACCGTAGCGAGGTGGACTAGTTGCGTTTCATATAGGCCACAAACGTGCGCGAGCCGAGCGAGCGTTGCCGCGGTAGCAGCCGGCGAAGCGCTTTAGAAGCTATAGTGTCAACCGACATGGTCAAAAGTTTGAAAATTGGATTATCTGCGTCTTATCAATCGTCCTTTCGGTAAAATGAAAATAATGAAAACAAAAATGTGGCAATACGTTTTGGGGATATTGAAATTAGCAT
Organism: Stenoptilia bipunctidactyla; assembly: GCA_944452665.1. Taxonomy (NCBI): domain Eukaryota; kingdom Metazoa; phylum Arthropoda; class Insecta; order Lepidoptera; family Pterophoridae; genus Stenoptilia; species Stenoptilia bipunctidactyla. Next base: position 16,661,839 of record OX101741.1, read on the forward strand.
GTACTAAAACCATTCGGATTAAATAACCACTATGTTAACATCCTCCGTGACTTCATGAAATCACTAAGGGAATTGATCAAACCTCTGTTTTTATCATATCACTGTAACTATATAAGTAATTCTGAATTAACTTTAGAAACAGGTTATTTACCATGCTTTCATTTAATTTACAGTTTAGTTTCAACGATTCATCATATTATATAACAGACGTTCTTAACCGGATTTTATGTGACCAAGGTGCTTGAAAAAGAAATGTAATTTAAAATATAAAATAAAATGAAACGTGCGACAAAATCCACCAAGAAGTTATATATTATCACGGTATCCCTTAATTGATGGCTTGCACAAAGTATTTTCTTTTCATGAAAACTACATTAAGCTAAAGTACGTCATGCCCTAACACGCACAATAGATCGGAACTGGTCCGTTATAGACATTTTAACCTGAATGTGTGTGATTTAAAGTGTGGAGGTCCTTCAAACGTATATACATTGTGTCCGCGCATGTAGTAAAAGGTATTTTAGAGCCGTACCTATGAACAATTTCATGGACGAAAATACCCCATTTAGTGGGTTAAATCTAAAACCCTGCCATTCTGTAGCTACTTTTATTTTTACTTTCGTACAATTCACCTTAAATGTAAAACAACGGCTGTTTAAGTTCTGCGTCTTGCAGGCGCACAATTATTGGTGTTTTTTGAAAGACAAATGTGTAAAGTAAATAATAACATAAAAAAATTGCAAACATCTGATTTTATTGTAATTGCTGAAGGGACAAATTTTATTTTTTAAGTATTTTATGGACATCTGGGCGCATTATTCAGAAGTTTTACGAAAACTACATAGTTAGCTAATGTCTTTTTTCTTATCCTATTACAATATTTGAGTTGCCTAATGTAGCTGACGTGCTATTACCGTCAGTATAGTAAATAAAAAGCGTCCCATTCATATTTTATAAAAAAAAGGTATCACGTGATGTGAATCCATTCTACCATCAATTGACGCCGTCGATTGACGGTCGATCCATTAGTGTGGTAACAGCCTTAGACATCACAGTACTACCACCAACAGTCAAATTTAATAAATACATTACTATTGGTAACGTAAAGTTATAATAAAACACTTAACTACTTATTTGCAGAGATATATTACACTGTAGGAAACATTTACATTTATATTTTACATTTACATTTTAAGGATCAGGGGGTTGCAAGAGGAGAGGAGGACCTTTATGCCGGTTGGCCCGGGAAGATTGGAAGGAAGGATATCGTAAGGCGGGTACTCATTAGCGAGCTGTAACCGTAACTGTTGCATGCACTGTAACCAAAAAACATAATGTGTACGTTGGTTTGCGAACGTGAATGTGACAGAGGTGCTCATCAGGAAGTGATGAGTCGAAGGAAGGAGGTGATTCAGCATTGTTTAAAGGGGGACTTGGCCTACTCGTTGATGTTGTAAAACAAGGACATAGAACCATCAATGATGGGGACACAGCCAGGATATTCTTTGAATTTCCAAATAAAATAGCAAATATAACAACTGAAGAACTCATCTACAACTTTGCTGTGACTCTTACATCTCGAGAACACATAAATAAATAAAAAATTAAGGAGTGTACATCGCAGACTGCTGAGAGGTTCGTGGAGTTTTATGGTTGGTCCAATTTTTTCTTTCGTCAAATCCATTAATTTCAGCACTAAGACCAACGACGGATGCAAAGAAAACAAAAACCCGCTTTGTGGAAGTATGGGATCTGCAAAATCTTCCAAAAGAATGTGAAATTGAGTTCTGCGACGTGTCTCATTTAGAATTTAAATGCAGTCCCTAAGCACTTACCTATATTCATTAAATTTGTATTTATTTGTCATCTATATTATATCCTTCTGAAGTACCTTCACATAATAAAACACACATTAAAAATACCAAGTGAAAATGTCTATGAAGGCTCAGTTTTGATCTACTGTGTCACGCTTAGCTTCAACATATATATAGCGTTCGTCTTGCACATCATGCTCGGTCTCTAAGATCATTTATAATGCTAATATCATGTTTCCTACATTTCTTGGGATATCTATCTAACAATAAATAAGGGAAATAAGCTAGAGCGAATGACAACAATTTTCGTAGAAAAATCTGCCATTAAAAGATGGCGTCCGCTAAACACGTTAAGCTACGCCAAAAAGGCGTTTTGGTGCTATTAATTTTAACAGTTTACTGGCTGAATCTTCGTTACGCAAGACGCTTAACTTTATTAGTTTGCTAATTATATTTTAGGATCGTTGTCAATGTCGATGCTAATATAAAGGTTACGTACCTTCTCGAAATTTCGACGCTTGAGGACGTGTTGGTGATGCTATATCAGATCTCGTTTGCCGTTTCAAAGGTGGTGGTGGAGAAGGACTTTTACTATATACAAAAGCTCCACTTCTTGCTAGCTTCATTGATTTTGAGTATATACCATATTCGTGCACTGGTATTTTGTCTGCGTCCTTGTAATTTCTTTTTCTGTCAATAAAAGTTTATTTACTTTACTTAAACGTTTTATAAGTTCAATAGCCTTAAAACATTGAAATTAAAACTGTGAGGTGGAAAATTTTAATTTATTTTTCGTTTCTGAATATTTGCATGATCCCTGTTCAGATTTTTATACCTTTTATGAAAACGTAAAACGCAGAAATATTTATTTATAGGTACCTATTATCGCGAACTTTCTCGACCTGGCATTTTATCTTGGTTGGGCCTGAATTCATTTGCTCACTGTGGCAAATGCTTTTTTTAATGTGCTATCAATAGGGCTTTTGAAAATTTTCCAATATTGATACGAAACCAGGCAATATTAAATGAGTTATTGTCTCAACGATACAGACAGATTACTTAAATATGATTATGTGGCGTCGCTCGCTTAGTGATCTTTTATGTGGCATGCAAAAGATCGACATTATGTGGACATAATATGCCAACTCGCAGAGCGTTTACCAATGATTTATCAATAAAGCAGCTGTTAGTAATGAATTAATATCACCTTCATTCTAACCTACATGATGATTCAACCTTGTTCAAGTATGTAAATATGTATTAGTGTTAAATGCATAGTATTAACTATCGTGATATTTCATTGCTAGTATCTACTAGGTGTTCTTTTTGATATCCCATAACTTAAAGTTTTGTTCCTTACTATAAAATAATATTTTTGTCAAAGAATAAGTATGTGGCTCGAAAGTGCATACTTTCCAAGATATCATCAATCTTAATATAATCTATACTAATAATATAAAGCTGAAGAGTTTGATCTTTTGTTTGTATGTATGTTTGGTTGAACGTCCTAATCTAGGAACTACTGGTTTGAATTGAAAAAATATTTTTGTGTTCAATAGTCCATTTATCGAGGAAGGCTATATAACATCACGCTGTGACTAAAAGGAGCTAAGTTACAAAGGAAAATGTTGCGAAAACGGGGAAAATGGCTCTCAATTTTGGGAGCTTCCATTGCGTACGCTGCGTAAACGGTTTAAGTAACACAAAAATAATGTATCACCGAACTGTTTCTCTTTAAAAGTTGTATATTTTTTTTTATAGGTTCTTGCACAAAACCTGTGTGAAACCGTGGATAACAGCTTTGTTGTAATCATGTGACTCTGTCTGTCTATCTATCAGAAACGCATTTACAGCTAAACTACTGACTCGATTTAGACGAAATTTAGAATAGTGTAAGTTTGAACTTTAAGGAGGATTATTTAATATTATTTGTCCAACTACGATAAATGATATTCACGCGGACGAAGTTGCAGGCAACAGCTAGTGAGTTCATAAATTATCACCCTTGTAAAATCTCTTTAACATTCATTCAATAGACGCGTGTCACTGAAGCCATACAATAAACAACAAAAACATTTTAAACGTTGAGGAACGTTTCATACAATGTACAACGCAAAACGTTGCGAACTGTACCTGTGCATACCGATAAAATAAGGGATAGAAAATGCCACGTTGTCATACTTCGCATAAAGGTGTTTTACTTAAGATGTTTTGACTTAATTGAATTATTTTGTATGAAAAATAAAAACAAATAAAAAAATATTCCCATGTTATTTGAATCTATTACATGGTCCCATTAATACCCTAGAGTTATGGAAAATCAACAGGAACACCTTGTATATAGTAATGAGATAGGTTCCAATCGACCTTAAGGTATGATATGGGCTTAGATGAAGTGAAGTATTCATGAAGATTTTGGACTCTCGCCCTGCTCAAGCAGTAAGCCAGTTCATGCAAATATAAATAGGGATCTTACCATAGTGGTCTAATCAGTCTATAATTCAACATATTTAGATAGTAATGCAAAATGTTCACCTGTTCATTACCTAAAAAAAACTCCTTGTTTCAACAGCCAAGCCTCCATTTTCTCAAGCCAACCCTAGCAATAGAAACAAAAGCTTCATTATTATTATTTAAATATCTACATAATTTAAGTTAAAGTAAAATTTTAACCATAAAGCATTATGTGACTATGCGACCTAAAAAGCATAGGATCAAAGTAGTAGCCAAATTCACATAAGTAGTAATTGAAAAGTCATTAAAAAAATTGGACTGAAGCATAGCTTAGAAAGCTCCGAATAATGAGATGGCCACTAGTTTGAGCTGTCACAAACATTTCTTGAGCCAACAAATCCACAAACTAACTATATGTAGTTTGGATTTTTCTGTTATAACAGCGGTTATGAGAAATTAATGTTCGGCAGTCACCTATCCTTGTACCGGCTGGAGTGAATATTGTTTAAATACAGACAAACAAACATAACTTCAAGCCTGTATCCCTTATGAGGTAGACAGAACACAAGAGGTATATACCATTTGATGTTTAAATATTGTTTAACCTTCTCTACGAATAACGTACTCAGGAGCCACTACGTCACGACCCATTCAATTGGTGAGTTTTATATTCAACACAACTACCTACCTACGCTTTCAAGTAAGGCCGGTTGTACCCACTCAAGCATTTCAAGACTCCTCAGATACATCCTGCTAAGGCATGTTTTACGCACCTGCTGCTGTCCTATAACGGAGCCAGGCCTGCATATTCGCATCCACGCGATTGCTTCGCGGGCAGTCATATGATAGTGCTTTATTAAAAAGCAGCCAATCAGTGATCCAGTGCGCCCTAAACCTGCCTGAACAATTATATTATTAGTATCTACTAAAAAAAGAAAACTGACTGTAATGAAAATTATATACCTTAAATATTCTCAAGAACTCATTATTTCTAATAACTTTACCCAGGCTGCAAACATTGCCGTAATTATTCCGGCCCTTATGGACAATCCTGGTCTAATGGAAATTTATACAAAACCTTACTTGCGAAACCGACCTTTAGTGTAAACCGTATGAAAATCTGATCACCATTTTTTAAGTTATGGTGTCTATACTCACGTGAAATAACCTTTTTGCTTTGTAAAGGGACTTTTTTTGTTTAGCTAGTGACCACCAATCGAATAAAGTCTGCCGAAGAATCTCAGTATTTTGATAATCATGGGTTTTTAACTTAAGTTACGAGAAAAGCTCATGGTTATATAAGGAGCTAAATGCGATGAAATTGTAAATTTTCGGGACTCATACTACAGATCAGTAATTTAACTTTTAAGTATCTTACAACATTATTATCTTATATAAATTTTAAGTACCTTAACGGTCTTTTAGTCTTTTGATCTAAGTTCTATACAAAAGTCGTACTCACGTATAATTTTATAATACTGACATTTCAAGCAAAATAAGTGTAATATTTTCTTTAAAAACGTTTTTATTTATATTTAGTTATTACAGTTTACACTTTGAGGGCTCTTCGATAGTGCGTCTGTATAATTATGCCTTGCTAGATTTTAGAATCTTGGTGGCTCGATGATGCAATCGATTTTTTAGAAGTAAAATTCTTAAAACAGCCATAAGTAACTTCAATTGAAAATTTCTGTCATAGTGCATTACGTTATTCCCAAATTGATGAGCAATGTAAAAAATTGTGATAAAAAATCCTGAAAGTTTATTTATCATCATCATCATCAACTGCTATGAATGTCACCCAAGTGGAGAAAAGTTTATTGAGAACGTCAGAAACCATTGCGCCAAAATTACGTCTGATAGACCATTTAGAACGCTGCATAAAACAATGAGCTTAAGTTGCCCTCCAAAGCATGTTAGTCGTCGTGGTAAATGAATGCTCGTTGGTCGCCCACCCTTCTTACCCGCATGCAATTAGCTCCGCATAGGAGCTAGTTCGCCACGACGACTTCTAGTTTTGAGGTTATTAACGTATGCTAAATCTTAAAAAACCAGTCATAACCTTGCAATGTACTGCAATAGCACAATTGGCTTCTTCGCTTATCTGTAGGAACTTCAGTAAAATATGCCGTGGTGGACAGGTGCCGTCCGGGAAAAACAGGTCATAATGCATTATTCCGGCATTACAAAATCTGTCGGAGAATTTTATAATATACTTAATTTTTTTACACATTATTTACTTTTACAACAGCATTATAATTTAAAAAAGGAGACTAGTTGTGGATCTGGATATAAGTTGAGGATAGTTAGCTTAGTATCGTTTTCTTTACTATAAGTATAACAAGGTAGAGTTGGCAAAGAATAGCCCTACCGCCATTGGTGCCGTAGATAGTTACTACTCGAATTATACAGCACCTTGTTTTAGGATACCTCATGGGTCCGCGTGGCTCGCGATCACATGTCACATAAAGATCACGCAGAATAACATCACAAATTGATTCCGCAGGTCTCGCAGGTTACATTGAGGTCAAACGTGGACTCTGTTACAGATTTTACAGTGTACGAAAATCTACAGCCCAGATCGGACTAAGTTCGCTAGTCTAGGATACCCCGAAATAACTATTCAATTTCTATAACACACTATCAAACACGCAAAAATTAAAGCCATTATCAAGTATCAAGTTAAGTATTAATCCGTAACAGACCCTGTGACAAGATGGCAATGCTCGCTCCTTCCCTGTCGTTTTATCTGGAACACAGCAAAGCTGTTTCGTTGTTGTAACTAGGACGGTGATCCTTACGCAGAACGCTTCATAAAGCGGTTATTGCAGTTAATTACGAAAATATTATGTTGTTACCATAATGTAATGTAATTACGACAATACTTACACATTGGCATCGTATTGGCTCTTATTAAGCCTTATAACAATTTTAACATCATTATCCAAAAAATATGATATGTACATCTCTGGTGGGTGATATAATGTATAGCTGAGATCCACAGGGCCGATGAAAGCTAGAAACTTTCCTGAAAATAAAAATAGAATATTTGTGTGCTTGATGATTTACCTTGGTAAAAAGAAACCTTATTAGCAAGCGCTTAAGAACTTAAGTACAGAAGCTGTTTCAAAATTAAGTAAGTTATTTAGTTGGAAAACGAATGGTTGCCTATGTTTAAAGTGCGTGTCTGTTCAAACGCTAGTGGCTTAGTATTAAATTATTGTTGTAGTGTGTCTATGTTTAGAATGACAAAAGGGCTGACAGCTCGAACAGCCTCCGTGCTGCATTGGTAGAGTGATCGCCTGCGATGTAAGAGGTCCTGCAGACCCTGTTCTCGAGTCAGTTGTATGCGTATTGTTAGAATGGCAGCCTGTTTAAAAAACACCTTTATACACTGCTGAACTAACTGATACTGACTATACTGATTTCCAAAAAATTATAAGTCTATAAGGCTAAATTAGTATTATTTACGTAAACAGAAGTCGTCGTGGCGCCGTGGTTACCGTGTGTATCGTACGATATTACAGGTTAAGCAACGTTCGGCGCGGTCGGTACTTGGATGGTGACATTCATTTCTCACGACGAATTTTTGATACTTTTATACCGTAGTCGTTAGGATTCGTCAGAAACCATTTCGGCGCCCTGAAAATTCTGACATCCACCACCCAGCACTGGGCCAGCTTGGTGGATTATGGCCTGATACTCATGCCCTGCAGTGGGCTCATTACAAAGAGTAGTGATGATGATGACGTAAACATATGCGACGTGCGTACAATTAAAGGATTCTTTGCTAAGCATTACATAGGAATAAAATAAGTTTATAACAGTGTGTACAGTTATATGTGTTATAACAGTGTTATAACATGTGTTATAACAGCACGGTACGGCCAGATCTCACGATGACTTGTGGTGCTGCAGAGCGCACGTCAAGGTATACACTGTCGTTGCGGTTTGTTAGAAGCTTAGGATCTCCAATGATTGTATGATAATGATGAAGTTTAAAAATAATTCAAAGTAAGTACCTGGTACAATCCAGTTTAAATCTCCACCTTGAATACGATCTAACCTTTCATAGTCGTCAATGTCAAAATCATGAAAATTAAAGAAACCAACATCTCTTGCTCGTTTAATGGCATTCAAACAGTCTAGTATCGTAATTGTAAATGGAGAATTAGCGGGTGTAGCGTCTTGAAATGGCCTGTCGAAGAGGACACGAAAATGTATGTAGGTATATGAAAATTTATGAGTTATGTTAGGCAGTCGACTTCAAAAGTGGAGGCATAGTGGCACATAGAAACAAGGGTTACAATTTCCTGCACGACCATTGACTGACTCACAAACACTTTCATTTAAGATGTTTGTTTCGAACTTAGCCTCAATGTTTGACTTCGACCAAAAATGTGCCGTACTAATAAAGATGCAGGTTAATATGTGTCAACGAGACCGCGTTAGCAACAAATTATCCGCCCTGCAGTGTTCATTCATATGAATGGATTTAGATAAATGGCGGGTATGATCGGCTTAGAATTACCGGCCCTATAAAAGCGTGTCGTAAAAAGGGAGTTTCTGAAGTGCCAGCAGGGCTAGCATGCGAGCATCGCTAAAGACTCGAATCGACAAGAGAAATGTTATTTTATCATCCTATCATGTTGAATAACTTGCGCACCATATTGATAGAATTACTCGATTTGATACCATGATTAAGACTACAGAACCAAAAATGCCATATTCTTAAAAAATACATACTTATAGTGCCATATTCTGATAAAATACCGAAAAAAACCAAATTTATCGATGTCGATAGTCGCATGCTTGCTCCGCTGGTCCTTCTTAAACCCGTGTGCCGACATGTTTGACCTTCAGCAAAAAAAAATCGTTTCGCGCGCTTCTGCGATGGTGCCATTTATTGGACGGCGCTGAGAGTTGTGCTGGCTTTATAAAGCGATTTTTGACATGACTTTACTCTTAAAATCCTTTATAACATATCCAGCTATGTACACATACACCGTAATGTTTGTGTGTGGCAGACTGGGTGGTATACATAATTCTGTTGCAGACTGTACTATTTCTTTGTAAATATATAGATAGTTCATTGCTTATGTTACAAAATGGTTATTCATCTTGTCAATGGTACTGTGTTGTCCGATTCTTTTAGGTATCTTAATATCCGGTCATCGACTTGCAAACCCATTTCGAAAGCTACTTCTAACACCATGTCTATTTCATCAGGTGGCAGTTATAGCAGTTCCCAGTAGAAGAGAATAATTCGAAAAAAATCACATTCAATCTGTAAACACTGAACTGATATTACTATAGCCATAACAAAAGGATTGATTCTTGTTTAAGATTTATTCTCACAGCGCGCGTCAAGCCTTGAATTTATTTATAAGTGCTAGACGAAGTATAATGCACCCAGCCTAATGCAAAAAAAAACATGTTTATGAACACAAATATTAACCCTGCGCGGGGATCGAACCTGCGACCAATGGCGTCTGAGAGATGAAAGTATTAAAAAAGTTAAGAAACTTATGTTTCAAGCGTGTAATAAGGCTGCAAATCCGAAATGTAACTTACTTGTAGGTCTGTCCTTTTATAACGAGGGGCTTAAAAGCATCCATTGGTTGTAGATTTAAATACAAAACACCGTAACAACCCATTAGAAATGCGGCATTAGCTTTTTTCTCCGGCTCATTAACAGTATAGTATACTATGACTTGTAAATTCAAATATCGCTTTAGTTTTTCATTTAACATTTTGCAAAATCTATAAATACACCCAAGGTTCAAAGGCCCAAAATCTGAGTAAAAGTTATCGTATGTCAGCTCATCATCTGTACAAAAATAGTAGGTCGATTCTGTTGACTGAAGCACTTTTCCTGGTCTTATGACCGAGAAATAAAGCACATTTTGTATATACTCTGCTGTAAACACAATATCAGAACTCCTAGACATATCTATCAAAAACTTGTACAATACATTATAAATTAAATAAAATAAAAAAAACTTAGCACACAACCGTAGAAATAATATAAATTCACATTTAGTAAATAAAACTCGATCGATAAGAAAACATTAATAGAAAGACATTTACTTGACAAATAATGACGTCTGTTTTATTTTTCTATTCAAAAAGTTTTATATACCTTTTTACACCAACTCGTAAATGATGTACCTTATGGGTACAAGGACACAACAATATATTGTGAAAACTAGCTGAGTGAGAGGTTCCAAGATCTACTTTAGTCCTGAGCAAGATGTCCCACCCAGCATAGCTTACCATTTTGGTAGAAACCAGTACGAAGTACGTAGTTATTGTAATTTGAACTATTTTAAAAGGTAGAGGTTGAGTAAACGAATTTCTTGTTACTATTTTAAACTTAAAATATTTTTTTAACTTCACGCCAATTTTTTGTATGGTGTACTTTCAAACATAACATAATAAAAAGTAGGTATAGCTGTTGGTATAAGGGGTACCTAATAGTTTGGACTCTGGTTTTCAATTAGGTTTGTACTGAAATATATTTTGTATTACAGGAGTTCAGAAAATAGAGTAAATAAAAAGTATGAGATATATCCTAAGCTCAAGAAAAATAAAATAAGATATACAAACTAAAAATATACATATTACCCGTTCCCGTGGGAATTAGACACTTTGTAGACAGGAAACGCACAGCATTTATTCCATAAAATATAATTTTCTTTACATTTATTGTAAAAATTGTAGCACCAACATTCAAAATCTTGTCATGTATAGTCTGTCATTGATTCCGTCTAAAATTCTTTAATGCATAATGCAGTTGTTTACTGTATTAAACGTCCAAATCCGTTACCAATATTTTAAAATTCGATGCAGAAATTCCATAAATAAATACATCAGGATATCAACAAGTTTAAGCATATAATTAACAAATTGCGTAGTCCTTGCTTAATAATATATTCCCACGGAAACGGGTAATATGTGTCTTTTTGTATATCTTATTTTATTTTTCATATTATTTCATAATTATTATTTACTGTAGAGTATACCAAGGAACATTATACTCGTATACCTACCTAACTGTGTATTTTAAAATAAGGTATGGAAGAGCCCTCTAACACAGTCATTCTGAACTAAACAGAATGACTGTGTTAGAGCTGATAACCCTGTAAAACTTGTTTTTATGATAAAGTTGTTATTATTATAGCATGAAACATCTTATTCCTTGTGCTGACGAAGTCGCGAGTACCAGCTAGTCTAAAATAAAACAAACGTTGTATTAAAAACAAAGTTTTCCGTGCACTTTTTAAAAAAATATCTATAACTCTCTGACTATCCAATAAAGTAAAACAATCAGCATTTCATTGCACAGATGTAGAAAAATATGCGAAAGCAAAATCACAAACCTAATTGTTTTATTCCTCCATACAAAGTGCTCCTATTTTTAAGACACCAACTTTTCGTTGTTAAAATCAAAAATTTCCAACGAGGGGAATAAACTTGTCTGATCGTGCGATCAGACCATGATCAATAGATTATAAGTGACTTGAATGACAAATCATTTTTTTTTATCTATTCTTATAGAATTTTAACATCACAGTTTTTTATGAACGGCATCTTTTACAGAAATTTGCATCATTTTTTCTTAATCTTTACCAAAATTCCTCATTATTAAATACTACTATTAATCTGTGTTCATAATAAAATCGTTCCAATATTGTAGAAACAATGTAAAACTATTTATACGAACGCAGCTTATTAGTGTTGTTGCGAATTTATCGACTTGTTTATTTAAATAATAATTCTATATGTAGATTTTAAAATAGTTCATTATTACATACTTCAAGATTATTAAAATGTGGTAATTGTGAATATTTAAAAAATAGGAACTTATAAATTTTACTAGTCTAGAGTCGGTATTATAAATACCATTAAGTAATTAATATTATCGGAAAGGGACATTGTGTCCGAAACGGCTGCAGCAGAAAAGTTTGCAGTTGGACGTATATGATCATGTCATGCTAGCTCAATATTTAGTGCCACGAATTCATGGTAAAAGTCTCAAAAACTCTTCACATATACGCTCACAGCCGTGCGTTAAAATCATCGCAAAATTGACGCAGCAGCTAGCTGCTGCAATAAGTATGGAGGACCGAATGGGTTCCCCAAAATAGTAGGTGCTTTACAACTGTTACGGCGGCGGAGCAGCGCCTTGAATGTGGATATCGTAGCGTAAACGCCGCGAGAAGTTGATGCAAACCTTTTCTCGCACACCAAAATACCAACATAAAACAGACCCCCCGAAAACTGTCAATAGTCACGCGCACGCCTGTTTACTGCGCTTCATGGCAACAAATGGTTACTTAAATATAATTATGGAGTAAATAATAAGAAATAAAAAATCCACGTTTAGTCTATTTACTTTGTTGTTTTCTTTAGGTACTGTCGATATGGGTTATTCTTTGATTATTAAGTTAATCTGAAATGAACACCGTATAATTCGGAAACAAATAATCATTGATTGTAATACTTTTAAAGTCAACTAAAAATTACAGTCGATTGATTGTCGATGAACTCAGAATTGTCGATAAAGTTGCCATGTCATATGCACTGCCCTAGTCTTTTTCTATTACGCGAGGTAAAGTGTCAATCGTTTTGGTGTCCGAAATAAATAATCTTTAAATATTTCACGCATCTTTTACTATACAGTGGTTATATTTATTCAGTGAATATGTGGAATAATCAATGTAATAATGTGTTACTTTATTTCAGGTGCACCGATATATTTAAATCATGGCAGATGTTGAAGTGTGAGTTCTTAACTTTTTTATTGTTTACATCGGTGTTGTAGTATTTTTCTATTGTCTTCTTAAGTTTCTTCAAGAGTTAATTATTCTTTAAAATTGTTAGTTATCCGTTCTAAGGCTTCAAAAAGAAATAATTCTGATTGAACTTTTTTAGTTTGTTTTAGTTTTGAGGTTATATCAAATTACAAGATCAACATTGTTCGACAAGAAAGTTTAAATTTATTAATAATTCTATGGTTATTCGTTTCAGTGAGGTCCCCGTCAATCCCGTCCTCAGCGGCGGTAGCATGGATGTTAACACAGCTCTTCAAGAAGTGTTGAAGACTGCCCTTATCCATGGTGGACTAGTCCATGGTCTCCACGAAGCCGCTAAAGCTCTCGACAAGTATGTATCTTTCTTATCCGTTTATTTGTTGATGTGGCTGTCAAAGCTCAGAGGAATGTTTGGGCAGTAGAAGTAGAACTTAATATTCATACTGTTTGCGACTGTTCTAGTTTCAAACCTTATGGAAATATCGAATAATACTAGTCTATTGTTGGATTTATTTCTATTGCCAACATTACTGCACACGCATAGTACCTCATTGCTTGCATTTCAAGATTGTGGCCTCCCAAGTGTGCAACATATTCTTTCTATAGATGTTTATTAAAACAATGATTTCAGAATGCTTCTTGTAATAAAAACAATGTTACTTTACAGGAGGCAAGCAGTGCTTTGCATCTTGGCCGAAAATTGTGATGAAGCTGCATACAAGAAATTGGTCCAGGCTCTTTGCAATGAACATCAAATTCCTCTTGTTAAAGTGAGTACATATTATTTAAAAGTATCTTATCTAGGATAACTATAGTAATTCATATATTATGTATATTGTTCCGGTTGACACAATATGTACAGAGACCTAAGTGTTGGTGGTGCTGTCACCCAGTGCTACAGGGATATGGGTGCAAGGCACAGAGCTCATGCACATTCTATTCACATCATCAAAGTTGAGGTAATCAAGGCTGCAGCATGCCGTCGGCCACAAGTGAAACAGTTCCACAACAGCAAGATCAGATTCCCTCTACCCAAGCGTGTCCATCATTACAAGAAACTTAACACCTTTACCTACAACAGGTCCAGCACATACTTCTTGTAATTTTAAGATATAATATCTGACAAAATAAAAACCATGTGAATTGGGATTGTGATTAAAAGTAATGTTGATAGTGAGAATTTTGAAATCTTAATATATAAAACTCTTCCGTTACTGACTGAGTGTCTGAAAGACAATGCACAGCCAAAAGTACTGGCCGTAGAGAGCTGGAATTTGGAACATACAAACCTTAGAGTTTGTGGGGGAGCACTAAGGAAGGAATTCCCACAGGAATGGGAATTTTTAGTTTGTATCAAAAATCTCCTTGAGTGCACGGATATGAAACTTGGCATAAAGGTTATGAAAGGAATTCCCGTCATTCCCACAGTAACACAAAATATTGGACTTTTTAGTTTGTATAAAAAAATCTTATTGTTTGAGTGCATGGATGTGATACTTGGCATACAGCTTCTTCAATAAGTGACTGGTTGTGTTAAATATAAACAATGTTTATGCCTGTGTGAAGTCCCGGGCAAAAGCTAGTATAATATAAGCCTTGTTGATTGCTTCGCACGAGCCTTGCCATAACTATCATTGTGGTCAAAGGCATTTTAAGAAGCATAAATTATGATTGCATGCCCCTATGGTGACTCTCACTATGCAGAGTTGACCTTCCTAGTGTGCATACAACTTCTAATATAAGTTGTTAGTTTATATTTTCAATTTAATCATATTTACTTGTTCCATTTGCTAGTGAGTTAAACTGCATAGCTGAGTCTATGTTTAATCATATTAATTTAGTTAATTGAATAAATTGTGTTTTGTAGACCTTAGCAATATTGTATTGAATTCAACTATGTATAATTTATCTTCTGCTTAAGTGTTATTTATTTATTGACTAATTACCTATACAGAGATACAATAAAAGTACCACAATTCAGATTTTTACAAATTACAGTTATTGAATTCTGTCATTTTATCATACTCATCTATTCAGGTTGACAACAACAAGAAGCTCGGTGAATGGGCTGGACTCTGCAAAATTGACAAAGATGGAAAGGCTAGGAAGATTGTTGGATGCTCCTGCGTAGTCATCAAAGTAAGTAACTTTTATTCATATTCAATTTATGCTTGATAATTAAATTGCCTCTAAACACTTCAATAGATTGTGCACTTTAGTGATGGGGTAAACCTGTCTGCCTCAGACCCCAGTGGTTGTGGGATCGATCCCCGCACAGAACAAGAAAAAATAATGTTCTGTGTCAGGGTGTTTATCTATTTATGTATTTATATTCTAGACTCCCCCCTAGTTCGCTTCATGGTATCCCATAACACAAGCTATGCTTACTTTGGGGCCATGTAGTATGATTGTCTGGGGATTTTATTATAAATATTATCTTTAGTAACCTGTCATATTGTGTTATGTTAAATATTATAAATCATTTTACACTTGTATAAGACAGTAATTGTTTTTAAATCTCTTAAGTGAGATCTGGTGATCTCACAGGCAATCTGATTGTGCCCGGTACCATATGTACCAATCCAGGTATTAAAATGGTTGTGAATTGAGGAAGTAGTGACTCTGCTGCTATGGGCTGGTGATGCACCATTTAGTTCTATAATTATTTGCTTGCACTCTTCATCAGGAAAACCATTTATTGCTCAAGAGGTTCAGTATTTCAAGACAGTTTTTGAATGACCTTTGTACACTAGAAAAAAAATATATAAATGTACAGATAAATTGTAATACTCTTCATTGACTCTTAACAATCAATGCAATAAAATTAGAGGGAGCAATTTTTACAGATTTTAGTCTGTTCAATTCTCAGTTGAAACAAATTAATTTTCCAAAAATTTAGAAAATGTTGGCCCATGCAGTTTCCCATTAGTATAATGATGTGAAAATAATTTTCACAATATTGCGCTTAGCACGAACACTGCAAGTTTTGTAACTTGCTCGTGTCAAATTAATCAGCGCTAAATCAAGTGTGTGACCCTATGGTGCCATGCATCATGCATGTCCAACTTTCCTATCACTCAAACAAGTTTAAAACACTCACTAGGAAATAGGTAGTACTAAAATGTGCTTTTCAATTATTCATAAATAACTGAAAAGCAAATTTTTTCAGTTATGCAAAAACTTGCAATTTATTTGAATTTGATCAAAGAACAGCAAAGTATAATTTTATCTTCTTTTCAGGATTTTGGTGAAGAAACACCAGCACTGGATGTGCTTAAGGACTACCTCAAGTCTTCAAGTTAGTTCTAAGGTGTTATGCTAAGTTATCAATAAAAAACCAAAAAAATGGCAAACTGACTTTTATTGTATGGTGAATAAGTTAAACTAAAATTATTTTGCATTCAATATAACTCGGATATTTTCAAACACATAGACTTGCTAACTGATCACATATATCTTTGTGCCTTGGCCATTGTTGCACTTGGCATTCCCTGAAACAAACAATTGTTACAATAGTAACATTAAACTTACACAATAGTTAACTTTAACTGTCCAAAGTGGACCCTTTTTCACTCAACTTATTTTGTATTTAGATAAAATAGTAAAAACCTAAAGCAATTGTCCACTGCTATACCTCATGTCTCTGTATGGGAGAATAATTTTCTAGGACTCGGTTCTGAATAGGATAAGAATTAGTTTTTGTTCTGTCAAAGTTAAATTTCAGAAAATCTAAATCAGTGTCAATTAAGTTCTTCACGTCTCTACAATTCAGTCAGACTCTTGTTGTGTTTCATGCCTTGGCATTCAGCACACGGGTGTGGACTATATGGAGAAAAAGAACCAATGAAAAGATGATTGTCAGGTTTAGTTTTTATGCTCTTATCTGACAAGCTAATCATGAAGTCGGTCGCGGCAATCACCATGGACGCAGCTCTGGTTCTAGACTCTAGCACGAATTGGATAAGACAAAGATAAGCACATAACCCATTTGTGCGCGTGCGTCCGGCTGTCTGGACATTTTCTCGCAGAGCGTTGCTGCTTATCTAGGTGCCTAAGTCATCGTTTGTGACGACGATCTGTAAAGGTTTCATCGTTTGTGACGCTATTGTTTCCTCAAAATATCGAAAAAACTTTGGCCAGCCAGCCAGAATTTCGCATTTTCCAGCATTCCAGATCTCAGCCCCCAGAGGGTTTTGAGGATCCAGCTGGTATATAAAGGTATGTGACGCGATATGTGACAGCAACTAAAGTGGTTTTATCAAGTAAAACGACATAATTTTCGAGTTAACACGAAAAACAAGTGGCCAGCCAGCCGGACGCTTCTGGCTGAGCCACTTTGTTTTTCCCTTATATCTCAGTAATTAAAGCAATTAGTACTGAGTTTTAAGTTGAAAAGGAATGTGACGCGATATGTGACAGACCTCATATAGTTTAAAACATACCTGACGCATGTGTTTAGGAGTTATTTCGATAAAGATTTTGATGACAGATGACAAATGTCCGGCTGGCTGAGCCACCCATTCCAGCGCTTGCAGACGGTCTAGAAAGCTAGATTCTTATCAAAAGGAATGTGACGGCGACGAAGACAACAAATCGTCGTATGTGACAGCTCTAAATACTGCCAAACAAAAAATATAAGCGATTGTTTATTCTTCCATACAAAGTCGATTAGGGTGACCATATTTTACCCCTGTACATTGTCATCCTTATAAAATACTTCCGCCAAATTTGTCAAACATGACAAACAACTTGATCCTTACGTTGCTCTAATTAAGTGGGTACTTAAATAAAAATATTATTTCATAATGCATCATGTATTTATTTTTTATTAATTTACTTTTTGTTTGTGTTTTTGTGGCATTTTTTGTTATGATTACTTTTCTCTTCTTTGTACTCCTTAAAAGTTTGAGTTTCTGTAGCTCAAAAATCAAAACTGGAACTGTTTGTTACTGAAATTAAATAAAAAATATATTAAAACAACTAGGTACGTTTGTTTTTGAATAAGTAAGTATGTACCTACAAGTTTATTGTTTATGTTGTTTTTTTTAAGTTGTTTATTGCTAAAATTCACGAAAGTAAATAAGTAAAAGGACATGAAATTTGTTTACTAAACCAGTCTGTATTTTTATAATACTTGATATTCTTTTTCCTAATTGACTTTGTGGTTATATTATGTAATTTAAATTATGATAGCTTTGTTAATAAAGTGAGTATCAAAAGGAATTAATGAACCGAGATTATAATACTTACGTACATTACGCAAAAGGCACAATTTGTTAAGGCTTGACAAAAATTTTCATTCAGAAACAAATACTTACTTAAGAAAAATAATATTAGTAATACTTACCAAGTTTTAAGTTTTAAAATATCCTCCAAATGATGACACATACTAATCGGTCCATCGTGCGGGGGGCCTGCCTACGCTGCGTCTCCCAGTACGTGGCCGCCACTCGAGAACTTTTCTGCCCCACCGGCCATCTGTTCTGCGAGCTATGTGCCCTGCCCATTGCCACTTCAGCTCTGCAATTCTTCTGGCTATGTCCGTGACATTGGTTCGCCTGCGAATCTCCTCATTCCTGATTCGATCCCGCAGGGAAACTCCGAGCATGGCTTTCCATTGCCCGCTGAGCAACTCTAAGCTTATTTATAAGGCCCATAGTTAGCGACCTCGTCTCAGACAGGGTATTTCTTAAATCATAACTTACGAAGTGACTTTTGCAGAACGTAAACGTAAAGTGTGATTGAGATAATTTCTTACAAATGTTATGAATTGTTATAATTCCAACGGAATATCATTTTATTGGAATATAGCTACGTAAAATAAATAAATGCCATCTTTAGAAGCCACCAATACGATTCTTATGTAACGGTGACGGCCCTACAAGGTTATGTTGTGGAAATTACTGTCAGTGTCATAGGAATCATTTGAAAACAATTCAACTATAGTTAAACAACTTTATTGGAATGATGGTGCTAAAATAGCAATATTAAGTTTTAGTTGAAGAGTTTGTATATGAGAAGGGTACATACTTTTTCAACATGTTACATTAATCCCAGACTGATTTTATTAATTGGTAAACACAACCAAAAAGTAAATTAAGAAAAAATAAATACATGATGCATTATGAAATAATATTTTTATTTACCCACTTAATTAGAGCAACGTAAGGATCAAGTTGTTTGTCATGTTTGACAAATTTGGCGGAAGTATTTTATAAGGATGACAATGTACAGGAGTAAAATATGGTCACCCTAATTGACTTTGTATGAAAGAATCAACAATCGCTTATATTTTTCGTTTGGCAGTATTTAGAGCTGTCACATACGACGATTTGTTGTCTTCGTCGCCGTCACATTCCTTTTGATAAGAATCTAGCTTTCTAGACCGTCTGCAAGCGCTGGAATGGGTGGCTCAGCCAGCCGGACATTTGTCATCTGTCATCAAAATCTTTATCGAAATAACTCTTAAACACATGCGTCAGGTATGTTTTAAACTATATGAGGTCTGTCACATATCGCGTCACATTCCTTTTCAACTTAAAACTCAGTTCTAACTGCTTTAATTACTGAGATATAAGGAAAAAACAAAGTGGCTCAGCCAGAAGCGTCCGGCTGGCTGGCCACTTGTTTTTCGTGTTACCTCGAAAATTATGGCCTTTTGCTTGATAAAACCACTTTAGTTGCTGTCACATATCGCGTCACATACCTTTATATACCAGCTGGATCCTCAAAACCCTCTAGGGGCTGAGATCTGGAATGCTGGAAAATGCGAAATTCTGGCTGGCTGGCCAAAGTTTTTTCGATTTTTTGAGGAAACTATAGC
The DNA here is from genome assembly GCA_944452665.1 of Stenoptilia bipunctidactyla. NCBI lineage: Eukaryota > Metazoa > Arthropoda > Insecta > Lepidoptera > Pterophoridae > Stenoptilia > Stenoptilia bipunctidactyla. Next base: position 16,681,746 of record OX101741.1, read on the forward strand.
GTCACAAACGATGAAACCTTTACAGATCGTCGTCACAAACGATGACTTAGCCACCTAGATAAGTAGCAACGCTCTGCGAGAAAATGTCCAGACAGCCGGACGCACGCATTTGTGCGCCCAATCACAGCTCTTTATAAGCAACTTTCCAGCTGCAGTAATAGACACGAAATTTTGATGGCTACTTCTGAAAGAGGAAGCCACTGCAGCTAGCAATATTGAAGACTAGCTGTTGCGCGCGGTTTTACCCGCGCAATTTCGATTCCCGCGGGATTTTTGGGATAAAAAGTAGCCTATACGGATTCGGAAGAATCCCTCTAAGTAATGGTAAAAGGAATTTTGAAATCGGTCCAGTAGTTTTTGAGCCTGTTCAATACAAAGGTTTCCTCTTTATAATATTAGTATAGATGAAGGACATGCCGACGGAGAGTCGATGTGCATCTGGCTTGAGGGCCCAGTCTTCAAATCCTTGCGAGACTTAAAGCCCAAATAGACTGTTGGAAACAAAACATCAAACCAAGGTGACCTTGCTAGTTTACAACGTGTTTCCAATAGTGAAGATGGCTGTTGATAACCAAATTACCATGACCTTGGCGGGTTGGAAACGGCGCGGCGGTGTTTAGATTCACAGACATACATCTACATAGACAACGCAAGTGCCACGATTTGTATTCGAACCAAGCGTGCCGACTCTTTAAGACCTTCTGTGACGTCACAGCTGATATTTATTACTGGAAAATACAAAAAGATTCAGAGACACCGATACCGCCGATGAAATCGATTATTAAGAACGATATTGATATTGTTGACTCGATTTTCTAACAGACATACATACACGCATATTACAATACATATTAAATCTAGAGGCGACTAACCTTGACGCTTGGTCGGGGTTCGGACACGCAAAGGACATGCATTTGCGTTGTCTATGTAGATGTATGTCTGTGTTTAGGACAGTGTGTACGCTTGTTATTGTATATTTTACTATGTAACTATAAATGACTCGAGTTTTGTAGCTTTTTAAACTGCGTTTTAACCTTTCCTTCTTTGTATCCTCAATTGCATACAAAACTGCCATCGCGAAGATGTTGCCAACGCGAGAGATCAGAGCACACTGACGATTAAGGGGCGTGACCTTGGCTTGTGTTCTTGTTTGTCTCCTTGTTGGCAACCACCGTTTGTAACAGTGTGGATGACTCGGAATTGGTTGTCAACAAGTTAACCTTCCTTAACCTTGCTTCTTTCCTTAATGCTTCCAAGCATTGGTTTTCAACAGTCTGGCAGCCCTATTACAGTAAATTTAGACAAAAATAGTTAAACGTGAATTAAACATAAATATTTAATAAGTTAGGCCCTCAATTCAGATGCTTGCTTAAAGTGGCACCCTATATCAGCATGATGGAACAGCATGAATTGTTTTTTTTTTTCATTTTTCTCCAAAACGACAATACCCACAAATTATTAATTTGGCGCACAATTACAGCACATAGCTATTTGTGCGCCCATTTCCAGCTGCAGTAAAGAACACTGTTTTTCTCGGGCTCCCAGTCCAAACATTACTGAACTGAGAGCTCAAGGTAAAACGCCATAAATCTGTAATGGCATCATCTACAGATTTGCAAATTTCTTAAAACTAAGAAATTTTTAACTAAAATCTTAGATAAAAATGAAAAACCCAAAGACAATACTTGCTGAGATATAGGGTGCCACTTAAAGCAAGCATCTGAACTGAGGGCCCAACTTATTAAATATTTAAGTTTAATTCACGTTTAAGAAATGTATGACCCTTTGCATTAAGTTTTAACTATTTTTGTCTAAATTCCCTATAAGTCTTGCAAGGATTTGAAGACTGGGCCCTCAATCCAGATGCACATGGAGATTCGTGAGGCTGCCGTGTTGCCCTCGAATTAAAACAGATTCCCCGAACGAACATATGCATACGTACATTTTTAATTGACTGCCTTACCTCCCGCAATACCATTCAGACTTGCATCTCGAACATTTCTTGCTGGCTGCGTCTCCGCACTTGGCACACTTCGCTCCCCCGCTATCCATGGCTAGAGCAGCGTCACTTGTATAAGAATCTAGAAGCTTTTTGGCCATTTCCCTAGATTCATCTGAATTATCCATGCGGAAATATTCTAATTGAGATTTAGCTATCATCTTTGTACGCTTATGCACTTGCTTCATGTAGGCATCTTTTATCTGTAAATATAAATGAGTTCATAAGTATGTGCTCAACGTTGAGTGTTGAGGCGCATGTCATGAAAAAGATCCTACTCACTCAGTCATAATGATCACTTGACTGTGAATTTATTTTGAGTTCTCGAGAATAAATGGTAGGAAACCCACAAAGTAAAGCGGGTAGATAAATTTAATATAAACAAATCCGCATCTTGAATGTTATCGTGATAGTCGCTTAGAATATCCAGAATACGTAGGTAATTAATTTAAGGACATGTGTTTTACTTGGTACCCTACACATGATAAGTTTCATAATATTGTTCCTCCCAAGTGTTCCTAATACAGGTATCAATATGGACCTTTCAGTAAATTGTTCAATTTTGATATAAAGACCTAGTAAGTACTTACCTGTGGGACAATTTCAATTAGGGTACACCCCGGATTCTTCACCCCATTTGTTGCGTTGTGAACACTAGAGTAGTCTCCGACAGCGAGACGACAGAGGAACATCTTGAGGTCGCCCAGCGGAGGTATCTGATCAATCATTGGATCGGTCATCTTGTTCTGGATCTATAAAATAAAATTTTAATATATTGGAGTAGATATACCTACCTACCATAAGGCTGCAAACTGGACGACAGCGGCGCGGGCGGCTTATACAAACTAAGGTAGGTACTATAACTAAGTTAATTTGTTAATTCCGCGACTCCAAAGCACTAGTGATGCAGGATTTTCGGTTATAGTTCGGTGGTGGTGGCCTGAGGCCTCTTGTCCACGACACGGTTGTTCGTGTGTATTAGCTGTACGATTGAAAACACGTGCGAGCTTGTACATGACAGGGCAAAATCACCGGGTCAGACATGGGCAAAGATTATCGTTGCTTATTACTAGTGATGGGCCGAATGTGGATTGAACCGAATTTGAACTTCGGCCGAACATTCGGTACATGACAACGCCGAATTCGAACTTCGAAGACAAACTAATGAGACTACTTTTTCAACGTTTTCAATTTAACCTACCTATAGATATACCTACTCGCTCTTACGATTACTTTTCGTGTTCCTTATGTTAATAAATAAAATTAACAGTACAAATGATTGATTTAATTCAACGAGAATAAAACCAGTGGAGAGCGCATCGGCACGTCTTTGTTCTATATCCAAGTCACCAAAAAGCGGCGGGGGCAGAGGTGTCCTTTCCCCGCTGTCATTGGGCGACGACTCGACAGCCAAAATACATCAGATTCACTAGGGATTCCAAAAAAAAATATCGATATCGATAAAAGCTGGAATAATTATTATAACGGCCATTTATAGATTCACTATTTTTAGGTACGCGCGTATGCCTTTATTAGAATTAAAAACAAATCACATTTTATCACATAAATTATGGTTTGATTTATTATTAGTAAGTATAATGATTTTTTAGCGTATGTTACTATAGCCCTAAGGGGTTACTATAACCCAAATCTGTAACCGAACATTATTTATTCATTTTTAATTAAAGGTTTACGTTAAAATGATGGATTTGATTATTTTAAACATTAAATGGCAATTCATGAAGGTGGAATGTCATTTCGGTTGAAATTCTCAGGCATAAAAATAAAAATAGACAACCATAAAAAAAATTGCGAAAGGTACATGGGCGTGATTCGGGTACTCTAAGGATCCATCTATATTTCAACTTCCAGTTGACACTATTTATTGGGACACCCTGTATTAAACCATTTTTCAACCACCCCAAACGGACTGTAGGGTTGAAATATAATATTTTTTATCTATATTTCATACCAGTATTTTGTATTCAAACCCAAGAGCAAATACATAAAGCAATAACAATGTAAAAAACATAAGGTAAGTATCTATATTTTAAAATATCTATATGAAACGTAGCAATCCTGCGAACAGCACTATCGAAATAAAAAGAGACAACTGCTAATATGCAAAACAGTGTATCAGAAAGAGATAGCAAGAAAGACATCAACGCGAGCATTTCAGAAATGAAAATATTTAATTTTGTTTATTTTTTTTAATCAAATTGAATAAATAGAGTAGAAATCCACTTAAATATGAAATGATACCCTATCTTTTGTGTAGCTTGAAGTCGTAGTTGACTTTCCACACCATTTAATTGCACAACTAGGCATTATTTCGAGTTTTAATTTGCTTATAATCAGGAGCGCGAGACGTCCGTACGTTAGCCTACAGTTGCTGTGACTGACTCAAAATTCTGTCGCATGCCCTACATATAGGTCAAATTGAGCGACCGCGGTAGCCCCGCACGCACTCTCCACTGGTTGTATGCTCGTTGATTTAATTACATGTTATGATATTTAAGCCGCTTATTTTTATAATCATTGATGGTCTTATCCCATTTTACAGGCCTTTCTTGAATCAATGTGATTAATCATTCTTGATTTATGCTCATTTTATAAAAAAAACGGGAAACAGCGTATGAATCCATGCATAAATCCGGCGCGCCGCGCCGTAGACACACCTCGATAGACCATAGACGATACAGTTAATGTGAGATAGACTACCATACAACACTGGTGAAAATCACGCCAAGGGGCAGTCACGGCGCCACTGTGCACGTCTACAAGCTTTCAATCCATACAACACTGACGACCGTGCCTGTGAATTAACCGTAGATTTTCACGGCGATAAACCGTGTGTGGACAAGAGGCCTGAGGATGCTTCTGGGTGAAGCAAAACCAGTGTCGGTGGCAGCTTGTGGTGTGGGTTATATTATAGTGTTACGAGTGTGTGTTCGTTGCAGTCCTTGCTCCTTGAGGCAGGTAAGGCGGTGAACCAACGCAATAAAATCCTGCATCACTAATGCTTTGGAGTCGCAGTTTTTTTTTTTTTTTTTATAAGTGACTAAACCCGCGTTTGACCTCAATCTCACCTGATGGTAAGTGACGATGAGGTCGAAGATGAAAGCACACGGGTTTAGGAAGGAACTGGCTCTTTATACAATATTGCCGGAACACACTACCGCTGGAGCGGTAACATTTGGCGGCAGACTTTATATAAAGGGTGGTCGCTAGCCAGGCGGACCCAGAAGGGATCCTACCACCAAGCGAAGGATTAGCAGGAAGAATTAGCAGGTTAACTTAGTTATAGTAGTTGTCATGGATTACTGAAAAGTAACGATTCAATCAATTGAGTACAAACGCCTCGCGCGATGCTCTAGTTTGTATGAACCGCCCGCAGTAATGTCCAATAAGCAGCCCAATAAAGCTGGCCTGGACTGGAGCGAAAGAAAAACATAGAATGTGCCAGCTGCTTCTCTTCCCGGGCATACTGTAAAAGTCGGTTAACGGACAGAGGTTTTATTGGCATTTTTGTGGGCGATAGGCTGACCCCCTATCACTACAATAGCCTCTCGCCATCATCATAATACCTCATTAGTCAAACGGGACATCAGATGGTCTTATAATTTCTGATGTTCTGCCTACCCCATAAGGGATACAGGCGTGAAGTTATGTATGTATGTAAAGTTAAAGAGTTTGAAGGGTTAACCCTCCTACCAGTCTTGCATTATATATAGTAAGTAAGTTTTAGATAACAGATATTTCGTAACAGAAATTCGAATGAAACATTTCTCGAAATGAAACGGCCACTGTGGCATTAGCCTGCGGCGTGACATACACCAACTGCCGTCCCAAACCTTCCATCAGTTTGGGCAATTCAAAAAAATGTCGATAAACAAACAAAATTAAAAGCACAACACGTACCCTACAAAACGCACTTCGTCTGCACTCGTCGATGGTGTAGTAAGCGGCCAGTCTCGGTTCCAGCAGAAGTTGCCGCAAGCACAGCCACAGCTGCGCCTCGCTTCGGTGCATTTGAGTCAAATCTTCTGGGTTTGGCTTGTTCCAGCGACCGACTGAATGAATACACGAAACGAAATAGGCGCTAGAGTAGTAGCCACTCGTAGCTTTGGTAGAAATTGTCATTCTACCAATGCTACAGTACTTTTTTTGTAACTATAAAAAATTAAGATCATTGTTTTATGTAGTTGAATATTAAAAATAAATGCGTTCATATTAAAAATTCAAACGAAATTTTTTACTTGCAAGTTCCACGATTTCAAAAACATACATAGTACAGAATGCTGCAGATCAAGCGTTCCAAATCTGTCAAAAAATTTTAGGTAATTGCATCTGAACTCTATTCTCGAGATTAAGTTAAAAATTGGTTGGGGAAGTCTGACAGGTTTGTAACGCGCTTGCCTGCCGCCTAAAAGACTCCTGCACCACCCCCTAACTTCCTCAATAAACAAACGGCAACGAAGCATCTACAAATCATTAGTCACTTCATTTAAGTAGGTAGTTACCTAACTTTTAATTAGGTATTATGAAAACAACGCCAGCTTCATACATTCTCATCACCAATCAAATAATATAAAAAGCCTTATAAAAAACCTATGAGTACTGAATAAAAATAAAAAAAAAAACCTAGAAAAGGCATTGCATCAACATCCAGAAACATCGCATAGAAAAGTTGACTTAGACCCGTACCTGCCTTTTCTAATAGTTAACCCAACATCAAGTATGATTGTGATAGATTGGCAGTCACACACATCTAAATGAAGAACTGTCAAAAAATGAGTACCTACCTAGTGCTCAAGTGTCTGAAATAGCTTTTAGAAATCCGCGCCATAGTTTCAACCCTAAGTTGTCATTGTTTAGGTTTTAAAATCACTTACACGTAAACATTTGAACTTCACCCTTCTCGTTCAGTCTTCGCCAGGGTTCCAACTCGATGAGATGACTCAGTAACGACGGCAGGTCATGGGTTTTGTACATGTTGGTACTAATTGATGCGCCAGCTCCAGTCGCCTCCATATGTTCGGCTATGTATCTAGACAAAATTTTTAGAAGGTAAGGTAATATGTTAAGCAGTTAAGGTAAAATAAGCTTCATTTTAAAATTCATCAGAAATAATCAACGAATGCAAATTAAAAAAACCGACTTCACGTCAGAACTAGACTAAATTGAAATGGGACCACATGGGAAGCGACAGCTGTCTAATAAAAAAATAATCAACCAAATCAGTTCACCTAGTCAAAAGTTATAAGGTAAAAACCCTAAAAATAAACATACAGACGAATTAGGAACCTCCTCCTTTTTTGAAGTCGGTTGAAAAGAAATAAAATTGTGTGTCATTTTACCTATAGCATGCATTTGTATTGAGAACATGCAAAATAAATATTATAGAGAAGTATTTCAGCCCTAATAATCAGGAGGCCCCTTAATTTTATGTGCAAAGTTTTATGTACAGACAGACTGCAACAGAATTTTGTACCTATACCACCCAGTCTCCCGCACACACACAGTATGCATACGCGCGATTGTCCAAGGTGGTATAGGTTCATAATTCTGTTGCAGTCTGTACCTAACTTATTTAAATCTCAACTGTAATTTTTATGTATTCTCTTAGAACTCAATTCATGTGCTCTGACAATATTTCCTAAGTAACTACCTAACCTTACCTTATAGGCACATTTTATACTCACCGCACAATAGAAATACATCTCATCCCGATGTCAAACTGCAGATCTCGCTTCTGCCTGTCCAACTCGTCTGCAGCCAGCTCGCACTCCACGTCCTTCGCAGCCACCGGCTTGAGGTGTCCCGTGCTATTTATGACAGGGTGTCTTGTTAATTAGTTATTTAATTATTGAGCATAATTATGAAGAAGAGGGCTTGTTATATCTTGGCTGTGGAGCGCAGTTTGTACTGTGGCAACAACGATGACGCCGTTAAAATTATGAATGCATCAAAAAAACAAGAATAACTCAAAATTATCTGTAATAATATAACTGAATTCATCGCGTAAGTATATTTACTTTTACACGAGCAGCAAAAAAGTGACAGTCGTTAAAATCCTGTTGAAAAAATTTATAATTAAGATTATGAATCATAAAAAATTAAGAAGATACTAAGGAAAACTCACTTGATCAGAGCCAGTAAAGCTGTGAGCTGTTCGACAGCATAGTTCAGCAAGTCTATGACCACATCCTTGATGCAGAGAGCTCCGTCCTCGTGAAACAACACTGTTTCCAGCAAACCAACGACCGCAGCCTCGTGGTACAGCTGGTGGGGAGAAGTGACTTAGTCTTTGACTATTACTAGGTTGTTTCATACCACTTAACCAGGAAACTCCGCTTGTGTCATTTGTATAAAATATGCTTGGTGGTAGGATCCCTTCTGGGTCCGCCTGGCTAGCGACCACCCTTTATATAAAGTCTGCCGCCAAATGTTACCGCTCCGGCGGTAATGTGTTCCGGCAATATTGTATAAAGAGCCAGTTCCTTCCTAAACCCGTGTGCTTTCATCTTCGACCTCATCGTCACTTACCATCAGGTGCGATTGAGGTCAAACAGGGGTTTAGTCACGTATAAAAAAAAAAAAAAAATGAGCTATTAAACGCTATGCCGGAGCGCAGCGGTTTGCAGTTCATATGTAATGTAGGTATCGAGCGACACAAGTGCATTTTTGCATAGTATACGCGTAACTTAAGGCGTCAATTCGCTACAAGCTCATTTTATTATATACTAGCCACCGCGCGCGGTTTTTCCCGCGTAACTTTTGATCCCGTAGGAATTTCGGGATAAAATATAGCCTATAACCTTCCTCAAGAGTTGGGCTCTCAAATGCAATTCAAATCCCACTTGTAGTTTCTGAGATTAGCGCGTTCAATCAAACAAACAAACAAAAAAACAAACTCTTCAGATTTATATATTAGTATAGATATACAAGCAATTTTTAGACGACCGGCTGGTGTAGCGTTAACATACATTGCCTTCTAAGTCAGAGGTCCTGGGTTCGAATCCCGGCGGCGGCGGATATTTGTGTGATAAACACAGATATTAGTCGTCAAGTCATGGATGTTTATATGTTTATTTAAGTTTATTCTAATAAAAATATGTATTTATTCAATATGTATGATTATATATTTCTTAAGTATATCAGTTACCTAGTATCCATAACACAAGTTCTTTAAGAAACTTAATTTGGGCTAGATAATGTTGTGTGAGTGTCAGAAATATTTATTTAGTTCGACAATTCGCTGCCCCTTGCACGATTTAGGTAGGTACACTTCGTATGTTATAAAGCATTTGACGCTCGACGCTGACTGATGCTTGCCGCACAATACGAATTGGCTTGCATTGTCACATTTCGTTTCATAGTGTCACTGCGCAACTGTTACTTTGTTGTTTAGTTAATTTGGTATTTTTTTAAGTGAATCGATGGACACACACATAAGGTTCGGTGATGTCTAGGCTCTAGTTGAAACTTAAGTCAGAAACCTACGCTTACATTTGGTTATTATGATCACTAAACCATAAATAGTAGATAGTAAGTCGGCACATAGGTACTCGTACCCGGACGGGACCTTACCAAGGAAACTAAACTATAATTGAGTGCAAATACCTATGATATCAAATATCAATATACTTGTCAAGGCATTGATTTAAGGATAATCTTACCACCATGTAAATTCCAAAAGTATTTTGTGGGGTTGGATCCAATTTCATTATTTGAGGATATATTCTGTTTCGCCAAACTTGAATACAAATGGCTTCGTGAACTAATGCAGGAAGCTGAAATGAAAATAACACGTTTTCGGTTTGTATAGCCTATAGCCACAAGTTATGGAAAGATAAAACACTCGTTTTATACATATTAGGATATCAGATTAAGAACTATAAGAAGTGGGAAATTATCATAAGATTACTAATTGCACGTTCCGACCTATGTATAATTCGCCAATACAAGAATAACAGATATTGCAATACCTAAAAGAGCTTTGTAGGCCAATTTTTCAATAATTTACCTAATAATGCCATCCAAAATCAACTATACATCTGACCTCAGTTAGTAGTAGGTATTTTATAATGGGGTAGAAAATTGCCTTCTTATTCCACTAGAGGCGCTGATTACGCTTGACCCATAACAACTGTCAAATACCATAGTAAAAGTTAATTTTATAGTGATTTTGATAAAAAAATTAGAAATGCATCATTGCGTAGTCATAAGTTTTATAGAAAATGGATTCCACAATTTCTCTAAGGATATACACATGCGGAACTTGTGGATGTTACTTGATTTAAACTTTTGTGGAATGTACATATTACGGTCCACATTTTTCATATTTTGATAAGTACATACTTACATTATTTTATAGGTTTACCCCAAAATACCCACACAGAACAAGCAATTTCGATTACAATTAAAAATAAAAAATCCCCAGACAATCAAACCAACTACATGGCCCCAAAGTAAGCATAGCTTGTGTTATGGGATACCATATAGCGAACTAGGGGGGAACCTAGAATATAAATAGATAAACACCCAGACACGGAACATTTTTTTTTTTCTTGTATCGTGCGGGGATCGAACCCGCAACCTCTGGCGTCTGAGGCAGATAGGTTTACCCCATCGCCAAAGTGGTCGTCTTATTCATTTGATAGTTTGTTATGTGTCAAGCGTATAAAGCGACATCTATTTAGAGCTTTTCCTTTTCTTCTCCATTGCCTGCATGTAGAATGTAACTTACTTTTCCACATGATATAAGTGTTTCTTTTGTGAGTTCTTCTTGCATACTGGATGCTTCTAGAACAGCTTGTTGGTTCAGCTTTTGTAAACGGAGGTGCCAGTCTATCCATCTAAAAAATAAAATTGCATTAATAGAAAATTGCGTAAATACGTTAATTAAATAAACAAAACAATCAGGCACGACGAAGTACTAGCCCTTGGTTTCCTATAGCTTCAATGCGGGAAGGAACAATGCTCTCCACAAACAAATCGAGCTCTCCAACATCTAGTGCACTTAATTGTGAATCTTTATCAACCATGATACTTCTCTATAATACTCGTAAGTATTACAAAAACTACAACACGAAAGTAATACGATGATTAAGTTAATTCGTATCCATGGAAACGGTTTGATTCATGCAGCGATTCAAAAGTCCCGCTCATGGAATTAATAGGTACTTATTAATTCCATGGTCCCGCTCTTAAATGTGCCAATGTTGCCATAATTGTCACGAAGCCAGAAAATAATATACCTACTTATTATATTACTTAGATCTCACAGAAATCTTAAAACGAAGAGAGTTTTAAGATTTCTATGATTCATGTTTTGTATTCTGTGCGGAGGGTAAGAGGTGGTGAGAGGAAGCAAATTATGAAATGAAGACCAATAGTCATTTAGGTGTAATTATATTTATAAATAAACTCATAGTATAATAACCAACAAATCTCTCCAAGGAAAGTTAATTATATAATTATTAATTTCTAAGTAATTAGCTTTGTAAAAGAAAAGTTTAGTTTGAGGTGGCTGTTTATGGTTCATTAAAGAAAGGACTTGAAAATGGCGGCGCTTATCATGTTCTCTCGCTCGCACACTAGTGCCGTCTATAGTCACTCTCGCGCGTAAGGTCAGTAAAAAATATTTCAGTTTAATATTTTTTTATATTACATTAAAAATATATTTATATTTTTTTTTTCAATGCTGGACTGCGAGCGAAAGAAAAACATAGAATGTGCCAGCTGCTTCTCTTCTCGGGCATACTGTAAAAGTCAGGGACAGATCTTTTGTTAGCGTTTTTACGGGCGATAGGCTGACCCCCTGTCACTGTAATAGTCTCTATCCATCAAAACCTCCAAATTCGTCAAACGTGACATCAGATAGTTTGATAGCCTCTTATGTTCTGCCTACCCCATAAGAGATACAGGCGTAAAGTTATGTTTGTATGTGTTACACGTACGCCGTACGTCGTTTGGTGGTAACTTGGTTTGGCATCTATGTTTTCTTTCAGATTTCATTGTATTGAAATGAATTAGTTATAAACATAATTATTAATAATAATAGTAAACAAATTCATAATACGTAACTTCGCTAGTGCATCAAACACAGTGGTGTCGTCTTGAAATCCAAAAGCGCACTGGCGATGAAAGTACTACTTAAATCGAATGCTCGTTATGCGCGTGATTGATCTATGGAGAATTTACCTATACGAAAAGTTAGTTTGGCCTAAACATGTCTATCCTACCAGAGCGTCTGGATTTATGTTAATGAATCAAAAACATAGCACAAGAGCCTTCAGGGGAAGTTTTAAGTATATGGCGACAAAATGTTGGAATAATCTCCCACCACCATTGCGTTCATCAAATTCGGTCAACTCTTTTAAATTTAATTTAACTAAATATCTATCAACAGTACAAAAAATGCTTCCACAAATATAATGAGTTTTAATTTATTTTTATTACTGATGTAGATATATACCTTTTAATGAAATTAATCTTTTAATATTATTATTTTATGTAGTTTATTATTTTCAAACTCTATTTATGTTACATAGTTTTATATATTATTCTATTAAAATGTCACCCACCATCAGGCGCTAGCTGAAAACCAGCGCTGGGCACAGGTATAGTACCTGAGCACAGCATTAAGCTGAGCTAGAGCCTTTTGACACTGCAGCATTACCAATAATTTAATAAGTATAAACGTGGTTTCATTTTTATTTTTTATTTTTTGTATTTTCTTTTTCACTTTTATTTTCTTATTTTGTTTGGTAATTTTATTAAATTTTCTTTGGTGTATTGTTAATTCTATTGTGTGCTGTGTCAAATAAATATTTTTTTATTTTATTATTATAATTTACGTAAAAATTATCTAGATTTTAGGGCTAAAAAAGACTTTGTTTGTAAAGGTACAAAATATTGGTTTCTTAAGTGTTCAAAAAGTATTTTTTTTAATCAATTCGAATTGATTTACCAGATTAAAATCTGAAAAATACGAAGGCATGTTCTTGCATTTTTCTCAATTTTGAGCGTTTATTGACGTTTATTGTATAAAAACTATTAGGTTTTATTTAAGAGTTAAAATGAGCACTACGTAAATTTTTGGTATTTCATTTTATCATCAGTCTGAATCATATCTAAATAGGTAAACGACCACTTTTGGCGATGGGGTAAACCTGTCTGCCTCAGACGCCAGTGGTTGCGGGTTCGATTCCCGCACGGAACAAGAAAAAAAAATGTTCCATGTCTGGGTGTTTATCTATTTATATTCTAGGTTCCCCCCTAGTTCGCTACATGGTATCCCATAACACAAGCTATGCTTACTTTGGGGCCATGTAGTTGGTGTGATTGTCTGGGGATTGTTTTTTTTTTTATTTAAAATATGAAGAATCGTAACACTCTTTTCGGTATATTGCACGATATATTACCTTGAATAAGCTTTTAAACGGTGGACGTTTGTAAAAACGTTGCGTTGCATCGTTTCTTGGAATTAATGGCATACACCAGAAAGCAGTGATTCTGAAACAGATATCGAGTAGTCATCTGACTATAATGAAAGAGAGGACTCTTGGGATGGAGACACGTTCGTAAACCATTTGATGATCTCGGTGAAGGATTCTCCTGATTTTTTTTATTTACTTTGTCAGGTGTACCTACACAAACGAACATAAGGTCCTTGCACCCCCGAACACCGAACAGCGATGTTTCCGATGAATACAATAATAAATTATGGCGTTTTTTTCTCAACTACGGGTCCCATCCGCACAATCGTACTTGAAGATCAAAAGTGTTAACGGCGTTGGTTATATATCATTGGTTTACTCAGGATGTTAGAAACAATTCACCAAAGACGATCAGCACGGCGATCTCATACATCATGACAACGCTTCTTTATACACGGCCAACTAAACAAAGTCGTTTTTAGCTTCCAAAAAATGATTCTGTATTTTCCTCAAAACCTCTCAAAAGATTTGATGAGAGGCTTCCCTTTTACCAAATCTGAGGTGGCAGTGATAGCGATCCATCAGCACCTAGAAAATATGCATTCAGATCTATAGACATTCGGTTTTAAAAAATGGTTCGACCGCATGAATATAAAAATGTAAAGGAGAGTAGTTTGAAAAGTAATAATCATATATTTTTGGTTGTATCATCTTGTTTTTTTAAAGTGACGCAAAACTTTTAGTATGATCTACACGACGTATGTAAGCATTATATTATAGTCTGACTAATGAAAGTAGAGACTGGAAATACCTGGTGACAAAAATTGCATCTTGGTGACCTCGAAAATAGTACGAAATACATGGAATAAACAAAGGTGATTGTTAATTAATTCTTTTTATAAAAGTTTCGTTAATAATAACAAAATTGGTACTGTCCTACTTTTTGATGACAATTATATTATTAAAATGATAGGCAACGTTTTTTTTGTTGTTTAAATACAATAATATTTTTTATTCATTGTACTCAAAATCTGAATCCAGCAATTCTATATGGAATGAATCGTCAGGGGCACTAGTATCGCTGTTTCCTACATTGATTAATGAAACTATAGGTTTATATTTTTTTATTCATTTTTCATTCTAGTGGTGTAATATGTAGTTATTATTGTGTATAAAAAAATAAATAAAAAATAAAGAAATAAATAATAAATACGAAAATTACCAAAACCACCAACAACCGTTCTATTAACAACAGTGACACCAGTAAAGGACTTTGACATTCTTGCTAGTACTGCCAATGGGGAGTTTTCTGACAGCTCATAAAAATTAGTTCAAAAAGCCTCTATAGATCATCATCATCATCATCTCAGCCCGCGCTAGTCCACTGCTGGACGTAGGCCTCTCCCAACGCGCGCCACCGAATTCGGTCTCTAGCGCTGCGCATCCAGTCCCTGCCAGCCGTCTTCCGCAAATCGTCTTCCCAACGTGCCGGGGGGCGTCCCACACTACGCTTGCCTTGACGTGGCCTCCATTTGAGAACCTTTGGACCCCAACGATTGTCAGTTCTTCGACATATATGACCAGCCCACTGCCACTTTAGCGTGCTGATCCGGTGAGCTATGTCGGTTATTTTTGTTTTCTGTCGGATAACCTCGTTTCTGATCCGGTCTCTCAGAGAAACACCTAACATAGCTCTTTCCATAGCGCGCTGTGTGACTTTAAGTCGGTGAACTAGCCCTACTGTTAGGGTCCACGTCTCGGCTCCATACGTGAGCACAGGCAGGACGCACTGATTGAAGACTTTGGTCTTCAGGTTTTGCGGAATAGGCGACGAGAAGACGTGACGTAACTTCCGAAATGCTGCCCACCCCAACTGTATCCTCCTGTCGATTTCCCTCTCGAAGCTGTTTTTACCCAGATGTATAATCTGCCCTAAATAGGTGTATTCGGTAACAACTTCGAGAGGCGTATCTGCGACGGTTATCGGCATTGGGGCAATATGTTTGTTAAACATGATTTTTGTTTTATCTAAGTTCATTCCCAAGCCAATCCGCCGAGAAGACACAGCTAAATCGTGCAGCATTTCTTGGAGATCCTCCAGCGATTCTGCCAAAACGACAATATCATCCGCGAAGCGGAGATGTGAGATGCGTTCGCCGTTGATGTTGATGCCACGTCCGTTCCAGCTGAGCGTCTTAAATGCGTCCTCCAATGCGTTGGTGAACAGCTTCGGTGAAATAATATCACCCTGCCTCACTCCTCTTCGCAATTGGATAGGACACGATCGCTGATTCTGTACTTGGACGGACATTGTGGCGTTCTCGTACAGGCATCTCAAAACATCTATGTATCGCCAGTCAACTTGACATCGCTGTAAGGACTCCAGCACAGCCCAGGTCTCGATCGTGTCAAAAGCCTTCTCATAGTCCACAAATGCTACGCACATAGGCAGATTATACTCGTTGGTTTTTTGGATAATCTGCCTCAGCGTGTGGATGTGGTCCATGGTGCTGTAACCCGACCGAAACCCGGCCTGTTCTGGAGGTTGGAAGTCATCGAGTCTTCTCGCTAGACGATTTGTGATGACTCTCGAGAACAGCTTGTATACGTGGCTTAGGAGCGAAATTGGTCGATAATTCTTCAATAGGGTTTTGTCACCTTTCTTGAAGAATAGGACGACGTCGCTCTGACTCCACGCCATTGGAGTTCTCCCGTTGTGAATGGCGGAATCGAAGAGCTTTTGTAGCTCGATCAGTATCGGTGTATTACCGGCTTTGAGAAGTTCTGCTGTGATTCCGTCATCCCCTGGGGCTTTTCCATTCTTAAGCTGTTTGAGAGCCAAACGCATCTCGTCTAAACTGACGACGGGGAGTTCGTCGGTGTAGTGGCGGGTCAATGTAGCACGGGGGTCTGTGATTGTGGGCACCTGCCGTGATTGCTGGGAAGCATACAGTTTGCCGTAGAACTGCTCTATCTCGGAGAGGACTTCAGGTCTAGAGATGACGGTCGTGCCTTGTGATGTTTTGAGAGTTGTCAGAGCGCTTTTGCCGAGCTGCTGAGCAAACACTTTCGACCCTCGGTTCTTCTCAATAGTCTCCTCGATGAGAGTCGTATTGAACCTCCGAAGGTCGCGTTGGATCAGTTTCCTGATCTGTTTGTTCAGCACTCGGCGCTCCAACAACGTGGCAGAGTGTGTTTCCCGTCTAACCCTCATGGCCTCCAAGGTCTCATCCGAGAGTTTGCCCTTACGGCCCGTTTGCCGTCCCTGGCAGATTTTCATACCCACTTCCCGTATGGTGTTAACTACATTTTGGTAATTATCATCGATGTTGCCAGTAGTTTCCAATGCACCGAATCTATTACTTAGTTCCAGTTGGAATCTTTCGGATCCCAAGGAACTTTGGAAAGCAGACGGGCGGAGTATCGGCTTCATTAGTTTGGCACGTTCAAGCTTAAAATCGATATTCAGGGTGCCGCGGACGAGGCGGTGGTCACTTCCGGTATTAAACCTGTTAACCACGGTGACATCCCTGAATATATGCTTTTTGTCCGTAAGAATGAAGTCGATCTCGTTCCGTGTTACACCGTCCGGGCTCTGCCAAGTCCACTTTCTGTGAGGCTTCTTTTTGAAAAAGGAATTCATCAAATACAATCCTTCGCTCTCCAGAAAGTTTACTAGCATCTGCCCCCTCTGGTTTCTGCTTCCATACCCGAAGGATCCCATACTAGATTCGGTGTGACTGTGTACTCCTACTTTGGCATTGAAATCTCCCATGACAACACTGTAGTGAGCCCTTGTGGTGTTGTGCAGTGCCTTAACGATATCTTCGTAGAGCAATTCTACGTCATCATCTGAGGATGTCGAGGTCGGTGCGTACCTTAAGGTTGTACCTTTTGGTGAGCTTAAGTACAAGATACGCGACCCTGTTCGACACGCTCGAGATTTCTACGATGTTGTCAGCGAGAGATTTGTTGATGAGGAAACCGACACCGCCTTGGGAGAGTTGGTCGCCCTCTCGAAAGTAGAGAACATGACCCGATGGCAGAGTTATGGTATCCTCGCCCTCTCTTCGGACTTCACATAACCCAAGTATGTGCCACCGAATCTTTTCCAGTTCTACTTCGAGTTCCGTTACACTAGCGTCGAGCCTCAATGTTCGTCCGTTGTACGTCGCCAGGGTCAGTTGTTTTTGGTAGCCTGCCGTAGCCCGGGGATTCTTAGCACCCCCTGTTCCACCGTTATCTAAGCCGCTACCTTGGCTAG
The DNA here is from genome assembly GCA_944452665.1 of Stenoptilia bipunctidactyla. NCBI lineage: Eukaryota > Metazoa > Arthropoda > Insecta > Lepidoptera > Pterophoridae > Stenoptilia > Stenoptilia bipunctidactyla. The sequence continues at coordinate 16,699,456 of OX101741.1, forward strand.
GAATAATGGAACTACCGGGAACTGGGGGCCGATCGGGGACGGGACTTTCCATTTTGGGAGGATTTGCCCTTAATCGCCGCGCTGGGCAAATGCGTGTTGGCGATCGCCAGAGCCTCGTTTGCTGTTTGGCAGGGTGCACCGCGGGCAGGTGAGGTTGGCTTGGGCCAAGAAGGTGGTGGTTTGGCCCCTTACACCCCCTCTATGATGGTACCTCTATAGATGGTACTTTTAAAAAGCCGAAGGCGTTAAGTCTGTATACTATAATGTAGTTAAGTGGTATCTACCATCTATGGTTATTTTTACGTTCAATTTCTGATACAGACGTCAATTAATTTATTTTACTTTTAAAAACGCAGTGTGGAATAAATTCTTCGCCTTCGCCTTTTGTAAAGCGCCATCTATCGAAACCTTTTGTACCAATTTTGAACAGTTTTGTTTTCTTAATGAGCTGTCAGAAAACTCCCCATTAAAAAGTTTGCAAAAACCCCCAGTGTCATCTTTCATTAGCCAGACTCGAGCAAATAATCACAAAATATACAGTTTAATACTTTATACTATCTAAGCTTGTTCCGCCTAGCCTGCTACTATTTTTTATTAAAAATGTTATTTGAAAGCCCTTATAGTGATCTTACTAAGATCTTATGTGCTAGTTTTATGCATTTTAGATAAAACTTACTATATTTCGCAGTTGTTTTTTTTTAGTTTATATACTTACTTTTTTATTAATAATAATACCCGACCGACTGGTCTTATTGTCGGGTCTTTTCCGCCGAAAGGCGAGTTGATTTTGATATGCCAAATAATAATAATAAATATTCTTTATTGTTCCAGAACTTAAAAAATAAAACATTTTAACAAAATTAGCGAAGACAATGTGGTCAGCCTTATCGCTTAAAGCGATTTCTACCAGGCAACCCGCTTAAACTTTTTTATTATTATTTTAAAATCTATAAAACATTTTTAAATTGTTTTGCTGTCTGTACTATCTGTCAACGTAAGTAAAGGCCGCCATTTAAGACTCCTTTCTTTAATGAACCAAGTTATACTTCTTTTTAAGGGCAGATAAAGGCCTCTTGATGGTCACCTGAAATAAACATAAACACTGAAAATTTTTGAGAATTATTGATTTGACATATCATACAATTCTATGTAATGGCCAGTACGATAAAAAAGTTCTACTGGGCAAATACGAATAAGTTTTAATATAAACCTGCAATGTAAGTTTATGAATGCACACACAGCCTAATATTACTGATGTTGCCAATATTTAAATTCAATATGGCGTAACCGGAAATATCAAAAACGTTGTCTTTCTTTTGATATTTGACACACGTGTAGCGTGGAGTTTCAGCCCGCAGGTTAATAAAAATAAATTAATTATTGTGATATTAGTGATAACTTATTAGTTGAAAACCTGTCAATAAGGTTTTTGTGTTAGTTATACGTATTACTGGGTGATTTATGTGAAAGTGAATATATTTCTGGCTGCCAGAGGAAGTAGTGACATGCCGCATTGGTTTTCAATTTCAACCTCTGTTGAAGAGTTTTCTTCTTAATTCATTATACAATAAATAATTTTTGATCTAGAGCGTTTATTATCAGATTTCCAATCTGTTTGGGCTGAGTTAAAGTATTGTTCCTAATGGTAACAGAAACATAACCTAGAAACAATCAGGCTCTTTCTAGCTGATCAAAACGGCCACTATAGCCTGATTTCTTTCTCTACGTTTAAAGAACCTTTTGAAAATATTGTTTTCCCATTAGAATATTTTTTAAAGTTTCTCCAAATAAGTTTGGTCAGGGTTAAACTAATTGGTTTAGGTACAAACATAATCAATGCGCAAATCAACTGGGATATCAGTCGCTTCAACATGATACATTTCTCGACTCAAATTTCGACTCTTTACGTGTTTTTGTATGAAGGTTTCCAGTAGCTTAGTATTTTTTTGAATTTTGTTTATTTTTATCTTTCCTCAGCACGATGGTAGCCGTTACAGAAAAGAAGGCTGCGGCCGAAAAGAAACCAGTCAAGGGCAAAGAGGACAGTAAAAAGTTACCAGCTGTCCCTGAGTCAGTGCTCAAGCACCGCAAGAGGAGAGAAGCTCTCCGTGCCCGTCGTATTCAGGTAAATCTCAATCATACTGTTTGTGATGTTAGATATTATTAAGATAATCTTTAACTATGGATGTCATTTTTTTATAACACTACTATGGACATGAGATCTTTTAGGCCCCTTTACATAATGGTGCTGTTATACACGTTTTCTTTTGAGAAAGTGCTATTTTTTGCATGAGTAGTATTTATTTAAATAGACTTAAATCGAACAAAACTAACATGATGATAAGTTAATGAACTTTAATTGAAATGAAAGTTAATGAACTTTAATTTTTTACCATTGCAGGATTCATATGAAAACAATTCTATAAAAATTAAAAATTAAACTATTTTCTAAAAATTATAAAGTCTAACAAAAAAAATACCATTATCCTGGTATGTGATAATATAAAACATTTTGACAAAACCTAAAGGTTTTATTGGCAATCTTTACACATTTGCTTTGAACATTTCAAACAAAAGGGCGAAGATAGACCACACAAACATTGTTTTGTATTTCTTTGTAGCTTTGGAAGGCAGAGTCTAAATGTTTTTTGAGAACTAGGAACTAATTATTCAGCTTCATGTTCAGTAGGTACTTGGCAGATCAGACCCTCAATTGCGGGTCAGTCATTCTCAATTCTTTGGATAGTTTAGTATTGACAATGTGTATTAATATTGAGGTTGGGATTATAAATTCTCCTCTTTTGTCTTTTGCTTGATTTTGGTTAAAAATAATATACTTATTCATTGACATGAGATAAGCCTTGAATTCTGTAAAACACAACCAAGGGCCATCTCCCTGTAAATTATAAATACCGGGTGGCCCATAAGTCCCTTGAAATGTAAAAAAATCATAAAAAAAAAAACTAATTACAATATGAAAAAGGTTTTTATTTTGAAGTAATCCTAATAAAATGGGAATTATTTTTTGAAAATTACATCATCTAAATGTAATCCGGTACGATCGTGGCACTCCTGTAAGCGACGACTAAAATTGTCCATCACTGCGCGGCAAGTAAGTTCTGTAATGCTTGCCATTTCTCGTCGAATATTTTCTTTCAAGACAACGATTGACCGCGGTTTGGTTTCATACACTTTACTCTTAAGATAACCCCACAAGAAAAAGTCCATTGGGGTCAGATCCGGACTACGTGGTGGCCAGGCAATATCTCCTCTTCGAGAGATCACTTTACAAGGGAAAAGTTGACGAACGACGGGCATAGCGGTGTTAGAGGTGTGGGCAGTTGCTCCATCCTGTTGAAACCAGGTCCGCGTATTGAAGCCTGGAAAATTCTGCAACTCTGTTGTAAAAATGTTCTCGATCATTGCCACATAGCGCTGCGAATCAACAGTAACCGCGCGACCTCTGCTATCCTTAAAAAAGTAAGGGCCTATGATGCCATGCGCTGACATAGCCGCCCAAACTGTTACTTTAGGGCTATGTAAGGGCCTTTCATGTTTGCGATTTGGATTTTCGCAACTCCAGTAGCGACAATTCTGCTTGATGACATGGCCGTTGATGTGAAAGTGAGCCTCATCAGAGAATAACACGTTATTAAACGATGTAAAGCGGTCGAACATTTCATTTGCAAAATTTAGTCTGTGTATGGGGTCAGTATCTTTTAATTCCTGGACTAATTGAATCTTGTAAGGGTGAAGAAGTAAATCTTTCTTTAAAATCCGCTGTAATGAAGTTCTGGCTAAGTTTAATGCACTGGAACGCTTTCGAGTAGACTGGGTAGGATTTTCACGAATTGACTGTTTCACTACGTCGATGTTTTCTTCCGTGCGTGATGTCCTTGGTCGACCTGACCGTTTTTTATCCAACGTAGAACCGCTCTCCTCGAACTTAGTAACCCAATTCCTAATCGTTTGAACACTTGGAGTGTCGTTAAAGTTGCATAAATTGTGATGTTCTCGAAATTTACGCCGCGCAACGGTAGCAGAATCATTGTTGTGATAAAACTCGCGCACACAAAAAGCACGGTCCGCACCGGTGAAACGCTCCATGGCGACTGAATTCCGAAAGACCGTTGGTGCTTCCTCGGTACCACGCGAACCATTCCTGCGCGCCGTTTGAATTTTGTTCGAAATTTAAATTTCAAAGGACTTATGGGCCACCCTGTATAAAAATCAAAAAAACAATAATTTTTGTACACAGAACACAAGGAGCATATTAAAAAGTATAATGTATGGAAAACATGGACATGGGGCCTCAGAGGCCCCGGCCCAGTTTTTAACATTTAATACTCAGTGTCATGTTTTGAAGCCATGACACAACCAATCCCTGAACTGAGACTGAAACTGAGCAAATCAATGGCGGGGGGCACGGGGAAGTGGCTTATTTTGGAAATTCTTAGGATGGGAGGGGCCTCTGAGATCCCATGTCCATTGTTAAAAGTCCTGCCGTCCCTGTTGCACACTTAAGTCCACAAGTAAAGGATTTGCAAATGATGATTACCAATACATAAGGCATAGTTCATCTGAGTAAAGATGCTGTTAAATATTTTATCTGATCATAAAATGGAATATTATGAATATTATCATTTGTCAAATCAATAATTATACAGAATTTCATTGTATATGTTTATTTCAGGTGACCATCAAGAGGCGTTCATCTGCCCTTAAAAAGAAGAAGGAAATCTTCAAGAGAGCAGAACAGTATGTTAAGGAATACCGCATTAGGGAGCGTGATGAAATCAGGCTAGTTAGACAAGTAAGTTTACTAACATGGAGTAAATAAGGGCTTTGTTTTCATTTTTTCGTGGGCGATAGGCTCAATACCTCCAAATTTGTCAAATGTGACATCAGATGGTTTTATAGGGTCTGGTGTTCTGCCTACCCCATTAGGGATACAGATGTTATATATGTATGTAATACCTTATGAATTGTTTGCTTAGAGGAATCAAAGTGCTACATTTAACTGTTTACAAAGGGTTTCAAATAAAATTCCTTGAATCAAATAAGATTGATTGAAAAAGAAAACAAGCTCCATTCAATTATTACTTCATCATCATCTCAGCCTGCGCTAGTTAAACTAATTATTACTTATTTGTCATTAACATAGTTGAGCCTCATGTTTTCAGCAAAACAGGAAATCAAATCCAAGTCTAGAAGAAAAGGGGCCAGTAGAGAGCATTGATTTGATTATGGCTTTTTCTCATTCCAGGCTCGCAACCGTGGTAACTACTATGTACCTGGTGAAGCCAAGCTTGCCTTTGTCATGCGTATTCGTGGTATCAACCAGGTGTCCCCAAAGGTATTTATTTTTTATATTCTATTAACATTTTAAGTGTTTTAATTTAATTTTTAAAATAAAAAATAAATTTGCTGGTTTCTGTACAATCTGTAACAATTTAGATGGTCAAAAATTATTATGAAGTATAGCTTCATCAGATATTCCCCTCTAAAGGGTGACTGGTGGGTCACTTTCAAAATTCCAGGATGTGATAGTGTAAGATAAATTACATAAAGAGAAAAAATAAATATTAATTATTTACTGAGTAAACTTCTCCGAAATTTAAAGAATTCATTGCGCAACCCATGGTTACACATTAGTGTAATAAAATAAATACTTAGCGGGTGGTGCAGTGCGAAAACACTGCTGTGTGCGTGTTGACTGAGGCAGCGCGTCACGAAAAGTCTAGAAAGGTCTCTTTATTTACTCATAGGGATTTCTGGTGAAAAATTTAGTACCTACTATTATTACATAATTATGATCAGAATTGAGTATAGAGAGCTCTCCTTCAGTATTGCAAATTTGTTACCAGTCACTCTGTATATTGTGTTTAAAAAAGGTGTAAAGCAATAACAGTTTTAAGACTTACATGTAGCTGCTAAGTAGACTGCTAAAATGACATGCTTTCAAAGGTATGCTAAATTTCAGCCATATTCAAGGCCAAGTATTCGAGAACATAATTTAATTTTTATTTATTTGTTTGATGTAATTGCAGGTCCGCAAAGTACTCCAGCTCTTCAGATTGAGGCAGATCAACAATGGAGTGTTCATTAAGCTAAACAAAGCTACAGTCAACATGCTCCGTATTGCTGAACCTTATATCACATGGGGATACCCCAACTTGAAGAGTGTTAGGGAGGTATGTAACATTGCTTTTTCTTTTATTAATTATACCCATAACTTAATAAATGTAATGGGAAGTTTAAAATTGAATTGCACTGCAGATAGAAAGTAGCAAATCTCTACATTTATCGTTTCTAGTGGAACAACTGCCTAAAGGCGCATTTGCATTGCTCGATAAGTCGGTCGTTAGCCTGAATGCGGCGGCTCTACGCATTCGGACTGACGACCAATTAAATGATCTCGGTCGATACAATTCCCTGCATGCGGGTACCAACGACCATTGAAAATGCGCTATAAGGCCAGCCCAAAAGCTTAGTATTCTCTGAAATCCAGCAAGTATCTATCTAATAGCAATATATCTGTCTAAGTAATTATGTTTGAGATCCATATTTATGACCTTGATTTATATTTTTTTTCTACCAAATAGAAATATTTTCTGATTAAAATTTGGATTACAAATATGAATTCTTGTTCTTGATGACCTAGAATCATAATCAGGCAACATTTAACATGTATTTGCAGTAAAATAGCATATTACGACAGTGGTGTTATGTACATAGCTGGTATTAGTAATAATTCAATGGTTATTTTTATATATTGTGGTCTGCCAATAGATAATTGGTGATTACAAAAACATGGAGGAGTTTTGTTTTGTCACTTTTACTGTCATTATTGAATGGTTCTTTTAAAAAGTACTAAAGGCGAATGTAATGTAAAAGTTTTAATGCTGATTTAATAATGGGTACTATTAATGGGGACTTAAATCTAAATCAGCTTAAAATTTAAGTTGTTGACATTTACCTAGCTGTTTATTTATTTCAGCTCATCTACAAGCGCGGTTTCGCGAAAATTGATGGCCAAAGAGTGCCCATCAACTCAAACACAATCATTGAAGACAAGCTTGGCAAAAAAGACATCATTTGCGTTGAAGATTTGATTCACGAAATCTTCACTGTCGGTGAAAAGTTCAAGGTATGTTAGTTATTTTAATGACAACTTTTAATTCTACTACTTCAAACATGTATTTTTGAAGTTAAATGCAGTTCCTTTAAATCATTTATTTACATAATGAAGTCTTGTACATATCAAATTGTTATTAACTAGATTGAGATTACATAATCATCATCAAGATAATAGTAATATTTGGATTTTGATTTTATTTATCAAAGTAAAATATGCCACTTATTTTTTCCTGATAGGTTACTGACTCACATCTATTTATTTATTTAAGTAGTATATAAACTATGTGTGTCTTTTTCAATTAGGCCTTTTCTCAGAAAAACTTCAAAAATTCTAACATCTATAATTATGAATGATGTTTGTGGACCGGTGCAGGTTTGCATAACAAATTCATGACATTAAAAAAATAATATGCACCAAGTTTGGACCTAAATTTGTAAAATAGTGTCATAGTTACACCACAGTAATCTTTATATCCACACAGACTTGTAATAAATTTAATTCTTATACTAAAATGTTTTCTTTGCAGTATGCAAGCAACTTCCTATGGCCATTCAAACTAAACAACCCTACTGGAGGCTGGCGCAAGAAGACCATTCACTACGTAGATGGAGGAGACTTTGGAAACCGAGAAGACAAGATTAACGCACTTCTTAGGAAAATGGTTTAAATAAATAAGACTATAATTGTATTTTTGTGGTTTTATTTTAGATCCTGAAGTCTCTCAACTATTAGCACACCCTTATCGTTAAATATATGTTAACACGTACAAGGACAGTAGACGTCTATAGACCTGTAGACGGACTAACGAAAATAAATTTTGATAATGGCGCAAGTCGTCGCGTAACAGTCGAGCGTCACATTTGAGTCACAGGCATCATGTATCACTAATGAATGACTTACCCAATCTGTTGTGCATCTGGATTGAGTGATCCTTTTTTAATAAAAAATCGTTGAATATAATAACGGAAATCCAAAGATTTGTCAAAAAGATATGGCCAAAAATGTGGATCACTCAATTCAGATATTTGGTAAAATATTAGCTGAACCTCTGCTAATACAGATTAAATTTAAGGTTCGCTTCGCAGCGCAAAAATTCATGTACATCCGGATGGCTGGACCATTTGGCGTATAAAGCTGGCTCTTACATAGATCGATAAACAATCGTAGGTGACTGCAATCTGCCTACATTTTATCGTTTGTGACTGGTTAGTTTATTCAAAAAATCAAAAAAATGGTGTCCAGCCAGCCAGAATTTCGTAATTATGAGCATCTCGGATCTCAGCCCCAAGACGGTTTTGAGAACCCAGTTCTTATTAAAAGTATAGTGACTGGATATGTGACTGCAACCAAAGTTGTTTCATTCGATTTGATACGATACTTTTCGAGAAATCACAAAAACAAACTGTCCAGCCAGCCATAATCCGGTCGGCTGGACCATTTTGTTTTTGTCGATATATCAATAATTATAACACTGAAAGCAGCTAATTTAGAAAAAATCCTTAGTGACTGGATATTAGTGTTGCCGAACTATCGATATTAAAACTATCGATAGTTTATATCGAAAATCATGTACCCTATCGATAGGCCTATCGATAGTATCGATACTGTCGATAGCACAGAACAAGGCAATACTATCGATACTATCGATAGTATTGTAGTTCGTTAATAACAAACTATCGATAGTATCGATACTGTTGATGTTATTTACAACGATACGATATTGACTATTATACCTGAAAATTATAAACAATACTATTGCAAATTGTTAAACTATCGATAGTCCAAAACAGTCGATAGTATCGATACTATCGATAGTATCGTTGTAAATAAAATCAACAGTATCGATACAATCGATAGTTTGTTATTAACGAACTACAATACTATCGATAGTATTGCACTCATTCGATAGTATTGCCTCGTTCTGTGCTATCGATAGTATCGATACTATCGATTGTATCGATACTATCGATAGGCCGATCGATAGTCTTACGATTGTTTGGCTATCGATAGACTATCGATTAATCATCGATAGTCGACTATCGATCGGCAACACTACTGGATATGTGACTAACATTATATAGCTATAAATATGAATGATTCGTGCATTTATGAGTTATTGGCAAAAAGATTTTGTTGACACCTGTCAAACTTCCGGCTGGCTGAACCACCCATTCCAGCACTTCTGAAAGGCCTTCGCAGTCGGAATCTTATAAAACGGTTAGTGACTGGGGCGAAGAACACAAATCTGCGTTTGTGACTACTCTAAATGCAGTCAATCAAAATATATAAGCAATTATTTTTATGCCATACTATGTAACTGAGGGTGACCATAATTTTTGGTTGAAACAGGGATTAAACGTGTTTAATAATGATATTCGAGTACTTAAAAGTTGTAAAATGTATGTAATGCAACAAAATAAAATAAATATTATACACTATGATTTAATGTATTTACGGGATTCTTACCACGATTTTCGATTCTATTTTCGCACGTCCGATATTTCGATGCTGACATCGTCATCGTCACCTACCTACATCTGCCAGTCCGCGATCATGGTGCTTGTAACAGCATCGAAATATCGGACGTGCGAAAATAGAATCGAAAATCGTGGTAAGAATCCCGTAAATACATTAAATCATAGTGAAAATAACCGCGATAGTTTAAAACAATTATTAAATATTATACAGGGTTTTGAAATAATAGTGTAAAATATTTTAAGAAGGTATTAAGAACAGGGTATAGATTCGATATAAGTAAAAAGAAAAAAAATCATTTCAGATTCTGCTAAGTGGGTAGGTACTTACCTTAACAAAATTTAAATTGTAATATACGACTACTAGCAAAAAATAAAACCTAAATAACCCTCTTAGGTGGCACGGTAACTACGCGCCTATGACGTATAACAGCTGTTTCGCCCGCTCGGACGGACTGGGAGTGACCTCGCGTCGAGGTACTTAACAGAATTTTTAATTAAAAACAAAATCTTTTTACATACATCGAATGAAATGAAATGAAATGAAAACTTTTTTTTTTTATTCGTAGTAGGTAATTTTATACACTTTACGAACGTCAAACGAATCGATACACTGTTCTTAATGCCCCCTTAAAATATTTTACACTATTATTTCTGGACCCTATATATTTATTTATTTATTTATTTATTTATTTACACTTCAGTTTTTACAGGTAAAGTAAAAGAAAAAAGAACACTTACACTAAAAATAAAAACTTGGCGGTCTTATCGCTGAGGAGCGATTTCTACCAGACAACCATGTACCTACTTACAGTGTTTTTAAGTACCTATACTATTATAGGTACTTAAAAACACTGTAAGTAGGTACATTTTAGTATTAACAGTTGTAAAAACGTATTTATAATGCAACAAAATAAAATAAATATTATTTACGAATGTACTTAAAAACACTGTATGTACTTTTTTGATAATAGAGTCGATATTAGTTTGTTTTATTTAGAATTTTAGGAAATTATTCATTGACCCACCCGACGCTACCGCTAGCCATTTTTATAACAATTTTAATCAGAATAGACCGAATTCATTGTGGACTTCGCGAAATAAGATAAGGTGTCACTATTTATCTACAAAACGTTGGGTGACTAACACAATAAAAATACAAGTGCTATATTGACTCTCATTTTCAGGAATAAAATAAGTTTTATACTTGCTTATTAGGTAAACAACTTTTGGAGATCAAATCATGTCTTTTCATTTAAATTGTGATGTATAAAATGAAAAATTGGAAATTTGTTTTCTGGTTTTGGTTTTTATTATTTATCGATTTATGTAAAAAAAAAAACATTTAAAAATTTTACTAAGTAGGTAGTAGGGACCTACCTTAACAAAATTTAAGTTTAATTTGTAATATACGACTACTAGCAAATAATAAAAACGTAAAACAATATTAAATAACAAAGTACCTACCATTTTACGTGGCACGGTAACTACACGCCTATGACGTATAACAGCTGTTTCGCCCGCTCGGTCGTGACCGGGAGTGACCTCGCGTCAAGGTACTTAGCAGAATATTGAAATGAAAAAAAAAAAATTTTTTTGTACGTAAATCGTGTCTATACACATTTCTTAATGACCCCTTAAAATATTTTACACTATTATTTCTGAACCCTATACATACTCACTTATATATACTAACCAAGCTGTGTTAAGAATAATTTCCCAAACTTCAACAATTAAAATTAAATTAATAAAGGAATTCTAAAAAAAGTATTCTAAAATTTGGTCACCCTAATTCAACAAAACATGTCAAAAAAACAATTGCTTATATATTTTGATTGACTGCATTTAGAGTAGTCACGAACGAAGATTTGTGTTCTTCGTCCCAGTCACTAACCGTTTTATAAGATTCCGACTGCGAAGGCCTTTCAGAAGTGCTGGAATGGGTGGTCCAGCCAGCCGGAAGTTTGACAGGTGTCAACAAAATCTTTTTGCCAATAACTCATAAATGCACGAATCATTCATATTTATAGCTATATAATGTTAGTCACATATCCAGTCACTAAGGATTTTTTCTAAATTAGCTGCTTTCAGTGTTATAATTATTGATATATCGACAAAAACAAAATGGTCCAGCCGACCGGATTATGGCTGGCTGGACAGTTTGTTTTTGTGATTTCTCGAAAAGTATCGTATCAAATCGAATGCAACAACTTTGGTTGCAGTCACATATCCAGTCACTATACTTTTAATAAGAACTGGGTTCTCAAAACCGCCTTGGGGCTGAGATCCGAGATGCTCATAATTACGAAATTCTGACTGGCTGGACACCATTTTTTTGATTTTTTGAATAAACTAACCAGTCACAAACGATAAAATGTAGGCAGATTGCAGTCACCTACGATTGTTTATCGATCTATGTAAGAGCCAGCTTTATACGCCAAATGGTCCAGCCATCCGGATGTACATAAAAATTCGCGTGCGTCCGGCTGTCTGGACATTTTCTCGCAGAGCGTTGCTGCTTATCTAGGTGGCTAAGTCATCGTTTGTGACGACGATCTGTAAAGGTTTCATCGTTTGTGACGCTATAGTTTCCTCAAAAAATCGAAAAAACTTTGGCCAGCCAGCCAGAATTTCGCATTTTCCAGCATTCCAGATCTCAGCCCCCAGAGGGTTTTAAGGATCCAGCTGGTATATAAAGGTATGTGACGCGATATGTGACAGCAACTAAAGTGGTTTTATCAAGCAAAACGCCATAATTTTCGAGTTAACACAAAAAACAAGTGGCCAGCCAGCCGGACGTTTCTGGCTGAGCCACTTGGTTTTTTCCATATATCTCAGTAATTAAAGCAATTGGAACTGAGTTTTAAGTCTAAAAGGAATGTGACGCGATATGTGACAGACCTCATATAGTTTAAAACATACCTGACGCATGTGTTTAAGAGTTATTTCGATAAAGATTTTGATGACAGATGACAAATGTCCGGCTGGCTGAGCCACCCATTCCAGCGCTTGCAGACGGTCTAGAAAGCTAGATTCTTATCAAAAGGAATGTGACGGCGACGAAGACAACAAATCGTCGTATGTGACAGCTCTAAATACTGCCAAACAAAAAATATAAGCGATTGTTGATTCTTTCATACAAAGTCAATTAGTGTGACCATATTTTACTCCTGTACATTGTCATCCTTATAAAATACTTCCAAAAAATTTGTCAAACATGACAAATAACTTAATCATTACGTTGCTCTAATTAAGTGGGTAAATAAAAATATTATTTCATAATGCATCATGTATTTATTTTTTATTAATTTACTTTTTGTTTGTTTTTACCAATTAATAAATTTAGTCTGGGATTAATGTAACATGTTGAAAAAAGTAAGTAAGTATACCCTTCTCGTATACAAACTTTTTAACTTTTGGCTTGATATATTATTTTATTATCAATCTTGACATTAATCCACCAGAGCGTAAAACTTGTAAGCAGGTATACAGGGTAATTGGTGGGTTACTTTAGAAATTCAAGGACGTGAGAGTTTGAGATCATACATAAAAAGTAAAAATATAATATTTATAAATTTACATAATCTGATATAACCTGACAACATAATTAAATCTAGTTCAATTTGCTAAATCTAGTTGGTAGGTAAGTAAATAAGTAGGTATCACATATTGTACACTTTGGTAATTGGAAAGTATTTACTGACTTTGTTTAATTGTAAAAATAATCAAAATTTTTGAAATCTTGATAACCACTTTTTAATAAAACGTTTTTTTTAATTACATTTAACATTATGGCATTACTTATGAGTATTAATCAAATAATATTATATACTTTACAATTCTTTACTTCACATAACAAACCACCTGCAATCATTAAATTAATAATTGAATTCATAACGATTTAAGCCTAAATTGTTTAAGCATGAAATGTAATATACATTGTATTCTCAACTTGGCATGAATAAAGAAATTATTATTATTATTATTATTTTCAATCAGCCTTAACGTATTAAATACTCATTAATAAAACAAGTTCCTCAGTAATTAAAACATCTTCATTATAATGTAGGTATGCATCTCTCAGTTCAGTCTGTCAAAACATAAACAAGACAATGTAGAAGCATTGGCTTTTTAAGGCTTTGCCTAAGTTTGTAATCCATATCGTCATAGCAAGACCAATCATTATCATTACAATAAAAATGACATTTATAATGCCCTTGTGAACTACCATAGATATATTCTACAACACCAAGCACCTTGTAAGTTTTATTTAATTACAAATTTTTTGGAAGTATTTTATAAGGATGACAATGTACAGGAGTAAAATATGGTCACACTAATTGACTTTGTATGAAAGAATCAACAATCGCTTATATTTTTTGTTTGGCAGTATTTAGAGCTGTCACATACGACGATTTGTTGTCTTCGTCGCCGTCACATTCCTTTTGATAAGAATCTAGCTTTCTAGACCGTCTGCAAGCGCTGGAATGGGTGGCTCAGCCAGCCGGACATTTGTCATCTGTCATCAAAATCTTTATCGAAATAACTCTTAAACACATGCGTCAGGTATGTTTTAAACTATATGAGGTCTGTCACATATCGCGTCACATTCCTTTTAGACTTAAAACTCAGTTCCAATTGCTTTAATTACTGAGATATAAGGAAAAAACAAAGTGGCTCAGCCAGAAACGTCCGGCTGGCTGGCCACTTGTTTTTTGTGTTAACTCGAAAATTATGGCGTTTTGCTTGATAAAACCACTTTAGTTGCTGTCACATATCGCGTCACATACCTTTATATACCAGCTGGATCCTCAAAACCCTCTGGGGGCTGAGATCTGGAATGCTGGAAAATGCGAAATTCTGGCTGGCTGGCCAAAGTTTTTTCGATTTTTTGAGGAAACTATAGCGTCACAAACGATGAAACCTTTACAGATCGTCGTCACAAACGATGACTTAGCCACCTAGATAAGCAGCAACGCTCTGCGAGAAAATGTCCAGACAGCCGGACGCACGCAAAAATTCGCGTGCGAGCCTTTCATACATTTTGTATATGAAGTATCGCTGTGTCCATTTCGACCAGTCGGCCTAGTCTTAGTAAAGTCGATGAAAATTTTTCAGGAGTTAGTTGCTATTTGTTGCTATACACAGCCCCTTTGTTGAGTTTGTTGAAAGAAATCAAAAACGGTTATGATCGAAAATAATGAGTCCCAGTATTCTATAGGTAGTATTTAATGCAATAACAATTTTATGTATACGGGCAGTTGTTAATTTGTTGCAGCAATAAAAAATACCCCTAAAAGTTTGATACCGGTGTGAAGTTGGCAGCCTATTTCTAGCAGCCGGTATAAACCGACCAAATTGAGATGTCAAAATTTTAAAACTGTTAAAATAGCGAAATAAACTGCAAATTAAAAAATACTTTAAAAATAACATTATAAAAACCAAATCACATTAAGTTGCGACACGTTTAAGCCAGTAGCTGATTTTTTGTACTCATTCTAAAAATTCAAAACTTTGCTGCACCCACCACAATTAAGATCCCACCTTGAAACTTTCACAGCTGGTACTGCTGCTCAAGACCTTTCTGATGAAACCATATTCAATCTGGTTGATAGGGTCCATGCCACTTAAATAGCAAGCGGCCGGTTTTTTTAGTCACTCTACCAAAATTCAAAGCTTAGTTGCACCTACCACAATTAAGATCCCACCTCGAAACTTATGCTGCTGGTACTGCTGCTCAAGGCCTTTCTAATGAGACCATACTCAATCTGATTGATAGGGTCCATGACACTAAAATAGCAAGCAGCCGGTTTTTTTAGTCACTCTACCAAATTTCGAAGCTTAGCTGCACCTACCACAATTAAGATCCCACCTTGAATTGTTTGCAGCTGGTATTTCTGCTCAAGACCTTTCTAATGAGACCATATTAAATCTGGTTGATAGGGTCCTTGACTCCAAAAATAGCCAGCAGCCGGTTTATTTTTGTCATTCTACCAAATTTCGAAGCTTAGCTGCACCTACCACAATTAAGATCCCACCTTGAATTGTTTGCAGCTGGTACTTCTGCTCAAGACCTTTCTAATGAGACCATACTCAATCTGGTTGATAGGGTCTTTGACACCAAAAATAGCCAGCAGCCGGTTTATTTTTGTCATTCTACCAAATTTCGAAGATTAGCTGCACCTACCACAATTAAGATCCCACCTTGAATTGTTTGCAGCTGGTACTTCTGCTCAAGACCTTTCTAATGAGACCATACTCAATCTGGTTGATAGGGTCCTTGACACCAAAAATAGCCAGCAGCCGGTTTATTTTTGTCATTCTACCAAATTTCGAAGCTTAGCTGCACCTACCACAATGAAGATCCCACCTTGCTACTTTCAAGGCTGGTACTGCTCTTTGAGACCTTTCTAATGAGACCATATTCAATCTGGTTGATAGGGTCCTTGACTCCAAAAATAGCCAGCAGCCGGTTTATTTTTGTCATTCTACCAAATTTCAAAGCTTAGCTGCACCTACAACAATTAAGATCCCACCTTGAAACTTTCACAACTGGTACTGCTGCTCAAGACCTTTCTAATGAGACCATACTCAATCTGGTTGATAGGGTCTTTGACACCAAAAATAGCCAGCAGCCGGTTTATTTTTGTCATTCTACCAAATTTCGAAGCTTAGCTGCACCTACCACAATTAAGATCCCACCTTGTTACTTTCAAAGCTGGTACTGCTCTTTGAGACCTTTCTAATGAGACCATATTCAATCTGATTGATAGGGTCCATGACACTAAAATAGCAAGCGGCCGGTTTTTTTAGTCACTTTACCAAATTTCAAAGCTTAGCTGCACCTACCACAATTAAGATCCCACCTCGAAACTTTTGCAGCTGGTACTGCTGCTCAAGGCCTTTCGAATGAGACCATATTTAATCTGGTTGATAGGGTCCATGACACTAAAATAGCAAGCTGCCGGTTTTTTTAGTCACTCTACCAAATTTCGAAGCTTAGCTGCACCTACCACAATTAAGATCCCACCTTGAATTGTTTGCAGCTGGTACTTCTGCTCAAGACCCTTCTAATGAGATCATACTCAATCTGGTTGATAGGGTCCTTGACACCAAAAATAGCCAGCAGCCGGTTTATTTTTGTCATTCTACCAAATTTCGAAGCTTAGCTGCACCTACCACAATTGAGATCCCACCTTGTTACTTTCAAAGCTGGTACTGCTCTTTGAGACCTTTCTAATGAGACCATATTCAATCTGATTGATAGGGTCCATGACACTAAAATAGCAAGCGGCCGGTTTTTTTAGTCACTCTACCAAATTTCAAAGCTTAGCTGCACCTACCACAATTAAGATCCCACCTTGAAACTTTCACAACTGGTACTGCTGCTCAAGACCTTTCTAACGAGACCATATTCAATCTAGTTGATAGGGTCCATGACACTTAAATAGCAAGCAGCCGGTTTTTTTAGTCACTCTACCAAATTTCGAAGCTTAGCTGCACCTACCACAATTAAGATCCCACCTTGAATTGTTTGCAACTGGTACTTCTGCTCAAGACCTTTCTAATGAGACCATACTTAATCTGGTTGATAGGGTCCTTGACACCAAAAATAGCCAGCAGCCGGTTTATTTTTGTCATTCTACCAAATTTCGAAGCTTAGCTGCACCTACCACAATGAAGATCCCACCTTGCTACTTTCAAGGCTGGTACTGCTCTTTGAGACCTTTCTAATGAGACCATATTCAATCTGGTTGATAGGGTCCTTGACTCCAAAAATAGCCAGCAGCCGGTTTATTTTTGTCATTCTACCAAATTTCAAAGCTTAGCTGCACCTACAACAATTAAGATCCCACCTTGAAACTTTCACAACTGGTACTGCTGCTCAAGACCTTTCTAATGAGACCATACTCAATCTGGTTGATAGGGTCTTTGACACCAAAAATAGCCAGCAGCCGGTTTATTTTTGTCATTGTACCAAATTTCGAAGCTTAGCTGCACCTACCACAATTAAGATCCCACCTTGTTACTTTCAAAGCTGGTACTGCTCTTTGAGACCTTTCTAATGAGACCATATTCAATCTGGTTGATAGGGTCCTTGACACCAAAAATAGCCAGCAGCCGGTTTATTTTTGTCATTCTACCAAATTTCGAAGCTTAGCTGCACCTACCACAATTAAGATCCCACCTTCAAACTTTTACAACTGGTACTGCTGCTCAAGACCTTTCTAATGAGACCATATTCAATCTAGTTGATAGGGTCCATGACACTAAAATAGCAAGCAGCCGGTTTTTTTAGTCACTCTACCAAATTTCGAAGCTTAGCTGCACCTACCACAATTAAGATCCCACCTTGAATTGTTTGCAGCTGGTACTTCTGCTCAAGACCTTTCTAATGAGACCATACTCAATCTGGTTGATAGGGTCCTTGACACCAAAAATAGCCAGCAGCCGGTTTATTTTTGTCATTCTACCAAATTTCGAAGCTTAGCTGCACCTACCACAATGAAGATCCCACCTTGCTACTTTCAAGGCTGGTACTGCTCTTTGAGACCTTTCTAATGAGACCATATTCAATCTGGTTGATAGGGTCCTTGACTCCAAAAATAGCCAGCAGCCGGTTTATTTTTGTCATTCTACCAAATTTCGAAGCTTAGCTGCACCTACCACAATTAAGATCCCACCTTGAATTGTTTGCAGCTGGTACTTCTGCTCAAGACCTTTCTAATGAGACCATACTCAATCTGGTTGATAGGGTCTTTGACACCAAAAATAGCCAGCAGCCGGTTTATTTTTGTCATTCTACCAAATTTCGAAGCTTAGCTGCACCTACCACAATTAAGATCCCACCTTCAAACTTTCACAACTGGTACTGCTGCTCAAGACCTTTCTAATGAGACCATATTCAATCTAGTTGATATGGTCCATGACACTAAAATAGCAAGCAGCCGGTTTTTTTAGTCACTCTACCAAATTTCGAAGCTTAGCTGCACCTACCACAATTAAGATCCCACCTTGAATTGTTTGCAGCTGGTACTTCTGCTCAAGACCTTTCTAATGAGACCATACTCAATCTGGTTGATAGGGTCCTTGACACCAAAAATAGCCAGCAGCCGGTTTATTTTTGTCATTCTACCAAATTTCGAAGCTTAGCTGCACCTACCACAATGAAGATCCCACCTTGCTACTTTCAAGGCTGGTACTGCTCTTTGAGACCTTTCTAATGAGACCATATTCAATCTGGTTGATAGGGTCCATGACACTAAAATAGCAAGTAGCCGGTTTTTTAGTCACTCTACCAAATTTCGAAGCTTTGCTGCACCTACCACAATTAAGATCCCACCTTGAATTGTTTGCAGCTGGTACTTCTGCTCAAGACCCTTCTAATGAGATCATACTCAATCTGGTTGATAGGGTCCTTGACACCAAAAATAGCCAGCAGCCGGTTTATTTTTGTCATTCTACCAATTTTCGAAGCTTAGCTGCACCTACCACAATTAAGATCCCACCTTGTTACTTTCAAAGCTGGTACTGCTCTTTGAGACCTTTCTAATGAGACCATATTCAATCTGGTTGATAGGGTCCTGGACACCAAAACTAGCCAGCAGCCGGTTTATTTTTGTCATTCTACCAAATTTCAAAGCTTAGCTGCACCTACAACAATTAAGATCCCACCTTGAAACTTTCACAACTGGTACTGCTGCTCAAGACCTTTCTAATGAGACCATATTCAATCTGATTGATAGGGTCCATGACACTAAAATAGCAAGCGGCCGGTTTTTTTAGTCACTCTACCAAATTTCAAAGCTTAGCTGGACCTACCACATTTAAGATCCCACCTCGAAACTTTTGCAGCTGGTACTGCTGCTCAAGGCCTTTCTAATGAGATCATATTTATTCTGGTTGATAGGGTCCATGACACTAAAATAGCAAGTAGCCGGTTTTTTAGTCACTCTACCAAATTTCGAAGCTTAGCTGCACCTACCACAATTAAGATCCCACCTTGAATTGTTTGCAGCTGGTACTTCTGCTCAAGACCCTTCTAATGAGATCATACTCAATCTGGTTGATAGGGTCCTTGACACCAAAAATAGCCAGCAGCCGGTTTATTTTTGTCATTCTACCAATTTTCGAAGCTTAGCTGCACCTACCACAATTAAGATCCCACCTTGTTACTTTCAAAGCTGGTACTGCTCTTTGAGACCTTTCTAATGAGACCATATTCAATCTGGTTGATAGGGTCCTGGACACCAAAAATAGCCAGCAGCCGGTTTATTTTTGTCATTCTACCAAATTTCGAAGCTTAGCTGCACCTACCGCAATTAAGATCCCACCTTGAAACTTTCACAACTAGTACTGCTGCTCAAGACCTTTCTAATGAGACCATATTCAATCTAGTTGATAGGGTCCATGACACTAAAATAGCAAGCAGCCGGTTTTTTAGTCACTCTACCAAATTTCGAAGCTTAGCTGCACCTACCACAATTAAGATCCCACCTTGAATTGTTTGCAGCTGGTACTTCTGCTCAAGACCTTTCTAATTAGACCATACTCAATCTGGTTGATAGGGTCCTTGACACCAAAAATAGCCAGCAGCCGGTTTATTTTTGTTATTCTACCAAATTTCGAAGCTTAGCTGCAACTACCACAGTTAATATCCCACCTTGAAACTTTCGCAGCTGGTACTGCTGCTCAAGACCTTTCTAATGAGACCATATTCAATCTGGTTGATAGGGTCCTTGACACCAAAAATAGCCAGCAGCCGGTTTATTTTTGTCATTCTATAAAATTTCAAAGCTTAGCTGGACCTACCACAATTAAGATCCCACCTTGAAACTTTCACAGCTCAAGACCTTTCTAATGAGTCCACATTCAATCTGGTTTATAGGGTTCATGACACTAAAATAATGACTGACAAAAACAAACCGGCTGCTGGCAATTTTTGGTGTCAAGGACCCTATCAACCAGACTGAATATGGTCTCATTAGAAAGGTCTTGAGCAGCAGTACCAGCTGTGAAAGTTTTAAGGTGGGATCTTAATTGTGGTGGGAGCAGCAAAGCTTTTAAATTTGGTAGTGTTTAAATAAACCGGCTGCTGGCAATTTTTGGTGTCAAGGACCCTATCAACCAGACTGAATATGGTCTCGTTTGAAAGGTCTTGAGCAGCAGTACCAGCTGCGAACGTTTCAAGGTGGGATCTTCATTGCGGTAGGTCCAGCTAAGCTTTTAAATTTGGTTGAATGACAAAAATAAACCGGCTGCTGGCAATTTTTGGTGTCAAGGACCCTATCAACCAGACTGAATATGGTCTCATTAGAAAGGTCTTGAGCAGCAGTACCAGCTGCGAACGTTTCAAGGTGGGATCTTAATTGCGGTAGGTCCAGCTAAGCTTTTAAATTTGGTAGAGTGTTTAAAAAACCGGCTGCTTGCTATTTTAGTGTCACGGACCCTATCAATTAGATTGAATATGGTCTCATTAGAAATGTCTTGAGCAGAAATACCAGCTTCGAACGTTTCAAGGTGGGATCTTGATTGCGGTAGGTCCAGCTTAGCTTTGAAATTTGGTAGAATGACATAAATAAACCGGCTGCTCGCTATTTTTGGTGTCAAGGACCCTATTAACCATATTGAATGTGGTCTCATTAGAAAGGTTGTACACGACTGAAGATAGTTTTAATTTGAAATTCGTATAATACTTAATATTATGTAAATAAAGATAACTTTGAATTGATTTTATAGCTTATAAGAAATGTATAGTTGTTGTTATAATAGTTTATGTTCGTATCTTATAAGAATTTAATTAAAAATACAGTCCACTTAGTTTGTATAGGATAAGTTTATTTTGAATTTTAATAAAGAAAGAGACAGTACGCAGACGGAGTAAAGAGTACCATACTTTAAGCGTGATAGGTAGAAACACGCATAGTTCCTCGCCCGCAAGCCTACACTAGTTGCGGGCCGCCCAAATTAAATATATAGTCTGCGAAACCGCAGTATGGCACTCCGACCTCCCGAAGCAACAAGTGTCCTGAAAATAGAAGAAAGTGTTATTAATCAAGATTCCTGAACAAATCCCTGCAGTAATTCCTGGCGAAAATTCCTGGCGAAAATCCTGACGAAAATTCCTGACGAAAATCCTGTACAAAAACCGAACTGTATAGAAGCGAATAAAACCCTGCCGTGAACCTAGTGGCTATTTAATAGTATAGTTTGTTCAAGCCGTTAGTCGTTCACATTTATGTTCCTTCGAGGCAGGATTTATTCATCTGGAATATTTATGGTCCTGTCGAGGCGCGGATATTGTTCCACACAAACAGTTCGGTTTATTGAAGAAAGAAAATGCCTGTAACAAGATCACAGCAGTCGGAGAATGCAGTCGAAAACGCAGTCGAAGCCGCAGTCGAACACGCAGTCGAACACGGAGTCGAAAACGCTGTCGAAAACGCAGTCGAAAACGCAGTCGAACACGGAGTCGAACACGCAGTCGAAAATCCAGTCGAAATCGCCGCCACCACGACCGCTACTTCCACCAGCGCCACCGACACTACCACCTCCACCTCGTCGTCCGCAACCGCGTCTACTGAAACTACCACGCAGTCTGAAGAATCTTCAATAGTAAAGAAAAAGAAGAATAGAAGCCGACCACCCAGCGTCGCAAGCACTGCCAAAACACGTTCACGCCGCGTTGAAATAGCGAAGGCGCGAGAGGAGCTACTACAAAAAGAAATTCAACTTTCGAAACATAGAATAACCATGCTGGAATTAGAAGAGGAAATATCAGATCATGATTCTCAAGAAACGCTTCGGGAGGAACGGACGTCGGACTGGGTGATCCAGAACACCAAATCGAACAAGAAAACCACGAGGGAAGCTCAACCCATAGAAAATAGTCAACTTCCTCCGTGCGTCGACGAGTTAAAAGAAACACAGCCTTGCCAATCGACCGCGCCGGGTATCGAACCTACCGACGCGAGGGATTCGTGTTTCGACTACAACAAGTTAGCCGCTGTCATAAATACAGCGGCACGTGTGAATCAACCTACCATACTTCACACGCAGCGAGTTATGGAACTACCAAGTTTCAACGGCTCATCGGGAGAGTGGCTTCCTTTCAAAGCCGCATACGAAGAATCCGCAAGCTACTTAACAGAACAAGAGAACTTATCGAGGTTAAGAAGATGCCTTCGCGGAATAGCAAAAGACGCCGTTCAATGTTTATTCATCGGCGCTACAACTACGAAAGAAGTCATGAAGTTACTAGCAGCACGGTTCGGCCGCCCAGACGCACTCGTCGCCGCCGAACTCGAGAAATTGAGAAGCCTGCCGCGACTTCAAGAGAATCCGAGAGATATTTGCAACTTCGCTTCGAGAATAAACAACGTCACAGCGACAGTGCGAGCGTTACAGAAGCCGCACTACTTATATAACGCAGAAATAGTACGCGTCATTATAGAGAAGCTTTCAGCTGCGCTACGACTCTCTTACTTCAACTTCGTAGCAGAGCAGCGTGAAGATCAACCAGATCTCATCATCATGGCAAAGTTCTTCGATAGACTAGCAGACAGATGCGGGAAGTTCGCGCCAGCTGAGGGGACACCGACTGAAGACCGGCGGGAGAAGCGTCAAGCTCGAAACTATCACATAGAAAGCACACAACAGTCGAAAACACCTTCAACAAACACCTGCGTCGTCTGCAAGAAAGAAAACCATCAACCATCAGACTGCTCCATGATGAAGAAAGCTGAAGTTTCAAACAGATGGGAACTAGCTAAACAACACAGGCTATGTTTTCGATGTTTACGACGCCGACTTTACCGCCACCTTTGCAAGACGAAGAAATGTGATATTGACGGGTGCGACTACTCTCATCATCCACTCCTTCATCACATCACAAAAGAAAACGAGAAAAGCGAAGACTGCGCCATAGTAACGTCGGCCAAAGAACGAGTACATTCAACAGCATTATTGAAGATACTTCCAGTTCAAGTTTCGGGACCTAAGGGCACGATAGATACCTACGCCCTGCTGGACGACGGCTCGACCTGCACCCTCATAGAAGCAGATGTAGCGGCGAAGATTGGAGTATCAGGGCCACCATCCCCTTTCTACATTGAGGGGGTGGCTGGTGCCCGCGTAGACGCCAAGCAATCCAGGCGCGTCTTTTTCGAAATCCAAGGCCGCGACACTGAACGCCATCGAATATCAGCACGCACGATGGAAGACCTGCAACTATCGCCTCAATCCATCTCATGGCAGAAAATAGAAACCAGCTCACACTTACAAGACATAGAAAAGTTCATTGTAAATGAAACACAGAAGCCTACAGTGCTCATAGGTCAAGATAATTGGAGCTTGTTAGTCACACATGAAATGAGAAGAGGAAGGCAGCATGAACCAGTCGCGTCCTACACAGAGCTTGGCTGGGTCCTACACGGCTCAAACGGGGCGAAGAAAGAAGCTATCCATAGAACTACGCACATTCACAACTTCGAAGAACAAGAGTCTATGGAACGTATGATGAATGAACACTTCGCGCTCGAGTCAATAGGTGTTGAAAAGAGACGCTCATACAACAGAGAAGAGCAACGCGCGCTTGACATACTTCAAAATGAAACTAAGCGCATACCGGCGGGAGGTTTCGAGACGGGACTTCTCTGGAAAATCGACAACTACGTACCTCACAATAATTACGACATGGCGTTGAAGAGATTAGAACACATAGAAAAGAAGCTCGATAAAAATGAAGAGATGAAAAATAGATACAAGCTTCAAATGGAAACACTCTTCGCGAACGGGTACGCCGAGATAGCTCCTGAACCAGTAAACAATCGAATCTGGTACCTTCCCCACTTCGCGGTGATCAACCCTCAGAAACCAGAGAAGCTGAGAATCGTACATGATGCTGCAGCCAAGTCACAAGGAGTCTGCCTCAATGACATGTTACTCTCGGGCCCCGACATGCTCCAATCATTGCCGGGAGTCCTCATGAGGTTCCGACAACAACCCATAGCAGTGACAGCCGACATAAAAGATATGTTTTTGAGAGTTGAAATCAGAAAAGAAGATAGAGACATGCAGCGCTTCCTCTGGCGAGGAGATCGACGTACAGGGGCGCCCACTGAATACAGAATGAAAAGCGTGATCTTCGGAGCGACATCTTCCCCGTGCACTGCAATCTACGTAAAAGATAAGAACGCGGAAGACCACAGAGACCAGTATCCCCGAGCAGCGACAGCCATCGTTAAAAACCATTATGTCGATGACTATCTGGCGAGCTACTGCGATGAAGACGAAACAATCGAAATAGCGTCACAAGTGGCCCTCATACACAGCCGCGCTAACTATACGCTTCAAAGGTGGTCCTCAAACTCCACCAAAGTCTTAAAATCGCTAGCGCCGGGTAGTAAAGAAGACATCGTACAACTCGCGCCCGAGAAGATCCTGGGGATGATATGGAACCCGAAGCTCGACACCTTATCATTCAACATAAACAAGAACAAATTAACAAATGAAATATTCAGTGGAAAAAAGAGGCCTACGAAGAGAGAAGCCCTGAGCACAGTCATGTCAATATATGACCCCCTCGGGCTCGCTACGCCGATCACCGTACAAGCTAAGAAGATACTCCAAGAAACTTGGAGGTCCGGCATAGAATGGGACGCTGAACTTCACAATAATGAAACCGAAATGTGGAATAGTTGGATGACTCACGTACAAATACTACCACATTTGCAAATACAAAGATGTCACGCCGAGTTGGCCCGCGCTACGATTCGAGAGCTACATACCTTCGTAGACGCCAGCTCGTCTGCATACGCTACGGTCGTATACTGGAGAACGGTCGATGAAAACGGAAGAATCCACGTATCTATAGCCTGCAGCAAAGGGAAAGTCGCGCCATTGAAAGTAATTTCAATACCGCGCTTAGAACTTCAAGCCGCCACGCTGGGTTCCCGCCTCGCCGAAACTGCATCGACAGAATACGACTTCAAGCCTACACGTCGAGTATACTGGTCTGATTCGAAAACGGTACTAACCTGGATTCGAACGGGACCGAGAGCCTTCAAACCTTTCGTCGCACATAGACTCGCCGAAATCGCAGAAACCACGAAAGTTAATGAATGGCGCTGGGTACCGACGAAACTCAACGTGGCAGACGACGCGACACGAACAACGCCGACAGATTTCAACTCGCAACATCGCTGGTATCAAGGGCCTTCGTTCTTACTCTCACCCGAGGACGAATGGCCGACTGAAGAGCCGTCAGAATCACCAATCGATAATAGTGAAGAAAGAGTGTGTGTTAACACAAACAAACACACACTCACACAAGCCTTACCGGATATTTCAAGATTTTCAAGCTGGATCAGACTTCAGAGGGCGACCGCACGGGCCCTACAGTTCATAGAAATCATTCGTAATAAAGAAAAGTGTTCAAATACACGAAAACGAACTAAGAAAATAGAAAATATAGATCCAGATTGGAAAATAATACAAAATTCCAATAAGAAAACGCAAGCTTTCAAGACTAAAATAGAAAAAACTCTCAACTTCAAGCCCTTAGAAGCTCACTTATTGTTACAAGCTGAGAAGTTGTGGGTGAAAGCCCAGCAGCAAGAAACCTTCGCGGACGAGCTGGAAGCCTTACGTAAAGGAAACGACGTAAACACAAATAGCAGATTACTTCAACTGTCGACTTACCTAGACGCTGAAGGGATCATCCGCCTTCGTTCAAGAGTAGCTGCCGCCGCCGACATCACAGACTGCCAGAAGACGCCCATCATAATCGACGGAAGTCATCGCTGGACTCGATTATACATAAAACGAGTCCATGAACAGCTTCATCATGGTGGATTCGAAACAACGGCGAATGAAGTACGTCAACGCTACTGGGTGCTACGCCTACGCTACGCAGTTAGAAACGTAGTAAAAACCTGTCAAGCGTGCCGCATAAGAAAGGCGAAACCAGCGTGGCCAGCTACGGGAGACCATCCTCGAAGTCGTCTCGCCCATCACAAGCGACCGTTCACCTTCACCGGTCTGGATTACTTCGGCCCGCTAACAGTCACAGTCGGTCGTACGCATCAAAAACGCTACGGAGCGCTCTTCACATGCCTAACTACGAGAGCGATACACTTGGAGCTAGCCGGCAGCCTCAGCACGGACTCGGCTATCATGGCCCTGCGCCGCTTTATAAATAGAAGAGGATGCCCTACAGAACTCTGGTCAGACCACGGAACTAACTTCCGCGGCGCCGACATAGAACTGAAGAAAGCAGCGCACGAAGCCTTAAGAGACGAAGCCTCGACGCAATCGATACAGTGGCGTTTCATCCCTCCTAGCGCGCCGTTTATGGGCGGCGCGTGGGAACGGCTGGTTAAAAGTGTGAAAACTGCTTTGAATGTCACTCTACATGAACGAGCCCCCAAAGAAGAGATCCTGCAGACGCTGTTGGTTGAAATAGAGAACACAGTCAACAGCAGACCTCTCACACACGTCTCGACGGAAGCTGAAGACCCAGAGGCGATTACTCCAAACCACTTCCTACTGGGTGGTGCCTCGCGAGTACCCGTACCTGGCACCTTCACCGAGGAAGACAGCTGCGGACGTCGGGATTGGAGGAAGAGTCAGCGCCTGGCTGACATGTTCTGGGCACGTTGGGTGCGCGAGTACCTTCCAGAACTCCAAAGAAGACGCGAACCTACGTCCAAGGGTACCATCAAACTCAACGACCTGGTACTCATAGCTGATGGAACTCTCCCTCGAAACGCCTGGCCCCGAGGCATCGTCATAAATATCTACCCCGGACCAGACGGTGAAATTCGAGTCGTCGACGTGCAGACAAACAAAGGGACCCTGCGAAGACCTACAAAGAAGCTGGTGATCCTGCCCTGCAGCAGCCACTCCGAGGATGATGTCTCCTGAACGTGTACCCCCTGATGGTTCCAGTCAAGACTGCGGCGGGAGATTATGTACACGACTGAAGATAGTTTTAATTTGAAATTCGTATAATACTTAATATTATGTAAATAAAGATAACTTTGAATTGATTTTATAGCTTATAAGAAATGTATAGTTGTTGTTATAATAGTTTATGTTCGTATCTTATAAGAATTTAATTAAAAATACAGTCCACTTAGTTTGTATAGGATAAGTTTATTTTGAATTTTAATAAAGAAAGAGACAGTACGCAGACGGAGTAAAGAGTACCATACTTTAAGCGTGATAGGTAGAAACACGCATAGTTCCTCGCCCGCAAGCCTACACTAGTTGCGGGCCGCCCAAATTAAATATATAGTCTGCGAAACCGCAGTATGGCACTCCGACCTCCCGAAGCAACAAGTGTCCTGAAAATAGAAGAAAGTGTTATTAATCAAGATTCCTGAACAAATCCCTGCAGTAATTCCTGGCGAAAATTCCTGGCGAAAATCCTGACGAAAATTCCTGACGAAAATCCTGTACAAAAACCGAACTGTATAGAAGCGAATAAAACCCTGCCGTGAACCTAGTGGCTATTTAATAGTATAGTTTGTTCAAGCCGTTAGTCGTTCACAAAGGTCTTGAGCAGAAGTACCAGCTGCGAACGTTTCAAGGTGGGATCTTAATTGCGGTAGGTCCAGCTAAGCTTTTAAATTTGGTGGAGTGTTTAAAAAAACCGGCTGCTGGCTATTTTTGGTTTCAAGGACCCTATTAACCACATTGAATATGGTCTCATTAGTAAGGTCTTGAGCAGAAGAACCAGCTGCGAACGTTCTAAGGTGGGATCTAAGTTGCAGTAGGTCCAGCTAAGCTTTGAAATATGGTTGAATGACAAAAATAAACCGGCTGCTGGCAATTTTTGGTGTCAAGGACCCTATCAACCAGACTGAATATGGTCTCAGTAGAAAGGTCTTGAGCAGCAGTACCAGCTGCGAACGTTTCAAGGTGGGATCTTAATTGCGGTAGGTCCAGCTAAGCTTTTAAATTTGGTGGAGTGTTTAAAAAAACCGGCTGCTGGCCATTTTTGGTTTCAAGGACCCTATTAACCACATTGAATATGGTCTCATTAGAAAGGTCTTGAGCAGAAGAACCAGCTGCGAACGTTCTAAGGTGGGATCTAAGTTGCAGTAGGTCCAGCTAAGCTTTGAAATTTGGTAGAATGACAAAAATAAACCGGCTGCTGGCTATTTTTGGTGTCAAGGACCCTATCAACCAGATTGAATATGGTCTCATTAGAAAGGTCCTGAGCAGCAGTACCAGCTGTGAAAGTTTTAAGGTGGGATCTTAATTGTGGTGGGTGCAGCAAAGCTTTGAATTTTTAGAATGAGTACAAAAAATCGGCTACTGGCTTAAACGGGTCACAACTTCATGTGATTTGGTTTATATAATGTTATAAGTAAAGTATTATTTAATTTACAGTTTATTTCGCTATTTTAACAGTTTTTAAATTTCGACATCTTAATTTGGTCGGTTTATACCGGCTGCTAGAAATAGGCTGCCAACTTCACACCGGTAAGTTTGATCAATAACCAGTTAGAGTCGAATAAAGTTGGCCGTCCAGAAGAAATATTCCTAAAATACAATGACGTTTTTTTCTTAAACATAGGTAACTTGAATGCAGTACCAATTGAGGTTTAATGTTACCTATTTTTTATAGCTTACGCGACAAAAAGACTTGCCGAACTGCCATTTTGAGAGATATTTCATAAACCATATTGTATGCTAATATATGAAATTAGGGTGATCATGCTTATATTGTAAGTACCTAAGTAGATTTTTACCAACTTCCTTTTTATGACGACCACTTTGGCAATGGGGTAAACCTATCTGTCTCCGACGGCACTGGTTGTGGGTTCGATTCTCGGGCGGAACAAGAAAACAAAAAGTTCCGGGTCTGGGTGTTTATAGGTAGGTAGGTACATACATGTATTTTACATTCTAGTTCGCTATATAATTTCAAAAATCTTTAATTATCAAAACTAAAAAGAAATAAGTACTATTTATATACCGTTTTAATTTCTAAATAGTTAACACGAAACAGATCTATTTTGTTTTGCGTCGCAACAAATTTGTATTTGACATCTTTTGTTTTTTGATAAACCGTAATAAGTCGGGGGTTTTTCAATCCCTTTTATTTTTAGCATAGTTTCCATTATCCTAAAAAAAAATTATACACCAAATTAAAGCCTCAAGTCTCTTCTTCAATATTCAGTAATAATATTTCAGAAAATACTATACTTCTGTTATCTGCGCCATTTTAAAAACCGGGTTCAACCTTCCAAAAACTTTAAACGCGTTTTCCCAACATTCGTCATTTTTGAGTTATTCCTCTTTATTATTAAGCGTGCGATGTGGTAACTCATAACACAAGCTTTGCTTACTTTGAGGCCATGTAGTTGGTGTGATTGTCTGGGGGATTTAATTTATTTAGTACCTACTTCATGTTTTTAAAATTGTGTTTCTTTTTTAGATTTATTTTTATAGTTCATATCCCGTACCACCTACCTTCTAAATACTGACCACATTTTCGTTCCATACCATGGCCGCTTAAGGTGTGTATTGGCGTATATAAATAAACAAAGTAGGTAATAAAAAGGTAGTTGGTAAAAATCTATGTAGTTTCAATATAAAGCATGTTCACTCTCATTTCACATATTTGCGTACAATATGTTTTTTGAAATATCTCTCAAAATGGCTTTTCGGCAATTCTTTTTGACTTGTAATAAGGTAACATTATACGTCAATTGATACTACATTCAAGTTGCTACCTACCTTAGTTCAAGAAAAAACGCCATTGTACCTATATTAAGAATATTTCATCCGGACGGCCAACTTTATTCGACTCTAACTAGTTTTTGAGCAAACTTTTATTGGTATTTTTTTTGTTGCAACAATTTAAAAACTAACTGCCCATACACATAAACTTGTGATTCCATTTAATACTATAGAATACTGGGACTCATTAATTTTCGACCATTGTAAGTAGTGTAGTAGCCATAACTTTTTTTTAAAAGATGTTTTAAAACAGAGTAACTTTCAAAACCAAGTTAAAAAAACATCTCCTATCTCAACAGTTACTAAAATAATCGAAAACCCTCTAAGAATTTATATTTGTCACACCATTCTTTTTAATGTTAATATCTCTTTATATTTAATTTATTTTACATTCTGTACATGTTATATACTTATATTTATTTTATGTATAATTATTTGTATTCTCTAATTTAAGATTATCAATAATTACTATTGTATAATAAAGCTTTTATTTTATTTTAATTAACATTTAATAGATTAATTGTAAAGTGGAAAATAACTCTACACCAAAACCCTCATCCCCGACCAACCGTGGGATACTCACTTGGTGCCAACTGAAAACCAGCAGTGCGATCACAGAACTTTATCGAATCGTTTGTTAACGAATGCTCGTATAGTATGGAGACGGTTTTTAAGAAAAAATTGAAATCTATCCATTGCCGCACGGCCAGCTTAAATAAATGTGTGCCTTGTTAATTTTGAATGTTTGTAAACATGTTGTACTCATAAATATCTGTAAAATAAAAAATTACAATGTTACTCAAAACTTGCAACCGACTCCATACTATACGAGCATTCGTAAACATTCGTTAATATACGATTCGATAAAGTTCTGTGATCGCACTGCAGCGTCGTGAACCCTTTAGGGTACCCACTATATGCTGAGTTGGTTACCATTTTTTATAATAATCATCGTTGGTATTTGTTACAATTATTAATTATTTTCATGTTCCTTAGGTTACGTTTTAGTTGTAAGTATTATTGTACGAATTTCAGTGGCGATTGTTTTAAGAATAAAATATTTTCTTTCTTTCTTTCTTTTAGTGCAAAAAGTTTCAACAAATTATATTGATATATAATTCTTCTGTATTCATTATTTATTTTCTACAGCACGTGGCGGACTAATATAAGCATGATATTTTACCTTCATAGATTTTTACAGACTACAATTTTATTATCTATTTTGTTTATTTATACTTAATGGTAGTTCTTTTGTGAGATTTATTTTTATAGTTTCGATTCATATCCAGTAACAACTTCTTAATACTG
The DNA here is from genome assembly GCA_944452665.1 of Stenoptilia bipunctidactyla. Taxonomy (NCBI): domain Eukaryota; kingdom Metazoa; phylum Arthropoda; class Insecta; order Lepidoptera; family Pterophoridae; genus Stenoptilia; species Stenoptilia bipunctidactyla. The sequence goes on from OX101741.1 coordinate 16,731,133, forward strand.
ACCACTTTTTCCGCTATTTCTCTAAGAGCCTATAATATATGTAAGTACACACTTATAAAATAAAGCTGAAGAGTTTCTTCGTTTCCTTGAACGCACGCTATAAATCCAAGAACTACGGGGCTGATTTAAAAACAACAATACCTATCCCAATAAAGGCATTGCTTACATTTTCAGCATATCATGCCAAAAACTCGCTAGGTGGGTCCATGATAAACTATAAGTACTTACTACTCAGTGGCTCTTAAACTTTTTCTCCGAAGTAAAGCGAAAGAGGTATGTAGGTATGGATCGAAGCAATTGGTGTTCCCTTGTCTCTGCCTACCCCAAAGGGAGACAGGCGTGAGGTTATGTATGTAATTTTAATAACTTTAATTTTCTGATAAATTAAGCTAAAAATGTAATTTTATTGTGATCTATGTATCATTTATTTTGTTTATTCTGGGAAGAAACAAACCGTTGGGTAGAAACTTCAGGTTTACTTGTGTAAGAAGCTAGAGGTGTATTTATTTATTTATTTCAGTTTACTGGTTTCTACAGCACTTTACAATAAAATTATTACAATTACATATTTTCAATTCACAGGCCAATTATGAGAAACCCATTTTATAATGTAAAACATAATCCTTTATAAATACAAAAAAGGGAAGCAAAAAAAAATAACAAATAAAATTAAATTAAAATGACAAAAAATATTATTTAGAATAAAATAAAGTGAATTTAAATTAATATACACTTAGAATCAAATAATACAAAATAGTTATAAAGAACAAAATATAAAACATAAAAAACTAACACTCACAGACAGTATCAATAAAATTTAGAATTAAAGTCATTACAAGAACCTATTTAGAATTAAGTAACACAATCAATAACTAAGAAATAACTAAGAAATATAGACACACAGAAATAAAAAACTATTGTATTATATTCTATTTTAATTATACTCTAATAAGTCGCACAGGAAACATAATATTAATATATACACATAATATTCACATAACAAAGGTGTAAAAATATTTTCAACACACTTGCTCGTAAGTCGTCTAAAGTGAGCGTTATTCTATTGAATTTAGAACTATAAACTGGGCTATAAGTCACGCGTGCATAATATAATGAATCCTACAAAGTTGAATTGTACCTTTGTGCAAATTAAATGCGAGTAAACAGAGCATATTTTATTGATCCGGGTTATACATTAATTTTTTTCAGAAACAACAAAGAGGTTTTATACCACTTCAAATCCATATACATTTTTAAATGTTTACGCCTTATATTAGTTAAACAAAATTGTATATCAAACAAATTATTCACAATTTACAATAATTTGTTACAAAATATTAAAATATTTGGATTTACCACTCCAAATTAAATATTTTCATGTAAAATAGGCTGTATATGCTATACAGCCATTGACACATTTGGCGGAAAAAAAAAACATACGCGCATGCGCGAAGTTCGGCGCCATTTTTCAATCACAATTCACAGCTTGCTTTGTTATCAAGTGTGTTTGTTATTTTATGACCACGTATGTCTGTCTTTTACTCACGAGTGTGTTGAAAAACGTCGTATATAACTCGTGAGCGTTGCTAATTACAGTCTCGGCTCATTATTAAGCCCTCGCCTGCGGCTCGGGCTCAAATCACAGCCTCGACTGTAATTAGCAACTTCGCTCACTTGTTACATAATATACTAATACCAAATGATTATACTGGAGTACAATGAAATAAAAATATAAAATACATATACTTAATGTTTATATTGATTTATATAATACTAAGACTGAGACTAAGGCGAGTAATTACCCTGCAACAGCTTTAGAATGGCAGATTTAAAAGACTGCTTTGATCTCGACCAAATATCTACGCTGGCAAAGAGCTTATTATAAGACCTTGGCAGCCTGACCATACTATCATTTGCAGCATAGTTTGTCCGAACCAGGTCAACAGAAAGCAGCTGTGTATGGCGGGTGCGTTTGGAAGGCACATTTAACTTAATAATTATATAAGACAATTGAATACAGTCAAGTTTACCTGAACATATATCATGTAGAACCAACATATCCTGCACACAACGCCTATCGCGCAGTTTTAAAAGTGCATGCCGTCTACAGGATTCGAGATAATCGTCACTTACAGCACCAAAACGGTAATTTAAATATTTCAAAAATTTAATTTGCACTCGCTCAATTGAATGCTCATATGTCACATATTGCGGATTCCACACTGAAGCACAGTACTCCAATATACTTCTAACGTATGCGACATACAAGACTTTAATGCATGATAAGTCTGAGAAATTCTTTGTTACTCTTTGAACAAAACCTAGATTTTTTTAAAGCCTTGTTAATAATATAGTTAATATGTAGGGAGAAGGTGAGTTTTGAATCTAGAATGATGCCAAGGTCTTTCACTTGTGTGTCCTTTTTGATTCTGTTTCCATTAAGCGTATAATCAAAGTGTACTGGGGTTTTACGCCTTGTGAAAGTAATGTTAATGCATTTGGTGGCGTTAATCGTTATTTTGTTATCTGCACAGTAAGATGACAGCCTGTCCAAGTCTTCCTGCAGTTTCAGACAATCTCTTTCATTCTTTACTTGGTAGTATATTTTGGCATCGTCCGCGTAAAGTAAAAACCTAGCAAATTTGAAACAGTAGTTGATGTCAAATATGTAAGCTACATAGAGTAAAGGTCCGAGCAACGAGCCCTGGGGGACACCTGAAGGTATGTTTACAAAATTGGATCGTTTTCCACCAATCACAACAGCTTGTTTTCGATTATTAAGGTAGGATTTAATCCACCTGTACAAGTCACCGTGAATCCCCAGGTGATAAAGCTTGCGCAGCAGGATAACGTGATCCACGCGGTCAAAAGCTTTTTCTATGTCGGTGTATACCACGTCAACCTGTGTCTGTGTGCCCATATCTCTATGTAAGTCATTGATAAAAACTGATAGATTTGAAACTGTAGATCTTCCCTCCACAAAACCGTGTTGTTCGCTAGGAATATTTTGTTTAATTATTGGTTGTATGATGTCTTGAACAATTTTTTCTTGACCCTTTCCAAATGTATTTAATACTGATATTGGACGAAAGTTTTCTATACAACATTTAGAGCCTTTTTTGTGAATGGGAACAATGTTTGCCTCTTTCCACTTCACTGGAACGACGCCTTCTCGAAAAGAGCGATTAAAAATGATAGTAATTGGAGAAGTTAAGGCACTAGCGCAATTACGAATAAAATAAGGCGGTAAATTGTCGCTACCTGGACCCTTATTAATATCAATATTTGACAGAAAATTGAAAACTCTACGCTCTGAGACAGTGACGCTAGAGACTGTGTGGGGTGTGGTGGAGTTTGCAATGATACTTATATCTGACTGAGGTGTCTGCGGTTGTGCAAACATTCGGTGAAAGTAGTCATTAAACGCATCACAAATATTGTCATTGCCTGTTATGTTTGTATTTTTATAATTCATTGTGCTAGGATGTTTTCGTTTTGATTTGACATATGACCACAATAACTTAGGATTATTTTTTAAGTTTCTTTGACACATGTTTAAGTAGTTCTTTTCTAATTGTTTTGTTTTCTATTTAATTTTATTTTTATTGTCGTACAGTGCAATTACTAAATACTTTAAGTTTTTAGGTCAAAAAGATTTCTTTTCTTACAATTAGCGTTTCAATCGACGAAATAAGTTCATCATTCAATTCACAATCAAAATCCTCAATTTATATTATGCGCCCGGCGCTAGGAGTCTGTTGATATTTCAAAGAAAAAATACCTATTTTTGCATTGCCGCAAACTCTCTAGGCGGGGCGGGTTCACTGACCGAGAATCTCTACATTTGAAATTAATTTTGGATGTTTCTTATGGGTGCTCATTATCAACTAAAACAAAAATCGTATTTTATATTTTTGGATGTTACTTAGGTACCCAGTAGCCTACGTGCATGAATATTGTTATATATAGGGTTAAAAATTTAAAGACAAATAAAATCTGGCAAGACGCTGATGTATTTGCGTAACAAAGGCAATGATGATAACATTGTTCTTCATGAAGTTTTTATTGTATTATCCTGTGTTCCTCTCCAATAACCATTTCTTCGATGCTAATGGTTTCTATTAGTGATGTCATTTCCTACTCCTAAACTTACATACATATAATAACTTCACGCCTATATGCCGTATGGGGTAGACAGAACACCAGAGGTAATAAAACCATCTGATGTCACGTTTGACAAATTTGGAGGCATTATAATAGTGGAGAGAGACTATTGCAGAGACAGGGGGTCAGCCTATCGCCCACAAAAAAGCCTCCCATAACACCTCGGTCCCTCTACTGACTTTTACAGTATGCCCGGGAAGAGAAGCAGCTGGCACATTCTATGTTTTTCTTTCGCTCCCAGTCCAGCATAGAAGCAAACTCCTAAACTTTGTAAACTTAATTTTGAAAATCAGTGCTCTTTGCGACTCTTTCGTGATTGCATGTGTTTGTCTGTTATACTTAAATAAACGCCCAGACCCGGATCATTTTTTTTCTTGTTCTGTGCGGGAATCGAAACCGCAACCACTGGCGTCAGAGACAGATAAGTTTACCCACGGAGGAAATATATAGAGGAGCTTGTGAACTGCCCTATCCAGTTTTCTCTAGGAACTCAAGAGAAGCCTACGGGCGGGGTGCGGGAGGGGTAAGCGGATCGTTATGGCCAATCATAGCGATATCATTAGTCACCTAGTAGCGATTAGTAAAAACCGGTTAAAACATAAGGTTATAATATTCAAATGATCATCAAAAAAGTTCAGCTATACTTTACTAGGTGGCTCTAGTTTTTTAACGTCTCATACATTCCAAATCTGTCAGAAAAAAAACCGCGAAATAAAAGTAATTCTACTTGACGCTAGATAGCCTAACATTTTTACGCGGCATAAAAATCACCTAGGCAACAAATAACAATCTGGAATACATACATACATACATAACGTCACGCCTGTACCCCTAATGGGGTAGGCAGAACAACAGAGGCTATAAACCATCTGATGTCACGTTTGACAAATTTGGGGGTATTATAATGATGGAGAGACTTGCAGTGATAGGGGGTCAGCCTATCGCCCACAAAAACGTCAAAAAAACCTCCGTCCCTTAACTGACCTTTACAGTATACCCGGGAAGAGAAGCAACTGGCACATTCTAAATTTTGTAAAAAAAAATGTAAAAAAAATATTATGAATGAAATTATCGTCGTGGTTAGTTAATTTTACATCCAGAAACAATGGAGGATTTAATGTTTTTTAAATATCTACGCGTGTACCTACATACTTCACAGAAGTCAGCGACGAACTGCAACTGACGCCCGCCAGTGCCTCTAGTGCGGAATAGCTTGAAATAGAAGCTGTGACGTCACAACCCAGATTGAAGCTGTGCATCTTTGCATACCGCAGCTCTACTTGTATATCTGCTTAGTGGGTTACCCCATCGCCAAAGTGGTCGTCATAAAAAGGTAGTTGGTAAAAATCTGCGAAGATACAGAATAAGCATGTGTAAGATCACTCGACTATTCTTCGCTTCTTAGGGTCTGCAGTCAGGATACTCAAGTTAAACAATTCTTGACAATACAATATATTTATTCTGCATTACACTATAGTGACTTTTACTTAGGAAATAGTTTTACAAAAATAATTGAACTTGATAACTTTTACAACTTTCTTCAATGATGCCTCGAGCCGGAATGAATGCTCCGGACTTCTCCTACGCTTCCGAGCCGCGGTCCTGACGGAGCGAAGTCTCTGATTGGCCCAGCGAAAACAGGTGCCCGAGGGCCAATCATCGACCGCCAAAACACTCAGCCAATGGGAGCCTAGCGCTAGTTCCGAAAACTAGTAGAAGGGTTTAGTGATGTGACATTAAACAGATTGAAATAAAATGAACATGAAGTGATTGATAACAGATTAAAAATAACGAAACCTAACAATCGTCCGTCCTGACACCGTGTGCGACCCTGCACACGGCACCAGGTGGTAACCTAACATTCGGTTCTTGACAACTTACAAGATTAATTTTACTTAAGTATTACAATAATTAGATGTATAAGTATGATATATTAATAGTTAAGTATTACAATTATAACTTACAATAGTTTGAAACCAAATACGTTAATTTAATGACATGACAAAATAATACATAATTAATTAGAAGTACCTATTCATATAAATGCAACATTAATTACAACAATTTGTTTGTACTAAATAAATCAGCAGTCAACCTTTTACATCAAACTAAATTTAGTAAAAATATGCATACATATTAAATTATCTTCGATTAGTATCACGATCGATCGATTATATCGTGAACTAATTAAACCCCTGAACGATCGATTAATCAGGGTGCCCTAAATCTCTTGAACAATCAATTAATCAGGATACCTAGCGACGCCTGAAAGAGCCGATCGATTAATGCTCAGTAGGCAGCCGTAGGACTTTGACACTAGTTGGATCAAGCCGCGAACCAATCGATTCTCGCGTGCTTGTTCCGTAACAATAGAAAATTCTGTTCATAATAAACTCTAAATTAATATCATATTAAATGTGAACAAGTTACATTCTATCCTCGAATGCTATCTGTTTCATCATGATCGCTTTCAGAGCTATAACCTTCGTTATCATTAACCTCTAGAGCGGTCACATGAATCCAAGGTTTCATGCGGTCCGCCGCAACTGTTGTTGGGTGTTTATTGATTGTACCTTCTATTCCTGGTATCGGTGCTACGACATAGCGGTCCCTACCTAAAACTTTGCTAACTCGGTATGGTCCTATGAACGATGGCATAAGTTTCTTGCTTTGGCCATTATTATTAAAGCTTGTCTTTATTATTTTTACAAGTTCACCTTCAGCATAAATACGAGCAGGTTTCCTGCCTCTATCATAACTATCTTTTTGTTTGCTCTGCTCGGCTTCGATCCTGGCCTTAACTTGGTCACGAATGTGTAATAATTCATCATCACAACGGGTGGAAACTATTACTTCATTAAGCATAGGATTGGTCTCCCTATTCATACAGGCTCCAAACATGACCTCAGAAGGAGTCCGCCCTATAGTTTTATGAATAGTGTTGTTAAGTCCCCATTGTATTTTACCTATATGATTGTCCCATTGCTTTTCACTATGCATAACGCTCAGTGTTTTAAGAGAATCGAGAATCGTGCGATTATACCGTTCAACTTGACCATTTGATCTAGGGCTCGCTACCGCGTTTAAGACATGCTTTATCCCCTTATCCAAACAAAATCGCTTGAATGTATGGGAGGTGAAACAGCTACCTCGATCGCTTATAAGACGATCAGGGTTCCTAAATGTACTGAAAACATCTTCTAGGGCCCTAATTACATTTTGGGTATTGGTTTTTCTCACAGACCTAAGAAAACAGAATTTTGTAAACGCATCCACTATCACAATTAAGTGAGTGAATCCTCTGTTGGATTTTACGAAGGGTCCAAGATGATCTATATGGAGAGTGTGGAAAGGAACCTCCACCTTTGTTATAGGGTGTAACAATCCTTCACGAGTATTCGTATTATTTTTGCTATATGCACACTCTATGCAGGCTCCTACATACTTCTTAACGAACTTGGACATTTTAGGGAACCAATATTTGTTTTTTTATCCTATCCAATGTCTTTTCTATTCCAAAATGTCCAATGTCATCATGGTTCAATTTACAGACTTGCCACCTTGCTCCCTTCGGGACCACCCATCTAAGCTTCTCCAAGTCACCCTCTAAATAGCGAAATAGCCTGTTATCTTTAATAATATAATTTTGTTTTATGTACTGAAGGCCCTTTTCATCTAGTCCACTTTCTAAGATATCTATTATTCTACGTAATTCTGAATCTCCAAGTTGAAGTGTTTGCAGCCAATCCTCACTGCTGATAGTCATTATCGATGGAAAAAACTGATCATCGGTAACTTCGGAAGGTTCGACCGGGTTCCGAGATAACGCATCGACGTGACTCATCTTAACTCCAGGCCTGTATTCGACGCTGCAATCAAATTCTTGCAATGTCAGCCACCACCGCGCTATCCTTGGTATTAAATCCCGCTTTGAGAACGTTGAGCGCAAAGCGCTGCAATCAGTGACTATTTTAAACTCTCTCCCTAGGAGATAAACCCTAAACTTACGGAGAGAACAAACCACCGCAAGCGTTTCTAACTCGTAAGAATGGAAGTTTTTCTCTTCGGGCGACGTCTGTCGGCTATAATACGCTACTGGATGTAGGCCTTCACAAGCTTGCGATCGCTGTAAAAGAATTCCTCCGATTCCCAATCTGCTCGCATCAGTGTGCAATTCTAATTCAGCGGAAGGATCATATATAGCTAACACTGGCCTTTTACTTAAAATGTTCTTTAGCGCCTCGAATGCCCTATCTTGCTCATCATTCCATTCCCAAGTTACATCTTGTTTTAGCAACTTACTTAAGGGAAATGAAATCTGTGCAAAATTCTCAATGAACTTACGAAAATAGCTCGAAAGGCCTAAAAATTGCCTGACATTATGTACGTTTACTGGTCGTGGAAAATCGATCACGCTACGTATCTTCTTTTCGCCTGGTCTAATGCCATTTGCACTAATCTCGTAGCCCAAGTAGTCCACATTGTCCTGTAAAAACTTCGACAAATTCAAAGTAAGGTTGGCTCTTTCCAACATTTGCAATATTTCATCAAGACGTTCTAAGCATTGTGTAGGGTCTAGGGCATGCAAAACCGGAAAGTCATCAAAACCGGTTTTGAACATCGTTTTTTTTGGGACCAAAACCGAAAACCGGAGCTAGGTCCGGTTTTAGCAAAAAAGATCGAAAGTAGTATAATTTAAAAAGAAACACCATTTTTTTTAAATACCCACAAAGTCTACAAATAAAACAAATTGTATGTTACATTTCTTTTTAATCCAAACCATAATAATTGTACAGATAACAATGAACTTATAATACCTACCTATTAAGTCTGCTATCAATATATATAAAACTGTTCCGTTACTGACTGAGTGACTGAGGTACTGAGTGACTGAGTGACTGACAGACAACGTACAGCCGTAACTACTGGGAGTAGAGAGCTGAAATTTGGAACATACATTCTTTAGGGGATGTAGGGGTGCACTAAGGAAGGAATTCCTGAAATTCTTACGGGAACGGGAAATATAGCACTTTTTAGTTTGTATGAAAAATCTTATTCCTTGAGTGCACCGATGTGAAACTTGGTGTTAAGGTTTTTCAATGTGTGACTGGTTATGTTTTGAAAGGAATTCCCGAAATTCCCACGGGAACGGGAAATATATGATGTTTTAGTTTGTATGAAAAAATCCCATCCCTTGAGTGCACGGATGTGATACTTGATATAAAGGTTCCTCAATAAGTGTCTGTTTGTATTATGGAAGGAATTCCCGAAATTCCCACGGAAAGGGGTTGGACTTTTTAGTTTGTATGAAAAATCTTATTCCTTGAGTGTACGGATGTGATACTTGGCATGAAGGTTCTTTCAGTGGGTGTCTGGTTGTATAGTTTCTGAAATTTCCACGAGAAGGGTAGTTAAGCGCATACGAAGTTGCGGGATAAAGCTAGTCAAATATAATATAATAGGTTGGGGAAAAAGTCTTTTCGCATTATAGTATGTATGAACTTGTAATAAAATCTCTTTGGCTATAGTATTTGTATCTGGCTGGTTTTGGTATCATTGAAAGTTAAAATTTTAAAGAACATAATTTCAAATTCAAATTAGGAAAATGTGTGATTTTCATTTGTTTTTCGTACTGTCAAGATGAGTGAATCTAATGAAGAAATTCGATACATTTTAAAATTTTACTGCAAAAAAGGTAAAAATGGAACGCAAGCCGCGAAAAAATTTGCGATGTTTATGGACCTAGTGCAGTGTCTGTGAGAGTAGCAAAAATTTGGTTTAAGCGTTTTCAATCCGGAAATTTTGATGTCAAAGATGCACCTCGCTCTGGTCGCCCTATTACGGATAAAATGGATGCCATTTTTGAAAAAGTGGAGCAAGATCGACATATCAGTAGTTACGACGTAGCTGAAGAACTGGGAATCGACCACATTTGTGATTCTTTATTACGACGTAACGAAACCGAATCATTTTTGAAGAAGCTGATAACTGGTGATGAAAAGTGGATCACGTACGACAAGAACGTGCGAAAAAGGTCGTGGTCAAAGGCCGGTCAGGCTTCACAGACTGTGGCGAAACCCGGGTTAACTCTCAATAAGGTGATGTTGTGTGTGTGGTGGGATTGGAAGGGCATTATTCATTATGAGCTGTTACCACCAGGCAGGACTATCGATTCTGAACTCTACTGCGAACAACTTATGTGATTAAAACAAGAAGTTGAGAGAAAGCGGCCAGAATTGATCAACAGAAGGGGTGTGGTGTTTCATCATGATAACGCTAGACCTCACACATCTATAGCCACCCAGCAAAAATTAAGAGAGTTTGGCTGGGAGGTGTTAATGCATCCGCCGTATAGTCCTGACCTTGCACCTTTAGATTTCCACCAGTTTCGGTCTCTTCAGAATTCTTTAGGCAGTGTTAGGTTAAGGACTGCCAAATCTAATTGTCGCGGTATTTTGATGAGAGGTCCCAAAATTTTTATAGCAATGGGATCATGTCCAAATGCGAAGAAACTTTTCCCCGACCCAATATTTTAAACATAGAAAACACAATCAGCATCTTCAAATATTAAACACAGCCACCCACAATTGCCAAAAAAATCAACATTTTTGTAACTTTGAAGACGAACTACAAAAGAGATCAATAATCAACTAATTTAAATAAAGCATAAATCACATGTTTTCAAGAGATCGCTGTTCTTGATAGTGTACAAATCAAAATGTTAATTGGTACTCAAAAATGGGAAAACCAGAGCTGAGCTCCGGTTTTGGCACTCAAAACCGGTTTTCAAAAATCGTTAAATTTTGGCCGATTTCCGGTTTTGCGCAAAACCGGAAAACCGGTTTTGCATGCCCTAGTAGGGTCTCTTCCAAAGATTAGAACGTCATCAATATACGCTGTAGCCTTACTAAACCGAGCAGAACCTAAAATTGTATTCATCATACGCTGAAATACGGCCGGAGCATTTGCTAGGCCAAACGGCATACGGTTGAATTCGTATTGGCCGTCCGGCGTAACAAAGGATGTCAGATGTCTGCTCTTCTCCGAAATTGGCACTTGATAATAACCAGAAGCAAGGTCGAGGATGATGAAACATGACTGCCCAGCAAGACGAGCTATCTCATCCTCGATAATGGGCATTGGGTACCTCTCCTTAACAGTCACGGAGTTCAGCATACGATAATCGACACATAACCTAGATGAACCATCCTTCTTTCGCACTAGTAAAATAGGGCTAGCGTAATCAGAAACGGACTCCCTGATAACGCCGGCATCTAACATTTCATCGACCATGGTCCGCACTTTCTCCCGCTCATGATGCGATAACCTGTATGGACGATAAACGACAGGCTTCCCACAATTAAGCTCTATGTTCATTTCTGTGACCTTTGTGCACCCCAGATTATTCAATGAGGTTGCAAAACAATGCTCATATTTCCTAAGCATGACTAATAGAGCTTGCCTATCTTCTTCGGAAACATTATCACCGACATGCACCTGACTTTCATCGATTCTATGGATGCTTCTTGATTCCCTGTGTACTGCATCAGAAACCCTCTTTACAACGTCAACTCGTTCAGCACGCAAAAACACAAACTTAGACGAAATTCGACAAAAATTTAAACATGGTATGACCAACACACAAATACACCCCTTAACTGAACGATAAAGGCCCCCAACAATGAAATACTGCTCATTAGGCCGCCCTGAAACCTGATCTTTCAGTAAAACATAACCATCAAATGCTGGTATAGTTGTAACCTTAACTGTCACTGTACCATAAATGTACATATCGCTTGTCGGAGAGAATTTCAACAAAGTATCATCGGTAAGCTCATTACAAGGTAGTTCACTCTCAATATTAAAGAAATTCAAACAATTTTTATCCTTATATACAAGTACATGCGACTGCTCCGTGAATGTCTGTCCCAAGAGCACAGGTACCTCTAACAAGTGGTCACTAACTACCTTGCAAAGAACACTAGCTTCTACCCCATCAACGATCATGGTCAGAGTCAAATTACCCAGCGATTGAACTACATTATTCCCGAATCCTTTCATGAATGTTGGGGTATTGTCATGTGTTACACCCAACTCCTTAACTGTAGACTCTCTAATTAGTGTGACGTCGCTGCCAAAATCTATGAACGCCTTGAATTTTAAATCGTTGACCATCACTTCTTTTATAAATTTTGAACCAGGACTCGTGGTTCTCAAGCACTCATTTGTGTCATTAATGAAATCGATCCTCATAGTTTTCTGCACTGCAGCATTAGCATTTGTGGCTTTGTTCTCGATTTTATTAAAACACTTCTCCGCTGTGTGTCCAACCTTGTTGCAATACGTGCATTTTATTAACGGCTTAGTGCAGTGCAAAAAACTATGTCCCTTTTCTTTACAATTAAAACAACCAGTGGAGTAACTAGGTTTGACTGAGGACTTAGAGCCACCTGCATGGTTATGTCCAAAAGCCCTACCCCTAGTCTGAAAACGGTCAGTATTGGGAAGGTTGTAATTGACATTACTAATTAAATATTTGAGCAATTGATCAGGATGCGTGCAACGAAGTGCCAGAGCTCCCGATTTAAGTGTTTTGTCTGTAATCCCGTGTATAATACATTCTACGGCACGGGTGCCTACAATTTCACACTGATTTATAAGACTAAGCTTCTCATAAAAATAAACTTCTATAGATTCACTATAAATACTTTTTCTTTTTATCATGTTTTCCAAGGTCTGACCATAGTTGTGTTCGCACGGAAATGCGCTTAGTAACTTTTCTTGCCACTCTGGCCAAGTAAACAAGATGGTATTCAAACTTTCATACCACGTCTTGGCCAGACCTTGTAATCTTTGCATAGCAAAGTGAGTAGTGGTTCGTTCGTCCCATCCGTACACCAAAGCGCACTCGTTCACCTTCTTTAACCACATATCCATCCGCTGGCTTTTAGTAGCGGGGTCAAAGTTAGGCAGAATATTATTGTAATCAAGTCTCGGCACTGAAGGCGGTACGCTCTGATGTACAGACGGTAATTCCAAACTATCCTTAAAGTTTTTTAAAATATTAACTAAATATCTCTTAGATATAGACGGGCTACGTGACCTTTCAGTTCGTGGTTCGTGGCTACACTGCGACGGCGAGCGCTGGTCTCGTCGCTCAGGCCGTTGCACGTCATCCCGACGCCGCTGCGCCGACGAGGTGCTGCGATGACGGCTGCCTCGGCTCTCGTTGCGCTGGTCTCGTCGCTCAGGCCGTTGCACGTCAACCCGACGCTGCTGCGCCGACGAGGTGCTGCGATGACGGCTGTCTCGGCTCTCGTTGCGCTGGTCTCGTCGCTCAGGCCGTTGCACGTCAACCCGACGCCGCTGCGCCGACGAGGTGCTACGATGACGGCTGCCTCGGCTCTCGTTGTGCTGGTTTTCGGCGACCCGAACGCGTTCCCGTTCCCGCCTTACTTCTGCCTCCAACATTTGAAGCCGCTGACGTTCTAGCCCGACGTCCGTATCTGAACGACGATGGCTGGGGCTTCGACTGCGTACACGGCTGCTCCGGTTCCGCATAGCCGAGGAGTCTTGTCTACGGCTCGGAGTCGAAAGCCTCCGTCCGTCAGGTGTCTGCGACATGCTCTGTAATCTCGCATAAAACGAATACATTAGAACCTAGTAAAGGTATAGGTTTTGCTGTAAATCATTTCAAGGTGTTTACAGTGAGATCCCCTTTTTTATATTAATATACACACTTATGTGTATAAACATTATAGAGACTCAGAAAAAGAATTAATTGTACAAATATACAGTTAATTTCTTTAGAAATATCTTCCAGGAGACCTGATAAATGGAGAATTTGATCATAAATAACCATAGAATATTACATTTATATAAAAGTATCTACATACATATACACAATTACATATACTCATTATTTATTCATTACCTATAGTTTGTATTTATAATATTTATTATTAATACTTAATAAGCATACTAATATATTAATCAATATATTTACTATATTCAAAAACAAGGAATTTATCACATCACATGAACACTATCTAGCTCTAAATTATTTACTTGATATCTTGCATTATTAAGCATAAATATACTCGAGAAATATATTAGAAATATTGAAATTCTTTAAGTATATGAAATATAGACACGAATTGAATACTTCCTCCTTTTAGAAGTCTGCTAAAAATCTATACTTTAACTGATAAATAATTTTATGTGTTCAGTGCGTAATTACCGTCAAAATGATACGTAATTTCATATATAAGTAAATTCAAATATATTCTCTATAAGTAATGGATGATTGATTACATACTTTCAGCCAAATAAAAATAGAATTACCTACGCGATATTACTTGGAAAGTAATGCACTAAATTTTATTAATAAAATTAATGCAAAATTAAGACAATAAAACTTATTTTCTTTAAGAATTTATAAATATCACATTCATTCTTTCTAACTATTGACTTCTAAGTAACATTCACTATTATGTAAGTAGGTAGTCTTTAAAATACAATCACGCCGACAGACTAAGTTACTAAAATTAAATGAATACTAAAACTTGTTTTTGCCATCGAAATTCCAAGAAACGTTCATTCTTTCAAACAATTGTAAAAGAAGGTAGTCTTAAAAATGAACGATAATAATTACATTTCGATCACCCTGGCACAGTGCTCTAATAACAAGAGCAGTGTGATGGAAAATACCCATCAGTAAACTGAACAAATATTATCGCCATTTTGAAAAAAATAACTGGTTTGAGCGTGTACTTACATTTTGGTTGTTTTACCCGCTTCTGAACTGTAAGTTCACTCGACTATTCTTCGCTTCTTAGGGTCTGCAGTCAGGATACTCAAGTTAAACAATTCTTGACAATACAATATATTTATTCTGCATTACACTATAGTGACTTTTACTTAGGAAATAGTTTTACAAAAATAATTGAACTTGATAACTTTTACAACTTTCTTCAATGATGCCTCGAGCCGGAATGAATGCTCCGGACTTCTCCTACGCTTCCGAGCCGCGGTCCTGACGGAGCGAAGTCTCTGATTGGCCCAGCGAAAACAGGTGCCCGAGGGCCAATCATCGACCGCCAAAACACTCAGCCAATGGGAGCCTAGCGCTAGTTCCGAAAACTAGTAGAAGGGTTTAGTGATGTGACATTAAACAGATTGAAATAAAATGAACATGAAGTGATTGATAACAGATTAAAAATAACGAAACCTAACACATGGTCACCTTATTTTTTCATATATTTGCATACAATATGTTTTTCGAAATATCTCTCAAAATGGCAGCTCGGCAATCTTTTTGTCTTGCTATAATAATAGTATATTATGTAACATGTGAGCGAAGTTGCTAATTACAGTCGAGGCTTAATAATGAGCCAAAACTGTAATTAGCAACGCTCACGAGTTATATACGACGTTTTTCAACACACTTGTGAGTAAAAGACAGACATACGTGGTCATAAAATAACAAACACACTTGATAACAAAGCTGTGAATTGTGATTGAAAAATGGCGCCGAACTTCGCGCATGCGCGTAGGTTTTTTTTTCCGCCAAATGTGTCAATGCTATACAGCCTATTTTACATGAAAATATTTAATTTGGAGTGGTAAATCCAAATATTTTAATATTTTGTAACAAATTATTGTAAATAGTGAATAATTTGTTTGATATACAATTTTGTTTAACTAATATAAGGCGTAAACATTTAAAAATGTATATGGATTTGAAGTGGTATAAAACCTCTTTGTTGTTTCTGAAAAAAATTAATGTATAACCCGGATCAATAAAATATGCTCTGTTTACTCGCATTTAATTTGCACAAAGGTACAATTCAACTTTGTAGGATTCATTATATTATGCACTAGGGCGTGCCCAGTTTATAGTTCTAAATTCAATAGAATAAGGCTTACTTTACGAGCAAGTGTGTTGAAAAGTAACATTACACGTCAATTGATAGTACATTCAAGTTGCTACCTACCTTAGTTCAAGAAAAAAACGCCATTGTATTTTTAGGAATATTTCATCCGGACGGCCAACTTTATTCGACTCTAACTAGTTTTTGATCAAACTTTTAGAGGTGTTTTTTTTTGGTTGCAACTAAACTAAAAACTAACTGCCCATACACATAAACTTGTGATTACATTTAATACTATAGAATACTGGACTCATTAATTTTCGACCATTGTATTAGCCATAACTTTTTTTTATTATTTTTTTAAAGATTTTTTTAGTGCAAAATGTTTCAACAAATTATGAATTTTATATTGATATATCATTCTTCTGTATTAATTATTTATTTTCTGTGTATTTGACGGTGCTCGCTACGGCAAGTGGCGGACCCGGCGGCCAACTATTTTCGATAGATTAAATATTTATTGTCTTATCAATATGTAAGTTACGCGTAAAGTAGAATGTCAAAAAAATATATGTGACTTTAAAGTAGGTATATACCTATGCGTTTTTTTATTTTGCGAGACTGATAGAAATAAGTTGAAAAAAATCAGTAAACGCCAATTTTGTAACGTTGAGAACACAAAGATTTAATATTTAAGGTTTAGCATTTAATAAAGCTCAATTATTCTTAAATAACTGAAAAAATATCTATACATATAATAAAATGGTAGGAAAGTCAAAACTGTACATTGAATATTTTTTTAAAAGAATACTTGGGGTATGATCTACAATCGAAACAGAAACAAAAAATATAGTTTTTAGAATTTTTGTCTGTTTGTCTTTCCGGGATAAACTCAAAAAGTACTGCATGGATTTACTTCAAATTTGGCATGAAGATAGTTAAGAAGTCGGGTCAACATATAGGCTACATATTATCACGCTAGCAGTGTTATAATCGTAGGTGCGTTTGGTGCTGCATAGCGTTCACGCAGACGACGTCGCGGGCAGCAGCTAGTGCTTAATAAAATCATCACCCGACCAGGACTCGAACCTAGGACCTCTCGTTAGCAGGACGAGTGCTCTTCCACTGAGCTACCGGGGCCTGGCTACAAGCCATGAAATTACTTAGCACAAACCTTAACTTGAGAGTCGAAGGCGTTCCGGAGAAATTCGAAGTTTTCAAATGTTCAAGCTGTAATCCTCACCAGGGTACCTACCTTTATATCTCTGGAGTCGGTAGCCGACTGTTTGTGAGATTTGGCATGTCGTTATCACTATTTCACGACTATTTTTTGGAACTTTAACCAAGTCGATAGACCTTGCCATTCACGTGCACGAGACGTGAGGGTTACAGCTTGACGATCAAGCTGTAATCCTCACCAAGCTATAGCTGTACGGCCGAAACTATATTACGACATTTTTTTCTATATGCCTCACTATTTTTTTTCAGAAATTGTAAATCTCAGTACACGTGACGAATCTCTAGAAGTCTCTCCCTGGGTGCCGAAGAGGGGCTGCATATTGGGTCGCGTTAATAGGCATATTTTTAAAGTCGCATAACATTTTTCACATTCTACTCTTCTCATAATGTTCATATTGATATTATGACAATGAACAACAAATCTATAATAGTAAAGCTGATCAATTTATTTATTTTTTCAATAAAAAAAGACGGATATTTACTTTCAATGTTCAATAAACCCCTAAGTAATATATGCCCACTCTACTGTCTTTTTCTTTGACAATAAAATAGAACTCAAAATGTGAATGAAGCAATGCAGAGTGGATATTGAAAACTATATCCACTTAGGATCCGATTAGGGATGAATATCAGGATGGCGGGTGTATTTTTCTGATTGGCCTAAATATGCATCTGCATGTGCATCTGGATTTATTGTTCTGGATTGAGGGCCCATTCTTTAAATCTTTGCAAGACTTTAGTGCTACCACACTAACCGGTCGTCTGGTCTGGTAGCTTTCGTCGATCGACGGATAACGGTCTACTGCGTGCGACTGGACATTTTCTCGCAGAGTTGCTGCTTATCTAGGTGGCTAAGTTATCGTATGTGCCGACGTTCTGTAAAGGTTTTATCGTTTGTGACGCTATAGTTTCCTCAAAGAATCGAAAAAACTTTGGCCAACCAGCCAGAATTTCGCATTTTCCAGCATTACAGATCTCAGCCCCTAGAGGAGTTTGAGGATCCAGGTGGTATATAAAGGTATGTACGGCGATATGTGCCAGCAGCTAAAGTGGTTTATCGAGTAAAACGCCATAATTTTTGAGTAAACACGAAAAAATTGGCCAGTCAGCCGGACGTTTCGGGCTGAGCCACTTTGTTTTTTTCCTTATATCTCAGTAAATATCGCAATTAGTACTGAGTTTTAAGTCTAAAAAGAATGTGCCGCAATATCTGACAGACCTCATATAGTTTAAAACATACCTGATGCATGTCCTTAAAAGTTAAAACTTAGTAACAACAAGCCAATGATTCTCAAACAACTATCTTACATACATACATAACGTCACGCCTGTATCCCTTATGGGGTAGGCAGAACACCAGAGGTTACAAGACCATCTGATGTCACGTTTGACAAATTTGGAGGTATTATAAATATCGAGAGACTATTGTAGTGACAGTGGGTCAGCCTATCGCCCACAAAAACGCCTTTAAAACCTCAGTCCCTTAACTGACTTTTACAGTATACCCGGGAAGAGAAGCAGCTGGCATATTCTACGTTTTTCTTTCGCTCCCAGTCCAGCATGGAAGACAACTATCTTATGTTACTAATTTATAAGTAACTGTGGAAGTTTGGACGGATGTATGGATGTTTGTTCCTCAATGACGACATTCTTTAATTGGGCTTGTAAATAAAAATACCCATTTAAAACAAAAGTATTTTAATTTAGAAGAAAATAGGGCTTCATAAAAAACAAGCGCCAATGACATCTTTATTAAATTCTTCTATCACAGGCAGTACAGCAGATTGACTATTCGAATGTATGGTTTCTTTCAATGCTTTTCTTATATTCTGTAAAAAGAAATAACCATTGAAGTAAGTATCAAAAGTGCATACCTAACTGAAAAGGTAGACAACATGACAGAAAACAACGTTAACTTTAAAAACAGGATTTTATTTATTTATTTATTCTTCATTGTAGGTACACAAAAATAAGGAATATTTATACAGAACAATTTTTAAGATACAGAGCATAGATAAGAATAAATACAGAGCACAATAGGCGGCCTTATCATCGAAAGATGATCTCTTACAGGCAACCCTGATTTTATGTTTTTATTAATGTTTTTTGGTTCATTTTAGTTTTCGATTAATTGGCTTTGTCACAATAATACGATCGAGAATTATAGGTAGGTTTTTATATTTAGGTTTTTTAATCTAATTATATCAGAGAGGCTTAGGGTTTCCCACACCCGGTCGATCGATTGGTGTGGTGTGGTAGCACCCTTATACTAGGTATTAAAATCTAGCAAACTACTAATTCAAAATAAATATTCAAGTGTATAAATCTGTATAAAACTGATACTAATAGGAAGAAACTTAATTCAATTCTAATCCTAATTCTTCTGGTTAGTAACAGGAATGTTTGTGAAGATTGGTAAATGAATATTTGGTACTTTTTCACATTAAAACAACTGTTCGAAAGTTTAGCTGTAGGTATAGCTCACCGAAGTCTAAGACGGACACCGTCTGATCCAGCAGGGCTAGCATGCAATCATCGATAAATAGTCGAATCGACAAGATAAATATTATTTTATTATTTTATCCTATTAAGTAAGCTAATATGCGCACCATAATAGATAGAATTACTCGATTTGATACCATGATTAAGACGACAGAACCAAATATGTCATAATCTTATTAAATTACATACACTAAATACCATATTCTAAGAAAATATCGATACAAGGTCCGATTTATCGTTGTCGACGGTAGCATGCTGGCCCCGCTGGTATCCTACGGGATAAAACAGCATGTGAGCGAAACTGGGAGAACAAATTGAAGTAAGTTAAAAATTAATAAATAATTAAGTAGATTGTATAGATACAAATACCTAAATTCGCTTTAATAACAATCGGTAGCAATATGCATGGCGGAATGCTAAAAGATAAATGAAAAATAAAAATAAAATCCCCAGACAATGACACCAACAGAGGTGACATTTATTTGAAATACTCACTTCTATTTAAAATGCAAAATACCCATTTGTATTTTGCATTTAAATGCCTTTTAGTAAAAAGCATTTTGTATTTTATTTGAAATACCTACCGTTCGAAATGTATTTTGCCTTTTTAATTTCATTTCAAAATGCTTTGTGATTAAGGGCCTAGAACGTACATCGCGAGCGACATCGATTTCGCGCGACCGCAGTAAAATTATTCGAATAAATGAAAAAATGTGTCGAGTCCTGGTCGGATGATTTTTAATTAACGCATTTTTTCATTTATTCAAGAGTAATTAAGCATTTAAATGCAAAAACTTTAAAATATTAAAATTATTTGAAGTTGAATATGTGCAGCTAAACAAAAATTTTTGGAAATAAACGACTGTCTGTTTGTAAAAAAGCCTAAGATTAGTTTATTTAACACGTAACTTTTCTGGAGCATCAAACACGCTTGGTGTCGACTTGAAATCCAAAAAATGCACTGGCGATGAGAGTACTAAATCGTACACGCACGGGATGCGCGTGATATTTCATATTTTTTTCTATGGAGAATTTACGTTACACTTATCTAGATTTTAGGGCTATAAAAAAAGAAGACTTTGTAAAGGTACAAAAAAAGTATACGACTATATTTCTTGGTCTCTTCAGTATTCAAGAAGTATTTTTTTATTCAATTCGTATTGATTTACTGGGTTAAATCTGAAAAATACGAAGGCATGTTCTTGCATTTTTTCTCAATTTTGAGCGTTTGTTGACGATTATAATATAATAACTATTAGGTTTTAAGAGTTAAAGTGAGCACGATGATATTTTTGTCATTATCAATCATATCTAAATCGGTTAAATGTGAAAAATCGTAAACTCTTTTCGGTGATTCTCACGATCTGGGTCCTTAAGTTTAGCCAACATTACCAGTCAAACAAAATGAAATTATCTAATGAAGCTTGTATTGCCGAATTTGACCGATAGAGGCGCCTGCTAGCCATGCATATATATAATATCTTGTGTGAGATGAGGGGATGGTAAGAAGCAAACCCAAAGATAATCGATCTAACACTAATATTAAAGACTTGACTGTTATTTGAAGCTTTAAACATATTGAGATAGGCCCTATGCTTCCTGCTGCCTCTTTCTAACATATTGGTCTCTCTCACTCGCACACTTGATATGTTTACAAATATCTCATATAAACCTAATAAAAAAAAACTAAAAAGAAAGGTAATAAAAAACAATGTAGCACTAACCTCTGTAGTTGTATATATCTCCGAACAGACACAATTAACACCTGTAAAATACTTATAGAAAACATCAGAAAAAAAGTTTCGCAAGTTATTTGCCACCACTACATCATCACATGATATTTTTAATTTGAAATAGTTTGTGAACTCTTCATTGGCCACACTAATTACCACTTTACAACTACTGACATTCAGAGTTATTGAACTCTTGCACTTCAAAAAGCTCTCAGTTTTCATTTGCTCCGATAGAAATGAGACTTGTCTATTACTTAGATGATTCTCAAACAGTTCATCATTCTTGAAAATACTTTCATAAGTATCTGGAAGTTTAACATATGTGGTCCATTTTTGAGAATCTTCAGTATTAAAATTCTTTTTTATTTTAAATAAATTTCCATGTAGGTGAATAGCACTTTCAGCAATTAGTTTTTCTATGCTATTTTGAGAATCCTTCAGGTATTTTATTTTACATGAGTCTTCCATTTTCAAAAATTGTGGTGATTTTATTTTTATAGAATTACTGTACAAGACAGGCCATAAATTATTTTCTTTATCATAAGCTTTTGGTATTTTCGTTATTAATTTTATTGCAATGGTTACTTCATCATTTATATTATAGACATTTAGTGGTAATAAAATGTGTGTTATATTATTGAGTTTATACATCTTAACACTAACTAGTTTCAGGGTTTCCTTTTTTGTATGAAAAGATATGTGGATATTAATATGTTTTATGCATGTTAGCATTTCACTGAAGTACTGGTTCAGAGCGGAACAATTAAACTGAATTGAAAATATGACAGTGTTTTCGTCAAAGTATTTTTTAAAAGGTTGTGGTAAAATGTAATCTTTGTTCTTCAAAAGAACATCTTCATATTTATGGAAGACTTCACCTGTAGATTGTATCATCTTTGTCATGATATCTGGCCTTTTTGACAGGGACAAACAAATTAAATAGTTCTTCTCCACACTCATTTTTTGCACAACTTTTTTATTTTTATCTAATTCTTCTAGAATGTTAACTAAGTAATCACAATTATTAAGCACTTTGTGCGCAGGACAATAGATATCTTTATTGTCATTATTTTTAAAAATACTTTCATCATCTAATGAAAATAGATACAAAAGATTATCGAATGTTGTTACTGCTATTTGATTTTCATATATCATGAAGTAGTAAACATTTTGGACAAATAACTGTTGAAAGTTTTGACTTAAAGAAAATAATTCTTTACAATTCCACATAGCATCACCATCAGTGTAAAATAAGGAGCTCTTTATAAGCTCAAATCTATGCAATGCACAATTCAAGTGTTCAGTTACTATTTGCTTATTATTTAATTCTAATTTTATGGCGCTTCCAATTCTAAGCCCAATTAAAAGATTAACTGATTCAAAAAAAATAACATCACAAAATGGTGACGGACAAGTATATAGTTTAACAAAGTTTATATTAGGTTCTGCTATGGCTAGGCTTGTTATACTACAGTAAATTGATAGTTTATCAAATGAAACTACTAAAAGGATTCCCTCCCTCCATTTATCCTTTATATTAAAAACATTTCTTAAGCAATCTTGACTGTCTGTAGATATAATTTTTGAAATTAATAAGATATTATTGCAGATAGGTGAAGATGGCACAAATCCCTCAATGTGCAATGTAGACTGTGATTCTAATTGAAACTCTGTATTTAGTTTGTTAATACAAACATAGTATAAATCATTCTCGTACTTTAAACTAAGTACATTATTCCCGCTAAAACGACAAATTGCCACAACGTTTTGAGTTTTTGGTCGAAAGGCAATTTTGAATATTCTTTGCGCAGAATTCTTGAACTTTAGAGATGAACTGTGTACGTTGCCACAAGTGTCCAAAAAAATTATAATATTGTTGAACACCAGTATTTCCTTGATATGGAATTCGGGGACAAAATATTTCACATCACTATTAATAGTGTCGTAAACAAACAATTGGAATTTATTCCATAATATTAACGTAGTTTTCGTCATGCCACTGGTTATATTTAAACTTGCCAAAATATTTTGTTTTAGGTCCACACAGCTCTTGATAGCATGCTTATTTTCACTACTTTCATCTAAATCCATTTTAAGTTTTTGTCACAATTACATAAATAAAAGTAACAAACAAATTAAACTAAACGAAACTTTTTCGCTCGATATTTAAAAATCGCTTCGATTGACCAACCAAAGAGTAAATTGTAAATACGGTAGGACGGAGTAATGGTAATTGATTGTACTTGGATCAACTAAGAAAGAATGACAGAGTTCCTTCTACGAAAAACAAATAGTTCCCTAAAAATAAACATATCATCGGTAAATCAAATTAGGATTTTTTAAAGGCCAACGCTGCGTCACGCGCATGGAACAATATACTCTCTTACGAGTATATTGTTCCATGCGCGTGTCCACGCGCGTGCAGTCGCGTATAAAGCTCGCTAGTATAAAGAGTTCATGCTAGTTTGTCTTCCATACAATGGGGAGTTTTCTGACAGCTCATAAAAATTAGTTCAAAAAACCTCTATAAATGGCACTTTTAAAAAGCCGAAGGCGTTAAGTCTGTATAAGTACTATAATGTAGGTAAGTGGTATCTACCATCTATGGTTATTTATACGTTCAATTTCTGGTACAGACATCAATTAATTTATTTTACTTTTAAAAACGCAGTGTGGAATAAATTCTTCGCCTTCGCCTTTTCTAAACCGCCATCTATCGAATCCTTTTGTACCAATTTTGTACAGTTTCGTTTTTTTAATGAGCTGTCAGAAAACCTGTCATTGAGAAATTCTGATATAAACTAACGCCACCATACCCTTGGGCTCGGAACTATTACGAATAGAAAAAATGCGTTCAAATAGCGTTCATAATAGAGCTGCCACTCAAAAAAAGTAACAATTAATAGTAGATTTAATAACACACTATTGAGCTATTCACTTTAATTTAAATAAACCTATTGTAGCTTGCCTAATGCAAAACACGTATAATTACTCACCTATTTTATTGAGTAGGTAATATTTGTTTTATTCAAATCTTGAATAAGTATATCTATGGCTACAATTTTACAGATCAACACGGTCTGAGTTGTCTCTTGGAAATTCAAACTTTGGTGTTTTTTCATAATTATGTTTCCTGTAACAACTTTTGTGAGCAAATAAAAAAAACTACTAAACTGAATGAGTATAAATAGCTGGGAGGATATTTTTTTAAATCCTGGCAACACAAATTTTGTGTTGTACGTGCTATGCGATTCAAACATGTTGTATCACTAAGAATTCGTTGGTTTTCAAGTGAAATACGTTTGCGTTTTCAACTTTTTACCAATTTAGATTTTTTGTTGTTCGAGGATAAATTTATTCTTAAGTTCGAGGATTATTTCCATTTAGCCTGAAATTCTGCAAGTTCTTCTAAAACTTTCTTCAATATTTTAGATGAAGCATCTCCCGCCCTTTCCCCGCTTTTTAGTTCCGGTCTCGGGGCCTAGTTGGCGCCCTAGTGCAAAATCGGCGAGATGGCCATCTATACTTTAGTACTTATTTTCATCTATGAGTATAATTTAATTTCATTAGTGTGCTTGCCCTATCTATGAGAAAAAGTTGTATACCTAAATTTAAAAAGAGGAGTAAAATGGCGTCTCCTTAGTGCATTGCAGATAGCGTTGTGAATTTAAGCCTTGAGCCTTAACCTTGAAGCTTTCAAGGCTCAAACTCTAAAGGCTTAGAGCCTTAAAGGCTTGCAGCTTTAAAGACTCGGAGCGTTGAAAGCTCACACTTTTATGCTATTGAAGCCCTTGTCATATTTTGCCGCTGCACTCGGTGTAAAGTGGCTGTAAAACACGGTTTAAATTTTACATCATTTGCTTGTAACTAATTAGCTAAGAAATTACCTGCGGATAAAAAGTATTAATTTTCTAGTATTAAATAATTAATTTCTAGTAATAAATTATCAAACATATAATATAATAATCTAGTAAACATTACCCAATTGCCTTCATTTTGAGGGTAGAGATCTTAAGCCTACCAAGCTTTTAATATCCATGATAACCACTTATGGGCTCATGAAAACCCACAACTAGCACGCCCTGATTCGTTTCAGCATCGTTTCTCGGTCAATGTTTGGGCGGGCATTGTAAATAACAACCTTATTAAACCTGTTTACTTGCCGCGGTTAAATGGTCAAACTTATTTAAGTTAATAAACTCCACATTGCCAGCAGTATTGGGTACATTTCCGCTGGCAAGCTACCGAGTCGGGCTTTATTACCAGCATGACGGAGCCCCTGCACACTTTACTCGTGAAGTGAGAGATTTTTTTAATACAAAGTATGGCGGACGCTGGATCGGTCGAGGCGGAGCAATACACTGGCCGGCAAGGTCGCCAGACCTTACGCCTCTAGGATTTTATCTTTGGGGTCACGTCAAAGACCTAGTGTATCAATCGGAGCCTCAAAGTGAAAGTGACCTTAAATCAAAAATTTAGTGTGCCTTCAAATTTGTAAAAAACAATCAATTAGATTTACAAAATCTAAAAAAAAAACTTAAGAAAACGGGCCCATTTGTGTATAAACTTAAATGGTGGATATTTTGAACAATTATTACCTTATTTGTGATTGAGTGATACTTCGCATAAGTACTTAATTATCTGTAAATAGTGATCGTTGATAACATTTCCAAATTATTGTAAATAGTGATGATTAAATTTTTAAAGTCGTCAAGGTGGTAAATTGTTGATTTGAAACCAATGACTTAAAACATCTTAGTTTGAAACTAATTACCTAGTTACCTATTAATTACCGCGCCGTGTCACGCGGACGCGCCGATGACTTCGCTCGCTTGTCAAAAGCGGGAAACTTTTGCAGTCTGAAGAATTGGTGGGTTTTTATGATAATTTGTATGCTTTTTGATTGTGTATTCCGATTCTTTGCAAGAAAATATTTGACCCGTGTGCTAGGTTTCGCATGAACAAAAAATGACGTTGTATAAAGAATTTTGAATTTGACCTGTTTTAAATCTTCTAATTAAATGACATCATTCAGCCCGTATAGGCAGATAGACTATATTGTGTTATTAAAAGATATTTAATAAACATCCACAACCTAAAGCCTAATGTATCAGGGTTTTTTTTTTGTTTTCTACGCAATAGGTATAGTGGTTTTTATTGTTATTGTTGAAAAATATTGTTTTTCACATGTGAAAGAAAGGGTGCTAATTTACATTACAATGGTAACTAACTAACGTAGCACTTACTAAAATAATCAAAAACCAACACAAGCTAGCATATCACAACAATTCAGTTACATAAATGATTAACTTTAGTTAACGCTTCTTCTGAATTTGCACGAAATTATATAAACACAGCAGATATGTGCAGTTTACATCAGATATGCGTAAGTCTTTCACAAGTCGGCAGTGTTTTGTGATCAAATGTCGAATGATTGTCTATCACTCACTCAATTCACTCATATCAAGTTGTTATTGCCAGTAAAAAGTGGCGCCACCAAACGTTAAAATGGTGCTATGGCCAAATTCTTTAAATAGAATAAAATGCCTTGATTGTCAATGCCGTGGTTTAAGTATCTGTAAATATATAACATATAATTTTGATATCAATGTCCGAAGAGATTGTCACAAAAATATCGGCAATAGTATGATGTCTTCACTGACCTCTATATTTACCTCTGGACTGGCTGTTCCGTAAGTTTGACAGCTATTTTTTTGTGCCTATTTGAAGCGCCACTAGCGAGTAGCGAGTGTCCGCAGAACAAATTTTGACGTATATTGCAAGTGTCCGCCAGAGAAGTGCTTGCTTATTGTTAAGTGATTTTATATTTTTTAAATATTAATTCGAATTTTATGTTGTTATTGTTATAAGCATTATATAAAAGTTATCAAGAATGAGGACATGTGTATATTGTAAGCGTCTAGTTTTAGTACCACGGACACTCGCTACGTCCGACAGCGCCAAAATGGCGATTATCAAACGGGCACAAAAGCACTTTGACAGCCGCCAGTCCAGTGGTAAATATAGAGGTCAGTGGATGTCTTTTACTAAAAGTAATTTTAGATCATTATTCTTCATGGCAACAATTTAGAAATGAAATGTCTCCGGCGCTGCGGGAAGTGCAGTCCTAACACCCTTGCGTACCAAAGCGCAAACGGTCGTGCTCGCCTCACAGCTTTTTGATCACCTGTGGCGACCAGCCCAGGACGCTCCAGCTCGCCCGATGTCGGCACTTTGTTACAGCGCCAGCCTCCATGTCTCCGGCTTTAGAAAAACACGTCTCTCTAGGGTCTAAAAAAACTCCAGGGTCGATCCAATAAGACTGCTTGGTTAAGGGGTCCACAAATAAGTTTATGACTAAAGAAGCTAAACGAAAATGATGTATGAGCTAAATTATATACCTACTCTTGCCTCGATTCGCACTCGGGAAATCCCGTCTATAAGAAGGCTGGTCATTGCTCATTTCAAAAGTTAATGTTTCGATCATTCGTTCACTTAGCCCCCGTCACGCCCCTTTTTAAGCAAAAATCCCTATTTAGACATGTGAATTTCCAATGCCAACCCCTAAACAAATCTAAGATACATTCTTGATAATTATTGTATTTGTATCGAAACTTTCATAAGGCGTTTTATTAGATACAAATAGAAAGGTTCGGATCTAACTAAAGAGGGCAACATTTTAGGGATTACACTCTATGTAATAAAGCGGTGGGCAAGAGTCTGAAAAGAGTTTTCAAAAGCGATTAAAGACATGATATGAAGAGTGAACTTGAGTTCAATTCGAGATTCAATTCCACTGTGCAATTGTAGGTCTCTTTTATTTCAAAATGGCTGTTACGCGCGGGTTTATCCGCATAATTTTGAAACCCGCGGGAAATCGGGATTTTTAGTAGCATAGGTATGTGTTTATCCAGACTATATACCTAATATCAGTGTGTCAAACATAAAAACCTGTTTAGCCGTTCTGCCGTGATTGAGTAACAAACATCCATACATCCAGACATCCATCCATCCAAACTTTCATATTTAAAATATTAGTAAGATTATTAATTTAAACTCAACGGTTACTAGCATAATCTGATTTTGAACTCTGTATACGGCTCATTTTGCTTTTTAAGGAAAATAAAATAAGACAATTTTTATATTCAATGAAGGTATTTATTTACAAAAAGATTTTCTTAGCTAAAAGACTGTGTTGCGAAAAAGGCAATTTTATTTATTTGCAATCAAAGTTTTAATATAACTTAAATAATTTGGCACAATCGATTTGTTTATGCTTTGTGGCTGAGTTTGAAGTGTAACGTAAAAGTAACTTAAATAAGCTGTTGTTATTCTGTTCAACAAAAAATATTAAACTAGCAGATTCTCGTTTAAACAGATGTCTTTTTAAAGTTAGGTATTTACTTTGAAAAGTAATTTTAGCAGATCGAGTGATCGAATATTTCATTGTGTGTTAATAGATAATAATCGTCACCCGTACATTCGATTTAGAGTTGCTGGGTTTTTGGGATTGTGTGATTTTGCCTTTAAATTAACAATAACTCTCTTTGTTTTATTAGAACTTGCAATTGTGAATGTAGCACATAATTTAGTGTCTATAGATATATATTTAATTAATTAAAATAATGAGTCAACCAGCACAATTCGTATGTATATTACACTTTATAATGTTAGTTCTCTCTTATATCAAAAAACTCAAACTCAACTGATTCAATTTGACGTTAGAGAGAATTAAAATGAAAGAGTGTTATGTAGAATACGGCCCAATATCACTATTTTATGAAGAGACTAAATAAAATGTTTTTTTTTTGTTAGTTAGCCTGATTTGAACGAATTGTGAATTTAGCTCATAATTGTGCTACAAATATTAGGGTGAAACTTTGACAATCATACTTTAATTTAAGTACAATTATAAATCTTGGGTGTCAGTGTATCACTATTTTATGAAGAGACTAAATAAAATGTTTTTTTTTGTAAGTTAGCCTGGTTTTAACTAATTAACAATAGTGCTACAAATATTAAGGTCGACAGGCATATTTTAATTTAAGTACAATTATAGATCTTGCAATCTACGAGCGCGCGTGGCCTATATTTGTGGTTGTAATCGTAAATTCACATTTTCGTTAGTAGCCCGACGCGACGGTGCGGTCAGTAGCGAGCGAGCCATCTCTTTAGCGAGCGAGATAGCGAATACAAATTGGTCACTTACACAACTTAGATCGTCGCCGTGTGCTCGTAGTATGCAAGATCTATAACAGTTGACGAAACACGACAAACTTGACAACAAAAATACTGATGGCGAAAATATGGAGAAAATATTTTATTAGGTACTTAGGTACCTACTTAATTTCTTTTAAAAAAAGTAAGTAGTGTTGTGACTTTTTGTTAAACAATGGGTTCATTAAATTGTAAAAAGATTGTAATGAGGAATCAGACTCAATTATATGTAGGAAATTAAACGGATTAAATTATACCTAGTTTACATTTCCGAATTACTTATATTGAGGTTGTATTAAAAAAAATGCAAATGATTCGGTTAACATAAAACTGTCATTTCGAAAACTAGAAGCTTCTCAGAATGAAAGAGGTAAAATTTTAAATATTAACATATTTTTAACAACCAGTTCTTTTATTACATCCAAAATAGTTTCAACAATCTTCTTAATTATTACTAAAATACTTCACAAGAAGTACAAAAGTATCGACTTCTGTTTCGAAACTAATAAATTGGCACACGTTCACATTGATACAAGAACTAGCAAAATTAATTTCTAATGCTAAAAATAATTTACAGAGGTCTCATTTTGCTTAGGCATTCGACGGTAGGTAAAGGTAGTCATTATAGTTAGATGTAAAATCTATCTCACGGCGGGTGAATTTTGGTTGTTATTTTGTCAACACTTAAAAACGAAAAAATGACTTGAACGTGGTGTGATTACGGTTCAATATTGCATCGCACGCAATACGATATGCACACGTGCTGTCAAAAACGAAATTACAGCATTTCAATGGCAATGTCATACAGGCATTCAAAAAACCTACTTGTCTGAAAATTCTATGCCAATTTTTTTAATCTATCAACAGTGAAGAATAAAGTATTTGTTGCGTGAAATAGTAACCAGCATCTTTGCAAAATTTCACACTGTTGATATTAAATAAAATACAATAGGTACATACAACACATCAGTCCCTTTCACAACCAATCACCCGCCTCTGCAACTGCAAGATAGATTATCCTTAACAAATATTTACAATTTTTCAGAAATTGGTTTATATTCTCTCTCTTGATACATATTTACAATTTAAATTTGATATGTGTTTTTTATTGCGCTGTTTGGAATGTTTGTTTGGAATACAAAAAATACCTCATCTACTAAATAAAAAACCGCTTAATTTCTATACACCATTAATGCTTAAATTAATACTTTAGTTTTAATTACATACTATATTTACATAATCTCACAATCATGAGTATTTTAATTGCACTTTATTTGTATGCGTTTCCACACAAATGAAGATTGACATAAAATTATTATTACAATCACTCCGTAACAAAGTATTACACTATTTGGCAGTATTCATTATTTTTCGTTTTAAGTTCAGTCACAGTCTTCCTTTGTATTGCTCAAGGCTGAAAAACGGTTATCTCAATGGTTTTAGATTTTATGTACGTTAGTATTAAAGTATGGTTTTATAAATATAAAAGGTTTTCAAGCCCTGGCAAGCTGTCACTATGTCATGCTGTATGCTATACAACCTTTGCCAATTCGTAATATAAAGTCTTGAGTAAGTTTGTTTTCTCTGTGCGTAATATTTTTGCGGTGACGTAATCGTCATTTTGTTTTTGTTACTTCTTTATGTCGGGGTCCATTTTTGTTTTGTCCATCGATGAAGAGACCATGCCACTTTGTGGATATAATTTGTCTAAGTGCTTGAGGGATTCGTTGAGAAAATTCTGAAAAAAATAACATTATTCGTTATTATTTTTGTAATTTTTAAAGACAAAAGCTGTTAATAGGTATGCTCAGTAATAGCTACTTAAGTATTAAATATACCTATCAACTATAATAATAACGTTCGCATTCTTGATTAAGAAAATTCTTATTAGAATCACCTAGCTTAAATATGGCTGTTTGGACTTAATAAATTGAAAAATACTAATTGCTTGTAAAATCAAATGTATCTTATAAAATGTATGTCTTTTCGATTTTATCAAAACCCCTTCACCCAAAATTCATAGTAAGTATATCAAAAACTTATAATGAAAATAGAATATTTTAAAATCAAAAAGTGTTTCTTCTGTCCTTTTTATTTCAATTTTATGACTAATGTCGTTAATGTGGAGTTTTCAGATATAAATAACAAAACAAGCGTAGAAATTTTGGATTGCGTTGCACTAAAGCCTTATGTCAAAGTCAGGGTTAAGGAGCGAATTTTTTAATCTAAATATGTTTCAAAAATCTCTATTTTTCACATAATGATTCAGCATGGAGGCAAAGTCTTTGGATATGAACGCCATCTAATGCGGATAAGTAATCTATTTATTTTTTATTTTTCTCAAGTCTCTTTCTTCTGTCTAGTCTATGACATTTGAAGACTTAGAGTATAATACCTGTATAGCGGTAAGCGCGGCCACTATGGCGGGCCCGCCGAAGCCGTGCGAGATGAGCGAGAAGTGCGTGAGGTGGCGCTGGATGGCCGGCTCCAGCAGGTGCGGCGGCCGCGTGTTGCACAGCGGGGACCGGTCCTGGTTCAGTAAGTCCATCACTTCTTTCACCACCTGGAATTGAATAGGTAGATAAAGATATTGTCTTAAATTTTAACGATTCATAATTTTAAATGAAACACTCTTTAACCTAACCGAGCGAGGTCTGCAAAGACACCGAAACTTCGAGTTAAAATGTAAAATATAATCACACGCGATAAATCCAGTTAAAAAGTGATTTATTTTAATTATTGGGCATACAGCTATTCACTAAGCAAATAGCTCACTTTAGGTCCAGCGCTTGTCTGGCTAGCAACCACCCTTCCATTTCCTTGAGTCTTTAATAAACACCCTTAAGGACCTTACTGGTCGGTACAATGACTTGGTGGCCTGTTGACATTCATCAACCGGCACTAGGCACTTTGGTAGTGTACGGACTAAGCCTCCTCGTCATCCAGAAAATAAATCGATGGTCATGCAGTAGGCTTTTTAAAACGTTTGTTACTGGTTACGATGTGTAGCCGAGAGGTCTTACTTGTTTGGTGGCCTGATTACTAGTTTATGGCCTAAAACTTCTTCACCCAGAGAAAAGACTTCTGTTTCTGCATTGCGCTCATTACAAAGGCGTGTGAAGATGCATAATATCTGTGAGTTTTCATTTGTTCAGTGGCTTGTTTGGCACTTTATGTTCTAAGCCTCCTTTTCTGCCAATGGAACAAGACCCCTTAAAAACGCCTATACCTAAACATGAGCAGGTGACCTGCTGAATGGCTGCAGAAAAGTCCCAGAAGCCAGGTGGAAGACCCCTGGTGCCGCAGCGCGCTGTAGACCTGCGGGTTCTCACCTATTTGGTAGGTTACGGCGTAAGTCTCTAAAGTTGTACAACTGAGAGGTCTCACTTGTTTACCTACGAGCTACAATTCTTCATCTATACTAATATTATAAAGAGGGAACCTTTGTATTTTTGTATGTTTGTATTGAATCGGCTCAAAAACTACTGGACCGATTTCAAAATTTCTTTTACCATTACTTAGAGGGATTCTTACTTTTTATCTCGAAAATCCCGCGGGAATCGAAATTGCGCGGGTAAAACCGCGCGCAACAGCTAGTCACTCATAAAGGAGACCCCTGACAGGCTGTAAAGATGTATGTGTGAGGGTTCTGACCTGCTTGGTGGCCTTCAGCAGGTCACGGGGGCGGTGCGCGTTTTGCTCGGCGTGGCTATAAGAAAGACCCCTGGTACTGCCATTCACTTTAGAGCTGCGGGGTCTCACCTGCTTTGTAGCTTACGAGCTGTGGGTCCTCGTCACTCACTGTAGAGAGACCCTTGGTTCTTTAGTGAGCTCCTTAAAATCGTGTGTAACTGAGGGGTCTGACCTGCTTGTAAAACTGCAGCAGGTCGCGGCGGCAGCACGTGTTGTATTCGAGAGGCCAGGTGGAAGACACCTGGTGCCGCAATGCGCTGTAGAGCTGCTGGGTCTCAACTACTTGGTAGCTTACATCTCTACATCACCTAATGTAAAGAGACCCCTGGCTCTTTAGTGAGTTCCTTCAAAACGTGTGTAACTGAGGGGTCTAACCTGCTTGGTGGCCTGCAGCAGGTCGCGGCGGCAGCACGTGTTGTATTCGAGAGGCCAGGTGGAAGACACCTGGTGCCGCAATGCGCTGTAGAGCTGCTGGGTCTCAACTACTTGGCAGCTTACATCTCTGCATCACCTAATGTAAAGAGACCCCTGGCTCTTTAGTGAGTTCCTTAGAAACGTGTGTAAGTGAGGGGTCTGACCTGCTTGGTGGCCTGCAGCAGGTCGCGGCGGCAGCACGTGTTGTATTCGAGAGGCCAGGTGGAAGACACCTGGTGCCGCAATGCGCTGTAGAGCTGCTGGGTCTCAACTACTTGGCAGCTTACATCTCTGCATCACCTAATGTAAAGAGACCCCTGGCTCTTTAGTGAGTTCCTTAGAAACGTGTGTAAGTGAGGGGTCTGACCTGCTTGGTGGCCTGCAGCAGGTCGCGGCGGCAGCACGTGTTGTATTCGAGAGGCCAGGTGGAAGACACCTGGTGCCGCAATGCGCTGTAGAGCTGCTGGGTCTCAACTACTTGGCAGCTTACATCTCTGCATCACCTAATGTAAAGAGACCCCTGGCTCTTTAGTGAGTTCCTTAGAAACGTGTGTAAGTGAGGGGTCTGACCTGCTTGGTGGCCTGCAGCAGGTCGCGGCGGCAGCACGTGTTGTATTCGAGAGGCCAGGTGGAAGACACCTGGTGCCGCAATGCGCTGTAGAGCTGCTGGGTCTCAACTACTTGGTAGCTTACATCTCTACATCACCTAATGTAAAGAGACCCCTGGCTCTTTAGTGAGTTCCTTCAAAACATGTGTAAGTGAGGGGTCTGACCTGCTTGGTGGCCTGCAGGAGGTCGCGGCGGCGGCGCGCGTCGTGCTCGGCGTACTGCCGCGCGAGGTACTCGGCCAGCGCGCGCGCCGGGAACTCCGTCTCGCACACGTAGCCGAAGTCGCGGGCCAGGTGAACGGCTTCCGCTGAATTAATACGAACAATTAAAATTTATAGAATACTTACTTAAAACCTACAATAAATACCCTGGCTCGATTGATATTTTTTATCACAGCAAACCTCAATTTAGGAAGCAAATTTTAGAATCTATTTTGTCAAAAAAATAATCAACGTATCAAATACATATCTACTACTTTACAATATAGGAACCCATGAAATCAATTCACACTTACATTCACACTCACACACCTACAGTAACACATACACATGCACAACCTTTTGACATACAAAGAGACAAATATGAATATTTTTATTTAGGTACCCTTTCTATTTTTGCATTTTTTATTTTAATATGATTCTCATTCCATAATAATTTATAAATAGAAACTAAGAATTTTGGTCTTTTTTTAGCATTGTTGTTAACTTAATAAATTAATTATTTTTATTTATACTGATATATTATAGCTCACTAAATGTAATAAATTATAAAAAGTAAATCCGTTATTAGACGTAAGCTGCTCAGACAATCACACCAACTACACGACCTCAAACGAAGCGAATTTATATGGGATACCATACAGCGAACTATGTCGGACCTCTGTTGCGTTAAAGAGTTTGATTCAATAATCATAAAATAATCAGATAATCGCACTAACTACCTACATGACCCCAAATTAAGCGAAGCTTATATTGGATACCATGCATATATTGAATAGAATATAAATACGTTTATACAAAATCTTTGCCCCGGAGCATGTTTTTTGCAGGCATCTGTGTTCAATACACTGCCATACCCCATCAATATCATAGCCATACCATCATTGGGCTTTGAACTCTTGCATAAAAAGTCGCTTTTACCGCTTATATGCATGTCAAAATAATCTGTAGGTACTGAAGCACTGTTTTAAAGCTTTCAGAAAATAAGACTAAGTATCTGTTTACCTTCCACAAGTGAGGTCAGCAGCGTGACGTTGGCCGCTTTCCGTCGGCCCGCGGGGAGGTTCAGGCCAATCTTTTCTAATTTCTCCCTGAGTAACCGACCGCCATTCTTGCTCTTTGCCCTGAAACAAAATGGTACGTAAAATTAATGAACAAGTTGTTAGTAAATAAATGTAGCCGGTGTACCATAACTACACAGTCATTTACGGTAGCTAACTTATTGATATTTAGTTGCCTCGCTTTCGATACCGTAGCAATTTCGTCATAAAATATAAGTTTTCTAAAGCCTATTTATACAAAATAATAAAACAAACAAACTTTGTAGCTAAGTTACTGCATTTTACAGGATAGGTACTACGACACAGCTTTTAATTATTTTAAGATTATTTGCAAGTGACAGACCCTGAACCCCTTAACCATTTTGCAAAGTAACTTTATCTGATGAAAAATAATGCTATTCACTGAGCCATCGATGAAAAATACTCAAAAATTGCAAACGTTTGTTGATGTTAGAAAGTATTTAACATGCATGCCAATCAAAATTCAACGGTATTAATTCTTCCATTGTGCACATAATTGACCAAAGAATGAGGTGGTAAATTGTTGACAACGGCTGTCAAAATATTCTTGTTATTTTTATTTGATGAAATCCAAGTGGGTCCAAACAGCTTTGACCTTTAAACTATTATAGAAATTAATCAGCTTTATTCAGTGATATTTTTTTTAGGCGTTGAGGTACAAAAAAGCCTAAATGTAGTAAAGGAACATATTGTCAAATATTCGGCAAACAGAATTAATAAAGAACTGATTTACTAGATGCTAAATATCTTGCCAGCTTCGGGAAACCAATACACTTTGAAGAACACGCAATAACGTTTTATCTAATCAAGCCTTATTACACGTTTGTTTAGAATACAGCTGTACGTTTTGAAACTGTGTTTTTAATCAATTAAGTTGTAGATTTAATGAATAAATCACATCCTATCATGTCATAATTTAACGACTTAAAAATACATTGACCTAAAGGTGAACCAATCAAACAGAAAAAACTCTGACATCTGATACTTGACAAGGCGCGTGTATCGAGGAGCTACTGACCGCTAGATGGAGCTACTGGTCCAATCGATTACCCGCCAAATTACAGTGATTGACGCGTAGAAAGTTGCTCAACGTTACAAAATCAATCAAAAAGAAATAAACGCATTGCTAAAGAAGTTCTTATGCAGACGCAATAAAGAACATTTTTTTTCTCTATTCCAAATAAGGCTACGTTCGGAACTGGCTACTAGTATTAATTCGGTACTAAAATAAAACCTCGTTATCGAAATAGGATTTTCAAAAGTTTTTCTTTGATGGTATCGACGAATTGATTTTTATGTCGAAAGACTGTGCTTGTTAGAATGATTGATCGGTAAATTAGTACCGATATATGTAGTTAGATCGTTCGGTTTGAAAATGGAACTGTTGCTCTATACGTAGATATATTTTAAGTACCTACTGACAAATAAATAAAAAAGGTTAAATGGTACCTAAATAGCTCGAAATAAAAGCGAAAAAATAGGCTTTCGTAAACTACCTATTACAAGCTACATAAACGCACACCTACTAAAATATCCCTAATTTGAAATAATAAAAACTAAAAAGAAACTTACGTACCTACCTAGGATACTTTTTTACAAATTAAGTTTGAGATAATTTATTACTTTTCTTTGAATATATCTTTTTCGAAAATTTGTCGTATCTACCTACTTACTACAAAAACGGTTGTAAAAAATTGATTTTTTATTTCAAATGCATAACTTTGATGAATAAAGAACAAAACTGTTTGCTTATGTGTATCTAATACACCTATTAATTTTCCGAAAAGGTACCTAATACTTAAAATAAAACTTTACAACACGCACTTCAATGAGTCGGATTAAAAAGAAAGTTATACCGCGACTAAAAAAGCTTTAGCAATTAAATATAAATTTATCGGATCATTGCAGTCTTTAAAAACCCATACTTTAATGCCTCAATAGCTTCATATATACACAGCTTAATTAGACAGCAGTAATCCTAAGACGACGGCAAAACTATACCTTTGTATCATTTTCACACAAGCACTCAACTGACAAAAAGATTCAGCCCAGAATGATACTCTAACGAGCAAAGCGAAGTTAGTAATCAATGGAAGAATAAAACTGATGAGTCGACATGTTTTGAAAATACCGTATGTGTTAGAGTCTTACTTTTTTTTCTTTGGGTTTTCCTTATTTGAAAAGACTTAAGTCTTGGCTGCAAGACCTTTATGCCATTTGTTTTTTTTTATAGTAAAATGATTTTTTTCTTTGTTAGATGTCGGTAAAAGTGGTGACAGGATAAAACAAATATCATAATATATGATTCTGAAACGGTTTTTGCTTTGTGTAACGAAAGAAGCGTTCATAGTGTGAGTTTTTTTGCATGTCTCTTAAAATTGTCTTAAGAGATGAATGTAAAAAAAAATACTTAGGTAATTAAATTTAAATTGTAAAATATACTATCTCTTGCAATGAGAAGAATCTCAAATGAAAATAAACAGTAGAGCATGGTTGCACCTTGCATCCATATTTAGGTTCCTAACCACAAAGTCTAAGTGGCAAAAGGCGATTTTAAGGCGATTGAACCGTTTTTTTTATTGAGCGACCCGTCAAGAGATTGAATAAAAGGATTGTATAAAATTAAGACCTACGTTTATTTCTCTCAAACCTAATGTGCAGGACGAGCACAGAACTTTATCGACTCGTATGTTTACGAATATTCGTATAGTATGGAGACGGTTTGTAAGCAATCATTGAAATCTATCCATTGCCGCACGGCCAGCTTAAATAAATGTGTGCCTTGTTAATTTTGAATGTTTGTAAACATGTTGTACTCCTAAATAACTGTAAAATGAAAAATTAAAATGTTTCTAAAAACTTGCAACCAACTCCATACTATACGAACATTCGTAAACATACGAGTCGACAAAGTTCTGTGCTCGCACCGGTGCTTTTTTTTATTGCGTTTTATAGAAAAAAAACTTATCATATAACTACTGTCAAATTTTCTTTTAATACTCTTATTAGCATTACGCAGCTAGTTCATTAATAATGCACGATTGATTAAACCGATAATACTGATATGACATTCCACGCTCTCTTACAATGAGATTCTCAATTCAAAATAATGGCGTCCGTATATATTATTGACAGTTATTGTTTTCTTTTTTCGAAAATTTACAGTTAGCCTTTCCTTTGTATTGTCAAATGAACTATTCAAATGTAGCTACTTAAAATTTATCACTTTTTATTTAGCAAGTCAGGTTGTTTTTGATCTGATATTAAATCTAGTGATGAAATATAATGAATGACACTGGCTTAGGAAATCCCTGGCTTCAATTAATTTGCTTTGTGGTAGGTACCTTTAACAACCTTCAAATAAAATCTATAATCAAATATCATCACTTCAACGGTGAAGTGTTCCGATTTTTTTTTATGAAGAGCTTTATTTATGTCCCCAAAGGAGATAATTTAATGAGTATTACATATTAAATAATGAATCTTTAAAATTCAAGAACCCAGACTAAGGAGTAGAGCCCCAGAGGTTTGACTTATTTTAATTTAAAATAAAAGAAAATAATTTATAAGTCCATCTTATTTATAATAATCATAAAAGGTGCATAGGTAAGTACATGTATAATTTTTTTAATAAAAAATATAAAAAAAGTTTATTAAAAATGCTAAAAGATCGGACGAGAATTATAAATTGAATTTTAAAAGTCAACCGATAACTTATCGTTATTCATTATAATGCCATTAATTGATAATTACGCGCAATTTGTTATGTTAAAATACCATTTAACATGTTTTCTAGACTTCCCCGCGACATAATTATTAGTTACTAATGAGATTATAAAAAAAATACAAGACAATATTAAAAAACTACGACATGGTAGGCATTTAATGTCGATTTTTTAAATAAAATCCCTTTTTTTCATTAAAAAGGTTTGAGATCTAGTTACGCACTCCATTCGATTCTTGAACGAGAAGTGGCGGAACTGCGGCGCGGCGTCGCGTCGCGGCGCGGGCCTTATTTATTTACACTTTATTGTACAGTAACAAAAATGGGAAATACAAAACATGAAACAAAAAGGTACAAAAGGCGGTCTTATCGCTCTAGAGCGATCTCTACCAGACAACCTTTACAAAAATTATACAAAAGTATTTAGCAATTAACAATAAAACACAAAACAAAAAAAAATACAAAAAGAGAAACATTATAAAATAGGTACTGACGTGAACTTTAGGTATCAGTATATCGTATCGACCCATAATATAAAAATAAGTAAGACATAATGAAATAACGATATAAAACATAATACCTATACCTACATATGATAACATATATAAACATACACAAAATAATACATTATTAACGAATACTCTCTTAATACTGAAGATAAATAATGTGCTTTTAGTTTGCCGTAGAACTGTTGCTTTGTGTAGCTTAGGGTGCTACCACACGAACCGATCGAAGTCTTTAGATTTTTTCTGATCGGTTTGGCCGAGTACTTACGATCGACGTCGACTTATCCATTCTACCATCGATCGGTCTTCACGGACTACATCTTAGTGCGAACGCTGCGTCACTTACATCTACACACTTACCTACATCTGCGCACTTACATCCGGCATTCGTCATTTCATACAAGATTTCTAGATTCTTATAAGTATTGTCAGCTTGTCAACTTGTCTAAATAATAACTTTTCGAAACAGCAAACTCTAGGCTATTTGAGTTTAAATAAATAAATATTTCTAACACTCACACCTCATTATTTAGCCCAAATTAAGTTTCTCAACGAACTTGTATTGTGGATACTAGATAACTGATATATTTAAGAAATATATAAACATACATATTGAATAAATACATATTTTTTATTAGAATAAACTTAAATAAACATATAAACATCCGTGACTTGACGGTTAATATCTGTGTTCATCACACCGATATCCGCCGCCGCCGGGATTCGAACCCAGGACCTCTGGCATAGAAGGCAATGTATGTTACCACTACACCAGCCGGTCGACCATTTTCATAGGTGAGCAAACCTGCAATGAACCTCAATTTATAAGAAAGGATAAGTGGAAATGATGAAGTTGCAAAGATCATCTCCACCGGAGATATCAGATTTTATATAAAGGGTGGTTCTCTAGGCGGCCTACTATACAAAGCGAGGACGAAAAGCATATAATTTGAGTAATTTGAATCTAGAAATTGATCGAAAATACTCATCATATTCCTATTCAATATTGTCCTAGTTCAGGCACCAATGTTCTATCCTTACTTGTTTATTTAAGCCAATTATTTGTAATTTATGCTTTTCTGAAATAAATAAACATTTTTATTTTTTTTACATA
Organism: Stenoptilia bipunctidactyla; assembly: GCA_944452665.1. Classification (NCBI taxonomy): domain Eukaryota; kingdom Metazoa; phylum Arthropoda; class Insecta; order Lepidoptera; family Pterophoridae; genus Stenoptilia; species Stenoptilia bipunctidactyla. The sequence goes on from OX101741.1 coordinate 16,772,221, forward strand.
GTTGAAATGAAAGTGTGTTGAGTTCATTGGAAGATAGAAATTGGTTGTTAGAGCGGTACAAAGGTCACGCTATTAAGGTAGACTTAAAACTGGATGTGTTACACCTATCTATACTTTTAAATCAGCACACCTAACCTATATCTAGGAATAACCGAATTACGTAGGTATTCAATTGCAAATGCATAAAATGTCTATTAAATACGAAAAATGAAACGCTGATTGCCTTTAATTCCACCGCTAATAGCCATAGGTTTCTTAAATAATAAATAACATAATAAAACTCAGACCACTGGCAGCCTATTAAAAAAGTTAAACCGTTATGTTATAAAAAAGTAACACAACCAGCGACACACTGGAGCGGTAGCTACCCGATAATTATATTCAATAAATATGTAAGGGAAATACAAGTTTACAATACCCACGGACGTTTCACCGCAATTCGACAAAAAATATTAACCGCTAAAACCAAATCGGCGTCCATCTTGAGACGTCAAACGTATCTTTAGCGGTCGACGCAAAACACACAGTGTTGCTAGAGTAAAAAACTGTAACACGAGCGCGGTTGTTTGAAGCAGCTCAAAGAAAAAGTTAAATTCTAATTTTAAAATTAGATTCTATTGGAATAGAAATTTTTAGAATAGATGACTGCTAATTTTTATTTAGATTGTATTTATGAACTTAGGTAACTTATTACTTATTCCCTTGAAAGTTTTTAACAATCGCAATCAGGGATTCGATGTTTCCATTTGATGGTAGATATCATGTTCATTGCTTTAATTTACCGATATCCACAAAAACAATATTTTTTAAACCTTTATCGATTTTAAAAGCTTTGAAATTCAGGCAAGGTTATTAAATAAACCAGTGTGTTAACACGATCAAATCCCGATTTGCACTATCAATCACAATTATGTTCGACATTAAAAAAATAAAATAAAGTCTTATTGACCTACAAATTATGCAAATGTAACAAAAAAGCAAAAACTCTAATTATAAGTATTTAAATTAATCTCTACATTTTATAAAATGGAATCATAATAGACTTTGGAAGTACCTAGACTATGATAGACTGTAAATAGATTATGATCTGGTTTGTACAACTTCAGGCTAAAACATACATCAACCTAAGAACACAACGTGATGTCATCAATAATTTGTGTAAAGTATCGATTTCAAAATACTGAAAACACAACAAAGTAAATAAATATTTTTATAAGTAGGTACGCACACACTAATATTGATCTTTTTTTTACACCTGTCCAGTCACGGGGCAGCTGGAAGAAATTTCTATTAGAAATAAGCTGTGCCTTTGTACATTGTTTAGCTTTTAAGATATAATGTAATATTCATACCTCTGTGTGTACATGGATGATTAAATAAATAAAATAAACAAAAACTTGAGGCCGAATCGCTATCCAATCGGAACGTACGACCTATAGTTATTTTAAAATAAACTCAAAAAGTATGTCAAAGATTTGACTAGGTTGCTTGTCTTTTGGAACAATATTTTTTCACCCACGTATATACAATGTTAGTCACCCGCTATCTATAATGTAATAACAATCATATACCTAGAAGACAGCGGTGATGGACTTAGTGGCGCAATGTCGTGAAAGGTGCAACTTCGAACCTCCTCCGTATGACAAATGTTACACTGCGTTACACAATAAAGGTATGTAGCTATTTTTTTCAATCATTTATGTTTTTCAATTTAGTATGCATATGAAAAGCTTGCTTCTTTACCATAACTTTGTGATAAACTTATAATTTTATTAGAATGTCAGTTTATAATTAAATAAATTATAAAAACTCCGGTTCACTAGCAGTATTACTACTATTATTACTATTCACTATAGTTGGTGTGAAAACGCTAATCTTTGAAATCAAAGTTCAGAATAAACGACATTCCTATGAAAACCGTGCACAGTCCACCGCTTCGTAGATATGTATTATAAGCGTGAAAATACAACTTAAAGTCTTATGGACTTATTTATATTTTGAATCTCAATCCAAAATCCTTTTATCTATTATACTTTTTAAAACTAGCAGAATATGTTTTAGTCAGATATCTTTGAAAGTAGCAGATATACAAATTGTGCTATTGTAAACTTTAGTGTTTCATTACACACAAGATCTATGATACTCTCATCTCTCTAAGATATAAAAAAAATCACAACTTTGTTAAGGTTCAACACATGAATAAATAAGTAAATAAATAGGCCTTACCTCCTTAAAACGCCGCCTAGTAGCGACGCGTTCAAGCACTCCGGCGGGGACAGCCGCCGCTGCACCTCCGCGACTGTCACCTTGTACTTGCTGGTGGACGACAGCAGCGACAGTCGCCCGGGGACCGAACAGAACACATCGTTGGGCGCGCACGAGCCGGAGCCGCCGAGCCCGTCGCGACCTTTCATTGCTGTGTAACAAGGTTTTATTTAGTACGTGAATGTAGGTAAATCGGACGAATGCCGACCAAATTGGCGACTACTTAAAAAGGGCTTAGTTAAAAGTAAGTACTCGTAACGTACGAAGCGAAAGAGGTACACCTGGATCGTAGCAATTGGTGTTGGTCTACCACAAAGGGAGACAGGCATTAAGTAATTTATGTATAGGTAAATTAGACAAAAGAATTTTGTTAACGCATTTTATCTATACTTAATATATAATCAGTTATAAACTTCATTTTAACTCGATGTTTCGTTGTCTTTAGTGAAACCGTCGTCATTTGTGTATTTGATAATATAAAGTGTAAAATCAGGTTAAAAAGACAATTTAAGAACTTCCATGTTTTTAATTATATACCTATATACATAGTGTTGTAAGACTTCAATAAGATTTTCAGCTTTGCATCGACTAAGCATTGTTAATTCTGGAATCTAACTGAAGGCATTGTTAATTTTGTATGTTAATTAAACGCATAAATATACAAAAATAAATGTAGAGCTAAACTATGCAAACTTATAGAAGCATAAAATCAAGTCTAATAGATCATCAAGCAACTTCAAATCTCCGTTTTTTTTACTGTTTCAAACGAACTATTCATTATTTCCCTAACACCAAAAAAAGCTACAACAATAGTAGATATAAAAAATACGGGTGATTACAAAATTCTTTACGTTGTGTCACAATGTCCCGCTAACAATCGCGACCCCGCCCCAAACATGAGCTCAGTGTGATTTTATTCAAATTGAAATATTTCTATATGGCAACACTAATACAATAAACATTACTATGTCATTAACTTTACACCGTACTGGCTAGTTAACACCATGGGATCCCTTCACAAAGAAAAAAATACGTGTAGCCAATTACGGGGATTTTGAACGCGACACTCGATTCAAATTTAATTTTAGAATTCGTAAAAGGGGGTTGTGTGAAATAGAAGTGCTTTTTTGGAAGGAAATTTTAAGTATTCGTTTTTGATCTTATGAGTAAAATAGAACAATGCTTTAAGTAAGTTGATATAGTTTGATCTCATTGACGGCCACCGTGGAGTAATATTTTCTTTATTAAAACGCAAATGTCTGAACTGTCTCATATCTGGGTTATACAACAGTGAAAAACTGACATTTGGTATAGTGCCTAGGCAAATCTCGATCGGCCTAGTAACAAACATAATAAATAATACTTATACATATATTTTTTAATTTTGGTGTTGCTATGAGTATGTGTGTAGAATTATATCGAATTATTAATCATCGATGATACTTATAGAAAGAATTCTCATCAGCGTCTATGAAATTACATGCCCATTTCTGGCGTACGTTTTTAAATCGATACAATTCGGTATCACTATTCAAATATCGATTGATGGATCGAAACTCTTATTTATTCGTTGTTCTTTTTTTTGTTCGATCTACTTAGAAAATCGATATATGTGTCCGATAAGTGCGGTATGAGGTCTAATTATAGTTTTTATCGTCCGTCTATCGGGATGGTGGGGTAACAATGAAATTTTTGATAAGTTAATTGCATACGTAATTTATGTGAAGCTGTTAAAAGTGTTTAGGTAGGTTAGAACGCAGCTGTTTAAAGGTATTAAAATACTTTGTAATAGTTTGTATATATCCGTTAGACTGTACCAAAACTATTACTGTTATGAACAAAAGTAATATTAGTTCGAAATTTGAATTTAAAGACAATAAAAAGCAATTGACTCCACATAGTCTTAAGTGTTGTCATATTTCTTCAAGTTTAACATTTTTACTACTTTTCATTCTGCCTTATCCTTATTGCGTTTCATTGAAAAAACTGATGATTGCTATAGACTCGATATTTTTATAATTCATCAACTTTTGAAATTGATGTTAGATTTATCATCATGTATCTAAATGTTATGACCTATTTTAGTGTTTTTATCAATTTCCTACGAAAATTCATTCTAAAATGTCGAACAAGCTTCGATAGTTCTTTTTTGGTATGGGTCGCCAAGGTTTTGAACGAACTGCTTGCGATTGATTTTTCTGGCCACTATAGCAGGGCTAGCATGCGACCATCGACAAGAGAAATATTATTTTAGTATTTTATCCTATTATGTTAGCTGACATGCGCACCATAATAGATAGAAATACTCGATTCGATACCATGATTAAGACCACAAAACCAAAATTGCCATATTCTAAAAAAATACACACTCTTTAGTGACATATTATAAGAAAATATCGATAAAAAGACCCGATTTATCGTTGTCGGTGGTCGCAGGCTAGTCCCGCTGGACGAATAACACCACTTATTGTGGCAGAAAATGTCCCATACTTTTGATAATAATAAAAAACAAACTTTTTCGTTCGAATTACAAACGTTTTTTTTTCAAAATATTCCTGATATATAAATCTCTTAGTACACACCAGCCTAACTTCGGCCCTTTGCATAAAGGAGCATGATCAATAAGGAGCCTTTTTCCAAAACGTAACCCTTGTAGGGATATTTATTTTTTACGTAAAATACTTACTTTTTAATAAAGGCAAGTCCGTCATGAACCCCGAAGTGTCGTCCATGCCGGCGTTCTGCGAACAAGAAATAATTTGCTTATAACTAATATCGGCTAGGACGGGAATGTCCGATTTTTAATTTGCTGATATTAAATTCCTATCGATGTACCGAGGGTACAGGATGGACTGAAAATGATGTGTTTTGAAGAAAAGGGAAGCTTTGTTTTTGTTATTTTGTATAAGACCGCATTTCTCTGCTTCTTCTATTTAATGAAAAAGATTTCGTTGTTCTACATTAAAAAAGTACATTATTCGGAAATATTTATTTGGGCGCAAGTTTATTACTTGCTATGTTCCGGTGTTCCATTATGTTACCTATATTTTTAAGTGGAGAACAAGTAAAGTAAACAGGAATTTAAATGTAGGGTTGCTTGTGCGAAATTTTTCCCTAAACGTAAGTATTTAATATGTCGAGAAATACAGGGTGCCAAGAATAAGATACATTCCTTGTAGGGGGTTTAAGAAGAGCTTATTTGCGGTCATTTAGTCAAGTGATGTCATATCTCCATTCTAGTAATTTCTGATAAAATCAATTCTTAAATCTCGATTCGATCAGGAGATTTTGCAAGGAGCAAGGAACGTATTTTATTTCCTGACATTCTCTGTATTAACATCATTTAAGTATACATACTTATTACCATATAATAAAGTGTTATCATACGGCCCCTAAAATTCTAAAATAGAAAATCCCCCTCACCGGAGCTTCCTCGGCGGAGTGCAGCGCGTGGTGAAGCGCGAGCTCGTGCTGCTCGCGGGTTCCGTAGTCCGCGCGCCGCTCGCCGCCGCCATACCCGAAGCCGCCGTGTGATAACTAGCGAAAAAACAACAATAAATAAATATTTCTTAAATAAATTAAGTCTTTTAAAGAATTTAAGTGTATAGATGTAGTAGCACTGGCCGGCCGTCATCAAAGCGTCAAGATATCATAACATATCTGCCGCCAAATATCGCCGCTCTTACGGTGATGTTTTCCATCAACATTTTATGAGGAGCCAAAACCCGTGTGGTGTCATCTTCGACCTCATCTTTACTTGCCGTCAGGTGAGATTTAGGTCAAAGGCGGGTTTAGTTACCAATAAACAAAACCAGTCAGAATGTTACATGTAGCCAGCAGACGGCCAGAATACCGGAGTTTCCTTCAGAAACAAATTCATAGATAGAGGCCTTTTTTTTAGTCACCGGACAATTTTTTTTACTCAATAAGTATCATTTATAGAATCGATTTTTGTAAAAAAAGGGTATGTATTACAAGGAAATCAATATATTCGTTAACATATTAAGCAAAGCATGGTCACTCGAAGTTATGAATGAATACCATTAAAATAAAGACGACTACGCGCTACTACAAAACATATTGTCAACGTAGTAGCTGTGTTTATCAACAGCGACTATTTGTAAAAAAGTTTGTGGTGCCATATCTTTATTTTTTTTCTACTGAGCGACTCTAAGATAAATATGCAGTTAAATAAATGAAAAAATGTGTTAAATAAACAAATAATTAAGCATTATAAATGCAAAAACTGTATAAATATTAATAAATATGCAGGTACGTTTATATCGTATCAAAGAAATCAACATTATAATTTGGCTGGTGTTTTAAATACAGCCCTCAATAGTAAGATCTCCTGTTGTAACCGTCGCCCTGTCGCTAAAAACCAATCATTTGCAGTATCATGTTGTGATTGGATTTTAATTTCTAAGCCACTTTTTAATTGTCGCTTCCCATATGTTGAGTTTTCTGAAGGCATCCGAATGGGGTTGCATGTAATGTTAATAGTTAAGTCGTAGTGGTTGAAAATTAAAAGGATAGGTACATGGCTGTTTCTGACGAGTAATTTATTGCTACTAAAATTTATAATGCCAAAATTAATAAAATAAGTCAATAGTTGTGACAGAAAGTGAAATTAGGAAAAACTAAGATTTTACGGAGTAAAGGTCGGCACCAAAAATGTTGCATTCTTTACTCTCTAAATATGCAGACTTAATCGTCAACTGCATCGTCAATAGTCATAAGATAATATTCGACAAAAGACCGTCTTCATTCTCAAATAAAGAAAAAAATCCTCATAAAGTAAATCTTTAGTCAACAAAACCACCAAAAATACTTTCATAAATCGTTATTCAATCACGATATGACATCGCATTTTCCGCGCGAAACGGGCGGCCATTGGGGCGTCTCCATTTCGCCAATATTCCGGAACATTAAAAATGGCTAATCTGGTAAAGTGCGGACATCATACGTAAGTTATATGGGTAAAGAACTTTTGTTAAGGTTAGTAGAATAGCGAGTGGAAAATACGATATAAGCTGTAGAGAAATTATATTTTATTTATTTTATTAAAAAGCTGAACGCTTATTAGTTGTAGGTAGTAAAATTAAGTTGAACTTCTGTTTTTTTTGCAGTCTGGTAATTATTGAGACTGTGAATCATTAAAAAAAAACGCCTAAACAAGGAAATAGTACAAGGAATATCACTTTCGAATAAGTGAGCTTTTCTTATGTTGAATTAATTTTCCTTCTTTGTTAGTATTTTCAGAGCTTGGTGTCTGAAATAAAGCATGTCTCACGCATAAAAAGAAAATAATATAACAAAAATATTGCTCTAAGATAATATTTTCTTGCCAAGCATGCCAATTTGGCGGGATACTTTAATAAGATAATCACTCAGTAACCCCGATGTAAGGAACTATGTGGCATTCTTCGCGAGGGGCGCCCGGCATGCTGCAGGGAATAGTTTGCAAAGTTTTCGCTTATTGTATGAAGTCGATAGGAATATTTTGGAAATTATTTTAAATAGCTAAAAAGAGATTTGATATAAAATTTTTGATGGTAGTCAGAAATGTGCACAAAATTGAGAAAATAATATTTTTTTAATGAACGAATTCATGTTTAAACGTAATGTGACGTGAAGTTACTGTTGGTAAAACGCTACAATTTAGTTATAAGGTTAATTCCGTGATTCCACAATATTAATCCTGCAGGATTTTTGAAATTGATGCATCGTCTCCCTTCCTCATCTTTTGTTTCACTGCTTGCTTTTATGATGGAAGATGGAATTCTAGTTTTTGTTGCATGGTGGTGTTCCTTATACTGATATATTGGTATGCAGCAACGTATGCATGCATGGATGGCGTCATGGTGGTCATGATTATATTACATCAAGAAGATTCCTCCATATTTGAAAGTACTTCTGTAAACTTGCATATTTATGAAACAACGTACATTTTGCATTTAATGAGAAGATTCTCCAAACTAGTACAAACATAAGCAACAACGTACGTGGTGTGCATGTATGGCGTGATCGCGGTGGTCGCTGTTATATTGCACCGAGAATTTCCCAATGGAAACTGCTACTAGCTATAAATAACGTAAATTGTACGTTTAATGAGAAGCTTCCCTAAACCAGTTCAAACAAAAGCAGCAACGTAATGGTACGCGTGGATGACGTTGTGGTGGTCGCGGGCATATTGTATCAAGAAGATTCCTCTATATTAGAAACTACCTCTTGACACTTTTGAATATATGAAACAACATACATGGCGCGCTAGATGAGGTGCTTCCCTAAACTGTGACATACAAAAGCAGCAACGTACGTGGTGCGCGTGGATGGCGTCGTGGTGGTCGCGGTGCGGGCGCAGGTGGTGCGGCTCGTGGTGCGCGTGGTGGCGCGGCAGCAGCTGCGGCGCGTAGTGCTGCGCGTACTCCCCGCCGCCGCCACCGCCGCCGTACTCCATGCCATGGCTCTGCGGGGAAACAACACGGATTAGTACCTATTAACAACTGTCTGCTATCACACGTTGCCCCAATGAGAGGGAAACATTTGCCCCTTAGGGAACTAGCAGTGCAGCCTACAGATTTAGGTCAGTCATTGGAGTGTATATAACGTGACTGCATGGTTATGTGACTCTCTATCAAGCCCGCCAGCTATATCTCGCACAAGGAACGATCGACAGGCGAACTGCGTAGGAGGCTAGGGGTAGAGTTGAGCGAAAGTGTCAATTACTAGATTTATAAATGGTTAGTTGTCGCCTGTTATCCGTCATCTCGGGAGTTGGAAGAAACCATTCTTATAGAATATCACACATCGTACAATGTATTTTATTGGAAGTAAAAACAAACTCTTACGACTCATCATCGACTACGCCGCATCTTGTTACGACTGACTGACGCTCCACTCACATAGCCAATTAGTAGCTATTAAATAACTGTTATGGGATAATTAACCACCAAACTTCCCTCCTTCTTCAATTTGGTGCACGTTTCCAAAAGAACTTCTGATGAATATTGACATCATTAATGCCGACTATAAATGAATGATGCCCATTAGTTCAGATGTCAGTTACCATCAGGTGCTCGTAGCGCAGTGGCTCGTGTGCAAATCACGATATCGTAGGTTAAGTAACGTTCGACGCGGTTGGTTTTAAGATGGCTGACCGCCGATTAATTTCTCACGACGTCTTCTATGTTTCCTACGACAGATTAAGCAGTCGGTCTTGGGTGCTGTATACTTGTATTCGGCGCCCTGAGCCAATTCGACGTCCTGAAAATTCTGACATCCACCAATCAGCACTGGGCCAGCTTGGTGGAGAGACACATAGCCCTACAGTGGGCTCATTATAAAAAGTTGTGACGATTATGATGCGTCCTCTATCCAGTGCTTACCTGTTGCTGATGATGCGGACTGGAAGGGTGTGGAGCCGGCGCGAAGGGCGGCGGGAAGTAGGGTGGCTGGAAGTCCGCCAGGGAGGGCTGGGCGCCTCGGAACCCTCCGCCGGCGAGCCCGAGCCCTCCGCCTCCGAGGCGCTCCTAAAACAAAAACAAAACTGTTATATGGTCAGTCTGTTGTACCGCATCGTCAATAGTGTCGATAGCATTGATAATTGTACCGATAGTATTATAGTCGACCACTTTGGCGATGGGGTAAACCTGTCTTACCTTAAACGTGCCTTAGATGCCAGTGGTTGCGGGTTCAATTCCCGCACGGAACAAGAAAAAAAATGTTTTATTTATTTATGTACTTATTTTCTAGGTTCCCCCCTAGTTCGCTATATGGTATTCCATAACTTGGTAGCCATGTAGTTGGTGTGAATGTCTGGGGATTTTATTATTATTATTTATTTAAATTGTATTATTGGAAAAATCAATTATAGTTAGTACTTTCAATTGCATCGTTAGGATTGTCAATTATTATAATATTGGTGGCAGTCGTGGCGTAAATGGTTCACTGTTTAGAATAGATTAAATTTGAAATTGTTATAAACAGTAATGTAACTTTTTGGCCATTAATATTTCCATATTTTATATACCGAACATTAAGACACTATGCTCACTTGTCAATGAGTGAGCATGGTGTCTTAAAAGTTCCGAAACGTCGGGTTTAAATGCCCAAATATGAAAAGCTATGAAATTAGGGTAAAACGTAATCTTTATTTTAACCTAAGTCTTTTATATCGGAAGACGTAGCTGTACATCATCTGGTTTTGGTTGACTCCAACGGGACCCATGAGAAAAGATGGCGCTACTAACTACTAATCAATTGAAAATATAAACCTTACTAACTCGATCTAAAAGACCACAGATAAAATATAATAATGGTAAACTAAATTAATTAGGTATAAAGCTACTTGACAGGTCACATAAAATTATAGACCTTAACACCCGGTTTCTGAAACGCCAATCAACGAAAAAATTAACTAACCAGCTGTCAAATCTCTTGTTAACTGTCAATTGAGTTGCTGAAAGCCCGGTCAACTACTTTGATTTGATTCTCCTGTTAGTTGACAGGGCTGTTAAATATCAGTACAAATCTGATTGTCAATCGCCATTTCGGGTTTCTGGAACGCCAATTACGCGCTAATCATAGATTAAACTATTGTCAAAAGCTTTGTCAAGTAATCAGTGCATTTGGGCTGATTAACTTTTAAACTCTGGTTGCCAATTGAATTAAACTTTTAAACTATATTGTTTTACGTAAATCTAGTAGTTTGTCGGCAGATTATTACATCCACGGTATGTATTTTATGTATTTTTATAATAATCACAATGTTTTATTTTGTTTTTAATACTTTTTTTTACTAATTTCATTTTGTGTTTTGTTGTAGATGTCTCTTTCGGATATTAGCCTTTCCGGCAGCAGTGATGAAGAGTTTCATCAAACTCGGCGAACTTTAAAAAAAAGGATGAATCCCTACGAGTACTACAGTGAGGAAGAATTTAAATCTAGGTATCGGATGAGCAAGGCCACAATAATGTTCCTAGTTTCTAAAATAGAAACTAAAATAAAGCCTGTGACATTCAGGAACAAATCCATCAGTGCCTTGGAACAAGTCCTTTTAACAATAAGTTTTTATGCAACTGGAGCATTCCAAATAACAGTGGCTGATCATATAAGGGTGCATAAATCAACAGCCTGTAGAATAATAAAAAAAGTATCTGCAGCTATTGCAGAACTCAGGCCTCAATTCATCACAATGCCCCGAACAGAAGAAGAGTGCAATCTAATCAAAAGTGGATTTTATAGCATCAGTTCATTCCCAAATGTAATTGGTACAGTTGATTGCACACACATTAAAATACAGTCTCCAGGTGGTTCACAAGCAGAGCTCTACAGAAACAGAAAAGGATACTTTTCATTGAACATCCAGGTTATCTGTGATTCTAAATTAACCATAATGGATGTTATTTGTCGGTGGCCTGGGTCTGCACATGACACAACAATCATTAATGACTCCCATATTCGGGCTGATTTTGAAAGTGGAGTGTATGGCAGTGACTACCTACTGGGAGATAGTGGTTATCCTTGCAGATCATATCTATTAACACCATTTTTACATCCATCAACTCCGTGTGAGGAAGCATATAACCAATCACACATAAGGACAAGGAATACTGTGGAAAGGTCCTTTGGAGTTTTAAAGAGACGTTTCCCTTGTTTATCAATGGGGCTTCGAGTAAACATTGAAACAACAATGAATATTGTAGTAGCCTGTTGCATACTGCATAATTTAGCATTAAGCCATAATGATCCCATTGATGACGACCTGCCTGACATAGAGCATGACATCCCCGAAATTTCTAGTGCTAGTTTAGTGACTAATGGGAACACATCTGTGCGATCTGCTTTAGTATTAACTCACTTCAATCAATAGCATTATTGTTTATATAAAGTAATAAGTTTAGATCTGCAAGGATAACCACTATCTCCCAGTAGGTAGTCACTGCCATACATTGTGGTTCATTTAGAATCACAGATAACCTGGATGTTAAATGAAAAGTATACTTTTCTGTTTCTGTAGAGCTCTGCTTGTGAACCACCTGGAGACTGTATTTTAATGTGTGTGCAATCAACTGTACCAATATTATTACTTATATATAAGAATCACAGATAACCTGGATGTTAAATGAAAAGTATACTTTTCTGTTTCTCTGCTTGTGAACCACCTGGAGACTGTATTTTAATGTGTGTGCAATCAACTGTACCAATATTATTACTTATATATACTATGTTATTTAAAGTAAGTTAACACTAAAAATTAATGTGTTTTCCTATTATAAATTCAACTATAGTTTCATGTAATAACTACAGTTCCCATAATTATATAGTTAGATGTTTTATTTAAATATAAAAAAGAATTCAAATAAAGTGTTTAATTGCAATACTAATTAGAAGCTTATAAATTACATTTTATTAACAATAATTAACATTTTTCATAGCAAAAGATCACTTTTTTCTATATAATAATTTCTCTTCAGATAAGTTACATATTATAATCACTATTTGTTTAATATATTTTGGTATTCTTTTTCTTTTATTTTTATTTCTAAGTCCAATAATTTTTGCCTCTTTAAAGCCATTTTATATTCCAAAACTTTAGTTTTTTTTTCCCATAAGGCACTTTCCATCTTTGTTAAATAGTATTTTTTTTTTAATAAATCATTGCTTCTTGTTTGGTATTTAAAAACTTTTTGTACTCTGCGAGTTTTACGAGTTTTTTGAGATGTTTGAGGTACATAATCATTTGTTTTAGTTGTATGTGGTATGGGACTCGTTTTACTTTGTGGTGGTGGCAGAACATCCATATTTTGGTTTGAAACAGCATTATTATCTGAAATAATAAAATATGTTTATACTTAATTAAGATTTTATATTAGTAATGAATTGTGAACTGTATGTGAGTGAAGTTACTGTTAATATACCATTTATGAAATAGCTTGATGCACTATCACAGTTATTGGAAAGTGGTTTTATCTGATCTCCCATTACTGCTAGCATTTGAGCACCTATAGTGCTCAGTATCGGGCTATACACACCACCACCGGTTGCTCTTACACCTTTCTGAAAATATGAATTTAATTAGTTATGACAACTTATGGAGATTATAGGTATTATAGATATTTTTATTTGTGTTTTTCATATTCTATGAAGATTTTACTGTTTTATTATATTTGTCATCAGTGTTTTATCATCTTTTAACTAAATATACTGTGTATGTACCACATTACAAACCTTATCAGCTATTTCATCTTTTTTGTATTGTTTTAAGAGACATTTCATTTCCATACTTTTCATTTGTGTATCTAACTGTAACAATTTTATAATTTGACTAGCACATATTCTTCAAAATAAATATAAATAATAAATAAATATGCCAAAAGCAAATACTGACTTGATCCGTTGAATTTGTGACCTGTGATAGTCCTTCTGTACACTCAATTGGCTGTACTATTTGCTGATTTTGTTTCAAATATGCTTTTGCCTAGAAAAAATAAAACCATTTTGCATACTATTGTTGTGTATTATTTGTATAGCTCAAATTATGTCCCAAGTATATAATATTTGAGTACTTACATTTTCATTTGCTAATTCTTTCCTAGTAGTCCTTTTTAGATTGAAATATGCATTGCATAATTGCTTCTGAGTTCTGGGTATTTCAGCAGTACTGTTGAATTCAGAAGTTAAGGATTCCCACGCTTCATTTTTTTTTATTGTGGTGACCGCATTGGTGCACTTATTTTCGATGATATGTTTATATCTAGAAATTAAAGGATGAGTAATGTTATAATTTATTGATTGTTCCTATCATTGTCTTGTGGTTATAGTTACTACTTAGGTAGGTATATACTTACTTCAAAACTAGGTCCAAAAGTTTAAACTTTTCTCTCTCTGTGAAATTTTTGCCTCTAGAATTCATTCTGTGAATAAAAGCGACTTCCGAAAAATAAGAGAACTTGTTTTCAAAGTAATTTACAAAAATAATGTAGTAAATAAAATAAATATTTTATAATTTGTATCTACCGCGGAAATATCTTTTGACAGCTAAGAATGAACTGTTGAATGTAAACTGAACAATTCAGTCAATATTTCTAGCAATTCGTATGTCAATCAAAATGATCATAGATTAGTTAATTTTTGTCTAATCAGCGTTTCAGAAACTCGATTTGATTTGACAGTAATGTTAAGTTAACAGGGCTGTTAGTTGATTGTAGATTTGATTGGTCTTTCAGAAACCGGGCGTTAGTTCAATTTTGGCGCGAACTCATCATGCAAAGATGAGTTTTTGCATTTATAATGCTCAATTATTCTTAAATAACCGAAAAAAGCTGATAAATAAAAATTACCCGGCCAGGACTCAAAAACTTAAAAAAACATTATTAAACGTTGCAATGCTTCACTTTAACTGGGATTCACAATTTCTGAAAAGAAATTGGTCTCGGGTGGTCTTAGCTGCAAAGCTATACCATTAGATGGAGCTACGTTAGCAATATAACGTAAAAATAAAAATGTGGTAAGAAATTTCGAGGCGTACCGCTAGGCCCCGGTAGCTCAGTGGAAGAGCACTCGTCCGGCAAACAAGGGGTCCCAGGTTCGTGTCCTGGCCGGGTAATTTTTATTTATCACATTTTTTCGGTTATTTGAGTGTGTGCTACTTAATATTATTATTTTCGTATTAAATGTGTTTTTACAGTTCGAAAGTAGAGATTTTGTTGTTCAATAATTTCGAATAACATTGGCATATTGTGAACTCTTCTATGGAGTGATTATCGATGGAGGTTAAAGTGCAAAAAATCATTAGAAGGAAAAATCTGGTCAACACAGACAGTATTACTCCGGAAGCTAACTAAAGAAGGGACAGTATAGTCTTTTCAAATTAAGAAAGAAAAAAACACTTGACATTTCACACTTCATACAGCATTCACCAGTTTTTTCCATACATTTGATTAGATGCTAATTGCACTCGGTAGGTGCTCACATATCAAAAGAATTCATACAAAAAAGACAAAGCGAGAATAGCCATATCAGTGCTATCTCATTCATGAGTTCATTTATTTTGAAATGATATCCATTGTCTATTTCTAATTACTATCAAAGCATTCGAAGTAAGAATAATTACAATCAAATTAAATTCCATTCTTGATTCAAATTTTAAACGCATCGTATGTTTTGACAGTTGAGAAACGGTGTGCTTAAAACTACTGGCCAGTGAAGTTCTATTTCTAGGACAGTTTTGATTTTGAAAAAAGAACACACATGTCTGCGTAAAAGTAACAATTAATAAATCAAAACATATTTAAGTTTAGGTATACTATAAATCGACGATACCACGTGAAATAGAGACGAAATATTGAAAATTCACAATAAATAAAAAAACATGCTTAATATCTAAATCAAGTCATACTTATTGCATACACTTTAAGCCTAAAAGCAAGAGCAAAAGGCTACTATCGCTTCGTCATATTACCATAGGATATTATATTACAAGCCGCGAGTACCTACAGTCAACAAAAAATTAAATTTAGAACCTTTTATCCACCAGGAAAATACTCATTCTAGATTTAAAAAATAATAAATGATCCTTCTAATTTCAAATTACAAATATATCTTTATAGTTCGAAATATCGGAGCTAATTTGAATAAAATGGCGCACCTACGAGCCTATGTAGAGTAAAAAAGTTGAAGTAATCACACATGAAACCAATTTATATTTAACTAGTTATATAATTAAGGCGTAGGATGAAAGTGTGAAAATATAATTTGCATAATAATGAGTCAAGACCAAATAAATTTAATTGCATTTTTGATAGTTATTGAGCAATGTAATTAAATACAGTAGGTATATTAAAGTTGCACCCTGATCTAGATCAACAAGCTCTAATTTAAGTATTATTTGGTTTTCAGTTACATCTAATATATAAAATTCTCGTGTCACAGTTTTCGTTGCCATACTCCTCCGAAACGGCTTGACCGATTTTGATGAAATTTTTTGTGCTTATCCGGTATCTATGAGAATCGGCCAACATCAATTTTTTTTTATTTATATGGCAAAACAACGTTTGCCGGGTCAGCTAGTACATACATAACTTCACGCCTGTATCTCTAATGGGGTAGGCAGAACACCAGAGGCTATTAAACCATCTGATGTCACATTTGTCAACTTTGGAGGTATTATTATGATGGATTGAGACTATTGCAGTGACAGGGGGTCAGCACAGACATAGGACTTATCTAATCATACCGGATGAAGCATAAATTATGAACAGATTTTTCATTGTGGAGCAGTATTTTAAGGCAAACGCATTGTATTTACTCTAGATAGCAAACAATTATACTTTATTGATAATAATTTTAAATAGCCAAAACACCAAACTTATCTAATGTTTGTACAAATGCTATGTTGGTGTATGACAATTAAATGTATAAATTAGGCTGAGTGAATTTAAAACAATATTATTAATTAATGAATTACCAAACAACGTTTGCATATTTTTACCTGTTATTACATCCACATGTTTAATTTTAGAGTCACATATTTCTTCTGTTGACGACTTATTTTTTACCTAGTATAAAAATAATAGATACTAAAATCTTTTTATAACCTCTTCGAAAGTGTCCAAAATTAAATAAGAACTAAATTACATTTGCAAACCTACTCAATTCGATTACCTTACTCGGATTTAGATCGATTACCCAACTTGCACCGACTTCCACTCGCAATGGACACTTAATCGATTAACTATCGAGTGATCTAGTTTTTTTTTAATAATTGATGGACCGGATGTACGTACTGATGACATCAGCTTATTTTATTTTCGGCCAGGTTTTGCAATAACGGAATTTTTGGGAAGTAAAAAGCATGTGTTTAATTTAGTAACAAAAACGTTGATGACGTCACCTGATGGCAGAGTTTGAAGAAAACTTATAAATGTGGTATGTATAATAATAACTAAACTACAAAACTACGAAAACTAATAACTAACTAAAGTAATTAATTTAAACTAAGGCCCTAAGCAATACTTTCTTACTTACGCGGTATTTTCATTTCAAGCATAAGGAAGACTTTGCTGTAGGTACAGTCAGCTACAAAAGTTGATTAACACATTGAAATTTTCAAAGTCGTTTTTCACCATATTGTGCCTAAATAACGATTATGATTATTTTTATTCTTTGTAATCAATATCTAAATCCAGCAATTCTATATGGAATGAATCGTCAGAGTCACTTGTATCGCTGTTTCCTATATTGATTATGAAACTATCAAAATTTAATTTTTTTTATTAATTTAAATATGAAAACTAAAGAATCTCAATTACCAAAACCACCAACAACCGTTCGATTGAAAACAATGACACCAGAAAAACCACTTTGATAATCATGCTAGTACTGCGATATAAAAAGTTTGCAAAAATCCCCAGTGTCTACTTTCGTTAGCCAGGCTCTAGTAATGTATAAAAGGTTAAGAGAAAATGTGCCAGCTGCTTCTCTTCCCGGGCATACTGTAAAAGTGAGTTAAGGGACGGAGGTTTTATTGGCGTTTTTGCGGGCGATAGGCTGACCCCCTGTCACTGCAATAGTCTCTCTCCATCACAATAATACCTCCAAATTTGTCAAACGTGACATAAGATGGTTTTATAGCCTCTGGTGTTCTGCCTACCCCATTAGGGATACAGGCGTGAAGTTATGTATGTATGTAGGTAAGTACGATATTGAGGGCAAAAACAAAAATGTCACAATTTCTGTTGCAACTTAATAGAATGCATTGCAATAATCACTTAAATGACTGAACATGGATGCGCAAACCTGGAAGAGTTCAGATAAACAAAACTAACTATGACAATGAGATGAGATTGAAGGTAACAAGAAAATACAGGGGTTTAGGAAATAACATAAAATTTCAGTGGTTTTTCATCCGATTTCAAAAAAAGAAGGAGGTTCTCAATTTGTCTGTATGTTTTTTTATGTCTGTTACCTCCAAAACTTTTGACTGGGTGACCACTTTACGATCACTTTGGCGATGGGGTAAACCTGTCTGCCCCAGTGGTTGTAGTTGCGGGTTCAATTCCCGCACGGAACAAGAAAAAAAAAGTTCCGTGTCTGTTTATTTATTTATGTATTTATATTCTAGGTTGCCCTCTAGTTCGCTACATGGTATTCCATAACACAAGCTATGCTTACTTTGGGGCCATGTAGTTGGTGTGATTGTCTGGGGATTTTATTTTATTTTTATTTTATCTAA
This sequence comes from Stenoptilia bipunctidactyla, assembly GCA_944452665.1. Taxonomy (NCBI): domain Eukaryota; kingdom Metazoa; phylum Arthropoda; class Insecta; order Lepidoptera; family Pterophoridae; genus Stenoptilia; species Stenoptilia bipunctidactyla. The sequence continues at coordinate 16,790,723 of OX101741.1, forward strand.
ATATTAAAAAACCTTAACTTTTTTTAGGGTTTAGTAGGTAAAGTCATGATGATAATCCTATTTCGACTGTATACAGTATTTATAAGTACTATATTTTACTTCAATAAGTACTCCAAATAAACTTTTTTTTTTATAAGTGACTAAACCCGCGTGTGACCTCAATCTCACCTGATGGTAAGTGACGATGAGGTCGAAGGTGACAGCACACGGGTTTAGGAAGGAACTGGCTCTTTATACAATATTGCCGGAACTTTTAAATTGCATAGGTAAATTGAAGTTCAGAGAAACCCAATGAACAGAGTAGGTAATTATTATTTTCAACCGACTTCCAAAAAAGGAGGAGGTTCTCAATTCGCGTGTATGTTTTTTTTGTGTCTTTGTTACACGATATTTCGGACAATTATGAATTGATTTTAAAAACTGGTGTTTCATATGATAGAAGATACTTCATAGTTGGTCCCATTTAAATTTCATCGAAATCGGTTGAGAAATTTAAGGAAAATTTCAAACTTTTGAAAAAAATATGTAAGATTTCGGAGAATGTTTATGTTGATGACATTCTCAACTCAGCCAAATTTTTGACGTGAAGTCGGTTTTTTTAATGTTCTGCATTCGTTGATTATTAAAGTAAAGGGTGAATTGTAAATTGTGAAGAATAACATGTTACACAAACCGCATAATTAGAACTCCTATCGCCAAGCGGCTACTTCGGATGAATTGCTTTTTTACATACATACATAACGTCACGCCTGTATCCCTTAGAGGGGTAGGCAGAACACCACAGCTTATTAAAACCACCTGATGTCACGTTTGACATATTTGGAGGCATTATAATGATGGAGTGAACTATTGCAGTGACAGGTTCTAATAATAGTATACTTAAATATAATTAAGTATTTAAACAAAATGTTTTTAGTTGCAAGGTATCTTATATTGGGGAACAAACTCACCTTTTAAAGTCTAACTTACTGGTAAGTGACACGATAAGAAAGAACTTGGAGCAAAGTTTGTAAGATATTTGAGGATAAGACATAAAGCGGACATGCATTAATTCTGCGAATCTTTCAAAGGCGATACATAATCTTTGTAATCAAACATTTTTTTGTATTTTTTGATAAGAGTTGTACATCAATTGCAGCAGCATTATTACAATAGCAAGCAAACAATTTTTTTTTTACACATCATCATAAAAAGAAACAAACAATGCAAATATGCTATACCCACTGAGAAAAAAAGCAAAGAAAACGGAATTGAAGACTATAGAATTTCGTAGAAGTTTTCGGTTGAATCTCAAAAACCTGACTTCATTGCAGTAAATTTTAAGAAAGTATATGTTATTTGGAAGCAAAAAATTTAAAAAAAAAATATTTTATTCACCTGCACCTCTATGACGCTTGATAAGTCCACGTACGCCAGCGCCGAAACTTTGCCTACACTTCACAAAAAAAAAAAAAAACCAGTGACAGTTCTGATTCTAAGTTCAAATTCACATTCTCTCCATAGCCAGTGTTTTAACTTAGTGTTGTTTCTGAGTTTTTATAATGGAATAACTTTAATTAAACGGTCCACTCGATTGTTAAGGGCGGTTTAATCGATTCACGTTAGAGTAATGATTATTTTTAAATTGGCACCTTCTGCTACGTACGGAGGCGGCGATGATCGAGTAAAGACTACCGTATTTTTGTGTGTAATGGTCAGTTGGGTTGAAATCATCGGTAAATTATGACTTTGTATCTTAAACCGGGTATCGTTAAATCGGTAATTTTAGATTTCTATCTGATAGTCATAATTTTTTTTCAAGATCTACAGATTATATTTTATTAATGTTTTATTTTATTGTTTAAGTATTGATCTGTTATCGATGACGTCACAATTTCTTTTGTCGTGTGTCTTGACGTCGCAGAGCCTTTTTCTTAATTTTTGATTGATAATTGTTATTTTTTTGCTGATAGAATACCTAAGTACAAAATAAATTGTAGAAATATATTTCTAACTAGTTTTTTTTAGAATACTTGTTTTACATTTTTGTGTAGACGAAAAGACATAACGGTTCAAAGTATTTGGTACCTAAATGGTTCGTAACGAATCATCTCAACTTCTGAATGATAATTGATATATGTATTTTAATTATCCAATCTATTTAATAGGAGTTTAATTGTACTGAAATATGTTGTTTCACCGTTATTGCTAAAGTTTTGTTAATAATTTAGAGTACGTTTGGAATCTGCCCTTCCCATTTGGTTTAGTTTTCGTAAATACCTCAATAATTGCTTGATTTATAGTAAATATTTGAGGTTTACGTGGTAAACAGGTTGGGTTGAATCAGCTATTGAAATATTTTCATGAAGAGTTCACTAAAATACTTATATTCGTTTAAATCCTAAACATAAACATATTAAAAACACACTAGCATAATATTACATTCATAAATAATTAGTAGGTAACGTAAATTACAAAACTTTTTGATGACACTAAGGAGTTTTTCACTGAACACTCGATACTAACAATGCAACTGGCACAAAACACAAACTGTTACTTTGACAGTAGGCTTAGCGTTCGATTTTCAATTTGATTGTAATGTTGCGATCACGCGCCTTCCGTTCCAAATGCGAACTGCCGGAGGGCGGGTCTCCGCGGGGACCGTGTGTACTCGACCTTAAGTTGTAGCAAGATGGGTGACCCTTATTATGTTAAAGCTACTACTGGTTCTCGATTACAAATTTTCTTTTATGTAACATTAGCTGTTTCGCGCGCATTTGTAATATCAGGATTTAAAGTAGCCTATGTGCTATTCCAGACTATTGTCAAATTTCATCCAAAGCTGTTGAGCCGTTCTGCCGTGATTGAGGAACAAACATACATACATCCCTCTATCCAAACTTTCCCATTTATAATATTAGTAACATTAGTTCTACCTGATCAAATATTTTTTTGAAGACGCTATTTTGCCTCCAATCTTAATTATGGCGTACACTAATAAGATTCAAACACTTGAAAACCAAGTTTTATTCTATATTTCGTAGTAATATATGTTTTCGTCTAATGAACAATGAAATCAGTCAATCAATGTGTTATATCCCACAAGGTAAAAGTATGAAAATGACTACTAGCGAGTTACAATCGAGAGCAAATAGTAGATAGCTCGTAGTCGCCCCACCCTAGCATGCGTTAATTAGTAGGTATTACGATAGCTCGCCGATTGGTGATCATTCGACTGAATCGAGTTTATGTACTGAACTCGTGTGAATCGAGTGACGGGGAATTATCAACTAATTGATTTGTAAAGTCTACCCTTGTATAATAGAGATGCGTTAAAAAACATTTACCTATTCATTATTATGAAGTTTCTTCAATAGCACTTTAATTTTTCAAATAAGGATGAAACATGAGTTTTATTATTCATTTTCTTAAGAATCTAGTTTTACTGAAGCTTACCGTGTAACTACACAAGAAAATGAGTAAAGTTTGTATACAAAAATGTATAAATGCACAGTTTTATTGTTTACTAGCTGACCCGGCAAACGTTGTTTTGCCATATAAATAAAAAAAAAAATAGACGTTGGCCGATTCTCATAGATACCGGATAGTCACAAAAAATTTCATCAAAATCGGTCAAGCCGTTTCGGAGGAGTATGGCAACGAAAACTGTGACAAGAGAATTTTATATATTAGATAAGGGCCTGTATGGAACCATTTTCCATCTATAATACTAAATATACAGACTTACTCAATAATTAAATATCATTATTTTCTGAGAAATCTTAAAAGCTACTAGGTCTCTTTTCAGGCGGAAAGGACCCAACATTCTCAGTGCCGCTTGCAAATCAGAGGTTATTATACAAGGTTAATTTTAATTATCGCATCACTTCTTGCGAGCAGCCTCTCCACATCAATCCCAACAACGTTTGTTCTACGACTTTTTAAAATTAATAGTTTTTAAAATTTCAGTTTCCCCATACAAAAAATATTTATAGCCTCTGTTTAGAGGCGTAACTCTATTTACTCTGAGCGAATAGTAGGTACGCCTCGCACCTTGCGCAGTAAAATATCGCTTCATAATAATAATAGGTATGAACTTGTTTCAAAATGTAGAGTAAGGAGCAAACATTTTTTTGTTTTTATTTTTTGTGTTATTTGTCAAGATTTGTAAAAAAAGCCGTGGAACAATTGTTTTTGGGATTGATGTGGAGAGGCTGCCTGCAAGACGTGATGCGTTAATTAAAATTAACCCTGTATAGTCCAGTGAATTTGTATTAATAGTTATAGAAATGATGTTATTCCTTACTTAGAACAATCATTCGTTTTAACTTATTGTTCGTCCCTACAATATAAAAAATATTCAATTTAATATGTAACTACGCAGCGTTATAATATTCGTCAGAAAAAAATATTCAACAAAATAATAAAACGTGCATTGTGTCAATATGTTTTTGAATAAAGAACGCGTGCTGATTGGCTGCATCGCCCGCGGCAAAATGGCGGGGTGCCGAATGCTGGAACCTCTCTAGCGGAAATATGATTTCTATTTGTCTAATGACGTTTGAAAATCAATTTTAGAACTGTAGCTAATAGCTATGTATTCTTTTTTCAAATATTTATTTTGAAGGGTGCTTCGGTAGAGCGATGTAAATACTGTACAACGTATGTGAGTACGGAGTACCTATTTGAAAGTGTAAATGAATGTTGGAAATTTTCCGCGCTGTTTTTCCGTTTTTCTTTTTTCGTCTGTTTTTTAAAAGCCACATTGTTGAAATCATCTTGCGGTAATCAAAGATACACACAATATAGTTCCTTAGTCGCGTGAGATTTAGCTTTTTGCAGTAAAGATCTATTCTCAAAGAAAAGATGAGAAGAAAATGTTAATTTGTACCAATTTAGAGGAAAGAAATGCTAAAGAAGACTACATACTTATTTATTTATTCTCTACATGATGGGATCCTAAAATAAATCGTTTCTTTTTTAATATTTCCCGTTTTACCTCCGTTGTTTTTCGTTTTCAGAAATCTTAGTAGGTACCTACCCGAGGAATAAGAAGAAAAGAGCCCTTTGCCTATTAATTTTAAATCTTTATCATTTTAAATAGATTTCTAGTAAAAGTGCAGCAATAGAAAAACATTTTGACTTTATTCTTCCGGTACCCTCTTGACGTAAATCAACATTTCGAGAAAAAAGGTCCTGATTACGAAATTTCCATATAAGGCAAGTTCCGAAAAACTTGCATTCTTTCACTGCCGTTACATTCTGAGAATCTGAGTTCTCCTGAGATTCAAGAACTGGCATAAGATGACGCCAATGTGTCTGGTCAAATAATAAGATGTTCATTTCATATATTTAAATATAGAACTTTATGTCTACGGTTAGTTTGTTTTTGTAGAGACGTGAATTCATATTTGGAATCCTGTTTGCGGCATTTAAATTACCGAGTACCTATGTACTTTTGTTTTTAAAATTCTTTCTTTGAAATTGCGATCTTCATTTGTTATTTTTTATCAAACCAGCTGTTACGTTAAATTAACTACTAACTAGTAATATTTATTCTTTTTTACGGCAGTTATGTATCGGTAGCCGCCTAAAATCCTTGTTGATACCTACTCGTACCTATGTAGGTATGTTTCAAAGTCCATGCTGTCGAAAGTATCGAATTTGAGCAAAATAAATCGAACCAAAACGTCGTCTTTGTAGTCACATACCATTAGGTAAGTTTGAGGTCAAACGCGGGCTCAGGTCACGCACAAAAAATGGTAACGACAATTCTTCATTGATAATTTGGTATCAATAATTTTTCCAGGGTAAGAAGTATTTTTTTTGTGCAATGTTCATCATCATCAAAAATAAATCTATAATTTTAACAGTACTATCGGCGTGTTTGTATGTTCTTTAACGTAACCTCTATTAAAGTAATCATAGACTTAACTACGTAATAAACTATAAAATTCAAACCTAATCTATAAGACTACTACCACACATGTCCCAATACATTGGTACCTACATTTTGTCAAAAAACATTCCTTAAACAACAATTCAAATAGCACTTTATATGCAAAGTCTTAAAGTCCACTTTAAATTGCATCCCATACGGTTTGCAAAGAGTACTTGTTTTTTATTGAGTAACGTTGACAAGTCAAGCGTTTTGGGAGCAACTTTCTATAAAGTATAAACGGGTATGATGGTATAACGATACATGGGTCATGAATGTACGAAATTAAAAAAAAAAATGTGACATATTACCTTTGAGGCACAGGAAGAGGTCTGTACAGAAATTTTATGTTGTCTGTGATCGATTGAAAAATCCCGTCTAAGTTAAAGATGAGTATAACGCATCACGACCTTAAACGGTAGAATTACAATCAATGCGTTCTCTACTATGAAAATTAAGATTTTCAATGAACTAAGCAAGTGATATATACTTTTAATCAACGACTAGCGCCACTAGCGAAAAATGTTAGTAATTTGCAATGTTGTTTTATAATAACACTAGCTGTCACCCGCGGCGTCTTGCCCAGAGGGCTAGAAATTACTCCTACGTGTAAAGTAAAAGACGGTTTATCTCAGTTTCATGAAAATCCATTCAGTAGTTAAGTTACCATACTTATAACAAATAACATACGTATGTCCATATGTATGAATTTAATATAAATGGATTTGATTATGACCTGATATAAATACCTTTAAGGAAAAAAAAAATAACCTAGTACTTATTATATTTAATTCCGAGTAAAATTACGTTAGTACCTAAACGTAAAAGATTGTAAGAATAGATGAATGTATGAAAACTTCTACATAGGTAGAGCAAAGAACGGAATAACTTCAAGAATACTAATACTGATAAAGTACTACTAGTAATTATAAGTATAAATATGAATACTTCTGACACTTACACATCATTAGCTAGCCCAAATTAAGTTTCTTAAAAAAATTGTGTTATGGATAGGTACAAGTTAACAACTACAGTTACAACTGATATACTTACTTAAGAAATATATAAACATACATATTGAATAAATGCATATTTTTTATAAGAAAATAAACTTAAATAAATAAACGTCAATTACTTGCCGACTAATATCTGCGTTCATCACACAAATATCCGTCACCGCCGGGATTCGAGCCCAGGACCCCTGGCATAGAAGGCAATATACGTTACCCCTACACCAGCCGGTCGTCATCATTTAATGGCGCGTAAATCTACGAAAATATATCGTTATTTACATCAATAAAAAAGGAGGCACTTAGTTCATTGCACAACGGTAGCTAAAGTTTAAAAAGTAGCCAAATTAATTACAGTTTCGCAACCACGGCTACACCACATATAAACAAAATCTAGAGTTATTGCTTGTACGACAGTTTTATTACACTGATTTCTAATTGTAATTAATTATATCTGCACAATATAATCAAATGAGCCTCAGCACTTGAGAAACGTAAATAGAATAGTTTTTTTTAAAACCTACTAAAATAGTTTTTTTTAAAACCTACTAAAATAGTTTTTTTTTTATGTATGGCCAGCATCTAGTGATGCGAAAAACTGCCTCATGCGCCTGCGTAGCTGCATGAGGCAGTTTTTCGTATGCGAATAACATTTTTACGTCAAAATTTTAAAATTCGAATATGTATTAATTTGCCGGTCTCTATGGTGCATTCGTTGGGTTAAGGTTTCAGCTGCGGCTGGCTCGGGTTTGGGTGTATACTAGGATACCATAACACAAGCTTATGTAAAAACTTCCTTTGCTGCCACATAGTTGGTGTGTCACTTTGTATCCTTAATTTTGAATTACTTGATCAAAAGAACCACAGACTATAGTTTATAATAACAACAACGAGTAAACGCGCGTGGTCTTACATATTTTACTTTTCATTCCGTAGAAATATCTTGATACAATATACCCAATCTTGGGAAAACATAATTTTTGTTAATCCATAGGTAATGTTAGATTAAAGTGATTAAACAAACAAACCACACAGCGTTATTACACTAGATCTAAGTTAATGCGTCTTAAATTATACATACATACATACATACATAACGTCACGCCTATATACCTTATGGGGTAGGCAGAACACCAGAGGTTACAAGACCATCTGATGTCACGTTTGACAAATTTGGAGGTATTATAAAGATGGAGAGAGACTATTGTAGTGACAAGGGGTCAGGCTATCGCTAACAAAAACGCCTTTAAAACCTCTGTCCCTTAACTGACTTTTACAGTATGCCCGGGAAGAGAAGCAGCATTTCTACGTTTTTCTATCGCTCCCAGTCCAGCATGGAAGCTTAAATTATATTTATGGACAAATAGATCAATAGGATCTACGAAAATATAGGTATCTCATCTAATTTTTCTTTATTACACCTTATTTTACTTTATCTACTAAAGAGACATGAATAATAGTTATTATTAATATCTTAAACTTAAATCTAGCGATTATGGGTCTATAGTCAATTTTATCAGACAAAAAATGCGATGGAAAAAGACCATTTGCTTGTTCAAACTTTTGTTATTTTATCTCTTAATCTTTTGTTAGATCCGTGATATTCTGATATGCAACTAGCTATTTCAGCATAAGCATAAAATATATCTGTTGCTTTGTAGTCTTCTGAGTATTGTTGGCAAAATGTATGTAAAGATATCGAGAGAATGATGAATGAAACAGAAGGCAAGATTTGGAATGTGCAAGCGGGATTCCGAAAGGGGATGGGATGTACGGATCAGTCTTTTCCTTAAGATCAGTGACCGAGAAGGTTCTGGCCAAACACCGAAAGGTTTTCTGCTGCTTCATCGACTTGGAAAAGGCTTATGACAGTGTGGTGAGAAATGAGCTGTGGTCAACTCTATCCGAGTATGGGGTGGGTAGTGACTTGATACGGGCACTCAAATCCTTATATAAGAACGTATGCCGATCAAATTGGCGACATTTTGAAAAAGGGCCTAGTCAAAATTACCCGTAACCGGCGATCACGTATGAAAAGATTGATGAACGTGGAAGAAGCGAAAGAGGTATGTCTGGATCGCAGCAATTGGTGTTCCCTTGTCTCTGCCTACCCCAAGGGGAGACAGGCGTGAGGTTATGTGTGTATGTATGCTTTGTAGTTGATGCTTTATATGACGAGTCTATTATTGAAGTACCTAAATAATAAAATATAAAACTTATGCATGTTATAATTATATTGTTTGTCCCAGCAAAGATAAACAGGCGCTTTTGATAACTACGCTCAGAAATTACTAATATAGGTATACCAGAGGTATTCTTTTCTCAAGTTTTCGCGATCCATAATCTTAAATAAAACATGCAGATTTATCGAGTAAAATTGCATTTTAAATATTAAATTAAATTAAATTCATTAAATAATTAAATTAAATATTTCTGACACTCACACAACATTATCTAGCCCAAATTAAGTTTCTTAAAGAACTTGTGTTATGGATATAAGATGACTGATAGACTTAAGAAATACATAAACATACATATTGAATAAATACTTATTTTTTTATTAGAATAAACTTAAATAAACATATAAACATCCATGACTTGATGACTAATATCTGTGTTCATCACACAAATATCCGCCGCCGCCGGGATTCGAACCCAGGACCTCTGGCATAGAAGGCAATGTATGTTACCGCTACACCAGCCGGTCGTCAAAAATTTTAAATTTTAACTATAAGTCGCTTCTGTTTCTTTTGTGATAACCCTAAACTACGCTCGAAGAATGAGAATCCGATGGAGGTGATGATGTATAATTTATTCCACTGTCAATCTACGAGTAGGTATGGGCGGATATTTGTGTGCAATACACCTATTTGCTTTTAAGTCATGATTCACGACTGTTTTACTTATCTAAATTTATTTCTAATGTTTGTTTATTAGAAATTTCGTAATAAAATGTAACTTTCTCTGAGCTGGTATGAAATACAAAAAAATAATAACACACCTTTTGGTTTCCGAGATGACCCTTTTCAAACGAACAAAACCCTTTAGCCTTATTATTTTAGTAGGAACTTATAGACATTTATGTTTTTTAAGTTTTTTCATACAATACTTAGTTTACATATCACATAAGTACCTACTTAATATAACTTAATTTGGACAAGTTAATCTGCTGTGAATGTCGAGAATATTTTCTTATTTTATTTTAGACAAAACTTTTTAGAAATACAAAAATATTCCTAACTTAAAAAAAGATATTTGAAATTAGAACTCTCAAAATATTTTTTCATACTAGTTTATCTTTCGAACGGATAGCTACCTCGTGTACGATACAGTCGCGCCATCTATCAAACTATCGAATTGTTTGTAAAAACACAATGGCCGCGAGTGGACTGGCCATATATTATTGTTAGGTGGCCAATAGTCTATTAAAATTATAAAGGTCACTACGGGTTCTCGAAAATGGATGTGAGGTGTTTTCGATTCGACAGTGTAACTGTAATGTGCAAGTGGGTTTGGTTTATCTATATGATTAAGTAGGTATTTATAATAAACATAGTGTGTAAGAGTAAACAAAATATGTGAAAAAATAACCTACTCATATTAGTCGAGCATCAGTATAAAGTAAGTACAAAGATATTTGCTAGATATTTTAAAAGTTTACTATGATGTCCATAAAAGCAATATTTTACTATCCTTCTTTACGAGTATATTCAAAATCGTCGAATAAAGTATGAATTTAGATAGTTGTAAATTTCTCATATAAGTATCTAGAATAGAATATATTATAAATAAATTTATATTTTTGCAACACCAAAACTTTTTATTTGACGGCATTTTATGGTTTGGTAGTTGATTTTGATGGGATCATGGTTTCTGAAAACATGCCGAAACGTCGACTCACTTTAAATCCAAAATCTGTAGATATATGATGTCATAAGCTTAAGATTGTTAAATTTTATACCTTAATAGTGAAAACTTATTAAAAGTATTTTAGTAAGTTATTTGAAGGATTGAGAGTATCTATCTAATCGAGAACCAATAGTAGCTGTTTGTCAAGACTCGCGTTGTGAAACTCATTACACGGTAGAGGCGTGCGTGCGTAGGCGTTTATCCAGCCTGCGTCACTCCGGCGAAGTAATGAGCCCTGTATTACTGGCCAGTTAGATTTGACTCTATATTGGTTTAGGCTCTATGAATGTGCACCTTGGTCTTCTAACACTTCGTATAACTGGCCAGTTACATTTGACTGAAATGTTGGTTGAGGCTGAATTGATGTACATTTTGTCTTCTAACACTCCGTAATACTGGCCAGTAAGATGTGAATCCATGCTGGTTAAAGCTGTATGAATATACGGCTTTGCCTTCTTCTACAAGTACCACTTCGTATTACTGGCCATTTAGATGGGACGCTATGTTGGTTGAGACTCTATGCATGTGCATCTTTGTCTAGCACTCTGTATTACTGGCCATTTATATTTGACATAATGAATTAGATTTTATGAAAGTACAGCTTTAAAGTTCGAACCAGTTCAAGAATAAATAGAATTGGTTGAGGATGTAGGAAACAAATGTAAAGCTCTTATTTATTAATATAAACAGAAGCTCCTCAAAACCCTATAAATGTTTAATTAAATAAAAAATCTTAACATCCACACAAAGTCATGTGAGTTAGAAATCAGATTAAAAATTATAAAGAATATAATAAAAATAGAAAAAAAAAATACTTAAAAAGACAAACGAGCCCATGACTTGAAAGCAACTTGACCTTTTCATCAAACCGTATGAAAATATAAACTGTTTCTCAAAAAGGACAAAGTAATGTCGGAATGCGTCAAATAAAACATGAAGTGAATTGAGTTTTGAGAATCTTATCAATTAAGTTACCGCAAGATAATGCGGAGAAACTTACGCTAAAGGTCATTCAAGTAGGTACTTATGAAAGTAGGTCCAATTCAACATTTTGCCAAACTGCTTTTGTTTAATTCTAGTAATATTGTAAACATGAGACTTTTTAAGGGATGATGAATGGATAGATGAGATTGTTGTTATTTCATTTTCAAAGGTTTATTCCACCTTGATCACCTGGGTGATATCACCTGGGTGCACAAAGAGGAATGAATAAGTCTACCTTAATCACCTCGGAAATAAATCACCTGGGTGATATGACCCAGGTGCACAAAGAGGAATGGATTAGTCTACCTTAATCACCTCGGATATAAATCACCTGGGTGATGGTGCACAAAGACGAATTGATAAGTCTACCTTAATCACCTCGGAAACAAATCACTTCACCCAGGATGCCTATTCTGATAAATTCCAATATTTGATTTTTATTTTGTATGAGCTTAGAAATAATAATAATAAGCCTACAATCAATATTTTATCATGAAATAGTTGAATAAAGCCTGTTATCAGATATAAAGGATTTCATCCTTATGTATATCCTATGAAATCAGGATTGATGCAAGCAAAGTAGTATATTGACTTAATAATACAATAATCTCCTAATATTGACGACCGGCTGGTGTAGCGGTAACATACATTGCCTTCTATGCCAGAGGTCCTGGGTTCGATATTAGTCGTCAAGTCATGGATGTTTTATGTTTATTTAAGTTAATTCTAATAAAAAATATGCATTTATTCAATATGTCTGTTTATTTATTTCTTAAGTATATCAGTTATCTATTTAGTGTCCATAACACAAGTTCTTTAAGAAACTTAATTTGGGCTAGATAATGTTGTGTGAGTGTCAGAAATATTTGTTTATTTATTACGTGGATTTGACGTGTGTTCGACAGTTATGCGTGAAGTTCTATGTTCGAGTCCCAGCCAAGTTGGTTATGGAAACAAACTTTTTGAAAAATCTCAAAGAAGTTTACTTTTCTTAACTTTAAAAAAGGGGTTCCACAAATTGTTTAAGTGGGCCGAAGTGTCCTCCGTGGTCTAAAATGGCTTCTGACTTAACTACTGTATGCTGCTACCATACAGAACCCAGAACGACTGCTTAACGTGCCCTCCGAAGCACACCCCTCCTTGTACCGGCCACGCCAAGCGTTGTTTACTTAACCTGCTTATCAAATGATGGTTGCGGGTTCGATTCCCGCCCGGAACAAGAAAAAAAAATGTTCCGTGTCTGGGTGTTTATTTATTTATGTATTTATATTCTAGGTTCTCCCCTAGTTCGCTACATGGTATCCCATAACACAAGCTTTGCTTACTTTGGAGATATGTGTGATGTATGGGGATTTTATTTTATTTATTATTATTTTATTATTTTTATTTTATTTTATTTTATTATATTATTTATTATTATTAAATGATATACACCGGAGCCACTGCGCCACGACTTAGAGTTGTAAGAAACTCGAGTCTTTTAGTCTTCATTTCGAGACTTGAGTCGTTTTTCAAGACTAGGACTCCTTAGTCACATTGAGTCCGAGTCCTTTGAGTCTTCTGAATCTTCCGAGTCCTTTTAAGTCTTTTAAGTTCTTGGAGCTAGACTGAGTCATGAACTTGCGTTGTTTTTATATTATCAAATGTTGTGCAGTGTTTACAGCACTGTTAAGAAACTAACGTCATCCCGTTGATACGTAACCCGCGAAAACTATTTACGGTACTCACTTCAGTCCGCTTATAGCAAATGAAATTAAACTGACCTTAAAGTAAAAGTTGTGTTGAAACATTGTATCACTCTAATTTGGTCTTTAAGTTTTATTACGCTGTTTTATTGCTAAACTATATTGAGGACACAGACATGAGGACTTTTATAAAGACTCAGTCTTTGAGGTTTTTTTGGCAAGACTCAAATCTTTTTACAAAAGACTCCAAATTCTGAAAGACTTGAGCTCTAAGTTTTATTTTAAAGTCTCCAAAAAAAGACTCAAGTCTTATTAAATAGGACTCAAAGACTCGAGTCTGTTATAACTCTACACGACTACTTCTACTCTTTGATGTTCATTTTTGTGATTTTTTTTTTAAGTTTTATTTCCAGCATTCCTGGCCTGCACTAGGTGAGTGGAATCTCAGTTAGTAGAGTTCCCGATCGGAATGCAGGAGATCAGGGTACAAGCCCCATCCGGGATCACTTTTATTTAGTATTTTTATCTCTAAAATTTATATTTCTTATATTGACCGGTGAATTTTATCCTTGACTTACAATTTGAGTTCAAATCGGAAGTAGGTATGTTGTCATGGCGTGAGAAAATATAACAAGTTATTTTAAACTAGCAGCGTCGAGCTGCTTTACCTTTTTTTGAAATTTATTTTTATAAGTGAGGTTCTCAAAAGCCAATAATTTATCAGTTTACAATTGGGCCAGTAATTTTAGGGGTTTTGGCCTTCAATCAAACGTACTCCTTAGGTTTAATTACATAAATAAGTGTAGATTTTGTAGAAGCCAGGTTGAAAATAGCCACAGAGCTTCTAAATAAGCGTATATTAAGAGGCGACTAAGAGCGAGCCTAATTAAGGTGGAACCACATCTGGCCTTGACTGCCTACCAGCATCTGTCGTCAAGAATCGTTCCTCCAAGTGCTGAATATGTCGTCGCAAGAGCGAGTTGTAAGCAAGCTCTAACAATGTAAACAGTGATACTGTGCTCCCATCTCAATAATGACATAGCTATCTGTAATGTCTGTTTTTATAATAAAGTTACCTGGTGATAAACATTGTAATCTTTTTAATAATCTAATGAATTGTGAAAAGTTAAGAGAATAATACCTTTTATTATCTAGAATGATTATTAAGTAGGTATTTTTAGGTTTAATAAGATTTTATAATAAATATTTCTTTTTAAATTAAAAAAAAAGTAAATAAATAATAATAATAATAATAAATATTTCTGACACTCACACAACATTATCTAGCCCAAATTAAGTTTCTTAAAGAACTTGTGTTATGGATACTAGATAACTGATATATTTAAGAAATATATAAACATACATATTGAATAAATACATATTTTTTATTAGAATAAACTTAAATAAACATATAAACATCCATGACTTGACGGCTAATATCTGTGTGTTCATCATACAAATATCCGCCGCCGCCGGGATTCGAACCCAGGACCCCTGGCATAGAAGGCAATGTATGTTACCGCTACACCAGCCGGTCGTCAATATGTGGAGATTATTGTATTATTAAGTCAATATACTACTTTGCTTGCATCAATCCTGATTAGTATAAGTATAGATAAGAAATATTTTTATCACAAATATTGTCTTAGTAGAAAAAACCCTTAAGCAATAATAAATAAACTAGGTAAGTACTTTAATTAAACAATGAATGTATATTCTGTACTTAAGAAAATCGCTTCTTAAGTTCTTCCCAATTCATAAAAAGCTGCCCTGCTTTAAACGATTTTCAAAATAATTTATAACCCGCATAAAAAACTAAAGTGAGGTACTCAAACCAATTCATATTACGCAAAACTGCTTGCGCAAGCGGCTGCGTGTACTTAAAAGGTTCAAAATGTCGTTCAAAATACTGACCTCAATGTAAAATGTAAAATTTGTTGAATGTACCGAGCGTTGAAGGACGTTCGGAAATTAATTATGTAAACGTTCTTCAATTAAAAAGAAAACGGGTTTGAAATTCATCTGTCATGAAAATATTGCATTCCAGCTTTAACAACAAGCGAGTGCGTTCAATTTGAAATTGGAACAGGAAGTTCGAATTTCAAAACGAACTCTTGTTTTCTGCCTGTGAGAATCTCAGCCTGCATTAATAGAGGAAATGTCAGTATTTCTGTGTTTTCAGGATAATCACCGGGACTACTGAACAGATTTTGATCTGGATTGCACCAGTCTAAGAATAGTATTTGTCTAGAGCCTCTACACTAGAGATAAATTACTTACGAGCCTGGTTTTAAAAATAAAAAATAACAAACTTTACTTAACTTTATTTTTCAGTATACTGTATGTTCTTAGGTTATCACACTAGAAATTCTAAGTGGAACTTATTTAAGTTAGATAATTTGTGAGGTGAGAAACGTTTTGAAAAGATTTTCTCCATCACACCTTCTCATCTATATTATCTTTAAAGCAAAAATGGCATGAACAGAGCGAATACATGGCGTTGCCTAAAGAGGCTAAGCACCAAGCATGGGTCACTTCGATTTTGTCGCCTTTATGACAATCAGTACCTACCTAAAATAAAACCTTAAAAGATATTATAGATATTCCTGTTCAAAATTTTATTAATTAGAATGAGCAAAAATTATAATGAAGATGTCTTTATAGATCCGAAACGAAGATTTAAGATGTAAAATATAATTTATTTGCGATATCATCCGGTTAAAAAGTGTTGCATTTAATTTAATGAATCGTGAAGACTTTAGACAATATGTGTTCCAAAATAACCTGTTCAAAGGAATTCTCATACTAAGCTTGCGGCGAATAATCAATGTCTGATATATTTTTTTAAAAAAGTTCTAGCCTCTGTATACTCAAAAATATGCCATGACGTGAATTAAAGTACAAATAATACCGAAACACACACACGTATTTTTTTTCATGTAAAAGTATTTCAATTAACAAATTTAAAAAATTAACGAAAAAAAAATAAAAACGTATTTCAAAATCAAATCCACTTACTTCCTCATTTGAATTTTCATTGTCAGCAAATTCCTCGGCATTTTCCATCCTCTCTTGCGCGCCAGTCAAAGTTGAATCTTCGTTGCTGTCAAAACTGAAACCATTCTTATCCGACATTCCATTTTGAACCTTATGCCCCTCGTCTTCGGGAACGTTTTCAACAATTTTGTATTCCCCTATCAAAGTTTGATCGGGATGCCGCAATTCTAGGCGAATTGTACGCGTCGATTCCTTTTTTGAATTTGCATCGTTCGAATGGGAAAATTCGTCTTCGATCAAAAATTTTTCGCTATCTACTCTAGTTTCAGTTACTTTATATTTATCAATATTATTATTGTTAACGTATTTCATGTTTGAAATTTTCATGAGCTTACTTTTAGTATTTTCATCGTCATCTTTTTTCCTTTTAACTGTGAAATTCTCGTTAAGAATATCATCTACAGTTAAATTTTGTTCCGTCATGTCCATTTTGGTCATCGCGAAAGATTTAGATATTTAGCTATGTCTTTTGAATGTATTGTGTTACAAGCATTGTCGGTTAATCGTGGCGTAAATTTTAGATCATTATCTTATAGTTTCTCAAACCACGATGACCGTTGCTGATGACCAGGATATCTTGACCTCTGATTCCAGTTCAATTGTTTATTACAAGTTGATTATATCTAGGCCTTTCTAATCTGGTCCAGTTTATTGGGTAATACAAACTTTACACGTTTATTTTCTACCTCGATTACGTTTGGTATGAGAATTCTATTTTCTTTTGATTATCTATTTTCTGTTTCGTTCTTTACTATCGGCGTGTCTCGTTCTTGTAATCAATGTTATTGTTTACTTGCTCCGTTGGTGATTGCATGGAATTATGTATCATCACTTTATACTCGATATGTGATTATAGAAAAACAATTTCGTAATTTAAACTCTCACGGTATTTTAAAGTAATAAATTATTATACCAAAAGCACTAGAAATGAATCCACACAAATTATAAATATAAAAAACCATACATAACATATAGGTAATTAATATTTAAAATTATCAATTGATTTGATTTAAATAAACCATAAACAAATATCAATCACTTCAAAACACTGTCCACTGATAATCAAACGTAAAAAAAAACTATCACAGCTAAGTAAAACTTTTTCGTAAAGACACAATAGTTTTAAAAAGTTCGTACAGGTATTCGAAATTCAAAGTTTGGCGCGCTAGCCACGAGGTCGCGTCGCTCGCGGCGATCACATGGAGTGGGTGCGCGCAGCCAACAGCCTCAAGACATAAGACATGATAAAGATGGGGAGTTTACAGACTAGCCACACTTTGCAGATACAACACAATCAAGGAATGTGAAGCATTAAAAAACTGACTTTCGTTACAAAAATTACATCTACGCATGTATTTTTGTTTCATTGTTTTTTTTTCATCGGAAAGGGCAGTTTTTTCGGATATCCCTTTATCGATTTAGATAAAGTTAATATAGTGATTACCTTACAAAAATCATCCAAATTAATTGACAATTGATAATATAGCCGACAATTATTATGAGATAGCGACAAAAATACGAACGAATTTTCGGAAACTTTAGGAAGGCGGTTGAAAAGTAATGAAAATCGGTGTTCTTTCCAATTTCACATTCGGGATTTCACAATTTTTATTTTATATTAAATGGTGGTGCAGATAAAAAGTTAGTGTAATAAGAAAACACTAAGTAACTGATACTTGAAACAATATTGTCGTCTTCAATTAAAAGCATATAATCATAAAAAAAAACTCCACGAATTAATTTCATAAACTGCCTGTAAATAAAATACACATTTATTATTAACTTTTAACAAAGATTTATTTTTAACTAAGTACTTCTCAATCCTTAACAAACATCCATCCAAAACTTCAGTTACGAGTTACGACAATTTTCAAAAGCTTTCTGTTTTATCTGGCACCGATACCTATACTGTGAAAGCTCGTTGGTACTGAGTACTCTATAATATCGTTTCTTTTATATCCAGTTTTGATTAGTTGCTCATGCGCTGGCATGTGTGCGTGCAAGCTGTTTCACAATACATAAAAACTTTGGGTGTACGAGTGTGATGAATTTGGCTATTCAATGTTTTATAAGCATGGTTAGACTTGACGAGGAGTTGAAATTATAATAAGATTACGTACCGCAATAATAGGAGCAATCATATTTGAAAGTACTGATAGCACGCGTTTAAATTCTACGTATTATCACTTAATTTCCGTTTATCATAGTATTACTTCATTTATTGAGTGACATCTCGTAATTATTTTCATTATTAATTTTTATTTCATTCACAAAGCTGGTAATATTCTTAGCATTACCATAAAAAAATGTGAGTGAAAATAACATGAAAAAAAAGAAATATATCTAATACATCTAGGAGACAAACTATACAAATAAAAAAAAACAGAATCAGTGACATTTTACCATTATTTCAATACATGTTGTTGTTGTAGTTTTACCCGCGTCTTTTAATATAGGTACCTACAGTCAGCTGTTTCTGCGTGAAAGACTAACAGCCATACATCCATATTCACAAAACTTTTAAGTAAGTAATATTAGTAGGAAGGACTTACAATTACATATTATAATGGATCATGACTTATTTACCCTGTTCAGTAAGGTGAGACTTTGACAAAATAAAAGTTACGTTTGTGAAAGATATAAAGTTATATTGGAACCAGTATTTTATCGGCTACATTTTGGTAAGTGTGCGAGTGCTCTTTGACCAAATTAAACCCACCCCTTTTTACCACCGGACCACCAGACGCAGACAGAACTTCCATCCCTATATAGTGGATTTACCAAGAAGTCGAACAAAACGCTTCGATAGTTCCTTTTTGGTACGGATTCCCAAGGTGTGGAACAATCTGCCTGCGTCTGTTTTTCCTGACCACTACAGTCCTGGAACTTTTAAGTTTCGAGAGAATAGGTTTCTCATGGATGGACGTGTAGCACCATAGTCTTCATGCGCACTTTCCATCAGGTGGCATGGAAGACAAACGTCCTATCCTTACAATTAAAAAAAAAGCAGTTTCCAAACATAAAATAGAACACTTTTAAGGGATTCATCGCGTATAGGTACCTAATTATATTTTACATTGAAGGGTGGTACCACCACCAATCATTCAATCGCCGTCAATCGACGCTTGAATGTCATAGGTCGACTTAGATCGATAGTTTTTACAGGGCCAATCCGATCAGAAAATCCCATTTGTGTGGTATCACCATAAGCTTGACGTTTCGGTGTCTTTACCACAGGGCCTCTAAAAGTGTTTTGTAATATAAGAGATCGTGCAAACTTAAGACTCTATGGCATAAACTGTTTCTCATATTTAGAATTGCCATAACCGTAGGTAGAACAATTAAACTAAATACAGCCTCGTCTTCCAGTCATAGAACTCAAATGTGAAATGCTACCTACTACTTATAGTAAAAAGGTACGTCCTATTCTTACAACAAAACAGGAAAATAGATAGATCGATAGATAAACTCGTTTATTGAGGTACCTACTACATGCACACACATTAATAAAGAAAAATACAACTTGAAACAAAACAAAAGAATAATAAATAATGTAATGTGCTGTAGCATTGCAATCGGCCATAGCTCAGCGTAATTATTTACTCAGAGAGTAAATCGCTGGTTTTCAGCTACTGCCTTAAGGAGGTACACACCGCACCTAACCAAATCTAACAATAAACAAACACTTTCAAATATATATATCAAAATAAAGATGTCACATCAACACTAATAACATTTAAAATAAATAGCTTAAATAAAATAAATAAACAACTAATAAACCAATCAATAATAAAAAAATATGTGTAAGCCCTTTTATTTTTAAATTTACATAGATTAATAGGTCAAAAAAACTGGATTAATAATAAACATGTTCACTGCCAATGAAGCATCAAAGAGACGTCAGTTTCTGCTTTTCTAGAAGTAATTCTTTATTAGAAGTGTTATTCCAGTACCTATTAGAAGTAAAATGCTTAAACACATTATTAAATGTATATCTTTAATAAGGTTAGGGACTGAAGTGTTTGCCGGCTTTTGTTCCAAATTCAAAAGGAATGTAGCTGCGAACTTTTTGTGTTTGTGTTTTGCAAGCGCTAATATGCGTGTATAAATTAGCTAAGGTTCGTTTAAAATATGCGTCGAATTTGAAATTAAGAACTTTTTTCCACTTTACGAAAATAAAAAAAAACTTTTTTTAAAACTACCCGATCATATTTTTATGATAATGAGTCATAATTTATGGATTTTTTTAAATTTTCTTATAGCTATAAAATTATAATGTAAGTAGGTAATGAATATTAAAATATAAGTTCACATAGGTACCTACATGGAACCATTCAGCATCAAAACAAGACTTAGAAACGCTTTTCTTATTGATGAATGAATCCGTGTTTGTACAGTCACGTGTTAAAATATACTTCGCAACTGATTTGGTTGTGATAAGGTGCAAATTCTAATGAAAATGTATAAAACTGTTCCGTTACTGACTGAGTGACTGACAGACAACGTACAGCCGTACCTACTGGGCGTAGAGAGCTGAAATTTGGAACGTACATTCTTTTGGGGATGTAGGGGTGCACTAAGGAAGGAATTCCCGAAATTCCCACGGGAACGGGAAATATAGGACTATTTAGTTTATATGAAAATTCTTATTCCTTGACTGCACCGATGTTAAATTTGGTGTAAAGGTTTTTCAATGTGTAAGGAATTCCCGAAATTTTCACGGGGACGGGAAATATACGATGTTTTAGTTTATATGAAAAAATCTTTTTCCTTAAGTGCTCGGATGTGATACTTGGTATAAAGGTTCTTCAATAGGTATCTGATTGTATTACGAAAGGAATTCCCGAAATTCCCACGGGGTCGGGAAAAATAAGACTTTTATGTTTATGCGCGTACGAAGTTGCGGGAAAAAGCTCGTGTATACATATTATAAGACGTGACTGTGCTTAATCTCTCGATTCTCGTGGATGGATGTGACACCCTCATCTTCATGAGCAGTTTACAAAAAAGGTCACATAATATTGTCTTAAGTTTTCACGATTCATAATTTAAATAAAACTATTTTTTGACCGGATTAATCGCGTATAATTTATATTTTACATTTTAACTCGACGTTTCGGTGTCTTTGCAGTTTCAGTCGCTCGTGACCACGGGGTCTGCAAAGACACCGAAACGTCGAGTTAAAATGTAAAATATAAATTATACGCGATTAATCCGGTTAAAAAGTAGTTTTATTTAAATAAAGGTCACATTTAAGTAGGAAACTGGCTAATCATAAAACCCTTCAGCTCTATGAGATCTTCTTGTGTGTTTTTATAAAGGCATTTAAGAATTAAAACTATATCTACTATGTCTAGTCTAGCATTTGAAGTCATCTTACTAAAGTTATAGATGTGAAACGTTGGATGTATGAATGGATGTTTGTTTCCCAATCATGGCAGAACGGCTCGACGGATTTGGATGAAATTTGGCAAAGTTATATTGCACAGTCTGGAATAGCACGTTAATCATGTAAATGTAAATGTAACTTTGTGTGCACACCCTGTTGGGTTATAATTTACTTTAATACCTTTGTTTTTCACTCTTTTTTGTCTATGCCTAATTGTAACCTGTTGTTTATACCTAAATAAATAAATAGGCTACTTTTTATTCCGACATTACCTCGGGGTTCAAAATTTCGCGGATAATACCGCGTGAAACAGCTGGTATTAGTACAAATTTGCGGGTCACTCAGCTAATAGCATACCCCGCAACGCAGCGGCCTCAATACCAGCAGTAAGCATGCCACGACGGTACGTTGGTCACCCATTGTCTTCGCTGTAGGTCGCCGCCGGTTCATTAATAACGATGCGATGTTCGATATGATAGCTCGTATAGCCGGCATGGCAGTCATTAGGCGGTATTCATCGTTTGTCTTTGACGGGTTTGGGTAACTTGACCTGTCATAGATGTGAATGTGAAAATGGCGGGAAGTTAAATAAATAAATAAAATCCCCAGACAATCACACCAACTACATAGAATAAAAGAGAGTAGAATCCTTTTTTTGCTTTAATACACACAAAAATTAAAATTAAAGTTAAAAAAACAGCATACATTATAAACAAACAATACCTCTATACAAAACAAGACATTTGAAACTAATTAAGTTTATATTTTTAGGAATCTTAAAAAAATATAGATCGCAATCGACATAAATAACAGTGTGTGTAATATTGCAAAAGGTCATAGCTTCATATTTGCTCAGCTGAGCAAATTATTGATTTTCAGCTGTTACCTTAAGGGTACGCGATGAGTGAAATAAGGTTTTTAATTTTATGGCCCCAAACTGAGCAAAGCTTGTGATATGAGATACAATGGAGCGAACTAGGGGGGAACCTAGAATACAAATACATATATAGATAAACGCCCAGACACGGAGCATTTTTTTTTCTTGTTCCGTGCGGGAATCGGACCCGCAACCACTGGCGTCTGAGGCAGACTGCGTTACCCCATCGCCAAAGCGGTCGTTGTTTGTAGAATGTAAGGGTTGACTTAGAATACCCCGTCGTTAAAGGTGACTAATCATATAAAGTCTACCTCGCAATATCAGAGTTCAGACGTTGATACATACAAACATAAATTCACTCCTGTATCCTCTAAATCAAATCAAATCAGTTTATTGCACTTAAAGGTCATGCATGTGGTACCTATACAAAATAAATCAGTAGGTACAATTTAAAAATGACAATTAAGGACCCTGTTGGGCGCTGCAAAAATTAGAAGAGAGGAGGACTACTTTATTTTATCATTTAAGTATTCTTTTACAGTGTAGTAACACTTAGATAGCAAAAAGATTTTAAGTTCCTTCATAAATATTTTTTAGTTTATAATGCTTTTAATATTATGTGTTAGTTTGTTGAAATTTTTTACTGACATAGCTTGAGGACTTGAGGAGTGTAAAGTTAATTTCGAGTTAGGGAACTGAAGTTTATTTGGATGTCTTAGTTCATATTTTGATATCATTTTCTTATCTAATCTCTATGGGGTAGGCAGAACACCAAAGGCTATAAATCAGATGTCACATTGATTTACTCAAGTTCAAAATCTTTTGTGCTGGTTAGGTAACAGACCACTCCATCTACCCCCCATTTACGTATGTTCAACGTTGTGCCTATCACCTTGTATAATAAAGGAAGGATTCGTACGTTTGTTTGGTTGATTTAATCCTTTTTATCTCCATAACCCCGCTGTTGGGGACCTGCCCATTTATTTATCAAGTAAGATTACACAATTATAAGCGATATTAAATAAAAAATACTATTTATTGGCATTTAACTTAATATTTTTTTTCTCTCAGTGCTCGAGTTACGAATATTTATATGTTTATTTCTTTATCTTACCTATGTGCATGTTATCTCTTGTTCTTAAATATCTTCTACCTACTTAAACTTAAATTGGGCTAAATAAAATTGTGCGAATATAAGAAAATTTAATTTATGAACGTTGATACTTTCCATTTTGATTCAAGCTTGCAAATCTTAGCTTTCTTTTCTGTTTATTTTAAATATTCTTTATTCAAACTTCTTCTATTAAGAGTAAGTAGAATTTCTATAACCCACGTAGTAAAGTCAGGGGTCAAGTAGAACAATAATATACCTACGTTGTTTAAATTCAGTAGGCGGGTAACCGCGCTCACTGTTGACATGTCAAAAGTCGTCAAGAGTGCTTCTGAAGTCGATGACCTGGTAGCAAGGAGGTTTTAATGATTAAGATAATTGTTTTTTTTTAAAGATATGAGATGGCCTGTCAATGAAAACTTTGACATTTTTTATTGAACTCAATTAAAACATTAAGGATTCCAGTGTTCGGAATCTGAATAGAATTCATTTAATTATTTGTCTTATTCCATGAATGAAAATTAAGTTTGCCATTTTGTACAATGTATGTTTTTGTAAAATGTGTTTTTTTAAAGGACTTAAAAAAACTAAAGATTTTTATTAAAAAAAAGACATCAACGCATTACAATGTTTAAACAGTTTAAATGTCCAAATATTTTTTTTTTTAAATAAAAATAGAAGAAGGTTAAATTTATTCTTTCTCAATGTGCAAACTTACATCTGCCAAATTATATAAAAGAAGCTTATATCGTTTTTTTTGTCGTCTTAATCTGACGTGATTATACCTTTTTAAACACATTGGGCACTAGTGTAGTAGTTATTATACACTCTTTCTTGACACATGAAATCCGTAGGAAACTATCTAAATATAATGTAATGTATATACATACTACATAAATGTACGTAAGTAATTTTTGAACAACCCTCTTTACGCCATCTATCGGCTATTGTTAAAACCATTTACAGAGTCATCTAGTGTCTATACTTTTCAATTATGAAAAATAGATGGCGCTAGCTGTCGTAATAATGACAACTTTTGAGAATGTAAAACTGAAAAGAATCTTTTTAATATGTATTATTAAATGTAGCAGTAACTTAAAAACATTTTAAGATGCATTTCAACATTTTACAAAAAAATTGAAGTGGAAATTCATTCTGTGTATTTTTTATTACCGCCACCTGTCGTCGAGTAGCGTAACTAGTTGGACAACAAAAGTTTCATAAACTCACCCATGCAGCGTTGCTGTCGCTGGACGCAGATTGGAATGTAGGCACACATCGAAAAGTCATCTTTACTATATTTTAACTTAATTTTTAAAGTAGGTACATCTAAGGTTATTTTAAACAGGATTTCTTGTCACAGCTTACCTAGAACAAAACAAAACACTTACTTAGTGATGCCTTAACATTAATTTATAAAGAATTTAGGCGCATTTTTAATTTAATAATTAATAACTAGGTACATAAGCCCGCCTCATTATCAATCTCATTTGATGCTAAGTGCTAAGGAGGTCATAAGTTTAAATGGGTTTTTGCGAAGTTATCCTTAAATCTATCGAAGGGTTAATCTTAAATATTTTGGCATTTTATTATAAAATAAAGCGTACACATTGACCCATGAACGAGATGGTGATCTTCTGGAGTCTACTATTATATTTATACATTAGGCAATCAAGTACTAGACAAAAACGTAGACATAGATATACAGGTAAAGATAGAAGCAGAGATAGACGTAGCGATAGAGGTGAGAGAGAATACAGATAATGTGGATGCAGATGAGGATAGTCGTGGACAAAGACGTAGACATGGAGATGGGGAAGTCAGAGTCAAATTTACGCAAAGGCACGCTAATCCTGCAGGGCTCTTGTGAACAGACTCTTTATAATCCTTTATAACCAAGAGAAAATATTAAAAAACAAACGACAACTAGGTACTATTAACAAATGGTAAGCAAACGTAATTTATTCAACGGTATTTTCTGATACTAGGTCTACGATTTAATTTCCTCATAAAGCTCTTTATCGGCGGCCATTATTGTTAATTTTTATTGACAGCTAATTTCGGGCTTACATCAATCATTAATGAAACCAAAATTGACAGTAAAGGTTTGTTCACATTAAGGCTGAAAAGAAAACAAATTGTTTTGTTTGTTGGCTTAACTTTTTAAATCCTTTTTGTGTAAAAGGTGTAGTTTAAAATAAGGTTGGCTTAGGTAATATTTGGACTCAACTGCATTTATTTGTTTTTAAAAATACACTGCTTGTTCAAAATATTCACCTCATCTCTTACGACTAGGTGCTGTGTAGATTATTGGTTTAACTGAGATAAGTAAGAAAGCTCCGGTGTAATTAATTATAAAGAGACTTTAAAAAGTAATTTTAACTGATTTGTAAGTAAAATAGCTCTGGTAAGTATAATCAAAATGAACATTAAACAACTACACGCTCAACTAACTTTACGTTTACAAATTTATTATAGTTTTTAAAACTATTACATACATCGCCAAATCAATTTGAGCATTCTTTTTTTAAAACGTTTCAACCCGGCCAGTATGAACCGGGCCTAACGCCTAGGCATTCCACAGATACAATTTAAAAAGGTTGCGCAGACGTTCGGCCCGTGCCACGCCCGCGGCTAAAAACATCGGACGAGCGAGCGATGTATTGTGCACACTGGAATTAAGGAACAGAGATTTTAACCAAGCAGGTTAGGCAAGAAAGGAGGTTGCGTTCTGAAAGAAAAAAATATGAAAAAAGTTTGGTTATCCAAACTTTCACATTTATAATATTAGTAAGATTAGTAAGATGTTCCTACCGATAGTAAAGATCTATAAATATCTTTCAATTCTTGGTTTATCTCATTTAATTGCCAGAAGTAATTAAATAAAAAGCAAACAAACAAAAATTCTTGGACTGGCCGAAAATAAAACAAACTAAAAAAAGCGAAAGGTCATCTCGAAGAAAGGTAAAACAAAATGACGGTGATTCTTCAAAAATACTACGAAGGGCGATCATTACATAATTGCCAGCTTTAAATTACCAGGAATGTCCGGATTTTTTTATTTATCATGTTTTTAGAAACAGAACACGGTTATTATGATTAGTCAAGTCACGCGAGCTTCAAAATATTAAGTTTAAGCTACATTATTATCGTGTTATTGTTATTTTTGATTATAAGTTATAAATCATGCATAATGCTACACATAAAATAACGTGCGTTGATACTTTAAAATCTCTGTCTTATTGACTTAAGATTTTACAGTTCTTGATATTAATTAAATACTTTGAACAGAATTTCTTAAAATTGACATAATCAAAGTTCTTTGGTCATTATTTTATTGAGTCGTTGTTATTTACAAGGTAAAGACTATTTTCCCCATTTATCAATTGTTCCCCCATCTATAATCTTATTTATTTTCTATAAAAATAGGAAGGACGAACTATGTATCGCATGAAGATAAGGAATATTCTTACCCACAAGTTTAATGTAGAGCGCTTTAGAGACTTTTATAAGTATGAATACTTTTAAAAACTTATACATAAACTAGGTATCTCTATTTAATATTTTATTTTCACATCCAGCGGTTACAATTCTAACAATGTTTTTCTTCAGAGTTTGAGTTCGTGTTGAGTCGGTTTATGAATAATAAAAGGTATTATTAAATAAAATCTAAATATAATTCAGTGAAATTATTTATGGGTACAATCAAACGAATAATATTGGACGGATGCCACATATATTTTGACCAAGTTTTTAAATAAGTATTGTCAACAATAGGTTCGAGACAAAGTTTGTAAGTTGATGTGATACTGGACTTAATAGAATCCAGTAAAAGTTTCAACTATTTCAATGGTTTTTTAAGAAGTATTTATATAATTAAATATTTGCAAACATAACTTTTTATTCTATGGGGAATCGAATGACCACTAAGATTAAAGCTTAAAAAACTTTAACATCTATTACACAAATGATTAAAAATGTTACGAGATGATAAATAAAGAAGCTAAACTTCTTATCTTAACCCCTTTAATCGCATTCCAAACAAATTACTTTAACCTCTTACTTTCTGTTCTTTTTAATTATTAAAAAAACGGAAGTCGGTTCGGTTACTCTAATAAATAAAGTGTTAATGTAAGCCTCAAGGTAATCTGAATCTTGTTTTTAGGGGATAGTGGCTATTTTGGAAGGAAGATTTTAAAACGCGTATTCGAAATTGGAAGCTCTTTTATTTCAACATTCCATGGTACACTTTTTAAACTCAGGTGGTTTAAATTGCCAGTGATTTGTTTTATTTTTTATTATTTATTATAAATAACGCGCCAGCCAGTGCAGCCAGTAAGTTCTGAAATGTAGACAATTTATGTTAAAGCTTATAAAAAACAGCTTTTAAGATAGAGTAGAGGTAGAGTTAATTAGAATGTTCTATTTAAATATCTATATCTTTTTTTAAATATCAGAGCCAATTCAATAGGTAAGATTTAATTTATTTTTACTTAAATATATGACTTAAAATGCAACTAAATATTTTACGTAGACTAAGTAGGCCTTAAGGCTAACTAAGCCTACATCTGATGACTAAACCATATCAAATTCGTCTTAAAAAACATATCGCTGGTAGCCAAGCTATTAAGGCACACCTAAACATTTTAATTTACGTTACTCATAAAATCTTAAAATAAAACTTTTTAATCATCTAAAAATCATCGCCAACTAAACTTGTCGAAACTGACCACTAGAGGGCGTGGCGCCATGATGGATGTCTGAACGCGCGTACAACGAAATGTCAAACTCCTTATTTTCTTACACAAACTTCTATCTTCAGACGATTTAAACTGAATTAACCTTTATTTCAATTACCTTTAGACTGTGTTTTAAGCTGTTCATAATATTGTAGAGAATTTTGTTTTTCTTAAAGTAAAAAGGTTTTAACGAAGAAGGTCTGAAACGTGGATGATGGAGCTTAATGGTTTTGAGGTTAGTTTACTGACGTTTGTTTTACTTTACTTGACGCTTAGTAATGGTTTCTTTTTAAATATTAATATTTCATACAATAATTATGATTTAAATTATCTAAGGATTTTGGGCAGTCTTAGATTTGATGCGGTGAGGTTAAAAAAGTCTACTCGGGTTAAAAGCCATAGTTGCGTATTGGGCACTGCATTGGTTGCAATACTTACAGATCTAAACAGAATATATTCATTCATACAAAAAGAAGTCAATTTGATTAACATCATCTTGGCTTTGAAATTAATAAAGACATTACATTTTAAGAATTCTAAATATATATATAAATATACTAAATATACTCCGGTTTTCATTCGTTTGAAATTGAGATAAATACCTACCAAGAATAGCAGTATTTCAACCCAAACTGGGCCAGATTGGTGATTGGTGGGTTACGGCCTAAACCTCCTTGTCAGAGGTGGGACTCATGAGCAAAGTTTTCTACATCAAATTCTAACTAAACTAATTAAAAGGTGAGAAATACTATTCAACAAGTTTCACATATTAGGTAATAAGAATGTACCACCACTTCCGAAACTTGTCTCGTTAAAGTTGTTTGTTACATACAATAACTTTTACCAGCCATACTTATAAGGACTAGGCGATGGATCCAAGATATACGGCTTGAGTATTAAATTCTGACCTTTTCTCGCCAGTATTTAAGGTCAAACCCTACTGTAAACCATATATTCTTGTGTCTCAGGATGTTATTGATTTTTTAACTGTGTCAGGAATTACTATCAGGGTTTTACAAATTCTAAATTTAAATCAGTGTTTTGAAGCCATATCGTGGTTGCATAGGAGACAGGCCTGCCCTAAGATTCTCCACACAAACCCACACCGTGCCAATTTATGTGTACCCAGTTTTAGGTTATATTTAAGTTAAGTATTAAGCTTCCATGCTAGACTGGGAGCCAAAGAAAAACATAGAATGTGCCAGCTGCTTCTCTTCCCGGGTATACTGTAAAAGTCAGTTAAAAAGGGACAGAGGTTTTAAAGGCGTTTTTGTGGGCGATAGGCTGACCCCCTGTCACTACAATAATCTCTCTCCAACCTCCAAATTTTTCAAACGTCACATCATATGGTCTTGTAACCTCTGGTGTTCTGCCTATGCCATAAGGGATACAGGCGTGACGTTATGTATGTATGTATCTAACTTTCTATTTTGAATGTTTGTGGTTGTACCTAAGTCTTTGTGTTTACCACAATGTTTATTGAGGTTTAGGTCTCAATGCAGTTTTTCAGAATCTAAAGATAATATTATGGGACAAGTAGACAGTTTTTATTTGCATCATGCTTTACGGCTACTAATCACTGTATCTAGACTAGACTTATAGCAAAACTTCAAATAAATCTTCCAAAAATATTACAAAAAAAACTTCGTAAGCCCAATTCCATCGCAGCGCAACAGTTTAAGAGCCCCCGAAATAATTACTTTTCGTACCGCTAACTCGACAATCCGGTAGCCGGTCGTGATCCACCGGGTCCCGCCTTCGATGCTCGCCGTGATTATTTTTAACGACTTTTCGTATCTTTAACAACTACTGGATTACTCTTTTAATGGATAAATTAAAATTGATTCGCTTGAGAGGAAGTACGGTGAATTTTTGGAATTGTTTATCAGTTAAGGAACTATTTAGAGATAGTTGAACTCAAAGTCTCTGAGGAATGAAGGATTTTTAAAATCCTTTTTGATATCATCATCACTTATGTTATCATCAGGTAAAATTAAGTAAAATCAGAACACCTATAAAATAATAAATAAAGTAATTATAACTCTTATTGTTAATTTATGTCTTTGAGTAGAGCATATTTAAATTGATTTTGTTAAACTTTCCAATCTTAAGGTCTGCGGGTTTTTTTGTAATTGTTTGACTAACGTCATATTATGTATTAATTATGAGTTAATATAAGTTGTTAGTTATAAAATAACTATATGTATGTAGAGTCTATACTAAACGCACACTAGCTTTTAATTAAACACAGCTCGTGATATCAGGAATCGATAATCATTTTGTCAAACAAACACATAAAATGGACCATCAAAATATTTGATATACAGAGAATCGCTTTTGATCGATACGTTTGTCTTAATTGCAATGATTAAATTTATATATTCGATCACGATTCCAAAGTTCTTTTTTTAAACAAGTTGAAGCGTACTTTTTTGATTTACAAGAAAGTTATGTAAACTTTTTAGCGAACGGAACTCACATCATGTAGGCACATTATAAAAAAAAAGAAAATCTCATGGGACCGTTATATCGCTCAGCGTTTTAAGCAGCAAATTTTGCTAGCAATAGTCAGTTAAAAGTTATTTGTTTTGTCTTCTTCTTATTATAATCTAAGATTAAACTCTTGACTCACTTGATTCTTAAGATAGAGCAGGGAGAGATATAATCTTTCTAATATTATAAACGTGAAAGTTGGCACGCTTACAGGATTTGATGGTACTCAAATTTTGCTTTCCCGATCCAAGAATATTAAAGGGTAAATCCCGGAGCCAGTAACTACACTGCATATCCTGCAATTAAATCCCGGAACACAGCAAAGCTTTATTCTTCTGGGAGTTAGCAGGACGCACGGTAGCCCCTTTATAGACATGTCTGTCGTCTGCCTCATCATCACATCACTTCTTTTTGAAGAACCTATGAAAATATAAGTGTCTCCCCTGGATGACGAGGAGGCTTAGGCGGTAAACTACCTAGCTGGCCCAGTGCTGGTTGGACGTCAGAATTTTCAGGACGCCGAAATCGCTTCTAATAGACCCTAACGACTACTGTATACAAGTATACAGCACCTGGGACCGATTGCTTATGTGCCTTCTTATTCTACTATAGTCGACGACCACTTTGGTGTTGGGGTAAACCTATCTGCCTCAGACGCCAGTGGTTGCGGGTTCGATCCCCGCACGGAACCAGAAAAAAAAATGTTTCGTGTCTGGGTGTTTATCTATTTATGCATTATATTCTAGGTTCCCCCTAGTTCGCTATATACACAAGCTATGCTTACTTTGTTGGTTAGTTCAAAGTTGGTGTGATTTTCTGGGGATTTTATTTTATTATTATTAACACAATTTAATATTTTATTTGGGATTCCTGGACGTAGAACTTATATAGCAACCTTATAAAAGACTGTTACCCCAAAACTTCCAAACAAACCTTCGCTATTCATTATTAGTTATTATAATTAAAAATAAAAGCTATCAATCCTTTGTCTTAAAAATATTTAAAAGTAAAACGTAATAATTTCGTTAAAAATATAATGGGTCAGAGAGAGACGCAAAATGCGCGGTAGAGCGAGAGACAACATGGTCTATTATGATAAATTGATGGCTGTAAATCTATAGGTGTCATGTCTTCCGGTGTAGGAAAAAAAGTTAAATATCGATTCGATAAAAGTATGTAGGTACAGCCTTAATGGTATAAAGGTAATACTCAAGACACTTGGAGGTTTCATAAAATTAACGTTATCATTAAGCGAAAATTCTACCTTTAAATTATGTACCTACGTGAAAGTTTATGAGGATTATGGATAGATGGATGTTTGTTTGTCTTTCTTCAATTTTGCTAGAATTTGAAAACAAATAGAGTAAATCTTGGAATAACAAATTGTGAGTTTAAATACTGGTAATGTTAATATGCGATTTTTTTTTTAAATCCTTTAGATAGGTAGGTATTTATTATAGTTCAAAAAATGGTAAGAGCCACTAATAGGGATAGGAAAATCATACCAACCTACCTATTATTGGTACTGGGATTTTCCTAGATTCTTAATTGGACGACAGAATTTTAAAGTCCTTTAAAGTCAAAATGTTTTAATTATTAAATAGTAGGTACCTACAAGTAAAAAGTCAAATAATAGTTTCGCCATCGTCTATACTAATATTATAAAGAGGAAACCTTTCTATTTTTGTATGTTTGTATTGAATAGGCTCAAAAACTACTTGACCGATTTCAAAATTTCTTTTACCATTACTTAGAGGGATTCTTCCGAATCACAGCTAGTTTTCAATAAAATTACAGGTATCATAATTAAAACTTTTACAAAATCCGCTGATGCTATCGATTTTGTGTTCAATAATAAATAACTGGGTTACCATGATGACGTTCTTAGAATCGTTAACAGATGGCGCTGCTTAGTCAAAATGTCCCCAAAGAAAGGAATATGTCAACGTCGATAGTCATGCAAATTTAACACTGACAGTTTTATTCTGTAAAAGTTATCTTGATAACTTAATTCGAAAATGAACAGAACTCATTATAAGCAAAAAATACTACAACGCGACATAGCATGCATACAAATAAAGCACAACAATTTTAGAATCCTTTTCAAATAACTATCAATTTTCTTTAATGAGTAAATAGGCAATTCCGTTGGGACGTGATCGGCAACACAGTGGAAATATCAAACTGTTTTGTTCTTTGTTCGAAATTCGTTTCTTTTTTTCTGTTCGGTTCGAGTTGCATCGTTTTTTTCTCAGAGTTTTTATGAAGAGTATTTTCATATTTAGAATGATGAAATGTATAGGATGTTCTATGTCACGAAGTCCGTTTAGCTATGAATGTTGTCAAGCGTGCACATGCACATTGTTTTTGTGTGCGTAACCTCGAGAGCGCTCAGTGTCGATCGGGACACGGTCCGGATCAGTAGTGTGGTAAGTTCGCGCCAAATTGTTTCAAGGAGTAAGGTCAGCATGGCAACAAAACGAAGAAGAGTTGTCCATAGTGAGGCAATATTTATTTATCCGTTTTCGATTAAAATTTTATGCAAAGATATTTAATATAGCAATAGAAGTATTTATAAAATGAATATTTTTTTGTGTTAGGTATAAGATGTTTATATTTCTTAATTATTTTGATTACATTTTGTTTTATCTCAATATTTTGATCTCGATTTTGAATTTATAATCAATGTACAAGATGATTCTGACGACAGCAAAACGGAATCGGAAATCGAAAATTTATCTGATAGTGATTGAAAATACTGAATAGTACTACTTATTTCGTTTCCATTCTGTTACACCAATGCTTCATTAAATGCCTACATCTTCTTAATATTTTTGTATTTATTGCAACCTAATCTAATTTATTTACAAAAAGTATATACTTTTAAAACCAAAATTTTATTTCGATTATTAAATCTCGACTTGAAATATTATATTATTATGATTTATTTGCTAACGTTACCTACATTTACACACACAAGCGCGCTTGTCGGGATACGTCACTACTACAACCAAAGCCGAACGGACTTCGTGAAATAGAATATCTATACCTATACTAGGTTTTGCTTTAAGAAAAAAACTTTGTTTTAAGCGACTAACTGGTAATTATTTACATTTGTTTTTTTTTTCAATTGTAATTTGATCTGTCGCCGATTGGTTTAAGGATTTAATAAAGTAATGATTCCTTATTATAGATGACGCACCTATAAATTATCTTATGCATCTCTATACACATGATATTTAGTATTGTTTATTTTTTAATTTATTTGGCTAGTTAAATAAGACTTGGAGAGATGTTCTGAGGATTAGGCTGAGGGCAGATAATGCATGTCTAAAGTTATGCAAAATGCTTAGGATAACCCAAAACTATTTGAATTTTCAAAAAAAAAATCATGTCTATTAAACTAGAGAAACTCTTAAACTACCGTAGAGCCACGAGAGTAAGCTGATATTTTTCTGATTCTAAATATGAATTAAATAAAAAACGGCAGGTTCACTTTTTACCGTCGATACACATATGTTACCGACAATCTATAAAATCCCGTATTGTATACAATACTTTGGTAATGTATAGAATACCTGAAACATGCAGGTAATGTTGAAATATTGTTTATTTTATACTTTAGCTAGGTATTCTATACAACACCGAATGAACAGAAATATAGTTAACCTATTGCATTTTTAAATGTATCTTTTAGGCTGATACGAAATGAGGTTGAAGTGCGCACCCAGTGGATACCTGCCCACGTTGATATGTTTGGTAATGAAATGGCAGACTCACTAACATCAGAAGCTCGGCATAACGGAATCATTCTTAACGTAGATCCCACCCTTTCAGACTACATACCCACTGTTAACACTCGAGTACACTAAGAGTGCTTTCTTGGCTTTATATGTATACTAGATTGCATTTTTACGTATAGTGATTCAGGATATCCCTTCTGGTTAGGTTCTGAAAAAAACAGCAAGAGATTCGCAAGGCCTCAGGAGGCAGTCATCGTCTTTTTCTTTAAATTATGTGTTCCATATTTAAATTAAAACAAATCCCATACCGCATAACTTATCGCTTGATCTCACAGCTAGTTTTTTTAAATTGTAAATCAACCTCATTACAAATTACTTAATTCGAAATAAACTTTCGGCAATCACTAATACGTAAGTCGTAAGACTGCATTCGCACACGCAAACCAACGGTAAGTAGTTCAAAAAAAGAACTCCGAATTCCGAATTCGAAACATTTAAATTGCACGTTATTGCTACTGTGCACGCGGATGATTTCTTTTCAAATTCCTTTGCCACCTTATAATTTTGTTGCCAACTCAAATCCGATGTTGCTACAAATAAAAATCTTTAGCTCACTAATTTGTGGGAGTCCAGGCTTAGGTTTGGGAATTGTTAGGCGTGAGAAATCGAAATTGAGAGAGAGACTCACGACTTATCTAAGCACCGAATTAAGTTTAATTAACTTGGGTTATACCATAGCGAGGAGGTAACGAAAAGCTTGCGAGCAAAATAAAGTATTTTTCCTTAACTTAAATAAACATTGGGTAATAGATAAATACATTTTTGATTAATAAATATGTATAAAGTTGCTGAAGGTATATAATTTTAAGCTTACTAGATATGAATCAACAGCCTCAAATATTCGAGTTAAATCCTAGTGTACCGAAAGGCGATTAAACAATTAACAATGTACTGTGTATGTCTAGTCTATGACATTTGACATGGAAAAGGAATTTTACCATAAATTTGATTTAGTCTGTGGCGGGTCGCCTAAGAATATCCATGTCGCCTCTTGACTATCTTGTTTGTAGAGATGATTAACCAATGTGTCTAGTCGGTAGAAGGATCCCTTGTGCACCCAACTGGTTTTAGCAACAACTATCTATTTCTTCCGTCATTTCAGTGATGTATAATAAAACTGTAAAAACTCTTATTTTTTTCTTTTTTTGGAACAATAATAAAAGTTACTGCTACATGCAGACGCCTCTACTTAGTCAACGTATTGTCGGCCTTTACCATCAGTGGCTTAGATGCCGCATTGACATGCCATTATATTGTTTCTGATTATGAGATAGGTACACATTTATTTTATGTTCAACCTCATTGTCTCAACGTCGATCGGATTTTTTGGCATATTAAAAACCATTGATCGACGTTGACTGTTCGTTTCGTCCGTCGATTGACGGCGTCTGGAGGTCGATCGATTGGTGGATCAAACGGGGATTCCGTCACACATTAGTAGTACCTAGTAGGAACATATTATTTAAGTTGGCCTACTGTGAGAAATGATTTTTTATTTACTTAATAAATTGAAAAAAATACTTTTAATTTTTATTTCTCTCTTCTATTTTATGTTATAAGGGCGTCCCAAGGCTATGGGACATCAAGGGGAAATATCCTACATAGGGTATTTTGCTGAAGACTTTATTTGATTTTGAGATATTAGTAATTCTGCATTCGAAGATTTCCAAAAAATTACTTGTTTCGTCTGGGAATCGAACCGACTTAAAAATGAAAAATAATCACTCCCATTTTTATGGTGCCACAAAATTTATAATTCTTCTTAAGAAAAATAGCATTTTTAAAGAAAGGACAACGACAAATTTATCATTCAAATTAAAATGAAACAAGAAACTGCTGAATCGAATAAAGTGAAAATACACGTGAAATCTTTAAATGCACAACTACTAATATATGAAAACCATGAAGTCTTTTTTCAGCAAAACACCTCATCTACGATAATAAGTTACTTTCCTTTCATGTCGCATAGCCTTGGGACGCCCTGTATATCACTTAGTTTACTTGGATAAGCTGAGACTTCAAGAAACAAAATAAATCGCACATTTCTTAGTACCTACTTATTTATTGCTCGCATTGTACCGGTAAATTCAAATCAGTTCCATAGGTCATACTTGAAATTACATACTTAATATCCCTTGATTACAACAATTAAAAATATAAGTGCGAAGTCCATTATATAATCAAAGAACACAATTTGTATTAAGAACGGATGCGCTAGTCTCCCGCAGCGAGAGGTCGCGTTCAAAAAAAGAACGCCGTCAACCGAACTGTCAGTACGCCGCGAGGGAAATGAGAAATGTTGCCAACTCCAAAAAAAATAATCACTATTCATTCATAAAACGCTGGCCACTCACGTTTAGAATTAGTTTATTTTAATTACGCGGTAAACGTATTGTTGTATTAATTATGAAGCCTCGAGATCGTTCGACATGGACAATATATTTTATTGTCTTTCCGTACAGCTGTGATTTATACATCTAGTTAGTAAGTTATTTGAATTTTAATTTAGACGAGTTTTAATGGGGTACGCTTGAATGGATTCTAATTAGGGGAAAACAACCGGACTGTATATTATGAATAATGTCAGATATAAATTCCCGTTATGGGCTGAAGAAGTATCGACTTGACCTCTGCTTTGCCACACAATGGATCCTATATTTGCCGTGATGAATTTCTATTAAGAAAAAAGTGACAATGAAATATTGCTTTACAGTGTTTGTTAAGGCTATTGCTTCGTTACACAAAGCCGACAGTGCAACGTGATACACGTATTATAAAACCATTATGCACCTCTCGGTTTATCCCTCATTACATGCGAGAAAACGTTTCAAATAACTATCAAAAATATATTAAAATATAATTATTCCCGAATCATAAAGTTAACGAGCAGGTAATTCGATATAATTAAACAGTATGCAATCCCAATAAATGTTTATAAGCTAACGATTGCAGTCATAAGGAGCACTGCAAACAATACGGAGTTACGATTATTGTCCATCATTAAAACTCAGATATAACATAAAATATATCGGTATAGATCATACCGCAACATTACTCAATACTTCATTAACCGCTGTTCACAATTCATTACGAATAAATCAAAATATTTAAAAAAAGACATACTCATTTGGCTGCCCGTGCCGTACACACTTATAAAAACGATATAAAAAAAACAAAGATACGACCGCGCATCTTTGGTCTTATTGCCTATTAAAAATATTATCGGCAATGCTTATTGAAAATCGAATTTTGAAATAGCATTAAATAAATATCATTGGAAATAGCCAATTAGACATGTTGTTTTAAATGTCATTTATTGAAACGAATTAGATTAAAAGTTTAATTTGAATATTGCTCGGAATTCAATAAATCTATAGTGAATTAAAGGAATTTTAATTGAATAATTTAAAACAAAAGGTTAAGTTGTTGGAGCTATTTAAAGAAGCATTAACATACCTAATATTACGTTCATTTTGATTAAATTAATCAAGATAAATATCGAAACATTTTGTTCA
The DNA here is from genome assembly GCA_944452665.1 of Stenoptilia bipunctidactyla. NCBI lineage: Eukaryota > Metazoa > Arthropoda > Insecta > Lepidoptera > Pterophoridae > Stenoptilia > Stenoptilia bipunctidactyla. The sequence continues at coordinate 16,829,212 of OX101741.1, forward strand.
GAATGCTAACCGAAGTCATAGTCAAGGATTTGTTTCATAGTAGGTTTTATCATCAAAAACACCTTTCGAATGTTTGTTGCCATGACAGCCGAAAATCTGATTTGGGATTAATATGTATCGGTTTTTAAACTACTTCAACTAAAAAATCCACTCATAGTTGCAGATAATGAAAATAAGATAATATTGAAATACTTCTTTGTGTGAGTAGCGCGGTCAGTGACAGATACTATAAAAGGCTGTGTTCATAATTATATAAAGTGGTCAGGAAAAATAGACGCAAACAGATCGCTCCTAACCTTGGCGACCCGTACGAAAAGATATCGAAGAGTTGGGCTACTTTTTAGAGATGGAAGTTTTATCTGCGTCTAGTGTAGTCCAAGGGTATGAGCTCAGCTCGAAGTGATTTTTTCATTATTTGGAGTTTTATGTAGATAAATACTACATTCGATTCTGTAAGTATCTATTATTTTTTGCCGTTATGAAAGATGGATAGGTATTCTAATAATTGAAAACAAGGATTCACATTTAAAGTAAATAGTTCACTAAAACATAAATTTACAGTTGTATTGGCTTGAGTTTTTATAAGTCATCAAGTAAAAGAGGGTTTTAACCAGGATTTATCATATTTTAATAAGCCTATACTTTAAATTTGAAGTCGACGTTTCGTTGCCTTTTCAGACACATAAAATAACTTAATAATAATAAATATTTATTTAAAATAAAACATTTCAATAGAAACATTGACATTCAACATCGTACAATAGAATCACAAAACCGAAACTAACCGGACAAAGCCGTTCTTTTGGCAACACCGCTCCCGTTCCAAATTGGAAATTTGAAATTAATGGCGGATTTGACAGCAGTTATTGTGGCGGGGGCTAATTTAAATCTGGAATCTTATCAACCGATGACAGCGGTTTAATGGGATCGCGCGGTTGTTTTTAAGAAATAATCCTTTTCATTTCATTTCATTTACGATGTTAATATTATTTTTTAATTTGCTTCTTGTATTGTTGCGCGAATTCGTTATACCAAAGCTGTATTTGTGTAATGGTAATGTGGACAAGCGTTTTTATTATCTAAGTTAGGAGTGATTTATTTGGCTTATAAAACTGACCTTATAAGGTGCACTGTGTAATATGTACAATAACTTGCATTAATATATACACACTTCGCAACTTATTCGGTTGTGATAAGGTTCAAATTCCAATGAAAACGTATACATATTATTAGACGTGACTGTATGTAGGTACCTACCTATCTGTCATAGGAAGTCAATCTATACTAATATATAAAGCTGAAGAGTTCGTTTTTTTGTTTGTTTGTTTGTTTGAACGCGCTAATCTCAGAAACTTCAAGTGGGATTTGAAAAAATATTTTTGCATTTGATAGCCAAACTCTTGAGGAAGGTTATAGGCTATCCCGAAATTCCCACGGGATCAAAAGTTACGCGGGTAAAACCGCGCGCGGTGGCTAGTGCATTATAAATGCATTATTTACTGGATTAATAATCCGATACTAATATACTTATGCACTTATTTCACCATTATGGAACATCAAAATATACATATACAAAAAATATCCATTAATAGGTAAGGTATGTATTATGAATTATATCTGAGGTAGGTAAGATAAAAAACCTACCAAATACAATAACTATATTCTTAATATACTATATACTTAATAACTTACATACCTACGAAGTAAATCGCAACCTTTTCAAGCAATAAAAAACCCCTGCCATTAGCTGTTATTATCTGTCCAGTATGTCGCCAAAACTATGGGCCTTATAAATAAGCTTAGAGTTGCTCAGCGGGCAATGGAAAGGGCCATGCTCGGAGTTTCCCTGCGGGATCGAATCAGGAATGAGGAGATCCGCAGGCGAACCAATGTCACCGACATAGCCAGAAGGATTGCAGAGCTGAAGTGGCAATGGGCAGGGCACATAGCTCGCAGAACAGATGGCCGGTGGGGCAGAAAAGTTCTCGAGTGGCGGCCACGTACTGGGAGACGCAGCGTAGGCAGGCCCCCCGCACGATGGACCGACGACCTGGTCAAAGTCGCCGGTAAACGCTGGATGAGGGCGGCGCGGGACCGAGCGACGTGGAAGACCTTGGGGGAGGCCGCCGTCTAGCAGTGGACGTCTACAGGCTGTGGATGATGATGATGATGTCGCCAAATATGCGAAGACGTATTCGACGATGTAGATCCAAAAATGTCTGCAAGTTGCCCTGACAACCGAACTCCAGATTGCCGTTTGAGTGTGGATCGAAAGTTTTGGAGTACTTTAGAGGACGCCTTTGTCCAGCTGTGGGCTTTCCCGGCATATCAATCGATCGATTGAATGGAATAGTCGACGTCGTTGGATAGTTTTTACCAGGCCATAAAAACCGGTCGGCGTTGATCGATGGTGTGGCAACATCCTAACCGTGAGGAGCGGAATTGAGGGTTTGCACACACAGACCAAAAGTCTACTGGGCACGCAAAAAGTCCTTGGTGGACAAGTCACAGACTTGCATATAGAACTGCCACTCGAAGTCAAGTCTGCCCAAACTATTAAAACATTTAAAAAACTGGTCAAGCAATATTTCTTTTCTAAAGTCACGACGACGTTATAGTACAAGTTAATTAGTTACAATGTTTATATTTATTTTTATTTAGAGTCGTATATATAAATATATATTAAGTATATTGTATTACGTATATTATATAAGTATGTGTATTTAATAATATTGTTGTGTATTATTCGTGTGTAACTGCTTTATATCTATGTATATACCTAATTATTTAAAATTTAATGTAGTATATGTATGCCAAGACACCCTATAACTTGGAATCCAACTTCTCACCCAAAGGTTAAGAAATAGCATATTAGCTGTAAGGCCTCCCTTTGTACATTTCTTTTGTACATACATACATACATAACTTCACGCCTGTATCCCGTATGGGGTAGGCAGAACACCAGAGGTTATAAAATCATCTGATGTCACGTTTGACAAATTTTGAGGCATTATAATAGTGGAGAGTGGTTTCTTTTGTATTCCTTTGTTTTTAATTGTTTTATTAATTGATGTACAAAAAAGTGTGTTAAATAAAATAAAAAAATAGGGACGTACATGCAATGAGATTGCGACGCATTCTTTGATAATTACTTGAAGTACCAACAGAAAAAGAAGAAGAAATAAATAAATTTGGATACAATTGCATAAGTGCTTTTTTAATGGGCTTAAAAGTGCGACACGGATTGTTGTACACGATGCAACTTACGCTTAATCAGGTAATCTTCGAACTCTATGTTTTGAAAAGGATTTTAAATTAGATTTGATAGATATGCACATCCCTTAGATAAAGTTTACTTTGTTAGTAAGGCTATTGCTAAAATGGAATCGACTGAGGATAGAAAACTGAATAAAGGAGACATTTTACCAATCCGCAACTTTAATAAAACACAGCATGAAAATAGATTATGTACCACTTTTTTTTTCTGTAACAAACTGGCAACAATATTGTTAAATTAATACTCAATCGTCATCCAGGGGAGAGGCTCATAGCCTCAATCATTACAAAGAGTTGTGATGATGATGATGAATATTCAACGATGTCTCAACTAGGGGTGCCAACTATACTGTTTGTAACAGTATTATACTGTTTTTCACTACATTATACTGTTACTGTTGAACAAAAATAAAGTATACAAAATATTGTCTTCAGGGTAGGTATCACCGCTCCGACAAGGATGTATCCAATAACGTTTTATGTTAAGCCAGGTCCTTCCTAACTCCGAGTGCCATCTTCAACCTCATCTTCGCTTAGGTACAGAAGGCAGCAGATCAAGCGTTACAAAACTGTCAATTGTAAGTAAATCTGAACTCTATTCTCACAACATTAAGTTAAGCATTAGTTGGGGTAATTTGACGGGTTTGTAAATGCAGATTTGACACCGCTAAAAAAGTTTTATTTACAAGTCCAGTGACTTTATTCTCTGAACCTTATTATATCATTATACAAAGGGTTGAAAAAGGTAAGAAGGCCGGTACTAACCAGAAAGGCGTCTTCGATTAATAGACTATTACCAGTATTAAGCCATAGACAAGAAAGAAAAATAGGATGTAGAAAATGACAGCAATATATTAATATTGACTTCACGCACATTCTGTAAAGTGGATAATTGGAGTTGAAATGCTTATCGCTGTTAACTGATTGCCAGGGTTCTTATTCTGAGTAATATAGACATACTGGAAATTATTTTCTATCGAGGTACCCATTTAAAGTTTTGTTTGACCCTGTTTATAGGTCATTACGACATCCTGTTAGTGGCTAAGTTATTTTGTAACCATCTACATACATACATACATAACGTCACGCCTGTATCCCTTATGGGGTAGGCAGAACACCAGGCAGAGGTTACAAGACCATCTGATGTCACGTTTGATAAATTTGGAGGTATTATAAAGGTGGAGAGAGACTATTGTAATGACAGGGGGTCAGCCTATCGCCCACAAAAACGCCTTTAAAACCTCCATAACCATCTCTATACTTAATATTTGTTTATAAAGTTATAAAACTGTTGGATATCTAATAAAGTAAAATAAAATAATAAATGAATAATTTGGATACCATTTGGGACAGTGATCATACCTTTGTTGACTATATGCTATACCCGGAATAATACTAAGCTTGGAAAAATCAACGTAATTTTTTTGTGGATTTGAACATATAATAACGGGTACAAATAGAATTATTACATTGGATGGAATAAATTTTCTAAGGCAAATTAAGGTAACTATAATTTATTGTTTTTATCTTGTATGAACGACTCATGTCATCAAAATTAAGGAAACGACAAATTTCGAATGGTGCAAAAAGACTGAGTTAAGTGATATTATTCGTCGACATCCAAGATTCGTAATATGTAACGTTAGACTTAATATCGCTCCATCTGAGAATAAACCCGCAAAACTTCTATGTAAATCGATATCTTACAGGTCAATCGGGATATCAGAGAAAAATATGAATATTTAATGATAATTAGAATCCTTGCAACTCTTATGTCCGTATACGGAGGTACTTGAAGCCTTTTTCCTAGCCGCCATGATGTTTAAGAACCTTAGTGAATTAAAGATCCACTTGTAGGTTATTTAATTTTATTTCTACTCTTTAGCGGAAGACGTGATGCCATCTTGCTTTATAAATGAAATCATTAGTAAACGAGATCTTGTGTGATGGAGTAACACTATGAGCTATAAATTTTCGCGTATTTAATGCCCGCATAATGCAATCTTTTGCAGTGATCGTTATTGATTTGTAAGTATTTAAAAAGTGTACAAGAAGTTTCCGTCTTGTCATTCAAGAAATGTGCTTGTTTCAGCCCTAGTTGTCGCTGTTTAAATATATGTCTATAAATATACTTCTTCTACTCCACCATAATATTGAACAACTTGGTAATGTTATGGCTAATTTTTAATACATATATATATAGGTACATAACTTCACGCCTGTATCCCGTATGGGGTAGGCAGAACACTAGAGGTAATAGAACCATCTGATGTCACGTTTGATAAATTTGGAGGCATTATAATAGTGGAGAGAGACTATTTCAGTGACAGGGGGTCAAAAAAGCCTCCCATAACACCTCGGTTCCATAACTGACTTTTACAGTATGCCCGGGAAGAGAAGCAGCTGGCACATTCTATGTTTTTCTTTCTCTCCCAGTCCAGCAAAGAAGCTAATTTTTAACTTAATAAAAAACTTTGAAGTAAAAACTTTTACTATTATTTTATTATAGTCTATGGTTAACTGTTATTTCTAAACAATTTACTCAAGACAAGATATAACAATAGATTATCTGCAGTTAGGTTCTGTGTGTATTAATAATTTAACCTTTTTATTTTATTATTTAATATTATATTACATCGTCTTATTTTAAATAAATATAACTATGCAAAGTAGATTAACTCCTAATGATTGTTGAAGTATTTTTAGAAGGTATTGGTAACTTTGTTCCTTTGCGTTTAATAGAAGAGCTACCCTGGCAAATAATTCAATGCAGTAAACTGACAGGTCGAAATGTCAAACAGAAAAATAATGATACCTACCAGTAAAAATCTTCTTGGTGTAAGGTACTCAATGAGAATGATTGAAATTGAATGGTACTTTTTCATTCGTTTAGCATATTTTAACGCATGAATACGTGAATTTGGGGTGTGTACTTTATCTTAACAGTAATTTTGATGAAAATAATATATGTTTAGTGCTTAAAAATGGTCATAGCGGAAGTAAAATTTGCATTTTTCGCATGTCATGAAAAAGTAAGATGCGTAAACCATCCCCACTCTAGAATGGGAAAATGAAAGTATAAAATATATTCTGAGTCAAAATATTTTTTTCCTGACTTGACGAATTATTTAATAAAAAGAACATTCGTTCATTTAAACCCCATAACTTTTTTTTGTCTTCCCTAAAGTGGTCATTTTACTAAGTTGCATTATTTGCCAGGGTATAAGCAAACATTACTTTGAAAAACAGTCTTTGTTACCCTGTCTTATAGAGAAATATTTTTTAAATAATTTTTCAGTACTTTTTGAATTAATCAATCACAAACAAACAAAACATATTTATGTACCTTATAAACTTATTGTAAATATAATTATTATTTTTTTTTTTTTTTTTTTATAAGTGACTAAACTCGCGTTTGACCTCAATCTCACCTGATGGTAAGTGACGATGAGGTCGAAGATGAAAGCACACGGGTTTAGGAAGGAATAATGAGGCTTAAAACACTTTAACAAGCTTCATTCAGCTTTCGTTACAATACCTATTTGAAGAAGGAGGAAAAACTCATACTAAGAAGACAGGTTGATTAATGCTCTGTAATGATTGGAGAGTACAGGCGCGTGAGTTGTGTCTAGTTTAAAAGAAGAAAAAAGGTCTGTTTTTTTTTATTTCCAAAGATTGTTATCCTTTTTGGTAAAACCTTTGTGGAGGGTTAAAAGGTAGTACCCTCCACATAGGAGCGACAAGTTTAAAAAGACAGTTTTTTTTTTCTAAAGATCGTTGTCCTTTTTGGTAAAACCTTTGCGGTCTAAAGAGGTTGCTTAAAACTACATGGTCTGCATGGCTAGGTTTTCTCTTCACACAAATATCTTACAATTTGTGTATTTTTATCTGTTAGCCAAAATTTATTCCTCTAATGAAATTATTTTACTTAAAAGTTGAAGGAGCTAGGACCTAGGTATTATGTCTGGTTGTCATTAATGATCCATGTCCATCCATACATCGAAACTTCCACATTTATAATAGTAGGTATAGTAAGAAGTAAAATTAGTTCGATTCTTCAAGTGCATCATCATTAGTGCTAGGCAGGCGTACCTTATAGGGTCCTGCAACAAGCGGGGTACCTACCCTTGGATTAGTCGCTTTTTGCGCCACCCTTATCCCAAGGCGGTAGGGCTCGTCTAACATGTCGCTACATAGACAGACTAAATGTGGATATTAATATTGTAACTCAATCATTAATCAAAACACAGTTGCCATGACACATAAAATCCAGATTCCTATTGTCTAAAATAATACTTGGATTGGAAAAATAGATTTTATATAGTAATCCACGTTAGCAGTGATAAAGATTATTTACTAGTAGATATTAGGTCAATGAAATATTTTTAAGGTCCAAGTTAAGTTTATTTGTGATCCATTTCTTTATCAATCCAAAACGTTTTTTTGTCCTATGAATCAAAATAATTAAGAAACTGAACTTTCGTCGAACTGAAACTTTCGGTTAGCCTATTTTCATTTAATTTGTTTTGAGTAGTTACTTTCATTGAAACTTTGAAAGAAACATTAAACATTAAGTTAGTTTAAGTGCCCACCTTCTGCTTATTTTCTGGAATTACGATACAAACAGTTAACAAAGTTCTTCCCGAAAACACAAGACTGAGCGTTTGGTTAAAATGTTTGGTAAATAATAGTGTGTGAAAAAATTAAAATTTCAATTATTTCAGTAATTTTTGTTACACTCTTTTGCTGGGACTTTCCAGTGGGTAATCAATGATATTCGTACCGGAATGACCCAAAATGATTTTTTAATTGTGTGTTGACTTACATGTAACCTATTTTTGTCTTTTAGTTTAATACTGGCCGAAAATGACTTCTTACTGGTTTGTCAGAAAAACATTTTTTTTTTACATCGGATGGATGGAACGTTTAATGTTCATGGCACGTGGTGGGAAGTTAACCTTAGAATGGTTAATATTAGATAGATATTTGTAGGTTAGAATGCTCGTTTAAAAGGAGACCTCTGTGGGCGAATTTCGATGAGATTATCGTATTTAGATCTTTCTTATAAAATACGTTAAAGCCTTATTTTTACAGGGATTAGTTACACCTTTTGACATGTACAATCTTAACATTTAAATAAATAATAACTAGTTTTTACTTTTAAATAAAACACTTTTTAACCGGATTTATCGCGTATATTTACATTTTAAATTTTTTTGACTCGACGTTTCGGTGTCTTTGCAGACCCCGTGGTCACGAGCGACTAGTTTTTACTTTAGCTGTCGGCGCATGACGTTGCTTAAGGCGTGCAATAAGGCTCAAGCTTGCGTTGAAAACAAATATATTAGATATGTAGGTATCACTAAGGATTACAAAACAAAGTCTGACGTTAGCTCAAAAACGACGACGGTTTTCACAAGCGTTTTCACCAATTAGGTAATGGAGTGATTCATAAGGAAGATTAAGGCGTAGGTACCTAAGGATAGATGACTAATCGATTTGCGTTCAATTTTGCCATAGAGGGCTGTCAAAATGAGTTCTTATTTTAAATAAAATAAAATAGAATAAATAAAAATAAAATAATGTAGAGCTCAGGTCTGAGTAAGCTTTAGAGTGCTAAAGTGCCAAAGAACGAAGCCGATCTGGTGGGTTAAACTCTGTTTAAACTCTATTGTAATGTTTTGTAAGTAATGATACCTAAAGACTACGATATAAAGGCAAAATCTATGTAAAATTTAATTCCTCTCAATATGATAGAGATAAAATAAATAAAATAATAAATATTTCTGACACTCACACAACATTATCTAGCCCAAATTAAGTTTCTTAAAGAACTTGTGTTATGTATACTAGATAACTGATGTACTTAAGAAATATATAAACATTCATATTGAATAAATACATATTTTTTATTAGAATAAACTTAAATAAACATATAAACATCCATGACTTGACGACTAATATCTGTGTTCATCACACAAATATCCGCCGACGCCGGGATTCGAACCCAGGACCTCTGGCATAGAAGGCAATGTATGTTACCGCTACACCAGCCGGTCGTCGAATAATATGGAGACGTTTTTATTGGCTATCAAGCCTGTGAATTAAAGAGTAGGTTTAAAGTTAGGAAATTCAAAGTAAACAATTTACATTGAATACTGATCGGGATCTGGGTATTTTTATGTAGGTATGAAATTACTAAATACAATTTGAGCTTTTATTAATTAAATTATTGGCCGCTTTTAAATTATGATAGGTATGATAAAATTTTCTAACATATTTAGGGCTTTCCAAGTTATGTATGTGATACTACAATTTTAAATAACTAGGAAGGTATAACAACAACGATAAAATAACAAGTTCTTAAAGGTAATCATTCAACTTTAAGTACATACTTATCATGTGTATTCTATTATTAAATGACTATTATTCAACATGAATGAATCGTGTCACTTGATATAGTATCTAATACTATAATATAGGTTTACATTTATTAGGCTGACTTTGAATCAGAATACATAATAACTTTCTAGTACTCTTTGAAATTTCCTTTTAAAATATGTACGAAATCTTTAAAAAATTGAAAATGTTTCCTAAATCGGGCGCTGTATCCCTTGCGTTTAATAAATTCCATCATACCGTATAATTATGTGCGACCAGTCGAGGAGACGCATTTTTAACCTATAATTGCCGCGGCGCGCTACATTATATTAAATACTACATCCTTTTTATATTTATGGCTACGGATTAAAAAAAAATAGTAAAGTAGGTTACATGTAACTCGGACTATTTTGTCTGTGAATGTTTTGTTTTTAAACAGTCGGAGTAGTGCCGGTATTTCTACAGAGTTTCCGTGAAAAGAGGGAAACGTTATTTTAATACGAACTACCTTTTCATATTTATTTTTTTCATCAGAATAAGTGTTGAGTGAGTGTGGTGTAGTTGACTTTAATGTGTTGTTTATTTTTCCAACGTTTTTTCCATTATCATTTTTTACGGTTAATTTATTGGAAGAGTTTTTTAAGTTTGATTAAATGAGAATTTTTATTACTGTCAAAAGAATATTATCGAACTATTCGTAACCACTATGGGTCACTAGCTATGGGCCTTATCAACAAGCTGAAAGTTGCTCAGCGGGCAATGGAAAGGGCTATGCTCGGAGTTTCCCTGCGAGATCGAATCAGGAATGAGGAGATCCGCAGGCGAACCAATGTCACCGACATAGCCAGAAGGATTGCAGAGCTGAAGTGGCAATGGGCAGGGCACATAGCTCGCAGAACAGATGGCCGGTGGGGCAGAAGAGTTTTCGTGTGGCGGCCAAATACTGGGAGACGCAGCGTAGGCAGGTCCCCGCAAGATGGACCGACGATCTGGTCAAAGTCTCCGGTAAACGCTGGATGAGCGACGTAGAAAATATTGGGGGAGGCCTATGTCCAGCAGTGGATTTCTCCTGGCTGAATGATGATGATGACTTTAATGTATTGTTTATTGCGCCAATGTTTTTCCCTTTTTTAATTTTTTACGTGTAATTTATTGGTAGAGTTTTATAAGTTTGATTAAATATGATTTTTTTTATATTGTCAAAAGAATAATATCAAACTATTAAAAAAAAATACAAACTTTCCAATAAGACTCTATTATTATATATTTTTTTTAATTGTATTAATTAAATTAATATAATATAAATTAATTTAAATTACGTACCTACCTAACTAATTATAGGTACCTAATTACCTATACTTAATTATATTTTTTTCGGTCCCAACCGCTCGTTCATCCTCAATTTCAACTAAGATTAACTGAAGACCCCGTCAAAAATGATCGCACATAGGATTAGGAAGAAGGCAATGGGTACTTTAAAAAGAACTTATCATAAGACAGTGTCTCTACCGTCGCCGTTACCACTGCTCCTCAAAGAATACCGGACCATCAGGTTATGCTATTTTTAAACTTCAACTAGTTAAGTTAGATTTAAAACTGGCCAGTTAGAGAGAAAAAAACAATGTAAATAAATATGCAGGCTCTATGGCTCAGATCCATTGCCCATCCTAATAAAGGATGCATTGTACCTACCTACGTACTTGATAAATGCAATGTTGTCGTAAAAAACAAGTATGAGGGTTGATGGGTTTATGAAGATTACCTAAGGCTTCTAGAGATTTTACTACAAGCCTTAGGTAATATTGCAAAGTCAAAGAATGTTTCAAAGTAGAGACTTTTGAAAAAGAGGTTTCACAACGTTGCATGTTGTTGCAGCAGACTTGGCGAATCATATTACAAGATTGTCCAAAGCTTATAGCTAGCATATGTATATGGGTGCCGTGATGTGAATGTGAATTGTTAATACGGAAAGGAGCACTTAACAAACAAATTTATCAAAATAAACGTAAAATCATACCTCACGATGGCACTGCATATAAAGATTCATATTCTTGTAAGTTTCGTTTCTATTCTAAGGCAAACATATCACAGTGAGCACTAAATGTTTTTTTCCATATCACAACTTTACGTCCAATACTTATTTACTATCACACATGGAGTCTGTACATCACTATCGATTTTGTCATCGCCCAGGGCAGTTGACTAGATCACAGATTCACTGGTACGCAATAATAATATCGACTATCCCGGAGGCTTATCAGCATACGACTGCAGGCTAAAAACTTTTCGCTGGGGGCGACGCGACGTGCGTAGCTCGAGGCCCCGCCCCGGGCGCCCCTATTGGCTTAAAAGCAGTAGCCGTCGTTAATACAGCAATGCCATTGGTAGACGGTAGCTAGTGGGGATATCGCGGTATTTTGTTTTTTTTTTCAGCGTGGTGGCATTTCTCGGCCCTGGTATTAATTGTAATTCTTTATGGCCATCCTAGGGGTTAAGTGAGTGGTTATCGAAAATGTTATTGTGATTTTTGAATGGCTCTGTTTGCAGTGATTCAGGCGAACGTTCGAGCTTTGTTCGATGTTTGAAAATATTTGAATAGGCTCCGTTTTGTGTCTGTAATTCGTTCTGCTCGTAGTCTACAGTTCTGTTGTTGCTAAGCTGACTCAACACCTGATAGTGTTTTTTTTTAGTTTGAGTTAAAAGTGATGTAACATTGGCCATTCATAAAAAAAAATACTTTTTTAATGTTTACTTAGTTTAAAAATAGATTGTCTATTTAGATTTTTAAATAACGTGCTCTCCATTTATTTCGTAAGTTGCCATTAAGAATCGGATACATTCACAACTTTATATTAGATATCTAGTATTTATATAAGTGTCTAGTAAGGAAAGGACTACCTGATTAATCCAATTGACTGATTAATCCAAAATCCTACGTTTTCATACCATGGACGTAATAAAGCAGATAAATAATATATATTGAAAAAGCCCATGCGTTATAAAAACCCAAAATTAAAAGTTCTGGATTTCGTATGAAATCCAATTACCGAATAGAATACTTAGATATTTTTTTTGTTATTAGGTATTATAATGATGGAGAGAGACTATTGTAGTGACAGGGGGTCAGCCTATCGCCCACAAAAACGCCTTTAAAACCTCTGTCCCTTAACTGACTTTTACAGTATGCCCGGGAAGAGAAGCAACTGGTACATTCTATGTTTTTCTTTCGCTCCCAGTTCAGCGTGGAAGGATCTTTATAATACCTTGTAACCTCTGGTGTTCTGCCTACCCCATAAGGGATACAGGCGTGACGTTGTGTATGTATGTGTAGGTATGTTTTTTTGTTATTAGGCTTTTAACGGCCGGCTGGTGTAGTGGCAACATACCAAAAGGCCCTAGGTTAGAATCCCTTTGGGGTAGATATCGGTGTGTTTTAGTCATCGATGCCTTATGTTTATTAAGGTTTATTTAACTTTAATATTGAATAAGTACTCAATAATTATTTAAGAAACTTAGTTTGGGCTAGATAATGTAGAGTTAGAAATATGTATTCATTTATTGTATGTCGTCATTGATGCCATTTGTAACGTAGCAAGGATCGAACCTGTGACCCTCGCGATTGGCCCGGCTGTGCTACTTAAGCATATTTTAAGCACCTGATGTTTAACTAAGTACGGCTTTAATTGTACTTTTTTAACCGTAGAGTGAAAGGTTTCTCGTGTTTAAAGACGTGTAGGTACTAATATTTACTGTCCACCAGATGGCATCCATTTTTAACCGATGTCCAAAAGGAGGAGGTTCTCAATTCGTGTCTACGTTTTTTTTTTGTATCTTTGTTACACGATTTTTTGGACAATTATAAATCGATTATAGATATTCTTATTTCATATGATAGAGGATACTTCAGATGTAGTTCAATATAAATTCCATCGAAATCAATTGAGTAGGTACCTATTTTCTGAAAAAAAAAAAGTTTTTTGAAAGATACTTCCATGCTGGACTGGGAGGGAAAGAAAAACGTAGAATGTGCCATGAAAATCGCTATTTTATGCCATCAGATCCTGGTAGACCCATCGTAGATATTTGTATACATATAGGTAGGTACTCGAAAACATTTCTTGTCCTTTCTTGTCTTCGAGTACCTAGGTATAATGTTTTTTATTTTTCCATCGCAATTGTTTGATAGTGACAATAAATGTCATACTGGTGCAGAAGTACGAGTACCTATCAACTTTGTTATTTCTACCATGGTGTTGGGTTAGATTCCCAATTGGGATTTTTGCAGCCCTTTCTTGTGATGAGTTCAACCTCTTTTGTTTAATTATCAGCTGCTACAGTGAATAATTCTTACATTACCACCTCAATTTTAGTTGTATTTAATAACTTGGTTGCAAGTTTTCAAGGGATACCTAACTAATAATGAATTAAAGAAATATACCTATAGGTACTAACGTAGGTACAGTAAATAATTGTTAAATGATATAAATAAAATCCAATAAACAAACTTACATCCTATAATTTTTGACAACATCATTATACCATACAGTAACGTGGTTAAGAATTTAGGAGTTCTCATGGATACCACACTTTCATGGAAACCACATTTATAATCTGTCAGCAGAAAGGTTTTCTCTGCTGCCCCATCTCTTCGAAGGCTTCGGAACTTTCTACCAATACCTACCAAAATTGCTCTTGCACAATCACTTATACTCCCTATACTGGATTACGCCGATATTAGCTATCTTAATTTGTGTGAAGAGCAACTAAACAAGCTTGAGCGCCTTCAAAATATGTGTATTAGATTCATATTTGGTTTACAAAAATATGATCACGTTTCCGAATTCCGCGTTAGACTCAAGTGGCTTCCAATTCGTCTTCGAAGGAATACTCATACACTTAATCTTTTATACAAAATACTGTTCAACCCTTGTCTGCCAACCTATCTTAAAGAACGCTTTAGTTTTCGCCATCAACTCCATGAACGTAACCTGCGGTCAGCCAGTAACTTCTTGCTGGCAACTCCTCGTCACAGTTCCCACTTTTATCAGCAGTCGTTCACGGTGAAATCAATATCTCTTTGGAACTCACTACCATATTCTCTCCACCAAGCCAAAACAATAGCTTCCTTCAAATATCATTTGAAAAACTTCTATCTCTCACACTTATCATATATTATATAGAATAAGTGTTTATGTATACTTAGTATATTTTGGTCTATCTATTTAATTTATTGTATTTATCCCTACTTTTATGTATCCAAGTATATGTCTATATATATTTATCTATGTATTTATTTTATTGCAAGTATATTATTTTAAATTATATTATTTACCTATACCTATTTATATATATTAATATTATTTATAACATAATGACGCCATGTTATGTTTCTTTTAAAAATTCTAAGATTAATCTTAAGGTTGCCTGGAAGAGATCACTCTGAAGTGATAAGGCCGCCCATATTGTACCATTTCATTTTACTATATTACTGTATGTTTTTAAATATTTCACAATTCTATGCAAATGGCAATAAAAGTGTTTGAATTACATCCATAATTTTCAAGAACAAATAAGCTTAAAGCTGGACTCGAACCCGAGCCGTCATGTACAGAAGACATCTTCACTTAGGTGCTTCTACACCATGAAGACCATTAAATTACATACTTCTGTGACTACTACCTACAGATAATATAATATAATAGATAATATTTTATAATTTATAATTAGATTATATTTATTTCTCAAGTCGTTTTTATCTATTGCTGTACAAAACAAAATACCGTGGTGCTGTGGTCTATATCTGGCAAATAATTCAATGCAGTATAATGACAGTTCCAGTTTGCCCACTTTAGGGAAGAGAAAAAATAGTGATGTGGTTTAAGTGAATGAATGTAATTATTTTTTAAATAATAATATTGTACCTAATGCATGGAAAAAAAATATTTTGGCATGTAAGATATTTCTTTTTTTATGGTGTTGTTAGCAAAGGGAAACTATTCTGATTTTAACACTGACTCTGATAATACATTCCAAATAGTTTCGGAGTCAGGGTTCTCCTATTCCAGTCATAAAATATTGTACAACCCAAAAAATTCTCTATTTATTGTGTAGCTTAATTGTTACTCTGTATGTCCGACAAAATTGATTGTGTGGGTTATGAATAAATGATTATTATTTTTATATTATTATGTGTTTAAGCTTTACATTCACCTTAGTCGAAAAGACTAAGGGTTGAAGATGGAACATTATTACTATTATTACTCTTGAACTTTCATTTTAAATGACAAAACGAGTTTATAAATAAATTAGTTATCAAGTCAATTTTACTTCTACTGGAATCGTTTTAAAGCACTTGGTAGGTTTGGTAATTCATTATTTTCATTAAAGTTATAGTGCACCCCTCAAATTCAATTATTTATAAATTTATTTAAAATTTTATTCAAAACGAATGATAAGGAGTCATTCGTTTTCAATCATTCTCATTCAGCACTTACACTACGAAGTTTTTAACTGGTATCATTATTTTCCAATTTGAGATTTCGAACTGTCAGTTTACTGCATTAAATTATTTACCAGAGTAGGTATAGACGCAGGTTCGATTTCCGCACGGAACAAAAAACAGTTCCGTGTCTGGGTGTTTGTTTATCTATATACTTAGTTATGTGCATTTATATTACCTAGTTCGCTACATGGTATCCATTGTATCTATTGTAACCATGGTAACCATTCTATTCTAGGTTAACCCATAGGTCGCTACATGGTAGGTAACATAACACAAGCTTTACTTAAAATTAAGAGCCATGTAGTTGGTGTGATTGTCTGGGGATTTTATTAATTTAAATATTAAAACTTAAAATAAATTACCCAATTCGGTTCAAAAGTCTTTTATTGACTAAATCGTGAATGCTTAAGGTTATATTATTAAGTCTTACATACATACATACATAACTTCACGCCTGTATCCCTTACGGGGTAGGCAGAACACCAGAGGCTAAGAAACCATCTGAGGTCTCGTTTGACAAATTTAGAGGTATTATAATGATGAAAAGAGACTATTGCAGTGACAGGGGGTCAGCCTATCGCCCGCAAAACTGTCAATAAAACCTCTGTCCTTTAACAGACTTTTATGGTATGCCCGGGAAAAGAAGCAGCTGGCACGTTCTATGTTTTTCTTTCACTCCCAGTCCAGCATGGAAGTCATTAAGTCTTACAGGAAAAAAGGCCTCGCGGGCTCTCTTCAGCTGTCTTCGTATTAAAATTATACGAACCACGTAATTCTGGAGTTTGACAAAAATCCTTTGAATACGTACATACACACTAATGGAGAAGAAAACGGAAAGCTCTAAATAGATGTCGCTTCATATGCTTGACCCATAACAAACTGTCAAATAAACAAGTTTTTATCGAAATTGCTTGTTTAGTGTTCTTTTTTGTGGTAAATCTATAAAATAATGTAAGCACATGTATCAAAATATAAAAATGTGGACCGTAATATGCACATTTCCACAAAAGTTTAAATCAAGTAACATCTACAAGTTCTGCATGTGTATATCCTTAGAGAATACCATTTTCTATAAAACTTATGACTACGCCATGATGCATTTCTAATTTTTTGATCAAAATCACTATAAAATTAACTTTTACTATGGTATTTGACACTTGTTATGGGTCAAGCGTAATCAGTGAATCTAGTAGAATAAGACGGCAGTTTTCTAGATTACGATCCCGATTCCACAATGAATTCTCTTATTTTAATTGTTTCTTAATGTCGTGACAGAAAGGGAAAAAATAGTTTTTGTATGAGGCTGTCACGTTTCAGGTCGTAAAAATTGACACTGCAGAGACTTAAAAATAAGAAAATGCAAAGTCGAATACGATCCACTATCTACTTATAAGTAGAGCTTATAGGTGTGTGTGTGTATCGTTTTTAAACAGGACAAACTGCCCTGAAAGTAAAGCAAGCAAAAGTACCTACAAGTAATTTGTAGTAAGTTCAAAATACGTTTTTTACCTGTTGGTATCCTGTGAACAATATTCGATAGTTATCACCTCAAACTGTGGAGTAGCGGAGGTCGACAAAGTTTACGATTAAATAAATTTGTTTTATTTTCAGAACAACACGGTTTCAAAGTTTTTTCATTCACAACCCACATGATAAGGCATTTTTATGTGAGACCGCGTTTGAGCAATAAGGCTGCCTAAATTATCAGTTCTTATATTTTTTCAGAAGTCAACCATTGGTGCTCTCTGTGCCTGTGATTTAATTTAGATTTTTTTTAATTCTTCATATTCTGTTAAATTTAAAACTACCGCTTGTATTGACAACAAACGAAAATTAATTTGTGTTGAAAAAAAAATACAAAAGCGAAGAACGTAACTGACCACAAATAATTTGTCTTCTAAAATCAAATTGAATGAACACCGAGACACCTAAGGCATAACCCCTCTAGGCACGCGTTTCCGTAACCAAAAGCACAGAAGACAGCTGTCAAACCGGCAGTGTTACCAACCTGCAAGAAATGCTTTCCGTAAAATTTGGCAGAATTCCCGCAATAATTAATTACATGTGGCGTTTGCTGTGTTAAATTTGTGCCAAAATATGTATTAATTCGAGCCCTGGGGATGCAGACATTTGGCTAGTAAGTAGGTCTTTTTTGAAAAGTTCCCCTTAATTGGGAAAATTATATGTTAATATTGTTTTCTGTTTGCGGCGTAAGTGATTTTTTTTTAATTTTGCCTTTCCTGCTTGTTTGTGGTACGATTTTTTAAAAAGATGGAATAACACTACTTAGGTGCACGTGGTCATTGGTTCGATCCCCGCACAATTAAATCATTTCTTTCCATGAACTTATGTTTTGTCAAGAGACTTGCGGTGTAAAGGTCGTGCGCCTTACTTAACTGGTTCCATCAAGACCAATTAATGTATTAATGTAGTGATTAGGTATATGTAGATAAAAAAACTTAGACAAATAGCAAGTATCTTCAAATACCTAAAACAAACATTTGCTTTCAGCGGGAATCGAATCCACAACCGCATGCGTATCGGCAGGCTATGTGCCCATTACACCACAAAGGTCGACAATAAAAAAAACATGTGACTTAGTCATTATAACCATTATATCAACTAATAATATCTTACCATAACAGTAAATAAAAAAAGTTTTGGCACCGACCTTAACAGTTAATTTCAAACTAATTCACCACGGTGACCCCAAAAGTCGACCCATAGCTCATTAATTGATAAACGGAACGCAAGAATTACCGAAAACGTCATAATTTTGATTAATCCTCCATTTTTGTTTTAGACCGCGATTTGTCATGGCGGCCCGTTACAGAGGATCTATAAATATATTCGAATTTGGAATCCAATGTAACGGTTTACTTTGATATTAATCATATTAATGATTATTTAATTTGATATATTTGGGAGGCAATTTGTTCATTTCTTTATGGCAAAACTATAAAAAGGCCCTGATGTCATAAGGACATTGTGTAATTTTGTTTTTTTTTTTAATATAAATTGCGTATTCAATTTATTTATTATTTATTTATTTGTTAGTCAATTCTAGTACTCATAATTTCAATAATTAACACATTTTATTGCTTATTAAAATTTAACTGGTTTAGAGAATATAGATATTGAATATACATATTTAATGTGATATTCAAACCTATTTATGAGTATACTTGTTAGCGAAGCAAGACTGGCTATAAATAGAACTGTTGTCATGTCAGTTTTATTATGTTTAGATAGCAACCGTTCTATGTCTTATTTTTTTACAAATGTTATTGTGTCACTTGATCATAAGCTTTTTCAATGTAAAACAAATTTTAATAAAACCCTTCCACCATATACCTGTATTTATCTGTGCTGGAATCTCTACTTAGTATATAACTTAATAGGGCTAAAAGTTTAGCCCCAACAATATATACTTACATGATATACTAGCTGTTGCGCGCGGTTTTACCCGCGCAATTTCGAACCCCGCGGGATTATCGGGATAAAAGTAGGCTATGTGCTTTCTAGACTGTACACTATCACTTTGCCAAATTCATCCAAATCCATTGAGCCGTTCTGCCGTGATTGAGGAACAAACATCCATACATCCAAACTTTCACATTTATAATATTAGTAAGATTATAGAAGACATGGCTAATTTCTATAACATAAACTGGATAGCAACCTCGTTATATGATCCATAGCTGGAAGTTGAAAGCAGGAGCCGGAAATCCGGCTTCCAATAGTTTATATTCTACGTAGATTATTATGTTTTGTAAGAACACAAAGATGTTTGCTTCGCTTAACCATAACAAAATTTAACAGATATGGTTAAATTTGATGCCAGGGTCATAAGTTTCTCCCGCAGGGTGCGGCACTAAGTTTTTTCTGAAGGATTGTGATGATAATAATTAAGCTAAATAGATAAAACGATGTCAGTAGTGCAAATGTTTGATTACCTACTCGCCCACGATGTCAGAGGTCTCACTTTTAAACAGTGACTGCATACCGGTATATTTTTTTTAAATAGTACTAGTAAAATTTCAGTACCCTTATTAGTGTACTGCTTCACCAAACACAATAACAAGGTATTAAAATCTAACTTAATTATAACAGTACCTAAATAATGTATACCGGATTAATTTCTGTAGATGTTTTTAATACAGAAATATTTTAACCTATTTAATTTCTGTACCAAAATGTATAGGTCAGCGTATGTCCCTACGCTTCATAGGCTTCAACTAAACTATCGAACATTCTACAGTTATTTAAAAATAAAATTTTAATATTAATATTAATACCGGAAACTTTCAGTTAACTGAAAAAAAATCAGTTATGCTACAATAATAAAAAAGGTACACGAATTCTTTCAGTATGAATTCCTGTACTGTTATTTTCAAATACACCTAATTTAACGGTATGACGTCATACATAAAAAAAATTTACAGAAATTCATACCGGTATGCAGTCCTTGCTTTTAAAGTTAGTTTTATATACCGCAAGGTGGGCCGACGATATGTTCAAAGTCGCCGGTAGACGCTGGATGTATGCGACGCGGGACCGATCGGAGTGAAGGACCGGTGGGGAGGCCTTTGTCCAGCAGTGAGCATCTCGTAGATGAATGATGATATACCTACTATAGTATTTCAATAAAATATGTTTTTTTTTAAATAAAACACTCAAAAAATATTTCTAACATTCACACCACATTATCTAGCCCAAGTGTGTTAAATACTTCGTGCTATGGATTTAAAGAAAAACTAGCTCTAAGCGCCGTATCTTAAAATTTTACCTATGAGCTAATAATTCATCTTTTATTGTTTACTTTACACATATTTATTATAAGTATAACCTGTTTTGTGCATCTATGGATAAATAAATACATGACTGAAGGATTGATTATTTTTTAATGCACTTAAAAAAATCTTAAGTTCCGCTAAGTGTATAAAATCAACTCACTTAAGAAAGCTAAGGCAAACAGCACAGTCAAATACAGGCTCAGTCAAATACTCATTAAGGCTTGAACTCATCATCATCCGCGTAATGAGCCCACTGCAGGGCTATGAGTCTCTCCTCTGGGTGACGAGGAGGTTTAGGCCGCAATCCACCAAGCTGGCCCAGTGCTGGTTGGTGGATGTCAGGGTGCCGAAATGGCTTCTGACAAACCTTAACGAATATAGCACCCGGGACCGACTACTTAAGTCGGCGCTCACCCATCCTAATACCAGCCGTGCCGAACGCGTTTAACCTGCGATATCGCTTGATATGCACAGTAACCACGGCACCACTACGACTTCCTTGAACTCATACATAAATACTAATTTAATGACCGCTCTCTAGCTCTTAAAAATAGATAGCGAATCTGTGCTTGAGACCTAATAAACGCTAAAGAAAGCTTTTACGGGCCCTAGACTCAGCCCTGGTTATCTTTTGTCCTTTAACAGCTTCGTCGTTACCGCTTACCATCACGACATATGTAAATCTGTCGCTGTACCTTCTTTTCATGGTAAAAATAAACAAATTAATTTGATTACCGAAATCTGAATCATTATAGTTAGGGAGATGTGAAACAAGGGCCCTGCCTACAATTACGTTTCGGCAGTAACAGAAAATCAGTAAGTAAACTAGCGTGTGGGTGATAACAAGCTAGCTAAGCGTTGGTGTCTTTATCGACTATTATTTTAATCTAAAAATGTATAAAGATTTTTGTATGTAATGGACATTCCTTAGCATAAAATCCCATGGGATCAAATTTACGTAGATAATAAATACCACGCGCGATTGAGGTAACACATGAAGATTATGCTGATATTCAAACGAAATCAAACGTGGCAGAGAGGTATTCAATCATAATATTAGTAGAAAATGGCGGTGCTATCATCCTGTCACGTAAATAGCTGTTCTGTATTTGTTCCTCTTATAGGTAAAAAATTCGACTAGGGCAGTTACCTACTACTTTGTCCAAAAGCACAGTGAACTGTGAGGGAAAAAATATACAGATTTAAAGCTGCGATGAAAACATTCCTATTTTTTTTTGTAATCAAATTTTTTAATACCTGAATCTTTTTATTCTAGTTTGTTTACCTCTTGTAAATATTAGTCTGACCAAAGCCAAGAACCGTAACTTATAACCTCATTTTTTTAAAAAGACCTTGAAAGTGTGATGTCGTGTTTAAAACTAAACAAATAACCATAAATAAAATTTTGGAAGAGCGGGACTACCTGGCACAAGTATTTCGGTACTCAAAAGGTAGTCCCTGGCACTTATTTGTATTGCTGTATATTCTTGGAGAAATAAACTATATATTTTTTTTATTAAAACCCTAAAGTTGACTTACTACAGTTCTCATACTGTGCCTCGATCCCAGTAAACCCAGCTCGCGTGCCGCCTTCAGTCTGTCTCGTCGAATACCGCTGTAATGGCGGCGGTATTACCGAAATGCCGGGAATACTTGTGAAATTGCAGGTATTTTTGTATACTTACTGATGATGTCTATAAATTATGATAGATTTTGATGGCGTTGGCTGTGTGATGAAGGAATTGTGTAATAATTTGTTTGGAATCTTTTAATGGGGAGGAATTTGTCAATCTTTGTATGCATTGTTTATGAGAGTTTTTATAGGTATGGACTGAAGAATGAGTCTTTTTTTCTGCCAAAGAAAGTTAGCGACGAAGTTAGACCCTCAAGAGAATCTTAAGGTGGGAGGAGGTTAATACAATGACGTACGAACGGGGGAAAGAACGGGGGATGCAGGCGACTTCGCTGATTCCTTGACAGCGTGGGACTCACTCAGCTGAACTGAGCATACTCTCTGAACCCCTCCTTTGTTGATCATGTCTTTTTTAAGGGCAAAAGACGTCGTCATCGGATCGACAAGCAATTGGCAAAGAGGCTGCGCATAAGATGAGACGAAGAGGCTATGGAGGTCCCATGGTTTTATATGCATTTCATAAACAAAAGTATATTTCACGAAAAATTTAAAAAGAAATAGGTGCATAAAATGAATTCGCCATTACTGTCAGTGAAACCCTTTTTAAGGAGCCCACTGCTGAATGAGTCAAAAAAAATTGAACTATAGGTAATCCTAGAAATCGAAACGATATACCTAATATAAGTTCAAAGATAACTGAATTGTGCTAATTATTTTAATCTAACCTCTTAGGGTGTTACCACACCAATTGATCGACGGACGACCTAAAGGTTTTCAAATTTATTTCCGTATATTTGACCAGAAATTCTAAGGTTATTAACAGTTACAGGCATAATATGACATAGACAGAATTAAAAAAAAAAACATAAAACACAAAATGAAGAGAGGGCTGCATGGCTTAGTTCTTAACCTGCTCTAATTAGGAAAATATAAAAAGACGTGCCTATCTAATTCAATCAAGAACGTTTTTCCTAAAAAAAAATTGTGTACTAGCCTTGCAAAATTTAAGTTGAGCTGTGTGATGAAAATGCGGAGAATATTATAGAGGGTGACTGGTGGGTCACTTTTGAAATTCAAGGACGTGATAGTTAAAGATCATACATGAAGAGAAAAAATATAATAAAAAATAAATCTTAATTATTTACTAAGTAAACTTAACCGAAAACTAAAGAATTGATTACGCAACGCATGGTTAGCGTTGGCTAGCGTTGTCAGCGATCCGCGTGCCAGGTCACGTGCCGCGACCGACTCTGTTGTATGTAAAGTGAATAGTAACATAGCAGTATTTATAATTATAGGGAATCCTAGTGAAAAATGAAGTAGGTACCTAACTTTTATTACATATTTATGATCAGAATCGAGTACAGAGTGCTCTCCTTCAGTATCTAAAATTTGTCACCAGTCACCCTGTATAATTACGATAATTAATTATGAATTTAGATTTTTCAATACAATTAAGATTATTCTTCGAGTTTCTTTTATAATCTACACCATCTGGCTACCACCCTTCATATAAAATCTGCCGTCGAATATCACCGCTCTTGCAATATTTCATGAAGAGCCAGTTCGTTTCTCAGCCCATGTGGTGTCATCTTCGACCTCATCTTCACTTAAAATGGTAAGTCTGAGGTCAAACGCGGCCGTAGTTATCAAAAAAAATCCCCAGACAATCACACAAACTTCATGGCCCCAAACTTAGCAGAGCTTGTGATATGGGATACCATGTAGCGAACTAGGGGCAATCTGGGATATAAACACATATACATATAGATAAACGCCCAGACCCGGAATATTTGTTTTTTCCTGTTCCGTGCGGAAATCGAACCCGCGACCACTGGCTTCTGAGGCAGACAGTTTTACCCCATCGCAAAGTGGTCTTAGAAAAAAAAAAACAAATAAGTAAAGGTAACTTTTTATCCGACCCATAAAAATACTTCACGAAAACCAAATATTACTAAAATAAACTACACATATTCTACTCTTAAACTTAAAATTCAAAATTTTTCGAACATTAATTCTGACCTCGACCCAAACCTTAGTCTCTGAGTTCCGTAGATCACAAAATGCTTTATAATTGCACCCTGTGGTACCAAGGTGGTGTTTAGAGACAGACCCCCTAATTGTAGGACCCAAAGAGGGTCATTTTGTGTGTTTTATGTTTTAAAAGTAATGTGTTTCTCGTAAAATATCTTTGTTCTCTTTTTAAAAAGAATTGACAAATGCTTTAGTTTAATTACTACCTTCGATTTTTGAAATATAGGTGTTAGAAGTTTCGGAAGAGGAATGCTGCCAGTACTTAGTTATATAAGGTCGGTGCTCATTCGTAACAAAGCTTTTCAGTAAACATAGTGCGGGACATTTTCTATAGTTGAATTGTTTTCGAATGATTTTCATGACAGTTCTCATTTTCCATTACGCGCAAACTATTTACAACGAATAAAATATAAATCGGCGCGTTAAGAAAATAAAAACTATCTCAATAAAATTGTTTATTTTAAAACTATAAATTGAACTATTAATAAAGTGTAATTATTATTATTAAATGTAAATAAATTAAGAAAATGTTATAAAAATATTCATCTTAAATAGACAGATTCAAAGAAACGGAACGTTCAGTTGATAGTGATTGACACTACTAAATAGACATTGAATCGATGAACATCTTGTAATCGGAAGTTTGTATACATTTTTTCACCAACTTATTCGATACGTCAAAGCCATCGTCACAAAGATTGTCAATTTTGAACTGTCACAAAAACCACTTGAAAAGAATACAACTATAGTAGCGCCATCTAGTCAGAAATTAAACAGAACTTGTTATTTGGGATGACGGAAAGCTTGAATATTGTAGTACCTACCTAATACCAAACAATAGTAGTTCTATTTTTCTTCATTCCAATGGAAGCGCAGATGAAGAGTTTGGGTTTTTGGAAGAACTGACTTTACATAAAACATTGCCGTTACCATGACATTCAAATTTGGCGGCTTAATATGGAATTTTGACGACCACTTTGGCGATGGGTAACACTAGTGGTTGCTGGTTCGATTCCCGCACGGAACTAGAAATAAAAAATGTTCCGTGTCTGGGTGTTTATCTATTTATTACCCGACTACGGCTAAGTAAAAAGGAGGGTTATGATTTTGACGTGTATGTATGTATGCATGTATTCCCTCAGAACTTCTAAACTAGTAATCCTAAATGGACAAATGAGGTGTCGTTGAAAGTCTCTTCACTGTCCGCTGGTTAAGGCTACATTAAAATACGTTAATTTGACTACAGCGTCGTATAGGGGACTTAAAGGGAATAACAAAAAAATAAACTTTTCGGTTTCGTGTGGGGTATCAAATCACAGTATATTTAGGCACACCTCAAATATGTATAAGTTATTGCTCCAAAATAAGTGAAATAATAATTATAGTAAAGTACTAAAAAAGTTTTCTTGACGGTTTCATGTGAGATATCAAATAAAAGAACTTCGTTAACACATTTCTAATATGTAAACACTATTACTTCAAAACGAGTGAAAAATAAAAAAGTTTTAAAAATAAAACCCGACTACTAAAAACACGCTCTAAAAAGTAGGAAACGAGTAGGTAATAGTCTCCGCTAAAATATTTATGTTTTTACGTCATATTGATAGAGATATGTTTAAAGGATAGCCGTGGTCGTATGCCGCCTTTTATAGCAAAGCAGATTCATTTTAATTCATTTTACCCTTTCGTTTTCGGTTAAGTTTACTCAGTAAACTTTTTAACAGTAAAGTTCAAGAATTGATTACGAAACGCATGGTTACACTAACGTTGGAAGCGATCTGCGCGCCAGGTCACGTGCCACAACTGACTAGGTACAGTACAGAAGTAAATAGTAACAAAACTTTATTTATTCATAGGGAATTCTAGTGAAAAATCAAGTTCTGTTTCCATGCTGGACTGGGAGCGAAAGAAAAACAGAATGTGCCAGCTGCTTCTCATCCCGGGCATGCTGTAAAAGTCAGTTAAGGGACAGAGGTTTTAAAGGCGTTTTTGTGGGCTATAGGCTGCCCCCCTGTCACTACAATAGTCTCTCTTTATCATACCTCCAAATTTGTCCAACGTGACATCAGATGGTCTTGTAACCTCTGGTGTTCTGCCTACCCCATAGGGGATACGGGCGTGACGTTATGTATGTATGTATGTAAATCAAGTTCCTACCTTTATTACATAATAATGACCAGAATCGAGTACAGAGTGCTCTCCGTCAGTATCTATTTGTCACCAGTCACCCTGTATAAACAGCAAACTTTATATGAAAATTTTCGCTAGCCGGGCGAATTCTGAAGGGGTCCTACCCTACCGCCGAGCGGGGCTCTCGGATTATTCGTCTTTTACGTCACGCTTATATAGGGGAAGACGGGGCAGGCAGACCCTGTAACATCACGCTACGATACCCTAGTCGACTTATTAAAATATAGATACGAAAAGACTCCAACTGCTAAGTTAGCGACAATAGCAGGGCTATGTAGCTAAAATAACAGCACTGTGATCGACTACCAGCTCATCGACGAAATAATAAATAAATAAATATTTCTGACACTCACACAACATTATCTAGCCCAAATTAAGTTATGGATACTAGATAACTGATATACTTAAGAAATATATGAACATACATATTAAATAAATACATATTTTTTATTAGAACAAACTTAATTAAACATATAAACATCCATGACTTGACGGGTAATATTTGTGTTCATCACACCGAAATCCGCCGCCGCCAGGATTCGAACCCAGGACCTCTGGCATAGAAGACAATGTACCTATGTTACCACTACACCATCCGGTCGTCAAACATTTCGACAAATATCAGTTCTTACTCAGGCCTTCATCAGCACCGAGCGCTGGGGTCGAGTTATGTGTTATCTGAATAGGGGTCGAGCTATGGGTAACATGCTGAACTGGGAGCGAAAGAAAAACATAGAATGTGCCTTCTCTTCCCGGGCATACTGTAAAAGTAAGTTAAGGGACGGAGGTTTTTTTGACGTTTTTGTGGGCGATAGGCTGACCCCCTATCACTGCAAGTATCTCTCCATCATTATAATGCCCCCAAATTTGTCAAACGTGACATCAGATAGTTTTATAGCCTCTGTTGTTCTGCCTACCCCATTAGAGATACAGGCGTGACGTTATGTATATATGTATGTATGTAACGCCATTAAATCTCGATTTATAGTATCAATATTAGTTTTGTGAAACTACGTATATCGTAAGGCTGCTTGTAACGTAGTATAACGACTACAAGATGCATTTTGGAAAGTTTAGACAGCTGTTCTTGAACAAATGGAAACCTCACCTTTTTCCGTCCAAATTACCAGACGCAGACAGAACTCACATTTATATAGTGGATATACCAAAAACTCTAGCAAAGCGCTTTGATAATTTTTGAAATCGGTCGCCAAAGCGCGGAACGATCTGCCTGCGTCTGTTGTACCAGCAGGGCTAGCATGCAACCATCGATAAATAATCGAATCGACAAGATAAATATTATTTTGTTATTTTATCCTATTATGTAAGCTAATATGCGCACCATAATAGATATAATTACTCGATTTGATACCATGATTAAGACCACAGAATTAAATATGTCATAATATTTATAAATTACATACACTAAATACCATAGTCTAAGAAAATATCGATAAAAAGCCCGATTTATCGTTTTCGACGGTAGCATGCTAGCCCCGCAGACCATTGAATACCACCTCAGTCTTCATTATAACTTCCCACCATGTGCCATGAAACTCAAACGTCCCATCCATAGTATATTAAAAAATACTACTTATATTCCTCAAGTTAGAAAACGCATTTATGGTTAAAAAGGGAAAACTTAAACTCAACTTAGGCCCCATACAGATTCATATCTGGTGCATCTAATTATGTAAATTGCTACACGGCAATAATCTAACGACAACTCTTTAACTTAACCTATACTTAACTTACCTAACTTGAGTTTGTAACGTTTTGCTATCGACCTATAATAACGTGAAGATTTCAAGTTAGGTATAAAATTTAAATAAGTTACGAAAAAACTGATTTGTTTGAAGGTCTTTTTTGAAAAACCAACTTCATAAACTGGATAAGTAATTGAATAAAAAATTGTGTGATGTCTCTTTCAATTCTTAGGTATATTGTTACTTTCTTTTACTTTTTTTTTTGTGACTAAGCCCTTTAACCTGATGGTGACAATGATGTTAGAAATTGACGTTCACACATTCACACTACCTTATCTAGACTAATATTAAACCTTAATACCATAGCTTAGTTGATAAATTGATTGGATTAGGCCCCTATTTCATACACATAAGGATCTATATTCACATCCATGCCTTGACGGCTCGTATCCGTGTTCAGCACAGAAATATTCAACTAAACTGGGATTTGAACCCGTCCTGGGTATGATGCCTCTGGTGGTGGAGGTCGCTGGTATCGATAAAAAAACACGAGTTTAGAAAATATACATACATACATACTCATAAATTCACGCCTGTACCCTTGTGGGGTAGGCAGAACACCAAAGACTGACAAATTTGGAGGTATTAAAATGATGGACAGTATGCCCGGGAAGAGAAGCAGCTGGCGCATTCAAAGCACCGAAAGCACGAAAAAAAGAACTGTCTCTTTGTCATCATCATTCAGCCAGGAGACATCCACTGCTGAAGATTTTCCACGTCGCTCGGTCCCGAGTTGCTTTTTATAAAACGGTCAAAGTCATTCTGTTTGAAAAATCTGTCCCTAGATCAGCGAGCTCTTCGGCTTTTTCGTCTTTTACCATCAGTGGTTATAAAGAAAAAACTAAGGGCTAAGTCACCTAAAAAAAGTATAGGCACAGATATCTAATATAGTCTTAAAAGTTTGTAACAATGTATGTATCTTTCAGGACATTTGTGATGTATTGCGGCAATATTTTAGGAAGAGCCAGTTCTTTCCTAAGCCCGTGTGCTGTCCTTACTTGACTTCTTATTTGTCTGTCTTTCACTTACAATCAGGAAAGTATGGGTTAGTACCGGAGGCATCCAGTCTCCGAGGAACACGTACAGGAGGAGTCCAATTAGTTTTTAATTTTGTAAACTGAATCAACATTCAATTAAGGTCAAATGTACAGTCAGCAGATGATTGTTTATGTTTAATATTCTTAAATTAAAGGATAAGTGAAAATTTTGTCTTGTTTAGTGAGGGTTTAAATTGCAATCACAGAAATAATCTAGAGAGTAATGTATAGACCACGATCTAAAGCACAATCATTTAAATTAGATAGTGATAGATTTTTTGTGAAATTAACTTTGGTAAATTGTAGTTACAATTTATAAAAAAACGATTATTATTATTAATGGAAAGACTCCATATCAAACATTCTTATCAAAATATGCCATATAAAAAATACTGACTTTAAACGAAATAACTCTATTTAAAATACCAAGACGAAACATAATATCTAAAATTCAATAAAAAACCTAGATATCTTACTATAATTATAAACGAAAATCAAAACCCAATTTGTAATACATCATAATACCTTTAAAATTGTTTCACTATAATAAATTCTTCGATCCATAAACTCTACAAAAAATCGAACAAGTACAGTGACGGGCACATCACTAACCAACAAACAGATGGCATTTTAGCTCTTACTGTCTAGGTAATAAGATACAGTATCTTTTCTTTCAAAAAGATATAACTGTGACTCGTGCGCAGTATTTCTCGCGTGGGGATGCCAAACCAGACGTTTCGTCTCTCAGCTATCAATCAGAGGAATTATACTGTCCGAGTAGATGGCTCTAAATCGGTCCAAATGTGGGCAAATCACTGCTCCAAATTGGACGTACTTAGGCGAAGTTGCGTGGCATACTGGGTTCAACTCCTTTGACCTTTTGAAGGTGCGTTTTGGGTATTTTTTCAAGAATAAAATAATATAAATAAATATATCAAGTTGAGATTTTGGTGCGAGAAATTCAATTAAAAGTAACATATTGATATCTAGGGTGTCCCATAAGTTAAGATCGAAGCAGAAACGGGTGCTAGCCCAGGTCTTAAACGTTATCGGAAAAAAACTATGACATGTATTTTTTAAATTATGGCCGCGTAAAAAACGTGCAAATTACCTTTGCTGACTGCCCAATTTTATAGCCCAAAAGAAAGCTTAATTAAGCTTGTGTTATTGTGTGTCCATTGATCATTTATTTCAGGCAACACAAAATTTTGGGGATCACACAACAGCAAGCAATAGGTAGATCTAGAGATCTAGAGGGACTATTAGACGCAGACAGATTTCCATCCGTATGTGGTGGATACTCCAAAAAGCGAACTAAGCGACAGTTCATTTTTATACGGCTCGCCAAGGTTTGGAACGAACTGCCCGCGTCAATTTTTCCGGACCATTTGTAGGCCTGGTACTTTTAATGTGAATAGTTTTCTCGTGGATGGTGGGTTTCTCATAATTACAATCTCTCAAAATATCCCTCAAACCTCATTTATAAAAAAGTAGATACTAAAATGATTTCACAATTTCAAAGTGAAAACTTATATTATGTCAAACTTGACAACAAAACTTTTTTCTAAAGACAAACTGGACGAAAAACAAAAGATAACCGCGCTTGTAAATTTAAAAAGAAACGAGAATTTTATTAAAAAATGAGAGGTTTGAAATAATAATACAATCTTCAGATTAAAGCTAATCTTTTAAAAATTATAATAATCTTCGTCCATGTTTTGGTAACTTTTTCTTTTTGTTTCCATGGTAAATTTAAGTGACTTATGCGATGGTAATAAAGGTTAATTTGCTGTTATTTTGAAAAGTGGATTAAATCGAAGCCGTCAGAAAGTTTAACTTTGGAATTGTGATTGATTTGATAATAAAACCGTTTTCTTATTCACAATCTCACTATTAAATGTGAATTTATGTCATTATCCTAGTTATTAGTTGTAGGAGATACTTATCGACTTTCTAATTTAACTGCTATAAAAACATATGTTTATTTATGTTCTTTCCTAATAAAGAGAAATCAATAAGTCGAGTTATTGTAACATGGGGTTTTTTTTCATAAAAGTGTTTGAGTACCTATTGTATACTTTGGCAAATAATTCAATGCAGTAAACTGACAGTTCGAAAGTCAAACAGAAAAATAATGATACCAGTTAAAATTTTCTTAGTGTAAAGTAGGTACTGAATGAGAATGATTGAAATTGAATGGTACTTTTTCATGCGTTTAGCATAAAATTTTAAAGCAATGTACAAATATGTGAATTTGAGGTGTGTAATTTATCTTTACAGTAACTTTAATAAAATAATTAATTACCAAACATGTTTAGTGCTTAGAAACGGTCACAGCAGAAGTAAAATTAGTTCTTTTTTTATATATTTTTAATCCACGAAAAAGTAAGATGCGTAAAGCATTCCCACTCTAGAATGCGAAAATATATATTTTTTGAGTTAAAATATATTTTCTCCTAACTTGACGATATTACTTGTTAAAAAAAAACCATTCGTTCACTTAAACCGCATCCCTATTTTTTTTTCTTCCCTAAAGTGGGCACACTGGATCTGTCATTTTACTGCATTGAATTATTTGCCAGAGTATAAGAAATATTGTTTAAAATATATAAGAAAGCAAATGTTATACCAATATTTTTGGGGATTATTTATAGACATCGAAGCCAGCGTTGGTTGAGTTGGGTATAATCAGGAAAATTTAAGACTTTGTGTATTTTAAATATTTATTAACATTTTTTAAAGTCCCATTGATAGAAAATCTTCTATTACAAAATAAGCTGTTCGTTTATTTGTCTTAAAATAACTACCTTTGTGGTAACATAATTAATTCAATTAATAAATAAAATAAGAAAATACCTTTAAACTTCTAACTTTCGACTTTAAACTTCAAACCTACTCAATAAAGAGAGGATGTTATTTACACCTAAACCACCTTTCTATCAACATTAATTGTTAAAAGCTTGTCTTCATATGAACTGACATTCTGTTATAATTTATTCGATACAATAACGGTTGTATCGTCAAAATTGAGCTATAATAACCCTGTGTACAGTCAGCGTCAATAGAAAATAATTCTTCAGTTCGGTTCTTAAAGTAAAGTAAAAGTAGGGCCATATGAGGATACCGAAAATTTAATTAAAATTGTCAAATAGGAAACTATATTTATTAATCAATTTGCTTATTATTTTTTTCTACATGACTCGATCCATACATTGATAAGGACTGTACCAATCACGTTAGACACTAACACAGAAATTGTAAAATAAAATGGAGGAGACCTGATGTCCTGAAATTCAAGTTCCTTGGAACTTCGTTTAGGCTTCGGGCTCTCACAATTTTAACTTTTGTATATTTGTAATTTATATAATATTTAACTGTGTAAATTGTGAGAAATAAATAATAAAACTTAGAGATCACATTTGAAGTTTCCTTATGTCAGCTAAATAAAGTTCATTTTTGGTTGTGTGGTAAGAAAATGTATAAGACTGACACTTGTCAAATGTTACCTATTAAAATGACTCCACTTTAAGATACTGCACAGTGTGTCGCGCAAGACGATGGCGAAAGTGTACGGTTCGGTAATATAATAAATGCATATTATTCTTATCAAGATAACTGCAGTACCTAAGTGCAGTTCACATTGTGATAGCTCGTTTTCTTACTGATTACTCAGATTTCAACTCTACATAAGAATAGATTTCTATGACAGTTCTATGTGAAGAATTGACGTCGAAATGCCGAATTTATGCTTGAGTAAGAAAGCTTTCTTTCTGCTAGAGGCAGTTACTTACCTATATTTATTTCTATTATTACACCATGTATAAAGTTTCTCGAAATTTAAGATTCACTTTTTAATACACATCTACCGCCATCAAATCATTTGATAGTTTAGAAGTCATTCATTGACAAATGCTCATATTTTCTTTAAGTAATCCCATCACAAGAAATCCTACGAATTGCTTACGTAATTCCTACGTAAGCAATTCTACTACCATCATATTATCATCAAGTAACAGACTCCATTTGTAACAAGATTTTAGAGGTCGTAGTCGTGTTTTGCATCATTGTTACTCTTGTAAGGAGTCGTCGACGCTGACTGTACATGGAACAATCAAAACGATTGTGATTTATGGTTGAATTCGAAAAATAGCTAAATTATTTATAGCGTATAAATAATAATTTACTAAAGTTACGCGACTCCATAAACTATGCGGTGTAATAGGTAAGCGTTTAGTTCAATTAGCTCGAGGTCAAAGATTCGATTACTGTTTAGAATTTTTGATGATTCACGAGGGTTTGCCTTTTATCTCATATGATGGTGAGTGATGGTGATCACGAAGGTGAAGCACGATTTAAGAATGAAAATATTTAACGAATAATTTCCAATAAGACGATTGAGGAATGCTATTTGTGATTATTATATTTGGTAATTTAAATATCACTCGAAAATATGTTTCTACTGACGCATGATAAATCGTGAACGAAGTAGGTGTTACATATTGTTGTTATAATATGAGGACATCATTAAGTCGTCGTGGCGCCGTGGTTACTGTGTGTATCATACGATATCACATATTAGGCAAAGTTTGGTGCGGTCGGTGCTTGGATGGGTGACCGCCGACTATTCATTTCTCACGACGCGCGACGCGACGACTTCCATGCTTCGCAGGGGTCCCGGGTGCTGTATACTTGTATACATTAGTCGTTAGGGTTTGTCAAAATCCACTTTGGCGCCCTGAAAATTCTAACATCCACCAACCAGCACTTGGCCAGCTTGGTGGATTATGGCCTATACCTCCTCGTCACCCAGGGGAGAGACCCATGCCCTGTAGTGGGCTCTTTTTAAAGGGTTGTGATGATGATGATGAGGACTATACTAATCTACTCAAGCGCGAAAAATAGGATGGTACCGTAACGTTCGATCTCAATGCGTCCGATATGATGTGTGAATTCAGAAAAAAACATGAAATACCTATTTTGAATTGGACTTCTTTGAGTTACAAACAATTGAAAATCAAAATCATTTCTGAAGTTGGTGGTAAATAAATTTTAATTTGTACTCAATGTGCTTAATCCCAAGTGAATGGTATTTAACTAACAAAAAAATACTTAAACTTTTGACTTTGACTCTCTTTCTTAAAATCCTATCACATACTTTTTCCATATGCTACGGTTGATACCCATATAAAAAAGCTTCCCACAATATTAACAATTCAGATTTCCTCATTACCAAAACAAGGCAAAGACTTAAAAAGCAACAATTTAGTGAAAACGATTCGATCCCTAATTCTCGGCAATCGTCCCCTTCCTTTATTGAAATGCGTGCGCGCACCTGTGATCGAATTTACATAATAATCGATTGTAACTCGATCACGCGACGCGCAATATGGATAACGGATTCGATTTATGAATTACTAAATTTCATGTGACTAAGATATGAAACAACAAATATAAAATAAAATTTGGAAAACCCCCGACTTCTTAACGCTAAGAGCAATGACTGTGAAATATCTCAGAGGTTTTCATCTCATAGGAAATAACGAACAAAACTTTCGTTTTAAAAAAGACTGCACCCATTTGGGGCTTACAGGGATACGAAAATCTATATATATTACCTTTACTTTTTTACAAGAAAATTATTAAATAAATTCATCCTGACCGGAAATCGAACCCGGTATCTCGTATGCGGGCGCTCTAACCTCTAAGCTACCGGGTACTCATTAATCTCAATAGTAACTGACAATAGTAATTAAAAGCACGCAAAGCCAAACGCTGGTCTTATCAATTTAAAAATAAAACTTCTCAATTTAAAATTGTAAGCAAATAAAAGCTCACTCGTGAAAATAATTTTCCACCAATTAATTTTAAAATCTTCTTTCCATTGGCGGAATAAAATCAAATTTTATTCGAACGAGTATATCCGCCACGCATTCGAAATTCAAATGGAGCTGACAGCTGAAGCGCAGATAACTTCATTCTGTCCGCAAATTGGTGCGAACACAAATCGATCGACTTGTGCTTGCTTTTATTATAATAGTTCATATGAATTTTTGGAGGAGTATGTAGGATATTGTAAATTTGTTTTTAAAAGGATTTAAAAAAGGGACGACTTCTGACCTTTCGAACACTGATAGGTATTATAATAATAGCTCTCTGCTCTAAATTTTATATTATACAGGGAAGTTGTTTTATTAAATTTTTTGGTAAGTAAGTATTTGTAATGAACAAAGTGCAAAAACTACAGGACCTAAATAAATAAATAATAATAAATTTCCTTCCCAAGAACTTTGACTTCCTTCTATTGTACTATTACATGAAATACGAAGGCATAATCGCGAGAAACTGTTTTTATAGGCATATTAATATAATAAAAACTAAAGATGATATTCATTAATGCTACACGTATAGGTAAACGGTTTAACCGATTTAACCGTAACCGACTTAGCCCTAACAGCCCGTTCAAGCATGATCCGTTTTACTGGATACCTTTTTTGTATCGTAAATACGTATAATGAATACTGTGCCATATGTGAACTCGCCCAAACAACTCCATGCGCCATCGATGAAAAAATTATGTATCCGGTAAAACGTATTTAGTAAAACGGACCATGTGTGAACGGGCTGTTACTGGATAAGCTTGTCATATAAAAAATAAATAAAAAAAGTCATAAAACCCAAACCAAAATGAAAGCAAACTTAATTATTTCTTTTAAAGAAAAAAAGAGAACCGCCTTCAAAAAACCTACCCACTAAAAAAATTTAAATAATTTTCTGTTTCTATTCCATCCATATTATTACCTCGTAAGGTAAATTTCTGGCAAAAGTGAATTGATATTAATTAAATAAATAAAATCCCCAAACAATCACACCAACTACATGGCCCCAAAGTAAGCATAGAATAGAATAGAATAGAATAAATCTTTATTGTACTTTGAATCACATGCTTATATCTAAATTAACAAAACTTTATAAACTATAACTTAAAACTAAGCAAGCAACACAAAGAGACAAAAGGTGACAACTCAGCCTAATGCTTTGCTAAAGAATAAAAATCAATAGCAGAGCGCTGATTTTCAGTTGCTACCTATCAGTCTGACCAGCTACCATCATAAAAGTAACGCAAAACAGTTAAAATACATAAAGAAAAAAAAAAAAAAGCATAGCTTGTGTTATGGGATACCATGTAGCGAACTAGGGTGAAACCTAGAATATAAATACATAAATAGATAGACACCCAGACACGGAACATTTTTTTTCTGGTTCCGTACGGGGATCGAACCCGCAACCACTGGCGTCTGAGGCAGATAGGTTTACCCCAACGCCAAAGTGGGCGTCATCATCTCATCCATTCACACCAAATTTTCATAAGGAATTTACCTACCTACTTAGATAACGGATAAATATCTAGACTTAGAAATAAATAAACTTACATTTATAGTTCATTTTTGTTATAAACTAACTGGAATAAACATATAATTTATAACCAAGACTTGATGGCTCATACACAAATATCCACCCCAATAAGGGTGTTTCCACACCAGACGATCGACCGTTTATCGACGCTGTCGATCGACGGACGAATGGAACAGTCAACGTCGATCAATGGTTTATACTATGAGAAAAAATCCGATCGATTCTTGTTTTAACACCATAAGTGGGGTTCGAACCCAGAACCTCCGGCACAAAGACAAAGACATTACCTTTACACCAGCCGTTCGTCAAAATAATAAAAACTATTCTCAAAAGACTCCTTACACAGAAAAATTATGAAACATATTCACGAATCCATTTCAACTTTCCACTCTTGTTATACCAACAATGCGCTCTTAAAAAGCCACGCGCCTACCATTAGGGGTTACCAGTACAAAAACAGCTTCCTCCCTTATCAAGTTGCCATCTCTAAAATAACTCCCATTATTGGGTTGCCAGTGTAAAAAACAGTCACGTGTCGACACTCGATACGACTACTTTATTAATTTCGTCGGTGCGTTCTCGAGTATTAGCTTGTTAAAGTATTAGTAACAAAGTTAGTAATTGGCGTGGGTATATTTTGAGTCCTTAGTATCATATCGAATGCATTCAGTATAGGGTAAATCATTTGATTACCGTATGACGAACGACTTTACCGTATGAAAATTTGGCTTTTCACATTCTTTAAATTTTTGAAGGGAAACGTTTAAGCTATTAAACATGACTATACAGACATCTAAGAACCTAGTTATCAACATTTTTTCAACAAAGTCGGTGAAAATATCAATTTGAAGTCTTCGACTTGTTATTTTCAACAGAAACTTGACGCTAAACTGCACCCGAGTGGAGCCGGGTACTACACAGTAACTCACTGTATATATTAACTATGTGTCAGTATTTTTACCACCGGATTACAAGAAGCAGACAGAACTACCAATAGCGGATCTACCAAAAAGTAGAAGCGGCAATTCCTTTTTGATTCTGTTTGTCAAACGAACGTTGCAAACTACTGCCTGCGTCTATCGCCGTAGCTGGTAAAGCTCTGTAAAGTCTTGACCAATCCCAAAAAAAAAAAAAGTTAAATCAAATTTCTCCTATTTGACAAATGAAGTTATCAAATGGGGACTATCGTTTCTTTGCTCACCAGTTGGCGCCACTGTAGACTAAGGTCCAGAGGTATAGCTGTCAAAGGCGACTTTATATGATTGGTGCCGAAAAAAAGGTTTAAATCTTGAATCTAATTGTTTATTATATATAAATAACTATCATCTATCGAGTAGCTATGCCGCAATGTTGTGCAGTTCCGTTATGTTCGGAAAAAAAAGGGGGACATATATTTCCAAAAGATAAAACTGTTCTAAAGCAGTGGCTAGTGGCGATTCGCAGGAATAACTATACTCCGACAAAACATTCTCGTGTTTGTAAAAAACATTTTAACCCCGAGGATTATGTGTTACCCAAAGAATCAAATACAGAAAAACGTAAGTAATTATATTTCTTATTCATCCTGATTTGCGTAACTGTTACGTTACTTTCATCTCTTGTAATCTTCTGTTCACAAATTTTCAGCTACTCCTAAATTAAAGCCAAAAGTTGTACCTAATCAATTTTCTTGGAACCAAGAAAGGGAAGAGAGAAAGGAAATTAAAAGAAAACGTGCAGAAAGAGTTTTCTTTTCTTTGGCTCATGCCATTTCTGTTTGTTTTCTGTGGGTGTTTTTTTGATACGCCATTCAGAATGTTCTTTAAATCTTAAAATTGCATAGCAAGCACAAGCTATGTGCTTGCAGACTGCCTTTGGGCCCTTACCAGCAGCACACTCACACATGGACTGAACAACTTTTCCATCTGTCTCAATGGCAATATTCACAAAGTATGATAAAGATTTTGTGTTTTCAGAGTGTACCTGTCCTCTATAAAAAAGCACATCATTTTGATTACATGTCACTAGAGCCATTAGGTATTCATTAATCATCATGTTATAGCCCTTTCTATGTACTGCAGCATACTCAGTCATTCCCACATTGTCTGCGTACACTTCTAAAAAGTAGGTGGTAATATTCACGATATCCAAGTCTGGTGATTCCCTTTTAGTCATTACACTGCACTGCTGTACAAACTGTCTGAAGGCCACTCAACATTATATACCGAATCGTTTTTTACTATGTTTTCCTCTACGTTTCCAACAAAGTTATTGTTTCGGTCATAGTCTTGAAGTCTGTAAAAAGAAAAAACATAGCAGTTACCCCCGCAAACAAGCATACTTTTGGCAAAAAATAAGTTTGTAAACAGTAAACGAACTAACCTCTGAATTAGCTGCTCTTTGAGGCCGCCTATTTTAGCGCCTCTTTTTCTTAATTCCGCTCTCAAAACGTTTACATTCATCGCCAAATAATCCATATTTGCGATACTTTCAGAAGGAGATCTCTTTTCAACAAGTAAAGTTACAGAAATTATAATTTAAGTCACGAAGCCAGCCAAAACCAGTGAAAAGTGAATGTCAGTGGACCTCACGCTACACAAGCGCCTCTAGTGGCAAACTCACACGCGATAGCCCCCATTGTGTTCAAATCATTAAGGTTTAAATATAATCAGATTGTACAGAAGGCAGAAGATCAAGCGTTACATTACCTGTCAAATTTCCCCAACCAATTTTAACTTAATGTCGAGGGCATACAGTTCAGATTCAAGTAAAAAAAAATTGACAGATTTGTAACGCTTGATGTGCTGCCTTCTGTACCAACAGATAATGACTCTCGAAGCTGTCAATCAAACAGCGATCAATATAACACTGCGGGGGGCTGTTAGCACGCGTTTGCATCGCAACATGACGCCATTGTTTTTACATCACAATTAGAATCACAAGGCGGGAAAAATAATTGGCGGCAAATATAATGCCATTCGTCACGTCCAGTCTACTTATGTCAAAAATGGATTTGAATAAAGTGATAAAGAAAAAGGAATTTGCGTGGAGTTTGAGCACTGACGTTCCGTTGTTTTTAAAAGAAAGTAAAGTCTTGCCTTGATCGATAGTTTCTTTTCATTTCTCATACTCGGAAAGTAGTCTATGTTTGATCCAAGTATCGGTCTGAAAATGCTTCATCCGACCCGCGGGTCGGAATGTTTCATACAAATTCATTCCGAATCAAGGGCCGGAATGGATTTCAAAAATAAAACTAATAAATTTCTTATGAAGCCAGCTGTCAAAAATTTAGATTTTTTTATTTATTTTAGAAGTCAAGTTAAAAGAAGTACCTAATTTTAAAAAATATATTTGTCTATATTTTGTCACTATCATTTAAAAAATATATAAGTATATAACTTTCTTAATTATATATAATTTTTTTTTACTTTCCTTATATTCGAAATGAAAAGTAGAGTGTTCCCCGCGGGTGGATGACATCAATTCATACTCGGATTATATCCGCCCTAAACACCTCGTATGGGAATTGATGTCATCCGACCCTAGTTTAACAATCTACTATTTCGTGGCCACGGTGTCAAACGAACTACATGCACCTCTGTTTTTACTTATTTGGACCACCAGAAAAAATATCTATATTTCTTACATCTTTACATGTAACATGACAAAAGTAAATTCTATTTAAGGTAGTCACATCGGGTTTTATTTTAGGTCAAGAAAGGTTAAAATGAAAATCACAGT
Source organism: Stenoptilia bipunctidactyla (assembly GCA_944452665.1). Taxonomy (NCBI): domain Eukaryota; kingdom Metazoa; phylum Arthropoda; class Insecta; order Lepidoptera; family Pterophoridae; genus Stenoptilia; species Stenoptilia bipunctidactyla. The sequence goes on from OX101741.1 coordinate 16,869,960, forward strand.
AACCACTGACGTCCACTACAACAGACCACTTCAACAGACATGGTATTTTTAAGCGTCGAGTGAATAGGTTTCTCGTGGACCACCTTACTCTTCGTTGATATCAACTTTTCACCAGGTGACATGGAAGACGACCTACGAATCTTTTTTGAATACAAAATCTATTAATTTTATCAACCGACTTCCCAAAAACGAGGCTCAAGTCGTCTGTGTGTTTTTTTTTGTGTCTTTGTTACACGATATTTTAAACAATTATGAATCGATTTTGAAAATCTTGTTTTATGTGATAAAGGATACTTCATAGTTAGTCCCATATAAATTTCATCGAAATCTGTTGAATACCTACTTCATTGATTTAAAAAATTTTAATGTATGATTTCGGAGATTGTTTAAGTTGATGACATTATAACTCAGCCAAAATTTTGACGTGGATTCGGTTTTTTTAATGCTCTGAATTCGTTGATTATTTTATTTTATTCGGGAGGTCAACAGCTTTCATCACAGTTATAGATATTTCAATATATTTACACTGAGCCACTTACAGACCACCGCAACTAGGCTACTAAATAACTAAAAAATAAAAAGAAGAGAAAAACCAAAACTATGCGTATAAGAATTTCTTTATTAATATTTTTTACCACATTGCAAAACTAGGAAGTATACACCCAGACATGAGCCTGTTTGGTTTCATAAATAGGCCCGGCTGGGACACGAACCCTGTACTGGTCATACCGCAGGCGAACACAGGCCACATTTGCATTTTCAATTTCTTTGGCAAATCTTGCGGAAAACCTTAGGGACGTGCTTTAAATGTAAACGTTAAACTTTTTCCTAGATATTAGGCTAAATTCATTACAGTATGTATAATAATATTTGATCTGATTTCAGATGTCAATACGAACTGCATTTTCCTTTTTTTAATTCTTACATCACTATAGCATAATAACATACTCTATAGCATGTACCTAATTTGAATAAATATTTCATCTGATGATAGAGGATACTAAATAAAAGTAGTAGGATGCATATAACGCATACAACTTCACAAACATTCATGCATGCAGTGTAATCCTTCCAATATCACAATCTTGCGATCGCCAAAACACTGGCTTAGCTTCACCATTATGGTACAACCTTCCAGATGGACGATAGTGTTGTTCAGCTGAGGACCTGTGGTCGTATTACGAAATTGTGAAGTCATTTTAACAAGTGCAATGTAAAAAAAAAACAAAAACTTTGACCGTCTCCAAGGAGTTTAGTTAATTTCAGAAACGAACCCCGTTCAACAGCTTTTTTTCTGCCTGTCTCAAGTCTCTTCTTTATTACAAACTTATTGCAAAATACGTAGAACTCTATGTTTAAAAAAAGGGTTTAAACCGCATATAATATAAAATTCTTCACAATTAATAACAAAGAAACCTAAAATATTAGATAGTTATCTAAACAATCATACAATACTAGGAAGCATAATCAAAAGCAGTCTATTTAACAAACGAAATAAATAACTCTTAAAATCTACATGAAATAACAGGGAACTTTATCATACAACTAATAGATGCTTTACCATGTCGAATACCATCATTAGCTTTATTAGATTTGTGGCCAAAATGGGGATTTAACTGATAAAAACTCCGATACGATTTCATAATTATAGATGGCGGTGGATAATGCTGGGGTCTACATGACGACAAAGAGGGTTCCTTTTTTGAATTTGTATTTTTTTTATCTTGTTATGCTTAGACTACAATAGAGTTAGGAACTTTTTTGAATTCGTATATCTTTATTTATTTTTGTTTCTTAAACATTTTCGGTTGAGTTAACGATTTTTCACGTAATTTTTTTCATAATATTTATTTTTAGTTTGTCTTAAAATAGGTTTCATTTTTGTATATGATTAAGTTATTAGACATCGGTATATTTCCAATGCTAAATTAATAGAGATTAAACATCGTGAAAATGCTTTATGATACAGACTACCTACTATTATCTACTGCTATAAGAAGCTATTCTTTACTAATGCTATGTTAAACCGAATACTTACTCGATAATGCGATGAACGTATACAATGAATAATCTATCATTTTATAAATTAGTAGTTAGTATCCAACAAAAAAAAATAGTGAAGGGGATATAAATTGTTACAAAATGAATAGAAGGTGCTTCATAATTTTACAGTGAGACTACATTTTGTTCAATGCCACCGCAAAACAAAGGAATAATAACAGTATCTTACCTTACCGCACCCAACACTGGCCATTTATAAAAAAAAAACGTAAAAACGCGGTCTTTTTAAAAAAGGAATGAAAAGAGTATAAAGTCTTTTCATGAGCGGTGAAATGGTGTATGGGCGGCGAGGGCCGGGTCATTTGTCGTGATGGCCCGCGGCTTCAGCTTACGATCTGCCACTCTTGGGCTATTCCACTATTACGTGGGCTATATGACTTATTATTATACAGGTACATGGACATTCTAAGTATTTTAAAGCGATTAAGCCTTGCGTAAGTGTGTGCTTTATGTTAGTGGGTATTGTTTTGTGAATTTTGTCTTGTTTTGGATAGATGAATTGCGTGTTAAGAGTGGCCTGATTTCTATTTGTGTTAGTAAATATGTCGGTAAAAGTTTAGATACACATCAATATTTTATTTCTTTGTTTTCAATATGAAGTTGGGAGCAGCTTAAATAGGGTGCAGATGAAATAAAAATGAAAGCATACTTATTTGAAAGAAAACAATGTAGGTAGGCAATGTATGGATATTTATATGCATTTACATGTTTATGTCTCAACTGGTGTTTCTGTGCATTTTTAGACATCGTGGTTACAAGTGATTCATGAGATCATTTGTACGCCCGAATGAATCTTCATTATTGCAATTTTTTTATTTTGATATTTTTTCTTATACTTAAATAAATAAGTGTTGAAATAGATTTTCCTTCCTGTTATTTCATATTCGCTCATCATGCTGATTGATATCAAAAATAAACAAAATATAAATTAATAGCTATTTTACCAAATCTCTCTAAGAGATTTTAAAAAAATATAAACTGCAGTAAAGAATCTACCAACATACAGAAAAAAAATCCCGCGACAAACTTCAAAGCGCCCTGACACACGGCCCTTACGTTCACTACACACACACGGCTCATGTTGACTACACACAGGCGGTACGGCTGCGGTGCGTGGAGCAAGCTGATCGTGATGGCTCGCGGGCACGCGCCGCTGCCAGTGTGCCACCTCGGTAACTAGCGACCAGAGTAACTGGTGTAGATGCAACTACATTGTTTTAAAAAATATTTAAAAACAAATAGCTATTTTGCCGTTGTTGTAGGAGTAAAAGCGGTATCTTAATAAATAGGGAGGTTTAAGAAAATAAGTATAATATGTACGTAAAATTGGAGTTTTGTAAAAATAGTTTTTTGGTAAACCTGCGATGGAGATTTTTATAGGTTTTAGCGTAGATTTCTTACCTCACTTATGGATGATGTTTTCTTAATTCAAATGCATATCATAATTTTAAAGGTAAGCTAAAGAATAAAGATTCACAACTGCTGCACACAAGCCTCCCCGAAGCTTCTCCACGTCGCGTCGCTCGTTATTTTTCTGTTTCATCCTGTTTTCATCCAGGCTTGCGAAGCTGAAGTGGCAATGGGCAGGGCGCATAGCTTGCAGAACGGCCGTTGCTGCAGACAGTTTCTGGAATGGCGAATACATACTAGGAAGCACTGTTCAATAGTACTAAAAATCACGAAAATATATTTGTGACTAAGATCCGTCACACGCGTCAATGTCATTTTATAATATTGTCCCGCAGAATCAAAGAGCACCTGATGCGATACCCTAAAATACGATCTACCTGTGAACCATAATCATTTCCAAGTCCTTACTTAATTATTGTGTGAGTAAAATTATGTAAACAAACAAACTTTTACGTTCATAAAATTATATTAGTATTTTCACTCAGCTCAACCTATTTATTTTAAAATCTCAAAAATGAAATCAACGCCTTCGAGAAAAAAGGTAATATAAATAACAGTTAAATCAAAAACAAAGATTACTTGATAAAAACGTGAACACTTTGAAATAACTCTGTACGTTTGAATTAAATCTAAGCTTTCAAAAGTCCTATCTGAACTTATACTCTTTGCAAAAAAATTCATAGAGAATGCATTGAACATGATCTAAGAGATCACTTTTAAATTAAGGTAGTAAAGTTCAAAATGGCGTGTCAAATGTATGAGTAAGTAGAATGTAGGCGTGATTTGTATGGCAGGTGCACGACGAGTGCTCGGAACAAAACGTCTTTATGTATCGTAGGATATATTATATGCAATTATGGAAAACTTACTGAAATGCATATAATGTTTTCAATTGAAGCTATTAAGTTTCTGTTTTAAGTGGTGTCTTCGAAAATTGTTTTAGAATTGGAGGAAGAATATGTAAGTAATATTGTGTGCAAATGAGTTAAAGATTTTTTCTAAAATCTTTTAAGATATGAAATAAAAATAATTATTTCTAATAAGTTGTTCAAATAAAAACTATAAATAATAAATATAATTTTATTTCAAAAAAGTCCAGCCAAAAAAAGGTGTTTATTGGTCGTCGTCGTCTATAAGCAAGATCTATAAGCCATAAGAAAGAGGTTAAATCAAATAATGAAATTAAATAAAACGTCACAAAGCAGCTTATTTTAAGTTTACTATTAATCCTTCCTTCCTTTTACATAACATCTTCTTTAATTAAAAACTAAACTCTAAACTCAAAAGCGAAAAAAATACATAATTTCCCTCTACATTTACTCATCGATTTCCACGGCATCGCTGGCCAGTACATAATGACAATTACACCTATATGGCAGCAGCATAATCACAGGTGTTCGCGCCAATGAGGCAGGCTGTATAGCTCAGCGACCACGCCTCGAGTGCTATGAACATTACTGACAACGAGAAAATGGATACTTTATCATAGAGTAGATAGAGTATGTGTGTATCGTGAAAAAAGGTAAGTGAACTTCTGCAGCGAGCGTTTCTAAGAATGATGTATGTGTAACTGTTTTACTTTTTTTAATAAGATTTTATGGCTTTTATCGTAAGTAATGTTACCGTTAGAAAAACTTATAAACGGGTTTTGTTGTGATACTTAGCTATGTATTATTTTCATTATGTAGAGTCTTTATTTCGTAGAACGCTGTCAAGTCCAAGATATTCGGCCCTCATTGAGTACCTACCCGGCTGCCCTTGGGTGGAGTTTGACTTTAATTTGCTGCTATCGAAATGTTTCGAAATCGATATTTTCATCGACATGTCGACAAAATCTAAATAATTCGACTCATAGGATAGGCATTGCGATTTTTCAAAGCCCAAAGTGAAATTACACTTAGAATGGTCCCAAAATCTTTTCAGTAGTTCCGAAGTTTCTCCTTAACATACAGACAGACAGACTATCATTATAGAGACTTGTAACAGAAACTCAGCGATTATTGAAAAAAGCGATTTTACTATTAATAATAATTAAATATAATACAACATTTTGTTATGTTTAGCTTTAGCACCACTCAGTAAGTTGAAGGCTTACTTGGTACATTATTGATTAAGGTTATGAATAAAGGTGATCATGACATATGTTTATTAACTGAACAAATATTAACATAACATAAAATGTATGTGTCTTCAAACTTTTAAAACTAACATAAAATCAAAAAAGATAATTATGAACCTCTATTGAAAACTAATGTACCAAGTAGATCAAAAGTGACTTAACATCAAAGCTTGCCGTCTGTTGGGGCTGCATTCAATTTTCGAACACGACTCTTAGCATAGTGTGCTGTATTATCGATAAACCATTAAGTTAAATAAAACAAAGCTTATGTACTGACTTAAAACAAGAGGCTTATAAAACAGCTTTTACATTTTAAATTAAAAAAACCTTTTTTGCATATTCAACGACTCTACCTATGCAAAGGTATTAAGTACAACAAATAATAAAGATTTTTAAAGTATTAAATATCTTCATAAAATAATCTTTCAAGTGGTCATAAATATTGTAAAACTTGAAATTATTTGATGAACATAAAGATAAATAAAGATTAAAAGACTTTGCGCTGCATACACTTGTTCTATGCCGATTTATTATCGATATTATGCTGTAGCATGTAGCGAACAGCTCTAACCCTAAATGCATTCTGATAGAATTTTATTTTTAATCGACGTTTAATTGGGCGCGAAATGAAAATGAACCCCAACTTTCAATCTTTTGCTAAATGTTGATTTTAAACCTCACTGTTTTTTATATCTTGAACTATTTTCAAGACTATATTTTTAGATAACCACTTTATTTTCATTTGCTTGAGAGTAGTAATTGATTAGAAAATCTTACTGCCTCATTCAATTTTTTATATTTTATTTCATGTAATTAACAAGGAAACATAATTAATAATACATAAATTACAAACATAATTATTTAAAACGAATCTATACTAATATTATTAAAAAAAAAAAAAAAAAAAAAAAAAAAAAAAAAAAAAAAAAAAAAAAAAAAAAAAAAAAAATTGCAGATGCTGGAGCATCGTCGTAAGGTTGCTTGTTTGACAGTATTTTATCGGCTACATTTTGGTGAGTGTGCGAGTGCTCTTTTTGACCAAATTGAACCCACCCCTTTTTACCACCGGACTACCAGACGCAGACAGAACTTCCATCCGTATATAGTGGATATACCAAGAAGTCGAACAAAACGCTTCGATAGTTCCTTTTTGGTACGGATTGCCAAGGTGTGGAACAATCTGCCTGCGTCTGTTTTTCCTGACCACTACAGTCCTGGAACTTTTAAGTGTCGAGTGAATAGGTTTCTCGTGGATGGACGTGTAACACCATAGTCTTCATGCGCACTTTCCATCAGGTGGCATGGAAGACAAACGTCCTATCCTTACAATATAAAAAAAAAAAAAAAAAAAAAAAAAAAAAATTATAAAGCTGAAGAGTTTGTTTTTTAGTTTGTTTGTTTGTTTGTACGTGCTAATCTCAGAAACTACATGTGGGATTTGAAAAATTCTTTTTGCATTTGATAGCCCAACTCTTGAGGAAGGTTATAGGCTATTTTATTTTTTTATCTTATTTTATTTTTTTATATATATTCTATTATTTTATCCCGAAATTCCCACGGGATCAAAAGTTACGCGGGTAGAACCGCGCTCGGTGGCTAGTGTATTATATTCATTGTTACTAAAATGAAATGTCACAAACAAAGAGTATCTATTTAGTTCAAAGAAAATAAAATGAAACCAGAGATAAAGTTCCAAATCTGAATTTAATCTTTTGTTTTTCTTTTCTGTTTCCCTCCAAATCTGACAGCTCAATTACATTCACCGTGACGAGCGACATTTGTTCAAATTGCTTATGTTCTATACGATAAACAACATTGCAATTTAGATTGAAAAAAATATAGTGACTCTTAAAGCTGATGCATTAAAGTTTATTTTTAAAAAACGAAAAGAATTTGTTTAAACTGTGGTTTTTTACGTTTCATTTCGCAGCTAAAATGGCGTATAAATGAGTTCTTTATTTAAATCTTTTTTTAAATTGTTGCGTTCAAATAGTTTATGTTGATAGTGGTAGGGTGAATAAATTAGAGGTTTTGAGTTGTACTTAATCTAAATTAGGTGAGTAGTTATTTAACACACGAGTATAATGCTTAAAAGCATCTACCTAGTAACGAATATTTTTAAATGTATTTTATTACTACCTATATTTTATCCCATTTTGTTGCCCTGATTGAAATAATAGTACTTAGTACTTAGAACTGAATAAATAATAAATAAAATCCCCAGACAATGACACCAACTACATGGCCCCAAAGTAAGCATAGCTTGTGTTATGGGATACCATATAGCGAACTAGGGGGGAACCTAGAATATAAATAAATAAATAGAGAAACACCCAGACACGGAACATTTTTTTTTCTTGTTCCGTGCGGGGATCGAACCCGCAACCACTGGCGTCTGAGGCAGATAGGTTTACCCCAACGCCAAAGTGGTCGTCAGTATAATAACTATATAAACTTATATAAACTATAATAATTTGGTGTTAAATAAGTATCAAGAGACGTCATTAGGCGATTGTAAGTAAATAATATATTTTTTATCAGTTACTAAAGCCGCACATGACCTTAATCTAACCTAATTGTAAGGGTTCGAATATGAGAGCCCAAGGGCTTAGGTAAGAACTGGCTTTTCATAAAAAAATATTGCATTAACGCAGGTCGTTTGAGGGTCCTACCACCAAGTGGTGGATGGTGGGTTTTTACAACACACTTATCCTGTGGCAGTGGGCCTGTTCTAAGTTGACTACGCGGCTGAAGTAGTTTTATCCCTGACTTAGGGACCTCATTAAGACTTCAAACCCTGCAAAAATTAAAAAGTCTTAAGGCCATACATAAAATGAAATTAAACCTTCAAATTTTTACTTGCAAAGAAAAAAGCAGACGTAAATTAGTGAGGAATCAGCGTAAACACTTATAGTACGTAATGCCATCAGTATGAACCCGAGGGCCGCGGGCAGATGTGCGGGGCACGATACCTTGGAGATATCACGACCTGGTCAGCAATTTTTGGACGAAATTGTGTGCATTACTGTACCCGCTAAATATCTTTCATTTGTTAATGTTTGAATGTTGGTACGGTCACAGTACCCTCACATGTAGAGGATTAGATTTTGTCTATGATTTTTTAATATTTAAATGTTGGTAGGTACTGGATTTATTCGTCCTGGAGTTTTTGGTTGTGCATTTTTTATGAAATGCAGTTTAATTTGTTACTTCTCAGTTCTACATAAAACAAATTATATTAACTACCTCATCCAACTGAAATACTTACTTTATAAAAAATGAACGGATTTCAGAAAACCGATTTATTTCATTGTCGTTATATCACCTTCACTGACGCTAACAGGAAAATTTTAATCTGTATTGAATTAGATATTTCAATTTCACGATGTGGGTTACCTGATACTAACCTATTGCTACTTACATCTATGGACACACGCCACCCCCGCGGAACTATCGTTTCCTTGGCAACTCTGATACGTTATGGGGTAGTCCCGATGCTAGTATGCCCTTTTAAGGGGAACACAACAAAGATATTTGGAGGTGGAAATAAGCACCACGAACTACGTATGAGCGGTCATTACAGCAACATTTATGTTTCCTTTTGGTTGTTGACATTACGTAAGTCAAATCCTATAGGTAATCAAAAAGTCGAGTTAAAAGTTAAAATACAATACGCATGCTAATAGATTTTGCGCCTTTTAAACGAAAATGAAAACGCCCGTAGATTTTATGGCTGCACCAGTGATGTTTTTATTCTTTTTTACTGAAATTTCATTCATCCCAATGTTTTCATTGCAACCTTTAATTTTAAATGAATGCTTTCAACATATCTACATATTCTTCTCTACTATTTATTTATTCCTTTATTCTTTGATACTCTCATCATGTCAATTAAAATCGATAAAACCCAGTTAAAACGTCTTTTTAACAGCACTATAATTTAATAACCTTTACTTAACGAAACCTGCGCTTCTCATAAGGCCACTCATCAGGAATTAGAAATTACAAGTTTAAAAGCCGTAATTTTTTAATCGACCACGCACTTCAAAGACTTGGCATTTCGAGAATGTTCTTTTAAACCATATTTTGCACTCACACGCCGTAGGCAGGTCGTGTCGCCATAGCTCATGACCGCCTTAAGACAATGCGAAAATTAGACCCAATTACCCGCGCTCTGAAAGCCGTTCAGCTCCCATGCAGTTTTTGAAACAGAGCTAAGTAAGCTGAACGATTTGTTGTATCCGTCTCGTTCGCTCAATTGCTGCTGGACGGTTTTGAGAGTTGAAGGCTTCTGAACAGTGGTTTTTATAGAATTGGAAGTTGCAACTGTAGTAAGTTAAACGCCATTAAGAAGCTAGTTAAGGTACATGTGTGGCGGAGCTAATTTTGAAGTATTCGGAAAGTAATTTTTGTGGGAATTTGCGATCGTGGGACTTTGGACGGCTCCTTGCGATTATAAATTAGTGGGAGTTATTAAGGGCTTTGGAAATACTTAGCACGATTTTTGTTTTGATTGGTGATATGACGATGTCCAAGTTAGGTACAACAAACACTGTGATAGTAAAGTTTATATCGTAAGTTAAGTAGCAGTGGAGGTAATAGTCACGTCTGATAAGAAAAACATTACATCTTATATAAAATAATATCATCAATAACGCTACACTTTTTTGCTCACAAAACTCTACAAGCGCGGCAACTCGCATCTCTCGCGTTGGAGCCAGTTACCTCGCCCACTGCACCACGAATACCTTCAATAAACTACCTATTAGGTAAAATTCAATACAACTGTACCAAAAACGTAACTTACTAGTGAAACATTTCAAAAAATTTAAAAACGTGTTGTTTTTTATTATTAGGTATGAGCTGTCGATGTTTTGTCAGCACTGTTACAATTACAAGCGTATCGTATATTTCGTATACAAGGTGTTCTTTTTGATATCCCATAACTTTGAGGTTTTGTTCCTTACTAAAAAATAATAAATTTTGCCAAGAGAATATATTGTGGTTTAAAAGTGTATATATACTTCCCAAGATATCATCAATCTTAATACGAGTATAATGAGTTCATAAATTATCACCCTTGTAAAATTCCTTTAACATTCATTCAATAGATGCGTGTCACTGAAGCAAAGTCAAAGTCAAAGTCAAAAGAATCTTTATTTCGTAAGTATTTGAATACATTTGAAATAAGTCATAAAATTTACAAATTGAACTGAATCTACCGCCACTTCGGAAAGTCGATCTGTTGAGAAGAAGTGGCAAGAAACTCAACAGCAATCATCTTTTAAAATACACAATAACAATTAACAATCTTCTTGCATCCGGATAACTTATAGTAAAACTTTATATAACACTTATCCTTAAATCTATCGAAGGGTTAATCTTAAATATTTTGGAATTATATTATAAAAGCGTACACATATTGACCCATGAACGAGTTGGTGATCTTCTGGAGTTTACTATTATATTTATACAATAGGCAATCAAATATTAGACAGAAACATAAGACATAGAAGAAACATAAGACATAGAAGCCATACAAGAAACAACAAAAACATTTTAAACGTTGCATACAATGTACAACGCAAAGCGTTGCGAACTGTACCTGTGCATAGCGATAAAAAAGGGATAGAAAATGCCACTTTGTCATACTTCGCATAGAGGTATTTTACATAAGATGTTTTGACTTAATTGAATTATTTTGTATGAAAACTAAAAACAAAAAAGAAATAAAAATTATTCACATTTGATTCTATAACATGGTCCCATTAATACCCTAGAGTTATGGAAAATCAAGCGGAACAACTTGCATAAGCGTTGCGTAATTTACTATTTGTGGGGATTGGTGTCAAATCCTTTTCTATTATTTCATGGAATTTTTTGGCAAGTCTTTCTAATAATTGATGAAATAAGTCGGGATTTAATCGCGTAAAAACATTAAGACAATCCCAACAACTATAACAATAAACTAATGTTTGGACAAAAAAGTAATTGAAAGACACAAAAATCCGAAATAAGTAGGACAACTTCATATAGGTACTTAGTAGTTGTGATGGATGTCCGCAAAGTATCGCCTGATTCAATCAACTATACATACACGATTCTTTATATCCTGATATTTTCGAAGAGACTGGTAGTTTTGCGTTTTCCTAACCTAACCTAACCTAGCCATAAAGTGTCTATGGGCCTGGGAAATAATAACCACCAGTTTAACCTAAGGGTAGTTTGTGGGCTTTAACAATAAAAAAAACATAGAATGTCACAATAATTACAATTTTTCTATTGATTACGATCTCTATAAGTATCTTATAAAGGGAATTTCTGTGTTTGGTATATTTATCTTCCTCTATGGTCTGTCTGTCTGAATATTCGGAAGTACTGAACAGATATATCTAGCTTACACTAGTCTAAGAGCACTCTCGGAGCGTATAGACTATTAAACATCACGATACGTTCCCTTTTTTTTCGAAAGGGCCTAAACAAAAGTACCCGTAACTGGCGATCATGCATGAAAAGATTGAGGAACGTGGAGGAAGCGAAAGAGGTATGTCTGGATCGATAGAGGTGTTTATGCCTACCCCAAAGGGAGACAGGCGTGAGATTATGTAGGTATGTATTTATGTATGATACGTTACCTACGAGCCGAGGTAGAGTTATCATGATTTTTGTCATAACTCAATGAAAAATATTGAATTTAAAAAAGACTTCAACTGCAAGGACAGTTACTACTAAAATCCAAATTACCGGGCAGAGCCGGGTACTACAGGTAGTATCTTACTTATGTTATAAATGCGAAAGTTTGAATGGATGTTAGTTCGTCATTCATAGCAGAACGGCTCAATGGATCTGGATGAAATTTGGCTTAGTGTTAGAGTACAGTCTGGAGCAGCACATACATAGGGTACTTTCTATCTTGAAAATAATAATGGTTACGGGATAGATTTATTTCAACATTGATTTGCGCACCTGGATACTTGATTGCGCAGTTACTTCATATTTTAAATCGTTTACGCAATTATTTCATTTAGGGAATGACGTTTGAACCAAATGTCTCAACAGACGAACGAAGTCGCGCTGGCATCATATAGTATAAAATATTTTATTTCCAATTTACCTGTATACCACATGTTTACGATTATGAGCAGGCCTTAGCTTAGACCCGCGGGCGATATGGAGCGATGCGATAAATTACATCTTTCTACTGCGCTGTAATACCACAGTTAATGTAACTTCTTTTTATTTTCTGAATCAAGGTATATGTGCAATTGCAACGCTATTATTTTTGTTTTTTTTTTTACCTGACCTTTATGTATGCTGGCAGTAAAGGACGGTATAGCCGTTAAGGGCGTAAAGTGCTGGGTGTTTACAGTACTGGAGGTAGGGTTTTGTGAAGCTTGCCCTTCTACGTAGGTATCGTCGTCATGCTTATTTTTACACTCAAGCGGCCTTTCTGTGTAGCGGATAGAAGGGCAGGGCTGGCAGGTAGTGTAACAAAGCAAATCACATACTACCCCGTACTAAGTTACATCATTGTTCGGGATTTTACACTCTCACCTTTGGTGGATTGATGCCGACTTTGACTCCTTTCATTCAAAGTCTTCCAAAATAACGCACTGCAGGCCACGAAGTGCCATATCTTGTGTTCATTAGGGGCTAGCATGCTACTGTAGCGACATCTAGCGACGCGCCATAGAACGATGACGACATTCCTACATCGCGCTATTAAAGTTTATATAGCGACTAGCAATATATACAACATCCCGACATCAACCGTCGGGCCGTGGGCCGCGGCCTGCCATCCCTTTTCTTGGGAGTAGGAACAAACATCCGCTCCTACACTACCGTCGACAACGATAAATCGGGCCTTTTATCGATATTTTCTTAGAATATGGTATTTAGTGTATGTAATTTATTAAGACTATGACATATTTGTTTCTGTGGTCTTAATCATGATATCAAATCGAGTAATTCTATCTATAATGATGCGCAAATTAGGTTACATAATAGGATAAAATAACAAATATTTATCTTGTCGATGCGACTATTTATCGATGGTTGCATGCTAGCCCTGCTGATCGCGTGGGGCGCGTGATCTGCATGAACGCGCGTGGATGCATTTTCAGTGTACCTACAGATACTTACAGTAATGTTAGAACTCGCATTTACGCACTACGCAATGCGAAATAGGACTTGCCATCTAAAATCGTAGGGATGACAACATGATGTGCCATGACACTTTCCAGCATCATTATAAAAAGCCCAATATATCTTTGGAGTACTAATGATTTCTTTGAATATTATTCTCTAGCCAGGCGTAAGCCAAAGTTATCCTACCACCAAGTGGGTAATAGATACCTTCTCAGATAAATCGCCATAAGCAATAAGATTGTCTTGGGGCGCTAGAACTAATTTTCGCCGACCATGCAAGAGGGTTGGCAAAACATTATGTAAATTATTCACCTATATTATCCGAATTTAATTAAAATTCCAAAAATTTCCAAAAATTTAATAAATTTTGATAATGGTACACATAAACACGAAAGAAGTACTGCGGAAAGAATACTTCATAACTACGTCATGATCTTTCGGCGGTATAGTTTACACTGCCAAAAAATGTACCTATTATCTCTATGGATGGAAGATTCAAATGAGATTGACTAAGAAATTGTTGAGTTTAAGGGCTCTTAATTCTACATAAGAGAGATTTAAAATTGAAAATTTAATGTATGAATGAGCTCATTGAAGTCTTAGATACTATTTCCACCTGTATCACGGAAAGTCAACAAATTTTCTTGACTTTTCAATCCCTTATATATTCAAGATGGCAGTGTCATTTTATTGGCATTATTTACGATTACCTTTTCTTACTCATCAGCTTTATAACGTCTATAAAAAGTATTAATTAAAAGACAGTTATTGCATGTTTGATGATTTTAATGAATCTAGTCTCCATTAAAACTCGTAATTACCTATATGTAGGTATTTGATGCTACCTATAGTACGTCCATATTTGGTACAGACCTACAAGTTGGTTATTTGTCCTCTCTAAGAGCAATGACTGAATTGTAAAAGTTACGCAAAAATAAATGAATTAAGAATAAAAAGATCTTCTGAAAATATAATCTTCTTAAAATAAATACAAAAAGAAAGGACCAAGAAAGTCACTTTGAAGTCAAACTCAGAGCCTTCAAATCCGTTTTTGTGAGAAACTGTTGAGTTTGAATTCCCCCAATTTGACATAAAAGAGACCTATAATATATATTATAAATTATATTAGATTATCTATGAACTATCTAAAAATCGATACTGAACTGAGAAAGATTTTTACAATATAATCGTAGTTTATATTAAGAGAATGCATAATCTCCACTTCCTTTGAAGACGTAGGTTATCAGATTTTCAAAAAAGGCTGAGCTCATAATTTCTTTGTCCGTGTTTAATATTCAGGCAGTGCATGGCAGAGCCATATAGTCCGACAAGTGCGGCCCGCGGCGCTCGAGCGCAGCTGCCGCGCGACTGACGGAGGGATGAACGCTACTCACGGAGTGTTTCTATTTTTGAAATTTTATTCGTATTTAGAATTTTTGTAATTTGTTTTTTATTGATGAATAATTGTGAGCTCTTTTTTAAAATTAGATTTGTTTTTAAATTCATTCGAGATTAGGGATCTAGTAAGTTTGCTATTTTTTCTGGACGGAAACAATAATTTTATATAATTATGAGATAAAAGTTTTGTTGTCTATAAGTTGGTTTATACGTAGTTAATTTTTTTGTTTCAGAGGTTAGTACCTACTTACCTCTGAAAGTCACACAACTTAGCTATATTGTAAGTTAAAATTCTTTTACAAGTTTTTTAACTTATCTAAATTATTTCTAACCGTCAAATCTCGTGGGTGCATAATTATATATTTATTTATACTTTAATGACAAAAACGCACATTACATTGCATGGTTTTTTCACTTACTCTTATTTATTTAAATATTTTGAAATGGATGGTTTTCCGATAAAGCACTTGACGTTAGAAAACTTAAGTGTGCCTACTCCACAGTTAAAAGCGTTGATGTCTTTTATAATAAGAATAGAAGAAACTGAACTTTAAAATATGCTTGCACTTATTTCAGTTTTAGTTTAAATATAAGGTCCAGTTAGAAAGAGCGGTTGCATACACAAAAACTGAAATATATCCAAAAAATCTTAATTCAAAAATAAATCTGAAATCTGGCAGCACCCTGTGCATAGTTATCTGAGCACGCATTACATATGCGTATTCCTATAACAAATGTATCCGTTTAATTATTATTTTGAAAATATCCGTGCCTGCGGCTAGCTGCCGACTCGGCCGGCTAAATCCGGACTTGTAATATACTTATTATGAACCTACCTTCATGGTTCTCTTTTGTCTCTGGCCACAAACAAAAAAAAAGAAAAAGAAAAAAGAATAAGTGATATGTAGCGTCCTGTGTTCAGGTGATATATTATTGTAGGCAGAGCTTTTATAAGGAAATTAATATGGTCCTGCTGTCTGTAATGTTCAAGTAAAATATATTCTTAAATGTATTTTTATCTCAACCAATCATACGTTTTGGATTGAAATGGTTGTTGTTTTTTTACATACGTAGATTACACAGTTTGCAGATTCTTCTGAAAATATCATATTAAATGTAGCGTAAGAAACATTGAAACTATTTTGTGATATTTGAAGAAGCGATTGACATCAAGGAAAAACGGAGTTGTATTTTTTGTCAGTTACTCTGAAATTCTTTATTGCATTTCAGGCCGTCATAATCCTTAGGTATGTGTACAGTATTTCTGATTCAAACTAATTTACCACAATATTTTACCTAATTGTGTAAAATTAAAAATGTAATAAGAAGTATTTTATGTCCAAATTTTTGTAAACACACAACGTAAGCAAAAGATAACAAAGAGTATTAAGTATTTTTTTAAGATTATAATTGTCATAAGAACGCTATCTTTTTGTATGTTTTAGTATTAAAAAGCAATGATGCTGCTCTTTAACGTATTCATTGCGATAAAATAGCCTAATAAAACACCTAGGCAAATAGCTCTTTAATAAGACAACAGCAGAACTATATGGTATCCTAGTATATGCACGTACCCAGACCCGAATTGTGTGCATCACTATAAGCGTCAATTTTCTGTGAGAAATAAGAATCCCTCCTTTGGTTTGGACAGCTATTGGGCAGGATTAGGCAAACCTTAAACACTATAACCTCCTGTGATGTTATGTTTTCCTGGTACTATGAACATATTTTGCAAGATTTTGAAGGTACATATTAAAAAAAAAACGTTTTTTTGTCTATTGCTATTTTTGAACACGTGAAAAATTCACAACTATTTTGGTAGGTTTTCATAATACAGATTGTTTAATTCGAGAGTTCATTTTATTCAATTATCTCTTTAATCAACCATTAATAATTAGGAATAAATAAAATTTTCATTCGGACTCCATGAAATGACGAGTTATGGAAAATGACGAATTAAAGATTTTGTTGCCATTGGCGAATAAGGAAACTGAGGAGTTAGGGAAAATGACGAATTAGGGAAAATGATCAGTGATAACACAAATCCCAAACCCAAGCCTAATTAACAAAG
Source organism: Stenoptilia bipunctidactyla (assembly GCA_944452665.1). Classification (NCBI taxonomy): domain Eukaryota; kingdom Metazoa; phylum Arthropoda; class Insecta; order Lepidoptera; family Pterophoridae; genus Stenoptilia; species Stenoptilia bipunctidactyla. The sequence continues at coordinate 16,887,167 of OX101741.1, forward strand.
TTCTTTACCTAAACTAACTTGATTGAGACACAACGGTAAACCACGCAAAAATACTCGTAAATAAAATACGTTTTTATCTAGATTTATTCGCATTTATATGTATTATATTGTCGTTCAAGTAACACTTATCAAAAAATACTTGCACATTTTCCTACTTAAACATCCATAGAAAGCGAAATTTCACCTCCAAGAATAATCAACAAAATGAAGTCCATACAAAACTCTATTACAACAAAAGTAAATCCTATCCCAATGGACTAAGGGCGATATTTGGTTTGTGTTATTTCGCTTATTGAGCAGCTATCTGTACAATGAGAGCGAAAGGGTTGTTTAACCCTTTAACAAGTTGTAGAGTTACAAAAATATAGAGTTAAATAAAACCTCTTTTTAACCGGATTTATCGCGTATATTAACATTTTAAATTTTGACTCGACGTTTCGGTGTCTTTGCAGACCCCGTGGTCACGAGCGACTGAGGTGTCAAGCGTCGGATTGATAGGTTGAAAAAGTTATACATCATCATCTCCATCTGTTTCTCAGTCTTCGAGCGTAGCGTTCTGGATTGACACAAAAGGAGCTGACAGTATCTTGAGTTTCAGGTCGTGCAGCTTGCTGGATGTTAGATTTAATGTTTTTCAGGATAGGGTCCCATGTCGGTGATAGTTTCCAACCATCTTCTCTATTGAAATTAGGGTGTTTTTTATTTTAAATCGCTTATTCAAATATAGAGCTGCATTTTTAAACTAAACCTCTTCTTGACCTCTAATTTCTAAACTTGACCTCAATCTCATCTGATGCTAAGTGAAAATGAGGTCGCAGAGCACTCGGGTTTAGCAAGGATCTGGCTCTTCTTAAAGTATTGCCGGAACACATCACCGCAGGAGCGATCTTATTTGGCGGCTGATTTTAATTTTTATTTTGACAGCGACGAGACTCTAGCGAATCGAGATGAAAGTGAAACAATTCTTCGGCATACGTTCCTTTACGATAGTCTTTGAATCGCAATAAATTTTGGAAGGTTCTCTGTACTTGCTCAAGCCTTTGTATACAAATAGCATATTGTGAGTTCCAGATAGAACTTCCATATTCCAATATACTTCGTACATATATCATATAAAGTATTTTAATACAATCTATTTTCCGAAATGGTTTACTAGCTCGCTTGATAAAACCAAGGAGTTCGTATGTTTTATTTATAATGATATCTATGTGTTAGTCAAAAACTAATTTAGCGTCAAGAGTAACACCTAAATCGCGAACCACATCAACCTTATTTATAATATATTTATCAAATTTGTACAGGAATTGAATAGGTTTGTTCTTTCTAGTAAATGAAATATACATAAATTTACCAACGTTAATTGATATTCTATTTGTCGCGTAATAATCTAATAATATATTTATCTACTCTCATATCATAATGTTCAAAATATAAAACTCAGAACGAATTTATATTGACATACTTTTTAAAATAGTATAATGAAATGAAATTAAAAAATTAAATTATAACACACTACCTCGAACAATACAATGTTATAATAATTTTTTTTTTCATTTCGATACAGATAACAGACCATAGATTTCATATTTTTATCTGTGTCCTGCGAGCGCCGCGCTACGTTACATTCTGTGGCCGCGCGGCCCGTTTTGGCGCATGCGCGATAATGGCGGGAATAAATATCTTCAGTGTATGAGATTAAATAAAGTAGTGTATGAAACTGCACATAACTAGGTATTATGTGACAGTTTCATAAACTACTATTAAGTCATCCTGTAGTTTCTTATTAATATTCTTATATTATTATAAGCGTCGTATTCAAACGAGTGACTGTTAGATAAAATTTTGTGTGACATAAGTACTATTTTAACTAACTGAACAAAATATATATTTTTAGACTAAATTGTAAATGAGATTATCTGAAATAAAGCGATACTCAAAGATAACACCACATTATTTTTATTTCAAATCCGTTATATAGCGTTCAGCTCTCCAAAGTTGGTAGCTCTACACGATGCTGGGGTTGCCAGGCGATCGATAGTCTGCGAGTTAAATAACCGTAACTTGTTAATTCTGGCTGTGAGGAAAGTATTCAGTGTTGCTATCAATGGACGTGTAAATGGCAGCTCACAATGGAGAGACTCTTGAAAATATACTAATAGAACGAAATAATAGACGTATTTTAATGATTAGTAACCTAAAATAAAAAAGTTTTTATCGGAATTTATCTTAAGTACCTAAGTATGTATGTAAGTACGGTCAGCATCAAAAGTTGATGAACACATTGAAACAAAGTCACTATTCACCATATTGCTCAAAAATAACCACTAATATTAATGTTTTATTATTACAACTATACATAGAAGATAGTCATTATTCATTATTTAGGCACAACATTGTGAATAGCGACTTTGAACATGTCAATGTGTTCATCACCTTTTGATGCTGACTGTACATATTTGGATGGCTTCTGTGGTACAGTGGTCTAAGATGCTACTACGCAAATCATGAGGTCGCGGGTTCAATTCCCGCATGAAACAAAAAAAATGCTCCAGCAGGGCTAGCATGCAACCATCGATAAATAGTCGAATCGACAAGATATATATTATATTGTTATTTTATCCTATTATGTATGCTAATATGCGCATCATAATAGGTAGAATTACTCGATTTGATACCATGATTAAGACCACAGAACTAAATATGTCATAATATTAATAAACCAGCTGTTGCGCGCGGTTTTACCCGCGCAATTTCGATTCCCGCGGGATTTTCGGGATAAAAAGCCTATACGGATTCGGAAGAATCCCTCTAAGTAATGGTAAAAGAAATTTTGAAATCGGTCCAGTAGTTTTTGAGCCTGTTCAATACAAATATACAAAGGTTTCCTCTTTATAATATTAGTATAGATTACATACCCTAAATAGCATATTCTAAGAAAATATCGATAAAAGGCCCGATTTATCGTTGTCGACGGTAGCATGCTAGCCCCTGTCTGGGTGTTTATCTATATATTCTAGATCCCCGCTAGTCTGCTACAACCCATCACCCATCTTCCTGTATGGAGTAGAAACTTTTACCGCGCAATTTTGAATCTGCGGGAATTTCAGGATAAAAAGTAGCCTGTGTGCTATTCCAGGCTATACACTATCACTATGCCAAATTTCATCCAAATGCGTTAAGCCGTTCTCCCGTGATTGAGAAACAAACATCCAAACAACCAAACTTTCACATTTATAATATTAGTAAGATACCTTACAATTGGAAGGCGCTGGACATATAGGTACAGAAGCCAGAAGATTAAGCGTTATTACCTGTCAAATTTCGACAACCAATTTTAACTTAATGTCGAGAGCATAGAGTTCAGATTCAAGTAAAATTTTTTGACAGATTTGTAACGCTTGATGTGCTGCCTTCTGTACACCAATAGGTAATGCCTCCGAGGAGCGTTGGTCAAGTGAGAGCTCCTGGCTTAAAGTCTCAGCTGGGCTAGTTTGAATAAGGAAATAAAAGATAAATGAGGCTGAGTTTAGATACCTACACATGAATACCAGCTTTAAGTAGCATGCTCGATAAGACTGTCATGTGTTTTGTTTAAAGACTTTATTTTTGCCGATGAATTCTACTTTTGGCGTCAAAGAACAACAATTTATGCTTAGTCATTACTTGATAAAACACAGTAATATTAGTATGACTTCCTTACGAGATAGGTTATCAAATACAAAAATATTTTATTTTTAAATACAACAGGTAGAGTTTGAGAGCATGTAAAAAAAACTTTCCGCCTAAGTGCATAGTGTAACTGTATCGAACAGATCGGAATCGGTAAACCGACGATACAAACCCAATTGTTTTAATAATAGTTAAACATGAAATCCTACAGCTTAATTCTATGAGTAATTACGAACTACTTACCAACCTGGAGTGGTGCACATTGCGGGCAACGTGGTAGGTGTGTCTGTCTGTATGTATAGGGATAAGGGGTCCCCTTGGGAGGAAATTAAAGTCAACCTAAACTAAATAATTACAAGGCTCATTAAAATTGAAAAGGGAAAGAGAAATATTTGTAAAGGTATCACCTGAACTCCACGTGTCACAACCGGATATCACTTATACAATATAATGCACTCGGCGTTACTTAATTACGCCACGAAATAGTTTCTTCGATTATTATGAACAATGCGCGCAACCAAATCTTCGCATATAAACTAAACCGCGGGCGCGATTATAACTTTAAACTTTGCAAGGGACTAACACTTGCGTACCACTCAAACTCTCAAAGCAACCTATCTTCCACACACGAACGATGACGGCTCGGCCGCTCTCAATATTTTTAGGTTACGGTAGGATTATCACAAAATAATTTTTAATATATTTTTCTACCCGCAGATTTCAACTTAGGCTTGCGATCTATTCCGAACAATCCCCCGCCCCAGGCAGGCGTTACCTGACTGAGCCTAAACAACCAGAGAATCAGGAATAGATAGCCTAAACTTATGACACAGGGAGTCGCGACAAACTTGCGACAGCTCTTTTGAGAATAGAGCTTCCCACTAAAACCTCTGCGACACGCGGAGTTCCATCAGCACCTAGGAATAGCCTCAAAATTCGACCACGTCTCCAAGACAGTGGGGGCATATTCATCTCCTTAACTAGGACGAGGTCACCAACCTTAGGTGGGTCAACCTTATCCGACCAACGAACACGCTGCTGCAACAAGTGAAGATATTCCACATTGAACCTCTTCCAAAAGCTCTGCGAGAGCTGTTGCAGCAGTTCAAAACGTGAAAGGCGATTAACTGGAATATCCTCAAATGGATATTCTGGAAGAGCTGCCAAAGGACCTCCAATCAAAAAATGACCTGGAGTTAAAACTTCCAAATCATTTGGATCCGAAGAGATAGGGCAAAGCGGCCGTGAGTTAAGAACAGCTTCGATTTTACAAAAAACCGTTGCTAATTCTTCAAAGGTAAGAACTGTTTCTCCAATAACCCTTCGAAGATGGGTCTTAGCCACCTTAACAACTGCTTCAAAAATACCGCCCCAAGAAGGGTAAGCAGGAGGACTAAATTGCCACTTAATACCCCGACGCGACAAAGAAGTTTCAATTAAAACTTGATTCTCATCTAAAAACTTATAAATTTCTGAGAAGTGACGATCACATCCCTTAAAGTTTGTCCCGCAGTCGGACCGAATTAAACTTGGTAAACCACGACGACTGACGAATCGAGACAAACAAGCAACAAAGGCTTCAGTACTAAGAGCTGAAACTACTTCCAAATGTACTGCCTTAGTCACAAGACAAACAAAAACGCACAGGTAGGCCTTAACTACCTTGGCATTCCGCAACGATGAAACCTTAATGGAAAATGGACCTGCAAAATCTGTGCCAACACCAGAGAAGGGCCTAGCAGGCACGATTCTATCTGGGGGCAAATCTCCCATTTGAGGTTGTACAATAGTCGCTCTAAGTTTATAACACTGAATACAACGAAAAATTACATTCCTAATGGCTCTCCTGGCCGATAAAATCCAATATTCTCGATGAAGAATCGCTAGAAGACTATTCAATCCGGCATGACAATTTTTCTTATGTCTGTCAGTTATTAGCAACGTAACTAAAGGACTCTCCTTAGGTAAAAGTAGGGGATGTCGAGCTTCATATGGCAAATTAGAATAACGCAGCCTTCCTCCTACTCGCAACAAACCGTCGTTAGCAATAAAGGGGTTCAAACGTGCAATAGCACCCTTTAATTTACGTCCTTCTGTCAGACCCTTCAAAACTGTCTCAAAATGAGCGACCTGAACCTGCCGTACCCAAAACAGTAGCGATTCCTCTCTTTCCTTGGGAGACAACACAAGAGAAGACAATCTATTAAACTTATTCCTTAAATTATGAACAAATCTCTTGATCCAACCTGTTACACCTATCAGTTTATCAAGAGAGCTAAATCGATTTAGCAACCAATCCGGTTCTAAAGCAGGATCCCTTTCAACAGCTAGAACCTTCAAACCAGGAAGAGGGTCAACAGTTTCAACTAATTTCTGAGGCCAACAATCCTCTGACTGGAACAGCCACTCTGGGCCCCACCACAAATTATGATTTAACAAAACGGGAGCCTCGCAGCCACGTGACGCACAGTCTGCAGGATTTATTTCTCCCGGCACATGTCTCCATTCTAACGCTGCTTTTGACTGCTGGATTTGAGAAACTCGATTTGCGACAAATACTTCCAAGGCATAGACAGAAGTCTGTAACCAAGACAAAACAATCTGGCTGTCTGTCCACGCAAATACATTCTTAATGTCGACCTTCTGACCCAAGGTTTCTACCAAGTGATTTAGGAGGCGAGTCAAGAGAGCAGCTCCTGACAACTCTAATTTTGGTATGGTCAAACGCGTCCTAACCGGTGCAACCTTGCTCTTTGCCATAACAAGCTGGACTGACACATAAACTGCCGCTGCATAACCGCATTCAGAGGCGTCACAAAATCCATGAAGATCAACCTTACATTTACCCTCTGGTAAAAAAGATCTTCTGATTTTAACGAATTGGATGTCAGAAAGTGATGTTACAAACCTAACCCAAGCACACAACAAGTCACCAATTAAAGGTGCGTCCCATGACAATCCTTCCAACCAAAGCTTTTGCAGAAAGCACTTTGCCCAAAATACGACTGGAGTCAACCACCCATTGGGATCGAATATCCTTGCCACAGTCGAAAGTACTAAACGCTTTGTCCATGTTTGCATTATGTCTAAATCTTGAACCTTAAATGTGAAGACATCAGGTATTGGTTGATACTGAACGCCCAGCACTGCGACGGCGTCAGGATTGTCCACGTTCTCGAAGATATAAGGATCCTGCTGATGCTCCTCAGGCAGACCAGCAAGAACAGCTTCTGAGTTAGACAGCCACTTTCTTAATTCGTAGCCACCTGCCTCCATAATTCCTATCAGCTCATCACGTAGCACCAGCGCCTCTTCCTCAGTGGCAGCACCTGAACAAATATCATCGACAAATATGTCAGTGCTCAAAACAGCAGCGGCTCTAGGAAATCGCACTCGTTCACGATCTGCCAACTCTAATAGAGCACGCATTGCAATAAAAGGATTGGACCTAAGTCCATAAGTATTAGTATTTAACTCAAAAACCGTAATTTGACTGTTTTCGTTCTCACGCCAGAGGATCAGCTGATATTGGCGATCAGCTGGATGAATTATCGTAGAACGAAACATCATCTTAATATCTGTAACAAAGACGACTTTATGCCGGCGGAAGTTTGTCAGGATCTCACCTATGTCACGATGAAGTTTTGGACCCGAATGTAAGCACTGATTGAGAGAAACTCCGTTAGACGTGGGCGCGGAGCCATCAAAAACTACTCTAATTTTTCCAGCCTTAAACACCGCATGGTGTGGAATGAAATAGTGCTCCTGCCTACGCCAATCAAAATTGGAAACGGACATGTGTCCCAATTCCAAATACTCTCGCATAAACTGAATGTACTTTTCACGATATACCGAATCCCGTCTCATGCGTCTCTCCACGGAAGCTAACCTCTTCTCAGCTAACATTCTGGAATGACCAAGAGGGGGCCTAGATGGCAGGAAAGGTAGCCTCGTGACAAACTGACCCGAACAGAGCCGACCTGTATTGTTCTGGAAGAAAGACTCACATTCCAGATGCTCTGGGTTGTCACGAGAAGCTGTAGGGGGCTCTTCCACTTCCCAAAAGCGCTGAACAGCTTCAGCGAGGGAGATTCCTACTTGCAAGTCACCATCCTTGCCGTGAAGAGACTTAGCTGAAAATACAGGGCCCATAACGACACTACCAAGGTCGGTTGAAACTGCTACTAACCCTCCAGGTTGCAGAAGTGTGCTGCTTCCCAATTGCAGCACTCCTAAAACATCTGCACCGAGCAGAAGATTAACAGGACCTGGAACATGAAAGTTTGGATCAGCCAATCTAAACCCAGATGCTAACCGAACAACATCCGCTGGCAATGTAATAAGAGGATGTCTGCCCATAACATTTTCCAAAACAATCGCAGAAATTGTAATACAAGTTCTTGAGCCATGAAGCAGAGAAAAGGAGAGTGAGACTTGACCCACTAAACCAGACACCTTGACTCCACCTACTCCTCGAATGGCTCCCGCTGCAGAAGTTACCTTTAGCCGCAGTCTTTCTACCAGCCACCTGGATGCTATACTCCCCTGTGCACCCGAATCCAAAATCGCACGCGTGGTTACCTGCTCGCCCGATGGGGAACCGACGCAGACCTGTGCAGTGGGCAACAACACAGTTAACGCAGAAGGGGGAGTTGCAGGTGGGGGGTGTGGATGTGCGAGTCAATTACGTTTGGGGTTATAACTAGGTGTTTGTGCAGTGGAACAACCTCGCTGGGCAACCTGATTCCATTGCTGAATTGATGGGTGCCCACCGGTGGGCGAATACATCCGATTTGCATTGTTATACTGATGACCTAGCCGAGGCCAATCTGTGAAGTGAAGTGGCATACCACAAACATGATGGTGTTCCCTAGCAGCATCGAGGCCCACACGGGGTGGTGCACGGCTACCCCCGCCCGTGAAGGGTCGCGGTTGACCATTGGAGTTACGAACAGATACTCTCTTCTTACTACTACGAGAACCAGAACTACCAATTTGAGGTCCAACCTGCATGGCACCAGCCCACTGACTGTCAGCTTCATCCTGATTCTGCTGCGTAACGGCCTGCTGGTTTGGATCAGCTGGCACAGGCGCACCGTTACGGTTACCACAAAGCAGAAGATGATGATTACCACCGCACTGCCTGCAAGGTCGAGCAGAATTGCATTGAGATGCAAGATGGTCGCCGAGGCAACTATAGCACCACCTACGCTGGCGAGCTATGTTGCGACGCGCCTGCCACCGTAGTTCCTTAAACTTAAAACATGAATTTACCCCGTGGCCTGAATCCCTACAGTATGAGCACCGCCCGCGCGGCTGCTGCCCTGCGGCGACGTGGTACACGCGCGGCTCGCGGCGGCGCTCCGCGCGCGGCGGCGCGGCCCCCTGCCCAGCTCTAGAACCGACGACGTCGCATGCTCCAGGCGGCGGAATATTATCTGCACGACGACACTCATCCTCTAAAAATGACACTAAATTTTCAAATGACGGAAGATGAGAGGCAGAGTCTCCACCGTACTCCTGCTCGAACCTATTGCGCAGTTCGTGAGGCAGTTTAGCTAAAACAATATGCAATAATATAAAAGACCAACTATCGACGGGTAAATTTAATCCCTTTAATCCATTAACTGCAACCAAAACCGGGTTAAGAAGCCTAGTCCGCAGTGCCTGAGGTGCGGGGTTTCGAGGGAGACCTAAAATTACCGACACATGATTATCCGCTAATCTTCTAATATTCTGGTACCGACGCATTAGTAAGTCCCTTGCAATCTCATAATTGCTATCAACAAGATCCAGATGCTGCACCAGTCCCTTCGCTTCACCTGTAAGTGATGCCATCAAATAAGCCAGCTTCTGAGCCGGAGCTAAATCTCTCCGCGAGTGAACCAAACTATCATATAAATTATTATATGCAATCCACTGACCTAAGTCACCACTAAAATGAGGTAAATCTAACTTAGGCAGTCTGCCGATTAATTCAGGTGAAGTAACTAAGTCCGACTTTAACTGATTCTGCCCTAAAGAACTCATCTTCAGAATACCTACAGCCTGTCGGATCTGGTCAGCTAAATCCTCGGCCTGGTCAATGTCCAAACTAATCTTTTCCATAACCTCCGGTTCAAGACTCAATTCAAGTAAGGCCTGATACGCATCATATAAATCCAATAATTTATTTTCCAAAGAATCATAACGCGATAATAAAGCTTGATCCCGATCCTTCCGAGAAATATTTAAAACGGCCGAACCAAGCCAACGCAATACAGCGGCTATACGAGCTGTATATTTACTAGCCATATTCAAATTCTTTAAATAAATTTATTTGAACGCACTGAATAAACCCCAAAATAAAAACTTGGCACTTAAATAAAAGCCAAAACCGTATTAATGTACACGTATGTAAATTAAGTCACACGAAAATAAACCAATTCGTTCGCTTAACAAAAATATTAATTTCCAAAATTATATTTTAAACCAAAATAAATGCTAATCTGAAAACAGCCTTAACGCTATTACAAAGTAACCTAAATATCGGATCAGCCGAATAAAACCTTACCGTAGGTTTCTTTATATTTAATACGCATTAATTAAACTAATCTTAAAACGTATTTAGTACGTACTTAAGAACAAAGAAATAGGTACGTAAATATCTATTATGAAAAAACACAATTTCAATTTCGAATATGAAAGACACAAACTAATTTACGTACAGAAATTTATCAAAACTATTTTCATACAATTAAGACAAACTAACAATGTGCACCAGTAGAATTATCTAGAATGAAGCTATAGGACGATAACTATTATTAACCTCTAACCGATATTCTATCGAGGAAAAAACCACGCTCTGCTACCAAATTTTGTATCGAACAGATCGGAATCGGTAAACCGACGATACAAACCCAATTGTTTTAATAATAGTTAAACATGAAATCCTACAGCTTAATTCTATGAGTAATTACGAACTACTTACCAACCTGGAGTGGTGCACATTGCGGGCAACGTGGTAGGTGTGTCTGTCTGTATGTATAGGGATAAGGGGTCCCCTTGGGAGGAAATTAAAGTCAACCTAAACTAAATAATTACAAGGCTCATTAAAATTGAAAAGGGAAAGAGAAATATTTGTAAAGGTATCACCTGAACTCCACGTGTCACAACCGGATATCACTTATACAATATAATGCACTCGGCGTTACTTAATTACGCCACGAAATAGTTTCTTCGATTATTATGAACAATGCGCGCAACCAAATCTTCGCATATAAACTAAACCGCGGGCGCGATTATAACTTTAAACTTTGCAAGGGACTAACACTTGCGTACCACTCAAACTCTCAAAGCAACCTATCTTCCACACACGAACGATGACGGCTCGGCCGCTCTCAATATTTTTAGGTTACGGTAGGATTATCACAAAATAATTTTTAATATATTTTTCTACCCGCAGATTTCAACTTAGGCTTGCGATCTATTCCGAACAGTAACCTAATATTAGGCAATGCAATGCACTAAGAAATATATCTCCTTTTACCGTAACGTAAACAAAAGAAAAAAACATAGAATCATTTTAGTTGAATATCCCCTTACTAGTTTTTTTTCAATTACACCTCGAAAGGCAAAGTATTCATTCATCGAGCTTCAGTAATCAAATGTCATGGCTTGTGCACTGACAGATGAGATCTCGACCTAACGAAGTGAAGAACGAATTACACTGGAGCCGGGAGGGTGGCAGCACTAGTCTGTTTGTAAAGTTGGCGCGCAATTTATTTTGTTATGTTGGTTGTTTGGAATAGTTGTTACCGGGCAAAATGCTTTTTGCAAAATGGTTTTTGAAAATAGAGCACTTTGCTTTGAAAATTTAAATAAGGAAGTTTGAGTGTTTGGAAACAGCTTTTTAATGTCCAATTTGTGTTTGTAACCTGTATTTAGCAAAATATTCTTTACTTATTACTTACAGAAACAATTTATTTCTGTACCGATGCTAAGTTTAAATTAAAAAGCTTACAATTAAATACCTACTTCATAAATAATATTCATAATAGTTGTCTGACTTGTGGTGTATTGTATTGTAGGTGTTAACATGAAATGCGTAATTCACAGACATTCAAACGAACTCTGTATTCAGTTTACAGCTAGGCTTTACGTCTCAATGATTGTGTTAATATCTTGAATTTATAATACATATGTACTATTTATATTCTCGAATAATTAATATAGATGTTAAATTAAAAAGAGATAATAAAGCATATTTTCGTTTAACACACTCCTTTTGACAATTCAAAAAATTTTATAAGAAAAATTTCCCGCTTCATTCATTTTAAATTAAGAATCTACTTAATTTAAAATGAATAAAATTTTAATTAGGTATGTCACTGGCCATGTTAAGAATAAACTACGGAGTTAATTATAAGTCAAAGTTGAAATCGAACCTATTAAGTCAATGGCAAGCACGATAAAAAAAATAGTGCCAAAATTAAAAGAAATATCTTAACGATCGTGGAAGTGATTTGAATTTAGAATTTCATCGCTTATGATTTATTAACTTAGTATTAACTTTAATACTAAGTCAGTCAGTAGCCCTACAAACCTTAGGCAGGCGCTCATTACCGCGTAACCCATAAATTACAAAAACTAAATGCCGTGAATTAGGCAAATTGAAATGTTCACAGTTGTCGCCCCTCGCCACGCTCGCTTAGCCACGACGACGCCATGATTGTATCAGTAAACATGGTGATTTCAAATGTTTTATTAGCATTTTAAGTACCTCTTCAGTGTAAATTATTGCTAGTAGATATTTAAGAGTCTTTATGTGAATATAAAATATAGTCTTTAAGGAAAAGCCTGTTTTCATCCTGCTGTGTTTGCATGACTTAGCGTAGGTGTGCAATTAAGCAGCTACCAAAAATAATCGACTTTATCGATATATCCTATAGGTGAAATAAACAAAAACGGGAATTTAGTAATATAATTAAAATGTTTTAAATTTCATCCTTTATTGCGATAAACAATGAATCTGTACCGTATGGCCCAAAAAGCTTAGTATGGGAAGTTTTCATTTTAAGATAAAAAAATAAGTAAGTTACTACTTAGTTTTTTTTTTTTGTGAATATAATAAAATTAATATTTTATTCATTTTAGATGGCGCTCATGCTAATTCATTATGTCCAAAATTGTAAAAGAAAATACATGATAGTGACACTTGTCTCCTTAAAGTTGACAAAACCCTTGAATACCTACTACGCAAAACTACACCATGTACCTACATATTCTCCCCTTTAAAAAAAATGACTTTGAAAACTCCTCATTCCATAGTTTTCCTTACTTTTAATAACTGCTGCAATGCATTCTTAAAAAGCACAACCAGCCAGTCTTACAAACAACCTATCACACTACCAAGGAGGGTGTCCAAAGGAGTTCTTATATCATTATCCCTGGTGAGTTTCCTTAACAGCTTATTTCCCGCACTTTTGGTCCATTTCCGCCAATGAAGCGAGTTCCGGCAGGTGGCGACACTATCTACTTAGAGATCCCCTGGTAAATGTTATTTGGGCCTACGCTGACCGAATAAAGGACGCGTTCAGAGGTAAAATGCTTTTAAAATTGTGAAGAGATCGAAATAAACGTTGTTACTTGCAGTATACCCGTTTTGACTATGACGTGATTTTTTTAATACTTTACCTACACTGTATGATTTTAATATATCTAGATTTGTTTTAAATTAAGACTGCGTAGAAAGGAGTTTTGGTTAGTTAGTATATAGACAAGGTATTAAAATTAAGATGCTTTAGAAGTAATGGCAGGTGTTTAAAGAAGAGCCATTTCTTTCCTGTGCCATAGAGTGCTGCAACTTCGACATCATTGTCATTCTACATTAGGTAAGGTTATCCTCAAAATGTATGCTTTGGCTGGTAAAATTTGTGACTTGGACAGTGCAAACAACTTAAACATGCCAGTTAGTTGTCCCCTTAAATTTTCCTACTTTCACTAGGTATGTAATAGTTAGAGCATTTCATTAGAACGGTTTTGGTTTTTTTTATATATCAAGGTTTTTGTATAACTATTAGTTGAAATATTAAGAATATTGCATTCTTATTAATTAGAAGAAGAATTAAGAATCAAGAATTAAAAAAAGAAGAACTAATTTTTATTTGCGATTTACAAATGAGGTTGACTTGCTAATTCAGCTTACGTTTAACCTAGGTAAAACATGCCAGTCCAGCCCTTAACCATAACTTTATAGAAATTAAAAAGAAAACATCTTCGCTTATAAGTACCTACCAACTTTTAGAAAAAAAATCCTATAAAAAGACAAAGTTGCTAGATCCTGTAGGATAACATACCGAGCCAGAGTTTGTTGGAACAACTGCGTTGTGTGGGGAGGGGGGGCTTCTGGTAACAAGGCTGTGGGACTGTGTCTTGTGGATACGACGTTGAGTTTGTTAGATAATTAAATTCGAAATTGTGAAGGTAGTGTTTTAATTACAAGAAAGAAAGAGAGAATCACATTTGATTCACAATTATGACATTATTATCATTCAACATTATTCCGCCGAGTAATACATTTTTACTCGACGTTTCGGTGTCTTTAACTACAGACTTTATTGTTGTTTATTATTAATTAACTAAACATCTATCTAAAATTTAAAAGAACGATATTTGAAGAAGTAAAACTGGTTAAAAAAAGGAATGTCCACAAAAATTTAAAAAGCTATACACTTTGGGATTAAGTACATCATTTGGGCTCAAATGATTGGAAATGATCCTTCCTCATCATCATCATCATCATCATCACAACTCTTTGTAATGAGCCCACTGCAGGGCATGAGTCTCTCCCCTGGGTGACGAGGAGGTTTAGGCCATAATCCACCAAGCTGGCCCAGTGCTGGGTGGTGGATGCCAGAATTTTCAGGGCGCCGAAATGGCTTCTGACAAACCCTAACGACCACTGTATACAAGTATACAGCACCCGGGACCGACTGCTTAACGTGCCCTCCGAAGCACGGAAGTCGTCGTGAGAAATGAATGGTCGGCGCGGCGGTCACCCATCCAAGTACCGACCGCGCCGAACGTTGCTTAATCTGTGATATCGTATGATAAACACAGTAACCACGGCGCCGCAACGACTTCTATCCTTCCTACGGCACCTTAAAAGATTCCGGTCTAATTGCCAATAACCACGTATAACTTAAAATAGCTGTATACTTACAATAATTAATAAGAACATTACCAAAAAACAGGTGTTTTTCAGTAAAAGCTATTTTACTGCCATTGCGTAATAAAAATTAAATGTAAAAATGTGGTTTTCCGTTTTGACACAAACTATATTATTAACAGTAGGTACTTAGTACCTCATTACCACTATCCATGATTAATGGTTAAAAAGTGTATTTTAAATGAAAAGCCTATTTGAAGGTGTAGGTCTTATTGTCAAATGCAGCATTTGTATGCACAATTGTTTTGATATTTTCAAAATCTTTTTCTGTAATTACTACCCCAGCCTCCAAACCGGCAAAGCTGAAAATCAGCGCACAATATCCATCGGCTGTAGCATATGCTGAGCTGTTGCCGTTTCGACCAATTTTACTATGTTACTTTACCTTAAGTTCTTTTTGATTTTACTATTGTTTTAATTGTCGAATAAACTATTTCTTTATTTCTTTCTTTCTTTCGTTCTTATAATGAAACACATACAATGCCTCCTAGGTACTTCTATTTCGGCTACTGAAGCGAAGCAAGAGTAACAGCTATCAATTTCAAATAAGGAAGAAGAAAAAGAATATCCACACTAAAAAATCCTACAAAACTTTTCCGCCAAAAAACATAAAGATGCGAACCGAAGAAATTTACCAAGAAAAATAATTACAGCCGCGTCCACCCCCGCACACAGGGTGCCGAGTTTTACAACTCCCATTTCTTTGAGAACTCCAGTTTGTTAAATAATTACGTTGTATTTTTTTTCCGAAAACATTGTAATGAGATAAGGCTTGCGATATTTTTTCTATTATTTTTCTTCATTAAATTCCTTTTGTTCTTGGAAATTAAATGTTTTCTTTGTATTGTTACAATTGGTTTTGTCTTTGTTTCGGATCATTGCGAGGCAGTGATTTTTTTATTATGATCTTTATGATATTCTTATTAACTTGAGAATTGTAGAATTACGACGTTCAGGTTCTAAGGGTTTTTAATTCCTTATACAAAATACGGGTAAGTGTATTTTGTAGCGTCTAATTAAATTTGCTGTTTGCCTAATAAGCTTTGTATGTCAGGTTTAAGTAAGTCTTAATTGGTAAACAATGTTTTTGGAAAAATATGTCTCTTTTAATACGAATATTTAGGTGTACCTTTAAAAATAAGAAAATAATACTAGAACTTGTATCTTTGTTTTTTTTTTGTGGCCGAGCGTTGTGGAGAACCTTCGGGAGGCTTTTGTCCAGCAGTGTCTTCTGGCATCTTCTGGCGTCTTCTGGCAATTAGATAGATCGAATATTATATGAAATGCCTAATGTAGTAAAACATATGAGAAGTAATGTTTACTAAATGCGAGGTACTACGGGGTGCCTACAGATACAAGGTTGTGTTGGAGAGCGAACGCAGAGCGGAGAGGTAAGTAAGTATTCATTTTTTCAAAACACAGTTTTGTTACCAGTCACACCCTGGTGTCTTCTTTTAAGTTTAAAAAAGCCTGTCCCAATATACACCGCGCCCCATAGCTACATGTTCCCACATCTGCTTGAAAACGAATATTATACGAGGTACATACGTGGGTAAGTGTCACGTAGATTTGCATTCTCTCAAGGGGTGAAAATTACACTTTTATTGACTTTTCTCATACTTTGTGTGCATATACGTGCAACTTATAATGCAAATACCTAAACCAAGAAAGCCTTCAGTTTTCTTCCAGTCCAATATACCTAACGACGTTAGAAGCTGCAAAAGTTTTAACAAAATCTGAAAGTAGCTGAATTAAAGTATAATTCAGGTACATATTTATATAGAATATATATACATACATACATACACAACGTCACGCCTGTATCCCTAATGGGGTAGGCAGAACACCAGAGGTTGCAAGACCATCTGATGTCACGTTTGACAAATTTGGAGGTATTATAAAGATGGAGAGAGACTATTGTAGTGACAGGGGGTCAGCCTATCGCACACAAAAACGCCTTTAAAACCTTTAAAGCCTTTAAAACCCTTAACCGACTTTTACAGTATGCCCGGAAAGAGAAGCAGCTGGCACATTCTACGTTTTCCTTTCGCTCCCAGTCCAGCATGGAAGCAATAGAAATATATGTACATTAATAATCTTATCAGTCGAGAGACGTCCACTGCTGGACAAATCCCATGTCTTCGCTCGAACCTGCGCTGCTCAAATCAAGCGTTTAGCGGTGACTGCAACCTGGGTCGCGATCCTGTAACTTTTAACATTTAACATGACCACTTTGGCGATGGGGTAAGCCTACCTGCCTCAGAAGCCAGTGGTTGCGGGTTCGATTCCCACACAGAACCAGAAAAAAGGGTCTGGGCGTTTATCTATACATATATTTATTTTATATTCTAGGTTCCCCCCTGGTTCTCTACATGGTATCTTATAACACAAGCTTTGCTTTCTTTGAGGCCATGTAGATGGTGTGATTGTCTGGATATTTAATTATTATTTTACTATTTATTTATTTATTATTATGTACGGTGACGTGCATGTTGTTTACCGATGGTTCTCCTAGTGACATTGTATTTGCAGAATACTGCCAAAATGTCACATGTTACCATAATGCACCATAATGTGCCAGAAGGTGCATTATGTTACCATGTACTTATTTATTACAGAATCGAGGCATAGATCTTGTGTCCACTACTTTGACCAACCTACTTTGAGTCTCTCGCCTACTTGATCGCCACTCGAGAACTTTCCTTTCCATTGCTATTTCAGCTTCGCAATCCGGCTATGTCGGTAATTTGGGTTCGCCAAAGAATGTCATCATTTCCTATTTGATCTCGTAGGCAAACTTTGAGCAAAGCTCTTCTCATAATATTGTCTTAAGTTTTCGCCATTCATACTACTTGCTAGTTAAATAAAACTCAATAAAAATCACGAGTGACGAGTGACTGGCCACGGTGTCTGCAAAGACACCGAAACGTCGAGTTAAAATGTAAAATATAAATTAAACGCGATAAATGCGGTTAAAAAGTGTTTTATTTAAAGCTCTTCTCATCGCCTATGTCTTATTAAATAATACCTACATACACATACACACACAACTTCACGCCTGTATCCTTTATGGAGAAGACATGTAGTTTACGGTTAGCTACCGATAAAATGCAGTTTTTAATGGTTAAATATCCGACTGCGACAATGAAAAAGGATAAATATTTTCTTTCTTTTTTTGTTAAGTGACTGCAAAAAGGAGGTTATCAATTCCAGCCGTAGGTATGTATGTAATATTTCCAGAATTGCCCAGTTTTCGTATATGTTAGTCTATATCAACGTCTGAACAAATGTACCAAATTTCAAAAGTGTATGTATATTTTTATGTTTGTGTTTGCATATCTCCGGAACTACAAGTCCGATTTAAGTAATACTTTTTTTGTTGTTGTAGGTATTGTTTAACTTAGGGTATACTTCAAGTTGCATCAAAATCCATTCAGTAGTTATTGAGATAAAGAATTTCAACCGACTTTCCAATCCAAGCTGGCAACATCGGGCAACTTGCGACACAAATTTCAATCCAGTGACATCTAGCGGTGGTATTTAACGGTAACAAGCATATAATGCAGTTAATTAAGTGTAAATAACGAAAAATGCATATTTAACCGCTTGGTTCGAGGCTATAACTGCGTCTGATTAAATAATGATTTTTTAGGCTCACTAAAGTCTATTAAACATCACGATAAATGACCTACAAGCCGAGTAATCACAGTTTTTGTGGACGAAGTCACTGAAAATATTGATTTTAAAAGACTTAGGCAACTGTAAAGATACCTAACAACTTAAAACCTAACTACACTCGAGCGGAGCCATGACCTTAAGCTAGATGTAATACACAAAATCAAAATAATATTCATACTTAAATTGATCAATTATTACGCTTCTTTCAAATTATAAAATCAGTAATATTTTTACCTTTCCAAGCGACTGTACAACATAAAAAATATAAAAACAAACGAAAACGCATCTTGTCTTCTTACATAAACTTTACGTAATTTAAGTAAGTACAAAGATTACGAAACCCGGAACGCAGAGAGAACTTCCAATCTTTATAAGACCCCACATCTCTACATCCCTACACAAAATACTGTTTTATCTCGTACAATAAAGTATAAAGATTTTTCATTTACGTATACAAAATTCCCATGATACAAAAATAGTCTTTAGTCCCATTCAAATGAGGTTTAATTTCGGTTGCAGTTGTATAAAGGGTGGCTTTGGGGTGAATGCATGCCCCGCCCTGGGCGATGAAAGACATCACCCGTAGGAATAGCCCCCGGCGCGGGTCGCGACAAAAGGACCTAAGTGACTTAGGTTTTTTTTCGTAATTGAACGGTAACTACACGTAATTTAAAGTTATTCACTAAACGAAAATGATATCGATAAAATAACGGATTCTAGTAAAGTTGGTTGACCAGTTTTATGAAGTTGGTGACCCATCGTTTACGTCGGATATACGTATTTATTTATTTACACTTTATTGTATGCCATTAATAAGTACAAAAAAAAAGGAAATACATGATAACAATTTTGAGATACAATTGGCGGTCTTATCGCTGGAAAGCGATCTCTACCAGACAACCATGGATATAGAAAATTAGTATATATATACGTACGTACAGTCCATCAAAATTTAGCCCAAAATATTATGCAACCTATTTTTTATTAGTGCTACATCATCTTAACCTTTAAGGCCGTAATCCACCAAGGTTGTCCAGTGCTGGTTGGTAGATACCTATTTAGTGTTTTTAGTGGATTGTTAATGTTTAGTCACCATTAAAAACAGTCAAATATATTTGGGCCGCGTTTACCCTAAATCTCACCTAATGGTAACTAAATGAACATGAGGTGAAAGACGAGAGCGCAGGAGTTTTGGAAGTCTCTTCTTTTCTCTTCATAAAAGTCACACAGGTACACATGACCACAAGAGCGGTGATATTTGGCGGCAAATTTTCAGACGGACACTTTCTTCTGCAAACTGGACGGCAGCGACAGCGGCGCGGGCAGCGACGCGGGGAATCTGGGCCGTTCTCGACGCCAGTGGACGTGAGAGCAATTTGTCGTGGTTTCAAACAAACTCAATACTTTCTATCGTGCCCGCACCGCTGTCGCTGCCGTCCAGTTTGCAGCCGAAGGAGTTTATAATAAAATTACAAAATATTTAAGATTAACCCTTCGATAGATTTAAGGATAAGTATAAAGTTTTATTATAAGATATCCGGATGCAAGAAGATTGTAAATTGTTATTGTGTATTTTTAAAAGATGATTGCTGTTGAGTTTCTTGCCGCTTCTTCTCAACAGATCGACTTTCCGAAGTGGTGGTAGATTCAGTTCAATTTGTAAATTGTGACTTATTTCAAATGTATTTAAATACTTACGAAATAAAGATTCTTTTGACTTTGACTTTGACTTTGGAGTCTAACAATCTAGCGGGGGTCACTCGAATAAGTTGTCTTTTTTCGCACCCTTATCCAGGGGTGCTATGTCTATTCTGAGTCGACACTACGAGATAAAACGCCCCTTTTGAATAGATGTCCTGACAGACACGTTTCAGTTTAAGCAAGACACTTTAACTGCTGAATTTTGTTGGCACATTCCAGTCTATAATGGTTAAGCCTTAAGTTTTAATGATGTATTTTTCATTTTACTAAATAAATATGATTTGTTGTCAATTCGTCGTAGCGCCGTGGTTACTGTGTGTATCATACGATATTACAGGTTAAGCAACGTTCGGCGCGGCCGGTACTAGGATGGGTGACCGCCGACCATTCATTTCTCACGACGACTTCCTGCTTCCTGAGGGCACGTTAAGCTGTCGGTCCCGGGTGCTGTATACTTGTATACAGTAGTCGTTAGGGTTTCTCAGAAGCCATTTTAGCACCCTGAAAATTCTGGCATCCACCACCCAGCACTGGGCCAGCTTGGTGGATTATGGCCTATACCTCCTCGTCACCCAGGGGAGAGACTCATGCCCTGCAGTGGGCTCACTACAAAGAGTTGTGATGATGTTGTCAATTTTCCATAGAGAACTGCGATACAATAAAAACTTAAGTAGGTACCTACAGTTCAAATTTGAGTAAATTTTAATAATACGCTGAAGCTTGTTGGAAGTTTATTTTTTTTAAATGCAAGCACCTACCTTATATATCACTCACTAGCTCCATCATAGAATAGATCACTCTTCATTTACCTAAAGCCAATTATCCTAAAGTTTTGTGAGGAATAGTTACTACTTTTTGATTGTTTAAAATTCAGTTCGATCTATAAAACTTTTTAATTGATATAATTTTACTGTAGAAACAGATTTTGGGAATAAGAAACTACTAATCCTAAGCTTACAGGGCTCTGCCCTTTAGGTATTAGGGAGTAGTGAATGCAGTACCTACCTAAAGTCTTTCCCTTTTTTATTCATGTAAGTATATGTACCTTTTGCTTCAATGCTCTGTAATATTTTTACTGTTTTTTGTGTCACTTCTTACTGAAATAAACAATGATTATTGTTTATAGTCACTTACCAACAGGAGAAGTTGAGGTCTAATGCCTGTTTTGAGACCACTATACAGGGTGTCCCGATAACGAAAAACAGAAAAATTCGAAATTTATATCTTTTCTGTAATCTTAATGGGTATTATATACGGTTGGCGGGACACCCTGTATACTACATGTCAAAAGAATATTTAAAATAATAGGCCCTCTTATTTGTTTAAATTACAAAACACAGTTAAAACTGTTAATACAGTTAATAATTTTTAAATTTTTATAAAACGCTTGTTTTAGGTATGAATTATTTTCATTTCGTGAAAAACTCTAGATCGTGTGATTGTCGTACAACAACTATAATGTTTAATTATAGGTAGGTATGTGGATCATGTCATTGGAATCTATATAGGTAATATCCAAATTAATTTGTTAAGAATTAATGTACATTACTGTTTGTGATCACCTTAGGTTTAATAAATTAAAATAAAATGTCTTACACAAAGAAGTAATTTCGACATTAAAAGCCAGTTCTGTTGAGGAAAAAAGCAAAATTACTTATTATTTATAAACTACTTTTGTTCGTAGATTAATTTTTATAATCCAATAAAATGTCGAAAGTAAATTGGATTATTTGAAAGTTTTCAGCTACAGCCCTCTGTGATAACCTCTTCGCCATTTACAGTAGACATAGGGCGGGCTACTGTTCAGCCTGCGGCCTTCCTGACCAATCACAGCGCTCCAAGCTATATCACCATCCCTTTCACCCACATCACACATCCTATCCGGTCATCTTTCTCTCCCCCCCGGCTAAAACTTAAGCATTTACACCTTACAAAACAATCTCAACTGTATCCCTATTATCTATGGTCCACTTTTTCATACGCAACAAAAAGTTGCTTAAGGCGTTTTATTACTGAAAACATGTTTATTTGATATCGAGCGTCAGGCAGACGACGATTTTCAAGTTCAGATTTCCCTTTCATTTAATAATAAACCTTATGTACTTTGGGATAGAATTCACGAGTGTTTGCATTATTTCGAATCCTATTTAGGTGTGCAATGCAGGCATTTCCATTGTTACATTTCAGGGTTGACACAGATGCGAACAAGTTTAGCTTTTAAGTCCAACAGTTAAAGTTAAAACTTCTTTAGTCCGTTTTGGTTGTTAAGCTTTAATATGATTTGTAGGTTTTGGAGCCCGAGGCGAAAGCTATTTGCGATGACAATTTTGCGAGTGAAATGTGCTTTTATTCGAGGTAGTTCTGGGATTAAGGCTCTAAAACGGAATCGCTGTCAGCCGGGGCTTTGTGAGTCGTTGAATTACAGCTATCTCGAGACTTTGAAGTAACGGCGACCGACGACCCGGTGACGTACTAACTGACACTGTACAGTAATGCTTCGGAAACATCGCCAAAGGATATTTGGCAGCACATTTTACGTACTTACCTACCTAGATATGTCGTTGATAAGACGAACTTTAAAGGAGTCCTACCACTATGTGGATTTTTTTTTGTAATGTTTAATCTCAATCTCACCTGATAGTATCTAAATATCGTTGGTATGTAGGTATACCTATTTAAATATATATTTAATATAATAAATATGGAACTACCTATGTAGGTTAAGTAAGTTATATAATTTCTAGTTTTTAATATACCTACCTAATTAAGACTTAGGTAGATAGGTATATAATTAATTAGATAAGATAATAAATATATATAAATTAGAAAAGTACCTACCTAAGTTTTTATTTGTGTAAATCAGGTTAAGTATTTGTTTTGTTTTGGGACTGACTGAAAACCAGCGCTGGTTATTAAGTATGACTACCTACTTACATACCTTATGCCAGCAACATGCTGAGTCTGCTCCCTTTTCCCCACTGTACATAATATTAGGTAAATAGGTATGTTTAAATGTAAAAATAGAAGTTATATGTCCGTGTTGTCTTTGTAGGAAATAAATGTTTTCTTTCATTCTTTCTAAATAAAGATGAGTTCGAAGATGAAAACAGTCCGTGGTTTAGAAGAACTAACTCTTCATAAAAAATTAGGAGTGGTAGAGTTTATATGAAGGGAGGTCGCTAGCCAGTCGGATGCTAACGAAATCCTACCACCAAGCGGGGCCCATTCATACACGGAAAAATGAAAAATGAAAGCGTATAGGTAAGTAAGTCAATCTTTCAATTCAATTTTACGACCACTTTGGCGATGAGGTAAAAATGTCTGCCTCAGACGCCAGTGGTTGCGGGTTCGATTCCCGCACGGAACAAGAAAAGAAAAATTTTCCGTGTCTGGGTGTTTATCTATTTATGTATTTATATCCTAGTTCACTAAATGGTATCCCATAACACAAGCTATGCTTACTTTGGGGCCATGTAGGTAGTTGGTATGATTGTCTGGGGATATTATTTATTTATTTAATCTGCGGCTAATATCATGGCTCCGATGGGAATTTGTTCTAGCAATGTTATATGAAATTTAAACCAGTATGTTGTCATATTTGATCTCATCTTCACTTACCACTGGAAGGTCAAACGTTGGTTTAGTTACAAATACGATCAGCTTAATTTCATTAATAAATAAATAAATAATAAATGAATAAAATCCGCAGACAATTACACCAACTACGTGGCCTTAAAGTAAGCAAAGCTTGTGTTATCAGACACCATGTAGCGAACTAGGGGGAACCTAGAATATAAAATACTTACAGAAATAGATAAACACCGAGACCTGATACATTTTTTTTCTCGTTCCGTGCGGGAATCGAAATCGTGAACGTCTAGCTGACCACAGTGTCTAGACCACTGCACCACGGATACCGCCAAATAACACGTTTCATTTTAGTATGGACGTCTGGCCAGCACCTGTGCCAAAGAAAATAGTTGTGGAATAACATTATGAAAACACTTAAAATCACTTTTAATTAAATTGTTAGTTACTTTTCGTGTACATTAAGAAAAACTACTTGAATCGAAAATGACCACAGGTGACTGACGACGCCATATCTTTACTGACATTCCTATATTTTTGATTTCTGCCTGGACGTAAAATATGATTTCAATAAAAAAACTAGAAAAGCAAACTGAATTCATAAAATATTGTGTATTTTTGATAGATATTAGTAGTGCTGAAATGTCACTTCCGTATATTTAGTATGTTGACCTTTCAAGATCAAGATCACCAAGACCAACCGTTTCTAACTTTTTGTTTTAAAATTCGTATGCTTCGAAGTAATAATACATTTTTTAAGTTTTTGTTATTTTTTTATACATTCTAAGAACAAAAGACAAATCTCTATAAGTTTGGAACACATTAATTTTATTGATAGATTGAGTACGTACATACAGTACCTAAGTACTTCCGGCCATTTTGGATAACTGTGGAGATTTATGACAATACCGTCGTTTTGTTTTTTCGTTTGTACACCTAAATCACTGATTTAAATTTAGATGTTGTATTTTTGTTTGATTTGTGAATAATTTCCACGATCCTAAAATTGGGCACAAACCTGTGAAACCTAGTTCCGTTGCATTCCTGCGGCCAGGAATGCAACGGAACCTTTAAATCCTTACTTCAAAATAATATTAATAAATTGTTGAATATACTTTATTTATACCTCACGGGTGCATTCGGATGATGTTTCGGCGCTATGCCCTGAAAATGTTGACATCCATCAAGTAGCATCCATCAGGCCAGCTTGGAGAGATTCATTTTGTGATGATAGATCGAGGATTCAGTTTTAATATTAAAATCCACTGTTTTATAATAATAGTCTTTTTGACTAAGGTAATGTAAAGCATAAACACATAATAGTAATAATAAAAACTTTACTTACTTACAAAAGAAAAACAAATGAAAACACAAAATTAAACAGATTTAACAAATTGGTGCATAGAAATGTATATTTTGTTTAGTTTTAGTTATAATTCACTGTTTGTTTAAATAAAAATAAAATAAATAAAATAAGCAAAAAAAGCCCGGACTCAGCATGGTGTTGAATACCGAAACTAGTTCAGTAACTATACACTGTAAAAAAAAAGTAAATTAAATCATAAAGCAATAAGAGAAATAAATAAATCAAAAAATCACTGAGACAAAGAGTCGCCATAGCTCAGATACCCTGCCACTTTTTGCTGGTGCAATAAAAAGTCTTTAAATAATTTCTTAAATGTATATAAATTGTTTGCATTACGAATCGGTGGTGGGATATTGTTCCAGCATTTGGTGGCATGGTATCTAAAACTACCGCGAAAAGCAGCAGTTCTGTGTTCTGGTATCAAGAGTTCCTTTACACATGTTCTAAGCCCAAAATGCTTATGAGATGATCTCCATGACAGCTTCCTAAACAAATAAAATGGGAATTGGTTTTTGATAAGGTTTTCTATCCTGCCTATCCTTCCTGAGCCCGTATGCTGTCATCTACGACCTTATCTTTACCATCAGGTGATTAAGTAAAGAGTGCTTTAATTCGGGACAATAAGGTTAGTTTTTAATTTATTTCTTAGGCTTGTCGTTTCAATGTCAAAAGTATCGTATTTGTTATTTTTTTTTATTTATAACCTAAATATGAGTTGATGTCAAAAATGAAATCTTTTAGTCATAAAAACGATCAGGTGTAGGTACTTACTAACTGTAGCTAACATTCAAAAATACGATATTACGGAAAACAGTCAGAGCTGCGAGATAAGTAGATACTTCAGCTACGGGAAGATAAGGAAAGTTCTAGAAAATTCTTATTCCGTATTATGTTTCCATTAGAATTCCTTTTGAGGAAGTAACGGAATAATGTTGTTTCCAACAACATGGCTTTTTATTTACTTTTCTGGAGTTATCGAGGGGAGAGTAATATTAGATTTTTTTAAAGCTCAAACCTTATTTAGATTTCGTTGTGATTTTTGGGGGTTGGTTTTTAATTAAGTGCGGAGCGGAGTTTAAGAATTGTTAGGTTGGTGATTTATGAATTTATTTAATTTGGTTTCTGTAGGTACATAGATAATATTGAAAAATAGTAATAATACTTATGTACATATTTATTCTTTTTTGGAAGAATGTTTTTTTTTCCATAAAAAAAAATATTTTTAGGTAGGTATAGAAAACCACAATCTTAGGTAGGTGGTGGAAAAAAAACCTATCACATAGCGAAATCTATCGCCAAAAAAATTATTTGTGTTATGAACACAGATATAAGTCGTCAAGTCATTGGTGTTTATTTAAGATAAATCTAATCAAAAATGAATGTTAACATATTCCTCATAGCGGCTGTACTCGTCGAGAGCCTCTCGCCGAGAGTCTCGGCCGAGAAGGCTCTCGTTCTAACATTTGAACTCGAGGCTCCCGCGACAATGGACGTAGAAATTGCTGCTGTTGTTTGTCTTTCTGCCCTGAGCTATTATAATTTTTGAAACATTTAAGAAAATTCGTAAACCATGGAGAACAAGATGATAATAATAAATAAATAAAACCCCAAGACAATCACACCAACTACATGGCCTCAAAGTAAGGAAAGCTTGGGTTATGAGATACCATGTAGCGAACTAGAACATAAAATACATGTAGATATATAGATAATCGCCCAGACCTGGAAGATACACATACCGACACGCCGCCACCGATAGCGACCGAGACGAGAACGAGACAGCGAGACGAGACCAGAGCGCCCTGTACACACCCGCTCTCGGCCTGTCTAGGGGTGTCTCGACGAGAGTGTACAGCCGCTATTAAATTCGTTATCTAATAGGTATCCATGACACGAGTTCTTTAAGAAACTTTATTTGAAAAATGTATTAATAAACTATTTTTACTGCTTTTTTTCAACCAAACCAAAACCATCTCGAAAAAATCGATTTAAGTATCACACTCAAATGGATATCATAAATTAAAGATATCTCCAATCTTGACATACAATGCCACTAACAAATACACAAGTTAAAGTTATATGGCGGGTTTCAATAAAAAAAAAAATCCCCTTTCAGTCACACCAACTACATGGCCCCAAAGTAAGCATAGCTTGTGTTATGGGATACCATATAGCGAGCTAGGGGGGAACCTACAATATAAATACATAAATAGATAAACACCCAGACACGGAACATTTTTTTTTCTTGTTCCGTGCGGGGATCGAACCTGCAACCACTGGCGTCTGAGGCAGATAGGTTTACCCCATTGCCAAAGTGGTCGTCAATATCATGAAAACTGTTCGTTTTGCCTACCAACAGTAGAATTCACTACCAAATTGCCTTTCTATACCTATTCAAAATCTTGACATTCCGCATACTTCACTTTACCAATGGGTAGAGCAAAACTTTTGCATAATTGCAAGTTTTGAAAAATAAACCAGTTAAACGTATTTTTGCTTGCTCACGTCGGCGAAATTCGCTAACGATTTCTGGGCGAGAACTATGGAAGGACGCACCACGCTTCAAGAGGCCCATAAGGTGCCCTTGGAGGCACGGAATTCTTACATAGACAAAGGAAATTAATTGTCGTGCTTAAGCATCCGATGACGATTGATACACACAGGAGGAACTGCGCCACGAAAACTGATGAAATGTTTTCTACATTTGTCAAATCGAAATACGCGTTTTTCCTAATCGTGTTAGCACCTTTCAATTTAATTTAATTTAATTAATTCAATAGAAACAACAAGTTTATCGACGCCATCATCGTGAACTTTTATTATCCTATCTATTTTTTTTTAATTATATTTATTATTTCATACAACAATTAAATTATTCTTTAAGGTATGGAGCGGTCATTTGTAATCGATCATAATTTCATTAATATATTATAAAACATCTTGCGTTGACACTTTGATGATAAATTTAATGATACCCTTATGTAGTTAATTAGGGCTACATAATTGATGTGTCTTCGTTTTCTTTTTTATTACGTAGGTTTAAAAAAAACGCACATGAACATGCCTTGCAAAAAAAGAAATAAAATTGCATTTGAAATCTGCAACCTGCCAATATCTTTCTCAGTAACTCGAACTTTACCACGGGGATTCGGATTTCATGGTTTTTTCTCCAAGTAAAACTATTTCACGGCAGATCATGATTTCATGGCTTTGAAAAAGGAACACAGTTTTGTATTTTTATAGGTTCAACGTAAGCTCAATCGATATTGTATTTCTAATTTTAAATCTCTCTTATGTCAAACTGATGCTTCAAATTCAGTTTTTTTATGGACTATTGTGGTCGTTCGTAAACTCTGAAGCCGTTGATAAGTGCCATCTTCTAGCAATATCGTGATCAATCAGAAGGTACAGAAGGCAGGAGATCAAACGTTACATTACCTGCCAATTTTCCCAACCAATTTTAACTTAATGTCGAGGGCATAGAGTTCAGATTCAAATATTTTTTTGACAGATTTTTAACGCTTGATGTTCTAACTTCTGTACATGGATAATACCTACGTATCAGCCACATTAGCAAACGAAGCAGTTAAGTATTGCGGAGAAATGTGTTAAAATATCGTAGTTTTGCATTTGAAAAATAATGCTAGATTTTTATTTTGTTTTTTTAATAATGTTTGAAGTAATGACGCGTACCTTAAGATTTTTTTTGTTTCACGAAAACTATGCCTTAGTATCAATAAAAAGTAGCAAAAGCAGCAGAAATAATAGACTATTTGCCCTCAAAAAACTAGGTATTGTGTAAGGAGAAGAAACCTTTTTTGATCAAACACCTCAAGGCAGTATAAAGCGAAAAAAGGTTAAGTAAACATTTAGTCAATCGAATGTTCTTGTAATCCTGTTTTATAAAATAAACTGCAATACACGTCAAGTGCCTAACCCTTCGGAACACAATCGATCGATTCTTCGCTCGATTTACAAAATTGACAACGTAATAGAGAACAATATCATGTTTTTCTACTAACATTTAAAAATAGAACTCCAGGTAGCGTAGGCGATTTTGCACAAAAGTTTTTTTGTTTATTTTATACGTTACCTGCCATGTGTTTATGGAATTTTGTTTTCCTTTGTGGTATTGCATATTGTTGACATAGATAGAAAGTAAGCGAGGCTAATTTAAGCCGTGCGATTTCTTTTTTTAAATAGTGCTGAGAAGTCTCAAATAGGTAGCACGCATGTTACTGATTCCTATTTTACGTGACAGGGTCCTTACTATAATTGAGGATCAAACGAACTTCTAAAGTGAAGTTCGATCCTAATTATGTGAACAGCTTCTTTCGAAGCGATTGAGGTTTACTTTATGTAGTAGCGCCACCTACTGCTAGCCTTTGCACGGATTTTAGAGTCTATGATAAGGGTTCTTTTCTTTTTTTTTTTTTTTAACAACTGTCACGTTTCGCTCCCTATGTCAGCATCCAGTCTACAGAACTCATTTTGTTTAAAGTCAATCTGTCTTATTCCTGTTTGTTCATTTCACTATATTGGGGTTGGGTAAAATACAAATATAAATTGAAATTACTCCATGTTGAAACATATTCATATTATGCTTATTTCAAAGCATAATAACGGGTGGGTTTATATTAAATCGCTTCGAAAGAAGCTGTTCACATAATTAGGATCGAACTTCACTTTAGAAGTTCGTTTGATCCTCAATTATATTTCACAGCTTCTTTCTTTGCGATTGAGGTTTACTTTATGTAGGATGTTTAAAGATTAGTTATAGTGAAATGAATTGGCAGAGTAGTAAGGTAAAACTCTTCAATAGTAAATAAACATACTTATTGAAAACAATTCAACAATGATTAGGCAAATTATTTTTCGTTACAAAGTTTGTTATAATTTCTAGCAAGGACTGAGGAAGAATCCGACCATCCTGCAGTCTTTTTGATAGGTCAATAGAAACTCCTAAATAAATAGCTCTTGATGTAGCAGCATGTCATGTACTATGTGCACTAAAAATATTTTCATCAATACCACTGAGAGTTAAAGTGTTTTTAACCCAGTGACTTAAAGTTTGGAAACCTATATGTTTCTTAAAACTAATAAACAAATTATCAGGTTTCCTTAAATTTTCGTTTTATTTATATACCTACATCTGTAAGGTTTTTGCTGGACAAATTTCTGGACGAATATTAAAAAACGGAAACTTTACCAAGGTCTGTTTACTATTAAATTTAGAGGTTTTTATAAACCCTTTTATAAGTACCTTTTTTAGTTATTAAAATATTTTTAATCTTTGTCACGGATAAAATTTGAACACGATGTTCCGTTACAAGAGCTATTAGTGTAACAGTTTTCTTGGAAAAGAGTCTTTAAGTCAAGGTCTTCATTAGGAAATTTTGTAGGTAAGTAGCTCAATACAACTGCTGGATCCCAGGTAAGATCATACTTCATGTGGTTGGTCTTCACATAACGACTCCTTTCATGAAACTTTTTAACCTGTCATATTGGGAATTTATGTTTAATATTAATGATAATGCAGATCTATAGCTATTAATAGTACCGTACTTAGCACCTTTTTCGAAAATTTCAGTTAGAAAATGAACAATTATTGGTTTAGAAGTTTGAGTAAAACTAAAATTATTATTTTTGCAATATTCAATCCACGCCTTGATACCTCCTTCACACTGTCTCGGTAAGAATTATCCAACAAAGATGCCAACATAATTTCAACGGACTTTGAAGACAGTGATCTTTTTACTAACGCTTTCTGAACAATTTCGCGGCAACCAAGGTTAATGTTTAATGAAGGTTGTGCGCAGATCTGAAAGGAGATTTCAGCGAATTAGTATTTAGTAAATACAATCACAACACAACCTTTTAAACAATGGCAACCATAGTTGCGTGGGCCAGTATGGTACTACCACAATACCCACAGACTTTTCACTCACAATTTTCTGAAGAGTTTTTGCATCTGGGTCATTTTTCCAGGTTACATAAATAGGACATTATAAGTTGCATCTGTTTGCAAAAAGATCAACCGATAGTATTCCAAACCTATTTGTTATATTATTAAAGGTATAGTCACTTAGATCCCATTCAGTGTCATTAAACTGTTTTCGTGACAAACTCTCAGCTTCTATATTATCTTTTGAAGTAATATAAGATGTAAAGATATTGATCTTACGCATTTCACGCTATTTCCATTGGTCTCGGGTAATATGATCCATATGTGAAAACTGAACACTACCCATTCTATTTATACAGGTAATGGTAATATCTATTCTTAACAATATATCACAATCGTAACTACCATAATTATGCGAATGTTTTAAGTCCGAAAAAACTGCTTTTAATTCCAGAGTATTAATGTGTAGCGACGACTCGCTTTCCTTCCAATGACCCGCTGCCTCTTTTCCATCACAAAACCCGCCCTAGCCAGTATATGATGCGTCAGGATAGATAGTTTTAGTGTATTGGCCTGTTCTAAGAGGAGAAAAGCCCTCTTCTAGATAATTTAACCACCAAGTAAAATCATCTTTATTATATCTGGGTAAATTCACTACCTGATCATAAGTAGGATTTTTATTTGGTGACAATATTTTAAATTGCTCGAATAACTTTGTGTATTATTTTTTCTGTTTTAAGAACTTTTTTTTTTTTTTTTTGGGGGGGTAGTTTTAAAATAATTTTCTCTGAATCAAAAATAAACCCAAGGAATTTACATTGTGTTCTAGGAACAAAGCAACCTTTTTTCGTATGCATTATGAAACCTAAATATATTAAAATATGTTTTGTAATCCAAACATTCTCATTACAATCATCACAATCTTTGCCAATGTAAAATATATTATCTAGATATATTATGGATGAAAAAATTATCCCGACGTAAAAATTCCATGACTGGTTTTAATATTTTAGTAAATACTTATATAAAGAGCGGTGCATAAGTCAAACGTTTAATATTTGAATTCATATAAAACGTTGTTATATTCAAATCGAAGGTACTTTCGGAAAGACTTATCAACATTGATGAAAAAATAACATGTAGCATTGTTTTGTTAACTTATCAGCGGTTCTGTAATCTTCCATTTTGAAGTGTTTTGTAGTAAATTAATTCAAAGATTTTAAATTATGTATGAAGCGATTTTCACCGTATAGCTTGAGCACAAGAAAAAATTTGTGATAAAATTTACCTGGCTCATGAGAACATACGAATATAGCATTTATTTTTAATAGTTTATCCAACGCTAAAATATAATCTTTATGGCCATGTATTGACCTTGGGTAAACACAAGAGCTACTTTGTTTAGCGGGCAGATATTTAAAAGGTCTTTAGTAACCAGC
Source organism: Stenoptilia bipunctidactyla (assembly GCA_944452665.1). NCBI lineage: Eukaryota > Metazoa > Arthropoda > Insecta > Lepidoptera > Pterophoridae > Stenoptilia > Stenoptilia bipunctidactyla. The sequence continues at coordinate 16,919,722 of OX101741.1, forward strand.
TATTCACGATAATATTAATGGATCACTCGTTATCTAAGCCCATTTTTGATGAAAATATCGTAAACGTCCATCGCACTGCACCTGGTGGTTTATTTCCGCTGGTTGCTAGTGTTCCACGACCGTTCGTGGTAGGTCCTACGTGGCGGGTACGTGTAGCTCTGCTGTGGAGCTCGAGCCGGCAGCTGTGGCTGCGGAGATGACGTCGTCGTTTTTTGCAATTTGCAGCGTTTCAGCAACATCTCCTCCCAATAGATAATCATCGCAACTTGTATTGGTCAGCGTGTCACGCAGGCATACGTTTATGGAACTCATTATTATGTTACGATGAGTTTTAGTTTCCCTATTCTGGCTATCGCGACAAGCGTAACTCAGCAGTTTTAAAAGTTTTTGCTTCAAAGTTTCATTGAAAATGATTACCATCGCTTGCGATAAAGCTGCCAAGGCGATTCCAATTTGCCCTTTTTTTTTTTTTTGTTGATGTATAGAATCTCGTTTGGTAAGAGTTTCAGCCAATGCTGCTTTTGCTTCTAAATTTAATAAAGGGAGCAAGTAAATATTTGCAAATTGCGGGTACAAGATAGTCCTCAACAGGCTTATCTTTAGATTCTTTAGATCTTCAGCCGACAACTGCTGGTTTTTAGACCTCTTCCGGGACATTAATCGTATCAAAAAAAAGGCTGATAATGACGGAGGTAGCTCGGGCACTTCAAATCTTGGATTCGGCGTGCAAGATCGTCTCCACCGCAAATCAGATTAATCGCCAACGGCGATATTATCTGGTAACTGACTAATCAAAAGAATTAATTATATGCATCGAAACTCGATGACTACACGCACATACCATGTGGGTAGTTTTGTGTCAACGACATTTTTTCTAATATTTATTAAAATTATATTAGAGATTCTCCACCGCACATCAGATTAATCGCCACCGGCGATATTATCGAGTAACGGACTAATTAGGAGAATTAATTATATGCATCGAACCTCGATGAATACACGCACATACCATGTGGGTAGATTTGTGTCAACGACATTTTTTCTAATATTTATTAAAATTATATTAGAGATTCCCCACCGTACATCAGATTAATCGCCAACGGCGATATTATTATCGAGTAACGGACTAAATAGGAGAATTAATTGTATGCATCGAACCTCGATGACTACACGCACATACAATGTGGGTAGTTTTTGTGTCAACGACATTTTTTCTAATAAGTCCCAACACCGTTGGGTTCTTCGGAATTTGTAATTTGATGTCTCAACCTCCTCGAATTATTTTCTTGAGAATTTTCTCTTCCTTCGATGCACAATTTTTACCATTTAAACTTTTAAAATTTAACTAGCTAATTAATATATTTTAGTCGACGTGCGCAGGCTACAGCACGGAAACGCAGAATGAGTTCTGTAGACTGGATGCTGACATAGGGAGCGAAACGTGACAGTTGTTAAAAAAAAAAAAAAAGAAAAGAACCCTTATCATAGACTCTAAAATCCGTGCAAAGGCTAGCAGTAGGTGGCGCTACTACATAAAGTAAACCTCAATCGCAAAGAAAGAAGCTGTGAAATATAATCGGAAATAAATAAATGAAATTCAAATTACTTTAAAAATTATCATTATACATGGAGCGCCATAGATGTTGTATCGTTTTAACAATTACATGAAAGAGTAACAAACACGTCAGTTTAAGATACTACGAAAGACATGCACTTATATGGTACTAGGTATTTTTAGCAAACAAATGTCATCAAAAAACATAAACTTATTTCCAAACTCCACCATTCCAAATAAAAAAAATAACAAAGAAAAACAATTTAAAAAGGTACGAGACAATTTAAAAAGCAGCAAATAAGACCTCCGTAAAGACTAGGAGAGCATGGTAAACAAGGAGTTTGTGAAGCAACTGTCAAACTGTAAAATATTCAGAACTCATTAGTCCGCCCTCGTCGCTCACACGGAGGCCTGCTCATTGTTCGCAGCTGCTCAGAGCTTCTGACATCTTGGTACATAGGCGAGGCTATTAAATGCATCTGTTTAAAACAAAAACATATAAACGCTGTTCAAAAAGTTGGTATTAGTAGTAGACTTTTTTCATTCCTTGAGGTTCTTATAAAGTTTTACTGCAACTGCATCAGTTCGTAAAAGAAGTTCGGTTGAAATCCCATTTATTTCCCCCATTCTCTGAATTTTATTTTAATTAAAACTTCTACCAGAAAACGTTACTACCTATATGATATAACTGATGTAATTACCTACATTTATACATACAGGGTGACTGTTGACAAATTTAAGATATTGAAGGAGAGCACTCCGTAGGTACTCGATTCTGATCATTATTATGTAATAAAAATAAGTAAGTACTTAATTATTCACCAGAATTCCTTATAAATCAATAAAAAGATATTACTACTGGTACACCTTTCCACACAGTAGTGTTCCCGCCACACGCACACCACAATCCGCTAAGTACCTACCTATCTACAGTATCTACTGTAAACATGCGTTGCGTAATGGATTCTTTAACTGTCGGTTAAGTTTACTCAGTAAGTAAATAATTAATAATTATTTTTTATTTTCTTTGTTTTCTTCATGTATACTCTTAAACTATCATGACCTCGAATTTCAAAAGCGACCCACCAGCCACCCTGTATATTTGTGTTCTCTGCGTACGCATTTAGAATGAAAGTTTTTTTTATAGATCTAAAGTATTTCTGAATTATATTGTTAAATTTGACTTATCTTGCTTCTTAATAATATTATAAATGTGAATGTTTGGATGTATGGATGTTTGTTCCTCAATCACGGCGAAACAGCCCAACGGATTTTAATGAAATTTGGCATAGTGCTAGAGTGTAATACGGAATAGCACATAGGCTACTTTTTGTCCCGAAATTCCCGGGGGAATTGAAATTGCGCGGGCAAAACTGCGCGCAACAGCTGGTAATAAATATTTCGAACCTACAACTGCAAATATGAAACTACGTTAAAAAGTAAATAAAGCTTTATATATTTCAGTATCCAATAGAATGTTATTTCAAGTTTAGTAAGATCGCGATTTGATTTATCTTTTGGGAATTTATACCCATCTTTTCTATATCAGTTTCCACCAATATCGTGCATAGGTACATAGCCATAAATATTGTTAACAAAGAAAACAAATTCTATTACAAATAACATTTATTACTTTTACTGTGTAACTTTAATACAGTTTACAACAGTTTGAAACAATTTAAAACATAAAAATCTTATTGGAAGTGGTCTCCATTGGCTTCAATGCATTCCTTTAAAGTTGAGGAAAAATAAAAGCACGCACTCTTTCCATAGGAACATTCTTCACTGCCAATCGTATGGATTGTTTTAGTGGACTCCAAATTATCATGGCGTTTAGAGCAAGCCGTACTCTCTAAAACTGACCGAAAATCATAATCCAGCGGATTAAGGTCGGGACTTGACGATGGCCAGTCTTCAGCTCTGATGAAGTCGCAAACATTCATTTTCAACCAAGACTGCGTGGACCGAGTTTTATGACGCGGCGCAGAGTTTTGCTGGAAGGATCATTCTTGGTTATTGAACACGTTGTAACTACCTTCTCAAGAATGGTATATTGATACACTTGTGCCGATGTTTTGAAACCTTTTTCACAAAAGTATGGTTCAGTCACTCCTTCATAGCTAACACCCCACCAAACCATCACTGAAGTCGGATAATGCCCACGTTGCGCTCCGTCGACTAATTGGGAAGCTTTCTTAGAGCTTTAAGCATAAATACGGTCGTATTGTTCGTTAAAATGTTGCTCAATTGTGAAAATATTCTCATCCGTAAACAAACTCTGTGACATCCCTTTGCGTACCGCTTCAGTACTTAGGTAGTGGTTTCGATTTTACCATCCTATTCTTTTTTAAATTATCAGTTAACAAATTACCAGTGCGTCTCTTATATGCCTCAAGTCCTAAGTCATCTTTTAAAATACGCGATACGGTCCTAAGTGCTATCTGCATCGCCCGAGATAAATTGTTTTCGGACAGGATTTCTTCGGATTCTTTCCCTTACTGCTTTGACCACCTTTTTTTTCCAGAGACCAGATTTTTTTCTGTCACAAACAGAGGAGGTCTCATTGTATCTATAATAGCCCGGTACACAAACCTTTGACTAATACCCAGCTAATGGAGAGTTTTAAAAAATTAATTTGGCACCATACGTACTTTGTGTAATGCAATCACAGCGATTTGGTTCTCTTTATCACCCACTCCATTTTAATAACGCAAAATATTGTACAATATAAACATAATAAAATATGTAAAACACAATGAAAAATCATATAAAATGATAGATTCCAAATTCAAATGTAATGTTTTGTTTATTTTCAATTGTAACAGTATTTATGGCCAGACTAGGTATATTCAAAATAATCTTACAACCTAATATTTTTTAGCTGTTTTCGCAACAATGATAGTTAGTGAACGGTTTTTAGAGCAGGGAGGATCACCTTTGAGATAGAATACTTTTAACCTGGGAAAGAAAATTGTAGAACGTGTTTGCTCTATTTTTCTAAGAATTACCTTTTTTCCCACTTCCTATGCTGTATGTAATATGCCATTGCGTGAACAGCGTAGCCGCTAATAAAAGTACCATTTCATAAAAACACTGTTATCATGTAACAAGCACAAATCCAATCCCTTAACCTTGAACCCATCAGACAGAACGCACAAAAAAATATTTACGTTAACAAAACAATACAAACATTCCTTACGCAGATTTACATTCTACATAAAATAATTATCAATAAACCAGTGGCTTTACAAATTAAAAATAAAAAGGTTTTTACGTCTGGCAACTCAGCATGGGTTCCCGCGCGAGCCATGGCGCGAAAATTATAACCTCTTCGCGTTCAACACAAATCAATTTACTGTTATTGGCAGACTTACACACGCTCTTGCGAATGTGCTTACTTATAACTCAGTAGGAAAGCGAGTTAGACTTGTTTTGGAGCGCAAAGTGTATACTTAACTTATTAAGATGAAAATCTCTAAATACTTACTTGATGGGTTTAGCTGATTTATGTTATAACAAGTACGCAAAAGTATGCAATCAGATTTTTGGCGTCACTCTTTAATGTCTGCTATAGAGTTGGTAGTCGATTGAAACCTCATTCTTTTTCGATGTTTTTTCTTTTCTTTTTACTCACGTAATGGTAAGTAGAAAATGAAAGTATTCTGATAAAGATAGCAATAGAAGTTGTCAGACCTGCAAGCAAAACTAATCTTTATCACCTATGAATCCGCAGGCGGCAATCAGCCTTAGGGTGATATAGTATTTTTTGGCCAACTGTACGTTTTTGTTGGTTAATTAGGCACTAATTTAAACCTCACTGTACAGTGTACAGCAATAAACAATTTTGCAATAACACTTCACCCTAAAAAATAAGAATTCTCCCTTTATAAAATTGCACGATGAATTTATTTTTCATATCAATCATGTTAACCCTACAGAAAACAAACATGAAATTTTCATTAACTCAAATATTTAAAACAAACAGCACACCTCCAATAAAATTCAATTTAGTAATAACATAAAAAACTTTTAAAATTAACAATATCCATTAAATCAATCCCAATTGCCTACCTACACTGAACATAAAACTCAAAGCTATAAGGAGATATAACTGTACAAAAACAGGTTTATAATACTCTGTTTAGGGCTGAGAGGGATCAAAAGCGAAGCTGGATTTGAACCCTGCACCCTGGATGTGACGTCACTTTGTGGGATTATAGCCCTCGTTTCAACAATGAGAGAAAGTTTAATAAATTTTATTAAAGGTACAACCAGCTACAAAACTGTTGAGCTAATTTAATGAAATGTATTCTGAAATATACCTAATTGGGTATGACACGGTTACTATAGCTAAGTTTGACCCTGGCGACGCGGCGTCTTAAATATTTATGAAATTTAAACGTTTGTGAACTTCTCTAGAATACTCATAGGAATAAGAATAATAAAACCGGACTCAGCGATGTACAGACCGTTACATCTCAGCGACGACGTCCCATCTTTTAGTACCTAAACGACTTACATGCGGAAAATTCTGGCGCAAAATTAAATTTGTTTACTTTCATGATTGTTAACGAGTGAAATTCAAAGTTATGTTATAACCGAACCGATTATTTAATTTCAATTTGATGACGTGACCGATTCAATTGATTTTGGATTTCTTTTGGAATATTATTTCATTATCTATCTTGTACCTGTAACAAGAGATATTATGTACTTACTTTAAGTTAATCAGGTATCAGAATATTTAAACTAAGTATTACTCAAAAAGCACGATAAGTCTCTCCTATTTTTCGGATCAGAGTTCTGATTATACCCAAGCGAAGATCTGAAGTATTTGCTTTTTAAAATTAATATTTTATGCAGACAGTTCCTACATAATGATTAAAAAATACTATTATGTTTAACAATGATTACATAAATTTAAATGAGTGTCCACACAAGGATTTTATATTAATTATTCATCCACTTGATTATTACTTGTGATCCCGACTGTACCCTCCTACGAATTGTTTGTACTTTGATTCTGTGATGTGTTTGGCACGAAAAAGGTCGGTTTTTATGCTAAATTACCTCAAAATGTGTTTAATTGCGGTTATTACTGTTGTTCGGCAGAGTTGTTTTATTGGAACGCAAACTTTTATTAATTAATTTAAAAAAAAATAAGGTTGTGAATTGAAATTATTATGTTCTATCATACTGCCATTATTATATGAACTTATTTGTAATTCTATGATGTGCAATTTACAAATAACGATCAAAAAATAAAATTGCGGTTAGAAATAAACTTAAATAAACTTCCATGTCTGGTCAGGTAATGTCTGTGTACATCACTCGCACAAATATCTATCCCCAGTATACCAACCACTATACCATCCTGTCGTCGCGTCGTCTTTCAGATTAACATTGACAGTTGAGACGCTAGGATATAGAAGCGAGTAACTTATTTCTTAGTCTGTACATATTATAATTGGGCTTGTCTGTCTGTCAATATGTCCGAGGTCATCTTCGGAACTAAATACGTACAGATTTTGATTTGCACCAGTATAAGGATAGCTCTCGGGGCCCATGTTATAAAACACACAACACAAACTAACCTAACGATACATGTCAAATACCGTCAATATTTTGTTCTAAATGTTGGCACTAGCATAGCGTTGATAGCCAACATGCATCTTATTGCAACAAAAAGTGACAACTTGATAACTTTATCGCGGTTAATTGAATTACAAAATGGCGGACGTGTCGTGCTTGGCGCGAATTTATCAGAAATGGAAGCTCAGTATGGGGCCATACGATATAACGTGATTGCATATTTTGATAGATACCGTGAAAGCTTGGATAGAGAAAAAAGTAGTTCTTGAACCTATGCAAAAAAATGAAATAATAAAGTACCTAACCCTTATTTTATGATAAGCATTTTTGTGAGATATGGCTAAATTCTAAATTTTACGTATCTCATTTCTAGCCCCGTCTGATAAAACTGATAAATATGTTTGTGAAAGAACAAAACACTTTATAAACCTCTGTTACTCTTAATTATAAAGGCCTTGAATATTTAGTAGAAATATCAATAATATCTAGGTATAACAATAAGATATAAAAACTCATATGCCGTGTATCTTCAGTACGTTTTTAGTACGTACGTTTGTGATGTGGAGATCACGAAACACTCTCAGTATACTTATGCTCTACCTATAGGTACCTCGTTCTGGTACTTTCAGGTGTCGACTGGATAGATTTCTCGTAGATGGTCGTGTAACACCTTTGTGTCTATGACTACTTTCTTCCAGATGAAATGGAGGACAACGCGTCATCATATTCGTATGTATAAAAAAGAAAATTCCCAGGCTGGAAATCGACCGCAGCAGGTTCCTTGGCTCTATAAATAGTATTAATGAGTTTGAAAAGGTTCTAAGTTCGATTGTAAGTCCGGAAAACGCACTTTGTTAAATTTCCTTTATTTGGATATTTTATTAATTGGACTGTTTTAAAACTGCATTACATATTTAACATATACCTAAACGTGTTTGTTGCAATCTTTAAAGTTACATTTACGCTGTCACAGACTTTTTATAGACGTATTTGTCATGAATTGCTTCCACTAACGATAAAGCCAACGTACCTGATAACTAACTCGGTCCGTAATGTATTGTAATGTTTAATATCCCCGAGAAATAATCTGAAACGGGATCAAACTAGATCAAAATCTGTTCAGTTGTTTCGGAAATTACACCAAATATAAGGTACAGACAAATAGATAAGTATTCACTTTTATTCATCACAACTCTTTTTAATGAACCCACTGCAGGGCAATGAATCTATAGTCGCTAGGTGACGAGGAGGTTTTAGAAATGAACCTTCTAATAAACACTAATAAATACAAGTAGGTATTCAGAAGCCGGAACTGCTTTACGTGCCCTCGGAAGCGGGGAAGTCGTGAGAAATTAATGATCGTGGGTCATCCATCCTTGTATCGACTGTGAAGTAAGATGCCGAAAGTTGAAGTTGTCAACTGGATATACGCAGGATCCACTGCGACACATCGACTGAGGTAATGTAGGATGTTATTCAATAGCTAAGTAGTCTTAAACTGGTACAGAAGGCAGCATATCAAGCGTTACAAATCTGTAAAAAATGTTTACTTGAACCTAAACTCTATGCCCTGGACATTAAGTTAAAATTGGTAGGGGAAATTTGACAGGTAATGTAACGCTTGATCTGCTGCCTTCACATACCAAATCAAAAGCAGTTCAATAATTTCGGAGATAACTATACCAAATATAGAGACGCAATCAGACATTTTTACTACGAAGCGCTTAAACATACATACATACATAACGTCATGCCTGTATCCCTTATGGGGTAGGCAGAACACCAGAGGTAACAAAACCATCTGATGTCACGTTTGACAAATTCGGAGGTATTATAAAGTTGGAGAGAGACTATTGAAGGTACAAGGGGTCAGCCTATCGCCCACACGCCCCACTATCCCCATCGCTGGCACATTCTATGTTTTTCTTTCGCTCCCAGTCCAGCATGGAAGCGCTTAAACAATATCAAGAATTAAAAAATAAATAAAACAGTACACATAAACTTATGCAAGTTAATTTAATATGATTAAGTGTGTACTGCGGCTCGTCATTAAATAATTTACTGAATTATTATTATGAGGTGGTTGTATAAAATTAATATTGAATAAATAAATATAATTATTCCAACGTGCGCTGCGGGATGCTTGGTAGCATGTTCAGTGCTACTTTACACTTGTACCACTTTTTATTACACGTCCGAGAGACTGTTAGGTTCTTATTCTTAAAGCGTACTCAGATTTAAACTCTACTTAAGAGTAAATTTTTGACAGTTGATTATGACAATTTGAAAGCGAATCTATTCTTGAATCATAATCGAGATTTAAGAGTGCGATTTTCTTTCATTTTCCTCGCGAACGTAGGAACCTTATATCTTGACTAATGGGCATCGAATACCAAAAACTATGAGTTGTTTTTAAGAAAAATATGAAGTTTGCTATTCAGACGTCAGGCAACAATGGGATGCATATATCTCAATCATTAGTGGTTTCAAGCTGTGCCCGCGACTTCGTTCGCGTGTATGACGAAACTTATCAATTACTTAGTTTTTTTGTGTAAAGTGCTAATTATGTAGAACGTAGTTTATGTAGCATACCGGTATTAATATTTCTGTCCCGGCGCGGGCACTTTGTGGCTGATTAAAATAGAAAGCCAATTGTGTCTCATAAGCGGTGATTAAGAGGGTAGGTATATGATATCTTTGCTCGCGACATCGCTCGCGTTCTGTAAGTTTTTTGTAGTAGAATTCTACTTTGTTACCTGTTTAGCAGGGTAACATAGCGAAGCTGACGTTCATTGCAACGCATTCGGTAATGGGAACGACAGATAGTCACCGTACGATATCAATTGAGAGCTAAAGCATAAACGACATTATCAGTAAGCCCGTCCGGACCATGGACATAAGGGTTCCTTCGACTACTCACATTTAAGCTCACCATGTGAAAAACAACTCACGCTAAGATCGACGCCAGAAACGCCTAGAGTCGGACCTTGTGCCTTATTTATTGTCTTAGCGTAACATAAAGCTACTGGAAACTGTACATACTCTCTTAACCTGAAATGGGAAATTGTTCGGAATCAAATGAATTCAAGGAAACAAAACACTTTCCCCAGCACCAAAACCGGTTAAAATTTCTACCTTAATTATGTGAACACTCACGAATAATCTGCGCTTTATCACTATTCCTAATAACGTATGCCACATACGGGATTTTCTGTGCGATCAAGATCAATAGGTATTTTAAATATAATATGAGCAATTTTTCCTCCTGGTAACAATGTCGCTGCTATTCCTGCTAAGTATTCCTAATAGAATTTCTCTCAAAGTATTATTAGCACTAACGCAGACACGGTCAAATAAAAAGGAATAAAAAGGTCGCACTGAAAGACACGGTTCAGAATTACAAGTAACAGTTAAAACTTATGTAGAATTTATAGAATGCTAATAAGAACGAACCCTCCTCGCCACTTGACAAGTTTAAGTAAAATTTCAAAAAACCGTATTTTTACTTACCGATACGGTAGCGATCCGTGACGCAACCGCTCCTTTTGTTTGAATTCGGTTAAAAAGACTCAGGAGCGATTTTATAATAGGTACTAGAATACCCCAAGTTCCGCTGTTTGGTCTCTTTTATAGCTGAATTTGGGGACACCTACTCGTACTTGGTATGTCAGTTTGTATAATTTGAATTATTTACTGGCGAACTGCTTAAGGTGTCATCCAAAACGCAGAAGTGCTGAATGAATCAAAGACGGTCACCCATACTTGTACCGACCGCGCCAAACGTTGCTTATACAAACCTGCTATGTTGAATTAGAACCTGTATCTATCATTCAGGAGCTATTAAGCCACAACGACTTCATATTATAGTAAACAAAACTAATTAACTCATTAACAGAAGGGTCTCTATATCCGCCATCTTGTTCCGCTCCATTTGACAGTTAATTTTTGTAAACAATGCCATCTGTCAGTGTCGCGCTGAACGATCAATGGTAAGTAAAAAATGGCGCATGAATTATTCATTTCGTGTATGAGATCTGTTTGTGCAAAGTGCTGGGTCGGTACTTTGTCGATGAATATATTAAAAACAATTTGTGATTGGGTCTTTTCGTCTCAAACAAAGTTAGTTTATGTTGCAACGTAATGTAAGGTAATAAGAGTTATTATGAGAGATGACATTTTGGCACTGATAATCACCCATACTTATAAGTCCAATTTAAACATTCAAGTAAAGTGTAATAAATCGTTTATGTATTTATTATTTTTTATGGATTCGTAGAATTGAAGAATGCATTCGATCAATCAATCAAGTTTGCGCCGCATTCTATTATTGCCATACTTCTAATATAGGTACCTACCTATACCTATACGAATAAATACTACTTATTAATTAACTCTATGCTGTTTACAGACGGTAGTAGTCCATTATTAAGTTAAGCTGAATAAAAAAATGTGTAAGCTTTCCCTTAAGCTTTTATGTGAACCCCACTTCAACTTGGTTGTAGGACCCCTTTACGTTAGCCACAATTCATATAAAATTTAATTACTTAATATGTTTATTTTGTAAAATTTCAGTAAATGCAGGTTTCATATTATTTTTTTTAAATAAACATTTCCCTTGTATAACTTTGCGACGAATTAGTCCACCATCGATAAGTTTCACCACATCACTAAAAATCTAGTAAAAATCAAGTGGAACTCCTTGAAAATGTGGCAGATGTTAGGACGCCCCGAGCGAGGTATACTCACCAGCGATAATGCACACAACAAACACTATAGATCTTTAAGGTAATTGTGACTATTATATTATTAGAGATTGTACGAGACTTTTTATGCACTATGAATGAGTTCACAGATTTACAAACGACTTTAGAAAAAGTTTGTTTTTAGTGTGTAATATTTATTTTTTTGATATCACGTACCCATATCTTTAATAATCAATTAGTGTCTTTTACATCATAATTCTATTGGGTAGGTACTATAGAATGGATATGATGAATGAATATGTTTACTCTTTCACGCGATAGTGATCGGATTTCTAAGAAATTTTGTACAATAGGTATTTTTTTAATAATCGGTGACTAATCCCACGTTTGATGTCAATCTTGACGTTGATGACCACTTTGGCGACGGAGTAAACCTGTCTGCCTCAGACGCCAGTGGTTGCGGGTTCGATACCCGCACGGAACAAGAATTTAAAAAAATGACCACCACTGAACTTGTTCGAACTTGGAACATTGTGTCGATGCTTCTGGTTGAAGCGAAACACGTGTCGGTGATAGCTTGTGGTGTGGGTTTCCAGGTGTGTGTTCATTGAATGTCTTGCTACTTGCTTGAGGGAGGGAGGGCGGTGAACCTACGCATGCAAATCCTGCATCATTAGTGCAAGTATAAGTCGCGGAATTAGCAAAATAACTTTTTATAGTATTTGTCATGGATTTCCGCAAAGTAACGCCTGATTCAATCAATTATTTAAAAAATGGTTCCGTGTCTGGGTGTTTATCTACCTATTTATGTATTTATATTCTAGGTTTCCCCTAGTTCGCTACATGGTATCCCATAACACGTCCTATGCTTACTTTGGGGCGATGTAGTTAGTGTGATTGTCTGGGGATTTTATTTTATTTATTTACCTATAATGTTAAGTAAAGATGAGGTCGAAGTCACAGGGATTTAAGAAGGAGCTGACTCTTCATAAAATATTTACGAAACATCGGTGATGTGTTTCCGCAATATTTGGAGCGGTTATATTAAGCGGCAGATTTTGAATGAAGGGCGGACCCTAGCCTGGCGGACATTTAAGGGATCCTACCTAACACCACTCGGAAGGTAATGCTAGATAATGATCATTAATTTTCAGTCCGTGCCATCTGTCCATTATCTAAATGGAATTGTAATATGGAAACCAAATAACATATAAATAAAATCCCCAGACAATCACACCAACTACATGGGCCCAAACTAAGCAAAGCTTGTGATATGGGATACCATGTAGCGGACTAGGGGGAACTTAGAATATACCTAAATACATATATATTATTATTGATAAACACCCAGATCCGGAGCATTTTTTCTTGCTCTATGTGGAGCTCGAACCTGCGATTTGCGTGCAAGCGTCTTCTACCACTGAGCTACGGAAGTAGTCACGTTAAGAATCTATATTTACCTAATACCAACATGACAAATATTTGCAGAACGTGCACATTTTGTCCTTAAGCGGTAATCTAAGCTTCAACCTCTTACGTATCATATATGACAAAATCATATCAATCAATAAACTACCTTACAATAAATCAAATTGCGGCATCCCTGACCACAGACTTGTATGTAACTATTAAAGTTTAACGTATAATTACCACGTAATAGGGTCACCACCAAACTACTAATTTAACAGTCATCGATTTTGCACTCATTGTTTCGGAGCGATAAATCGTAAGGGTGACAACCCTTGCGCGGTGAGGGTTGATCGCTATGATTACAGCAAAGAATGGTTTTAAACAAGAAGACAGAATCATTTTCAAAACTCGGTGAAAAGTTCCTACATGTATGTATTATTAATTGAAGAACGAACACACTTACTCAGTATTATAGTACAAATTTTAAATTATAATGTCTCCGTGCGGCAGTGGTCGAGTTTTCGGCTGCGGCGTGAGAGGTACTAGGTTCGAGTCCCAGCCGGGACAGTTGAGGAAACGAACTTGTCTGAACTGGCTCGGATTTGTGTGTATACTTGGTGTATATTTAGGGTTGGTGTGTCAGATTGGGTAATTTATAAATATTGGCGGCAAATTCAAAATTCATTTATTGCTTAGTAGGATGGTACATTAAGATGTTGTGATATATAGAGGCTCCTAAACCTACGCTGTTTAACAGCATGCAATGTTTGATTAAATCGAACTACAAAAGTACACATGTCCATGATTTTAGATCAAAAATTAAGAAAAAAAATAATACAAATATTATGTCAACAACTAATAATACATAAATTAATAATTAAATAATATCACTTTCCTTGTATTACATTTAAATGTCGGTTTAGTATTTATATGTCAATCACATTAAAATTACATCTATGTCAGAAATCAACCATTACATTCAATAACTAATACATTAATAATTATTTCAAATCAAGCACTAGGTACATTCATGAAAACATATAATTCAATACATTATAATGGCCTATTAATTGCATTTGAAATCATTTATTTTGTTATTTAGTAATTCATTCAAAAAGGTATCCAGTAAAACGTATCATGTGTGAACGGGCTGTAATTTACCATTCTAATCGTATATTGCTACGAAACAGCATAATAAGTATATTCATATAGTTCCTTTTTTGTTTTCATAAGTTACATGAAAACATAAAACGGACCTCTCTTTACCGATCTGTACAGAATTTTTTTAATAGTAATAATTTTTGAAAATAACCCCGTTAAACGTATTTTCGTCGGTGAATTTCGCTAGCGATATTTGGGCGGGAAGTATGGAAAAACTCACCGCGCTACAAGAGGCCCTTAAGTCTCTTGTGCATTTGATCCTTAGTCAAACGTGACTTGAGCCTGCGAAACTTTAAAAGATCTAAAATCAAAGTTATAGTATTAATGGCAAGAAAGCTTCACCGACCGCATAAAACCGTCCCCTCATAACTTATTCAAGACGTCACAATTGACAGCCACCGACCATGGGCGATTGTTTTAGAACAATACTTTGTGTTTTTAATCACCGCGATGCTTTACAACATGTGTCTAACTTTGCCTTTTTTTATTTCTATTGACCTGGCTTGAAGTGTTTTGATGAATAGAATATAATTGTTTATTCAGCGAATAACACATCAGCTTTGTTAGTTTTGCATAAAAGTTATACTTTAAGGAGCTTGTCACTTAGAGATAACTAGCTAAGTCAAGAAAATGAATTTTATAGATACATCTCAATAGAGTTCCTTTCTAGACCCTCTTTCTTTATGTTCAGATTAATCATATTTCATCATTATATAATTTTAGTACCTACTCGGGTATTATAGAGCAAATTATGTTCGTAACTTTTGATGCTTTGTATGGTGTACACTCTCAATAGTTTAGGGCCTCGGAAATGTTTTTTTTATTGAGCTAGTTCCCTTTCTAAGCTCGTGTGCTTCTTCTTCAACTAAATCTAAACATACCAGCTGAAGAATATTCAACAGAGACTGTTTTAAGCACATAAAAAAAGAACAATAATTATCAAAATTCGAATTACTAAAATGAAGAAAGACACAAGATACACTTAGATGTCATCTATATCAATGAAGACATACCTACCTAAAGATGCGGCAAATGACAAAGACATAAAAACTTTAGGTCATAACCTCTTTTTACATCCTCATTAGTCCATGGCACGGGTTGCTTTAAAAAAAAGAAATGTGGAAGGCAACTGTGGTAGCGTTGGGTCATGGCCTCTCTCAGTTGGATGCCATACCCTGCTGCGCGGTAAACAAGCATGTAAACCTGCTGCCGTTATGTTGGCACTACAGCGATATCACTTTTTTATAACCATTCTTTTTTTAAATTACTGATTAAGTTACTTTAAGAACTTGTGTTAAGGATCCTAGATAATGGTTATTAAACTTTAGAGACGTATATACATACATATTGAATACACCTATTTTATACAAAGGTAACTATTTTTTATTACCCGGGCGCTACACTTAGCTTCAAAGATTTGCACAAATCTTTGACCACTTTGCAAAGTCATTTGAACACATATTGACGTAAACTGCCAGACTTGCTTCGCAAACACTTTTCTCCACAGTATGCTAGTAGACAACAAACAAGATGGACAACGATTTTGTAGACTCAGTTAGCCTGTATTATTTGTGTGCATGTAATTATATTTTTTTTATTTGTTATTTTTCGGGTTCCTTGTACATAGTTGCCCCTGTAACAACTCTACAAATTCCAGAACGCAGTCGCTGCCCCAGTCCATCATATCGCCGCATGCAGTGTAACATGCACACAACCGTCCCGCTCGACAACGCTCGAGCAACTGGATACTGAACAAGTGTGGAAAGCCACGCAAACATTTGCACACATTCAACTTTGAACGCTTTGATGTGTGGAAAAAGACCGACACCGGATGGCAAAGTGCAAAGCTTTGTGCAAACGTTGAATAAATATGCAAAGTCCAGCGCCACACATTTGTGCAAACATTTGTTCAAACATTTGTTCAAACATTTGAAGCTAAGTCTGGCGCCGGCCTTAGAAAATAAACTTTAATAGACATATAATATGACTTGACGGCTCATATCTGTGTAAATTTTACAAATATCGACCGCAGTTCTCCAGACCGACCTGCATGAAGGTCCTCTTCTCCTCTAATGATCCCTTGTTCCTCAAAATCCTATGTAAATATATGTATACTACAATGTCATATATATTTGTAAATAGGTATCTTATAAGTATTATATTATATCTTTGTGTCACTAATATTAATATGTATATAGTGAGTATGTCTGTTATTAGTGCTGGAACTAACTGTGATGTCTTATTGTTTTAGGTAACTCAATGTTCGGTCTTCGTCGCGCTGCACGGGAATCTGTAATTCCTAACCCGGGCGCCAGACTTAGCTTCAAAGATTTGCACAAATCTTTGACGACTTTGCAAAGTCATTTGAACACATATTGACGTAACCTGCCAGACTTGCTTCGCAAACACTTTTCTCCACAGTATGCTAGTAGACAACAAACAAGATGGACAACAATTTTGTAGACTCAGATAGCCTGTATTATTTGTATGCATGTAATTATATTTTTTTTATTTGTTATTTTTCGGGTTCCTTGTACATAGTTGCCCCTGTAACAACTCTACAAATTCCAGAACGCAGTCGCTGCCCCAGTCCATCATATCGCCGCATGCAGTGTAACATGCACACAACCGTCCCGCTCGACAACGCTCGAGCAACTGGATACTGAACAAGTGTGGCAAGCCACGCAAACATTTGCACACATTCAACTTTGAACGCTTTGATGTATGGAAAAAGACCGACACCGGATGGCAAAGTGCAAAGCTTTGTGCAAACGTTGAATACATATGCAAAGTCCAGCGCCACACATTTGTGCAAACATTTGTTCAAACATTTGTTCAAACATTTGAAGCTAAGTCTAGCGCCGGCCTAATACCGTGGTCCGTGTCTGTCTCATCACGTGATACTGGCAGTAATAGCCTGTCGCTTAGTATCGACGGCTGGTTGCCACTCAACCCAAAAGTTGAATTTGAATAAGTTCGCATAATTAAAGCTTACTCAGATCTCTACTTATGAATAGATTGATAGTTCTCTATGGAGAATTGACAACAAATCAGTTATTTCATCAAATTTTCTTAGTTTACACCTTTTACCTATAACCATTGTAAGATGCAATTCAAAACCCAAACCTACTTACTTGATGGTTCGATTTCCAGACTATGTAACTAAAGAGAATATCATAATATAATTGAGTAAAGTATGTAATGTAACAACGTTTATCAAATGGTACACATTTTTATCTCACTTTGATTATTTATCCCTTTTTAAAAATTTCATACCTACATACACACCTGAAACATTAATTTCTCGTATCATCACAAAAATGTTCACATCAATAGTGAAAAAAGCTACCATTCATAATGCTCAAACTCAAAAAAAGAACGCGGTCTAATCATGCTTTACAGCACATTTTTTTTTTAATTTCGAAGCTCTTTTTTTTCATTGATATTTAGCAATAGACACCCAAACAGTGAACAAGAATAGACCATTAATGAAATGAAAGATCGAAATACTTAATCCTCGCTTTTATCCATGACGTGTATGTCTCGAATGTAAATATCCCCGAGCGATACGCTCAGCCGTTCATGTTCCAACCTATCGAATTTGCGAAAGGGATTTACAATTTAGAGCCTTTGCTTTCTTGTTGGCCTCTATGCTCTACGCTTTTTTTTTACTTTGCTTTTTTAAGGATTTAAACGTCGAGTGTAAATTCCATTTTTAAATACTTTTCATTATTGTCATTATTTTCACTTATTTTAGGATGCAAATAAATAACACCGTGGTTGTAGATTTATATCAACTAAAAACAAATATTTATATTATTATATATTTTGAAGGTTTCAAGAGTTTGAAACAGGTATAAAAAATTTAAGGTTAAATCGTATGCTTCTAAGAAGAAGATAATTTAAGTTATTTTTATTTCAATATTGCGAAACAGCTAGATATATTTTGAGAGTGTTAACAATGGATAATTTAAAAGCCCAACTTAGTCACGTTCTCTCTTATTTTAAAATCTGACGTCATTGTTCTTTCAAGACTTCACGCTGCGATGCAAACGGTTACACCTAGTTTAAAAATCGAATCCCATACTTTTAATTGGTACAACCACAGATGAAACACGGTTTTTATTCGAAACCTATAACAACAAGGCAAATGGTTTTAATTGGAACATATTCGTATGAGTCAGCCATGCGGTATCTTGTTGCCACGTTTTGGGGTTGCCAGACTGCAGGGGATGATTTCGCCCGAAGGTATTTGCTTTTGCAAGAAATATACGCATATTGGAATAAGACAATCCACCCCTGTAATAACTTGGAGAACAAAAGGTCTATGTGAAACTAAAATATAATGAAGTATAAAGAATTCTTATTTATAATTTTAATTGTAAAAGCTATGAATTTAAATATAACGTTAAATTACATATATTTTTACGACATGTCATTTTTATTTCTGTCTAGAATTTATTCAAGCAACAGGTTTTTGATAAAGTCTAACAACAAAAACATAAAGACCGAAGGCTGCAATAAAATACTAGTTTGAAATGACCTAGGTCTTCAAACCTAGGTCTAAGTCCAAGCCATAAGACCCGTGTAATAAGACCTAAAATTACTAGCACTGCACACTTTATAAGGAGTTGTAATAAACCTAGGCAGAAAATCTAGATTCGATGTTTAATGTTTGCTGCGTTCTGGATATGGAAGTACCAGGCTCGCAGATTCGCGAAGAGGTTGTTACGAGGAGGTTGTCCGGGGCGTGGTGGGGGGGCAACCGACGGCTCGCGGCAATCACGACCTTAGCCAGGGATATAATGTAGTAAGTTATTTACGTCACAGATTAAATATTGATTAGGCTCCGTTTATAATGCATGCTTTGTGAAGTTGCGAAACTAGTATACAATGTACTATTATTATGTTGCGAAACTGGTTTTAAATTTGCATGTGGATGGAAGCTCTCTTTTCGATAGTTGATTCTGTCTTCATATTTAATTTGAAAACGCCGTTGCGATTAGAAACCGTCACGTAGTTACCGTACTTAGGAAACTTCAATAATTTTTATATAATTAAAAAATACAATCTAAAGATGGATGTATTTGTTTAACATGTATAACAGTCTTAACCTTCGTGAATATTAGGTATGCATGTGTTTTCTTTCTGACTAGTTAGTTCCAAGCAATTGCTATTCGATCTATTTAATTACGAGCTACCAACCTAAAAAATCGCAATACTCCAGTGTAGAGTCGTCTGAACCCGGCGCGCGACTGACCACTCGCGTGCCAGTAATTGCCCGCGTTCCTTTTTTGAATAACTATCACGACTTTTTCACTCTCAATACTTTTTATTCCCTTTTCGGCCGGCAAAGGAATTCCACGCATACAGCCGAGCAATTTTGATGGGGTTCGGAAATTTCAGGCATTTTGTCTTGTTATTATGTTACTCTTGTGCCTTACTTTGGTACTTGAGACGGTAATATTGGGTGATTGTTGATTATGAAGTGATTTTCTGAGCTCATTTTGTTCTTTGTTGTGTTTTACAAGGAGAAAACAATTTATAAGCAGTTTTTTTTGTTCTTTCGAGCTATTGTTGTACTGTATTCGAATTGAATATATCTACTAAGTGGAAAGAGGCGTGGTTTTTTTTGCCACAGGTTTTGTGTACCTGTGTTCATACTTATTAACAGTTAAAAATAATAATTATAAATATAGGTAATTATAATTTGACTGCCTACAATTAGACTGCCTACAAATCGGACCATATGTGACACCATATAGTCCGATAAGGATCTTCTGGCGCGTGACAAAAATTGGAACTAACCACCGTCTTGGGAAATGTCACTTCAATACTTTTACCGCCCATATTTATAAATGGACTTTTAAATTCAATATTAAGATATGAAATAGGTACGTCAAAATTTATAAAATGTGGGCTTACTTATTGTAGTTATAAAATTGAAGAAGTTGTTTTCAGAAAGAAAATCAATTTAACGTCTCATTAAATCCCTTTTTAAGAGTAAAGTATACTTTGAAAAATAAACTTTAGACCACAATTTATGTCATTTTTTAAACCTCAATAAAAATTACAATTTCAGGAGAATTGTCTCTTTAGAAAGACTGTATGAAAAGTGAAGAAAGTTAATCAGATTATTTACAAACCTTTAAAATTACGAACATTTCTAGATACGAGTAGTTTCTTAAATCTATAATTAGGTATATTTACGTTATTATCATTATTACTAAATATTGTTGGGAAGCTGGTGCGTTTCGAGTAGCTATTCCGAAGATTAAGTTCTTCGGACAAAAACAATGAACTCCCTCTTCTGAAGGAAGGGACAAGAATATTCTAACAAAATTAAAGCGTCTCTGTCAGAAAGATAATATTCAAATTTCAAATATAAACAATGACATACTGTTTGTTCGCACCTTTGCCAACTTTATTTATGATTTTTAAAAAAATTATAATATCGTAATGTATGGGAAACAATTATTTTGGCTTACAAAATTATGATTCTGTATAGCAAACTCTTCTTGAAATTTCATTTTTTACGACGAAAGAAGTTAAAAAATAAAGAAGTTATCAAGTCAATTTTACTTCTACTGTAAATGTTTTAAAGTAGGTACTAGGTATGTTTGGTATTTAATTATTTTCAAAACGCCTAAAATTTAATTAATTATAAATTGTTTTTAAATATGCAAAAAGAATGACAAAGACTCGTTATTTTCAACAATTCTCATTCAGTTTCAGTTTTTAACTGGTATCATTATTTTTCTATTGGACATTTCGAACTGTCAGTTTACTGCATTGAATTATTTGCCAGAGTACAGTGTGTTTGTCAATTTTTTATGAAGAGCAAGTTTCTTCTTAAAACCGTTTGAGGACATCTTTGCCTTATCTGCACTTACGATCAGTTGTGATTGAGGTTTAATCAATCAGTCAGGAGACACCCACTGCTGGACATAGGCCTCCCCAAGGTTCTCCACGCCGATCAGTCCGGCGCTGCCGCTTCCAGTGTTTGCCGGCGACTTTTTCCCAGATCTTCGGTCCACCTTGCAGGGGCCTTCTCAACGCTGCGTCTCCCAGTACGCAGTCGCCACTTATAGATATTCATGTAAACAATTCCTTGAGATGCAAAATGGACCTAAATTACTTATACAAACTTTGTAAAGGCGCGCCATAACAACGCTGTTAGTTATTTTAAGTTGGAAACCCGAAACGTGAATAATTAAAAGTTTCTGATAGCAGTTAGTTTAGAATTGTATTTTCTTTAATAACAAAGAACTTAGATAGGAAGGGGGGAGTATTTCAGTTCAAGGTCTGAAGTTTTATTTTGCAACTGCGTTAGAAGGCGAACTGGTAAGGAGTTTTTTTTAAAGACTAATTGCGCGTTTGTCCTCAATCTCACTCTCTTAGTGAAAATGAGAGATGATACACGGAAAATCTCATTTTGGCAGCTGATACAGCAGACCTCTTTAAATGACGATCGTTATGTCGATATGGTAACCCCAACTTGCGGGTTCGATCCTCGCCATCGACTCACATTAATGAGTTAATAGTGACTTTAAGATTTTTTTTATCGGACCTACTAATTTGTTCTTCTTCTAATTGTGTTGTTTCAAGGAATTAAACTCTTAACAGGCCCTACTGACGACGGTATCTGTAAATACAGTAAAAAGTTTAATGTAATTTACATGTATATACTGAAATAAATAATATGCTCACCTTTATGCATCAATATTTTATAATAATTACTTAAATATTTTAAAAAACTGTTTGTGAAAACTTGTTACTTGCTTTAGTTACATATTTGTTATTTACTCATATTATATACTAGCTGTGACCCGCGACTTCATCCGCGTGGATACCGTTTATTAGAGTTGGATAAATACTATTATTATATCCTCCTTGAAGTTAAAACTTACCTTATTCTAAATTTCGTCAAAATCGACTCAGTAGTTTAGCTGTGAAAGCGTAACTGATAGATAAACAGACAGAATTACTTCAAAAACTGTTACAACAAAGCAGTGATCCGCAGTTTCACCTAGGTTTTGTGAAAAAGTATAGGTAGGTAGGTATATTACATAGATGATGCCCGCGACTTCGTCTGTATTGAATTAGTATTTCGAGTAGGTTATTTTCTTCTCCAAGGTCCTAACTATCTTTAATAACAAAAATAAAAATGAAGAATCTTCGCCCATATAATATGTATAACTCCTAACCACAAACATAGGTAGGTAACTATCTATTAGGTACATTACGAAGGCACATAGCGTTATAAACAAATCGGGTGCCAAAGTGCCTTAAATTTTAATATTGTTTTAAGTTTTCGCGATAACTATAATGTATGACTATTAAATAAAACACTTTTTAACCGGATTTATCGCGTATATTTACATTTTAAATTTTAATAGTCGCTCGTGACCACGGGTTCTGCAAAGACACCGAAACGTCGAGTTAAAATGTAAAATATAAATTATACGCCATTAATCCGGTTAAAAGTGTTTTATTTAATGCCTTCAATTTTACTTAATTCATGCAATATCTTCATTAATTATACTTAGCTTATTGTTATTCTAGGTAAAGCTAAGTAGTTTTGCGTGAAAGAATAGCAAAAATCCATCCATCCAGCCATTATCAGTGTACATACAATACTACCAATAGTTATGTATGGCTGCTTTTCACTGCCAAACGGCTAAGCCAATATTAATGTAATTTGGTATAGTAGTTAACACATACGTTACTTTTTATTCCGAAGAAATCTACGGTTTCTGACTTCCAAGAGGCAGAAACGATCATGAAATAAACAAAACCTTGATTTCCATTTTATCTCTGTATGTACAGAAGGCAGTACATCAAGCGCTACAAATCTGTCAAAATTTTTTACTTGAATTTGAACTCTATGCCCTCGATAATAAGTTAAAATTGGTTGGGGAAATTTAACAGGTAATGTAACGCTTGTTCCTTCTGTACCTACCTATATTAAATCGCGCAAAAGCTTGCGCTCGCCTCCCGCCTTTTTATACCTACCGCCGCGAGCCGCGTCGAGCGCGGCAACCGTTACGCAAAAATAATCCCTATATCATACAGTATTCACGCGCGATGGGTTATTAGCGTATTTCATGTATAAGTTTGGTGTTTCTATACCGATTTCTATGATTTTTTTTTTATTGAATAAGTAATAATGTTATTTTTTTTAATTAGGGATGAGTGAGAGTATTATAAACGTAAGAGTAAACAAATATAATCAGAAAGCTCCGAACTGCTATGCTATCGGGATTTACACGTGTTATTGTGAATCAACCATAAATACCATAAAATACTGTTATGGGATATTTTTTATATAATTTTATGAAGAATATTTCTGTCATACATGATTTCTATGTAGCTTTAACCATTAAGGCTGCACACGCGACGGAAGCTTAAAAAATGAAGTAACTTCTTCCGTTTTTCCAACATTTCCATTCACTGCTCTGCTCTTATTGATTGTAGCGTGATCATAAGTATACTTTAACCTGCCCAGGAGTATGAAGAATAATTTTACCAAGTTTCGTTAAAATCCGTAGAGTAGTTTTTGTTTCTATAAGGAACATACAGACAGACAGACAGACAAAAATTTTACTGATTGCATTTTTGGCATCAGTATCGATCACTAATCACCCCCTGATAGTTATTTTGAAAAAATATTTCATGTACAGAATTGACCTCTCTACAGATTTATTATAAGTATAGATTAAGCTGTTAGTTTTCCAATAAAATAAAATAATATCTAGTATTTATAAACTCATATTACAGCAGTATACCATTCATAACCCACCACATTTACATGCACATTATCAACGCAACAGATCAAAGGACAAGTCCTATCTATTAGTATAATGTAATATCCCTGCAACAATGTCGCCACAGATCAAAGCGACGCTAAATACTGCACAAATAGCATTATATATCAATTTGAAGATATGCAGTAGGGATGTGCTTGTGAACATCGTAAGTATCGATAATGTACCAGCAATATTTTGTCATAAATATGCAATATTGATGACCTCCGTGGCGCATTACGAAAATAGTGAAAGAAATACCGTTCGACTATGTAAATCATATTTAGGGAAGCTGGTTTTCATGTGATGTCTGGATGTTTTATTTTCATACTTAATGGTAGTTAAATAAAACACTTTATTAACGTTGTTCCGTATGCATCTATGTTCCTAAAATTTAGGCGTTTTGAGAAGTTCTTGCCATTTCACAACCCTATTTTGGAGGCCAAACTCATATTAATCTTGCCTTTGTCGGTTACTAGTATTTCATCGTTTCATACACGATTTTTGACTTTATTAACATACGTCATACTTAATACAACTTACGAGGTTTTTCCCACCATTTTTTCACAAACTGTCGTATCGTTTAGGAGGCTCCAGACTAAGCTAGAGTATTCGTATACTGAAAAACATACAGCTTACAATTTTCGCAAATTTAGTTAGGAAGGTCTTCACTTGTGTGACTCGGCTAATTTATATTCAGTGTCCCACTTTCAAACTATTATATTTAAACCATCGTTTATCAGTTTATCGATAACTTTAACTTAAATGGCCCCTCCCTATAGACAACTTAATGCCCCTACGTAGGCAGCCAAATTACTTTGTGAAAGTTGCGTCCAATATGTCTGTCTAACATGCGGTCTTAATAGATTGAAGTTACAAAACTTAAAACTTAGAATGGTTTTCTCTAGTACTAGGAATCAGGTGAACGTTTAGCGTTTTCTTAGCATGATGTTTTATTCTTGGTGGTAAGATCCCTGATGATACCTCTTTATACAGAAGTCTGATGAATTTGATGTTGCTTCCGCCGGTATTGACGTTCCGTCCTTTTTTTTGTTTTTCCGCCAAGGAAAATTCTTTGGCACCCACTAAAGCAAGCTTTAGCAGGAGGAGAATGAATCCTGTTACGTACGAAAGGGAATTCTAAAGAGCTGCTAACCCCATTGGCTAACAGGTATAAAGTACCCAGACAGTATGGGGACCGCAAGAGCGGCCACGAGACCCCTCAGAACGCCAGAGTATACCCACTAAACATCCCCCTTTAATGATCAGCCTTAACAAAGGCTATTGATCATAGTCGGAGCGACAGAGTTCCGTCCTAAGCCCCTGTGACATATTTAACCTCATCTTGATTTACCATCAGGTTTTGAGTGTCACTCCTTGGTGACGAGAAGATTTTGACTGTAAACTAGTGCTGCAGGGCTAGCATGGAACCATCGATAAATAGTCGAATCGACAAGGTAAATATTATTTTGTTATTTTATCCTATTATGTAAGCTAATATGCGCACGATAATAGATAGAATTACTCAATTTGATATCATGATTAAGATCACAGAACCAAATATGTCATAATCTTAATAAATTACATACACTAAATACCATATTCTAAACAAATATCGATAAAAGGCCTGCTTTATCGTTGTCGACGGTAGCATGCTAGCCCCGCTGGTTGATTGAAATTAGATTTTTTAGGATAGGTACCGTAAGGTTTGTGTGCGCCTTGTAGTTTGTAAATAAAGAGTTTATAAGCGCAAACCAACCTTACGGCAAATTTAAGAATTTCATTTGAAAGATAAAAAATTAAAAATGACGCGGGTTGTTCGTCAGAAAAGATTTACTCCACACAATTGTTTTTCTTCTGAACGTAGAAGGATCTCGTGATGCTGCTATACCTCCCTGCCACTAACCTTATAAACTATATTTGTATTAGAAAAGTAAAGTGGACTATCGAAACGATTGGATAGATAAAAGGCTATCCGCTAAATATCATTATTTTATTTCATAAGTAAGCTGCTTCGTAGAATTGCCGCATATCGGTCCCGCGTTACGGTACTGAAATGGCTTCTGACAACCATTTATATTGGTCAACCTTGAACTATTCTTCTGTTTTCGGTAGTGACAAACTGACACTGAAACGAATATCATTAAAACACAATTGAAATGACTACCATAAACATGGAGTTTGATAACAGAAGAAAAAATTAGAAGCAACATGGAAATGAAATGAAAAATCTTTAATCAGTATCTTTGAAATTAACTTAATAAATGGCTGAAGTTACAATTTAAGTTTAAAACCTATGTTAGAAGAATCCGCTCTCTCTTTAATTACTAAAACGTAAGGAATAGAAGGTACACAATATAATTCTATTATCTAATAGTTACCTTCATCGCAGTACCTTAAAGGATCAATGAAACAAGAATATCAATCGTAAAGTACAATTTAAATAACTCAAAACTACCCTCAAATCACGTAGTTTGTATTTAAAGTTACCCTCTGTCGCCCGCAAAAAGAGGGTGACAAAATAAACAATAGTTTTTTGTTTATTACGATTCTGTACACTCAGCCTCTTATATTCTACATCGACGGTTGGTTGCCATTGTACCCAAAGAATTGAATTGAATTATATTCTGTTTCCTTTTTTAATTACATATTGACTAATATATTAGGGATTTTGTACAAAAACTACCAGCCCGGTGCGATTTTACCGCCGCATTTTTGAAGCCTGAGAAATTAATAAAATATAGCTTTAACGTATAACACTAAGAAGCTTCTAAATCAACGAAAGCTGACATTTATATACTTACTTTAATTGCTGAGAGTACAGTATGCGTTTTTTATATACTTAACCCTAAACCCTATAGATCCTGTACTGTGCCTGTGTTCGGAGTCACTTGGAATACGCCAGCCAAGTATGGAACCCTATTATGAAAAATACTCCATAAGGATAGAGCGTATCCAGAATAAGTTTAGCAGATTTCTTTCGTACAAGTTCAAACTTCCAAAATTAGATTACCACAAGCGTTGTCTCAAATATTACCTAGTGCCACTTTACTTAAGGCGAAATATTTCTGACGTCACTCTTCTTATGAAAACGGCCCAATCTAAAATAGACTGTCCATACATTCTACATAAATTGTTTATTAATGTACCCAATAGGCATTCTCGGATAAGGAACCTGCTCTGTGCTCCGTTTGCCCGTACGAACTATCGCAAAAACTCATTTCTAATAAGATCAGTTGCTACATTCAACATACCATGACTCCGAAATCGATCTTTTTAACACCACACCTACTAAATTGAAAAATATATTGGTTAAGAAGTTGTTTATTTAAGTTTGGTATCGTGTGGCATAAGGTATTGTTATATATTATAAGAAACAAATTGTCATAGTTTAGATACTGCTGTTATTATTGTTATTTTTTCTTTATATAATTTTCTTTTTTTTCGTGTATGTATCCATCTTTTTTCTATCTTCAAATGTATCTGCGGTGGCTTTTTAATGGCTTACTCGACATTATATGTTAAACCTAGTTTTTAAGTAAAAGCTGTTGGCCACCCAAATAAAATTAAAATTAAAATTTGTCTATTTAAACACTTTTATTTTTTTCACCAAAATTCTATTTATACATACATTTTGATTTTTTTTTCACCAAGATTTAAAGTTAAAATGTTTGACAGTCGCTGACTATACCCGGGTTCACAAAACGCATGGCTCTGCTTCATTACGCCCCCGAGAACGGCTGAGCGATAATTTTGGCAATCAGCGACCCACAGCGCGGTCGCCTTAATACACTTACTGATACTTTGTTTGGTTTTTACTTTGAAATGATTCATTTTAAATTTTGGGAAATGATTGATGTTTAAATAGCAATAAAATATTTTGATATGCATAGAAAGAGTCTGACCATTGAAAGCTGTCCAAGAAAAAAGGAGGTAATTTTGAAAATCACCTGGCTTCACGCTGCTTAAACGAAGTTAATACCTACTATTGCACCTACATCGAATAAATAACGTCCTCCTTTATCGAAGTCGATATATAAATAGTATCAACTTCATTTAGGCAGGGTAAAACCAGCATTGCCTGATCTATCTTTAAAATTCTCGCTTTTTTTCGTGGACAGCTTTCATTGGTCAGACTCTAGCTTTTGGTTTTGCTATCATAAAAAACTGCAGTCATTTCATCAAAGTTGGTAGGTAAGTTTCTTAACGCTTCATTATATTTCATAATCTTTACTATCCCATAGTGCCCATGTAAGACGTTATTATTTTTATAAAGGTTACGTATCTATATTACAAGTTCCGGAAATATTTTATGAAGAGCCAGTTCTCTTCTAGGTCCGTGTGCTTTCAAATTAAAACAGATGTGTTTCTATGGAAATAATGAGTCGCAAATTAAACTTGCAACTTGGGTTTTTTTATAAACCATCAGCTCTATCATCGACAGTATCACAACATTTTATTCGACACACCTAACATGTAATTTGTTACAAAATTGTTGTCAACCTCTGCAATTTGAATATCCTGAGGGTTTTGGACCACAGCGTAAACAAGTCAGTTGTTTTAAATTAAATTATGTTTTGTGTGTATACAAAACAATGTTGTTGTATTTCATGACTACTACAGTCCTGATACTTTAGTTAGAGCGTCGAGTGAATAATTTTCTCGTGGAATACATCAAGTCCCCTCTGAAGTTGTTGCAAGGCGTTAAGCGCAGCTGTTTTACTTACAAAAAACCTGCGCAAAGCGTCTCGCAACAACTTCAGAAGGGATTAGATATATAACGCTATCTCTACCACCCTAGTCTTCTTTATCAGGTATCATGGAAGACAAACGTCCCATCATTACTTTACATAAAAAAGTGACTGAACAGAATGAACTATACCTAATGACATAAAAGTGACGAATAACCAGTCTTTTTGTCAATTCCTTTCTGATACGAGTTACAACAATATGAAAACTGACAGTTTTTTTTATTTTTAAAAAAATAAGCATAAGCAGTTCTAAGAAAGACGTGTCACATATTACTTATACAATATCTTCTGTTTCCATCACATGGATTTTTCAACAAATTACGTATATTTTATATATTATAGCTTGAAGGTTTAGTGTCTTTAGAGACCCCGTGATCACGAATGTTAAAAAAGTGTTTTTCATAAACAATGAACCGTGAAAACTCAAGTCAATATAAAAAAAAATGATATTAATAACTGCTTAAATTGTGTTCGTAAAGATTTAAATAAGCGTGGATGATTCGATAACATCAGGTAACACACATATTCGAATGCCACTTTCAATATTTAAAAATAATTTCATAAGTAGGTAAATTAAAACTCATTGCTTTTCCATCAAACTAATATAGCTTAAATACCTCCTTTGACACAATGCAGTCCTTTGACACTGGCAGTTTTGTTATTTATTTAGTACCTGTTTCACGCGGTTTAACCCGCGCAATTTTGAATCCCGCGGTAATATCGGGATAAAAACTTTCCAATGTACTATTCCAGACTGCCGATGCCAAGTTTCATCCAAAACCGTTGGATCGTTTTAGCTTGATTTTAGACGACCGGCTGGTGTAGCGGTAACATACATTGCCTTCTATGCCAGAGGTCCTGGGTTCGAATCCCGGCGGCGGAGGATATTTGTGTGATGAACACAGATATTAGTCGTCAAGTCATGGACGTTTATATGTTTATTTAAGTTTATTCTAATAAAAAATATGTATTTATTCAATATCTTTGTTTATATATTTCTTAAGTATATCAGTTATCTAGTATCCATAACACAAGTTCTTTAAGAAATTGAAGATAAGAAATTTGGGCTAGATAATGTTGTGTGAGTGTCAGTAATATTTATTTATTTATTTACAAACAAACATCCATCCATACGTCCGTCTATACATCCATCCACCCATAAATCCATCCATACATCCAAACCTTTACATTTATATTATTAGTAAGATATCAACAATAAAAAGACATTTTTTTTTGTTATGTTACACTGTGGCTTCGTCAACTTAGAGCATAGGTCATAATGATTGACCTAAGTTTCCGATTACTAATAATTCGAGGCTATTAGTCCGCGAATCATTCGATATAAAATTACTGTCATCACTGTTTGCAAAACTACGAAATATTTCATTTGATAAAGATGGCCGAGGGGTTAATTTGGGGGGATCAAATGCTTTAAATCGAATGCATTTAATTTAATAATAGACTAGTGTAGCTTTTTTTATTATTGAGCTATAAAATCGTTTTGAAAACAGAGTATTTTTAATTTTCTGCATTTTTTTTATTAAACATTTTATGTTATGTATAATAGTTTCTGATAAAGAGTCTATGAATAAACTAACAAAAACACAATTTCGCCTGGTATTTTTTACTTATTTACTTATTTTAAGTCGCTTAAAACTACCATTGTCATTCTACCATGCTGGACTGGGAGCACAGGAAAAACGTAGAATGTGCCAGCTACTTCTCTTCCCGGGCAAACTGTAAAAGTCAGTTAAAGGATCAGTTAGAGGTTTTATCGGATTTTTGTTTTGGGCGATAGGCTGACCCCCTGTCACTGTAATAGTCTCTCTCCACCATTATAATGACTCCAAAATTTGTCAAACGTGACATCAGATGGTTTCATAACCTCTGGTGTTCTGCCTACCCCATAAGGGATACAGGCGTGAAGTTATGTATGTATGTTTACATTCCTCTAGCAGATGAAGTAGAGAATTAAATAAATATGACTAATATTTGTGAGCCCAATACAAATTCTAGTGGTGGCTACTTGATCTCTTCTAGATTCAAAAGAGATCAAAGCTTGCCAGGTGTTATTACTGATATCTTTCTGTCTTATCAAATCTTTTGGTATTATGAAATGGGATTTAATGGTAAACCAACATTACAAAATGAAAGTTTGTGACAATTTGGATGTATGTTCATTTGTTTTAAATACACAGTGGTCTAGGTTTGGTACCTTTGACCCTAAATTTATATTATTCCGATAATGTAGTTCAATTTCGGGATTTCACATGGGCATAGCCGACTAATTCAAAATAGATTTTAAGCATTAACTAGATGTGCCCAGTAGACTGTGCCCAAATACAGGTTTGACCGTGAATGGAAGTTTTTGTCTATCCTAGTTGAAATACCAATGTATGACGTCATATATTACATGTTTTTTATTCGCATAATTTAGTTTTTTCATAACTCCATTCGTAGTGAATGGCAGACAAACCATTCATTATAAGTTATCGATAAATATCAGAGAAAGTACGACTATATAATATTGATCAATAAATTTCAAATTATCTTAGCAGAGATCTACGACACGCTTTGTGTAGAATAATAAAATTAATTTGTGTAGGTGTTTGTTAGAAAAGTAAATTATGAAGGACAATTATCGCAATATAGCGGTTTAACTACAATATTTGGCAAAAAGCGTCCCTTGTACGGTAAATATCATTTACATCTCTCATGTTCAGTAAGTAGGTTCTTATTACCTCCAAATGGGGCTTGTAGGTGACTAATTAGCGCTCTAGGGTAATAATCTAGCTAAAAAAGCCCTAGGGCGGTAAGTAATTAAAAAAAAACACTTCTTTCTTTCAAAAAGTTCGCGTACATCTAACCATCATATTAGTAATAGACATCATGCATTTAACCAATGACCAAAGAGGTCGCTTTGCTATTCAGCCTTGTCTTCGTGTGAGTATAATCATCAATTTTAAATATCGAACGGCGAAACTCAATTTCGATCTTGAAAAAAAATTATTAAAAAGTTCTTTACTTGATTCTTTTAATGAAAAAAGGTGGGAATAAAAAACTTTAACTTTAAAAAACACCTGGCCCAAAAATTTGAAAATTGTTCTCATTTCACTAGAAATTTCAAAAAATTAAATGTTTTATTCTTGTAATGCCGGGTTTTTTCTACTTACCTCACAATCGAGATGTAAAGCAGAATAGTTAGCTAGGGTGTAAGCATCAATTGCACCCTCGAACTATAGGCGCACGAGTGCAGCGAGAATATCTTGGGCTGCAATTGATGCAATTTTTATTTATCACATTTTTTCGGTTATTTTGCAATTGATGCCTTACAGCCCTTGGCTACTAATCTACTATTAAAATATTTTCAGTGTCTTTTAATAATATTAACTTATGGCAAAGGTAATGCCGTGTACGGTGGACTTAGAATAGCCATACCGCCCATGGATAAGTCTTTCGCAGATGGCGACAAATCCGAGTAATTCCCGCTAGGTGGCAAAAACCCGTTAGGGTCCGTCTCGCTAACGCCCACCGTTCATTTAAAAACTGCAGTCAAATACCACAGTTATACAAGGTTGATTTGTGGTCATCGGCCAAATTTTTTTTACACAATAAGTATCATTTATAGAAACGATATTTTTTGCAAGGAAATTAATATCAGCTTACATATTAACCAAGGCATGGTCACTCTAAATTTCCATTAAAATAAAGACTACTACGCGCTACTGCAAAGCATATTGTAGTTCTATGTCGTAGTGTTATCAATAAATGCCACGTCGTAGTAGCTATGTTCATCAACAGCGACTATTTTTTTTAAAGTTTGTGGTTCCATATTTCTATTTTTCTGTACTGAGCGATGATAAAATAAATATGCAGGTACGTTTATATTGTATCAAAGAAACTAACATTTAAATTTGGCTGGTGACTAAAAATCAACCCTGTATTGTGTGTTCTCCATACCTACAAGGTCTTAATACAATAAAATTGAATGACAAAATGTGTGTTGTTATAAATCTATGAAATATGGTTGAATATGTGTATGTTTAATGAATGAAACATGAAACTTAAGATAATATAATTTATCGGTGGCGAAACCCGCGCAAGTAGTTTGAAGTAGTTAGCCTGTTGGTAGGTGAATATGAAAGTACACAGATTTAATGACACTATAAAACTATCCTAAAGTACCACCGTCCCAGCTGCTCCCATTGTAGGTACTTATAGCATATGCGTTCTATAATTTTGATCTTTTCCTTTCGATCTGCCGCCACTCATCACCCATCCCGATGACGGATAAGACACAAGCGTACTAACTGTGTTAAGGGTTTAATCGTCGCGTTAAGATCGATATCGAGTAACGGGTCGATCGGTCGTGTGTTCGTAATGACCAGTCTTCGCTTCGGTTATAGTTATTATTGGTTATTAGACTATTGCTTGACCACGCGCCCGCGAATGGCCGTTGGCGGTTAGGCTTTTGAGATGGATACGGATTTATGCCTAATGAGTAACAGTTCGTGTTTTTTATAAGTTTTTTGCAAGTTTTCTTAATTTTTTACGGGCTATAAAAATAAAATATTAGAAATTACTATTTGATACTTTTCACCATTACTCAAGTTTAACATTTTTATTTGGGGTCGCAAGTTATTATTTTACGGATCAGTACCTACCGTCGTGATCTTGGAGCTAGAAACAGTGCCAAAATATTGATGACTCAAAATAAGTACAAAACATTGTAAATATCCTCTTTCTAAAGTTAATATAAATGTTAATGACCACAATAGTTTAAAACTTAAAGTTTAAAAAATATGTTCAAAAAAATATATTCAGTTATCGCAGACACCACGTAATAAACACACAAATTATATTCAGCAAATGATGTATTGAAATCAATGTTTAACGTGATCTATTTATCTAAAAAAGTGTTAAAACTTCTGATTTTTTTAAGGTTTAAATACTGTTATTGTGAATTATGTTATAATGTTAGTGTTTCGTATTTAGTGTTTAAATAAATTTCTTAATTTACACGAAACGCTTATACACTTATGCTTTTCACTACTTCATAAAGATATAATGCAATTTAACCTTAATAAAAATTTAATCGTACCAGAGAAATACACATGAAACATGTTAATGATCTACGCAGTGGTCCTGGTATAATATTTTCAAGTCCAAATATCAATATATATAGCCAGTTTCTTCCTTCATCCGTACGCTATCATCTTCTACCTCATTTTCACTTATCAACCTGATGAATTCAAATGCTGGTCCAGTTAACGATAAAAAAAATCTTGACGATATTTTTTTGGATTTATATATTAAATAAAGAATAAAGACATTGAAACTTCGCGTTAAAACTTTAAATAAAATGACACATTCTAAAAACATATATAAAAACCTCTTTCATTTAGAGATTTAATCGTAATCTTAATGTAGGCAGATTCTGAGGTATTCATTTCAAGTAGCCACTGTCGTATCTGTAACTAGGTAATCTTAGTCAAATCGCTGAAGGCAATGGGCGGGGATGTTGTAGATAGAAAATTTTGAGGCTGACTAAGTGTGGCAGGTGGACCGAGCACAGAACTATAGGCTCTGAGTAATGCTCAGCGATTCTTTATCCACCAGCTGACTATTTAAATGTGTTTCTTATAATGTAGTTCTTATATTTGTCGCATAACACCTTCGAAGTTATACGGTCTGTTTTTGGCCGTATCATGAAAGCCGTGATGCACATATGATTGTCTAAAAAGAAATACATCCACAATGTGTCACTTAGATCATACTTTTCTGAAAATGGGGCTGGTCATGCGGTGACTGATACTAGTGCTCGAGATCACGACATGATAGATTCTTTATGCCGAAATTATATCGAAATCCGTGAAGGCTATTAGAGGACTACTTTGGCGATGGGGTAAACCTATTTGCCTCAGACGCCAGTGTTTGCTGGTTCGATTCCCGAACGGAACAAGAAAAAAATGTTTCATGCCTGGGTGTTTATCTATATTATGTTTTTATATTCAAGTTTACCCCCCAAGTTCGGTACATGGTATCCTATATCACAAGCTTTGCTTAGTATTGGGGATTTATATTTTTATTTGCTCGATGTGATACCATAAATAACCCTATCCTATGTAATTTATGATTCAATAAAAAAAATTACAAACAAAAGGCAAAAAATTGCGTTTTCTATTTAATTCAAATCTTGCGTTTATTTTGGGACACCCTATATTTTATCGAAGTTCCTAGAAGATCAGCTGTAGAAACTGCGTAAAATTGTTGGCTGACGTACATACATACCTACATGTACAGTCTACAACAGAATTATGTATACCACCCAGTCTTCCGCACACATACAATATGCATGGATTAATTCTGTTGCAGACTGTACTACGTTACAACTTTGAGAGGTATAATCTTGTAGAACTGTTGACCCAACAAGAAGTTTGATAAAATAAGTACCTATTTCATATAATAGTCCTCAAGAGCTGGACTCTTTTTTTTTTTCAATTTACACTATGAATACTAAAACCTTTATCAGTAGTCACCAGTGATTTGGTTGTTATATCTAAACTTAAATGTAGCTAGACACAATTTCATCTCGCGAAATAGCTTTGTATCATCGTCTCTATGCTCATATTCTGCCGTAGCCCAGAGTGATGAAAAAAAATACTAATTAACGTACATGCATATACCTACTCACCTACATAATATATCAGTGCACTTTCCTTACAAATCACCAAAAATATTATCTACCTTAGTATTTCATAAGCTTCGCATTTGTTTATTATTACTTTCAAGAACACTAAAATTCCAGAAAGCCCTAATTTCGAAAGCCTTTTGACAAACTGCCATAAGTCACAAATCTTCTTTTTTCAAGTCTCGGCTTAACCTTCGCGTGTGTTCGGAGTTGTATTTTTTCACACTTTTATAGTGAAATCAGACGAGTCGTGTCGAGCCTGACCCTCTCTAATCATTGGGCGGGACGGCGCCAAAGTCCAAAAATCCCAGGGAAAGCTCTTAGGCTATTATTAAGGAAAGGACAAGGGTCGTCCTATGTTTCTGTTGTTTTGACATTACAATTTCTGTTTCATGTAATAAAGAAAGATTACTTTGAAACCTAAATCTGAATTTGATTAGTGTCTTTTAAAGAACATCTCAAGTTTGAGCCAAAAAATACTAAGCGATATTAACATAATGAACGAATATTAAAAGTTCATTAACTCCAAAAGCGTGCCACTAAAACTAATCGTTTTATAATAACAAAGCCAATAAGTCAATGGCTGTCAAAATTTATGCCAATCATTCCGCGAAAAGAATCAGCAACTCAACACCTACAACTAAAATAAAAAATAAAATGGCGCCAGGACATCCTTCAAATTTTTAATCACGACTCAAAGAATACCGCGGTGCCACGACTGCGTTCTAAAACGCACTCAATAAATTACGATACCTAATCACCCTTAATTGGGAGTGTCGTGACCCAGCTTAACCTCTGATCGCCTCGAAATAAGAACAAAATAATGCAAACATAATGATACGTACAGTTTTTGAACGCAACTCTTTTAATTTTCGAACGTTAACGTCGATGTTTCTGAACTGTAATTATCGTGGTGTTTCCGAACTTAAGTATTAGGATAGAGATATTAATAGTCGTGTGTTTGCTTTTTTCTTGATTTATTTGGTTTTATAGATTCTTTGAAATTAGTGGTTATGATAGTTTTTGTGCGGGCCGCTAATGGTTATAAATGTGAGTGGTCACTAGGAAACATTTAGGTGTATGGGTGTCAGGTGTAGAGTTCATGTGTTAAATTATTATTGAAAGTTATTGATTAAGAAATGTGCCATCAATAAGTTACGGAGCTCGTAGCTTTAGAAACCATTTAGCTTTGCGGACTTTTACTTTTGCATAGTGATTTAGTCACAAATATTTTAGGACCAGGCCTGGCTCACTCCGCGCGGTACATCCGTTATTTACCTACAGCGAAGCGCACCGCCGGCGCAACTCGAATGGGTCGTGTATCACGCGCGCGCCCATCGGGACGTTGTAGATACCTACCTACCTAATAGCACTCACAGTAATTCTATGATCGAGGTCGCAAAAAGTATTTAAAAATGGACATAAAAAGAAACAAATATTCAATTAGATTATGTTTGGATTTGATTATGTTCAATTTAGCAAACAAAACATAATATGTAGTATTACTAATTATTCGTCGTCACTTTTTTTTCATTTTGTACTGTAGGTAAGTTTAAACAATATTTTTTACAAAGGTAGAATAACAGTAATACCTACATCGGTAGATACTTAATTACAAATAAGGAGATTAATTATTCTTCACTAGGCAGCAACCCTAACAGCGTAAGAAAAGATAAGAGGCATGCGATAGAAAGAGACAAAACTTCTAGGTATATAAATTTGCAGGTACGTAATGCTGTGCGAGCTGAATTCCACCGTATCGCGTCGTAGCAAGACTCGAATTTATTTAGATCTTCTTGCGGAGTAATTCTTCTGTACCAACTATTACTTATTCTGTGCTAGGACTGAGGCTTCTTAAAAAGAAACACCTTATTGGTTTCGTTGTATGTAATGTAAACCGTAGTACGCTGCTTATAAAGCTAATAGTTCTGTACCTAGGCCATTTTACAAAAATTATCTTGTCGAAAGTTAAAGAATAATGTTCATAGCTGACTGTCAAATTTTTGACAACC
Organism: Stenoptilia bipunctidactyla; assembly: GCA_944452665.1. Taxonomy (NCBI): domain Eukaryota; kingdom Metazoa; phylum Arthropoda; class Insecta; order Lepidoptera; family Pterophoridae; genus Stenoptilia; species Stenoptilia bipunctidactyla. The sequence goes on from OX101741.1 coordinate 16,957,403, forward strand.
CGTGGACTGTATTAAAACAACATACAGTGCAAATAATAGCTTATGTTCGATTAATTCCAAATCATTTACTTATATTAGAAACCGCAGCAAGGATTTTAATATTTTATCCGGTTGCTCAATAGACTACACGTATCATCCACTTGAAATAAAAATCCCGATATCGTTTCTAAGAAATTAAATCAAGTCTGAACCAACAGCTTAAATATAAACAGCCAGCACTTCAATGACAATATCATCTTTATACATTCACATATTTACCTAACAAAAAGTAGTTTGACAGGTCAGAGACTGTATGGGCCGTGAATAATACTCTTTAAATAGTTTGTCAGTCAACTATAGTTTATTATGCAGCTTTTACTCGCACGGTATTTTCGGGGGTTTCCGACAAGTTTCAGGCTTTTATAGAGTACTTCATCAGGGTTGAATGCAGTCCACAATTTTGCCGGAAAAACGTATTTATCTACTCTCATATTATTCAAAATATAAAACTCAGAACGAATTTATATTGACATACTTTTTAAAATAGTATAACGAAATGAAATTAAAAAATTAAATTATAACACACTACCTCGAACAATACAATGTTATAATGTAAAAAAATTTTCATTTCGATACAGATAACAGACCATAGATTTCATTTTTTTATCTGTGTCCTGCGAGCGCAAAATTTGGAGGTATTATAAAGACGGAGAGAGACTATCGTAGTGACAGGGGGTCAGCCTATCGCCCACAAAAACGCCTTTAAAACCTCTGTCCCTTAACTGACTTTCAGTATGCCCGGGAAGAGAAGCAGCTGGCACATTCTACGTTTTTCTTTCGCTCCCAGTCCAGCATGGAAGCGTATTTTTAATAAGTATTTAATACAAGCCTTGATAGCGTTTTGTATGTTGGAAATGTCCGGTTCTGTCGGTACAAGGATGGGTGAGTGCATAGATACAGGAGTCATTACTATTTGTCCGAATCCATTTCATATCCTGAAATCCACAAATCAACACTGGTTTGGTGACAAAGCTCGGTGTTAACTTCCTCGTCACCTAGAGAAGAGTCTCCTAGTCCTGCAATGAGGTGATTAAAAAGATATATCTATTATTCCAGGAAATTATTTTCTTCTAGAAATACTTATTAAGATAACATCACCCCAACACCAACGCCGCCGCTTTGACCAAACAAAACATCATCAAGATAAACCATTTAGCATATTTCATACAAATTTAGATATCGCAATAATTTGCATACCCCACAGTAAAACCACAGAGGAAACCATCAAACCACGCTTTTCTAATTGAGCTATTTCACAGATAAGTAGATAAAACACGAAATAGGGCTATACCCTAAATTATGCGAGTTATTTGCATATAATAACTGCAGGGGTGACATATTGAAGGAACGTTCCAAGAAGGTCGTAAGTCCAAATATACACCTTTCGAAATTGAGCTTTATAAGTAGGCACGTATGCTCTAAATTGTTACATATGACCTATGTGGCTTAGAATTTAGTGGTGAGAACTAATTCAGTTTTATAGTGTTCGATAGGCATCCCCCAGGGTACATTTCGGGTACGTGGTATGAAGAGCATTTTGCTTGTGTAAGTATTTTTTGATGATTTGCATTCGTTTTTGATAGTCCGATTATAGGACGTAAGGCAACTTTTGTTCAAGTATAAGACTAGGCGATAAGATGTTTAAGATCTAAAATGTTCATTATTTCAACGTTCATAAATAATTCTACTTCTTATTTAAAGATAATTTTGTGCTGAATATATTCCTGCTATAGTAACTTGGGTTCTTATCTTTTTCACAATTTACACACATACTAAGCAAGTCTTACCATGATGCTGTTAACTCCACAATTCAATAAAACTGTAGGAGTATTAAAGTCAAGGATCCTACATAGACAATTAGGAAATTACTATCGGAAAGGAACTTTCATAAATCATAGCACAAGAAGCCTGCCTGGAAGAGATCGTCTTTAGATGATAAGGTCGCCTATTAAATAAAAATAATAAATAATCGTTACCTAATATGACTACATGTTATATAAACAATAAATAATAACATAACTACAAGATTATCAAATTAAAGTTTAATTAAATATAAATAGTGAAGTCTTAATAATTATTTACAATACAAGTAAATACTACAAATATATTATAGACTTAATATAAAATCAAAAAAATAAAACATTTATTAAAAATTTTCTAGCTACAATATTTATTTAACAACTCTCACTTGTACCTACTTTTGTTTAATCGCGAATTTAAGGTTTTCATTTTTATTTAAAAACCAAGCTTCAGTAAAAACCAAGAGAATCCTACTGTCTCATTGCCGTACCTAAAATAGGTTCACAATTTTACATGTTACTATTATAAAAACTCCACTCATTGTAACTCTGTACCTACCACCTGTATTATTATAGAAAGCAATAAATAAATGAAATGAAATGAAATGTGCCCTGTACCTGTAAAATTGCTATAAATTTTTTTCTTACTTCATGGATACAATCCTGTTAATATTATTAATTTTAAAGTTTGGATGGATGTACGGATGTTTGTCCCTCAATCACGGCATAACGGCTCAACGGATTTGGATGAAATTTGGCACAATGATAGGGTACAATCACAAAATTTTACCTCGATATTCCCGCGGGGTTCAAAATTGCGCGGTTAAAACAGCGCGAAACTGCTAGTGAAGAAATTTTTTTTTTTTTCCGCCTTCAATTTTTCTTCAGTCAGAGCCGAGATTTGTTAATCTAGGCTCAGAAGGAAATCGGTGAAATCGGGGCTAAGTCTCGTATTCTTAAACTTCTCTAGTAGATATTCTCTATTAGGTACTCTCTACTAAGTGCCTCTACTTAGGCAGAGATTTTTGACACTTTTAAATGAACAATTGACAGCAAAAGTATGCTCGATGCGTGTTCAACGCCAAAGAAAGTATTTTAAATACGGGTTTATTTAAACATTAGGCAGAATTGTCTTCCTCACAACCACACAAATATACTCTACTAAACCAATTAGCAAAAGAAACAGTAATATGACCAGCTGCTGAAATTATTTATTTATGAGCTTAGCATCAGAATTTCGATGAAATTTCCAAAAACCGCAACGTATACTAACAAGCTTACCATTACTCGAAAAATTTGTCCACGCACCTCTCAAGTCCCAGGAGACCCTTTATTACATTTGTCTCAATGCCCAACTATGGGAAAGCGACTGGAATAAAATATTTGAGGACACTACCCCTCCGATGAGCTAAGCACAAAAATCAACACTTTCCGAGTTGTTCACTTTTGGATTAAGGGTGGCGATTCTAATTTGCAGCTCTATATAAATAAAAGTTTGGTATGAAATTGTATTCGTTCAGATGATGAGATTAACCCAACTCGGGACAACTCAGCAAAGGGGGTGTTTAGCGGGTAACGCTGGGTTTGGTGAGTCCCGCACTGTTAGGGATTGGCTGGCGGGGTAGTCCCCCAAAGGTCCCCTCTTCGTGCATCAAGCATTCACCTCCTCTCCTTCTGTGGCTCCCTTAGGGGCGTCAAGTCAGTAGTAAAGCTTTCTGTGGCGGAAAAAAAAAAAAAAAAAAAAAAAAATGAAATTGTAGAAATCTCAGGTTTGGCTTAGAATTTTAATTTTAATTTTATTGTATGGGAATACATAAAATGGCGAAAGATATTCCAAGTAATTCACTATCCTTTTAACGCCGAAGTATGAATGTCTAACAATTAAGGTATAAATATGACCTGTTTTTACAAACGGCATCGTGTCATGGTTTATGTCAAACGGTTCGAAATTCGACGCCATGTTTTAGTTTGTCAAAAAGTAACGTAATTTTTGAACCCTAGATACCTATTATCTTGTGTCTCTCATTTTTAATACCAATATTCATGTTCTCACTCGTTATTTAATTGACTCACAGCTGAGCTCGGGGCCCCTTAATCCCAGTATATTTGGAGCCCACAGGATTAGCTTCGGACAAATGTCAAGTGTCACTCAGAATCGGCGGGAAATGTTGACATTACAGATTATAGCACAACATACTCGAGAGTGTTCAATATTGTTTTGAATTTTTGATACAGTATTGATAATTTGAATGTGAGTGTTTCAATAAATAAATTGTAAATATTTCTGACATTCGCACCTTATCTAGTTAAAATTATGTTCTTATTATGGATACATCTAGTATCTTACTAATATTATAAATGTGAAAGTTTGGATTTATGGATGTCTGGATGAATGGATATTTGTTCCTCAATCACGGAAGAACGGCTGAATGGATTTGGATGAAATTTGACATAGTGATAGTGTACAGTCTGGAATAGCACATAGGCTACTTTTTATCCCGAAATTCCCGCGGAATTCGAAATTGCGCGGGCAAAACCGCGCGCAACATCTAGTAGGATAATAAACTTAAGAAATATTATACAACGTTGATACAAGCTAGAGGCATTAAATGAAACTACATATTATACTATAAGTGTCTATTAATTATCCGAAACTATAAAATAGGTTTCCGAGAAGTATGTGAAACAAGATTTTTCAAAGAAATTAAACAGCTAAATACTTAATCAAGTTAAAATGTACACATCCTTTGTAATGATTTGGACTAACATTTTGACATTTCGCAGTGTACGATAACTATACCCATAGTACTTACGATCAGGTGATCGAGAAGATACAAGGTGTTTAAATTACATAACTACATACATACATAACTTCACGCCTGTATGGGGTAGGCAGGACACCAGACGTTACAAAACTATCTGATGTCACGTTTGACAACTTTGTAATAATGGAGAGAGACTTTTGCAGTGACAGGGGGTCAGCCCATCGCCCACAAAACTAATCTCCAATATAACCTCTGTCCCTTAACTGGCTTTTACTGTACCTACGCCCGGGAAGAGAAGCAGCTGGCACATTCTATGTTTTTCTTTCGCTCCCAGTCAAAATTAAACTAACAAAAAACTTAAAAACATTCCTATGACTATTGCTTACATTGCTTACATTGCATTGATCTGATTTTTATTGTGTAGCCCGATAATAATACATAAAATATGTGGTTTCATTTTATGCCTCTAGCTTGTATCAACCTTGTATAAACATACATATTGAATATGTACATTGATTTATTAGATATAGATATACAAAATACATGACTTGATGACTAATATTTGTGTTCATCAAGCAAATTTCCACTGCCGCCACCGGGTTTCAAACCTATACTCTGGCAAATAATTCAATGCAGTTGCTGTCATTGGTGGTAGTGATTACTTTACAAAAAGATAGCCCATATGTGTTTTCCCCTGTTTTAAGATACCTGAATGTTACATAAATAAGTACATCAAACCAGATGATAATCCATTCAGTACTTCCGAAGAGAACCTACCGCAAACAGATAGACGTTTCCTGTTATAGTCTTGCTTAAAAATAAATACATAACTTGTAGTCTTTTTTTGTTTTTTAAGTTTGGTTTTTCGTAGTCTCACACCAACTATATTAACTTTTTTTGTTACTAAATAAAACATATTCAACTGCTAGTACCTATACCTATAGGTACTAGACCTATACCTTCTTACGATGGATGAATATAATTTCTGATCATATATTTTTTGATGATTCGTTAAATTACGTTAAGCTTGAGAAAAAAAAAATGTAAACCTTATTCATCGCAGGATTATCCTATACAGGATCATGATCAATAGCAAAAGAATCGTTCGTAATGATTAGTTTTTGAACTAAATTAACTACTTAATTTTAATGATAAATATATCATATTTATCTTTAAAATATTGTCTGTCTACTTTCAAATATTGTCTCAAAAACAAACACAAACATTAAATTCAAGAACTCTCCACTAAGTTACAATTAAAACCTTTAGCCAATTTGTTTTCATCTAACCTTTCAAGAGTAGGTACTCCAGGCACCGCACTATCATTGACGGCAAACGTCACAGTTAATAAAGAGCACCTCACTATGCAAACATGGTCACGTGACGTCCCGCCGGCGGTCACGTGACCTGACCATAGACTTGGGAGATACGATCGGTGGCGCGCGAAATTATCTGTGCCTGTGACTGCTTAGGCGCACTTTTTGATGTCAGTCAGACCCATTTTATGTGCATTCCGTGCGCCATTTGGTGTAGATTCTTTTTTATTAGATTTAAATTGCATCTAAACTTCTTTGAATATAAATTATTAAATAAATAAATAAAGTTATCTTCTAGCATTTGATCAGAATATTTTTTTGGTCGTAAACCTATTTTTCCTACGATTTCGATTTGTTTGAATGAGTCTACTTTTGTGTAATAATAAGCCAGTCTGGCATTTCATTGTTTCTATTTTTGTAGTTGTAGTATTTTCTAATTTATATTTTCAACGATTAGATACATTAAAAAAAAACCTGATATGTAATGTGTCGTAAAGATTAATAGTACTTACCTAAGGTTCGAGAAGTATCTTTATAATTACAAATCAAATCAAAAAACTGCAAGGTTGTTTCGGTTCTGAAGATTATCCCGGCAGACGTTTTTAAGATGTAGAAAAAAACCTAATTACTCGGAGATCACTAACAAAAGCTGAGCTTAATTAAATTTAGCTTAAAACTGTTGAAGTAAGACAAATAAGTATTTTGTTTGTAACTTCAAATCAAATCAAATCATATTTATTGCTTCAATGTATAACAAAAAGGTGGTTATACTATGATACGTTCCTTATACAAAACTGTCTAACAGCATGCAATCTTTTTAGTTTGATATACCTACAAAATAATAATTTGAAGAATGTGTCACGCATATAGGTTAAACATCATTGACATAATTAGTCTACATAATATTTCTAAGATTAAATTCATCGTTTTGTTACTATGAAGAATAAACTTGACATAAATTAAGAACTATCACTATATCATAACCATGGGTTATTTATAACAATTCCACTATCGATTAATATTTTTCATGTTCAAAATATTGTTTCAGGTTATTAAAACACTTATCTTTTAACCATTTAGTCATTTCAAACTTAAACTTATTTAGTGGCATTAACTTTAACAAAACTTCTAACAAAACATACCTTAACTAAAATATACAAAATTTTTAAATTACAAAAATTAAGATAATTATTTATATTTTAGTATAGGTACTTTACATTATTGCTCCAATGATAATTATTTCAGCAGTCCTAATAATAGCTAACCGAGGTTTTGATCGGATTTCAACGTAGGTACCAACAGTAGTTAGCTCATGGCTCTAGGCTCTTTGTTGTCTGCGAACTATTAATCACACCCATTTATCAATTTCTAGACCACTGTGCAGGATTTGGAAGTAAGCTTTAAATTTTAGAAATGGTACCATTTAAGTGAACTGAACAAACTTATATGACGGGTATCGCTAGCGAGGCGAAAGAGTATAGAGTCTGCCTATAAATATCATAATCTATGGTTGCTTTTTGTATGAAGTAGTTCAAAAACATTTGTTTATTTAGCAAAAAACAAAAAACTTCCGAGTCTCCTTCCATTAAGTGCATGTCAAGTGCCTTATTTCGGCACAAAACAATATTTCAATTGTTTTGTGTTTCCTATAAATTGTGACTGCGATATTATAGAAGTTTTCATATAATTTTATTTTATTTTTTAAGTGACATTTTTGAATTTTATTAATAATTATTATGGGTCTATGCCACCTGCAAATAAATTGATTTATTATTATTATTATAGTAGGTTTAGAGGTAGGTAGGTACTTATAGTTTGATGTAAAATTAAACGTTACGCGTTTACCTGCACCTACAGTGATTAAATATTTAGAAGCAATGCCAGTTTAAATTCAATGTAGGTAGACAATGGAGAGTGATTGCCATGTTACAAAACTTATTATTACTAAACGTTGGTAGTATTTTAAATAAATAAACAAAAACTTCCTCATATATTTACAACGTCAAATCTACCCATTAGATAACTCTCGAATGCAACATCGTACTATCATTATAAACCATATCTATAAAATAAAATACATCAAACTAAGGGCAATAATTCAAATAAATTCAAGAAATTACCAGTTAAGAATAAAACAATAAATCTGTCACATTTTCCCGCCCAGCCGCCATCTTGTGGCCATAGACAAAACGTCAGCTAACGTCAAAGCGCGCGCATATTCATTTCACGCTCGACCATTTTATGCTTTTACATGCATGCGACACGATTGTTGAAGACAATAAGTGACAATTAAAAACAATGGTAAACAACAGGCTTTGGGTTGATTCCTTAGTTCCATTCTATACACAGGTTCAAATTCATTTCACAATATTGACCTAAAATGAATTAAATGTCGATGACTTAGGATACTCAATACACTCATATATTGTTCAAAAGCTAAAAGTGAAAAAAAAATTTACTTAATCGAATCAAACATAGCTCAAAAATTTTAAGTGTTACTGAAGTATAAGGTTGCAGCACATAACAAAAAACGGAGGGGATATCTGCGCATCAGTACCTGCAGCTCCTTGTCCCTGCAGTCCCTGTAAGAGACCTATTTCTGACTTCTAATGTAGACTTCGTTATTTTAATTCAGTACCTACCTATTTATATTAATTTTTTTTAATTAACGACTGAACACGATAACAATTGACCATCATTATTACCTAATATTTACATGAATATGAGTATGAAGATTTAAAGCTTGGAGTTCATAATAGACAAGCAACTGCAATTTAAAAACGTAATTTCTAAGTAATTAATTTAATCTTTCCTTTTTTAGAGGCCATACGTACCAAAAGTGCTACGAGTTGTAAACTTCAGAAGAATTTGAATATGTAGGACAGCAATTCTCGAATAAAATTTTGTGAAAGAAAATTGTAAGGAACTGTTTTTTAAGTAATAAGTAAGTTTTTATAGAACCCTGAAGACCTCCGACTATTTGACCAGTTTGACCCTTTGAAATATCCACCATTACACGATCACTAATTCGTAGTTTATTCATCTCTAGTCAGCTTGAATTATTTGAAGAACACTACTGAGAAATCGTGTCGTAATCGGATGGTATAAAATACCTTATAGCAGCCAAGAGCCCCCAACCGCCACAGGCAATCAATTTGAATAATACCATTCGATTAACCATTTCCACGGTACAGTATCATTCACCCTCCAAAGATTACCGGCGACCTCGGACGACATGAATAAACATGAATTTTCATAATCCCAACTCCTATGGAGATCCATACGCTGCCTGAAGGCAATGACAATGAAACAATTTGCTACGGTAATAAGTTGGGACATTTCAATCAGAGGTATACTTTCGGTGCAGCTTGGGTTTGAAGAAGAAAGCCGTTTTCGAACGGAACTTAAACCCTCAATCTCACCGATGATAAGTGGTGATGAATAAAAATTAACATAATGAGGCGATTGAAATGTGCGATGGAGCTAGCAGGTTGAGAAATGAGTGTTTAAGGTTAAACTATTATGGAGTTTGGTGGCAAATAAGGAAAAGTATGATACCAATAATAGATGATTCTAGATGATTCTCATTCCTATCAAGTTCCTATCATATTTGTTGAATTGAATGGCTCTTCATAATAACTGAAATACACTAATAACTAAAAAAACAATACTCAACACCATCTCATCGTCATCTCAGACTCGGTTTTTCAATTATGCTATAGGTACGGACCACTGAAGTTTCAAGATCATAGTTCGAATTTCAGAGCTTGCAATAACAAAAAGCGAAAACGTGGAAAACCTCGGGGGAGGCCTATGTCCAGCAGTGGACGTCTACTGGCTGTGGACGATGATGGTGAATAACAAAAAGCCGTAATTATCATTTTAAAAATAGTGTTCTTGTAGTGACCATTGGTCATTAGCACTGCTGGAAATCAAAATATCAACCAGAGAGTCTTAAAATCACCATCATTTCATTTTCACTAATTTATACCATTGACTTAGTATACTACAGGAGTATTTTTCTCCTGTTAACCTCGGATCGTCATCTCAAATAGCAGTAAATATCAGGTTTCTCATATAAACTTCCTGCCAACGCATCGCCTTATTTTTAAACTACCTTCTGAATTTTTCCTATTCGACTATAAACTTTTATCAACCGTCAGATATTCTTAATATATACGAGTAACCCGCTTTATCTTAAATACTTTTGGGTACCTACTTTACTGTGAATGATATAGTGAGTCCAATTCGATATTACGCTCTCTAATTTTAGGCCTCTGTTTTATTATACTTAAAAACTTAAACCTGATCAGTACGTCGTATAAAAATACATACTTAAATATTTCACCGGAAACAATTTTTATTGTTTCGTACTTTTTAGAGCGTATTTTTAGTAGTTAGGTGTTTAACCCTCTTTTGCTTCGCCGTAGTCGGCTAAAAATTGGGGGACTTCAGTTACTAACAAAACTGATTTTGAAGACTCTATCTTTGACATGAGAGAGTCTAATGTGCAGTACGGCCCAAACTGTTTAAAGTAGATGTATTAAACGTAACATAATACATCTACTATGTAACATCAAAAGCTAAGACTGTTGCTTTCAATTCAATAAAGTTCCGAAAAATATTAAAGATTCACACTTAGATTGATTTAGGTAAAATTACTGTAAAAGAAAATTTACGTCAATAGGGTAACTATCAAAATCTTTATACATGTAAGATGAAACAAGGAGACTATAAAGTTTCATAACCTATACATTTTTTTATTTTTTTTACATCCCCAGATAATCACATCAACTACATGGCCCCAAAGTAAACATAGTTTGTGTTATCGGATACCATATAGCAAACTAGGCGGGAACCTAGAATATAAATACAAAAATAGACAAACACCCAGACACAGAACAATTTTTTTTCTTGTTCCGTGCGGGAATTGTACCCGCAACCACTGGCGTCTGAGGCAGATAGGTTTACCCCATCGCCAAAGTGGTCGTCTTTTGTTTTCTGTTTCCTTGCCACTTCTTCTCAACAGATCGACTTTCACGAAGAGGTGGTTGAATCATTTACATCTCTATTGGACTGTGATTTGAACACTTTCTGATGAAAGCCTTGCATTGTATGCGGAGATGCAGATGCAACTCGCTCTTCATGTCTGGATTTGTCATCCCATATCCATAAAGCATACAATCATTTCGTTCTAGCCATACATTTTTGTTCTATCTATCATTTAGAACTTGATGAAAATTCTCGGGGCAGATTCAACGTCCACTTTCATTTATCCATTGTAATGAAACGCTCACATTTTACCAACTTTCAGTTACATCAGTTACCCAGCCTTAAGATTGACTAGCTCCAAAAATAGTAACTGCGGACTTTCTTGGGCAAGACTATAAAAAACACAGTTTACATTAAATTGATCACTCCAACAGCTGAACTAATTTCATGGCTTAAAATGAAAAATTTCATCGAAAAATTAAAATTAGCAGACACATTTACCAGAACTACTATGGCACTTCAAATCCTAACTTTTGCAAAGACGCGGTAGAATGAAAATGGCGAGGACATTTCCATTCAATCTTACTTCTTGCTAATAATATAAATGTGAAAGTTTGGATGGATGTATGGATGTTTGTTCCTCAGCCACGGCAGAATGGGTCAATGGATTTAGATGAAATTAGGCATAGTGTACAGTCTGAAATAGCAGATAGGCTATTTTTTATCCCGATTTTTAGCGGGGCTCGATAATGCGCGCGTAAAACCGTGAAATATAGCTAGAATACTTACCAAAACATTGCTTGTAATTTACTGACTTAAAATATTAAATATAAAGTCGTTCGAAAAAACCCCCTTGGCAAGTAAGTAAGTGTACCATAAAATGATTATCCTGGACAGTCGGAACATAAGTATCTATTTTTACATTAATTATGTCCAAAAATGGTATAGACTCATCAACATTAAATGCTAATTATTTTCATAACCAAAGGCGGAATACTTTTTTGAAAAATTGTGCGCACTAGGTATATAATGTCTGTAAGCCCTTCATGACAACGCAAATTGTCAAACGGAACGGACTACTTTGTCATCATCAACACCATCGTATCTACGTCAACATCCCACTGATCTTCATGAAGAAAAAAATATAGCGCGCAATGGAACGGCCTAGATCTTTTGTGATTTTTTTTTATTGTTGTTCCGTCTGAAGGTAAGCAAATATGAGGTTGAATATAACAGCACACGGGTTAAGGAAGGACTTGGCTCTTCATAAAGTATTGCCAGAACACATCACCGCAGGAGCGGTGATATTTGGCGACATATTTTATATGAAGGATGGTCGATGGTTTCAACCACCAAGTGGGGGCAACTCGGATTAGTTGCTTTTTCCTGTACGCTTATAAATCCAGGGGTAGAGCCATATATCTCAATGGGTAAGGCTATTCTAAGCCAACCCTAAGCGTCTTTACATTAACTCCATCACTTTCATACGTCTCATTCTCATTAGCTAATTGCTAAAACGAACAATTTTTACATATATGCCCACGTCCTCCCCTCAGCACAGTCAAGAGCATAATGCGCCCATAATTCCATATTCAAAACTGAAGAAATGAGGAGCTCGGTCGCGCACGGGCCGGTGTTGCTAGTTGTATAATTAGAAAATGAAAGGGTGCGCGCACGCAGCCCGCGGCGCGATCACTACTATCGCTCACCATCGAGAACATACAACACTAGTGTTGTTTGACGCACTTGTCGATATATTTTTTTAAGCAGGTGGGTAACCTACTCAGGCGCTTCATATCGACCTAAGTATTTATGATTCATTATATTAAATAAAACATGTCACCAGTTTTTTTATTTAAATATATTTCAACAACGAGCGATTGTAGTGACAGGTTTCTATACATAACATGAGCTATGAAGCGACCGGCTTCTGTCGCCGAATATTATCGCTCGGGGGCGCGGCGGTGGTGGTGCGTTCCGACAATATTTTATGACGGGCCAGTTCTTGCCTAGGCCCGTGTGTTTAATTTTTTATTCGACGACAAGCGACTGCAGTGTCTTGTTTCCATGTATTAAGCACAACATGAGCTATGAAGCTAAAGATCGCGCCTAACTAGATGTCCCCTCTAAAGTTGTTGTAACTTAACAACTTCACAGGGGACTAGTTATCTCGAGAAATACTATTAGCACATGTCACTATTAAACTTTCTTGAGCCTACAGCCGGTGGCGAGACAGTAAAAAACGAATGTTGGATTTTTGATTTTGATAATTTTAGTGTATAAAATGCCAACGCTGTTAATTTATTTAAACCTCGCAGTTAACTGTAATTACATGGTGTTCCGTGTGTTTTAATGCAGTGTTGTAATGCAACGGTGACTCTGTTATTTGTTTAATAATTATAAATAAATATTGCTAATGAAAATAAAATTATAACAGTTCGTAAAAAAAAACTTGTTGTAAACGGGATTTGTTTCAAGTAAATAGACCATTTTGATTAACTGTGCAGCAAAGATTCTATCCGATCTTGTAATTAACTCCTTGAATAAGCACTTCTATAATATGCTCATCATCAATGTGCTGAGAAGGGCACTTCACGTGCTCACTGGTTAGGGGTAATTGTTACATTCGTAGTCTTGCAAGTCCAAGCCGTAGGCACTAGCAGGTTAGACAGAAAGTAAGTTTAAATGTTACCTTTATTTAAAAGCTATTCCTAGCTTACAATTATAACTAAGAGTACTGAAATCAGTTTTAACATCGCATTCTTGTCATTTCTATAATCATATATCAATTGTATTATTTCAATGTGGATCGTAATGAAAAAAATATCGATAACGATAAAACAAATGATTAACACTACCACTTCTGAACGCCCTATCATAAAAACACCACCACCCGAAGGCATAATGTGGCAACATTCTTTATTTTCCAATATTAATAAGTATACAACATTAAATCGTACATCACATAGGCTAATATCGATATTTGCTGTCCTGCTCAGTTTCATATAAAGTCGATATATTTGCACTCTTCTTATTACGGAATTTCGGGGAATATTCAGTCTTCGGTTGGCATCTTAGATCTATCTGATTAGAAGCACGTTTTACAGGCGACGGCATAGAAATATACTTGAAGCTTGTTCGGATCGTAAATATAAGACGTGTAATTATTGAGGACCTTTGCAGCTTAGCAGTGGATCACCAGGTGCTATAGTTTCCGGGTTCGATTTCCAATTATGTTAAAATAATTAATTTGTTTGAAAACTAATAATTTCAAACTAAATAAAGACTTTTTTATCTTCCATGTTTGACTGGGACCGAAAGAAAAACATAGAATGTGCCAGTTGCTTCTCTTCCCGGGGTACTGTAAAAGTCAGTTAAGGGACAGAGGTTTAAAAGGCGTTTTTGTGGGCGATAGGCTGACCCCCTGTCACTACAATAGTCTGTCTCCATCTTTATAATACCTCCTTTGTCAAACGTGACATTAGATGGTCTTATAACTTTTGGTGTTCTGCCTACCCCATAAGGAATACAGGCGTGACGTTATGTATGTATGTATTAAAGAGTTTTAAATAATCTACTTAAATAAGATTTAGCTGTGTAGGGTTGGTTTAATAGCCCTGGACAAGCGTTTCGTTAAAGGCGACAAATCTGAGTGTCTCCGCTTGGTGGCAGGATCACTTCAGAGTCCGACTGCCTAGCGACCAACCATCCTTCATTTACAATATGCCATCAAATATTACCGGTGATGTGTTCCGGCAATATTTTATTAAAAGCTAGCTACTCCTTTCCTTAGCCCGCATGCTTCCATCTTCGACCACTTAGTCGTTCACTTAGCATCCGGTAAGATTGTGGTCAAACGATAAAAAATGTTAGCTTAGCTGTTATCTATGTATGTATTTATATTCTAGGTTCCCCCCTAGTTCGCTACATTGTATCCCATAACACAAGCTATGCTTACTTTGGGGCCACGTAGTTGGTGTGATTGTCTGGGGATTTTTGTGTGAGAGGTTCTGGGTGCATGTCCTCGCCGGGTCAGTTAGGGAAACTAGCTCAGGTCTGCTATTATATCTCCTAGTCACCCTGTATAGTGTCCATAACACAAGCTGTTTTAGCTTACTTTCAAGCGACATCGATGGCTTCGTGCGTTTTTGTGTATTTAGTACTGCAAAATTATTAAATAATGTATAAAAATACTTAACCTAAACGTTAGCGTCCGTTCAAGCAATGATGACATACATTGATGGATAAAATAAAATAAAATAATAAATCTTAAATTAAACTTATTTTAGTTATATCTTGCGTTTATGTGATATGCATAATAAATAAATAAATTTTAATAAGGTTCAGTGAAATATGTCTACCGTAGCAGATGCATGACTCAGTTCACCTGCGCCAAGATTGTTAAACATTGAGATATTACATTGAGATGTTAAGCCTTGAGATATATTGAATATCTATCAATCCAAGAAAACAAAAAAGTAGGTGGAGTACAACAGGGCTCTATTGTAATTTATCTTACAATTTTTTGTAAAGTTTACAGCAAAAGTTCAGTTCAATTCAATTCAAATACTTTATTGACATTTACATAGAATTGAAAATATTAACATACAATATACAAAATAACATTAAATGTGCAATTTGGGCGGCCTTATCACTTCTATCTAAGGTACAGACCAGACAACTCTATCAACCCCAGCAAAAACATACATTAATGTAGAGATGATTGACTTGTATAGCCATTTACACGCTTCCGTTGATTTAACACATACTTCGTTTCCATAGTTAAATCTTAGTCTAATATATAAAATTCTCGTGTCACAGTTTTCGTTGCCATACTCCTCCGAAACGGCTTAACCGATTTTTATGAAATTTTTTGTGCTTATCCGGTATCTATGAGAATCGGCCAACATCTATTTTTTTTTATTTATATGGCAAAACAACGTTTGCCGGGTCAGCTAGTAATATTAGAAAGTTTGGATGGATGGATGTATCGATGGATGTTTGTTCCTTAATCACGACAGAACGGCCCAACGGATTTGGCGTAGTGATAGTATACAGTCTGGAATAGCACATAGGCTACTTTTTATCCCAATATTCCCACGGGTTTAAAAATTGCGCGGGAAAAACTAATGAATGAATAAACATCAATCGCTTGGCTATCTTGTATATGTAGTCTGTGTTATAACTATTATTTAATCTAAAGTTGTCACTTACAACTTCTTTAAACCGCAGATACCTATTTGGCGACAGGAAAAAAACTAGCCAATAGTCAACGTCATCTTAGTTTTCTCTGAATCGTCCTTTTTTATTTAATCCATGAAACTGACTCACTAAAAACAGTTACAGTGCTTTAATTCTACACGAAAGGACATTAGCAATTTTGGGCCAACCCAAAAACGTTAGTTGTCACGGAATCAGTCATTAATTCATTAGCATACCTGCTAAAACGCGTCCTGTGACGGCCCTAGGCGTTGATTTTTTTAACTGGTAAGCTGTAGTGTGGCCATCAATAATGTTGATGGTGGAAACAATAAACCTGTGAATAATAAAAAAATATATATCATTACATGGGTACTGGGATTACATCTAGCAGCACTGTGTGTTTTTCTTTTAAATAAATTGAGGATTGGACGCTCCATGACATATTATACATGAACAAGAAGACTAAGGTACACGTCCATCCATCCATAAAACAAGCTTATAGAAACGCTTACTTTGGGGTCACATTCAATTCAATTCAATTCAAATACTTTATTGCCATTTGCATAGAATGGATAAATATTAACAAACAATAATAATATACAAAAAAAACATTAAATGTGCAATTTGGGCGGCCTTATCACTTCTAAGCGATCTCTACCAGGCAACCCCATCTTAAACGAAATCTTATGAATTAAAAAAGAAACATGAATATGGCATAAATAATATTATTTATACTTAAATAATACTAATTAACATATTAATATAAAATACTACAGAATTTAATAAATACATAAATAGATAAATAGATATACTTGGATATATAACTATAGAAATATTTAAATAGGTACATTAAATTAACATAAATATATAAATAGACAGAATAATATATACAGTATGTAGGTAAACAAATATATATTCTATTTGATATGAAACAAGTGTGAGAGATAGAACTTTTTCAAATTATATTTAAAGGAAGCTATTGTTTTGGCATTGTGGAGAGCAGATGGTAGTGAGTTCCAAAGTGATATTGCTTTCACCGTGAACGACTGCTGATAGAAGTGGGAACTGTGACGCGGGGTTGCCAGTAAGAAATTGCTGGCTGACCGCAGGTTACGTTCATGGTGCTGATGGCGAAAATTGAAGCGTTCTTTGAGATAGGTTGGCAGACAGGGGTTGAACAATATTTTGTATAAAAGACTGTGTGTATGAGTATTCCTTCGAAGACGAATTGGGAGCCACTTGAGCCTAACGCGAAATTCGGAAACATGATCATATTTTCGTAAACCAAATATGAATTTAATACACATATTCTGAAGGCGCTCAAGCTTGTTTAGTTGCTCCTCGGTCAAATTAAGATAGCTAGTGTCAGCGTAATCCAGTATTGGGAGTATAAGTGATTGTGCGAGGGCAATTTTGGTAGGTATTGGTAGAAAATTACGAAGCCTTCGGAGAGATCGTGCAGCGGAGAAAACTTTTCTGCTGACAGATTCTATTTGTGGTTTCCATGAAAGTGTGGAATCCATGAGAACTCCCAGATTTTTAACTACTCTACTGTAAGGTATGGTAACGTTATCAAAAATTATAGGGGCAAGTTGCTGATAATCAATTTTGTTTATAAGTTTAGAGCTACCAATAAGGATGACTTGAGTTTTTGAAGGATTAATATTTAAACCATAATATTTACCCCATTCAAGTATTGAAACAAGGTCCTTATTAATAGTATTAATGGACAAATCGATGCTGTCGGGGCTGAATTGAGTATAAATTTGTAGATCGTCTGCATACATGTTTATTTATATTACATTCACATAGTGCAATATTGATCAAAATCCTATTTCTAATTTCAATTCAAAATTATATGTAAAATATAATAGAATCAACAATCTTTTACACTCTAAAAATCGGTCTCTTATATTTTTATATTTTATTTCTTACTAGCTGCTGCCGCGACGTCGTCTGCGTGAACGCTATGCAGCACCAAACGCACCTACGATTACAACACTGCTAGCGTGATAATATGTAGCCTATATGTTGACCCGACTTCTTAACTATCTTCATGCCAAATTTGAAGTAAATCCATGCAGTACTTTTTGAGTTTATCCCGGAAAGACAAACAGACAAACAGACAAAAACGACAAAAATTCTAAAAGCTATATTTTTTGTTTCTGTTTCGATTGTAGATCATACCCCAAGTATTCTTTTAAAAAAATATTCAATGTACAGTTTTGACTTTCCTACCATTTTATTATATGTATAGATATTTTAATAGAAAACATTAATTTTTATAGCTATCAATAATTATTAAAGATAAAATCGATGCTATAACAAAGGCAACGTATTCTTATAATTTCTCTGAATGTGTAAACACCCTACGAATCCCAGAGTCAACCCGATCGCGTGACAATACGCCAAGTTTAGGCCATTCCTATGGGAACCGAGGCCTAATTCTGAAGCCCAACTTCTTGATAAATTGCAACCTCTCCTTTGGGAATGCGTTAATAAGCGGTAAATTTAGAACGCATTTACACCGTAATATGTGCTTTAAAATAATATATTTTCATGAAATCGTAGTACGTTTTAATTTAGTCAAGTAAAACAGAAACTAAAAAATGTTAGTACTGCTTATTTGATTTAATAAAAAAAAAATGTTTTTGGGCCACTGTGTATCTAATGCATTTTCTAATCTTGAGCCTTCTAATTTATCTTTTAATTCAACAGCTTATACATAATGTTGAAAATTTGTCATTACTATAAGCTAGCTTTAATACGATTGCAAACTGTTAGTGCATTGTTATAATTATTTATATTTATTAATAAATAATTATAACAATAAAATCCCCAGACAATCACACCAAATACCTGACCTCGAAGTAAACAAAGCTTGGGTTATGAGATACCATGTCGGTAGCAAACTAGGGGGGGACCTAGAACATAATATACATATATAAATAATCGCCCTTACCTACCCGGAAGATATTTTTCTTATGTTCCGTGCGGGAATTGAACCCACGACCTCACGATTTTGTTTAGTGGCGTCTAGACCACTGCACTACGGAGACTGTGGTGGAGTGGACTAAAGTAACTAAATAAATAGTAACTAATGTTACTAAATCTAACTAAATAAATATAGATAAATAAGTAACTAAATTTTGAAAATACATGAGTGAGAAAAAAAACTGTTAAAATAATATAAAAAAAGATCTAAACGCTTCGGTGTGCAATACGTCCGACCGAAAACTTGCAGTTATAAGATTTAGGGTTATCATCTCTCTAGCTTAGCAAAACTTAATACCAGCTCGCATTTAAAAACGTGACTGTACCGAAACAGACATTCACGATTTTTAAATTATTCTGACGTATTTAGCAACCCTGATTAATGGGTGGGTTAAACGTGGTACAGTTAGACCCGAACGGCGCCGAAACTTAAAGTAATAGGCATTCCCAACGCATCAAAGTTAAGTTTAAAGGGTTAAGTATGGGGCTAAGTTCATATGTGTCACGATGTGTGGGTTAAAGATGTGCTGTTTAAATACTAACGACTGTTTTCGGCGGTCTCGACTATGTTTGATGTTTGCGGGTAGTTCGTGAGAAATCTGAGTTGGATTGTGGAGCTTAATGTAGAATTATAGATATACTTAGAGCCGGTCTCAATAACTTACGAAAAGTTAAAGTGCTTAAATAAATAAAATCCCCAGACAATCACACCAACTATATGGCCCCAAAGTAAGCATGGCTTGTGTTATGGGATACCATGTAGCGAACTAGGGGGAACCTAGAATATACATACATACATAACTTCACGCCTGTATCCCGGCAGAACACCAGAGGTAATAAAACCATCTGATGTCACGTTTGACAAATTTGGAGGAATTATAATAGTGAAGAGAGACTATTACAGTGACAGGGGGTCAGCCTATCGCCCACAAAAAAGCCTCCCATAACACCTCGGTCCCTCAACTGACTTTTACAGTATGCCCGGGAAGAGAAGCAGCTGGCACATTCTATGTTTTTCTTTCACTCTCAGTCCAGCATAGAAGCAACCTAGAATATAAATGCATAAATTGATAAAGACCCAGACATGGAACATATTTTTTTCTTGTTCCGTGCGGGAATCGAACCCGCAACCACTGGCGTCTAAGGCAGATAGGTTTACCCCATCGCCAAAGTGGTCGCCAAACTTAACTAAAAAAAAACAAGAAATTCCTATGTACTACTTTTCTTCAGCTCAAATGACAAATTTGACACAAGATAGTGTGGAAATTTCAATCTTTACTGTTAATTTAATTTTCAGGTAAATTATTGAAACCAGCCGTTAGTTATTAATTTTTTTAAATACCTACAGTGATTAAAGTGCAGTCGAAATTTTTTTTTCTCAAACTTGACCACGCAATAGTATCTAGAAAGGTACCATCAGGTGAAATTGAGATCAAACGCAGGCTTACAGCCCGTTCCCACATGATCCGTTTTACTGGATATCTTTTTTGTATGGTAAATACGTATACTGAATACCGTGCCATATGTGAAGTCACTCATACAACTCCATTCGCCATCGATGAAAGAAAAACGTGTCCGGTAAAACGTATCCAGTAAAACGGACAATGTGTGAACGGTCTGTTAGTCTTTAATAAAAAAATTAAACGATTCTGATGGCGAACGCAATCATATTATTTCAATATTCAATAGTTTATTGCTAACATGACACAAATCGCAAGGATCAAACCGACCAAATTGCATTAGGATGTTTTTAAGCTACTTAATTATATTTTTTTCAAAATGACTTTCGCTCTTTAGATGGCACTTAAAGTAGTCAATCCTGTAGGCTGAATACTTGTATACAGAAGTCATACATATCAATAAATAAAAGACAAGAACACCTACTAAAAATGTTATCACATGATCAAGGTACTAGATCTGTGTCATCCGGCAAATATGAAGTACCCAAAGTTAATAACTATTATGGCGACGGAACGTTAACTAAGCGATTACCATATATTTTAAATAGTCTGCCAGATGACATTCGACAAGAAATAGTTAAAAATAAATTCAAAATCAAATTGAAAAAGTATTTATTGTCTACTTTAATGTAGCTTTTTAAGTAGGTAATAAATTATTTATTCATTTTATTTATGCAGTAATGTTTGATCTAATATGAAGTTCCACAAGTTCCTAGTAGATGGCGCTGATTGTTTATTAAAGCCCGCATGTAAAGTTATGAAATCAAAGTATCACCTGGTATCACCACTGTGCCGGTAGGAGTGGGGGTTTAGTTGTTAGGTTTTTTTCGTTACGGAATTTCTGGATTCGGTCCCCACGCTCAAGGCCCGCGATAGAAGCTATGCAATAGCTTAATAAAATAATAGGGCGTAGGTCGTAAAATCACGATAGCAACTAGTTCTTGATGTCTTATAAACCTCCTCGTCAACCAGGGGAGAGACTCATAACCCTGCAGTTTCATTAAACGGGTTGTTATCATGAATGTCTAATGAAACAACTAAAGTTATCGCATATTTGACTGCCGGCTGGTGTAGTCATAATATACATTGCCTTCTATGCCAGAGGTAATGGGTTCGAATCCCAATGGTGGTGGATATTTGTGTG
Source organism: Stenoptilia bipunctidactyla (assembly GCA_944452665.1). NCBI lineage: Eukaryota > Metazoa > Arthropoda > Insecta > Lepidoptera > Pterophoridae > Stenoptilia > Stenoptilia bipunctidactyla. The sequence continues at coordinate 16,979,114 of OX101741.1, forward strand.
ATGAACACAGTTATAGTAGTCAATTAATGGCTGTTTAAATGTGTTTTTGAGTTTATTTTCTAATAAAAAATAAGTAGACATATATGAAGTAGATAACTATGCATGCATGTATACAGGATGACTGGTGGGTCACTTTTGAAATTCAAGGATGTGATAGGTTGAGAATATACATGAAGAGAAAAAATATAATAAAAAATAAATATTAATTATTTACAGAGTAAACTCAGCCGAAAGTTAAAGAATTGAAACGAAACGCATGGTTACGCTAACATTGGCAGAGATCCGCGTGCCAGGTAACGTGCTGCGATCGACTAAGTTGTATGTAAAGTAAATACTAACATTGTAGTATTTATTTATAGGGAATTTTAGTGAAAAATTAAGAGCCTACTCTGATAACATAATTATGATCAGAATAGAGTACAGAGTGCTCTCCTTCAGTATCTAAAATTTGTCAACATCACCCTGTATATAAGTTAAGATCTTAAGTTAATTAGGTATCCGTTATCTATGTAGTATCCGTAACACAAGTTCTTTAAGAAACTTAATTTGGGCTAGACAATGTTGTGTGAATGTCAGAAATATTATATTAATTATTTTTATTTATACATACATACATAGATACATAACTTCACGCCTTTATCCCTTATGGGGTAGGCAGAACACCAGAGGTCATAAAACATTCTGATGTCACTTTTGACTTAGGACGTATTACAATGATGGATAAAGACTATTGTAGTGACAGGGAGTCAGCCCATCGCCCACAAAACGCCAATAAAACCTCTGTCCCTTAACTGACTTTTACAGTATGCCCGAGAAGAGGAGCAGCTGGTACATTCTATGTTTTTCTTTCGCTCCCAGTCCAGCTTTATCTTTACCTCTACAATTACTAAACCTAGCGTTTAGTGTTACATAAGCCTGTAGACTAAAATTTATACCTACTTTTTGATAATTTGCCTAAGAACCTACAAAAATATATGATTCAAAGTTGAACTGAGTACCGACGTAACCTATTATTATAGTTTTGGGTGTTTATCGAATATCCTTTTCGAGAAATTCGCTTTTAACCTCAGTTTATCAAAGAAACCTTGCTTATTATCTAATAAAATAATCAAAGATGTAACACGTTATTATTTACTTTTATGTTTTTGTGCATTTTAGTGTTCTAAGCTATACTTACTTCGATGAGTCAGTCCTGTTCGGAAACCCCATTTCATCTGGTAGAACGTTTAAATGTTGTTCATATCTATTATTTCTATATTCATGTTTTTTAATAATCCATGAAACCAATATTGAAGTGGTCGTTGCGCCGTGGTTACTGTGTGTATCATGCGATATCGCAGGTAAAGCAACATTCGGCGCTGTCGGTACTTGGATGGGTGACCGCCGACCATTCATTTCTCACGGCGACTTCCGTGCTTCGGACGACACGTTAAGCAGTCGGTCCCGGGTGCTGTAGACTTGTATACAGAGTCGTTAGGGTTTGTCAGAAGCCATTTGGCGCCCTGAAAATTCTGACATCCACCACCCAGCTCTGGGCCAGCTTGGTGGATTATGGCCTATACCTACTCGTCACCCAGAGGAGAAATTCATGCCCTGCAGTGGGCTCATTACAAAGAGTCGTGATGATGAAGACGAAACCATCTTAAACTAAATATTCAAGTCCATAGACTTACCGATAAGAGGGGAGCTAGCCACAAATCGGAACGACGACATCTACTAGTAACTATATTTTTGTAGCTAAATTTAACAATACACAAAACAGCCTTATTGATTTTGATGTATTTTCTAATAAATGAAACACCAATAAATGATTTATAATTGGTCAAATAAGCGCTTTATAAATTAGAGAATTGCTTGGAACGTCATTCTTTTGATGAAAAAGGTTTAAAATACTGATTTGTACCTATCTTAACTTAGGTATTTATTTATGTATATATTATATATTAGAATATATATATATATATATATTACATTATTTTTAATTGTATGTTTATTGTTAAAATGTAGTTGAACTTGTGCTTTATTAGTACCGTCAAACACGCCAACATTGCCCGTTTTTTTCAAAAATTACGAATACTTTAACTACGAATATTTTTTAAAAATTTTATGGGTACCTGTGTGTAATTTACTACCTACATCAGCTTTAGAATGAAGTGAATGCATATTTTTAGTTATTTTTGTAATAATTTAATATTTAATCCCACTTTTGGTTGATTCTGATGGCGGGCAAAGTAATGTGGATTTGTAGCCAACATTGCCCACATTGATTTTTGACGCAAAAATCTAATTTATCTACATTATAATAAAACCCACTTCAAGGATTTGAGTAATGATGGCGTTTGCTGCAGAAATCTAACCATTTTCTTTAAATCTCACATAGCAAACCGAATGGGCAATGTTACCAAAGGATATTTTCACTTTTCCATACAAACCTAAATTCGAGATTTCTGAATGCTAGGGTTGTCACATTTGAATAAAATCCTAATCTACCAAAATGTTTTTATTTTTATACGTGTTATAAAAAAAAGAACTCATTTGAAAAAAAAAATAAGTAGGTAAAAAAAGTTTAGTAACTGTTGTAGGTCTATAGATCAGACAGCACTGGGCATTTCGCTCTTGAATTTTCTTCGAGAATTTTTCTTCAAGTATTCATGAACCAACTTTAGGTCTATCTTAGTAAGCGGGGAGCCAAAATCACCAGATACTTGCTAAACTTTCAATTTTTTTTTTTCTTCTGCGGTTGTTAAAGCGGTAGGATGTCCAACAGGGTTCTGATGTTTACTTTTAATTTTATTAATTATTGTTCGTCTTGGGATACCGAATGGTCTTTCAGCATCTCTTGAAGAAATTTGATGTGTTTCAAATGCCTCGCATGCATGTCTCAACATGAACTCGGAGTAATTTTTATATATTCTAGACCCTAATTGTACGTCTTAGTTTCCTCTGTCAAATTCTGGATTTAATTTTCTTTTTCTGAAATATAAACAAAATAGATACAATAAAAATTTTGGGCCAGCTAGTACCTAACAAAAAAACGAAGTCAGGAGAAAATCTGATTTTTTATTTATCTATTTTTTTTTTGTTTAACTAATCAATTATTTCATCATAATCATCTCAGCCCGCGCTAGTCCACCTAGTCACCTTGATTATTTTAATTTATTTATTTACTTAGAAAGACATGCCAAACAGTATTTAATATTGGCTCCACGCCCGGGACTTGATTCACTTAGAAAATGAAACTCAGGTACCTTTTACATAAGTAGTTCCAGGAAATACTTCCTTCAACCATACTCGTATTCATGACCTCCCCTTTTACAATAAGTTACCTACCAACTCTTAGTAATCTAATTAACCGAATGTAAGTAGTAAGTTTATCTATACTAATATTACAAATCTGAAGAGTTTGTTTGTTTGTTTGAACGCGTCAATCTTAGAAACTACGAGTCCAAATTGAAAAAATCTTTTTGTGTTGAATAGTCCGTTTATCGAGCGAAGGCTACAAGCTATAAAACATTATGATGTGACCAGCAGGAGCGGAATATCAAAGATAAATGTTGCAAAATCGGGAAAAAACCATTTTAAAAGTTTCCGATGCGTACGCTACATAAATAATTAATTAATATAATTTAACGAAAGCAAAACCGCGGGCAGAGCTAGATTATACAGAGAGTAAATTGTGACAGCCCTAGGCTTTTTTAGGCAGCGGGCAATGTTGGCTTTCAAACGTTGGAACATTTCAGGGTATCATTGCCCATCATCGTAACTTTTAATTAAAACAATATTCAGTGTTGAAACTATTACCAAATCACTTAGCAAATTGTCTTTTATAACTTACAATGAAAGAAACTTACCTGAGTCTTCCCCATCATACACAATTCACTTTTATAATTCCACAATTTTTTGCCCGCAAAAACACTGTCCTCGCTCGACACGCTCGAGCTCCAACAAATTACTGAGTGAACTTTGCGACAAACATCTTACACGGTGATGCTATAATTATAGTCTATTTTCTACTATCGTAATAAATGTTACCTTATTACTGATACATTTTCACACCTTAACGGATTAGTTTAAAAATTGCGTTTCGGGCAGAGATACCCTAGGAGGCAAAGTTGGCATATTTCACGGTACCTACTGATGTGTCTATAGTTTTTTTCTTTTAAGTAATCAAATACAAGGTTGTCTGTTAGAGATCGCTTAATAGCGATAAGGTAGCCTGTTGTGCTCAGTGTGTTTTTTTATTGTATTCTTTTTTTCCTTTTGTATATGCAATAAAGTTTAAATAAATAAATCTTGTGTTTCCGGTCAAATTTGGCAATATATTAATTTCTTGAAACAAATCCATTCCATAAGAAATGCTTAAGAACCTATAATTTTTCGGGATATTTCAGGATTAAAAACTTTCTATGCAAAATTTCATCTCGATCCGTTCAGCCATTCTGCCGTGATTGAGGAACATACGCACTGTATTTTCGATTTGATAATGTAAATGAAGGTAAGTAGGAAACTTAATCCGGCCTTTGTCGCTCTTTTTTCAGGTAGAATATTTGTAAACTTTATCCGTTGCAAGGTTTAGACGAAATACTTCGCGATAAAACGCGGGAAAACAAATATTTTTAAAATGAGGTAACTTTGTTTTATTTACTTGCTGTAGAACTAGCTCCGCCCGGATCAATTTGTCCCTCATTTCCGTTGAAGTCTTTTCCTATCGATATTTTTACCGACTTTCATTTTACAAAAACCGACCCAAGGCTTCTGCTGTTAAAGCCTTTTGTTCCTGTACCTAATTTCACGCGGATAAAATAGGAAGGACTGTAGGACCGCCCCAGGCGAGCCCTTTCATAAGAATTATAAGTAATTATTATTTCCCCAGACTACCTAAAATAGTTACGATATATTAGTCAGGCATAGAGAGCTTATTTGTCGAACCCATAGTGGAACAAGTTGGTAAACACCGACCAAATTTTAAAAGAGCTTTATTAGTCTCAGTCTCCTACCACAAACTCAACTATCGCCTTATTTAAGCCTTGTTTTTGATATATTTTTAAGGTCCTTTTCTTATAAACCGGACAAAACACAGTATATCTTCAGTTTAAAACTCTTAGCGACATCTATCTAAAACTATATTGAACTATTCTTAGTAGAGTAAATTATTCTAAATTGTAATATTCTAAAATGAATAAGAAAGAAAACTAAAAGATTAAGATAAGGCATTTTATCTTCAGGCACCCTACAGTGATCAAAAATGACATTTTATTTTGGTATTATTTACTTACAGAAAAAAAAACTTTAAATCAGAGCCCTCTATTGGTGAGTAGCATATAAATAATATGTAAGTTGTGTTTGTTCACAATAATTTATTTAGTTGATAGCAAAATAATACTATTAAAATTACAAAAAAATTGTTATTTGCACCTTAATTTTATCCAATGAACCTAAATGAACCCTAATGTATAAAAAAATCTAAACATCAATGTCAATGTATGCTGTCGCTCTTTCAGTCAGTCAATCAAAATCGAAATTGTCAAATAATCGTCGGCATTCGACGTTTTCGCTGGTCATCTTTTCAAAAGTTTTTATTTTCATCATTTACAATGGCGTTACTGGATTACTGTCGTTTAGATGAGAAGATTAGCGTGAAGCCGGCTGATACCTTTGCAAATTTACAAGATGATGTTATTGGCTACAGTCAAAACTTTTTAAACAGTGCACAATTAGCTACACCGCCGTTCTCTAACGTAAGGGTTATCACAATAAGTTTTATGGTTTATTTAGAGTGGATATAAGCTCATATGTTTAGATTTATTATTAGTGTAATATGTTTAGATTTATTATGTTTACAGCCCGTGGAGACCTTAGCACAGTTCAACACAAAAGATGAGACTGGTCGTCAAATAAAAATCGAGTTCGATCATGGAACAACTACACTTGGATTCCGCTATCAGGTAATAAACTTTTGATCCATAAGCTGTAACAACGTCTTTTATCAATTGAACAAAATAATTGAAACCCACCCTGAAATTCACTCTTAAAGTCAGTATCAATTTAATCAACACCAATCAATTCTATATGACTCAATTGAAACTCAAATATTTTCAGGGAGGAGTGCTTTTAGCTGTAGACTCCAGAGCAACTGGTGGCCAGTTCATTGGTTCACAGTCTATGAAGAAAATTGTAGAAATCAATGACTACTTACTTGGTAAGTGTTTGTTAAATGTATTATAACAATAGCTTTTGTCATAAGTGAGATTAGTGAATTGCTGCTCTCATTTCTCATATTGTCAATTGCAACACTTGGACTGGTTTAATTTATGAAATTCTATTTTAATGATAGTGTAGGTACAGTATTATCAGTTATTACTTTTTGCCAGACTGGGTTTCACTGGCTTAAAACTTTAAAACAAAGGGCAGAAACACACTTTAAATTCAATATCCTTAACAATTTTTATAGGCTAAACTGTTATAATGTTTAAAACCTTGCAAAGTTCCTGGAGTCTAGATATCATTGATATGACATACTAACTTCACATAAGGATCCAGAATCTATACCTATTTGTAATTTCAATGACAGCCTTCTTGCTGCTGCTATGTAAATCATGAGGTTGCAGATTCAATTTCCGCATGGAACAAGAACAATAAAAAAACAAGGTTCGGTTCTGAGTGTTAATAAAGGCATTGATATACTTGGTTCTCCCTAGTTTGGTATGTGGAATATAGTCACAAGTTTTGCTTAGTCAACGAAAGGCACTATAAAATTTATAGTTAATGTGAATTAAAGTTAAATTCTCCATGTATTTGTTTCTTTTTAAAGGAACCTTGGCCGGTGGTGCGGCAGACTGTGTCTACTGGGACAGAGTGCTTGCCAAGCAATGCCGTCTCTATGAGCTGCGCAACCGTGAAAGAATCTCCGTTGCAGCCGCCAGCAAACTCATGGCTAACATGGTTTATAACTACAAGGGAATGGGACTCAGTATGGGCATGATGCTTGCTGGAGTTGATAAGAGAGTGAGTTTATTTTTAATTTGACTTTTGAAATACCACTGCTTCAGATAGACAATTGTTTGAAAAGAAGTTGACAGAAGTTTGAAGAAACTCAACAGAACCTTTAAAAAATTTAAAGCTATTTTTTAAATGCATTCAATTTTTTAAAGCTTTAAAAAAAATGAGAATTGAGGTGTGTTATAAGTTTGATGTGTCTGTGTGTGTGTTACTCTGTCTGTGGCATTGCATCTCCCAAACGGGTGAACCGATTTGGATAACTCTTTTTTGTTAGAAAGGTGACTTAATCGAAAGTGTTCTTAGCTATGTTTTATGTACAGTTTAGGCAGTTAGGCTCATTCAAAAGGGCTTGATGAGTGGATAAACATACTAGGTACATAGAGACCTGATGCAGCAAGGATAGCCTGCAGAGCACCAACTCCTCGACAACTAACAGCAGATATATCATGTTTAGGCTGATTAAAAAGGGCTCGATGAGCAGATAAACATTTTGTTAGTGACAAATACCGAGATACATAGAGACCTGATGCTAATTATTCATAGTGCAGTTTAGTTAGCGCTGATGGCAATACTAAACAACTCTAAGTCATAGAAAGTAGGTACCAATAGTAAGTTTTATGTAACACTCTTAACACTACAATTTTACTGCCTATTTTTGAGGTAAAAATCTTGTTGTAACAGTTTCTGTTTGTCGCTTAGGAGATCGCAATAATATCCCAATGTCATTTTGATGAGAAATAAACTAGCTGAATGGACATTGTTCATTTTTTTTTATTTATTTCATACGAAAAACCGTTTCGAGGAATAAGGTTTCTGATTAATTTAGTCGATTTAAAACATTTAAAAGTATTGGGGTTTAAGAGATTTTTAACAAAATACATTTGACCTTTATTTAACCTTGATGACGTCATCAAAGGCATCAAATTGATCAAGTGTTATTCCTTAAAGCTGTTTAAAAAAAGTCAAACTAATCTTTATAGCTCTATGGTGGTTGTTTTGTTTTGTTTATATTTTAACGTAACCTCAACGTAACAAACTCAGCTTCTTTATTTTTCCCTGCGATTGATCTAAGTTTAATTAACAATTAAAATTTTAAGAATAATTAATTTAATTATTTTAATTATAGATTATAATATACAAAATACAAAGAAAAGAAACAGAGGAAATAAAGACGGTTAAGATTTGATTGGAATCACAATGTTTGAAATGGTTTGTTGTCTGTTGACAATCCATTGGGTGACAGTGACATAGCATGACTTTAGCACACAGACACAGCTAATGTTTTTTTTTACTGACTGACACATGTTTATAAAGTTAATGCCACTGATGACGTCATCACGTACTAATTTCATAAAATCTATATAAATTAAACGACGCAGTTAAAAATGAAACTATTCAAATTGTTCTCTCAAAATAGGCTAAAGATTAATATAACATAATAAAAATAATAGGTTAAAAAAAGTGAACAATGCCCATTGCCCTGCCACCACCACTGCACCACAGAATCTGTATCTACATATAATGCAGAAATATTTTTCCAAAAGGCTGCATGGTCAAATCCTTGCTTGATGTTTCAGGGAGCACAACTATACTATGTGGACAGCGAGGGCACCAGAACTCCCGGCAAGGTGTTCTCAGTTGGTTCCGGATCAGTCTACGCTTTCGGTGTTCTGGACTCTGGATACAAATGGGAACTATCAGATTTAGAGGCCCAAGGTAAATAATCTTTGGTTCTGTATTTTTTTTTACATCAATCTCACCTTATGGTAGGTACAGTCACATGCATTAATATGTACACATTTCGCAACTTATTCAGTTGTGATAAGGCTCAAATTCCAATGAAAACGTATACATATTATTAGTCCTGACTCTACAGATGAAGTTAAAGGTGAGCCAGATCTAGGAAGGAGCTGGCCCTTGGTAAAATATTGCATTCTGTTGAAACAAATTTAAAAGGATTTGTATACAAAAAAATACAAATTATAGATCAGAATTGTTTTTGTGTCAAAGGGATACATTCAACTTAACAACGCTGATTTTCAGAATACCCTTTTAGTTCCAAACCCTTATCTGAATGATCAAATTGCAAGTAAATAAATTGCATTTGAAATATGCTCCTATACAATAATCAACCTTTATCCTAAACCATCATAAACGCTGACATTGACCTAACCGTCACTTACCATCTGCTGAGATGATATTGAGATCAAACGCGAATTTAGTCACTGCTAAAATATAAAAACAATTTAAGTTAAATTTCATCGTCAAGTAGGGCAACGAAAAAACTTGGATAGATACATATTTTTATTTGTAGCTGAACCTGCGTTTGTGATTATTTGGCGGAAGAATTTGTGTGAAGGGAGAAACCCCCTAACCTAACCCTGAAGACGTCCTTCTACCAAGCGGGGTCACTGGGATTAGTCGGCTTTTCCGTGACGCTTATCCAGGGGCATACAAAGAATACCACAAACAATAAATAATAATAAAATACCCAGGCAATCACACCAACTACATGGCCCCAAAGTAAGCATAGCTTGTGTTATGAAACACCATGTAGCAAACTAGGGGGAACCTAAAATATTAATACATATATACAGGGTGAATTTTAGCGCATCACCCCTTACATTCAGAATCTCCACACCAAACCCATTTGTTCTACGTCTTTTTAAAATTAAAATTTTCTTATACAATATTTTATTTATTGCCTCTAAATTGGCGTAACTTTATTTACTCTAAGCGTAGGTATGCCGCTATAAATCTTACATAGGCAAAATATCGCTTCAGATAAATAATTGATAATTGTTAAAAAATACAGAGCTAAATAACAGAGGGATATTTTTTTAAATTTCTGTTTTTGTATTATTTATCAAGAGAAGTAAAAAGTAGCAGAACAAATGTTGTTTTTTTTTTAACAATTTAAACTTAATTCTTTACAGTATAAATCATCAATTCTTAATTATTACCTACTAACATAAATTATATCAAACAAAACCAACAATCAAGTAAGTTTCAAATACAAATATTAAATTTATTTATTTTAACTTTGATTGAGGCTGAAGAACTTGAAAATATATCAAACTCATTTCTCATGTTATTTGCGAGACTTAACATTCTCTGAATAGGAGCATGACTGCCGGCGGTAGTCTTCACTGAAGCTAGCTCAGTGAAGCTTGTTGCGATTGATGTAGAGATGCTGCCTATAAGAGGTGATGCGATAATTTAAATTAACCCTATAGATGAACACCCAGACACGGAACATTTTTTTTTCTTGTTCCGTGCGGGAATCGAACCCGCAACCACTGGCGTCTGAGGCAGACAGGTTTATTACCACATCGCCAAAGTGGTCGTCTACATTGATGTAATAATTTGAATAATATGATTATTACAGTTAATAAATTCTTTAAATACATGTTTTATTGTATGTAACAGAGCTAGGTCGGCGCGCCATCTACCACGCAACGCATCGCGACGCATACTCTGGCGGCATCGTGCGCGTCTACCATATTAGCGAGAAGGGCTGGGTCAACATCTCCAATGAGGACTGCACCGATCTACATTACAAATACCAGGCCGAGAAGGGCATTACAGAAGAATGAAAGTGTTGTATCTATAAATAAAGAATTTCGTAATTTTATTTTTGTTTTATTTATGGAATTTTTGACATGGATCTTGTTCATTACCGACGAAAAACCATCACCGGATACAATTTAATACTGCTTCTCAATTTTATCCCCTCTGGATAAAGATAGTTTACGGGCTTCCTAGTAGAAAAAAATGAGTTAAGGGTAGATATTGTTTGTAGTCATTAACTGTCAAGATTTTGTCCGATCTATTCAATTTATCGTATAACATTGTTGCATAACCGTCAATTGACTATTAAAATTTATGCATTTTCAATTGCTTCTAAAATGAGCTCTAACAAATGAAATGAAAACTTTTTTTTATTCGTAGTGGGTAATTTTATACACTTTACGAAAGTCAAATGCTGGATGAGGGCGGCGCGGGTCCGGACGATATGACGAATCCTGGGGAAGGCCTCCGTCGAGAAGTGTGCGTCTCTCAGCTTATAAAGATAATGATCGCCCATTATCCACCAATGTCTTGGTGATGTCTGCTACTACTTCTTCTTCGGCTTTAAAAAACGAAATGAAAGTAGAACCCTAGGTAGACCGAGAGGAAAAAATGATTTGGTGCTTTTAGCCAGCCTTAATTTGGGAAACGCTAATTTATGGTAGTTCTTTGTCATTACAGAATAATTTTTATCATGCTTATCTTTCATGGTTTTAAATTTACTACTATTCTTATAAATATACATAATGTTTTCATATATATATTGTGATGCAAAGGTCAAGATACCAATCTCTTTAAACTTTTCTCTTAGAGAATCTCTACTTCCAAGTTTATACATTCCACGAATAGCCCTTTTCTGCAGTGTAAATATCGTGTCAATGTCTGCGGCATTGCCCCAAAGTAGGATGCCGTAGGATATTATACTATGAAAATAACTAAATTAAACCAGCTTCGCCGTATTAACATCAGTCAATGAGCGAATTTTCTTTACCGCGAACGCTGCAGAACTAAGTCTACTCGCTAGCTGTGAGATATGGGCGCCCCATTGCAATTTAGAATCTAAGGTAATTCCAAGAAAAACAGTGTTATCTACTAGATTTAACCTGTTCCCATTAAGCCGCAAATCAGACTCAACTTGTTTTACATTTGGTGCGGAGAATTTTATACATTTAGTTTTTTTTATCATTGAAAGCTAGATTATTTACATTAAACCACTGTACTACATTAGAGAGAGCATTGTTTACATCGTCGTAGTTGGTTTTCTGCCTTATCATTTTAAAAATTAATGATGTTTCATCAGCAAACAATACAATATCGTGATTATTGCCTACCACATAGGGTAGATCATTTATATAGACTAAAAATAAAAATGGGCCCAGAATTGAACCTTGTGGCACTCCCATTCTCACAACCGACCCAGCTGACCTTTTCCGGTTAACCTCAACTTTCTGGATTCTATCACTCAGGTATGAATTCAAAAGTTTGAGGTCAGTGCCTTTGATGCCGTAGTGGTGGAGTTTCCTGATGAGAGTGTCATGCTGAACACAGTCAAATGCCTTGGATAGGTCACAAAATACACCTAGAGCATCCTGTTGAATTAGTGAATTCTACTAAATCTGTATTGTGAAAAGCAAAGACTATACCGGTATGAATTTCTGTACAATTTTTTTCTATATGAGGTCACACCGTTAAATTAGGTGTATTTAAAAATAACAGTACAGAAATTCATACTGAAATAATTCTTCTACCTTTTTTATTATTGTATCATAACTGTTTTTTTTTTCAGTTAACTGAAATTTTCCGGTATTAATATTGATATTAAAATTTTATTTTTAAATAACTGTAGAATGTTCGATAGTTTAGGTATTTGAAGCCTATGAAGCTATACATTTCGGTACAGAAATTAAATAAGTTAAAATATTAGAAATTAATCCGGTACCTATACATTATTTGGGTACTGATATAATTAATTTAGATTTTAATAACTTGTACAGTTATTGTGTTTGATGAAGCAGTACCTACACTAATAAGGGTAAGTACTGAAATTTTACTAGTACTATTTAAAAAATTTATACCGATATGCAGTCCCTGGTGAAAAGTGCGTTTTATTGAAAAGTAATCGAGGACGTGACCTCTTGTGCAATGGATATACTTACCAATTGAATAAGTTAACCAGCGAAAATTATTTTTGGCGCTGTACAAATTACCACTCAAAAAATGTGGCGTTACAGTAACTACAATGTACTTGAACGGTAAGCATTCTCTCATAAGTCAAAACCATGATACCGATCCAGAGAAACGAAGAGCTCTTGAATTACGTCAAAAAATAAAGAATAAGGTGCAGCGCAGACGGCACACTTTTTGTGCGATCGAGTCTGCGACGCCGGACCGCAGACTCGATCGCACAAAAAGATTTTAGTTACTTATTAGTAAAAATCGGTGGTTAAGTAACTATTTTTCTTTTTATTCTCAAATTTTGTAACTGGATGTCAATTTGCAACCGAAAGGAGCCGGAAACTAGTGCTAATTATTTAGTTTGTAAGCCTTTTATACAAAAGTTTGTCAAATTATTGTGCGCCGGACTTTTTGCGCGTCGTGTGCGTTACTGCATATATTTGCATAAGTTCTATTTTCACAGACTAAAAAGTGCGTCACGGATAGTCTGTCGTCTGCGCAGCGCCTATAGCTAGAACAACAATGGAATCTCCGGTATAAATTATCCAGCAATGTTCACATGTACCGAATGATAACACTTTCCGGTGCATTATCAATCGCATTAGAAAGAAAGATTGGCCTGCACTGCCACGCCGATTACATGATGTAGTACTAATACCCGAAGAATTCTGCAAAATAGATGGAGAACAATTTCTGATTGCACATTAATGATGGCAATGAATTTATTTTCATAGGAATGTCAATTCGTATTTATAGTAAAATACCAAAGTTAATTCAATCCCTAACGTTTAATAAATTTAAAGAACTATCAAAGAAACATTATGCAAAAAAGGCTACTATAAACTCTAAGATTATTTCGATGATAAAAGAGCGTGGGATTGATGTCTCCACCCACGCGTTATTTCCAAATATTAAATTTCAATCACCATGTAAGCAGCCTGGCTGTGACATGACAATGGCAAGCACGAATAGCTGTCTTCTGTTTGTTTATTCATGTCATAGCTGAGTTGTATTTCTGCCAAATTGTACCTATAATGAGCACTTTTGATAAAAGAGTGCCGAGAGTTTTTTCCGCCGACTTTTTTCCTCTCGGTCTTCCTAGGGTCCTAATTTCATTTCGATTCTCAAAGCCGAAGAGGTACGTTGCTATATTGAAGGATAATGGGCGATCATCATCTTCGTGAGCCGAGAGACGCACACTGCTGGACAGAGGCCTCCCCCATGGAATTAATAGGTACCTTATTAATTCCATGGCCTCCCCCAAGTAGATTCTCTACGTCGCGCAGCCCTCATCTACCGTTTGACATTCATAAAGTGTTTCTTTTGTAAACCTATTATGAATAATAGTCCAGTCAAGGAATGAGGTGTAGCGTGCGTGAGCAGGTAACTAAGCGATTCCTTCAGAAACTTGTTCAGGGGGCTTAGGTTGTTAACATACCAAAAGTCCCGACTCCTAGGTGATGAGCGGGGGGAAGGAGGGGGGGGTAAAGGTACGAATTTTGGGTTTTTCGCTTATATCTCGAAAACGGTGCATTGGAGAGAAATATTTTCAATTAATAAAATGAAGTTCCTAAAATTATCTAAAACTTTTATATCATATGTTTTTTTCTAATTCCTAACCGTTTTCGAGCTATACCCTCGGAAAAAGTTGAAATTTACAAAAAAAAAACAATTTACGTCAAAATATTCATAAACATTGCATCATATTGTCTAAACCCATTCATAAACGAAAAGTATGAATAGGAAAGAAGTTGTAGATTTTTAAATTCCCTTTTAGAATATATATACATATGCTGATTAATGCCAACCCGCCTAAAGTTACAGCTATTTTAAAACTTATATAGCATTTTGCAATTTTCAGAAAATTAGTTTGTATATCATATTCTTGACCCACAACCTTTGTTCGTTCATCTTATAACATAATATATGGCCACTTATAAGCAAGTTATTAAATAAAGTAGAAAAAATAATGATGATGACTTTCACACTTTATTCTACAGATAGTTTCGTTACACCAATACAATAATAATTGTAAACCCCATTGTTCTCAATATACTTATTCCTCATGTTTTACTCTCGACTTTAAAAGTAATCAAATTTTCATCCTCTTTGAACTTGAGGGCCCAGGCAATGATTGTTCTTCCATGGCATCTTCTTCCTCAGTAGCGCGTTGCTCTTGCTGAATGGGCTCTACATCGTCTTCATCGTCCTCATCGTCAACAGTTACACTGTTCAGGCACTTCCCTTGACAGTGGATGCACGCTGCAGAACAGGTGAGCATCGCTTTTCGGCAGCCACATTTTCCAATTACACAATCCTTGGTGCAGCGGCAAAATATAGTTTTCAGAAGAACCTCTGGTCGCAGGAGTGGAAGCAATCAACAGGACCGCAAGGTCTACATCCTCACCAACGACAGCCACAGAGTTGTGAGTGGATTGTTCAACAGCAGTCTTCACGATTAGGATGTCAGCGTCATCGGTAGCCTGAAGAGTATGTATCCCTTTCTTCTGCAGCTTTATCTCCAGTAAGGAGATGAAGTTAGTGTTGTTGGTAGGATTTGATAAAAAGTTTAACAGGTATTTTTGTGTCCCATGTCAAATTGATGTCGGCTGACCTTTTTAGTCTGTAACGACGCATTTGTTCTTGTGATTTAGTGCTATTGGGTGTGTTTGCGTACCCATCAAACACCACAGTGCGAGTAGTCCCAAGATAATGGTGGTCGACGTAGGTGATATAACTATTACAAATAGTCACAACCGATGCATCTTTTGGCCAAATAACTCTGTGGAGTAGAAATCCTCCATCGACTACAATGTTTATTTGAGGCAGAAGAATATCTTTCTTGGTTGGCTCAAATAAGTTGTACAGCACTGATTTGTTTGTCTTTCTCATGCCACTTTCGTTGAACAGTGCCAAGGGAAATGGGACCAACTCATACTCAAAATATGTCATCAAATCCTCATCTGATCGTTTGCTTATACATATCCGCTGAAAGAGCAATGTTGGGTCAACTAGTTACTACCCTTTCATCGTGAACTTTTATCGATGAGCTGACAGAAGATATTGGCTATGCCCGATCCTTGCGCGATAACTTAAAATGCTATACAAGTTTTAAAATAGCTGTAACTTTAGGCGGGTTGGACATTAATCAGCACATGTATATATATTCTTAAAGGGAATTTAAAAATCTACAATTTCTTTCCTATTCATACTTTTCGTTAATGAATAGGTTTAGACAATATGATGCAATGTTTATGAATATTTTGACGTAAATTGTTTTTTTTTGTAAATTTCAACTTTTTCCGAGGGTATAGCTCGAAAACGGTAAGGAATTAGAAAAAAACATATGATATAAAAGTTTTAGATAATTTTAGGAACTTTATTTTATTGATTGAAAATATTTCTCTCCGATGCACCGTTTTCGAGATATAAGCGAAAAACCCAAAATTCGTACCCCCCCCCCCTCCTTCCCCCCGCTCATCACCTAGGAGTCGGGACTTTTGGTATGTTAACAACCTAAGCCCCCTGAACAAGTTTCTGAAGGAATCGCTTAGTTACCTGCTCACGCACGCTACACCTCATTTTGGGTCATTTATTGACTGGACTATAAAAGTTTTTTTTGTTTCTTTTTTTTAATATTTAGCACAATAGGAACAACTTATTAATTGAATCAGCATATTGGCTAATAGACGGTACATTCACGACGTGTCCTAAACCTTTTTATCAAATATACCTACTCTGTGCATGCGTTGGTAGGAAATGGAGAAGCAACAAATAAAGTTTTGCCATTGATTTTTGCCTTACTGTCAAGTAAAAAGAAAACTTGTTACTTACGTAATTTTTTTTCACTACCTATTAAAAAAAATATCTGTCCGTGTACTTGAAACCTCAAACCATCGACTTCGAAATGGCGGCTATTGCTGCTATAGGTAAAGCAAGCGTTTTCAAGCCCACTGCCACTTTAGCGTGCCAATCCGGTGAGCTATGTCGGTTATTTTAGTTTTCCGTCGGATAACCTCGTTTCTGATCCGGTCTCTCAGAGAAACACCTAACATAGCTCTTTCCATAGCGCGCTGTGTGACTTTAAGTCGGTGAACTAGCCCTACTGTTAGGGTCCACGTCTCGGCTCCATACGTGAGCACAGGCAGGACGCACTGATTGAAGACTTTGGTCTTCAGGTTTTGCGGAATAGGCGACGAGAAGACGTGACGTAACTTCCGAAATGCTGCCCTCCCCAACTGTATCCTCTTGTCGATTTCCCTCTCGAAGCTGTTTTTACCCAGATGTATAATCTTCCCTAAATAGGTGTATTCGGTAACAACTTCGAGAGGCGTATCTGCGACGGTTATCGGCATTGGGGTAATATGTTTGTTAAACATGATTTTTGTTTTATCTAAGTTCATTCCCAAGCCAATCCGCCGAGAAGACACAGCTAAATCATGCAGCATTTCTTGGAGATCCTCCAGCGATTCTGCCAAAACGACAATATCATCCGCGAAGCGGAGATGTGAGATGCGTTCGCCGTTGATGTTGATGCCACGTCCGTTCCAGCTGAGCGTCTTAAATGCGTCCTCCAATGCGTTAGTGAACAGTTTCGGTGAAATAATATCACCCTGCCTAACTCCTCTTCGCAATTGGATAGGACATGATCGCTGATTCTGTACTTGGACGGACATTATGGCGTTCTCGTACAGGCATCTCAAAACATCTATGTATCGCCAGTCAACTTGACATCGCTGTAAGGACTCCAGCACAGCCCAGGTCTCGATCGTGTCAAAAGCCTTCTCATAGTCCACAAATGTTATGCACATAGGCAGATTATACTCGTTGGTTACGCACACAGAATATCTGGCGACAAATTCAAGACTCCGAATTTGCTTATAAACTGCGCCATCTAGAGGCATTGGCTTTTCTAGAACCGACTGAAATCCCTGAAGCATTTGATAAGCTCAAAGAACATGTTATGGCAGATGAAGCATCGCCTCTGTTAGAATGGTTTGCAAAATATTATATAGGTACACGGAATATTTACACTGAAAGACTCCCGTGACCCATCTTCATCGAAAACTTTAATTCAACAAAAGCCGCCAATTTTCCATCCAAAAATGTGGTCTGTGTACGACAGCCGTTTGTGCTCGATTCCACAGACTCAAAATGCATTAGAAAGTTGGCATGAGCGTTGGGCTACACTTTTGAATATAAAACTATATATTCAAAAATTAATCTATAAAATTCAAAGTTTCAAAAAGAACAGAAACAAATATCTTGACTAGTGAACGCATTTTGCCTCTAAGCAGATGCCGAAAAGAAGATGGATCCAAGTTCAGATCTGAATTGAAGCGTTAGGGGAGGTCAGCTCAAAGCGGCCACCTTAACTTTAAGGCAAAAAAAAACTTACAAAATGATATATTTTTGAAAATAGTTTTATAGTAATAGGTTGAGAATTTATTTAATTTTTGTAATTTACATTCCAAACTTCGCGCAAATTTGAATATAAGCTTAAGATTTGTAGATTAAAAAAAACTTGTCTAAAACCGCTTTGCCCGAGTGGTCGCCCAAAGCGGCCATGGGGGTAAGGGCAGAGTGGCCACCCCGAAAATTCTCTGGAATAGTTCATTAATTACTGTTAAAATATATCGTGGTACAAAAAAATAAAATTCCAAAAGAATAAAGTGAAGGCATTATTTATTATTATTAAACATAATAGGCAGTTCCGCTCGCAAATAGGCAGTTCCAAACAAGCCAGCCACATCTTTTTGATTGATTATCCGACCCACATGAGCTTTTTGGAATGTGCCTATAATGAAAAAACACTTCGCTCAAAATATGTTTTTAATGGCCCATACACACAAAAATCTAGTGGCTGCATACGGTGTGTAGTGTGTGGTGCCAGTGACAAAAATATGACATGATTCTTGGAGGCGAGTTCTAGAGCTGGCAAGTACTTATGAGACTCATGATTGTCCATGACGAGCAATACTTTTTTCTCTGCTGTTGGCCGGACTGTGTCTATAAAAAAACGAAGCCACTCCAAGAACACAGTGCCATTGGTCCAGCCATTATCACTGACAGTTGCTTGAGTGCCTGGTGGTGCTCCATCTAGTAGGTTCGGTGCCATTCTTTTCCTTGCAAAAATCATTAAAGGTGGTATAAAGGAACCCGCAGCATTACAACAGCAAATAACTGTTGTTGTTCTTCCTCGCTCGGTACTGGCGATGTGACGCACTTGCTTTTTGCCCAGCTTTGTTAAAACCCTTGGAGGTTTGTTGGAAGAGGTTTGCACTCCTGTCTCGTCCATATTATATATACGGAATGCGTCAATGTTATGCTTTTCAATTTCGGTTTCCAGCAGATCAAAAAAACGATACACCTGGGGTTTATTAAAGCCCCGAGCTCTGGCGATTGACGTGGGTTCTGGTCTTCTCAAGGTCAAAGTAGGATGATGTGTTATAAATCCTTTATAAAAATCGTGTCCAGCGGTTTGATTCTTAAAAGGATGTGGAATGTGATTAGCTTCAGCGTATTAAAACACAAGCTGCAAGAAATCTTCCTTTGAAAGCCCAAAAAACAGATTGTCCATATGGAACGTGTACTCTAGCAGCTCTTTTTCTTGTTCTGGAGTAAATACTGTTGTAAATCTGCCGAGTTTCTTTATAGCTGATCCTGTTTGTAGGTGTCGTCTAAGTGTGGTACGAGGGATACCGTATTTTATTGCAATACATTTTACTGAGCCGCGTTTTTCGTTAATGTCTTTAATTGCTCGGGCCATCGTAGCTTCATCCCAAGAGGCCTGGGTAGTTTTTCGTTTGTAATTGTTAACCATCTAAACAAAATAATTGAGCATTAACTATCAAATCATAATATAGTAATACGAGGGCAAAGCGGTCAGTTGGCCGTTTTGCCCAGGCCGCTTTGCCTTTATCGGCCATCTTGTTATAAAAGTTAACTGCACCCACATTATTTAAAATAAGGTACAAGTGGGTATTAAGGCCTAGCTAAGGGAAATTTGCTATAAAATGAAAAATATTCAACATAATCAACAAGTTTTATTATATATCAGTTATGTATTTAACTGACTACCGTATTTAACTGAAAAGTTTGATCTCCGAATGAAAACTAAATTAATATGAGACTTCTTTAAAAACTCAATCTAAAGGCCTTATTATACTATAGTAGGGTAAAAAGGCCTATAGCATAAGCTATCCAAAAATCAACTTAAACTGTGTAAGTTGTTATTTTTGAGATTATACAAATAAAGTTATAGGAACATAGCACTCATAAAACAAAATCTATCTATTCGAATTCACCAGGACACTAAAATTTATTAGTATCTTCAACCGATAAACCGACGTCCTCTTTCTGATACCATTTAGCATTGCGAATGGATGATGCATTGCGTGGTATCATCTATTCTGTCTCATTCGCAGGCATGACTCATGGTACCAACTGAACTGCTTTGGTGTAGTGCCCGGTGATGGTGGAAGACTTCTTGGTATATACGATTTTAGCTTTCTTTGGATTTTAAGTCTTTTTATATTTCTTATTTTCTGTTCTACATTTATTCCATTCCCTTGCCTTATCAAAATTCTCCTCTGGGTATTTTTCTTTAGTTTCTTTTTTTCTTTTCCTTACTATTTCTTATCTTTTTATTATATTTATCATACAGATCGTTTGTGACTGGCGTACCGCGATAATTAATGATTTTTTCAGCCGAATAGGTGACTCATAGTCTTTGTATTGCTCCAACAGCTGAGATCAGATGATCTTCTGACCACAATGCCCGTTTGGTAGGTAGGCATCTTGACTGTAAGGTGAGAAAAGTTTAAAAAATAAATTAGACATTCATACCTTCACACACACAATAATTTCAAAAACAAGCCCCGCCTTTTTTATCAGTAAAAAATATTGGAGTATATTAAGGCCTATGGTACAATTTTATAGGCCTTAATATCCGCCGACCATAGGCATACAGTAAATTACATGAATTCAAATTTTGTACACGACTCATCTTTTAATTATGGTAAGTAGGGATAAGCAAACAATAATAAATAAACAAATAACCAACACAGGTATGTAAGTGTAATATTTAAGAAAAAACTTACGTTTTACTGGGGCCGATTTTTATAAGACATGCCACGTGACCCCACCGCAGAAAGTTTTTTGGAGATACTGGCACGAGGGACAGACCAACGTGCTTCCACGTCATCGCAGCAACTTGTACACGCACAATACATGTGTGAGTGCGTAACCTTAACGTCAGCTACTATATTTAGTACGATTTTGGTCCCTTAGGCCTTATTTGCCGACAGGCCTTAATACCCGCGGGTACCTTATTTAAAAGCCAGTACTATCGAACCAAAGCCAAATAGATAAGTATCAATACACGTATAATGGAAGCAGTTAAATTTTAAGAGGTTGGACCAAAACAAGTTATACTTACTTTGTATTATTTTAACAAAACACGCGATGACGTATTTTTCGTCACAGGAGACGCGCGCTCGGTCTCACCGCTACCGGATGACTGATCGGTGCGGGGCAGGAGGTGTAGTAAGCGTGCAGAATGGCAACGTCGCGCTATCTTTTAAAGTATTCGAAAAAAATATCGTGGCCGCTTTGCCTTCTATGGCCACTTTGAGCTGACTTCCCCTATATCTATTTACTCAAATAACTTGGAAACGGTTTATTTCTTTGAATTCCTTTATTGCATACCGAATTATAACTAATTAGCTAGATGTGCTGAGCAAAAATTATATTCATCCGCTTATTTAATTCCAAGATACAGCAATCCCGCAAACGTTACTCCAGCAGGATTTTGAATATCTTCTCGCAACCAAAGCACATACAGATACAATTTTCGTCTTATTATTTATACCAAATCGATTTTTAATTGTATAGATAAAAATTATTTCAAAAAACCCATTAGAAAGAAAAAAGTCTGGCTGGGGTAACGTTACCGCAGCAGGAATCGTTTTTTTCGAATAACTCACAAAATATGAGCATACTAAATTTAAAAGTTCGCATAACATTTACAGGAGCTGCATTTCTAATCATGTATTGCATTGAAATGGCATTTTTCGACAAAATCTGGCTGGGGTAACGGACGCGCGTTCAGAATATTGTTAAAAATACATAAACATATCAATTTTATGCAAAGACACTTAAACTAGCCTAAAATTAAGTTTAAAGTGTCATACAATCGTTTTTTGTGAAAACGGTATTTTGTTTTGAGTAGTATAGATAAAATTGGTCTCGTGGGCTTCCTACAGGACAAAGATTACCTACTTATCTTCTTGGAGAAGATCGTATTCGACTTTACACTATGTGGTGTCAAACAAAGAGGCTTCAACTGTTAAGTTTGCCGTCCCCCTAATTAGGCATAAGAGAGAATGGAGATTCATATAAAACTCGTGACGACAGCGGGCGGTATTGTGCGGACCGTTGCTGCGGTGCGAGCACAGAACTTTATCGACTCGTTTGTTTACGAATGTTCGTATAGTATGGAGTCGGTTACAAGTTTTTAGTATCATTGTAATTTTTATTTTACAGTTATTTAGGAGTACAACATGTTTACAAACATTTAAAATTAAGAAGGCACACATTTATTAAAGCTGGCCATGCAGCAATGGACACGGATGACATACGGCACTGAGACGTGGTCGCTAACTATGGGCCTTATAAATAAGCTTAGAGTCGCTCAGCGGGCAATGGAAAGGGCCATGCTCGGAGTTTCCCTGCGGGATCGAATCAGGAATGAGGAGATTCGCAGGCGAACCAATATCACCGACATAGCCAGAAGGATTGCAGAGCTGAAGTGGCAATGGGCAGGGCATATAACTCGCAGAACAGATGGCAGGTGGGGCAGAAAAGTTCTCGAGTGGCGGCCACGTACTGGGAGACGCAGCGTAGTCAGCGTACCCCCCGCACGATGGACCGACGACCTGGTCAAAGTCGCCGGTAAACGCTGGATGAGGGCGGCGCGGGACCGAGCGACGTGGAAGACCTTGGGGGAGGCCTATGTCCAGCAGTGGACGTCTACAGGCTGTGGATGATGGATGATGATGATGCAGCAATGGATAGATTTCAATTATTGCTAACAAACCGTCTCCATACTATACGAACATTCGTATAGATACGAGTCGACAAAGTTCTGTGCTCGCACTGCTGATTCGTTATCTTCGGCTTCCGATACGAAATACAATAATTCGTTCTCTGCTTACTATAGGCAGTAGGTATAGAAGGCAGCAGATCAAGTGTTACAAATCTGTAAAAAAATTGTAATTGAATCTGAACTCTATGCCCTCGACATTAAGTTAAAAATTGGTTGGAGAAATTAGACAGATTTGTACCTAACGTTTGATGTGCTGCCTTCTGTACTTACACATTAAAATATAACTCAGAGTTTAGGTAAATTACAATAAAACACATTTTAAAAAACAAAACTGACTAGACTCAATTTTATTGAAATAACTAGGTACTTAAAAATATAAAGTTAACTTGAAACTTATATTAGGTACTTACTTATGTTTTTAGTTACACGAAACAAACAAAAACAACTTAAGTTTAAATACGACAACTTCTATTGAGTAATATACGGAGGTCCATTTGCTTGGCAGATTTAAAAATTTTCCACTAAATTAGTTAAAGTTGAATAATTTTGTAGTATTCTTCGATATTTACTATTCGATATACAGGGTCATTTTTTCGAAGATGAAAACATTTTAAGGGAAGGTTAAGAATAACACGTGGATAAAATTTATGACACAAAAAAATTGTATATATTTTTTTAAATTGAAATTTTACAATTCTTTTAAGTGATCAAATGTTTCTGACTATTGAAAAATCGGTGTTTAACGTATTTCTTAATGGAAATAGTTAAACACCGCTTTTATTTCTTGCTATTTAGTCGTAAATAACAGATTAAACTAAAATTTTGTTAACTTATGAGAATTATAAAATATCAATTTACCTAACTGACCTAACAATTTTTCATAAATTGAATCCACACATCATTCTTAAACTTCTCCTACAATATTTTGATCTTCATAAAAAAACACCCTATATAAAGTTATATTGTTAGAGTTAGTAGACTTGAAATTAGCGTATTATGTTAGATCGTTCCGATATGTGGTCTCCAAAATACAACTTTATTACAGCACTCTTTATAACTAGACAGGTTGGGTAAATAGGCAATTTAATAAATTATTGAAACTATTACTATTCCTTTGGTTTGTTCTTCTTTTGTTTTACTATTTCTCTGTGTTATCTCTGCATATTATATCTATACTAATATTATTAAGAGGAAACCTTTGTATTTTTGTATGTTTGTATTGAATAGGCTCAAAAACGACTGGACCGATTTCAAAATTTCTTTTACCATCACTTAGAGGGATTCTTCCGAATCCGTATAGGCTACTTTTTATCCCGAAAATCCCGCGGGAATCGAAATTGCGCGGGTAAAACCGCGCGCAACCGCTAGTTATAATATAAAGAAAAAGAATGAAACAGCGCCAAACTACTAGTTCATTAATAAATAAAGCTTATTCTAGTTCTTTAAGAAAATATGCTGTTTTTGGATATATTTATTTTTTCTCTTCACTGGATTCTTTTTCTTTTTCTGAAGGTAGTTTTCCGGTGCCAACGATGGTTTCAGATTCTGAATCTTCGATCTCCCAGTCTTTTAAAGGTACTTCGGTAAGCTGGTAAAATTTGCCGTGTTTTCCAATGCCTTGAAAGAAAAATGTAACTATTAGTTTTTGAGGAGAAATCATGTTTTTTTTATTAAAGACTAGACTTTGACCTTAATCTCGCGTCATTGTAAGTGCAGATGAGATGAGGTCGAAGATGAAAGGACTGGCTCTTCATAAAGTATTGCAGTAAAACACCACCGCCGGAGTATTACCGATACTTGGCGGCAGAATTTGTATGAAGGATGTGTAGGCGAAGCACACACAGTTTTCTTATTTACTTACCTATTTTCGTTTAATATAAATTATATTACCTATACCTATATAACTACCATTACCCTATGTTACCGATGGAGATCCGCCTAGCTCGCAATCCTTACACCTTTAAACGAATGCTTAAACAACATTACCTCGGGAAACAGTGTTCATCTTAACGCTATCATTGTTTATGTCTGTGTATGTATTCTTAGAATATATGTGTATATATTATTCATATGTATTTGTATGTATTTATTATATTTACCTAGGTATGTGTATGTAATTATTGATATGTATGTAAGCAGTATATTATTTCTAAACATTGTCCCAACGCCCATCCTAATCCTGTCACAACTTGGTTGCCTGGCAGATATCGCTCCACAGCGATAAGGCCGTCTTTGTACAAATGTGAAAAAATATTGTAATTTTGTAATTATACCTTTTCTGATGGTGTACAATAAAGAGTTATATTATTATTATTATATTTGCATCTCCTTTGTAATTCTAAGGCTAACACCTAATTCACCTGTGTTATACCTAAGTATTTAGAATTAGATGGTAACTCCGGGCCGCGGCCGCATATTTTTATTAACTTTGATCGGGTAGCTGTATTTTTGCGTGGACATAAGTTTAAAATTTTGCCTTCAAGAAGCTTCCAGCCCGCGACCGTAGCGACAGCTTTCCGTTTGCTCTGGATTAAATTCGGTGTTTTATTTCTATTACGTTCCGGGTGGTAGATCGCTACCCAGTCCAACCCTGGCGGGATCCTATCACCAAGGACTGCGTACCGGTATGAATTTCTGTACATATTTATGATGACGTATGACGTCATACCGTTAAATTAGGTGTATTTAAAAATAACAGTACAAGAATTTATACTGAAATAATTCGTGTACCTTTTTTATGATTGTAGTAAACATTTTATTAAACTGTAGAATGTTCGATAGTTTGGTTGAAGCCTATGAAGCGTAGGGACACATGCTGACCTAGGTTAAAATATTTCTGTACTAAAATCATCTACAGAAATTAATACGGTATACATTATTTGGGTACTGATATAATTAAGTTAGATTTTAATAACTTGTACAGGTATTGTGTTTGATGAAGCAGTATAAGGGTACGGAAATTTCACTAGTACTATTTAAAAAAAATATACCGATTTGCAGTCCCTTCTGATTAGTCGCCTTTTTCGGCACGCTTATCCAGGGACTATAGGCCTACCTATCCCAAGCCGACCCTACACGAACAAAGCTATGTAATACTGTATTAAGTTTTCACAATTCTATACTAATATTAAAGAAGACATTTTATTTTTAGTGTAGTTCGTTTTCCACACTGCCCCGTTTATAAAAGACGAATCTTAATACCCCTTGTACCGAATGAACATTAGGCGAAATGATCGGCGTAGGTGCTGTTTTTGCTTACTCTTATGGTGGCTTCTCACTGCGCGTGCTACTACGCTCTTCACACTGCGCGTGCTACTACGCTCTTCACACTGCGCGGGGCGCGGCGCGGTGGCTGCTCACGCGCAGTGAGAAGCCACCATTATATCAAGCACACAGGGAGTTGTGATGATGATAAATCATCATAATTATCATCACTCGGCTCTAGGTTTTTAACATATAATGTTTTTCACAATATTATACTGTTTACTGTTGAACAAAAATAAAGTATATCTACAAAATACTGTTTTCAGCATAAAAAGCTAAACAATTTATATGCTAGATTTCAATTAATAATTTGTGCAAGAAGCTCTAAAAATATGTGTTTAAAACATTAAATACTGTTTATTTTTCCAAAATACTGTTTGATATTGTTTTCAGACTCAAATATACTGTATTTCTTAAAAAAAGTTGGCAACTCTAGGTACACTAGGATACCTCACAGTTTGTGTCAGCTTGGGTAATTTTTATTATGAAACTAGCTGACCCGGCAAACGTTGTTTTGCCATATAAAAAAAAAATAGATGTTGGCCGATTCTCATAGATACCGGATAAGCACAAAAAATTTCATCAAAATCGATCAAGCCGTT
This sequence comes from Stenoptilia bipunctidactyla, assembly GCA_944452665.1. Lineage (NCBI taxonomy): Eukaryota > Metazoa > Arthropoda > Insecta > Lepidoptera > Pterophoridae > Stenoptilia > Stenoptilia bipunctidactyla. Next base: position 17,005,832 of record OX101741.1, read on the forward strand.
TCGGAGGAGTATGGCAACGAAAACTATGACACGAGAATTTTATATTATGAAATGGAGAAAAATATCCATCAGCTTATTATTAATTTACCTTTCTGAAACTTCTTAATCCCAGCCTTCATATCAATGATAGCGTTTCCCAAAAGATTCTGTGTCATGGCTTCATCCCGCATGGACTCCTCACTGTTCGGGTTCAGTTGAGACTGTATAGCGCGTAGTTTGTCCATTATTAACGCGTTTTGAGGGAATTTTACTAACGATTTGGCCAGTTTTACTGATTCTCCTAGCGCTGAAAGTGTAAGGAAACGGAGATTTAATTCAGTGCATAAAAGCATTAAAAGTTTAGGAATTGTATTCGTCGTAGTTATTGTTTAAACTTACTCAGATTTGAATTCTACTTGTTTATACCTAGATTTTAAGCTATTGCATAGCTTCTATCGCGGGCCTTGAGCGTGGGGACCGAATCCAGAAATTACGTAACGAAAAAAACCTAACACCCCCCACTCCGACCGGCACAGCCGGCACAGTGATACTTTGATTTCATAACTTTACATGCGGGCTTTAATAAACAATCAGCGCCATCTACTAGGAACTTGTGGAACTTCATATTAGATCAAACATTACTACATTAATAAAATAAATAAATAATTATAATTGCATGAGTTTATAAAAAATGCTATGCAATAGCTTTACCGCGGCAGTCTCCGAGTGCCACACGTCTTTTTTCATCAAGAACGATTGAAACATCAATACAAATTAGATTGAAGTAAAATGCACTTAGGTACAGAAAGCCGCTGTCAAATTTCCCCAAAGAATTTTTAACTTAATTTCGAGGGAAAGAGAATACAGTTCAGATTCAACGACAATTTTAATTGCAAATGCAACTTTTAAAATTTATTCAGGAATTTATTTAACGCGTTTTTAAGTCGTCTACGTGTTTAAGCTAAAGTGAAACAGTAAGAAACATACATTTCTGATTATTACAACTTATATTTCTCCCAGCATGCATACAGAACTTCCCAACAACAACCATCAGACCTTGGAATGTTGCCTGCAATCCTTTTTTGGGTTTGGAAACACAGCCTTGTTGCTACAAAAGTAGCTATCCTTGCTATCCTAGCTTGTACAGTCTGGTCTGACCGTACAGAGTATTTACTTCTGGTTCATAAATAACACAACTAGTTTTAAGCACACCGGTACGGTTTATTACACAAAACTAGTCTAAGATGGTAAAATGGTTCTAATGGTTATGAGTACACGCCGAATGGTGACAGAACACGTACTAACTAAATTAATAGCTAATAAATCGCTCGTCGGCGGAAACGGCTGACAACGCACAACGTGACTGTATGATGCAAGCATCGTACATAGCGTGTTGCAGTTTTGCGTAGTTTAAGAAAAAAAAATGTCTCATTTATTCGCTATGGTACATACCTATAACAGCTATATGTTTCCTAAAGAGCTTGATGACAATATGCAAATAAATAAGTAAAAAATAAATATTCCATCATTTACCCACCTGTCCCAGTACTTGTAACTTTTGTGGCGAGTCCTTTTTGATGTGCCTCTGTTCCTGATATCAGTCGTCCAGTCATTATCAAGTCTAAAGCCTTAGATAGACCAATAAGGGAAGTTAGGCGCGTTCCGCCAAGTAAACTGAATGGCACCCCTGAAACATAAAATAATACGGTCAAATTTGCGTTTTATCAACTATTTTTAATTATTTAGCCCGTGTGTGATATACAGGGTGACTGGTGACAAATTTGCCATACTGAAGAAGAGCACTCTGTACTCGATTCTGATCACAATTATGTAATAAAAGTAGGTACTTAATTTTTCACCAGAAATCGTTATGAATATTAAATAAAACAATTTGTAACCGGATTTATCGCGTTTAATTTATATTTTACATTTTAACTTGACGTTTCGGTGTCTTTGGAGACCCCGTGGTCACGAGCGACACACTAGTGTGTACTTTTTAAATCCGGTTAAAAGTGTTTTATTTAATAGTACGAATCGCGAAAACTTACGACAATATTATGTGATCCCTATGAATAAATAAAGAGACCTTACTACGCTTTTCCCGACGCCACCGACGACACACCACCACCCGCTAAGTATTTATTGTATTACGCTGATGTAACGATGCATTACGTAATGAATTCTTTAATTTTCGGAGAAGTGTACTCAGTGAATAATTAATATTCATTTTTTCTCTTCATGTATGATCTTAAACTATCACGTCCTGGAATATTAAAAGTGACCCACCAGTCACCCTGTATAGTGTGTCCATCTAGTAATTAAACTTTAGGAATTATGGTGAAAGTAAAAACAATTTCATGAATGAAAATATCACTACATCCTTGCTGATTTAAATATACAGGGCTGTTATTTAGGGCGGCTTGCGTAACATTTGGTCTAAACAGAATTTAGTTAAATGAGTTTATCTTGCTAAATATGTTTAGCCTAATACAATAAAAAAGGTTTGACAGTTCGTTAAACGTGATTAGTGCCTAAATTTTTGTTGTGCAAGACGCTAATTATAGTTAGCAGACTAAATGCGTTTACGTCGCTCTTAAACTGTATTTAACGACGATGCGCAAGCCGCCCTAAGTCACCAACCAAATTTAAATATTATTTTCTTCGATACGATACAAACGTACCTGCATAGTTATTTTAATAACGCTCAGTATAAAAAATAGATTTAGCACCACAAACTTTTTCACAAATGGTCGCTGTTGATTAACACAGCTACTACAAGTCGGCATTTCATTGTTAATTCTACGACGTAGTACTACAAAATGTTTTGTAGTAGCGCGTAGTCGTCTCTACTTAAACGGTATTAATTCATAATTTAGAGTGACCATGCTTTGCTCAATATGTTAGCGAATAAATTACTTTCCTTATAAAAAAGTACAAAGGTTTTTTTATTTGCAAAAATAGTTTCTATAATTTTTTTTTTTTTTATATGTGACTAAACCCGCGTTTGACCTCAATCTCACCTGATGGTAAGTGACGATGAGGTCGAAGATGAAAGCACACGGGTTTAGGAAGGAACTGGCTCTTTATACAATATTGCCGGAACACATTACCGCCGGAGCGGTAACATTTGGCGGCAGACTTTATATATAGGGTGGTCGCTAGCCAGGCGGACCCAGTAGGGATCCTACCACCAAGCAAATGGTACTTATTGTGTAATCAAAAATTTGCCTGGTGACTAAAAAACAACCCTGCATAATATAATTCCATCTTACATTCACAGTGCAAAGTCCATCGCTTCTTTTAAAAAACAACTAAAGGCTTTTTATTTATCACTTTAATATTATATTAGACCTTGTTGTATCTTTTACACAAAAATAATCATTTGTATATATAATTATTCTTTTTGCTTCTATATATATATATATATATATATAAGTATATATATATATAAGTATATATATATATATATATATATATATATACTTTTACTTATTTTATATATGTATACTTTTATTTCATTATTTAAATCATTAATTAAATTATTAATATTTGTTATATATTTTGTCATATGTAATTATTGTCTATAGGTATTCTATCTATCAACTCAAATGCTCTGCCCTATTATTATTATAAGTTTGTGATATTTTTCTTTTGCCCCGGGTTGCCTGGTAGAAATCGCTTTAAGCGATAAGGCCGCCCACATTGTCATCGCTATTTTTGTTAAAATTTTTATTATTTAAGTTCATTGGCAATAAAGAATATTTATTATTATTATTCAGTATTTCCAAAACAACTCGCTTTTCGGCGGAAAAGACCCGACAATAAGACCAGTCGGTCGGGTATCAGGGCAAGAGAGAAAGAAACCGGCGAACGATTCGGGCAGTACCGAGCAACACCGCTTTCTGCCTGCGTGCTGGAAGCGAACCACCGCCAAATCCCAGCCTTTCAAGGTGTCTGACCAGGGTGGCTGGGATCAAACCGTTTGCGGATATTACAACCGGTATGATTTCGGTGGACACAACCTCCCACATTTCGGTCACCTCGTGTGCAAGGTCCAAGTACTTGCGTTGCTTTTCGGTCTCGGCCTTCACGAGGTTCTCGTCATGTGGTATGGTTATGTCCACCAAAAACACCTTGGACGACGATCGGTCCATTAACACGATATCAGGTTTATTCGCTAAAATAGTCCTGTCCGTGATAATGGGCCGATCCCAGTAGAGCTTAGCGCTGCCGTTTTCGAGAACTGGCTCCGGCGTGTACTGGTAATAGGGCAGTTTCTGATCGATGAGACCGTATTTCAGAGCGAGCTCTTGGTGGAGAATCTTGGCTGCTTGGTTGTGTCTATGCAGATACTCAGTGTTAGCAAGAACCGAACAACCCGAAACTACATGTCTGAGGGACTCACCAGGTTGGCGGCACGCCCGACATACGTCCACTGTGCCGTCCCTCATAATGTATTTCCGGTAGTTGTTCGTCTTGATAACCTGATCTTGTATCGCAAAGACAAACCCTTCGGTTTCCCCAAAGAGGTCCCCGAAGCGCAGCCAATGCACGGAGGCTTTACGGTCACGTGTGGCTCGTGTAGAGCCTTGTAAAACCTTCCGTGCAGCTCTTTCTCTTTCCATACGGTCTCACGATCAGAAATGCTTAGTACCGCTGGTGTCTGCCATGTCTCGAGGCCCAGATTGAGAGGGGTGAGTCCTTTGTCACGCTCTACAACCTCACTATGCACACCCACGTCCGCCTTCGCCATAAAATAGGCTCGGAGGCTATATATCTCCCGGTTGTGCAAGGCTTTGGCGCTAAGTAGGCCTCTTCCTCCACACTTCCGGGAGATATACAGCCTCATTACTGACGACCGAGGGTGATGCATTCTATGGAGGGTCACAGTAGTGCGGACTTTCCGATCCAGGGCGTCTAATTCGGTCTGAGTCCATCTGAGTACGCCAAAGGTGTACGAAAGAACGGGCATAACCCATCCGTTAAACGCTCGGACTTTGTTGAGGCCTGACAGAGAACTAGTTAGTACTTTTGTCAGGCGCTCAAAAAAGACTTCGCGTGCAGACTGTTTTACGCTCGCTTCTTCAACACTGATGTTCATACCCAGATACCGGTATGTTTCATTTTCGGAGAGAGCTCTCAGGTTAACGGGACCTATGTCAACCTTCTGAGAACGAGTAATCCTTCCCCTCTCCACATGAACAACCGCACACTTGTCCACTCCAAACTCCATTTTGATGGAGCTACTAAAATCTGTCACGATTTTTAGTAATTCCCCCAATCGTGGAGCCGTTGGAGCTAACAGCTTGAGGTCATCCATGTAGAAAAGATAGATTAACCGCATGCCCCCTCTACGAAACTGAAAGCCCGTCTCTGATCCCTCCAGCAATGTGCTAAGAGTATTCAGAGCCAGGCAAAACCAAAGTAGGCTCAGACAATCACCCTGGAATATTCCCCTTCTAATCTGGATTCGGTCTTCCGCAGCCGTCATTCGCCTGCCTTGGAGTCTGAGCATTGTACTCCATTGTCTCATACATCGCTCGAGAAATATTCGAACTGTACCGTCGATTTTGTACAGTTCAAGAACTCTCAAGAGCCATGTATGAGGCACGGAGTCAAATGCTTTTTTATAGTCAATCCAGGCTGCGGAGAAATTGCGTCGGTTGCGTTTGACCAATTTGCCAACAACAGCATCCACGAGAAGGAGTTCCTTTGATCCGCGGCTACCGGCCCTACATCTGCTCTGAGCATCAGATATAACGCGATTAGCATCTAAATGCTGGCGAATCTTGGTGCTCAGAACGAAGGTAAGTGTCTTGTAGGTGGATAGACACGTTATGGGCCGGTATTTCGATGTATCCGCGGTATCGTTGGACTTAGGAACTAAATGAGTGACCCCAGTAGTGAGGAAGTTCGGGAGAGCTCCAGTGTCCAAGGCTTCCTGGAATTGACGGGCCAAAGTTGCATGGCACAGAGCCTGTGCCATGCAACTGTGCAAATCCCTTGAGCCAATAGTTCTGCAATCCGTCAGGGCCCGGACTTTTCCAGTTCGGGCTCCGGCGGATTGCAGCACTTACGTCCCCCTCTGATATGAGGACTTGACGCACACGCTTCCTCAACCCTATCAATCCAGGGATCCTCTCCGTGCTCAACTGGGCGCTCCCACAGGTCGCGCCAGAAGTTAATAGCTTCGGCCTTATCCGGTATGCGGCCAGTCGAGCAGGGTTCGGAACTCTCCAGGGATTTATAGAACTTCCTCTGGTCACTCGAGAAGAGGCGATTTTGGTTGTATCTCTCAACCCTTTGGGAGTACCTCCGAATATGCTTCGCCCATGCAGCGATCTTTTGCTTCAGCTCGTCGATGCGCTCTGTCAGTTTTCGGGTGAAGTCCGGTTTGGTCAAGTTAGTGTCCATTCCGGAAAACTCCCTCCTGACAATCCTTGGCCTGGTGTTGCCCGAGCTGAAGCAAGTTAGCTTGCCGATGAGGATCCTATTTTGTTCGAAACGATACTCAATCCTCCTCTTCCAAGCTGGTACAGCGTTACTCCGAGGAGTAGCACGTCCAGCAGTTGGGCTTGGAGCAGCCATGGCGCCAGTAAACCGACATACCGCCATAGCCGCTCCAAAAAGGATTGAGTTCGTCTCGACAAGATCAGAGCTGCTTTCCAAATGTTGGGGCAGCATCTGATTAACGGCCTCAACGACTTGCCTATTACGAAAACTGCATGGTAGTCTGGGAAGCTTCGGCCTTCCTACAAGGGGAGTATTACGTACTTCCTCGATCGCCTCCTCTAGTAGTCTCTCGTGTGCTCTAAATCCTGGGAAGCCATGTCAGTGGCGCCTCCTCCTTCCACCGGGTTATTTCTCTATCTGCCTCATCTATCTACCTCTTTTTCTATTATCTGCCTCATCTCCTGCACGCATCTCTAAAGCAGGCTCTTGCACTGGAGAGGCGACACTCGCAGTGGTTGGGGGTGGCACCACTGAGAAGGCTTTTTGTCTCAGTTGTTAGAGCTCAGTGGGAGCGAAGATGTTGGAACGCATAATCCACCGAGCTCTATCCGCAAGGTTTTGTTCGGCGACGGTTAAATGAGGCTCCAGCAGCATGAAAGCGCGGTGCATGCGTGCTCGATACCCCGTTCTGCCCCTTTCTGTCTCTCTTGCTCCGTAATACGCTCGCATGAGGTTGGCATTTTGTTCTTGCGTCCATCTCATGCGCCGTCCTTCAGGGGCGGGCACCGATTGCGGAGGCTGTGATACCCCTGCCGGTGCCAAGCTCCCTGAAAGCGATGATGGTGGTGAGGACTGGGCTGGTGGTCGCCTCAGTCTCTGTGCGCTGGCGGATCGCATGCTGCCGCGCCCAGCGCCAGCACCAGACGCGCCCCGGCGGCCCCCGGGTAGCTGCTCTAAACGTTTATTTTTATTTGTGTCCATCATCATAAAAGATCCAGAGCCACGTTAGCCACGCCAGTAATTTCATGTTCGTGTGTCCGCCCCCCACGTGATAAGATGGTCTATCAGGACGTGTGGTTGTTTGGGAGGATTATTATTATTATAATACACAATGTATGAAGATTTTCTTTTTATTTTGTAATTCTTTTTATTGTAATTGTGATATTGATATGAATAAAACTATACATTTATTATTTAATTTCAATATTAGAAATGCGATTTTCTTTGAGAATTGTGTTTTAGTATCTTAATTTTAAATCTCTAGAGTCTGCAGTGCAAGCACTATATTGACTCTTATGTTTACAAATTTTCGCATAGTACGTACCTATGGAGACGGTGGGTAACCAATAATTGAAATCTATCCATTACCAGCTTAAATAAATGTGTGCCTTGTTAATTTTGAATGTTTGTAAACATGTTGTACTCTGAAATAACTGTAAGATAATAATTTACAATGTTACTAAAAACTTGCAACCGGCTCCATACTATTTGAACATTTGTCAACATATGAGTCGATAAAGTTCTCGCACTGCTGAATTGTTGTAACACAAAATATTTATAATAAAATAAGTTTGGACGCGTTCATACAAAACTGCCACATGATCATGTACGTGGCTACAAACGTACAGGCTAGCTCGCGTGGCTACATGTGCACAGGCAAGCGCCACACGTGCAATAGCACACGGCTAGGTCCAGAGTATGCCCGTACATCGTTTTTCAATTTTAATCTGTATAAGCACACAAATGAAATTTTACTACGGAAACTGCGTCACACATGTCTGCTTGGTTATAAGAATTATATTACTGGCACAGCCTACAATTGTATTATCGCATAATATCACACACACTTATACCTAAGATCTATTTTGTTACAGCTAAATATTTTTGCATTTTTATCTAAAAGTGTAGCTAAAATAAAAACCGCTTATTGACTTTAATAAAAACAACTTTTTACTTAAATTCTGTAATGAGCTAGTGTCCGGAGTAAAATAAATAAATATTTCAAGTCTGACTTTATTTAGTTCAGATATGAAGCTTGAAACTTACTGAGTTTTTAAGAAAATATTATTAAATATTATATCTTGTACTAGCTTTATCCCGCAACTTCGTATGCGCTTAACTACCCTTATCGTAGAAAGTTCAGAAACTATACAACCAGACACCCGCTGAAAGAACCTTTATACCAAGTATCACACCCATGCACTCAAGGAATAAGTTTTTTTCATACAAACTAAACATCATATATTTCCCGTGCCCGTGGGAATTTTGGGAATTTTTTTCGTAGCACAACCAGTCTCTCTTTGAATAACCTTCATGCCAAGTATCACATCCGTACACTCAAGGAATAAGATTTTTCATACAAACTAAAAAGTCCAACCCCTTCCCGTTGGAATTTCGGGAATTCCTTCCATAATACAAACAGACACTTATTAAGGAACCTTTATATCAAGTATCACATCCGTGCACTCAAGGGATGGGATTTTTTCAAAGAAACTAAAACATCATATATTGCCCGTTCCCTTAGGAATTTCGGGAATTCCTTTCATAAAACAACCAGACACACGTTGAAAAACCTTTACACCAAGTTTCACATCGGTGCACTCAAGGAATAAGAGTTTTCATACAAACTAAAAAGTCCTTTATTTCCCGTTCCCGTGGGAATTTCGGGAATTCCTTCCTTAGTGCACCCCTACATTCCCTAAAAAATTTATGTTCCAAATTTCAGCTCTCTACGCCTAGTAGTTACGGCTGTACGTTGTCTGTCAGTCACTCAGTCACTCAGTCACTCAGTACCTCAGTCACTCAGTCAGTAACGGAACAGTTTTATATATATTGATAGTATGAATTCTTGGAACAAAAATATTTGCCCTTCTATAAGGTTTGGCAATAACCTGTATAGTATACTGTATAGAACTTCCTTTGTCAGTTACCGTAATTTCTGCCAGTTCTACAGAGTTCTTAAATGGTGAGACTTTACAATGAATATAATGGGTCATGTTAGGGTCAGTTAAGAATGTTTACCAAATTTACACAGGCCTGATATTCAGCCTTTAAATAAATTATACCATGACATGCCATTACTCTAACACAAATTATATTACTATACTACTCACCAAACCTTCTGCCTAGGAATCCGAGGACAGCCGAGTCTTCTACAATCCTTAAATCACAAGCTATTGCTAGTTCAAAGCCCTCAGCCACTGCATACCCCGACACTGCAGCGATAGTTGGCTTGTAGCAAAGAGGTCGTCGTTTAAAACGGGCCTAATAAACAAAGAAATATTTGCATAAAAATTAAATCTTCATATTTATGAAAGATTAATCAAATGTTTGAAGAATTCAGGACTCACAAAATAATTAAAGAAGATATTTTATAACCACATTTTATCCTGATTCAGTATATTTTAATTCACTATATAACTGCATTTTGTGACACTTTTTAAATCCATTTATAGCAAGATAATGAAATGCCTAGTTGACATCAATGTTAAAAGATAAATAAATTTGATATGCTATGCATTAACAATCAATACTAGCTTAGCCTAGAGTTTATTTAAATAGGTAAATATAAATAAAACTTACTGAAGCATCTATCATAGCATTATATCCATTCACTTCCATATCATCAATATCATAACCAGAGCTAAATGATCCTCCTTCTCCATTTAGAACCAGAACTTTAGCAGTCTCATCTTTTTCAAATTCATCAAAAGCCTCAGCCAACTCACGCAAAGTAACGACATCTAAACTATTTCTAGTTTCTGTTCGGTCTATACTGACTGTAGTAACTCCTTCATACTTTTCAACTACCACATCTGAAATATATGAAGAAAAATTTAATTATAGTACCCATGTTCGAATAATCTGAAGACATCATTTTGTAAACATAACCTTACTTTTCTCTATGTCATCTTTGTCTGCCGGGTCTGGCTTTTTCTGTGCATCATCGGATTTATTACGAAATACATTAAACCTTAGAGCTGCAACATTTGATCTTGTGACAGAATATACTGTTCTCGCCAAAAACCTCATATTTCTTCAACTTTATTCTGTTTTTGTTACACAGTACACTACATACAGGCCGTCAAGTCAATTCAATCAACCAATGAACCAACATACATACAGACAGCAAAGAGAATACAATACAACACTTCGAAAAGAAGAGATGAAAGTGCAATTTATGAAAGAGTTTTTTTGCTTGTTTTTTGTTTGTCAAATACTTAACCCACCACTATCTATCGCATGGATTGTCCCACGGAATAGAGAAAACCTTTCGGCTTTCAAAGATGTAAAAATATACATGGTGTCCCAAAAACCGAAATAGTCCTCTTTGTTGTAGGCTGTTAGATCTGGTTATGTCATCATGATTGTTCAAGATGTTATTATATAAAATATCGCTCGTTTTAGAAATATTGTCACTTTTTGTATTGATCCCACTATCACTATCCACTTGAAGGGACAGACATAATTTTATTTTAAAATTCAAAATTCAAAAAGTTTTATTCATTTAATACACTTAATGAAAGTCAAACTCTCGGCTCACGAAGATGATGATCGACCATTATCCTTCAATATAGCTATCTACTTTTTCAGCTTTAAGAAACGAAAGAAAATCAGGACCCTGATTTATGTATTTTATAATATTCTTCACATTGCTTAAAAATACATGGGTTTTATAAAACGTTATATATAATTTTTAAAACTGAGCGAACCTTATGCAATGGAACGTAAAATTCCATAAACAGTTTCTAATCCCTCTATATCAAGTTGCAGTAGTTAGGTACAAACAACTCTCGAAGAACTACTGCAAGACATAAAAAGGACTCCTTGCGAGATTCATTCTTACTGTTAAAAAACAAAACTATAAGAAGTGAGGTATTTGAGCGAAATGTGTTTGTAGAAAATATTTACGTCGTATCGAAAAAAATACTAATTTATGAGATTATATGCATGTTCAGTCGACAAACAATAAAAAAATTTATGATTTACTATACACCACTGACCTCTATATTTACCACTGGACTGGCTGTTCCGTAAGTTTGACAGCTATTTTTTTGTGCCTATTTGAAGCGCCACTAGCGAGTAGCGAGTGTCCTCAGAACAAATTTTGACGTATATTGCAAGTGGCCGCCAGAGAAGTGCTTGCTTATTGTTAAGTGATTTTATATTTTTTAAATATTAATTCGAATTTCATGTTGTTATTGTTATAAGCATTATATAAAAGTTATCAAGAATGAGGACATGTGACATATGTGTAAGCGACTAGTTTTAGTACCACGGACACTCGCTACTGCTCGCTATGTCCGACAGCGCCAAAATGGCGATTATCAAACGGGCACAAAAGCACTTTGACAGCCGCCAGTCCAGTGGTAAATATAGAGGTCAGTGCTATACACACATTAAATTTTTGTTTATATGTATATCAAAAGAGTTAATTTCAATGACAAAGGGTCAATTTGACCACCCACGAGTATCGTAGGTAGGCTGAATGTTCGGGCGATCTAGTGTAACACTTTAAATTATCTTTTAACATTTATATGTTTAATTTTATCATTGTATACAATACATACCTACTTGAGTGTAAAAGTTATTAATTATTTTACCACCACAGACTATACCATAAAGTTTCTCTTGTGCTGTCATAGTTAAGTCATCTCTGACTCTGACTGTCATTACTGTCATGTCATCCTTTCTCATCAATTCTACTGACTGTCTGACCGAAATTCGGAAATAATCTAGCAAATTCCTATTGGACACGTGTACTTTGTTCGACGTTACAATTTATTTATTATTTCACAAGCAATCATCTAAACACAAGTTTACATGAAGTACATGGAAGTGATCGTGACCAATACTGGTGAAGTGGTGTGACACCCTTATTTCGCAAGTGTTTATTTACAAGTCTCCACTATGTCGGAATTCAAAGACTGGTATAATAGTATACCGTATTTTACACGGTATTGGCTAACATTTACGTTAGCTTTAAGTATAATTGGCAAATTAGGTTTCGTGAGCCCCTACCATTTCTTGCTGAACTTCTCAGGTTTCATGAAAAACTTTCAAGTAAGTATATTATTTTTAATTTGTTGATCGTTTAGCTTACTTATAATGTTACGGTACCTAAATAAACAACAAATTTTATGAATTTCAGATATGGCGTCCACTTACGGCGTTATTTTTTTATCCCACCGGCTTCCCTTTTCTAATCAACTGTTACTTCCTGTACACATACTCGGTCAGACTTGAAACAACAACTTTTGCTGGAAAACCAGCAGATTACTTCTTTATGTTGATCTTCAACTGGGTATGCTGTGTACTCTTAGGATTTCTACTAGACTTACATGTAAGTATAAAATACTTATTTATTATTGTGTTTTTTTATTACTAGTTCATCCTTTCTAGCATTATTCTAAAATCAAATAAACATTGTTCTATTATATCTGTGAAACCAGGACAGACTGAGCAAAACATGTATGTATGTTGAATATTGTCATAACATTTAGCATTGCTTTTGGAACTTAGTGGTCATTGGAATGAAACATTGTTTTTTAATAAACTATTTTGTAAATTGTTTTTATATAGTTTGTCATCATACAATATAATATAAAATTGGTAGTAAAATAATATAATATCCTAATTGGAAAAAAAAATGTTGCACAGAGAAACTTTACACTTTTTGTCATGTTATTCAAAATCTTTTTACTTGCATTCTGAAAACATACTCAAGTGTTAATGATGACTTCAGCTATTCTCACACTATGTTGGACCTCATTGAGTGCTATACATTTCATGTGAAATGCACTGTGTCCAGGCATAGTGTGTGATAGTTCATACTATGAACATGAGTGGCGCAAGTGTATTTTTGCACTGTAACGTGGCCCAACAAGGTTTACCTTAAAATATAAACTCACAGTAAAGTAGAATTCAAGACTGAATCAGCTCTCAGGCTTCTCCAAAGAAGATAAAGTATGGAAATTTTTATTTTTCAGTTGTTGATGGACCCAATGGTGTTGTCAGTACTGTATGTCTGGAGTCAACTGAACAAAGATGTCATCGTAACATTCTGGTTTGGATCTCGCTTTAAGGCAATGTACCTTCCATGGGTACTACTTGCTTTCAATGTCCTACTGAATCAGGGGTAAGTTTGATATAGCTATAACGTTAACTAAGCAATATGGTTGCCTGGAAGAGATCATCTTTTGATGATAAGGCTGCCATTTGGGATCTTTATTAATAGGCAAACATAATGTAAGGCTTTTCAGGCCATCCTTTAAATTGTACTATGAATCTTTGATCATTAGCACAACCTTCAAAAGGAAATACTAGAACAACCTTCCAAAGAAAAATAAGCCCTTGGATTTAATTTATGTTGATTTATTTATGTGGTGTTTAGTCTGTTTAGACAAAGTATATCTGACAATAAAACATGAGGGTATGCAAAGCTTAATAAATAAAGTGGAGTTTAACAAAGCTATGTTTTTTTTTTTATTAAATCAACTAGCTTTTGCCCGCGGCTTTGCTCATGGTAATAAAAAGTAGCCTGTGACATTCCAGGCCCCAAACCAAACACTCCGTTGCGACGTAAAAGACGGAAAAACAAACATATAATCAAACACATATTGATATTATAAGTATAGATTGGTGTAGGCTTTTGTGTCCCATATCACCTGATGGTAAGTGACGATGAAGATGAAGTAGTGCCGTAAATGGCAAGTATCAGTTTAAGCTATAAGCTGCGGGTGCAAGCAAGTACTTAAAGCTGACCGTGAGAAACCCGAGAAAAACAGCCCCCTCCTCTTATATCTACTCTGGTGATTTAAAATTTTGACTCTGTGATATTTATGATCATTAGTACTCCTTGAACTTAATGGCAGATAACTTGGGATCATGAGAATGCGAGGTATAAAAACCGTTTCTCCTTTCCTTTCCGTCATATCCAGTTAATATTGTAACTTCCAGTATATATTGATGTTACTAATTTATTTGTAATCTGATCCCATTGCACAACTTTGGCTGTTTTAAGTTACGTAATAACATATCTGGTGTGCCAATTTTTAAAGATTGTGATATGAAAGACCTAAGGCTTTAAGTGAGTTCAAGAATTGAACAGATAATGGACTGCTACGTCTACTTACATTCATCATGGAATCTATGGAACTGTACACCACCTTATCTCCTGGAGATGATTTCAGTAATAGCAAATTGAAAATTATAATAATAGAAAATTGCGAGCTCACACCACAAAGCAGATACATAGTAGAGCTGCTGTAAGCAAAGTTGCACAGCTTCAATTTGGGTTGTCCTGACGTCACAGCCTTTAGTGCAAGCTATTCCTCGCTAGAGGCACTGGCGTCAGTTCGTCGCTGACTTCTGTGAAATATGTACACGCGTAGATATTAAAACAAATTAAATCCTCCATTTGTTTCTCGGTGTAAAATTTAGTTTGCTATACTTTTATAAAGGAATTACATTGACAATCCAAATAAAATTAACTTACCACGAAGATAATTTCATTCATAATTATTTTTTACAAATTGTTTGTTTTCCAATTATTTGTGTCCAAAATTTTAGATTGTTATTTGTTGCCTAGGTGATTTTTATGCCGCGAAAAAAGCTTGCGTTATCTGCCGTCAAGTAGAAATACTTTTATTTCGCGGTTTTTTCTGACAGATTTGGAACGTATGAAATTTCGTTAAAAAACTAGAGCCACCTAGTAAAGTATAGCTGAACTTTTTTGATGATCATGTGAATATTTTAACCTTATGTTTCAACCGGTTTTTACTACTCGCTACTAGGTGGCTAATGCCATCGCCTGTTTGGCTATGATTGGCCATAACCCACCGCTTACCCCTCCCGCATCCCGCGCGTAAGCTTCACTTGAGTCCCTAGAAAAAACCGGATAGGGCAGCTCCTCTATATATTTCCTCCGTGGCTCACACAGCCATGACATTTAAGAACTCTTGAATTGAATGACAATCAAACAATATTTGTGATATAAAGTTATACTTAAACAGTCATAAAGTGACAATAATGCAATAAAATAAGGGCTTTTTTAAGAAGTTTTTAAT
Organism: Stenoptilia bipunctidactyla; assembly: GCA_944452665.1. Lineage (NCBI taxonomy): Eukaryota > Metazoa > Arthropoda > Insecta > Lepidoptera > Pterophoridae > Stenoptilia > Stenoptilia bipunctidactyla. Next base: position 17,021,332 of record OX101741.1, read on the forward strand.
TTTAAACATTAACTTTTAAAAGTATTTAAATAATTTTATTCATGTGCTTCTGGCGGTAACCAAATCTTACTTTGGAACCTGAAGTATATCTAGATCACACTGTTTATAATATACTTTTTAAGTTGGTAAATAAGAATAGATAATCAATCACACAATAATTGCTCTCCCTTAATATTTGCCTTAACATTATGCCGAACTTGATAAGTAATTTTTTGAGTTAAGTAAACTTATTTGCAAATTTATTTTCACTTTGAATGTAAAATGCTTGCCTTCCTACATTTTACGCGCCAACTTCGCCATACGAATCATTTTAAATTGTAGTCAGCCATATTTTTAGTCTAGAAATAAGCAAGTCCAGTAGAAACTCTCACCTATATGTAGTAAGTTCCTTCTTACTACATATAGGTGATCAGTTTTATTTGTAATTTTCCGTATAGGTTTGGTTTATAATAGCCCTACCGCCCCTGAATAACCATGTAGTAAAAAACGACTTAATCTGGGTGACCACCCTTCATTTAAAATTATAAAGTCTCAAAAACTATTGCTCCGACAGCAAGTTCTTTCCTAGGCCCATGTCAGTCAACTTAACCTTTTATATGTATAGATTACAAAATTTTAAAATAAATAAAATCTACAACCTAAGTAACAACCTAAGTAAATCTGTTATTAACTCCTGAAAAAACAGTTAACCTTAATTCATCTGTTACCCAATTGTCTGTTACCCAATTGAATAAAAAGTAAAGTGAGTTTAATGATAAAACCCTGTTTTATTCTAGTAGTATTTCATATAAATTGTACTAATAGAATTTCTGTTAACTTAAACATAAAGGTCACTGATATGAATGGGTTTCTCTGAATTGCGGTTAACCGTTTTAATTTGGTAACATATTCGGTTAAAAACGGTTAACCGTTTGAAACTGTTACTCTTTGTGGACCGGTATTTCTTTCCCTGCTAGCAAAGGATTATTTAAGTTGGTCATAAATGTGTAACATATCTTTCAGTGGTCTATTGGACTTCCTTGGGATACTGGTAGGGCATCTGTCCTATTTCCTGTTCTTCAAATACCCGCAAGAGTTTGGCGGTCCAGCACTCCTGCCTACGCCGTCCATCTTGTAAGTATATTTACCTATATGTTATTTCTAGGGCTGTTCCAGAAGTGACTCACTTTTATGGCATAGATTTTATCTACATTAAGAGTCAAGAGTCTTGAAATTATATTGTTAGTATTATGTGTAAAAAAGAAATAGTTTGAATATAATAAAGAAAAAAAAGGAGGTGTAATCTCCATAACGAAATGTTCTTATAAAGCATGTCTTGAAAAATATACCATAGGGACTACAGTTTATTTAGTAGTGTAGTTAGTTTCTATTACGATTATTCTTTAATATAAGACGTTTAATATTTTATCCCGACGACGTTTCATTCTTCTAGAGACGTCGAGTTAAAATAGTTATCATGATTAAAAGCTATTTTTAAATACATGGTGTTCCTGTTGATTTCCCATAACTTAAAGTTTTTGTTCCGTACTAAAAAATAATACTTTTTGCCTAAGAATATGTGGTTTAAAAGTGCATACTTTCCAAGATATCATCAATCTTAATATCATAAATTATCACCCTTGTAAAATCTCTTTAACATTCAATAGACGCGTGTCACTGAAGCCGTACAATAAACAACAATAAAATTTTAAACGTTGAAGGAATGTTGCATGCAATGTACAACGCAAAACGTTGCGAACTGCACCTCTTTGCATAGCGATAAAAAAGGGATAGAAAATGCCACGTTGTCAAACTGCGCTTAAAGGTGTTTTACATAAGATGTTTTGACTTAATTGAATTATTTTTTATGGAAAATAGAAACAAGTAGACCCCCTGAGACTTAACTGATATTATTTAATTTTTAAACGTCGTGAAGTTTTGTGTTAGAAGCTTAAAGTAAAAGCACATGTTAAGTTTTAAACATCCTTATTACTTGAATTTAAATTAAAATTAGGTACTCAAAATAAAGTTTTGTATATGTTATATAAAATATACAAAACATGAAATAAAATAAGCAATACCAAATTTTTTTTTCGTTGACGTAGATCCCCTGCAGGTTGTCATAGACCCCTGGGTGTCGACATAGACTACTTTGGGAATCACTGCCCTAGAGTTACGGGAAATCAACAGGAACACCTTGTATAATTGTGAAGATTTAAACAATATTGTGTTAATTTTTAATGTATTATTTACAGAAAGCAGATTTACCCAGACCAGCGTTACATGGGTGGTTTTGGCCAACCGCCCCAAGCGGGCGCAGCTCCCGCGAGACCAGGGGCCAACGCTTTTGGAGGCCACAATTGGGGTCGTGGCCACACTCTAGGCGGAAACTAAATATAGATCTTAACAAGCTGGTTTCTGAACGCAAGGATTTGAAAATGCCTCTCAAGTTCTATTTTTAAATGTATAGTTAAATAAAGTTGTACAATCCTATTTACTTGTTGATATTTATGACCGCTGACGGGTTCTTTTTTTTAATTGCTTGTCTGAAGAGCGATTTATTTTGTACTAATGACAGGTTTTTCTAATAAACAAAAGTAATTACTGACAGAAAGAGTCGGACTAATAGGGGACTTTAATACAGAATTTCTATTTTCAATATAAGGATATGTAAGGTACAAAATATAAGTCCTGATTTTGGTTGTTAATGCATCATACAATTATGGACAATTGAGCATTTTAAAGATTGAATCCCTGAATATTGAATATCAATAAATACTAAAACATATAATAAATATTGCATTTCGTAGGTACCTGTATTCAGTGCGGTTATTAACTTTTGTTATATTTTGTTGTATGTGTGGATTGAATATATTTTGTACAATATAATGTATAACATAATAAAAAGGGTGTCTTTTAATTTTTGTGTGGATAGAAAAGGACATAATTTTGGACTAACTTAATAGTAAATCACTATTTTATTTTTGTTAAAATGCATTAAGATCAAATTAAACAGAATGTTACGAAGCTTTTCTTTAAGTTAACATAGAATTAAGTATTTACACAACGTTCATGAATTAAAAATATAAAATTTATTAAACCTGTATAATGGACACCACACAGAGTAATAAACAATATAAAATATTTTACAAACTAACCCAGATTGGGACAGACAGATAGATGAAGTATTGTTTGTAAATTTACTAAATTATATTTGACTTGTACACAGCATTTTAGATTTTATTTTCTCGTAATTAAAACAGTTAACAAATACATCTAGACTAATATAATAAAGTTGAAGGGAATGTTTGTTTTTTACTGTTCAACTCAATTATCAGTCCTGTGTTGTTCCTTAAATCTCTTTTGTATCCTATGATCATCGCTGCAGGTCTCTCCCCTGGGTGACGAGGTGTAGGCAAGCTGGCCCAGTGCTGGTTTCTGGATGTCAGAATTTTAAGGGCGTCGAAATGGCTTCTACGTACGTCACGGACGCACGGCAAGCAACGGATTTTCAGTAAATCTTTGGTTATGTCCCGTCCCTATGGTCGTATACAATGTGTAACGATATGGAGAGGTAAAGCTTAAGGCTTAGCTTCACCATACGTAGAATATACAGTTAAAGAATTAGCATGATCAGTGCTGGTATAGACTTTCATACAAATTTATCTAATTATTTTACAACAAAATATTTTGACAACCCTAGTCAAACTAACAAGCTAAAACAAGACTTGTGTCGCAGTATGTGACCTTATGACCTTTCCCGCACCGGCTGAACTTTGTTGTACCTGTCTTAGTTACGCTTTCACTTTACTTTTACGCCATCTGTTATCGAATAGATTTCATCAAAAGCTAACAGCTGTTTGTAGGGTTGACACTTAGATATTTTGATCTAAACTTTGAACTTGTTTTTCGGCCGAACCGTAAGGATACCAAAATGTTACTGTTACTTATAAACTACATCACCAAACATAAAATTCCATTAAGTGTTATCTCTTTATTATGTTACACGTTGTATAAACACGTAATATTGAAATCTTACAACTATAATAGTACTCAAAAAGCATACAATCACTTCGTTCTAATAGTACTTACCAATTCATTCACTAAGTTAACTTACAACAGCCTTTGAAGGAGCCGCAAGGATTTCGTTTTGCCAGCTTTCTGGAAATGCACCTGTATATAAAAAAAATAACTGAGAGGGAATAATGGAAGAGAATAGCCATCATACGAATTACAGTGGCTTTGTAGGTAGGGTACCGCAGATGTGCCTTTAATCCCTTTATTTTTGTAACAACAATTAACAATAAAAATAGTAATTATATACTACTTTTTATAATATAAAAGGCAAGCATGATTAATTATTACATAGTGGCCATGTGCATAGTTATATTTTATGATTACCTACTATTATTTTGATCAGATTTCACTTGTTTTAAATTAATTTATCCTATTTCATTAATTGATTTATTTTTATTTAAATGATACTATTTTGCTTGTGTTCCTTCGTAATTCATGAGCCTCTTTCTTGTATGAACGCACCGGGCAGAAATTTTCAAAAATTACCGCCGCAATGAATCGGTTAACAGACCCTAACGAATACTGTATACAAGTATTACAGCACTAACTGCTTAGTTCAGATACAAATGAAAAAAAAACCCAATTTATATCATACAGTATTTACTAGCTTTATTTTACAACGCAGACTATCTCTTTTAATGGTGTTGATCCTTAGGTTCCTCCTTCCCATACTCCTTCTCCCACATGGCAATGAACTCCTTCTTCCTCTGCTCACGTCTCTTGAAGTATTCAGGGTATTGCGCTTTTTCTAGAGGATGCCAGTAGTCCATGACCCAATCTGGCGGTTCAACTATTCTTTCGTACGCTACACCTCCTGGGCTGTTTGCGACTGGAATAAGAGAAAATAAACTATGAATCATCATCAACTCCGTGGCTATGAGTCTCTGCCCTGGGTGACGAGGAAGTATAGGCCATAATCCATCAAGCTGGCCCAGTGCTGTTTGATGGATGTCGGAATTTTCAGAGCGCCGGAATGGCTTATAACCATGGCGGACAACGGCGGCCGAACCATAATCCCTAACGACTACTGTATACAAGTATACAGCCCCCGGGATCGACTGCTTAACGTGCCCTCCGAAGCACGTTAGTCGCCGTGAGAAATAAATGGTCGGCGGTCACCCATATTAGAGAAAATAAACTATGAAATTACACCATTTTAACTCTTTGTAATAAGTCCAATGCAGGGCTATGAGTGTGGCTGATGAGGAGGTTAAGGTTGAGCTACCGCCAGACCCCGGTAGCTCAGAGGAAGAGCACTCGTCCGGCAAACGAGAGGTCCCAGGGTCAAGTCCTGGTCGGGTGATGATTTTATTTAGCATATTTTTTCAGTTATTCAAGAGTAATTAAGCATTGTTAAATGCAACAATTTTAAAATATTGTAATCAATCTGATTCGACGTCTAATTTCACTGAAACACATTATGGATTAAGGCCGCAATGAGTCACTAACAAATGAGGCCCTAATTCTGATGAACTTACATACATCGTGATTTCGTTATTCGAGGTTCTGTAGCAGTGTATTTACAGGAGAAACCACAGAAAGAAGAATTTAAATTAAGTACATAATTGACGAGGGAAGTATACTGATCGATACCGCACTAAGTTTTTATTTTTTTATAAGAAGCATGGGATGAGCTGTATATGTGGGGTGCAATATGGAAAACTCAATATAATATTTTCTATTGTCCAAATTGTCTGTTTATAATGCCGAGTGAAGTAGGCTACAAGAGAAATCCTACTCTTATTTGACCCTCTCACTCAGTCAATAACACTATGGCAGCTTGGATTACTGCATGATGCGAAATGAGTGTCATGTACTTTCATGTTCCTAGCTGCAACACTCGCATTATGGTGTGCTTTGCACTAATAATACTAGTACTTTGTTGATGTAATTATTTTACAATAATTTGTTACAATTCACGTCTATTTCTTTATTTTTCTTCTCTCAAATGATTTTTTTTTTATTATTTTTTATATACCTTGTTCATGTACGGGGAAAATTGTTTTAAGGATTTTATTTTATTTTAAGGTGTTTTTTTAAACTATTCATTGATCCAAACCATTGGTACAACCTTTAGCAACGTTATTATGGTTAAAGCTGAAAATCAGCGCCATGGTGTAAAAGCCATGGTATTGTGCTGAGCTTCGACCATTTCGGCTTACTACTTGTTCTTTTTTTGTACTTTATGTTTCCATATTTTTTACTTTTGCTGAATAAACTTTTTTCTTTCTTTCTTTCTTTGCAGTAAGGGTCTAGCTAGAAGATAGCACCCATAATCAGATATTGAATTCTCAGTTGAAGTAAAGTTGTTTATGGTCAATCCAAGTAATTGTTTTGGAATTCAGAAGCACTTCCAAAAGGGAAACGCCCATTAACCCATTTGGGACCAAAATGAAACTACAGGAGATATCTGCATGCTTCTTTTATTTCTCGGTTAATTAGCATATTAAAAAAAATAAAGTGAAAAAAAAAAATTTAAAAAAATATTCTGATACTGAAAAAAACTGCCGTGCCCAAATTGGGACAACGGGATCATAGGGTATGAAAAATTTCAAAACATGTCTTTTCTATACATAATGTTTTCACACATAATTTGCATTGCCAGCGTGCTTTAGCGTGACATACAGTGCAACGTAATTGTTTCTCCATTTTTTTTGGAAAGTGAGCGCCGCTTTGGTATTGTAAACTTGGCAAGTTAGAGGCTGACGGGCGACTTTTTTTTTGTCCATGACGTAAATAATGCCGAGCTATGGTCCGACGGAACTGGAGTTGATCCATTCGGTCGTCTTTTTGGGTAGTCAGAATGTGTAAGCGCCAGGCATTTGCTAAAGCTACATCCAGCATGTAGGTGAACAAAACCCACCACCATTTCTTTCCGCGGATGGATACACGATATAAGGCAATCGATTGATCTGCTTGATCCACTCCTCCCATCCCAGCGTTATAATTTTGAAAAACATGTGGAATCCCTACGTCTACTTTTTGGCGTCTAGTCGTACACCACCTTTTTACTTTACCAAGGGGTTCCACAGTGTCATAGTTAGTACCCATAGTGCACACACTGTTGTCTAGCCATCGAACAAATAACACTTTATTATTTATATCAAAGCGGAAATCATAGTCAGCTCTGTTCTTTTTCTTCATCTCTTTTACATTTGTAAGAGGGCATCTCTTTGTGCGACTTTCACGCACAGTTCCTGTAGCACGGTATCCAGCATCTCGCAACTCTTTGAGCAACCCGTGGCTAGTAAAATAATTATCAAAATACACTTTGTGATCTTGAGGACTAGTTTTCAACTTTTCAAGTAGCATTTTCACTACTCTTGAACCCAAAGGTTCCCGCTACTAATTACTGACTTGCCACAGTAAACATCAAAAACGTAGCAATAGCCGCATGAACTAGCTAACATCCAATTTTTATACCCAAACCGCACAGGTTTACCTCTTATAAATTGTTTTGCTGGATTACGACCGAAGTATTTTATCATCGATTCGTCTATCGATAAATCTACGTGAAATGTCCCCCATTGTAAAAATTTATTCTGCAGCATGTCAGCCAGCGGTCTTACTTTATACATTTTGTCAGCGGTTCCCTCATAAAGAGTATTATCACAGAAATGCAGGTTTTTTTTAATTTCTAGATACCTGTTTCGAGACATAGCGTTTGTCACAATATTTACATGACAGTCTTCATCTAAAGACCAATATAATTTCTCTCGCGGTAGTTCATGGTATCCGCTTAGCATCAATATGCCAAGAAATGTCTTGATTTCTTGAGAAGTTATGCGGAACTCGTGCCTGTTATTTTGAGACGCGTACAGATGAGAATTTTGAACAATAATATCCAAGACATCATCATCAAATAGCTTCTCAAATATTTGAACCGGATTTAGATTTTCCAAAGCATTTTTAACATTTTCCTGGCGTTGTGGAACACTGCCTCCACAAATAAATGTATCGTAAGATGGATCAGTCTTGCGCCAATGGGGCTCTTGGTCCTCTAAACGCTGGCGCTTCCTTTGAAATGTTGATAAAGGCTCATCATCATCACTCTCCCAATCTGCAGTGTCTTTATTATTATGACGTACAAATACCTCTACTGGCCCTGGAACATCTCGTGGTAAGTCATGTTGAAGTATATCATCCTCATCCGCCTCTTCTTCGTCAGTGACACAACTTGGTTCAGGTGGAATAGTCACCAACTCGTACTCCAGGTCCTCATCAGACTCACACATAATTGCTCCGAGAGCATCTTCAAGACCTTTGAAGGCGTCAGATGTCGTAAACACTTTCTTGGACATTCTAATCAATCCTGTAGAACAATAACCGTATTTAGCACCCGGATGTATCCGTTGTCCCCACATGGGGACACCATAAAATATCGTGAAAAAAAACTAATTTACATATTTTTTTATGTTGCGTTCTAATGAAAAGTCAATAATTGATACCATAATAAGTAAAACACAACATAAACTATATGCATCATGCTATTCTAATAAAAAATAAACTTACTTACGTTTTTAGTGTTGGTACAATATTTTTTAACAAAATTCACACAACAATATTCGATCAAAATCAGAGCAAACTTCAAAACAGCAGCTAATATCTTGGTAACTAGAATTATGAACCAAGCATCGGCACAATAAAATTCACGCTTACCCTCAATAGTTAAAAAATATCATGACTTATGTTGCCGTCCCCATTTGGGCACGGCGGTCTCAAATGGGTTAAAAGCTTGATACCAAGAAAAACCTGTTATATTCAACAAAACAATGTTTTTTTTTTAATATAGGTATGTCTGAACTAATCAATTCACTTTAAAAGAATGTCGTAAAAATAAGAAATAAATAAATTGTTGCAATGAACAGAAACTATTTTCGATGAGAATGTGAGTTTTTTCAGTCTACAAACACTAGTGTTGTTACTCCTCATTTTTCGTTACATGAAACAAAGTAAGTAATCAATTATTAAAACTGTTTTTTTTTTAATGAATAATATGCATATCATTTTATAAATTACTTTTTCAACACACTTGCTCGTAAAGTGAGCGTTATTCTATTGAATTTAGAACTATAAACTGGGCTATAAGTCACGCGTGCATAATATATTATACCCTAGTGCATAATATAATGAATCCTACAAAGTTTAATTGTACCTTTGTGCAAATAACATGCGAGAAAACAGAGCATATTTTATTGGTCCGGGTTATACACTAAATATTTTCAGAAACAACAAAGAGGTTTTATACCACTTCAAATCCATATACATTTTTAAATGTTTGCGCCTTATATTAGTAAAATAAATTTGTAAGTATATTAAAAAAATATTCACAATTTACAATCATTTGTCATAAAACATTAAAATATTTGCATTTACCACTCCAAATTAAACATTTTCACTTAAAATAGGCTGTACATATGCTATACAGACATTGACACATTTGACGGAAAAAAAAAACTACGCGCATGCGCGAGGTTCGGCGCGATTTTTTAATCACAATTCACAGCTTTGTTATCAAGTGTGTTTGTTATTTTATTACCACGTATGTCTGTCTTTTACTCACAAGTGTGTTGAAAAACGTCGTATGTAACTCGTGAGCGTTGCTAATTACAGTCTCGGCTCATTATTAAGCCCTCGCCTGCGGCTCGGGCTCAAATCACAGCCTCGACTGTAATTAGCAACTTCGCTCACTTGTAACATAATATACTATTATTAGTTGTGGTTGTCATGGCGATGAGAAAAGTATTTTTAAATATCATAAAATCATTTGTTCTATTATATTTAAAAAGTTTGTTACAAAACTAGCTGGATACCTTACTGTAAAGAATATGTAAAAGAATTTATTAAAAAATCAGCTAGAAATATTATATATTTTTCTGGTATTTAATTGAACAAATAAATAAATGATTGATAGATTATTTTTATTTTCTTTATTTATTTTTCCTCACAAAGAAATACAGTTTATAAATTAAACAAAACATTTACTACATATAATTTTGTGAGGAACTGGTGTCTGAGATAGGCATAAGCCTGAAATACAGATCACCAGGTCGCACCCCCGGACTGTGCATACATAAAATTAGTGTGAAAGGAAAGTAAAACAAACAATAATAAGTAATAACTATTTAACCAAAGGGGTTTGTGTGTGTAAGTGTGTATATGTGAGTGTGTGTGCTTATGTGTGTTTGTCTGTAAGCAAAGTGAAGAATACATTCATTAAAGGTCTGTCAGTAAAATATAAATATATAATTACATTCTTCTTAAGATTATTCTTCCCTCATCTAGTTTGGATCACACAAGTTCCTTACGAAACTTAACTTAAACAATTAAAATATATATATATTTTTTTTATAAAAACATGTATTAAAACCCAAGACTTAACTAACATAGACTCAGATGGTTTTGCACCCCTGGCCTGAACGACGCTTGATAACGAATGCGTGTAACCTAAATTTTATTTTGAGTTTGAAAAGTTAAATGCTTGAAAACTGTAACATAATCAAATATTATAAATTAACATATTGCGACAGTACAGACGATGATTATTTTTTTATAAAATATGAATTAAAAGTAATATATGTATGTTAAATTTCAAATCGAAAAAAATATATAAAATCTTGAATTAAAACAATGATATGAATTCAAGTGGTTGAGTATTTCTTTGTCTATGTATTAAGTAAGAAAACAGTTCGACCATGCAATAACAGAAAAAAAATTCTTAAAAAGTTTAAAATTAAAAGTTACATTTTTTTACGATACGCTTTTGGTATTATGAAACTTGTGTCGCGTCGTATTGCTCGCTAGTTTGTATGGCGAGTGATAGACTATGTCAGTGTTTCTGTAAAACTTGGTAGAAGTCGGGTTGACGACCGTTTATCCGCAGTTAAATGAAATATCCTATAGCATTTACCACTTTTCTTTCCTTCCTACCATTTTTAATTAACTACTGCGCAAATATGGACACCAATGTTTTGCTAACCTCGACAACCAATACAATATGGATTCTGTTCCAACTGTTGATTCCATAGATATTTCTGAATTTATGTACATAATACGAATCATTATCTATCATAAAACATTAAAAGTTCATTAAAGAAATTATTGTCTCAAGCAATGTTTAATGCCTAATGCACTACTAATATGCAATTTTTTTTTTAAATAATAAAACACATTGTGTGGTATGAAATATAGTATTGGGAAATTGATCAATTTTGAAAATAAATATGTAATATCTCATGAACGCATAATTTATTTGAAATAGTTTTCTATTATTACTAATGCTAACATGTCTTGAGTCACTATAACAGTATGTCAAGTCACTTGGAACTGGGCATTTTCTCTAAGGAAGAGTGGGCATGCCCTTTTAAGAAGTAATTTAACTTTTTTATTTATTTTTATTGTATTTAGTATTGTTTTTTAAGACTAATAAGACCTTGATAAACAGTTATATTCAATATCCAACTCAAAACATTATTCTCAATGAACAGAATAATGTCAGTCATTAAGCCAAGCTCACCATTGGGTACGGTAAAAAAGCTATTATCTTGCTATTTAACTCAGCTTCACACTCAGGTAGACTAAACACAGTTGTTTGGCTAAACACACAATATATTTTTACAGTTTAAAATGCTTTTAGAACTTGTGTTCATATTAAAAAAATCTTTTAAGTAAGTGTTAAATAAATTGGGTGTCTAGAATTTTTATGAATAAACTTTATTATGTTCTTGTACAAATATTAATTATTTATTCCAAAAGTTACATTACAATTATTTGGGCTAAAATATGGATTTTTCAATGATCATAACCTCAATGTGTTTTCAAGCATTATGCTGACTCGCATCAAACTTAAATATTGAAAAGACCAAATGATGTCGTACAAAGTTGGAGTTTAACAGCAAGTGATGACACCATGAAGCTCATATTTGTATGGAAAAATGTATGAAATGAGAACTCTTAAGGATTTAATTCACAAAGTTATATGATATCTTTGTATTTAAGCTTTGTTGTACATGATTATAAGTTTCAATGGATATAAACGCCGAGTAAAAGCAATCTAGTTGGGTATTAATAAAGTTCATATTTAACATAAACTTACATTTCTTAGGAATGGGATGCTGTTGCAAGAATAATTCCTCTTCTCCTTGAGCCACCAATTGAGCAGCTACTCTCATATCTTGGATCTTTGCATTTTTGTTAAAACGGTCTCGGAGAAGCACAGCCTGATAGCGATATACAAGGCTAAAACAAAATTTGTATTAACTTACACTGTTGACAAATTGAAAGGTTATTTTGATAAAATAACCCTTATGAAACCTATGAAACTAAATCAAACTACGATAAATTGTATTAATTATGGCATAATCATAATGAAGCATTTTCAACATAGAATAATAAATAAAATAACTTTTTGCTACACAAACTCAACATAGAAAAAAACAAAACAAATACCACTAACTAAAAGACAATTGATAAGATTAAATGAAAACAAATATCCAAAGAACATTACTTTAGAATTGAAAGTAAGCGGATTCAAAACATCTGTAAAAATAAAGATCATTGATAAAAAAAGATTGAAACTGTAGAAAAGTTAAGACATTACGTAACGAAAATCTCAAAAGAATCAGACGTTATGTATATTTTAAATGGAGAAGATAAATACCGGTGATCGTAGAAAGCCTCTAGATTTCTCAAAGCATTTTTATAAAGGCTACAAACTCGTTGGGCATGAGTTCTAATTCCAAGCGGAATATTCGTCGCCATGTTTACTATTTATTTTATTTTCGATTCGTTGATTGACAGAGCGTAGCTCGGCACGAGCGCTCGCAGGCCGCAGCGCTGCTGTTATTTTGACATATGATTGACTGATTGATTTAAATTTATGAACAGAGGAACTTTCAAGCGGTTAACCCAGAATTTTGTTTAATGCCAAAAGTGGTTATTTTAGACAAAGTTAAAACTTCTGCAATTGATATAGGTATTATTGACTATCCCAAACAAGAAATCGGACCAAAAACATTAGACCAGAAAGACAAAAGAACATTAAAACAAAACGAAACTGTGGAACAGATAGCCTGGTTACAGATTTTATAGATCTTTCCAGCAAAAAAAAACAATTTTAGAAAAGATATACATAACAAAATAGTCGCAAACCCCAAAACTCTTATATGTTATAAGTTTCCTAATAGGTACTTAGTTTAAACAGTTAGAAAATGGAATACCTAAATTTTCATTTATTTTGTAATTCTAGGCATTCGTCGTGCAACCAAATGTATAAATATCACCAACCGAAGATAACCTTCAAAGTTCAGAGAATTTTATAAATAGGCATGTGGAGAAGGAGCTTTAAGGGGATTGGGGCGGCGGCGGGTACGATGACGTGGGGTTCACTTTAGGCAACTTCCATCCTCTTCTTGGTTGTGTTTCTTCTAGATTCTTTCGGTTCCAGGTTAGATCTGAGAATAGTGGTTTCATAATATATTGCCTACTATGCCGGGATTCGAACCCAGAAGTCCTGGGTTCGAATCCCGGCGGCGGCGGTGATTTGTGTGATGAACACAGATATTAGTCAAGTAATGGATGTTTATATGTTTATATATGTATTTATTTATTAGTGCCCATCTTTGAAATAATTATTTATTTATTATTTCAAAGATGGGCACTTGGGGTAGTCCGAAACTGTCAGTCTCACTGTCAACCAGAAACACGTGGATAAGGGTTCTATAGGTTACTCTTGAATAAGGTTTTTATTGAAAGCAGCACCTGCGTTCTCGGCCCACACCTCTCATTCACAATTTGGTTGCCTGGTAGAAATCGCTTGAATCGCTGGTAGAAGGCCGTCCAATTTTTTTTTTTTTTTATATTGTAAGGATAGGACGTTTGTCTTCCATGCCACCTGATGGAAAGTGCGCATGAAGACTATGGTGTTACACGTCCATCCACGAGAAACCTATTCACTCGACATTTAAAAGTTCCAGGACTGTAGTGGTCAGGAAAAACAGACGCAGGCAGATTGTTCCACTCCTTTGCAATCCGTACCAAAAAGGAACTATCGAAGCGTTTTGTTCGACTTCTTGGTAAATCCACTATATAGGGATGGAAGTTCTGTCTGCGTCTGGTAGTCCGATGGTAAAAAGGGGTGGGTTCAATTTGGTCGAAAAGAGCACTTGCACACTCACCAAAATGTAGCCGATAAAATACTGTCAAACAAGCAACCTTACTACGATGCTCCAGCATCTGCAATTTTTTATTTGTAAGGTTCTTGTTATTTATGATTTTACGGGCTCTTCGGTCAACAGAGTCTAGCGCTTCGAGCTTTGTCCTAGATTGTGTTCTATGCAATAAAGTCTATAATTATATATACCTATATAATCTAATTGAAAGTCCAGCTTCCCATTTCTATTTTGTTATTCGGTTATTAATCCCGTATTTCACCTCAATTTTACGTGACGGTAAGGTCGAAAAGACATCATACGGAGTTAGGAAGGAACATTTTCGTAACATATCACCGCTTTTACATTTGGTTACATTTTATTTTAACCGGACATGTGTTGCTTACAAATTGCAGTCAAATTGCGAACATTCGTAAACATAAATTCTGTGATCACCCTGCAGAGTAGATTGAATTTGTATCTTTTTTTTTATATTATTAGGATTGGACACATGTCTCCCATGCTACCTGATGGAAAGTGCGCATGATGACTAGTGATGATTTTCTTTTTTTTTGTAGTACTTATGCGATTGTAATTCATTGTTTTCGTGAATAGATAAGTAAGTATAGGTAATGTCTGTAACTTTTTTGATGTTTTAATATGTGCTGCCATAGATGTGAATTTTGTAACTATATCTTAGGTACCTATAGAAGGTAGCTAATGCTTGAGCACAGGTTTCGGCCTTTATAATCATTCGCTGTAAGTTAGCTTTAAGATAAACAATAAGCAGTATTTTTTTTCCTTTTCATATGTAAAACCTTGTTTTATATAGGTATTATAGGGATAGGACGTTTGTCTTCCTATCTTGGTTTAGTCTTCCACTATGGTGGTACACGTCCATCCACGAGAAACCTATT
Source organism: Stenoptilia bipunctidactyla (assembly GCA_944452665.1). Taxonomy (NCBI): domain Eukaryota; kingdom Metazoa; phylum Arthropoda; class Insecta; order Lepidoptera; family Pterophoridae; genus Stenoptilia; species Stenoptilia bipunctidactyla. The sequence continues at coordinate 17,036,453 of OX101741.1, forward strand.
CACTCGAAACTTAAAAGTACCGGGACTGTAGTGGTCAGGAAAAACAGAGGCAGATCGTTCCACAACTCGACAATCCGTAATAAAAAGGAACTATCGAAGCGTTTTGTTCGACTTCTTGGTAAATCCACTATATAGGGATGGAAGTTTTGTCTGCGTCTGGTAGTCCGGTGATAAAAAGGAGTGGGTTCAATTTGGTTAAAAAGAGCAAACGTAAAAACCTTACGACGATGCTCTAGCATCAGCAATTTTGTATTGTTTCTTACCATTGTTTCCAGGCGCGGTCTCAGGTCACAGGGGACATGACCCCCCCAAAATCATGAAAAGATGAACCTCTTAAAAGAGTAGAAGTTATAAAAAGCCAGTTTTGACCCCCTCAAAATTTCAGTCCGCGTCCGCGCCTGATTGTTTCTTTGGCATCTTATAAAAAGGAACGTGTGTCTGTCTGTATATATGTCCGTCTATTTCCGTGTAGGGTCGGCGTCGAATAGCTCTACTGCCTCTGGATAAGCGTTTCGTAAAAGGCGACTAATCCGAGTGACCTCCGCTTGGTGGTAACATCCCGTTCAAGTACAACTGGCTTGCGACTACCTTTCATTTAAAATCTGCCGCTAAATTATTTTCAAGAAGAGCCAGTTCTTTCTTAGGACCGTGTGATTTCATCTGCACTTACCAACATGTGAGATTGAGGTGTCCAACGCGGGCTTTTGCTTTAATTTAAAAAATCTCGGAACTGAAAAGATTATGTTCTGCTTTGCACCTGTCAAAGAATAGTCCTCAGGTTCACTATAGGCTTTTAAATATCTTGTATTTTAAATACATTACGTAAGAATCGAGATGTCGCGCACATTACGTAAGTGCGATGGTGCCTGGGAGAGGTCACAGGATGCTCTAGGCGTATTTTGTGACCTGTCTAAGGCATTTGACTGTGTTCAGCATGACACTCTCATCAGGAAACTCCACCACTACGGCGTCACAGGCACTGACCTCAAACTTTTGAATTCATATCTAAGTGATAGAATTTAGAAGGTTGAGGTAGCTTACACTTGTATTCTAATTACCGTCCAATCACAATACTTCCGGTGTTGGATAAAATTATAGAAAAATACGTTTGTAAGATCGTTCATAACTTCTACGCTTCCAATAATGTGTTATGCCCTCAACAGTATGGGTTTCAACCCAAAAAAAACACAACAATATTGCTGTCCCGCTTCACCGATGAAATTAATAACTACTTAAACGAAAAAAAACATGTTCTGTTACTTTTTATTGATTATAGCAAAGCATTTGACACCCTGCAGCATAATTTACTTATCAAAAGACTAGACCAAAGTGGAGTGCGTGGAAAACTCTTAGACTGGTGCGAAAATTACCTCGAGAACCGAAGCTATCAGGTTAAAATAGGTACATCGCTAAGTGAAAGTATCAAAGTTACAGAAGGAACGGCCCAAGGCTCAGTACTAGGCCCCTTGCACTACCTCACATATGTCAACAACCTTGCAAATGTTATAAAAAAAAGCTCTATATATCAGTTCGCAGATGACACCTGCATGATTGTGGCAAATAACGATTTATTGAATGCTCAAAGAATGTTACAAGCTGACTTCACTGCCGTATGCAAATGGTCACATGATGCAGGACTTGTACTAAACGCAGGGAAGACCAAACTTATGCACGTACACTCCAGCCATAATAATAATGGTCCGATTGTCGGGTCTTTTCCGCCGAAAGGCGTGTAGTTATAAGTATACAAAATAATAATAATAAATTTCGTTATTGTGGCAACTTGGCCCACTGATTAGTTTTATAACTTAAAATTATGTTAGTGAAACAAGAAATATTAGTAATTTATTATTATTATTATTAAAACATATTGATAAAACCTGCTCCAGGTTGCGTGCTATCATGACCAAATTCTACAGTACTAAAAACCGAATTCCATTTGACGTCCTGATAACAATGTATAAGGCTCTGGTGGAAAGTATAATCTCATACGGCTTAAGTAGTTATGGACGAACTTTCAAAACGTATCTTAATGAAATTTATAGTTTGCAACATAGGTTCTTAAAATTAATTGTACCTCAAAAAATTAAAAATAAATACAGAGACGATCCAGTGGAACTCTTCAAGTTCTGTGGTATAGTACCCGTACACAAAAAAGTAGAATACACCTTGCTCCCTTCATCGATTGTCTTCAATTAACGCGTTAGCCATATGTAGGTAAAAAAGGGCGATCACTTTTTATGTTTTGTTATAATACCGTGTTATAAATATACTTTGATTGATATATAAAAAAAAATGTTATAAAGCTAATATTAAGTTACTTTTATACTAGTAGGCTTCTTTATCTTTAAACCAAGTTATAAGTAATAAAAAAATACTCCGGCATGTTTGCTGTTTGTTAGTATTGTATATGTTTACCGAGATAATACTGTCTAGACAAATCTAAGATAGATTTTAAGATAGTAATAAGACATTCCTATAAATTTTGTAAAAAATTATGAATAAATAAATAAATAAAAAAAAAGGTAAACCGGAAAAGGTCGGCTGGGTCGGTTGTGAGAATGGGAGTGCCACAAGGATCAATTCTGGGCCCATTTTTATTTCTAGTCTATATAAATGATCTACCGTATATGGTAGGTGTGGCGTCCTCCTACGTGACCCACAGAGAATCAATATATTATTTCCTATTAATCAAACGTGCTCGATAAAATCAATACCAAGATAAGATTAAATATTGTTAACTTAATTATGCACGTATATCTTACTATATAAACTATTTATATTTGTTAATAAATTGTCACTCAAGATGTAATCGTTTCTTGCTCTATCAACCCTTTCCTGGTCGTAATAAGTGGTGACCCCGAAGTTAGTCACGCAGCCAATTAAGCAAGAAGATTTTTGAGGACCCGACCAGAAATAAAAAGGAAAATGGCTCTACGTGCTCCAGTCAATCCTGTTACATTGGAACCTGAAGTTGCCGCCACAAACACATCGGAACGTATCCCACGCTTCCGGAAAGACCAACCCAAATTATGGTTTACCATTTCGAAGCGATAGTCGCCGCATATAAACAAGTAGATGACTACAAGTACAATCTGGTAATCGCACAATTATCGAAGGATGAACTACGCGAAGTCAGTGACATCATCGTTAACCCTCCGGAAGAAAACAATTATAAAACTATTAAGGACCGCCTCATTTATTGTTACGAAAATACGAAGCAAAAGAGGTTTTCAACGTTTATTCTACCGGATATTTGATAACCTAAGTAATGAAGTTAACGAGGTCACTAGATATGCAAATCTGCTGACACAAATGAAAACTGAAATCGCTGCACTGCGCGACGAAAACGAAAAGTATCGACGCAGTGAATTCCGCTCAATATCAAGGTCAAGAAGTGCATCGAGGTACTGTAACCAAGGTCAATATCATTAGCGATTCAAGAAAAAGACAAATAAATGTCAATCACCATGTGCCAGGAAAAAGCAGATCAAACGACGGAAAAAGCTCATTGAGAAAGTTACTGAGCTGACAATGCCTGCAACAATTATCAGAGCAAATCATCCTATCGTTGAAACTGTTTCACAGGAAAGTAGCATAAGAAAGTTACTGGAAAATATGAAGATATAACCCAGGCAGCAACCAACACATCCAACTTCAAGCTCAAAAGAGGAACACCTGCAACATTCTGGACATAATTTTAAAAGGCCTGCATGAACTTGGGATAACGATTAACATAGAAAAATGCGAATTTCTCAAGACCGAACTTGATTTCTTAGGTTATCATATAACGAGCCAAGGAATCACTCCAACGGATGAGAAAGCAAAAGCGTCTATTCGTCTTAATTGATATTATGATCTTACGTAATCATAGTAAATTGCTAGGTTTGCAAATATTTCTAATATTATGTCAACAAAAAATTAGTGTTTTGCTTGAAATTGTTATGTAGTATTTAATTTTAGAGTAAGAATATTGAATTGTTATTTTGTGTTTACCTTTTTTTTAAGGGGGGAGTATCTGTGGCGTCCTCCTACGTGACCCACAGAGAATCAATATATTATTTCCTATTAATCAAACGTGCTCGATAAAATCAATACCAAGATAAGATTAAATATTGTTAACTTAATTATGCACGTATATCTTACTATATAAACTATTTATATTTGTTAATAAATTGTCACTCAAGATGTAATCGTTTCTTGCTCTATCAACCCTTTCCTGGTCGTAATAGTAGGCAATAATCACGAGATTGTATTGTTTGCTGACGACACATCATTAATTTTTAAAATGATTAGACAAAAAATCAACTACGACGATGTAAACAATGCTCTCTCAAATGTTGTGCAGTGGTTCAATATAAATAATCTAGCTTTCAATGATAAAAAAACTAAATATATAAAATTCTCTGCACCAAATGTAAGACAAGTTGAGTCTGATCTGCGTCTTAATGGGAACAGGTTGAATCTAGTAGTTAACACTGTTTTTCTTGGAATTACCTTAGATTCTAAATTGCAATGAGGCGCCCATATCTCACAGCTAGCGAGTAGACTTAGTTCCGCAGCGTTCGCGGTAAAGAAAATTCGTTCATTGACTGATATTAATACGGCGAAGCTGGTTTATTTTAGTTATTTTCATAGTATAATGTCCTACGGCATCCTACTTTGGGGCAATGCCGCAGATATTGACACGATATTTACACTGCAGAAAAGGGCTATTCGTGGAATGTATAAACTTGGAAACAGAGAATCTCTTCGAGAAAAGTTTAAAGAGATTGGTATCTTGACCCTTGCATCACAATATATTTATGAAAACACTATGTATATTTATAAGAATAGTAATAAATTTAAAACTAGGAAAGATAATCATGATAAAAGTTACCCTGTAAAGACTAGGAACGACCATAAGTTAGCGTTTCCCAAACTAAGGCTGGCTAAAAGCAGCAAATCATTTATTGGAATGTCAATACGTATATACTATAACAAAATTCCGAAGTCAATTCAATCCCTGCCATTCAATAAATTTAAATCAATCATTAAAAACACTCTATTTCGAAAAGCTTATTATAAAACTAAAGATTACTTAGACGATAAAAAGGCATGGGATTAAGCACAACAGGATATTTCTAAAAGTTTCTTATTACTTATTAATTTTGTTTACGGCTTGGCTGTGCGGTATGACATATGGCGTACCGGTGACTGTTCCACTCACTTACTTTCTTGTCAAGACAACAGCAAGAACGTCATGCTCCCTCAGGCGGCATGGCTAGTGGTAGCGTCGGGTATCGGGTCACCCTCTTCCCTAAAATATGGTTGAGGAGGGTGATGGCTGGTGCTTGCGTTATACTCGTGTACGGGTGCTGCTAGCGGTGCCAGGTCGTTTTGCTGATGATACAATGACTATTTTATTCCATTCTTGTTTAAATACTCTGGTCCCAGTTTGTCATGTTTGTGTTGCATATCCCTAGCTCAATGCACCTACTATGTAAGCAATTTGGTTTTGGCATGAAATTGGCTCTCACAATTAGCTGTCTTGTGTTTGTTTTTTTTTTCATGTCATGATCAATTTGTACTGTATGTACCTATTTGTTTTAATTCATATAATCCTGACTGAAAAAGAGTGCCAAGAGTTTTTTTTCCGCCGGCTTTTTTTGTCTCTTGGTCTACTGTAATATCTTATTCAATAACTATCAACACCTTGTTAAAGCCGAAGTACAAAATTGTGACGTCATTAAGCGGCCATTCGATGGTCTTATGATGAATAAAATTTTTCAATTTTTCAATTTCAATTTTTCAATTCAATTTTCAATTTTTCAATTAAGCTCGACGACCTTTTGTATTATTTGCTTTTTTTTGTTAAATTTGATTAATTATTGTATACAACACATACATACATAACTTCACGCCTGTATGCCTTATGGGGTACACAGAACAGAGGTTATAAGACCACCTGATGTCACGTTTGTCAAATGAGGTTTTATAATGATGGAGAGAGGCTATTGCAGTGACAGGGGGTCAGCCTATCGCCCACAAAAATGCCAATAAAAACTCTGTCCCTTAACTGACTTTTACAGTATGCCCGGAAAGAGAAGCAGCTGGTACATTCTATGTTTTTCTTTCGCTCCCAGTCCAGCATGGAAGCTGTATACAATAAAGGGGAAGTTTTCCTTCACAGGAAAGAGATCAACGCGTTGTGTCTTGAAAGTTGTGCCTTAAAATTTTTTTCACTTGCTGCTTCTTCAAGCTTACTCTATTCTCAAAACTACCACAGTCACAAAAAAAAACCATACGTAAAATATTAATGCTACTTTTTGTGCAGGCTATTGATGCTAATGACCCCAATCTGGTAAGTGGTAAAGGAAAAGTAAAAGGATAAAACGCTGTTCTTTATTAGCTTTGCTAGTTTACTAATTAGGTATTTTTATTTCAACAAAAGCAATGAATAAAGCCCCGTAAAATGCGGAATCATTAATTAATGGCCTACACTGATTAACACGCTATGTGGATTTTATTGAAGCTTGTTTAATATTATGTTAGAGCGGTTACGTACTGCACACGATCCAAATTTCTGATCTGAATCCGAGAAAATATGGACCTAAAATTCTTGAATGACTAAACTTAAGTTCGGATCTTAGACTATTAGATCCGTGATGACGGATGACGGAAGCCGAATCTAGTGAGAAAGACCATAGAAACAGTTTTAGGGTTACGCCCGACCGTATTTTCTCGGATCCGTATCGGAAGTATTGCGAAACCGCTGTTACGGTAAACCTTTTCTAAAATCATGCAATATCTAAGTATGTAGAGAGTCAAAGGGTTTTTAGAATAGCTTTAAAATTCTCTGACGAAGCGGTTTAAGCCATAAATTACCAAGCTGGTCCAATGTTGGTGGATGTTTTGAAAAACTCCATACCAATATAACTGCTTATCGTGCCCTCCGAAGCACGGAAATTGTTTTGAGAAATTAATAATCGGCGGTCACCCATCCTTGTACCGACTGCAAACGTAAAACTTGCTTGGTATGTTGGTGCTTCGAATGATAAACACAGGAGTCACTGCACCACTATAAAACACTTTGCACTGGACCTTATCGTATATCGTATAAGTGACGGTCTCCGTGGTGCAGTGGTCTAGACTGCCAATGGTGAGGTCGCGGGTTCGATTCCCGCACGGAACACAAAAATGTTCCGTTTATGGGTGTTTATGTATAAATCTATACTAATATATAAAGCTGAAGAGTTTGTTTTTTTTGTTTTTTTTGCCTGAACGCGCTAATCTCAGAAACTACAAATGGGATTTGAAAAATTGTTTTTGCATTTGATAGCCCATTTCTTGAGGAAGGTTATAGGCTATATTCTATCCCGAAATTCCCACGGGATCAAAAGTTACGCGGGTAAATTATTTATATTCTAGGTAGTGTATTTATATTCTAGGATATCTTCTAGTTCGCTAGGTATATATCCCATAACACAAGCTATGCTTATTTTGGGTCATGTAGTTGGTGTCATTGTCTGGAGGTTTTATAATCTTATATTATTTTTAACTAGCTGCTGCCCGCGACGTCGTCTGCGTGAACGCTATGCAGCACCAAACGCACCTACGATTATAACACTGCTAGCGTGATAATATGTAGCCTATATATTGACCCGACTTCTTAACTATCTTCATGCCAAATTTGAAGTAAATCCATGCAGTACCTTTTGAGTTTATCCCGGAAAGACAAACAGACAAACAGACAAAAATTCTAAAAACTATATTTTTTGTTTCTGTTTCGATTGTAGATCATACCCCAAGTATTCTTTTAAAAAAATATTCAATGTACAGTTTTGACTTTCCTACCATTTTATTATATGTATAGATTATTTTTATATTTTAAGTTGACATTTCGGTGTATTTACAGACCCCGTGGTTACGAATGTTCGGCAATAATAATAAATTCCACGCTAAATTCCGGTTAAAACAGTAGTTTATTTTGTATAAGAAATTGTGACTACTGAAGATAATGTATATTTTTTCATTTTAAATTTAATACGATTATGAAGATAAGTAAAAATCTGAAAAATATACAAATACATTCCTATACCTGACCGGGTTTCAAAGCTGGGTCACCCGCGTGCCGGGCGGATAATCTACCAACTGAGCTGCCGAGCCGTGGCAGATAGCATTAAAACTACTAGAGTATTCAATTTTATCCTGAAATCCTTAAAAGAAAACCAAAATATGAAATTGTGATCTCATAGTGAAAGTAGGGGTATCGTAATACACACCCAGGCTCAAGAAAGTTAAAAAGAAATCCTTTTTCAGAATAACCCGTTTGGGAAATGATTTTAGTAAGTTAAGTAAGTTCCATGGTGGCATGGAAGACAAACGTCCTATCCTTACAATATAAAAAAAAAAAAGAAAAACGCAGGCGAACACTCGACTATTGCATCAAGGACGATTTTGCTGGTGTAACATACATTGCCTTCTATGCCAGTGGTTCTGGGTTCGAATCCCAGTGGCGGCGGATATCAGTGTGATGAACACAGATATTCGCCGACAAGTCGTGGATGTTTATATGTTTATTTAAGTTTATTCTAATAGAAAATACATATTTTCGTATTTTATTCAAAATGTATGTTCATGTATTTCTTAAGTATATCAGTCATCTAGTATCCATAGCACAAGTTCTTTAAGAAACTTACTTTGGGCTAGATAATGTTGTGTGATTGTAAGAAATATTTATTTATTTAAGGAGTCTTCAGTCTTATTGGTGACTCAACCCGAGTTTGACCTCAATCTCATCTGATGGTAAGTGAAGATAAGATCGAAGACAGCACACGGGTTAAGGAAGGGCCTGGCTCTCTGAGCGGTGTATTTGGCGGGAAGGATAGTCGCTATCCAAGCTGAAGCTCAAAGGGTCCTACCACCAAGCTGGGGCCATTGGGATTATTCACTTTTTATGACATGCTTATCCAGGTGCGGTATGGCTATTCTAAATCGACCCTACGCGTAATGTCATAGTTTTTAGATTAAAGTTTACAATAGAATATCGGTAGTAGATCTTGATGGCGAGTGCAATTCGAACCTTAGACTTTTTGGCAGGGACCGGAACCGCTTACCCTTAAAGAGGTTTTTGATTGGGTTTTTCATAGACTTGTTTTAAAAAACCCTATCAATTTGGTAACCTTATCGAAGACTTACCCTAATTTAAGGCTTACCATATCAATAGAGTTAGCTTCATGTAAGCAGTAAGCCTATCGAAAACCCTATTGAAGGTTACCGATTCAATAGGGTTTTAAAACCTGCAGGCAAATTTAATCTCTAAGAATATCAAATTATCAAAAATATCAACATCTATTCAATCTCGCACTTCGAATTATACTTCCGAATTCAACAGCATGCGCGGAAAAGAGATAGAAATAGGCAACCCTATCACAGGGTAAGCGCTTCCGAAAGTAGTTAACTTTATTCAAAGTGTTACCACGTCGATAGGCTTACCATATCAATAGGGTTACACTTCCATATGGTAAGATTTTGATAGGGTTACCCTATCAATAGGCTTAATCAAATAAAGGGGTTTTCCGGTCCCTGCTTTTTGGAGATAAGAATATTTAATAGGTATATATCTTTTAAATCTACAATAAAGTGTACATAAATAAATACGTTACTACGCCAGACCAAATGAAATTCTTTACACAAATAAGTTTGTTTTCAAAACATAATTTACGTAATATTAATTCATGTATCAGTTTAAAATACAGTAAGTTTAATATTTTTATCTTTTAATATTAGTCTTAATGTAAAGTCTTATTCCAATTAAATGACTCGTGTTCGATTATCAAAATTCATATGGCTTTAACCAAAATGAGGTCAAAGAAAGTAGGGAAACGGCTATGTCGAGATGGCTAGCCAATGAAACCGGTCGAAGCAAGACCAAACCAACCTCACTGTAACTGTGTCATGAGCCATGACGTGCTAAGTTAAAAAAAAAGTTAATTTAAAAAAAGAATTGGATGTACATTTTCTTCTAGAGTTATTTAAAATTTGATTTTAGAACAAGTTGCCTATTGTAATTTTCGGAGGGAATGTAGGCTGTAGACAATGTTAGAGCTTAGTTTTTTTTTGTGCCTAGCATCAGTCTATGAATACTTCTTTTATGCCAGTCGGCTTTGGAACGCTGACAGTTCGGTCGTGAGGTGTGTCCGTTAATAAAATCTTTTCGGAATAAACTTATTTAAATTCAGAAATATTAAAATTAAAAACTAACTGTGATAAATTGATTTTTATTTGTGTTTACTTTCTATTTTTGGAATTTGGTGCAGTGTTTGGATAATTGCTGTAATAAAGGTAATTATAGTCTAATTATTTATTTCATTTTCTCTACGTACATCTATGTGTAGTTATTTTTGTAAGGTATTTTAGTTGCTTAACCTTTTAGAACGACTTGATTATTTCATTAGTAATCATACATTGATTCTTTAACCTTCTTTTTATGATTGAAAAATATTTTTTACAATAATCAATTGTAAACATGGAAACGGAATGTGTCACATATAGACTCTAAGAAGAAAATACTTTAATTAAAATCCTTTTTTAGCATTTTGTACCTTTTTAAAATTAAGCCTTAAAGTATTCTTTCGTGCTGGCACTGAGGTTTTGAAATATTACGATGTTCTGAATTCAAAATACATTTAAGGAAAAAGTTGGAAAATATGTGGTAAGCAAATAATGCACTACACTAAAGCTTTTATGTTTCATAAAAGGCATGAACAGTTGACGTCAACCTATAGTGTTTTTCAAATGCGTGGAGCCCTGTGATTTTTCAAGTTTGACAGTTTTAGAGCCTATTATGATCATTCCCTCGTTTAATCTTCAAAGCCGTGAGACGCACACTTCTCGACGGAGGCCTCCCCCAGGATTCGTCATGTCGTCCGGACCCGCGCCGCCCTCATCCAGCTTTGACGTTCGTAAAGTGTATAAAATTACGAATAAAAAGTTTTATTTTCATTTTTCATTTTCATTTTAATCTGTTCCGTTTCATACATTGCGTAATTAAAAAAATGAATGATTTTTTTATCGGATTCTACTGATTACAAGACACAGATTTTGTTAAATATTTCAATAAGTATTGTTTTATTTTTTTATTTACATCGCGACTAATCAATTACATTTTAAAAATCCTCTACAAAAGTAGTATGTGTAAATCGGAAAATTTCAATGTGTAAATCGGATTTCGGATTTTCGAAAAATTTAATTTCGGATAATCGGACACCTCGCCATTGAAAAACACTATAGTTCAAATAATTGCAGATTTTCTTAATAACTTCCTTATATTTGATTGTATTGATCTATTAAGTTTACTTGGCAAGAAGTTTCAACAGTGAGGCAATATTCTGATGACACATGCACGTTCAGAAAGGACCTATATCTATGTCTCGTAGGTCTGTTCTTAAGCGTTGAACAAACATACCTACATACATAACTTCACGCCTGTGTTCCTCATGAGGTAGGCAGAACACCAGAGGTTATAAGACCATCTGATGTCACGTTTGACTCTGGAGGTGTTATAATTATGGATAGAGACTATTGCAGTGATAGGGGGTCAGCGTATCGCCCACAAAAACGTTAATAAAACCTCTGTCCCTGAACTGACTTTTCAACACACTTGCTCGTAAAGTGAGCGTTATTCTATTGAATTTAGAACTATAAACTGGGCTATAAGTCACGCGTTGAATAATATATTATACCCTAGTGCATAATATAATGAATCCTACAAAGTTGAATTGTACCTTTGTTCAAATAACATGCGAGAAAACAGAGCATATTTTATTGGTCCGGGTTATACACTAAATATTTTCAGAAACAACAAAGAGGTTTTATACCACTTCAAATCCATATACATTTTTAAATGTTTGCGCCTTATATTAGTAAAATAAATTTGTATATTAAACAAATTATTCACAATTTACAATCATTTGTCATAAAATATTAAAATATTTGCATTTACCACTCCAAATTAAACATTTTCACTTAAAATAGGCTGTATATGCTATACAGACATTGACACATTTGACGGAAAAAAAACCTACGCGCATGCGCGAGGTTCGGCGCCATTTTTCAATCACAATTCACAGCTTTGTTATCAAGTGTGTTTGTTATTTTATGACCACGTATGTCTGTCTTTTACTCACAAATGTGTTGAAAAAAGTCGTATGTAACTCGTGAGCGTTGCTAATTACAGTCTCGGCTCATTATTAATCATTTATTAACTTAGCTCACTTGTTACATAATATACTATTACAGTATGCCCGGGAAGAGTAACAGCTGGTACATTTTATGTTTTTCTTTCGCTCCCAGTCGAGCATGGAAGCGTTGATCATTACTCGAGAGTAGATAGGTATACCTTAGAATCACTGTAAATGTCAAAAAATTTCCATACCTTGGTACCTTAGGTAAATCTGACTAAGCTAATAGTACAAGCCTTAAATGGACATGCTGCATCCTACTCTTCGTCATTTTTCCTTGGAAAAACAAAAAAAAAAGTTTTCATATTCGTTATTTTTCGAAAATAACTTCTGATATATTTTGTCAAATACGTATCAGCGTTTTCGAAGACTTTAAAACCAAAATAAGCGCCCCTTAATTCGTTAAAGAAATTGCAAACTTCATGGCCTAAAATTTGACTTTCTTGCAGATTTATCTAAAAGCTGTTTGATCTAATATGTTATAATTTCAAAACAACGTACCTATTAAGAGCTTATTCGAAAAAAACTTAATTCTTATATTTCTGCTGGATCCGATTTTTCAGCTGACTGTACCTATTGGCATACGTAGGTAATTTCAGCTGACTGTACCTATTGGCATACCTACCTACTTATCGTGTAGTATCTATGTTTTAAAAATATAAAAGTGATGTAACTTTATAAATAAGTAATTTACATGTGCATTGTGCAAGTAGCGTGCATTATGGAATTTATTTAATTAGCGATACTATGATAATATATTGATATGCAAGTTTAAAACCTGTATGAAGAAATCTGGTTTCAAGCAAAATTCTAGTCATTAGAAAATAACTTTTGGTGAGATTTTCGCTGTCGACTTCAAACTGACCTCATGGTTAGTTGACACGGGCTTCAAACGGGGCTTGCTAGTATTTGTCGCATTTAAATATTTCAACATTGTTTAAATCAGAGGTTCCCAAACTTCTTGCGTTATAGACCCCTTGTTATGTTTTATGGCTTTGGGTAGACCCCCAATTGATAAATTACCTGACATTACCTGATTATGGAGATGAGAGCGTTGAGAAGCATGTGTGGAGTGAAATTGAGTGATAGGGTGCGCAACAGTGAAATAAGAAAGGGATGCGGATTGAAAGAGGATGTAGTGACTAAAATTGAAAAGGGTATGCTACGGTGATTTGGACATTTGGAAAGGATGAGTGAAAGAATATTTACGAAAGAGGTGTACAGAGCAAGAATGGATGGTGTTGTTGGAAGGGGCCGGCCTAGGCGAACGTATGCCGATCAAATTGGTGACATTTTGAAAAAGGGCCTAGTCAAAAGTACCCGTAACCGGCGATCATGTATGAAAAGATTGATGAACGTGGAAGAAGCGAAAGAGGTATGTTTGGATCGCAACAATTGGTGTTCCCTTGTCTCTGCCTACCCCAAGGGGAGACGGGCGTGAGGTTATGTATGTATGTATGTACCTGATTACCTGACTACCCCTACTTACCTGTGATTGACTTTTTGACATCGTCTACATCCTACAACTTAATTTTTTATAAACATATACATATTTTACTTTTTAGGTAGGTACTATTATAAATAATGTATATGTCTATACATATATTACAAGATAATAAATGTAAGTAAATAGGCACTATTTTCATTTCATGGACCCCCTAATTTTTTTCGCAGTCGTAAAACCCTTGCACGTTGTCATAGACCCCTAGGGGTCTATATAGACTACTTTGGGAATCACTGGTTTAAATCATTCAATATTGTTTGTCTTTCAGCAGCAGATCCAAATCTGTTCCAATCTGTCAAAAATTGTAATTGAATCTGAACTCTATGTCCTCGACATTGAGTTATACATCGGTTAGGGAAATTTGACAGGTTTGTAACGCTTCATATTCTGCTGCCTTCTGTACCTACGTACTACTTTTCGAGAGATTTTTTCATTTGTAAATTACGAAGTGAAATAATTCATTATTCCAGAAAAAAAGATTTACTTAGGTAAATCAAATTTAAAAAATAGCGATATTTTCGATAGTAAAATCTAGTGGAATCTATAAGTAGATTGAATTTACAAAAATTAAAAAGAATGGAGGTTAATAACTCGTTTTCTCATAAGTTATATTGGAAATATCAAGGTTCGTGGTAATACATAGGTAGTTTTGTTTTATTTTCTGTCCTTAAGTAGATCCAGTTAAGGATTCACTCTTTACAAGCTTTTTTTTGCAGTAAAATGTAGAACAATTTAAAGTAAGTGAATAAAGATGAAATCTACACTGATGAAAATAAAGACTCGTTTCTTCTATCACGTAGGAATACCAGAATGAATGAATGTTTACAATGAAGGAACTCAGAAACGACTAGACTAATTTTGATTATTATTTCACCACTAGCTGTTTCGCGCGAATCAGATGGTTTTATTACCTCTGGTGTTCTGCCTACCCCATATGGGATACAGGCGTGAAGTTATGTTGTATGTATGTAAACGAATGCAGAGCATTAAAACACCGGCTTCACGTCAAAACTTTGGCTTAAGTATAAGGTCGTCAAGGTAAACAATCTTCGAATTTATACATATTAAAAAAATATATATAAAGTACTCAATCGAGTTCAATTAATATGGGACCAAATGGAAAGTATCCTCTATCATATGAAACAAGAATCATCAAAATCGGTTCACCCAGTCAAAAGTTATGAGGTAACAAACATTTAAAAAAAACGTCGGTTGAAAAAAGAAATTATTCTTAAGTAACATAGCTTAATTTTACCAAGACATTTCCACGGGATCAGGAGCTAAGCTCGTGCAACCGCGCGAAGGTATTCCAGAAATGTAGAGTCGACTACAAAAAACCGTTCTTCTGAATCAGGATGTCAAAATAATTTCACTTAAGTGTAATTTAAAAAAAAACTAGTTATTTCCTTAACAGCTTACTCCACCTTGAATCATCAAGACAAAATAAAACACTTTCGATCGCCATATCATTAACCCTTCATATGGAGGAAAACCTTGTACCGGTCGTCACATAGCCTGCGAACTTTTCGTGCTATGAACCGAGTTCAGATACCTAAATGAAAAAAATATATAATAATGCATTTGGTTACTTTAGTTTAACGATTATTATGTATAAGTAGTTGGATAAGTAGGTTAATATTTATTATATTTCATTGATAATACACATTGTGGAGAACCTTGGGGTTTGTCCAGCAGAGGGCGTTTCCTGGCTGAATGATAATGACGATGAAATGTTATAATATTAGGTCTTTGAAAATAAAAATTCCCCTAAAAAGCGATCCTACTGACGTGTCACTCACAGTCATATAGTAAGTAGGTAGATAGAATTAGTACTTGTATTAACTTTTTAATTTACGACGCATTGTTATTAATTTTAATACTGGCAAGTTATGTATTGTATTTCTATAGTGTGACCTGGGTTTTATTATCGTGTTCGCCCATACGTAGACGTTGCTTAAGCCTTTTGCAACAATTTGATGGAAACGTAACGACAACACAAATTTGGCGGGACAATGGCGAAATGATGTGGACATTTCAAGGCACTCATTTTATTGTCAACACGAAATTAGTTTTGCGAAATGTTGCTGAAAATGAGTAGAAAAAACATCGAAGCCAGTTTTTCATAATGTATTGCACAAAGAAAAAATAGGTAATGCAATAGCTAAAATAGCTAAATCGTTTAAAACGCAGGAAATGACCACAATCAAGATAGATTAATATGATAAGGCGTGTGTCTTTTTGCAATTACTTAACGACACCATTAAGAAATATTTCAGCATGTAAGTAGACAGAATAAATAAGCCTTCTTCGTCAAAATGATGGACAACAAAAAAGTAAGCTTCCTCAAAATCTAGTGTTCTTCAGTTCACCTACGTCTTCTTGATACGCTTTATTGTCTACTCTCCTATGAAACCAGTGACATTGAATCGTGACCGCGGTGGTCAATAAGTAACGACGGCAACGTCACTACAAAGTATTAGCTCCGAGATTGTATACCACTTTTTGTTCCGGGGCCAGCAATGCTATCAGAAATCTTTATCGATTCGTAGGTATATTTGCGAAAGCTCGTATCGTATGGATTCTGTTGCGCGTTGTATACAAAAAATACAAAAGCACGCACGGCAATTAAAAACGGACAAGTGTAAAAAAAGTTCTACCTTGTTAATTTTGGATGTTCGTGAACATGTTTTTTTAAAGAATTAGTTAAAATAGATAAATTAAAATGTTGCTTACAACTTGCGACGGACTTCATATATTCGTAAACATACGAATTGATAAAGTTCTGTGATTGTCAACGCACCGGTATCCGGTAGTTCCCCTAGCTAGAGTTTCCGCTGTTTATAGGCGTCTAGGCGCGGGTGCTTACTAGCATCAAATACATGCCTCCCAGTAAAATTTCCACGCTAACAAATTAAGGGATCAAGGCTATACCTATTTAGGTAACAGATTTTTATCACACTAAAATGAAGCAACAATGAAATACTTAATTCATGCGGGCACAGCGCAGTAGGTACCTACATATGTAGGTAGTGACTTAATATGAAAATCTGAAAAAAAAACTTATCTGTTGAAAGGCTTTTTTAGTTAACCTCGTTTTTTTACTTAATAGTGATTGTCTTGAAGATCGTAAGAAAGACTTTTTTAACCAGCCCTGTGCTCATGAGGTCTTTATAGACGCGTCCAGTTAAAATAACAATTGTCAAATACGCGATTAACGTCGGTTCAAAAACTTTTTTTTTTACATCGTGAAAACTTGAAACAGTGTTGTCAGAAAGAAAGTTTCAAAGCTACGGATTAAATAAGTAACAGAAAACAAGAAGCTATCATACTATGCTGCATTATGGATGATGAAAGATGAAAATTCAGTGAAATTTTATTACTTTTTAAACAGCGGATGTGGTGTTTTTTGGGTGGTAAGGGAACTTGTCATTATAAGGGTATTTCTCCAAAATTTCATTCCTTAATTGATTCATCTGGCCAAAATTATATTACAGTTATAGCTCTGTTGCAGATGTTTATATTAAAATATAAATATACCGCACAAAATATATTTGAATGTGGGATTTTTCGGTTTTTTTATGGTAGTTTTCAAGATATCGATGTTTAAAAATTCTATGTCCAGATGAATCAGAATTTGTCTATTCTTGTAGCACAAAAAGCTGTATTTTTCTAATTTGCAGATAGATCTGTTATCATCTTTAAGCGTTTCAACTTATTCCGGCAGTTTTAGTGACTGTTTTAAGATCTAGAATCCAATTGCAGGTCTTTATGCTAAATTTACTGAAACCTGTGCTAAATATGTTTCAAGACAATTTCTGTTTAACAGATGTTTCTCTTGCAGAATTATCAAACAATAAAAGCGCTCCTTTCTTTATGGAAAGGTATAAAACTTATTAATTTCTCGATCTATATGGTTGTTTGATCATTTGAATTAGGCACAGATGAATCAGAAATTTGCCTACAATTATGCGTAGCTCATCATACATACAGACCTTACTGCGTTATTTTTCTACATGAATCTGTAATCCAAAAGCACCACGTGAAATAAAAATTGAAGTTTTAATATTATAAAATTAAGTTTATAAAGTACCTAGGCATTGTAATGAGAATACCACCTAAACCATTCACAGATGATTCAGGCCTTCGTGACACCAGGATCTAAGTCACCTAGCTGCAAATCCTCTTTCTAGCTCGTTTATTGCTCGACTTGCTTCTCCTTGCGCAGGTAGCCATATTAATCAGTATTATACGCCGGGCACTTCTTATTTTGTTTACACTAATATACATAAATTGTAATTGTAAGAGGTTTTTTTTTTTATTTATTTATATTTCTGACACTCACACAACATTATCTAGCCCAAATTAAGTTTCTTAAAGAACTTGTGCTATGGATACTAGATAACTGATATCCTTAAGAAATATATAAACATACACATGGAATAAATACATATTTTTTATTAGAATAAACTTAAATAAACATAAAAACATCCATGACCTGACGACTAATATCTGTGTTCATCACATAAATATCCGCCGCCGCCGGATTCGAACCCAGGACCTCTGGCATAGAAGGCAATTTATGTTACCGCTACACCAGCCGGTCAATTCATTACCTTTCGATATTATTGTAATTTATATTCATTCATGGATTGGGAACTGATACATAGACGATTATGTTTCGGAAAATGGCAACGGACGCGCCATATGAATCAAGAGAACCAACTTATTTATTTTATACCTATGCTGCAATTATTATAAAAATATAATTTGCACTAGTGAGAGATAAAGCTAAACTGTGCCCAAAAAATATTTCACGCATTTATGTTCGGTAGTTACAGAAAAAAAAACAAGGATATCAAAAATGTTGTCTCTGGAGTAATAACCATAACTAACTTGGCGACCGCCTAATTAATAATTATTGGCCTATTCGAATGAACCCACTGCAGGGCCATAAATTTATGCCCTGGATGACGAGGTTTTTATGAAAGCACGAAGGTAGCATAGTATATGACACACTTTAATTGTAAACACGTTATTACTTTTACCACAAAAAAACATATTAAAAAATTAAGGCCATTGCCAAACAAATACCAAAACAAATTGAGTTGCGTTAAGTTTCTTTTGAGCTTAAATACAATAACATAAGTACAGTGGTCTACATCTGCAAAAAAAACGGAATTAAAAATAAAGTTTGTTTAATGATCTCATTCATTATAGGTACGTTTTGAAATTAGAATCTTCCATGCTGGAAAGAAACAAGGGAAAAACATAGAATGTGGCAGATGCTTCTATTCCTGGGCAAACTGTAAAAGTAAGTTAAGGGACAAAGGTTTTACTGGAGGATTTTTTTGTGGGCTCATGACCTGTTACTGCAATAGTCTCTCTCTATCATTATAATGCCTCCAAATTTGTCAAGCGTGACTTCAGACAGTTTTATAACCTCCATGCTGGACTGGGAGCGAAAGAAAAACTTAGAATGTGCCAGCTGCTTCTCTTCCCGGGCATACTGTAAAAGTCAGTTAAGGGTCAGAGGTTTTAAAGGCGTTTTTGTAGGCGATAGGCTGACCCCCTGCCACTACAATAGTTTGTCTCCATCTTTATAATGCCTTCAAATTTGCCAAACGTGACATCAGATGGTTTTATAGCCTCTGGTATTCTGCCTACCCCATAAGGGATACAGGCGTGAAGTTATGTATGTATGTAAATTAGAATCAAACATAGTTTATAGTAAATCCTGAACAAGAGATATTTTAGACTATGACATTAGTAATTTCCCGAAAAAATATACTCTTTCGAACTATACAGAGTCCGGTTTTTTAACCAAGCTGATTCACTATCTGATTGACTGCACATAACGTATCTATTTCAGCAAAAAAGGATATCATGATCGGAGCAAGTGCGTTTCGACACATTTAACTACACACAGGATATATCTATCTATAACATAACTACCTACTTTATATCCTAGATAAGAGAAAAAAAACACTAAAATTATAATCCAATTAAGTAGATACTTAATAGTTATATTAACACAGTTTCGATACCAAAATGCAATACTTAAACGGCGGGAAAATGCCATGTATGAACAAATTTAAAACCGGCTACAGTGGGCCAGTTGGATTTTACGTAATAGCAACTCAGGTTATGGTTGTTTCGCAAAGAAAATTATGCTTAAGCATTGAAAGTCAGAATAAGAGTGTTGCAAGCTTCTAGAGCGTTCAGTCGAAAATTCAGTGTGACAGATTGTTTGTTTGAATTGGAAAAGCTGGGGTTTACCATGATGATCGTACTTGGGTCTTATTCGCAGTTGACGGCTTTATTATAACAAATAGGTATAGAGTTGGTCTTACAAAGATACGTTATTGTTTCTAGGTAATCTACATAAAAGCTTAAATATGTAGGCAATCTAGTTTAAGTAGAAATAAAAGATTTTTCCTAACATATCATAAAAGTTTAAGTAAATCAAGGTTACATTTAATCAAGTATGGAAAATTTGGGCTGCCTTATCAAACAAAATAATGAAAGTATAATTCACTTCGGTAAATTTCAAAAAGTTTCGACATTGACCAAATCGTGTAATACTTTTACGCAGAGATGACTCAGTTTCGAAGGCTACTGCGGCAGTTGACAAATTTAATGAATTTATTTATTCGAAAATTCTGGACGTTCTGAAAAATGATTCTGACATCCACCAATCACCACCTTGAACCTTGATTTTACTTACCATCCTGTGGATTTAGTGCTTTCTAGCTCTTGTAATGTAAGGTCGAATTCAAAAGAAGAGGGATAGTGGAACATTGAAACTATTGTTAGAAAATTTACGTCATGACCATTGCCTAACTCACACACACTTTCATTGAAGATGTACATACATACATAACCTCACGCCTGTCTCCCCTTGGGGTAGGCAGAGACAAGGGAACACCAATTGCTGCGATCCAAACATGCCTCTTTCGTTTCTTCCACGTTCATCAATCTTTTCATACATGATCGCCGGTTACGGGTACTTTTGACTAGGCCCTTTTTCAAAATGTCACCAATTTGATCGGCATACGTTCGCCTAGGCCGGCCCCTTCCAACAACACCATCCATTCTTGCTCTGTACACCTCTTTCGTAAATCTTCTTTCACTCATCCTTTCCAAATGTCCAAACCACCGTAGCATACCCTTTTCAATTTATTTTCTTTTCATTGAAGATGTCTGTTAGTTTAATGAGCAAATCACAAAGGCTTCAAATTCAAATCAGTGAATCATTATTTTATAGCGACCTTTCTTTTTAAGAACTTTGTTTCGAACTCAGCATAAACTTATGCCTCCATTTTTGACTTCAACAATACAAAAATAATAAGAAAGAGTAATCAAGCTAAATAGCAAATTTTCTCAATTAATCTTGTTTCTTCAGACTACAGTTAGCAACGGAATGGCTCACCGCTATTTCTTATTTCTGCTCTACTGACCGTACTTTCACTAAGTACTGTCACGTCCAATAAGATGATACACTTCGCTACTTATTCGGTTGTAATAAGGTTAAAAGTCCAACGAAAATGTATACATCTTAGTGCACGTGTCTGTACAAGAAGATTACAGTTTTAACCGTAACACTAGTGAAATGTCTACAGAAATCGTGATTTCTGATGTAAATGCGGCTTTTTTTAGAATCTATTCGCATCTCAAAATAAAAAGAAAATTTTACCAAGAGGAGCAATTTAAAAAAGTTTGCATACTTACAAAAAAGTTTTTAACAGAACTCATGATTCTAACTCTCAGAAAAAAAAATATATGCATACCTACTTGTAAGCGTTGTCCTCTCAATTTAAAAAAAGTTGTGGACCTTTAAAATTCGAATTGCATTACGAGTAAAATAATATAACTCGGTTTAATAAAGAAAGGAATCTTAAATGGCGGCCTGTTCATATGTTGACAGATAGTAGGTAGGTACAGTTAGCAAAAAGAAATTGGTTTTTTTTTTTCAAAATTCAAAATCGTGATATAATACTAATTACATTAACTAAAAAACGATGTCAACAATAGATGTTGGTTGAGAAAAAACGATGTACATTGATAACAAAAAATACCAACAACGACCATGTCCAGTTAAATAATTATTGATAACAAATCATATATGTACTAATAAATTATAATACCTATAACAATTTATTATTAGCGCCGCCATTTTCAATTCCTTTCTTTAATGAACCATGTTATATCAAGATTAACCACAATAATCTTGTTTTTGTTTACGTAAGCTCGAAGTGACGTCTTCTAGAATTAGTGAAGTAATAATAATACTTGTGGTTTTTCTTAATGATTACTTTCTTATGACTGAGACAAGACACATCAATCATTAGAAATGTGAGTTACCTACTTACACTTTCCAACATTGTTTTACAACCACAATTTATTGCAAGTAATATTCAATCTTTATACTAACATAGCGTCTGGTATTAAGTAACTAGGTAGATAAATGTATTTAAACTAAATTAATTGATACGTTTGTTTTTAATATGTATAATTTGAGTTAGATTAAAAAAAAAGGTAGAATTTGATAGAACAAATCCAACGAGTCTTTTAATGTGGTCGAGCACTATCAACACGCATAAAATATATAATTGAAATATCATATTAAGTTTAAGTAGGTACCTATTTAATATTTTTCAGCCGGTTTCCAAAAGGAGGAGGCTTTCAATTCGTGTGTATGTTTTTTTTTTTGTGACTTTGTTACACGATTTGACCGGCAATTATAAATCAATATTGAATATTCCTGTCCCATAGATAGAAGATACTTCTCCCATTAAATATCACCGAAATCGAAAGAGTACTTTTTGAAAAAAATATTGAATTATATGAAAATTATATGAGGTCGTAATATTTTGACGACCGGCTGGTGTAGCGGTAACATACATTGCCTTCTATGCCAGAGGTCCTGGGTTCGAATCCCGGCGGGGCGGCGGATATTTGTGTGATGAACACAGATATTAGTTGTCAAGTCATGGATGTTAATATGTTTATTTAAGTTTATTCTAATAAAAAATATGTATTTATTCAATATGTATGTTTATATATTTCTTTAGTTTATCAGTTATCTAGAATCCATAACACAAGTTCTTTAAGAAACTTAATTTGGGCTAGATAATGTTGCGTGAGTGTCAGAAATATTTTAAATTTATTTTATATTTATACATTGACGACCTTATAATCAGCTAAAGTGTTGACGTGAAACGTGAAGTCGGTTTTTAATGCTCTTCTTTCGATGATTATTTTTAATTGAGAAGGTTTGGTACCCCCCATCTTATCAATCAAAGGATCTTAGCCGATCAATCATGAACAACAATGATTTACGCTGTTGGTACATGATTTACCCTGACCTCACATCACTGCATATAAATCAATCAAATTAAAACGTTTTTGTATCACTATTTAAATCATATCGCGTTCGTTTAATTGACTCTGTGTTTGGGTCTACCAGACAAAGGTTGAGTGTGACTTGTTGTATCGATTGGCTAATTAAAACCCGATGTACAGTGCGCCAAAAAAGTTGTGTACCACCACAGATATACACCTACATAGATAACGCAAATGCATGTACTTCGCGTGTCCAACCGAACCCCGACCAAGCGTCAGGGTTGGTCGCCGCTAAATTCGTATGTCACAATATCGATATCGTTCTTCGGATTTCATCGGCGGCATCGGTGTCTTTGAATCGGTTTGTATTTCCCAGCAATAAATATCTGCTGTGACGTCACAGTAGGGGTTAAAAAGTCGGCTCGCTTTGTTTCAATACAGATCGTGACACTTGCGTTGTAGATAGTAGATACAAAGACAACGTGTGTACAACCCTACGAGCAGTTTTTTTTAATAAAATCCCCAGACAATCACACCAACTACATGGCCCCAAAGTAAGCATAGCGTGTGTTATGGGTTACCATGTAGCGAGTTACGCACTACATCCGATTCGTATCCGACCGGAATCCGAGAAATGACGGTTCGTAGCGACGGGCGTGGCGTAGTCGAAGAACTATTAGGTATATGGTATCTTACGCACTACATCCACTGCCTTATCACGTAAATATTAGCGATCAGCTATAATGGCGCAGTCATCACGCCATGGACGCGCGATCCATTGCTTTGCATCGTATGTAAGCGATAGCTGTTCAATCGTTCGTTGATCGCAGAATGCATTTATTGCTCCGATACTAGCACCAAAAACATTGGTAGCTAAAAAAGAAACTAATAAAATGTGAAACAGATGTTTGCTTTTAAAATTTCGGAGAAAAGTACTCACAAAAAGTATGAAAGTCAAAGGGATTATATGCACTTTTAGTACATCGATTGTACGATAGAGGCAGCACAGTCGTCGGATTGCTATGGCTTTGTTTTTGATGTAACGTAAACGTAATACGAATTAGTTCTTTTTTAGCAAATCTTGCGCAATTTATGCCATCGCTTTGCTCTTGCAAGTTACCTACGTGATAAGGCAGCCGGAATCCTTCATTTCCTAAAAGATTCCTATATTCTTAATTTCTCGGATTCGGATCGGTTAAGCATCGGAGATAGTGCGTAACCGCTCTTAGGCCGATACCTAACATCTTCTATTTCCATCTTAAATGTCAATTGTCAGTTTTCTTTATTAAATAAAACTCAGTTCTCAAAGGCTTTTTGAAATACATCCATCAATTCAATATAAGGTTATAATGCTAGCTCAAATCCCCTAGGCTACTGATATTATACAGCAATTTTAAGAAGCAGTAAGGGCTGGTAGCTGTCAAAGATAGTCTATGCCTCTCCACGCGATACTGGCAAAAATAGTCTGTTGACTCATAACAACGGCTGATTGCCATAAATAATAATAAGAAGAAGAACTTAGTTGTCTAAAGACTTTGTATTTGTTTGAAATAAATGTCTTATCCATTTTTAATAAAGGTTAGATTGTCATGCACGTAATAAATAACTTGTGACGTATGAATACTTATCTATCAATTAGGTTTTGTCAATATCATACATCTCTTTACAGTGTCTCGTCTAGTTTGAACATTGTTATAAATCGATGTCTAGAAAACAGGTAGGTGTTCTTTGCCGACTGTACTCATGCATAATTGTAGACTGTACTCACATGTACATCACTTCTACTTAATTGTAGACTCTACTCACATGAACTAATACTAACTTGATCCTAAAGAGGTTCGAAGTACGGTCGTCAGAAAAATCATTCTATTCCAGTAGGTAAATATGGTCGCGTCGATAAAATTTTGTCGTGGTATTGGGTTTTCTATCGTTCTTTTCTTATATGAAATGGATGTGACGTTGGTTTTTCTGAAAAAAAATCACAGACTTTCATCGTTTTCGGCATAGTTTTAACAGAACGCGCCTACGCGAATTTGTAGAGCGGTTATATACTACATCCGATTCAAGAGTTTTCGAGCACTGCTATTACTTAGATACTTATTTTCGTACCCTTAGTGAAACGCAGTTCATACGCAAAAGTAAGATAAGTTTAATAATTTGTTATTTATTTTATAACTTAGTATGTTTAATTTAGTTTCCAGATATTTAGTAGTAGTTCGATACTTATAAATATATATACTGTAACCAAGCAAGCTACTAAAAGAACTTAACTATAACTTTGTTATAATATTGTCTTAAGTTTATTCTATTTTTAATCTAAATCTTGGTTATTCCAATTAATAACCGATTAACTAGCTCTACATTGGTCGGGTGTGCTAGAAGAAATTTCTATAAGTACTTAAAAATAATTTGTACCTATGTACTCAATAAGCTAAGTTTGCATTATGTGAATTTAGACTTGTATCTACTTACAAAAATTGTAAAAAACCGTTTTTTTCACAAAAAATATTTTTAATAAGCAAGTAATTACATCAAAAACAGTTTTAATCACAATAATGATCTGATTCCCATTACTAAAGTTCGGTGCATCGACTCACGCGCATTTCGGGAGTAACGGGCCGGGGGTGCATCGACCGTGGTTGAACTCCATGTTTTTGGGGTTCCTTATGGAGAAGATATAAAACCCTAAACAATCAACGAATGCAGAACATAAAAAACCGACTTCACGTCAAAACTTTGGCTGAAGTACAAGGTCGTCAATGTAAACGATCTCCGAATATAAAAAAAAAACATGTAGAACTCAATAAAATTTTATGAGGTCAACTGTAAAGTATCCTCTATCATGTGAAACAAGAATCATCAAAATCGGTTTACCCAGTCAAAAGTTATGAGGTAACAAACATAAAAAATCATACATACGAATTGAGAACCTCTTCCTTTTTTGAAGACAGTTGAAAAATAGTCAGCCTCTCGTGACCACGGGGTCTGTAGATTCCAAAACCTGTAGGGACAGTAGGGTTATTCTTAGGCCAGCCTACATATAAATAAAAGGAGATAGACATATTAAAACTTCCATACGGAACCTTCGTAAAGCTCGGCGCGACTTGCACTTCACCTTGATTTTTTATCGTATTCAGTGTTTATTTTTTGGAGAAAATGTACGTACAGTAGCAAGAGATCGACCTCGTTGTTTCAGATCGTGAGATGAATTGTCCGTTTCATTTTATAGCGTTTTTTAAGTGTGCTTTTTTAATACTTAGATATACGTTTTGGCGATCATAAGTTTCATATTAAGTAGTTACTTTCTATTTCGACTAAACTAATAATGTGATTTCTGTATCTTCGATGATTGATGATGGTTTAAAACACTTTATGTATGTTTTTTCATGGTGTCCAAAATAAAGATTTCTTTTTTGTACCTTTAATCTGTGATTGAATATTTGGATAAACTACACGTAGAAAACTTTGTGGATTAATACGTACATTCCTAAATAACTTTACGCCTGTATGTATCCCTCAGTAGGCAGAACACCAGAGGTTATAAAAGCATCTGATGTCACGTTAGACAAATTTGGAGGCATGGAGAGAGAAGAGACTATTGCAGTAACTGACTTTTACAGTATGCCCGGGAAGAGAAGCAGCTGGCACATTCTAGTCATTCCTTTGCTCCCAGTCCAGCATGGAAGAACTATATTAAATAAACTGTTGAATTCTACATTGAACTTTTTTAATTGATTAGGTTAAATTTATTATAATTTTATATTAAAATTAGCTGTAAATGAAAACTTGAAGTTAATTAACTATCATCTATGTATAAGTAATTTCTGTTTTTACAACCACAGTCTAGCCGCGTAGCTTGGTTTAGAATAAATAGCCCATAGCGTGTCGTAAAAGGCAATTAATACTACGAGTGACCAATGCTCGTCTAGCGACCACCTTTCATACCTAGTGTATCCTTTTATACAGGGTGACCGGTGATGATGATGATTTTAAATACTGAAGGAGAGCCAGCTGTTTCTCTTCCCGGGCATACTGTAAAAGTCAGTTAAGGGACTGAGGTGTTATGGGAGGCTTTTTTAGGCTGCCCTGTCACTGCAATAGTCTCTCTCCACTATTATAATGCCCCCAAATTTGTCAAACGTGATATCAGATGGTTTTATTGCCTCTGGTGTTCTGCCTACCCCATACGGGATACAGGCGTGAAGTTATGTATGTATGTATGTACATTTAAAAATTTTTTCTCTTCATGTATGATCTCAAACTATTACGTCCTGGAATTTCGAAATTGACCACTTTCCTTAACCCGTGCCTTTGATTCTTTAAATCTTTGACCTCATCTTGACTTAAGTAACGTCAGGTGAGATTGGGTCGAAACGACGGTTTAGTCCCCATATCACCTGAGCTTTTAGACTTTTTTGTACCTACTTACGTTCCTGCTCCAACGTTGTGGTGAACATTTTCTACACAGGAAATATTTTAATGATTTGACGCGCATCACAACTTTGGCCATAAACAGGTAGTCTTTGACGTGACAATATATGCAACTCAAAGTTTACGCTACTAATATAACATAGGTATCGGCTTACAATAGCTCCATGGCCCCTGTGTAAGTCCAATTGTCCGAGTGATCGTTGATTGTTGGTACGACCTTTTATGGATAAGGGCGTGGATCTATCTCTACGACACGGCACCGTATGCCATTTAGCGGCGTCCTGCACGGCGCACCGCTCAACGCTTCATATTTGCTCATAAAATTATCTCCATCATGGTACATTATAGAAAAGTAAAGATTTGCACCGTACGGCACTGCGCTGCGCCGCGCCGCCGCGGTCTCCCTGTGGTGGCGCTGCCGCCGTATCCACGCCAGTGGCTGAAGTCATTTAACTTTGTCTCCAAATATCGCAGCTCCGACGGTACTGTGTTCCTGCCAGGTTTTACGAAGAGCAAGTCCTTTCCTAAACTTGTGAGCTTCTACGTCATATTCATTTTGATACGAGGAATCGTCGTGGCGCCGTGGTTACTGTGCATATCAAACGATATCGCAGGTTAAGCGCGCTCGGTGCTAATATGGGTGACCGCCGACCATTCATTTCTAACGACGACTTCCGTGCTTCGGAGGCACCGGGCCAGCTTGGTGGATTACGGCCTAAAACCTCCACGTCACCCAGAAGAGAGACTAATAGCCCTGCAGTGGGCGCATTACACGGAGTTGTGATGATGATGATGATTGACAGGAGATGTTGATGTCAAACGCAGGTATAATCAACGATAAAAATCAAAAAAAAAAAAAAGATTAGAATGCTGTAGGATTTATGGTTATCGTTACGGTGAATCTGATTTAATATAAAAAATATTATTAAAGCACATCGAGGACAATTAAAAACAAACTTCCATAGATACCTAAGTACAACACCCATAAAAATCCCAACTTTGATTATAAAACAAATGATTTAAACACACTGTATAAGTAACAATACAGTGTACAGCAATTTGCAGCTCCCATTTCAAGTACATTATAATATAGGGTAACGAAACCAGTTGGTGTGTCGTGTGTCGCAATATTTCGGGAGCTAACGGTTTTGCCCGAGAGCATTGGCCGTGGTTCAGTATAAGCCGATCCACGTTTATTGTGGGACGCGTACACTCCTGCGCACCCTAATTTGGGATTTACAAAATGTAGCGTGTTGATAAAATTTATCGTGATTTTTTCTTTCTTCTTTTTCGATGTGCAATGGCGGTTATTAGTAAGGTTAGTATTTTTTTGAGTTTTTGGGTAGTTACTTGGATAAGGATGTAAAGTTATACCTAGCTAGGTACACACGGGCTAATTTTATCCAAAATAAAATATCAATAATACCGTGAAAACGTAAATTAATTAACGTAGACGGAACATGTCCGATTACAATTACTTAATCTAAGGTGACCTTAAAAATCGAAAACATGTTTTATTTGTCCTGTTTTAAATTAAACAAGGCAATAAACCTACAATCATAAAACGATCCTCCCTATTAAAAACAAATATTTGGAACAATATGAAAAATAAAATTTCACTAGCTGTTCTTGCGGATTTACTCGAGTTTTACGCAATCCCGTGGGAATGTTGGGATGAAAAGTATCATAATGTGTTACTGAAGGCGTGTGGCCCCACAAAATTTTACGTCTAGAATATCAGTAGATCATTAGAAGGACTAGAAATAAGTATTCTACTTTATCCTGGTGATTTTTTACCATTTTCAACCCACTTCCAAAAAAGGAGGAGGTTCTAAATTCGTCTGTATGTTTTTTTTAAAACTTTTTTTCGGTGTCTTTGTTACACGATATTTAGGACAATTATGAATTGATTTTTTATATGATAGAGGATACCTCATAGTTGGTCCCATTTAAATTTCATCGAAATCGGTTGAGTACTTCATTGAAAATTTCAATTTTTTTTTAAAATATGTATGATTTCGGAGAATGTTTACGTTGATGACATTCTCAACTCAGCCAAAGTTTTACCGTGAAGTCCGTTTTTTTAATGCTCTGCTTTCGTTGAATTTCACCAATTTAAACCATAGAAAACCCTTCATAACTAAAATTTTACAAGCCACTAATAGTTATTGTGTGAAATAATAAATAAAAAATATTAAAATAAAAATAAAATCCTAAAGAACTTGTACATTATAATAAGTTAGGCTTAAAACAGATAATTAAATAATTCAGATTGTTGTATTTTTGAAAAAGGCATATAGTTTTCGATATGCAAATAATTACAATATGTTAGGTCTATAGGTTAATACAGGGTGAGTCTAATATGACTAGTCAATCAATAGTCAATTCATAGAATATTGTACCTCCTTTAATAGGTTCTTCAATCATGGAGTATTAAATATTGACTAAAGATATTTAGATCCACCCGTGGATAGTTTTGGTAAAATTTAAAACAGCGTCCCTAACATGTTTGCGTTGATAAAATTGTACATCGGTTTACCGTCTTGTAGTAAAGTAAAGTGCTTACATAGCTGCAAGAGTCTATGTCGAATGCCACTGTCGACGTCATTCGACATGAGATTTTGAAGGGCAGGATAGGCAGTAGAGGAACGTCTTATCATCTAAATATGACCCAGGGCATGGGCGATGGTGATAAGATGCTTATAATAAGTTTTCTAAATCCAAAACTGAGCATTAATCATCATAAATGTTCCACCGTAGGACGTTACGTCTTTTTGCATTTTATAAATCATCATCATCATCACGACTCTTTGTAATGAGCCCACTGCAGAGCTATGAGTCTCTCCCCTGGGTGACGAGGACGTTTAAGCCATAACCAAGATGAACTTGTGCTGGATGGATGAAAATTTTCAGGGCGCGCCGCCGAAATGTTTTCTGTTATACCCCAACGACTCAAGTATACTTGAACAAACGTACACGAGACCGACTATTTTACGTGCCCTCTGAAGCTCTTTTATTCAAAAAGATAAAAATAAAGTTTTAGTTTTATTCATTCACACACGTTTGACTGTACGTTTCTTGACTATCAATTAGTGCATGGAAAGTTTATAGACTCCTGTTTAAAATTCAGCTTGGTAACGCAGAAGCTTTGAGGGAACATTAAATAACTAACTTACCTATTTTACCTTAATACTACATGAACGAGCACCCTTAATTTGTTAGCAGGAGCACGTCCGATAAAAATAAATACTTATTTAAAACCTGTTGCGGAGCCCGGCTCCGTTCGGCTAATTTATTGATTTGCAATTACAACTACTAACCTCATTATTTGTGAACATATAAATGTATTCGATAATTCCACTGTTATTATAGTAAGATGCGATTTTTTATAGATTTTATTTGGTTTATTATTTGTCATACCTACATTGTTTTCTTTCACTAATATACTCACTAATCTGTGTCAAGGTGCGAAATCAAAATCTTTTTTGAAATAAAGCTATCCCATCAGAAACATAATTGTTTTCGGGATAAAAATTAGCTATGTGGTATCTAGTCTGTACACTTTCACTATGCCTAATTTCATCCAGATTTGTTGAGTCGTTCTGCCGTGATTGAGAAACAAGCATCCGTCCATCCAAACTTATGCATTTATAATTCATTTATAAGTATTCAATATTATCATTATGTAATTTAAATTATACAGGGTTGATTTTTAGTCACCAGCTAAATTAAAATGTTAGTTTCTTTGATACGATATAAATATACCTGCATATTTATTTTAGCCTCGCTCAGTACAAAAAAGTAGAAATATGGAACCACAAACTTTTTCTGTTTATGAACATAGCTACTACGACGCGGCATTTCATTGATAATACTACGACGTAGTACTACAAGATGTTTAGTAGTAGCGCATAGTCATCTTTATTTAAATGGTAATTTAGAGTGACCATGCCTTGGTTAATATGTTAGCGGATATATTGATTTCCTTGTAAAAAAAAGTACTTTTTTTTGCAAAAATCGTTTCTATAAATGATACTCACTGTGTAAAAAAATTGGCCTGTGACTACAAATCAATCCTGTATGTATTATTTTTAATTTAAGTTGCTAAGGTTTATCAATTATCATAAATTCAATTTCAAAACACAAAAGGTAACATTACGAACGCTGTAGGTACAGTGGTGATGAGGTAGCGCTGTTTGCTTCATAATATTTTGGTCGTAGGTTCTATGCTGGAACAATAATATCAATTGTAGCTTGATCACCTTACACAAAAGTAGCCTTAACCTTTTCCGATATTAAGCCAGGGAAAATTTAAAAAGGCCATAAATACAATAACGAGGTAAAAAAAGGAAACTTCAACCTAAGTAGTTTTTGCGTAGGTACCTACCTAAATTACTTTTTAGGTGATTGTTCGCAAATTATCTTAACTTTCCATACTTTTAGTTATTTCGCAAGCTCCATTTAAGCGAAAACGAAATTTGAATGCCAGTGAAAGTTGTGGATTCGATGTCAAATGAAGGTCATGGTAAAGTGAAATTTCACATCAGATTGGTAGCACTTCAAATAAAATAAGAATTTATCTATCCAGTCCAATAAGTGTTCCAATAAGATAAAACTGTTTTTTTTTATAACATTGTTAAGTTAGAACATATACCTAATAACTATGTTTTAATGTGCGGAAGCAGTCTTTTTTTACTTGATGGACCTACGTACGACTAAGTGAAGGTATCTCGCATTATTTGTCTTTAGCGACACGATTATTCTTGAATAGTTATAACCTATAAAAATAAAAATAAAAAAATATCGAAAAGGATGCTTTAAATTTCATGGTTAATTCTAGCAAACTTGTGGCAGAAACGATGTGCGTTTTTAAACCATTTGTAAACTATTTTTATTCACACGGTAAAAGTGTAGTTTAAGCAACTTTTTAAGATGGGCAACAACTTAAATGGCACCCTATTTACTTAACATCGATATATACCAGGTAGCTCTAAACTTATCTCGTTTGAAAGTAGGTAAACTGACGTGGGAATAAAGTTTAAATTGTATAAGTTTTCTTGGATCGTATGTAAATTACATTTTACCTCTTCACAGACCCCACGATCATGATTAGGTCTTTATAAAAAATTAAAACCTTTATTCCACTTTAAGGCACAGCTGTATGACTATACGATACTATCTTATTACGATTATTTTTAATTACCCGCCGTAAATCCCGTTAAAAAACTCTTTTATTTAATATCAAAGTGATATTTTATCAGTTAGTTGCGTAAAGTATCGCGTGCTGCATCGGATGGCGCGTTTGAGCATCCAGGTCAAGAGTTTACGAGGTTTGCCCGCGGCAAGATGGCTGACATTACTGCTGCCATTATGCCCCGTTTCCACCGTGACGGGCTGTTAAAGACATAAGTGTTGTTCGTTGCCAAATAATGTACAGAATTTGAATGACTGGGGGCGTTGGAAGGGTCAGAGAAGAACGGATGTAAAGTCAAATATTTTTCTGTATTTACTATGCTTGTGTTTTACCCCGTTTTGTCATTTATTTTGCTTTGAACACAAAAGTGAAAAATTATGCTAAAAAATAAAAATGTTTTGTTCGATACCCCACGAGACAGATTATAAAACTGCATTTTTTATCTGATGCAGGGTTTTACTATTTTGCTCTCTGGTCTAGAAATAGTTGGGCTATAAATAGTTGGTGTCACTCACACATTAATTTACTTTTGATTATTTCCCAAAGGAACAAACTGTGTTTTAAGTAATATAAGTTGTTCATAAGATAAATGATTTATAAATGAGTTATTAATGAGTTAACGAGTAAGAGGTAAAAGTAGCAACGTCGAAACATTCAGAACTAAGCATGTTGTCAGCTCATATTTATTTAGGGTGGCCAGAGTCTGTCCACGTCTTAAGGTTAAGGTCCGCCTATAAAGCCTTAGTTAAGTTCTGCTAACGTAAATAATTAAGGCCAATAAATAAGGCCCGTCGTCGTGGAAACTATGCTTTATCTTCGCGCGCTGATGCATTGTTCGGTTTTACTGTTGGATTACGACCTCCATATTTCAAGACTAGGCTATGAATACGGGTGTAATGAAATTGTTTGCATTGGGTTTGTTGCGTGTGTGTTAATAACGTGTTAAATAACGTTACAAGATACTTACTTATTGACTATTTCCTGTAAATAATACCTAGGTTTCGAGGTACGATTTACCTACTTTCGTGTTCTTGTTAAAAGTAATTAATAATAGACCATTCACATTAGCAAAATCATGGGAAATAATTCGTGTAGTTTTGAAAATTGGCACACGTATACATGCACCTGCACTCCATATTAACGTATTGAAAGTCCCCAAGGGTGGGGGGTGTGCTTACGGTGTAGGGGGGCATGAAGGTCCCTATTTTCAGGTTTTTGTTCATCATATCTCGAACATCTGTTCAAATAGCGTATAAGTTGCTTTTGACCAAATTTTATTCATAAAATTTCCTATTGATTTGGTCATATTAGTTTTAACTCTCCGACCAATACTTCACGAGTTACAATGTGTTGAAATTTGCGATGTGCGTGATTTCCGTAAGTCCTCGGCTACAACTAGCATCCTCACGATGCAGCCCTAATTCGTGTAGGTAGTCTTGAAAATGGGCATAGTTATACCTTATGAAGTCCAAATGCCCCATCTTGAAGATTTGACAAATTAGCCTATTTTCGGCTTAATTTGACTGGGCTATAAGAAAAGCATATCAAAGATTAGGTTAAGTAATAGTTTATCACTTTAAGTATATTGCATATTACGTATTTTTAATATTCACTTTCACTTTCATTATTTTTATCTTCTTTATCTAAGGTTTTCCTATTTATTTATTTTCTATCGTACACATCGATAAGGAATATTTTTAAAACAATTTTACAGAAGAAGAGCACAATAGGCGGCCTTATCGTCGAAAGATGATCTCTTCCAGGCAACTCAACCGATTTACATTTAATTGAAACCAATGGATATGCGCCTTAATTGTAAAAGGCCAAATTTTTCTTCATTAATACCAATCCATCTTGTACAATTCACAACACAAATATCCTCATAACTTTTCACGATTCAACGTTGTTGGTTTTTTTAAATTTGC
The DNA here is from genome assembly GCA_944452665.1 of Stenoptilia bipunctidactyla. Classification (NCBI taxonomy): domain Eukaryota; kingdom Metazoa; phylum Arthropoda; class Insecta; order Lepidoptera; family Pterophoridae; genus Stenoptilia; species Stenoptilia bipunctidactyla. Next base: position 17,071,073 of record OX101741.1, read on the forward strand.
CATTTGGATAACCCTGCAGCCTTGTCGGATGTGTTTTTTCTTCAAGTTTTTTCCAAGACTTGCCCCGATTCAAATAAAAAAAATATTGACATTCTACTTTTCTTCCACAGATAAAGAATGGCAACATCCGTACTCCAACCAGAAAACTGCCACCGCGAGCATGAACCTAAAGCGGACCTTTCGGAATCGCTGCGAATGACCGATGACGAGAGAATGCAAATTCTAGAAGCAAAAGAGCGGGAAACCGGCGAGCTCCCGCCGGAACTAAAGGAGCGGGCGCGGTTGGAACTACGCGAAGAACCATCGCTACAAGATGAAGCGTTATCACAGATGCGACACTTTATAGAAAAACACCCTGCTATTAGAAAATGTAGAACTGGTTAGTATATTTTTTTATGTTAAAATAAATGAATTAATACGGATTCATACGTATACGACTACTTAATTCTTTCACATTTTTTTTCGTAGATAGATAAAGCAAAAAAAACATTAACCATGCTTACAAATATTTACAGTATGCGTGAATCGAACCCGGACCACTAAGTATTGAAAAGCTTAATTCATTCAGTCAGCATAATTTTGCGGCCTAACACAATAGAGTTGAGTGGTTCAAATTTTGATAAGATGGATATTTTTGCCATGACCACAGTTATTTAAAAAATCCCCTCAATTCATGAATCTTTGTATTTATGTTTACATATTTAAGTTTATGCAAGGTAGGATCACCTTTGAACCGGCCCCTAGATGAGCGAGTTGTAAAAGGCGTCTAATCCGAATGACTTCCGTTTGTTGGTAGGATCTCGTCAGGGCCCGACTGATAAGCGACCATCCTCCATATAAAATCTGCCGTTAAATACCACCGCTCTCTGGCAGTGATGTGTTCCTGCAATATTTTATGAAATGACAGTTCTTTCTTAAGCCTGTGTACTTTCATCTTTGACCTCATCTTCCCTTACCACCGGGTAAGATTGAGGTCAAACACGGCCTTAGACTATATTAAATAAAAAATAAGTTTTGATAAATATGTTAATATGCATATACCTACACGTACATCTAGAAATAGCACCTTGAAAATACCTACAATTCCGACAACAATGCAATTGTATCGGAATTGATAGTTGCACTCGTAACGAGAGTAGAATTTTAAAAGGATGTAATATGAAGATTGAATTTATTAAATGTAGATAACAATGGTACAAACCTAGAGCTCATTCAAGTTGGTTATTAATAAGTGCATTTTAAAAATCTTCTTTGAAGAAGGCCGTGATTTTTAAGGTAGCAAAGGCGCGCGGTTTTTATAAAAGTAAAAAAAATAACTATTTACTGATGGTTACCAAGATTAGCGCGTTCAAAGAAACATACAAAACCATATATTAAGTAGTACAGTTAGTGACTACTTATAATTACATATAATTACTGTATTTATATTAGTTCTTCTTATCCAATCATAGTTTAGAATCGTTTACTAAACTAACCCAGCCGGGAATTGAACCCAACTATACTTCCGTAGGCGTACTTACATACTAAGACAAATACCACGTCATATAAACCTTGCTTATACCAATTAGGTACTTATTCTGTGCTTATACCTACATACTTAATATGGCTTACCAAATAAAACAAATGGCGAATTCTCGACCAAATCCCAAATTTTAGTAGGTAAACAAATATTATCATAGTCACAACAAACGTATCTCGTAGTTACTTATACAGCCTGTTATTAGGTAATTATGATTACATAATTGTTTGCCCTCAGCCAAAATGAGGCTTCTTGTTAATATTAATAGAAACGCAAAGTGATTAAGGCCAGATTATACAACGTCATTATCTATGTGATTTTGGATGTTCGTAGGAATGATTGAAAGTCTGCTCGTAGGTAACTGGGGTAGCGTCTGATAGTTGAACTATAAAATGAAATACGTTTATTAAATCGTTGGCCCAATTAACATTTTTAAACAAATTAACATTACAAAAACGCATACAGCGGGGCTAGCATGCTACCGTCGACAACGATAAATCGGGCCTTTTATCGATATTTTCTTAGAATATGGTATTTAGTGTATGTAATTTATTAAGATATTTTTTTCATAATTGGTTTTTATTAGCTTTCATAATAGGATAAAATAACAAAATAATATTTATTTTGTGGATTCGACTATTTATCGATGGTTGCATGCTAGCCCTGCAGAACACGCATAGGTACTCACAAATAAACACGCGTGATTCCACACACACTCAAACACACACACACACACACACATGTACACACAATAAGTATACTAGATAATATGCATTGACAGTACTATTAAATAAATAAATTAGATTTAGCAATATCATTGTTAAATTAGGTATCTAATTAAGTATATAAATGAAAAATGTGATATATAAAAATTACCCGACCAGGATACGAACCTGGGACCTCTCGTTTGCCGGACGAGTGCTCTTCCACTAAGCTACCGGGGCCTGGCAGTACACCTCGAAATTACTTACCACATTTTTGTTTTTACGCTATATTGCTAACGTAGCTCCATCTTACTGTATAGCTTTGCAGCTTTTATTTATCACATTTTTCATTTATATAAGAATAATTGAGCATTTTAAATGCAAAAACTTAAAAACATTATCTAATTAAGTACTTAGAAATATTATTTCGATTGTAAATTATTTTAGAATAAATTTTATAACACTGATTAATGTTTTATTTTAAATTTTATTTTATGTTGCGGAAGAGCGGTGTCTCCCAACACAAACTTCCAATGTTTAAAGGGGTCATCCGCCACTTATATAATAATAATAATAAACTTTATTGACACAATTTTCTTACATAATCAGTAGGTAGAACATTTGTTTTTTGTAATATATTTTTGATCTCTGGCGTTTAAATTAGGCTGAGCCTGTACCATAAACGCCAATATATAATGTATATTGTATTATAATGTATAATGTATATTTTTGCTTGGTGGTAGGATCCCTTCTGGGTCCGCCTGGCTAGCGACCACCCTTTATATAAAGTCTGCCGCCAAATGTTACCGCTCCGGCGGTAATGTGTTCCGGCAATATTTTATAAAGAGCCAGTTCCTTCCTAAACCCGTGTGCTTTCATCTTCGACCTCATCGTCACTTACCATCGGGTGAGATTGAGGTCAAACGCGGGTTTAGTCACTTATAAAAAAAAAAAAATCTTGTAAAATGTAAATAAAACATTTTTCAAGAGTTTGAAGTGAACTAGGCAGAAATATAACTCTGCTGTGAAATGAAAGAACGAACACAAAACCGCTATTCGTGCGTACGTGCTTTTATCTTGTCACATTAAAGCTGCTTACATGGTGATATATTATATTTATATTTTTATATTAGATGAAACCTGTGGAGACATTAATCCCATTTTAATAACGTTAATAAACAATGGACATGAAACCATGCATGTACTTAGGTTTCATCATAATTGCAGAAAGATATTTACATGTAAGTACTCGTAAGTACCTACTATATGTCTTGTATTTTTTGTGGTTTTGTGATTTATTCGAATGTAGTATTTTCAAAAAAGATTTAACCATAAGTACCTTTCAAAATACTTCTTGGCCCATTTATAACTGATTTGCTTGCCGTCTCACTTAGATCAATATCTTATTCGATCTCATAATTTTCAAATAAAATCTCTTAGTTTTTATTGCGATTTAAATCATCTCAACTTTCCGAAGTTTCTAATTTGATTTTCCATTTTTTTGTTTATTTATAATTATTTAACTAAGTATACATATAGGTATGAGTTAAGTAGCATACCATCAAACCATACGTAGAACTAAGATGTTACAGCTTATCTCCAACTAGACAGTATGCTTAAAATACAAAACAGTGTGTACTTATCGATAATTTCTTATAAACTAGATAGGTACTTACTTAAATATTTAGCTAAAAACGCTTAACATGCATTACTTCCTTTTTACAGACGCACCATTCCTTCTTCGCTTCCTCCGCACAAAGAAGTACTCAATTCCGCAAGCCTGCTCCATGTTGGAGAGATATCTGACCATCCGCCAGATGCACCCGAACTGGTTCCAGAAGTTAGACCCCCTGGACCCGAAGATCGCAGCTGTTATTGACGCGGGATACTTGGTACCCTTGCCGAAGAGGGACGCGGAGGGGCGAAGAGTTGTGCTGAGTTGCATAGGTAGGTTTATTTTTGTGTACTTTGGAATCTATTATATCAGGGATAAAACTCTTTTTTAAACCTCACAGGGACACTGAAAGGTTGATGTATGAAACATAGCGATAAATCCGTTTAAAAAGTATTTTATTTACTTTTTAAACGGATTATTGACGACCGGTTGGTGTAGCGGTAACATACATTGCTTTCTATGCCAGAGGTCCTGGGTTTGAATCCCGGCGGCGGCGGATATTTGTGTGATGAACACAGATATTAGTCGTGAAGTCATGGATGTTTATATGTTTATTTAAGTTAATTCTAATAAAAAATATGTATTTATTCATAATTATGAACAATATGAGCTATGCAGATGACATGGTCTTGCTGAGCCCATCAGTTGGCGGTCTGCGTAAATTGGTTGCGATATGTGAGCGATACGCCGAGGCTCATGGCCTCAAGTATAACGAAAATAAAAGTGAACTATTAGTATTTAAATCACAAAATAAGACTTATGAAAATATTCCACCTGTCTTTCTAAATGGCACGCCACTAGTTAGAGTAAGTGAATTTAAATACTTGGGGCACTGGGTCACGGAGTCTATGCTCGATGACTTAGACATTCAAAGGGAACGTAGAGCTCTGTCAGTCAGATGCAATATGTTGGCCCGTAGATTTTCACGTTGCGCAAGTGAAGTTAAATTATCCTTGTTCAGAGCTTACAGTCAAACCTTCTATACGTGCAGTCTATGGGCAAATTATACGAAGCGGGCGCTAAATGATTTGAGGGTTCAATATAATAACGGGTTTAGGGGCCTGTTGGGGCTGCCGCGCTACTGCAACGCATCAGGAATGTTCGCAGCGGCGCGGGTGGACGACTTCCACGCGATAATGCGTAAGAGGGCGACTTCCATGATGACGCGCGTGCGAGGCAGCACCAACAGACTGCTACTCGTTTTCAAAGATCGTTTTGAAGGCCCTATAATGGAGCACTGGCTTGATTTACATGGAGCGTGCTGGTCTAGTGCTAAATGACAGTACTTAATTATATAAATTTATTTTCCATATTATTTTATTGCATTTATTAAGTATTTTACCTGACACACTAAAATCTACCAAATTATTTTCAAAATTGACATGACACTGTAATTTAAATTTGATTTCTATGTTTAAAAGTGACATTTAATATTGATAATGTTCTGACATTGTAAATTATGACATTTAAAAATTTTATAACTTCGATATTAAGACTTTGTTACTTACACTTTTATATTTTTTCCAAATTTGACATGCGGCTACTGAAATAATCTAATTAATTCTACTGACATTTAAATGTGATGATATATTCTTTTTATATAATTTATTACTGTATGCTTTACTAACTCTAGTTATTTAAGTTAAAATTGTTACTAACATATTATGGATTACTGTTATCTGAAATAAATGATTATTATTATTATTATTATTATTCAATATACAATGTGTTAGGGTTCCGACTTTTGATACTTTACCTACGTGATATACATCAAATTTCATCGACAAAAGTCACCTTAGGGGGGGGCGCACCCCTCACCCCTCGTGATGGGGGTGATTTAAAAATTTCGTTTCTCTGGTTTGCTTTAAGTTCGTAAAACCATTTTTTTTCATATTTATTGTGTGTATCTTGTTGAATTACATCTCATTTTAAAGCTTATTAAATTTACCAACTTTTGATACCACATTCACTAAAAAGTCATAAGAAGAAAAGAATTAATTTTAATGACTTAGAAAAAAAATCTTACTTTTTTGTAGTATTTTTTTAGTTTTTTGTCATTAAAAAAAAACGAAGCCCTTAACAATGCATTTTTTTCTTCTTAACTAGTACTATTTGAGTTTATCTTTCTAACGATACAGAATACGACAGTTTAACTTCAAAGAAACAGTCCTAACTGCTAAGCTAAAATGACATCAAAATAAAAGACACGAAATTTACAATCTCTTTTTTATTTAGTTTTGCCGATTTTAAGTCAATTTAACAATTGTTCAAAGTGACCACCATTGTTTAATAAACAAGAAGTAGCCCTTAATGCTACTTGTTGTGTAGCTCTTTTAATCATAGCTCTGTCGGCTTTTAATTCATCAGCTGCGGTCATAATTTTTTGCAGCAGCTCTTCTCTTGTTGTAGGCACCTCTAGGTAAACCCGCTGTTTCATGGTCCCCCACAGGAAGAAATCTAGAGGTGTCAAATCAGGGCTACGAGCCGGCCAGGCAATTGTTCCTCCTCTTCCAATCCAGGGGGTGTAGTGTTCATCCACATATGCTCGTACATTCCGGGCAAAATGGGCAGGAGCTCCATCCATTTGCAAATAAAAAGACCGGCGTTCACGTCTGTACTCCAATGGTAGCTCATGTAGGAAATCCCCTCTTAGAAATTCCAAGAATCTCTCACCATTAAGATTGTCTGGTAAGACGATGGGACCTAGCAGCCTAGACCTAGTGTTGGAACGAGGCGGGCCTCACAGCATGGGGATTTTCATTAAGCCACAAATGATGGTTTCGGTGGTTGGTTATCCCAGCTCTTGTGAATTTGGCTTCATCAGTCCATAATATTCGCCGTACGAAGTTTGCATCATGTCTCACTTTCCTATTAAGCCACGCACAGAACACAAAGCGAGCAGCATAATCTGGTTCAATTAAATTCTGAACTCGACGAAAATGAAACGGCCGTAATCCTTCCCGACGTAGAACTTGCCACACCGACCAATGCGAAATCCCAAGTCTTCTGGCAATATTTCTAGTGCTAAGTCGCGGGTCACTGGCAATCATTTCAATGATTTCTTCTTCCATGTCTGGTCTCCCCACAACAGCACGTTCATTAGGCGGCTGTCGGATTCCATGAGTGCGCAATCTTGCAAAAACGCTTGCAAAAGTTGGAGCAGAAGGTATGCGCCTTGTAGGGAATCTAATTCGATATTCCCGAACAGCAGCCGCAGCGTTTCCATTGGCGTATCCATAAATAAATACAATGTCGGCCACTTCACTTGGTGAATAATTAACTGCCATAGTATCGAGTAAGTAGTACTTAGCTAAATTCGAAAGTAAAACTTTGTAGCAATCGCAACGAGAAACGAAGGACAACTGATTAGCAAGTAGAAATCCTAACCAGTACCTTAGTATTGTTATCTCATTCACTATTAGACTGAAAGAGATTCATGTTTCGACTCGTACGATGCGCGGGGCGACGTGATTGGTGCGCTCTAGCCTTTCGGCACGGGCCTCGCCCTGATCATTCCTCGCCAACGCAGCGAGCGCAGAGGCAGTCAGGCGAAAACCTGAAGCAACCTGCTAGGATTGGCCGCGACTGCTGTACGTCCGAAGAGTACCTGCACGGACCTCTCTCTCTAGTGGCATCTCTGCGCGACTTCACCGAGAAGTCTGCGCGCCCGTTCGTAAACGGAGTGACTGCCAACCGCCGCTAGTCGTCCTGGTTGGGGGGCCCGTCCGTCCCTCGGTACCTGCCCGGTCTGCCACCAGCGGCAAGCCCCGGGTAAGGGCCCTGGAAAGACGGCGCAACCCGACTAAGGGTCGCAGGGACGCAGTCGCTCCCCGCGAGTTCCCGCGCACCGGCATACCGGTATGCCGAGCCACCCGCCGCCGCGGAAGTCCACCGCTCCTGCGCCGCTTCCTACCTTGCGCCGCCAATCGGCGGCTGCGAGGGAGGGCAGGCCGCAGTCGAGCAGAAGACCCGCCGCCGAGTCCACCGCTCCTAGCAAGCCCGCCCCGCCACCGGCCGTCAAGCCGGCCCGCAAGCCGGGGAGGCCGCTGTCGCCGCCCGCGTTGGAGGCTAAGTCGGCTGCTGCGAACGTCGCTGATGCTGTTGGCGGAGCATCGCCGTTCAGCGCGCCGACACTGCCACCGACGAGGACGCCGGCGGCTTCCCCGCACCGGACCGGCTCGCCGGCCGCGGGCGAGAGCGAGATAGTCGCTCACCGCACTCCCCCCTCACCCGAGCGGGGGATACTGATACAACATCTGGAGCAGCTGACCCCGGAGGAAGCGCAGGAGATAATGGCCGAGGTGTACGCGTACCACGGCCTATCTGCTCCACCTCCGGTCTACAGAATCCAGACCGCGCACGCGGAATTGAGTTTGTCGCCCTCCACACCAGGAGCCGGCGACGAATTCTTCCCTGCGCCGCCGCCGACGCCGGCTACCCTGCCGAAGCCGCCCAGAGCGCGCCCGCAACCCGCGGGCACCCCGCCGGGCCAGGTTTTGGCGGGTACGCCGGACCAGCCTCCCCGCCTAGACAGGCGCCCCCGCGAGCCGCGACGGCGAAAGGTGCCCCCCGAGGCAACCCCCGCCGCGCCCCGCGCCCCCGCAGCCGCGCTCCCGACCACGGGGCGCCCCACACCGAGTGAGACAAAGCCGCCGTCGAGCATGCCGGCCTTGTTCACCTCACCGGACAAGGACGGCGCTCCGGCGCCCTCTGGACGAGACTTCGCCACGGTGGCGGCCTCACCGCCGACACCGTCGCCGCCCGCAAAGCGGCCCGCGACCGCGCAGCCTCAGAGCGCGACGCCGGTGATGCGGCCTGCTGCTCGAGCGCCGGCTAACAAGCCGGCCGCCCGCGCCGCCGCCGCCGCACCGGCGCCGCCCACGCAGCCGAAACTGCGGTACCCGCCGCTCATCGTCGAGCACCTCCCCAACTGGCAGATTCATTTCCGCCGGTTGATGGATGAGCTCGGCAGGCCGGCGAACGCGAGACCGCACGGGAAGGGCCTGCGTTTCGTGCCAGCTGACGACGTGGAGTACCGCGTCGTGCAGCGATATCTCGCCCGGCTGGAGAAGGATGAGGGAATCTCTTGGTTCTCCTATTCTCTTCCAGCCGAGCGACATGTCAAGGTCGCGATACGCGGCCTACCCGCTGACACACCACCGGACGACATCAGAGAAGACCTTCAACGCCGCGGTTTTGAGGCGGAGTATGTGCGGCCCATTCGCGCCCGCCATGGGCGCCCTGGCTGCATTTACTACGCCCAGATCGCCCGGACCGCCGACTTCCCGAAAATCTACGAAGTCTCGGAGCTCCTCTGCATGCCGGGCATCAAAATTGAAGCCTGGCGCGGCAGGAGGGGCCCCGCTCAATGCCATAGATGTCAAAAGTTCCGGCATTCCTCCCACAACTGCCACAGGCCTTTGGCTTGTGTGCGGTGTGGGGAGGGACACCACGCCGGGGCCTGTCCGCGACCGCGCGAAGAGCCCGCCACGTGCGCTAACTGCGGGGAGTCACACCCCGCAAGTAGCGCAGCTTGCCGGGTCTTCCAGCGCGAGTTGCGAAACCGGAAGGCCGGCACAGTTGCCCAGACCCGACATGTCCCCGCCGCCCTGGGGCAGGCTAGCCTCATGGCTCCCGCCAACCCAGGGGCGGCGGCCCCACCGAAGACGACCAGGAGGAGACGGCGCCGCAAACCAAACTCCGCCCCGTGCGTCGAGACGGTTGCGGCCCCCACCGGACGAGACAGCCCAGCCGGCGCCGCCATCAAGGCCGCGCTGGCTATACTCAAGACGGCCCTAAACGCGCTGAGCGTGTCGAAAGACCCGGCGCCCGCCCTTGCTCTGGGCATTTCCCAGCTGGAGGCAGTAGCTGGCCAGCTGATCCCCTAGCTCCCTACGCTGATCGCCCGACGGCCGTCTGTCTTGCGATAGACCGCTGACGGGCTTGATTGCGAGGGGAGCTAGGCCACCATCGATGCCGCGCCTAAGGCACCCCTATGACCGGCCCAACTCTTTGGGCTGCGCTGCTGCCTCCCGAAAGGGGCCAATGCCCCGAGCGGATTTCCCCGTTCCCCCCTCGGGGGGGGCGAGCGAAGACAAACGACGCAACCTGCTACCGCATTGCGCGCGCGCTCTAACTCGCGAGTCTTGATAGTACTTAAATTTTGTAACTAGGACGTATTACCTTAGTAAAATAAACTTTTGATATTTTAATTTCGTGTTTCCTTTTAACTAATTACTGAACCGGGCCTAAATTTTGGCATCGTTAGAAAGATAAACTCAAATAGTACTAGTTAAGAAGAAAAAAATGCATTGTTAAGGGCATCGTTTTTTTTTTAATGACAAAAAACTAAAAAAATACTACAAAAAAGTAAGATTTTTTTTCTAAGTCATTAAAATTAATTCTTTTCTTCTTATGACTTTTTAGTGAATGTGGTATCAAAAGTTGGTAAATTTAATAAGCTTTAAAATGAGATGTAATTCAACAAGATACACACAATAAATATGAAAAAAAAATGGTTTTACGAACTTAAAGCAAACCAGAGAAACGAAATTTTTAAATCACCCCCATCACGAGGGGTGAGGGGTGCGCCCCCCCCCTAAGGTGACTTTTGTCGATGAAATTTGATGTATATCACGTAGGTAAAGTATCAAAAGTCGGAACCCTAACACATTGTATATGTGCATACATTTCTTAAGTATATAGTTATCTAGTATCCATAACACGAGTTCTTTAAGAAACTTAATTTGGACTAGATAATGTTGTGTGAGTGTCAGAAATATTTATTTATTATTTAAGATTATGAATACCTACTTAAACCACATTTAATGTCAATCTCACCTGATGGTAAGTGAAGTCATCTTCTACGAAAAGGCAATAACAAATCCGCAAAACCCTAGTTTAGAAGACAGTTCCTCTTCATGATCGGTCTGGTCAACGCCCGCTGCCAAATGTCATCACTCATCATCAGTACTCTTAGCGATTTACCAGATGATGCAAAGTTATTCTTGTCTTGTTATGTAATCTTTTCATCGGTTTTTCGACAGGTGCTTGGAGTAAATATATGACGCTAGGTCAAATGTCGAAACAAAATCGTTTGATCTACAAATTATGTTAGTGTGGTCTACAAATAAGTAGCTTACGGCATCTCGACGAAAACACAAGTTGCTAATAGGATTGTTTCGTCATGTGTCGCTTCAAGCTATATGGCCGACAAAGTTTTGTAAATTTGACCTTTTTGTTATCGGCCGCCGTAGTAGAGTGGACTTAAATTCTACTACAGAAATCGTGAGGTCACGGGATCGATTCCCGCACGGAACAAGAAGAAAAATGTTCCGGGTCTGGGTGTTTATCAATGTATCTAGGTACACCCCTAGTTCGCTATATCCCATATCACGAGCTTAGTTTAGGCACGAGCTTGGTGTGATTGTCTGGGCATTTTATTTAACCAAGAGAATATAAATACTTACATATGCATACAGATAAACACCCAGACCCGGAACATTTGTTTTTTTTCTTGTTCCGTGCGGGAATTGAACCCGTCACGGCACGTATGACATAGTAGCGTCTAGACCACTGCACCACAGAGTCCACAGACACCGTCAAAAGTATTATTAAGTGTTATTGTCAGGTAGGTCCTAATTATTTTAAAGGCTTTTTTTTTCGAATTGCAGGTCGTTTCGATCCCCACGTATTCGATAGCAACGTTATGGCACGAGTGCATTCAATGATCGTAGAACTCATGTTGGACGAACCTCGCTCGCAACTACTCGGCTACACTCACGTCAACGATGAAGCTGGAATGCAAATGCCCCATATTAGTCTGTGGTCATTCACTGACGTGCGTCTCATGCTGAACTGCATTCAGGTAAAAGTTTAATTTTAAATATGAATTAATTCCAAAATCCAATAGGTATATGAAAAACGCTTTTTTGACAGATCGTGTATTTTCCACGAATTTCCACGAAACGTTAGAATTATAACAATTCATAACATTTGCAAGAAATTATCTCAATCACAATTTACGTTTACGTTCTGCAAAAGTTACTTCATAAGGTATGATTTAATAGATACCCGACGAAGTAACTTTTGCAGAACGTAAACGTAAAGTGTGATTGAGATAATTTCTTGCAAATGTTATGAATTGTTATAACTCCAACGGGATATCATTTTATTGGAATATAGCTACGTAAAATAAATAAATGCCATTTTTAGAAGCCTCCAATACGATTCTAATGTAACGGTGACGGCACTACAAGGTTATGTTGTAGAAATTACTGTAAGTGTCATAGGGATCAAGGATCGCCGCGCCGGCTTATAGGTATATGTAAAGCGCCCTACTCAAAGCACTACCTGCAGTACGTACACAATACGATTCGCAGTGCCACTGCAAGCAGGGCCCCGCAGGCAGTTTTTTGAGTAGGCCGCTTAAGAATTTGTAGAGTGCTGAAATGACTTCTGACAAACCCTAACGACTACTGTACACAACTATACAGCACCCGGGACCGACTGCTTAACGTGCCCTCCAAAGCACTGAAGTCTTTGTTATAAATCGATGATCGGCGGTCACCCATCCTTAGTACCGACCGCGCCGAACGTTGCTTAACTTGGTATATCGAATGATACCCATAGAAACCACGACTACTTAAAAAACTTGAATATGAAGTAATGTTTAAATTAAATACCGACCAGTTAACTTTTTATTCTTTCCTTATTATCATTTTATCGATTTTGCAAATATTAAAATTTTAATAAATGTTCTCTATCTATCACTTAGTTAGTCTATGCTAATAATATTGATCAAAAGTGTTGCCTATTCAAAATATTGTAAAGTAGTTATTTTTTGTTTATTTATAATAGGTACCTTTTTAAATAAATGAGAAAAATAATAATTTCTTGTTCGCGGTCCTATATTTTGAACCTAATATATTTTTTTGTTCGCAGAACTCAACACCCATGCGTCACAAATGCACTCATTTTGTAAATATTCCTCACTATGGAGTTAAATTCTTCGAGTTTGCTGTGTCTTTGCTTAGTGATAAACTAAAGGATCGTGTAATGGTAATAATCGAACCACTACCTAGTTATCATATTTTTTATAACATACTTACTTACTATCTACTTATTATCTGCACTACAGTTTAGATTACAGATACATATCGCCCCTCAGTAAAAGTCGTAAAAGGCGACTAATCTGGGAGAACCCCCCCCCCCTCCTTGGTAGTGGGATCATTTTGGGGTTCCCTTATATCCACCTTTCACATAAAGTCTGCCGCCAAATATGACTGCCCTGCTGAGGTGGGGATGTGTTCCGACAATTAATTTTAAGAAGATTTTTCGAAATCCGTTTGCTTCACCATCATCACCACAACTCTTTGTTACTCACCCACTGCAGGGTATGAGTCTCTCCCCTGGGTGACGAGGAGGTATAGGCCATAATCCACCAAGCTGGCCCAGTGCTGAATGGTGGATGTCAGAATTTTGAGGGCGCCGTAATGGCTTCTAACAAACCCTAACGACTACGACTACTGTATATACAAGTATACAGCACCCGGGACCGACTGCTTAACGTGCCCTCCGAAGCACGGAAGTCGCCGTGAGAAATGAATGGTCGGCGGTCACCCATCTAAGTACCGACTACGCCGGACGTTGCTTAACCCGCGATATCTTAGATACACATAGTAACCACGGCGCCACGACGACTTCAAAGATATATGTATAAGTAGCTTTTAATATTGAAAAAAATAAGTACGTCTCAAAACATGTGACTGTTAAAAACATTATATTTACTATCTTTTTTATTTATAGTTCCATCGTTCTTCAGAAGACTTAATCAAACACGTTGATCCAGCGATCCTGCCTAAAGAATACGGCGGCACGGTCCCCTTAAAGGACATGATCGAAGAACTCAAGAAAAATCTGCTAAAGCACAGAGATGCTCTCCTAGCCTTAGACGACTTGGTCATTGATTTACACGCCTTGGAGAAGAATGACTTAACTCAAGATATTCATTCCACCGCTGGATCGTTTAGAAAGCTAGAATTAGATTAGTTAGATGTATCAACAAGGATATTTTCGGTTTAATTTTGATATTAATGTATAAACGTTAAACTGTACAGTATCAAGGTTTTAGAAAAACTTTGTTTTAATAAACGCTACAATTATATTTCAAAGCGCATGTAGACAAAATGGATTGAGCTCATTATTGTATTTGATTCTGATTGAAATATTAAGATGTGAAAATATAAACTTTTATGCTTTTGTATTTGATGAAAAAAGATGTCTGTTTAGCCTGAATAATGCTAATAAATATATATATTTCGTTGTACGGACTGTGATCACAGTTAATTTATGTACTTATAAAATAATTAGATATTAAAATTAAATAGAAATAAGATCTCAAAACTCTCAGTTGTAATTAATCTGTAATGAGATAATAAAATTTTTAATCTAACGAATGCGTAGTAAATATATCCGCTTTGAAAATTGTTAAATTGTACCTTTTATGAAAGCCAATGGTAATGGGATTTTTGGTTAACTCCTCAACTATGAAACTATCGCTGCTTTTAATTTTAGTTTAAGAAATCTACTGGCAGCCGTCGGTGGTGTCACGTTACCATTCTGATACTGCTTCGTGACATTTGATGACAAGCATGATTAATTTTTCCTTCGGGATTATTTTTAATTGACAGGCTGTTCTTAATGTGACCATTCTGGGCCTAACTTTGAAAATGTTCTTCATTACTTATTTAAGACGTTATCTTTTAAGTTCAAACTTTTTATCTGTATGTTTACTAAACTTATCAACTGCCGATGAAAATATCTACGGTGTCTTCTATCAATAAAAAATAATGTGGTTTAAGTTAACGATAAATCTCCAGATTTAATTAAGACTCTTCAATTGTAAGTGCTTAGTGATAAAGTATTAAACATTTATAATTATTTTGTTCTTTTTTTCTTGGCTGACGTGTATATTCATGATTGGCAGATCATGCCACGACATCGCTTATAATATTTCATTTAGAGGTGTGACTAATATATTCATATTACTTATACATAACAGTTACACGGCAGAAATGTTATATTCGGTTATACGAACATTTCTTTGTTATAACAATGAGCGACGTTGCATGCAGTCATCAAAGCGCGCGATAAAAATTATGTTATAACTAATATAATAGAATGAACATAGTACATTTTACGAAGTAGAACAGAAACTCTCACTGTTATTTGACTGTTACCCAGTAACAGTTATGACACCATGCTATTGACAAAGCTTTGTATTAGTTAACAGGCATATGAAAATTCGATCCTAATATAACATCTCTAAACATTATCAAACTAGCTGTAGTACCACGCTCCGCTCGGGTCCCGCTTGACTTTAAGTTGTTGCTGTCTTTGCAGTAAATCTTTTCAAATCGATATTTGACCGGCTTTTTAGTAATGTATCGTGATGTTTTATAGCACCATCCTGAAAATTACTCTAACACTGATACAAACCATATCAAGATCTGTTCAGTTGTTTTGAAGATTACCCCAAACATACCTACAGACAGACAGGTTATAGAGTTCGATGTAGAAATTATCAGAAGAATAAACAAACAGGTCAACTTTCTTATTCTTCTGTGTATTTAGGTTTTTGCGCTTGAAAAGAAGAGAATGTCAACTATTGTTGCGCCATTTTTTTTATTACAACCCAAAAATTCAAAAAATCTCACCGGTGTTATGTGACTATAAGTATAAACATGTTGTATGTAGGTAGACAACTTCATAAATGCATACTGCAACCGGGACAGACTGCTTAAGTTGTTTTCCGAAGCACAAAGTCGTTGTCATAAATGAATAGTAAACGAAAATACCGACGGAATCGTTGCCTTAACTTAATTATAGAATGGTACAAGCAGCAGGAGCCATAGCATAAAACATTTCATCTCAAGGCTCACTCCTTAATCTTTAGGCGGCATCTTTAACGCCTACAAAGTTTTCATAAATTCTACCCAGTTACCAATTATAATAAAGTTGGCGTTGGAATACCACAAAAAAGTGTTTGAGTCTGTAGTTTTGGGTACATTTTCGCATTATGTTTTTTGGACTGTAGGCTCTACCTTCCTAAATTCCTGTATCTTTCCCACTCATCCTTTAATTGTAAACGAGATGAATGACCCGCGTTATATAAGAGCCTCTTAAGACTGGGCATATTCAAAATATTAATCGATGATTAGTATAAATCCTTGAGATTAGTTTAAAAACTAGATGATCTATGATAGGGACATCTAGGTCCCTATCATAGATCATCTAGGACAGATACATTTTGGAAAGTACTTAGGTGGTAAGGCGTGAAGTAGCAAGTGCTCTTTTTACCTTACAACAAGAAATAGGATTTAGCTCTGCATCGGTATCGTGAGAAGAAAATCCAAATAAGAATTTATCATCTAGAAAAGTTTTATAGTAAATGGTGAACCATTTAGTTTTTATAAGATGTTTTGAAAAAAGTTTCTAATTACTTACTGGTAAAACTACACAACTATGGTCCAGGGTCTAAACTATGGTCCACCGATCTCAACGAGCAACAACCCTTTTGTTGCGATAGGAAACGACATCTACTTACTTTATTGTTTTGTACTATTTCGTTTGCTTAAGGCACGAAGAGATTAGTTTTACGTGCATTTGACAGGCAGGGCCATGGATTGATGGCATTCGATGTTCGCAAGAAGAACTTGAAAATGAATTCTAAAATAACAAGCAAGTAAACAAAAAAATTGTAAAACCTGGACCATAGCTGTGTAGTTTTACTGTGCAGTATGGCTGTGCAGTATGGCATGTGGCATACTGGTGACTGTTCCGCTCACTTATTTTCTTGTCAAGACAACAGCAAGAACGTCATGCTCCCTCAGGTGGCAGGGCTAGTAGTAGCGTCAGGTATTAGGTCACCCTCTTCCCTAAAATATGGTTGAGGAGGGTGATGGTTATACTCGTGAACGGGTGCTACTAGCGGTGCCAGGTCGTTCTGCTGATGATACTATGTTATTACATTCTTGTTTAAATACTCTGTTCCCAGTTTGTCATGTTCATGTTGTGCATCCATAGCTCAATGCACTTACTATGTAAGCAATTTGGTTGTGGCATGACATTGGCTCTCACCTATTTGTATTAATTTGTATAATCCTGACTGAAAAAGAGTGGCAAGAGATTTTTTTCCGTCGGCTTTTTTTGTCTCTTGGTCTACTGTAATATCTTATTAAATAACTTTCAACACCTTGTTAAAGCCGAAGTACAAAATTGTGACGTCATTAAGCGGCCATTCGATGGTCTTATGATGAATAAAAAAAATTCATTTCATTTCATTTGACGCCGGCAGCAACAAAATCTCGACAATAGATTTTGAGTGAGATTTTAACATACTTTGAGCGTTACCCGAAACATTCAAACAGGGAAGCTGCTGATGAGGTATGCGAGAGTGATGGGCGATTAGTGCAGAAACTTCATCTCGGACAAAGATAATGAAAGAAGAAATAGCTCTCAACTCAAATTTATTAGACTACCTACATATATTGTATCGTCTGATGAATTTTTTTTTGTAATTTTAGTAATAATGGAATGTCTTACAAACATAATAGCAATAATAAGTCCCGTCTAAACCCATTTAGAGTTCGAAAAACAGACAATCACAGGTTTTATTTTAATGTGTTGTATGGAATCAAAAATAATTTGGATCTGGAAAAAAATTTCCGCTTACAGGACGGGTACTCTATCAATTGAGCTAAAGGGCTCTGGCAAATGCTATGGAAATTAATTTGTATATTCTTTACGTTATATTGCTGACGTAGCTGCATCTAGTGTTAATGTTTGTGCAGCTAACCAAACGAGATCAATTTAATTCATTACAGAAATTTTAAATGTCATTTAAAGTGAAAAATTGCGGTCGTTACCCCTAACTTCGCCTGGTTTTCTAAAATATTTGGAATTATCTAAAAATCTATTAAGTTATCGCGTCTATGCTTTCAATATGTGCTTCAAGATTGATGCAGTCATTGGGTATAATGACATGACTTCGCCTGGCAGTTGTACTTTTTAGAACTTTACGCTATTTAGTTAGTTTATAAGACGTGATATGCTTATCATAATTTTAAAACATTTTTTGCTCTGTTCTTCTTCTCAGTCGTACACTCTCGACAGAGTGGTTGTGGTTGTTCGGATGATGTACAAGGTTGACGGTACGCGTACATGGTAAGTTACTCGTTAGTTGTCTCGGCTTGAACTGTTTTTCTGGCAATGTCTCTCCATTTTTTCCGGTTTGTTGCGTTGCGAGAACATTCTGCCATGGTAGTTTCCGTAGACGATTTGATTAGATCTGTGCATCGAGTGGGTGACCGGCCTCTGAATCTCTTGCCCTCTACATGACCCTGTACCACCAGTCTTTCGATGGAGTGTTCTTTCCTGGATATGTGGCCAAAGAACTTTAATATTCGCAATTGCTCAGTCGACGAAAGACGTTGTTTGACCTTGAGTTTGTTGATTTCTAGCCACGACAACAAGTCCTCAATATCTTCTTTGATTTTTGCAAGAAGTATGGTGTCATCGGCGTATCTAAACTTATCACTCGGCATCCAATAGACACACCATTATTCCTGTTTTCGAGGACAATCCGCATAGGTAATGTATTCGGTATAAATGTTGAATAGCAGAGGGATAGAATACATCCCTGTCGGACGCCAGCTTTGGTTTTGATGTTTTCGGAATCGACTTTATCTATTCGGATAGATGTGGTACTCCCTATATATTATTTGTTTATGAGGCTTATCACATGTTTAGGTACTCTCATATCTCTAAGTACTTGCCAAAGTTTTTCCCATTTAACAGTGTCGAAGGCTTTCCGAAATTCGACAAAACAAATGTAGAGTGGGGTGTTAAATTATCTGGCTTTTGTGCTCTGTTATGCAAATAAAAAGGGATCTTTTTGAAAATAAAATATTTAAGGCGAAGTCAGAAACTGCTAATGAACCTTTTCATACATTAGCAATTTAGTCTAGGAATGGAACGAAACAATAAAAACTCTTATTATCGATAAGATGTAAAACTCAATGATTTGATTATTAATAAAGATATAAAAAGGGGAAAATCATTTTTTTACTTAAAATATATTGACTGAGCAAAGAGAGCGTAGCGGGAGACTCTATTTCTACAAGGCATTTTGTGCTTTCTTTCTATCTGTCCTTCTGTTTGCCACGGCATACAGGACACAGTTTTCTTGTTTTTTTTTTCCCTCAAAATAGGTATCGTTGTTTGGCATTAGGAGAAGAGATTGACGGTTGAGAGAAGTGAAAATGGGAGTGGTCAATGCTTCAATTCTTCAAGGCAGGTAAAGTCTAGTATTGCTTGAACCATGCTCGTTTATCTTCCCTACAAATGTTAAAATTCTATTACTACTAGCGCTACGTGCCGGGCACTTCTGGAACTTTCGATATCGATATATCTATAGTACCAAGGAGCGTATCTATTGTATGACTAGCTTTTGCCCGCAACTTCGTACGCGCATAAATATTGTTTATATTTAACACAACCAGTCTTTAGTTTGTATGAACAATTATCTAGAAATAATTGTTCATACAAACTAAAAAGTCCAATATTTCGTGTTCCCGTGGGAATTTCGGGAATTCCTTCCTTAGTGCACCTCTACATCCCCTAAAGAATGTATATTTCAGCTCTCTACGCCCAGTAGTTACGGCTGTACTTTGTCTGTCAGTCACTCAGTCACTCAGTCACTCAGTACCTCAGTCACTCAGTCAGTAACGGAACAGTTTTATATATATTGATATTCAACCAATCAAGTGTTTGCGATCGTTGCACTTGCTTATTTTTCTGTGTGTTTTTAGTCGCTTAATTCTTTTGTTAGTGTTTTCTACAAAGTAGGTACGTTGAGTAGAGGGTTCACTCCTCGCGTTCTTACGATCTCGAGAAGATTTTACTTTGGTGAAGTGATATTTGAACGTAGGATACTGACTTTCTAGTGAGATAAGTAAAGGAATTGCATTGATTTTTAATGACTGGTGCAAGGAGGTGAAGAATTTGTGTAGCAAAAGCATTGAGTTTGACGAAGACGACCCGAACAAATCTATGGCCTACAATTATTATATCAAACACAAATATAAAAATAAAAAAATAATAATTAAGAAGTAATAAATAATTGTCTGAGATGCATATTTTTTATTACTCCCAATTCCCATAGCATCATGCTTTGTGCAGTTTATTTCAACTTATTAGTATTGCGCAGTTTAAATTTGACTCGTTACTCGAATCAAATTATAATTGCGCAATAGTAATAACTTGTACTACGAATTTCTGAAAATATGAAAGTGGCATGGCAAAATAGTCATGGGGTGTTCTCTTCATTGGTCTGTCCAACCGTGAAGAAAAGGCACTCGGGTAAGCGACCCTGGCCTCCCTAGCTACTGGGTACACAACAAACGTCCCCTCCGTGCATGCAGTATCCTTCATAATACCTTTTTCCTTCCCGTCATTCATAATCCCCTTCCAACTGACCCAATCCTTTCCTATCCGATGAAGTAGGAGAAGCTGATACGATGAGGAGGGGAATAAAAAATAAACTACCCCAGGAGGGTACCAGCCGAGCTGGAGAATCCCTCCCTGAGGTCAACTCAGGCTGCCCCATCGTCTCGGGGGGGGGGGGGCATATTGCCACACGTCACGTCTTGTCCCCCCAGCAGGCAAAAAGAGGGCAGGGGAATGCCTTTTTGCGACGATGAATGTTTGTGGAGGAATAGATGATAAGATAGATGAAGTATGCGAGGTGATGAATGCCAGGAGAATTGATGTGCTAGGCGTAAGTGAGACGAAAAAGAAAGGTTGTGGAATGTCCACGCATGGCCAACTCTCTGCTTACTGGTCTGGAGTGGAAGAGTTTGAGAGGGGAAGCCAAGGTGTGGGCGTTCTTTTGTCAGAAAGAATGAATGTGTGTGTGAAAGGTTATGAGTTTGTGAGTCCCAGGCTGCTGTGGCTGAGACTAAAAATAGGCTTGACCAGGATTTTTATCCTTTGTCTTTACGCGCCGGATATGTCTAAGCCACAGTCAGTCAGAGAAGAGTTCTGGAATAATGTCAGAGATGTGCTTAGGAGATGTGAAGACAATGAAAGGATTATTATGTTAGGCGATTTTAATGGGTGTAAAGCGTGATGGGTATGAAAGAGTTTTAGGAAAGTTTGGTGATGAAAGGGTGAATGATAATGGAACTGGTCTGTTAGATGTGTGCTTGGAGAGAAAACTCGTGGTGACTAACACAATGTTTAGTCACAAAATGATTCACATGTATACTTGGCAGAGGCAGTCTGAGAGAAGTATGATAGACTTTGTTATTGTGGATGAACGGTTAAGAACGAAAGTGAAGGATACGAGGGTGTACCGTGGAGTGAATGTCGGAAGCGACCATTTTCTTGTAGTGTCACGTATGGCAGGTCTGCTAGAAAAATGGCGACATCGCCCACGGGTACTTATGTCTGGAAAGAAGAGAGTGAAAGTCGAAAATTTCCAAGAAGAGAATGTCCGTGAGAAGTACAAGTTAGAATTGAAAGAAAGGTTGGGACCGCTATTGAATGACGAAGACTGCGAGTTAGAGGAATATTGGACTAAATTTAAGAATTGTATGGTAGAAACAGCTACAAAAATATGTGGGGTAAGTGTGAAGAAGAATGTGAGGAGGGATAAGAACGAATGGTGGGATGATGAAGTGAAAGGTATTGTACTAGAAAAGAAGAAAGCGTGGCTAGACCTACTAGCTATAAGAGGCAGAAACAGATTGCGAGATGACTTGAATGATGATGAAAGAGTAGCAAAAGAAAAGTATGATAGATTAAGGAAGACTGTGAAAGATATGGTGAGCAAAAAGAAAGAAGAATGTAAGAACAAGCTTGATAGGAAATTCTCAGAAAACTTTCGAGCCAATTCCAAACTGTTCTGGCACTTAGTCGGAAGAGCCCGAGGGCAGGTTGGAGACTCGAAAGTGGGCGTGATAAGAGATCAGAATGGGAATATTGTTAGTGAGCATGAAGATATAATGAATCAGTGGAAGGAATATTTCGAGGATTTATTTGAGCGAAACGCGAGTGATGTTTTGGAAAGTAGGTCTCCTTCGAGTGGCGTAACCGATGGTAAAAGTGAGATAAGCATGGAAGAAGTAATGAAAGCAATGGCAGGTTTAAAACTGGGTAAAGCGGCAGAAGGTGTCACAGCAAACCTGCTGTACCAGCTATTTAATAAGTGTTGGCGGTCTGGCCGTGTACCAGATGACTGGTGCAAAGCCGTTATTGTGCCACTTTATAAAGGCAAGGGCTCACAGCAGGAATGCAAAAACTTCCGTGGCATTAGTCTTCTGAGTATTGTAGGCAAAATGTATGCAAAGATATTAATCGAGAGAGTGATGAATGAAACAGAAAGCAAGATTTGGGATGTGCAAGCGGGATTCCGAAAGGGGATGGAATGTACGGATCAAGTCTTTTCCTTAAGATCAGTGACCGAGAAGGTTCTGGCCAAACACCGAAAGGTTTTCTGCTGCTTCATCGACTTGGAAAAGGCTTATGACAGTGTGGTGAGAAGTGAGCTGTGGTCAACTCTGTCCGAGTATGGGGTGGATAGTGACTTGATACGGGCAGTCAAATCCTTATATAAGGACTCGAGTGCCTGTGTCAGGTTGAATGATGACTACACGGATTGGTTTAGCATTGAACGCGGTGTTAGACAGGGCTGTGTAGCGTCTCCATGGCTGTTCAACCTATTCATGGATAGCTATTTGAAAGACCTGAAAGAATCTGAATGGGGCTTAGAAATGAATGAGACAGTGATCAAAACTTTGCTTTACGCTGACGACCAGGTTCTACTTGCATCGTCAGCGTCGGAACTGCAACAAATGGTCATTGTTATGTATGAGTCATTTAAAAGGAAAGGTTTGAGAGTGAACGTTGGAAAGACGAAAGTCATGGTTATGGAGAGGAATGAAGATATGACGGAATGCAATATTATGATAGGAGACGAAAAAGTGGAACAAGTGAAAGAGTTTGTATACTTAGGGTCCTTGTTTACAAGAGATGGGAAGTGTGAAGGTGATATTGAAAGGAGAGTAAAAGCAGGAAATTGTGTTAATGGCGCCTTGTACTCGGTTATGGCAAGCAAAATTATACCGAATAAGGCTCGTCTGGCCATACTTGAAGGAGTTTTGGCGCCAACACTTATGTATGGTAGTGAATCTTGGGTGTGGCAGAAGAGACATGAAAGTAGGATTAATGCTGTGAAGATGAGAGCGTTGAGAAGCATGTGTGGAGTGAAATTGAGTGATAGGGTGCGCAACAGTGAAATAAGAAAGAGATGCGGATTGAAAGAGGATGTAGTGACTAAAATTTAAAAGGGTATGCTACGGTGGTTTGGACATTTGGAAAGGATGAGTGAAAGAAGATTTACGAAAGAGGTGTACAGAGCAAGAATGGATGGTGTTGTTGGAAGGGGCCGGCCTAGGCGAACGTATGCCGATCAAATTGGTGACATTTTGAAAAAGGGCCTAGTCAAAAGTACCCGTAACCGGCGATCATGTATGAAAAGATTGATGAACGTGGAAGAAGCGAAAGAGGTATGTTTGGATCGCAGCAATTGGTGTTCCCTTGTCTCTGCCTACCCCAAGGGGAGACAGGCGTGAGGTTATGTATGTATGTATGTATGAAAGTGGCGCGGTATGGCCGGCTGCATTCTAGGGTTGCTTTAGTCATAAAGGTTCCTATAGTGTATACTGTATGGCGCTAAAGTGCAAAAACCGCGAGACGGTCATCTATACTTTAGTACTTATATTCATCTATGGCTTGAACTTCGCCTGGGTACTTTATTTAAATTAAATATAACAACGGTTAAAAAAACGATTTATACAGAGTTATTGTAAAAAACTAAGCATTATGAATTATAACATAGATCGTACATATGTACAAACAGAGCCAAACCTTTTGTATTTTTTCCGTGACGGAAAGTGTTTTGAAACTTACAAAAACATGCACACCAACTCAAAACGTGTCACAATCTATCGAACATACTTGAAGTTGTCTGCAAATGGCCTCTATTGGTGCTGCTGCTATTAAATAACAAACAAGTTATAATAGGTTTTACTAGATTACAACCAGCCATTTTTCCTCTAAGATACTTGTTTGAAACATCAGGCGAAGTTTAGTGTACTAGGCGAAGTCCCCGTAACAACGTACCTATTATTAAATATTAAAGAATAAAGGAATGGCTCCTCTAAGTAAAATGAGCCAACTTAAGGCGCATTTTCATTGGTCGTTGATAACCGCATGCGGCGATAGATAGATTTCCAAAATGCATGCCATAGAATTACCATGGCATTAATAGGTCCTAGTATAGGTACTAGTTGTACGTAGTAGGTACCTACCTATTAATACCATGGGTTTACCAAAATATAAATTTTAAAACGTGCGTTCCGTTTCAAGCAGCTTTTATGTAAGAGTTATACCAGTTAATTCCAAAAAAACACCTAAAATGAGGCTGGGAGTCCCCGTATGCTTTGTATCGACCGACTTATCGACCGAGGTAATTTCATTGGTTGGTAGCCAGCATGTGTTGAGCCGCCGCATTTGGGCTAACGACCGACTTATCGACCGAGGTAATTTCATTGGTTTTTAGACCGCATGCGTCGAGCCGCCGAATGAGAGCTAACAACCGACTTATCGACTAATGACTATGCACCATTATATTACCTCGGTCGTTTCAAAAATCTACCTTGGTCATTGGTCATTTATAACCGACCAATGAACGCGGTCCCCGTCGTGCAGGTTCAATGGCATGCGTTTCAGAAATTGATCGACTGCCACATGCGGTTATAAGCGACCAATGAAAATCGATTCCCGTCGCGGGGGCTCTATGGCATGCTTTTCGGAAATCTATTGACCGCCGCATGCGGTTATAAACAACCAATGAAAATGCGCCTTTAAGGATTTAAGGTGATCAGACTTATGTGACCAGGGCTCGACGAATTTTTCCACCATGAACTTATTTATACAAGGTGACTGGTATAATATGACCCACCATAGGTGCTGAATGTTAAGTTGGGATCATTTACTGATACATATTTGAAGAATTCTATGGGTAAAGTCCTATAGTTGTGTACCTATTGTAGGAGTACCTAATCCACATTTTTATTTATTTGTAAAATATATATATGGGCGGCAATTACATTTGGTTATATTTTATAAGTTTACAAAGAAAATTTAAGAAATATTTCTTTCTGATGACGTTATTTGTTTTGCCAATTTTGTAACTTTCCATTTGCTATTATATAACTTGTTTCTGACTAAAATTCAATTATCCAAATACAAAAACATTAATAGCTTTATAATATTGTTTGGACCCTTTCTATTCTTTAATTTGTGATTACGGTTTTAAGTAATAAGTTCTTCCTATTAATCTATTGTTATTTTAATGAGATTATTGCGACAGCTGCACTGGCTGATTTTCGATGTAGATTTATTTATCATTTTAGACTTCAGTTTGCAACAAAGTACATTATACTCTAAAGAGAAGAATGGTAAGTCAATAGTAGATAAATGCGACTATAGTGTATACTCATATACATCACTAGCGCCACTGCATTATATGGGTGTAAACTATTTGTGGCGGGAATATTCGAAGTAGTATATTTATATTCCTTCCTACTATTAAAGTTATTTGCAATTTTCCTAAATGGTAAAACGTCCTGTCGTCACTAAATAAATACACAAATTAAAGTATCTTAACCTAGAAAACGTCCTGTCGTAAAAAATGGTAATGCAGCAACCAAACTTTTACAGTAAAACGTCCTGTCGTAATAGTTAGTTAACCATGAACACACACAATGCACTCAAATATCTCGTATCTGGAAGTATTTATTAATTTCTAAGCACATCGAAAAACATAACGCGTCGAAACAAGTAATGAATGACCGATATCATGAAAGAAGTCTCTAACGGCCATTCAATCAATTTCAATCCATCTATCAATGGTACAGCCAGTGTAACCAATTTTGTATGAAAATTGAAGCAATATCAAATGAATTTAAATAATTTAACAAAACTTATAAAAGAAAATAAAACTAAGATACTTGTGTTAAAATGTATTTATTTTCATCATAATGTAATAATTTATTTTTGTGCTGGTTTGCACACACAGGCGATTTATCACGCACTTATTGAAAGTCTGTGCATGTGTGCAATGGCAAATATTCTTCATACAAAGACAAGGGACCCTGGTTTGCAATCTATCGTTGTGAGAGCAACTACTCTTAGACTATTGCTTATAATTGTGAATTTAAATTATTTTAAAAGTTTGTGAATTGATTAAAGTGTGAATATTATATGAACTGTGGAAGAATTGTGTTTCACTGATTTCTCAATTTTTATTATTATGGATAATATTGATATGGATAACATCGAAAGCGGAGTGCCGCCCGCTGACATATACATCTCCGTATTTCAGTGACATTCTAAGACGATTTATACACTGCACCCGGGTAGTGTTTTAATATTTCTTATATCAAAAAGACAGAATCTAGGATAAGCAATCAAATAATAGATTAGGTATATTTCTGAAGTAATTTATATTTTATTGATCGTTACATGATGCCGTTCATCTTTTTAAAAAACATGATAGCCTTTTTTACATATTCATTTTGGAATCAGTTTCTGCCTTTGGAAAAGTAATCTATTTTGGGTAAATTCTATAAGTATAAATAAATAAATATTTTCTTTCGGTTAATTCACATAAATAAATAATATGACCAACAATATATTTTTATGTTGTTAGGCCGGGTACGCCATGCCATCTATAGCAGAGTTTTTTAATCTAACCAACCGTAGACAAAAGTGCTAACGTACCACAGACAAGTGACCTTGGCTAGCAATTTACTCTTCATTCAGCTAACTTCACTGTAGTTTTTCCCGCAGTTTAGCGTCCACATAGATTGACAAAAATATTTCTCACATTTTCTATGTATTTAAACTGTATTTACCTATAACAAATTGCATGAAACGTTCTAAGAAGAAAGTTTAAAGCAAAAATTATGTTATATTTGTGATAAGTGGGGTAATATAAAAGTGTTTTGGTGGATTTTGTAAACATCGAGAACACGGGCCCACGTCTATGATTTCTTGTAAGTATTCGGCTTTTGCCCATAAATTTCTTAGATAAAGTTCATTGCTTGTTATAATGTTTCATATAAATGTATATTTTAAGAATTATACCAAGTAACCTCGAATTTTGAATGTTTTGTAGATTATGAAAATTGATGTGCCATACACGTCTTGTAATGGTGAAGGCTGCCGTGTCGGTCGAGACGATTGAATGAATTCTACATACTCTTTTAGCATTGTTTATATTTTGGTCATTAAATCTTATTGCTCGTAGAATGATTTTGTTCTAAATAGTTTTTGAAGTTAACAATGTAAGTTAGCTGGAAATTAGAACGAGATTTGCCTAAAATTGGTTTGTTGTGATTTTGTACTACTTTCAAGTTCGTTTTCGTTTGCACCTTGTGCATTAACAAATTAATTTGCCCACACATCTTAAAAGTACAGTTCATCGATTTGTTTAACATGAACGAAACCTTTAAAATAATAAAAGATAAGCGTCTTTGTAAAGTATTGTTAGGGTAACATAATTACGCGATCGTACAGTTTTTGTCACAATAATGTGATTTCATAATGTTCTTCTCGTAAATATAAGTAACTTAATTAAAATTACATTATAACAAAAACATACTAATTTGTTTTATAAAACATCTTAATACAACACTTGTAGGTACCAATATTTTTATTCTATG
This sequence comes from Stenoptilia bipunctidactyla, assembly GCA_944452665.1. Classification (NCBI taxonomy): domain Eukaryota; kingdom Metazoa; phylum Arthropoda; class Insecta; order Lepidoptera; family Pterophoridae; genus Stenoptilia; species Stenoptilia bipunctidactyla. The sequence goes on from OX101741.1 coordinate 17,098,826, forward strand.
TGTTTGTTTTGGAATAAGCGAAGCTGTAAAATTTTATTATAAGTAATGTAAAAACTGAACTTTACAGTTGGGCAGCATGGCGGAAATAGTGTATCCCCAAGGCTGCCGACCTATCACCGATGACCTTGGCCCTGATGAACTAGTTAGACGGTTAAAGGTAAGTCATGTTTGAATCATAAAATCAGAATTACTATAAGTATCAAAGTCAGTGCCCATTTATATTCTTTTAATTACTTTTATCTTGTAGTTTTGATAATCCTGGAGTGGTAGAAAGTCCTTTAAGTTTAATGCAATTAGAACCTGAAAAGAGCTACATGACTATAAAACTGTTAAGAAGAATTTATAGCATAATCTTCAAAGATTGCTATGAAATTTAATTTGTTTCCTGACATTCATATAACAAACACACATACACATATAAATTTGCCAACAGTCTTTATTAATAAAATGAGAAATTTCCATCATCATAATTTCCTAGCAAGTTATTAATTACTTACTACTTTTAAAACTTACAATGTTTTCATAATTAAATTACCTATACAAGTATGTCTTGGGCTATAAGAGCTGGATACCATTACAAATCATCTAAATGTGTTTTTCATTATTTTGTGAAGAGCCAGTGTTTATTCCATATCTATTTTGGCCATAGGGTAACACTCTGCCTCAAGTCATGGGACAAGAATAAATAAGTATGTTTCAGGTTTGGGCGTTTATCTGTATACCTATGTATTTATATTCTAGGTTCCACCCTAGTTCGCTGCATGTATCCCATATCACAAGCTCTGCTTAGTTTGGGGCCATGTAGTTGGTGTGGCTGTCCGGGGATTAGTTCTATTTATCACACTTAATAAAAAGTGAAATTGAGGTCAAACGAAGAATAATATTTAGGACTATCAACATCATTTTTACTTATAGCTTTTTAGAATGGAAGATTCATATTTTTGCATAAAAATTTTTGTGTGAGCTTGCTAACGTAATCAATAATCAATTTGCAATAAAATATTTGAATGATTTTTCCTCCATCATGCATAAACCGCTGAAGTAGTTTGCACGAAACTAGATAATGTTTAAATTGTTAACCTATATAGTATTTAGGTGTACAGGACGCATTGTCCTATAAGTACTGTCAGGGTGGTAAAGAAAGGATGCAAGTGATCATAACGGCATAAATGAGAACTAAATATGCTAAGTGCATCAAAAATGCATGTGTGAATACAAAGATGTATGAGTGTAGCTAATACATTAGGCTATATTTGAATGTGTGTCTTTGTTAATGTTATAAGTCTGTGAAGATGTTTTTATTGTGTCAAGATTTCACTTGAAAGCATTGTGAGTTTGTAGAATTATTTAAGATTATGACAGTAATAGGAACCCCAAGATATGGAGCTCCTGGATTAGTTTACTGTTCTGGACCAGTAATCATGGTCCTATTGATCACCTAAATAGTCAATTATAAATTTGTATGTCATCTTGAAGTGAACTAAACGAAAGTATAGAAATGAAAGCTTGTTCAATTTTATAATTTATTAAAATTTGATATGTGTGTCTTGTTTTCCTGTTATTTTCACATGAATGTTATATTTTGTCCTTGGGCAAAAACAACTCTGTAAGCAGTTGTAAAATTCTTGTGGGAATTTTTGCCATTGGTGTAGAGTTACATAGATAGTGTTGATGTAAAGTAAATACAGCTACTGAGGTTCAAAAAAAGAAATAATTGTATGTTTTCATGAACATTATAAAGTAACTATAGTCTATGCCTATGCATTATTGAATATAATAAATAAATAAATAAATATTTCTGACACTCACACAACATTATCTAGCCCAAATTAAGTTTCTTAAAGAACTTGTGCTATGGATACTAGATAACTGATATACTTAAGAAATATATAAACATCCATGACTTGATGACTAATATCTGTGTTCATCACACAAATATCCGTCTCCGCCGGGATTCGAACCCAGGACCTCTGGCATAGAAGGCAATTTATGTTACCGCTACACCAGCCGGTCGTCATATAATGTCGTCGTATAATGTTATAGTTAATAATTAATGATGTAGTGTTGTAGGCTGGGGTTGAACTGAAAGACACATATTAACCTGCGCCATTAATATCACAACTTAAGGAATAAAAGAATACTACATTTCCTTTATTTCTGAAATGTTAGCTGATTGTAATTGTAGAAGATTACATTACGCTAATATAGTTTGTCAAAAAGTTTATCTGTAAAAATTACCATTTATAATAATTGGTATTGTGTTAAAAGTAAATTTGTTCGCTTCACTTTTAAATATAACTGATGGTATCTCTACAGTGAACATTTCTATTTTTAAGTATAATTTAAAAACCAGTTTTAATACTTGAACACATAGATAACCTTATCATCATCAATTTGTGATGTGTATGTCAAATTTAGGTTTATCTGTACTTTTATATGGTGAAGTTTAATTAGGTAATTAATTAATTTAATTAGTTACATTCTTCTATTGATATACGGATTCTAGATCAATGATTTGATCACCCTCTTCTTTAACAGTAACCAGCCATTGTTACTAAATGTTATTCTCAGTTGACTTTCTCAGTGATGTAATGTTTATATCATCGCCTCCATCATTCGTGGTTTTAAAATTGAAGCAATGTTTTGAAAAAACTCTCCTAACCTACATGTTTCCTAGGATACGCCATTTTTAATCTGTGGGTGATCATATCACAAGTTTATGAAAGTTAGCTTTAGGAGTGTAATACTGATTTCAATACTGTTACAATGTGTAAATAGGTTTTAAGCTTGCTCATTAGAACAATGTTGAATGGCAAGTACTCACAATGTTTTTTTAATTTTAACTAAACATATACGTTAAGGATTAGGTATACGTATACATCAATTGTTGTTAATAGTCTTGCTCAAACTATTATAGAGTGCACGATGATGGTCAGATTTTTTGATATTAGGAATTGATTTAGGGTCTCTATTATGTAAACATTCTAAAAGTATCTAAACCTCGTAATGAGTTGGTAAATTTTTTTAGTCTTCCCTTATAACTTCAAAACTCAGCCTCCAATTATATGATATTTTCTTTTGGAATCTATAGTCTTCGATAGTCCATCTCTAAGAAAGGTGTAAGGCATAGATAATAGAGTATGGAAGTGAATGACCTTTCGACTTAAATTTATAAAGTAGGGTATTACCTAACTCGCCTATATTTAAAAAATAAAGACTGAATCCGATTCTTATCCTATGCAAATCCGAGAAATGATGGCCATGGAACTATTTATACAGGGTGTTTGGGGCATCGTGTGCCAAAATGAACGGGCCGTCAGTAGAGCTATCTCTTCAGCCCCCATAGCACTCTCTACTCCCCGCAGTTTTTTTTTTGGGTCAAATTATATTATTAATTATATACTAAATAGTAGCTAACACACTACATTCGTCACCTGTAATTTCATACAAAATTTTTGGTACTTACCTATGTTATTTTCTCGGATTCTGATTCGGATCGGATAAGAATCGGATGTAGTGCGTAACCGCTTGAACGCACTACATCCGTCTTCCGTCATTTCATACAAACTTTTTAGATTCTAACTTTCTTAGAGGTCGGATTAGATTGGATTGCTTTTTTGCAACAGCCATTTTACAGTGAAAGCACATCAATCCATATACAAAAACTTTATCTATAAAATTAACACCAACTTTTATCACCTGCAGGCTCTAGCACACACACTACAAGGTCTTGGTCAAGATGAGGGCATGTACCAGCAGTATATTCCCCTGGCGTTGCACCTAGCTGATGACTTCTTCCTGACTCATCCGTCCAGGAACGTCCAGCTGTTGATTGCTTGCTGTATAGCGGATGTGCTTAGGGTCTACGCTCCTGAGGCACCTTACAAGGATCATGAACAGGTATTTTTTTAATTCATTTAATAATAAAAAAACGGTCAAGTGTGTGTCGGCCTTGCCCATGAAGCGTTACGTAGCAGCAAGTGACATAGGTAACAGGACAAGCATAACGTAAGTAGTTCGTTGTAACTTTGAACGATGTATTTAAAAGGTAAATTACGGTCAAGATTTATGACGACCACTTTGGCGATGGAGTAAACCTGTCTGCCTCAGACGCCAGTGGTTGCGGGTTCGATTCCCGCACGGAACAAGAAAAAAAATGTACCGTGTTTGGGTATTTATCTATTTATATTCTAGGTTCCCACCTAGTTCTCTACATGGTATCCCATAACACAATCTATTACTTCGGGGCCATGTAATTGGTGTGATTGTCTGGGGATTTTAGTATTATTTTATTATAACATATAAAAAAAAAATGTTAGGCAGGTACTAGATTTCGTTTAACCAATTTTCCGTGGAAGTTAACATGGTTTTGTACATCATATATCTTATTTAGTTTTATTTAAGAAGTTTCAGGGGGGGGGGGCGGGGGGAAATACATTTTACGTACAATCAGACACATCTATAAGGGTTCCGTTTTTTACCATTTAGCTGCGGAACTCTAAAAGAGGCTTTAAACAATTCCAATTGAAGAATGAAGGAGATTGATAGGAATTGTTGAGTTCTTAAACTTAATTTTCAGTCACAATATTTAGTTCACAGCCTCTCCTACTAACCATTTATATTTTCTCATTTTCATTCATTTCATTTCATTTTTATACTCAACGTACAAACGTCCTGTATAATATCAGCCAATAGCCAGCATTGACAAAATTATCCAAAAAGGCAACTAATATCAAATATTTTTTTTTAATTTATGAGTTGACTAATTGTTTCGCGCGGTATTAATCTCGAATCCCATGGGAATATTGGGATAAACTATCGGCGTATGTGCTATGCCCGATAGTACTCCATGCCAAATTTCATCCAAATCCGATGAGCCGTTCTGCCGTGATTGAGTAACTAACATCCATCCATACATCAAAACTTTCACATTTATAATAATAGTGAGATTAGTTAGATATATTGTAAGCTACTTTCTCACATACATAGTTTACCCGCTCGTCTTTATAAAGAAATTGTTTCAATGAGCATCAACTGCAACAATATGAATTACTAATCGTTTTCTAAACGCATTGTAAAGTACCATTGACTACGTTGCTTTTGAAAAAATATTACAATCACTTATTTGGTTTACATAAATTAAAAAAATGTACCCTCTCATTCATTATAACTAGGGAAGATAAATAGTTAGTTTCTTTTCTTTCACTCCTTTATAAAATTAAAGGGCAAACATATACAGGGTGACTGGTGGGTAACTTTCGAAATTCGAGGACGTGATAGTTTGAGATCACACATTAAGAGAAAAAATAAAATAAATATTGATTATTTACTGAGTAAACTTAACCGAAAGTTAAGGAATTTATTACGCAACGCATGGTTACATAAGCGTAATGCAATAGATACTTAGCGGGTGGTGGTGTGCGTGTGTCGGGAACACTAATGTGTGCGTGTTACCGAGGCTGCGCGTCGGGAAATGTGTAGTTATGTCTCTTTATTTGTTTATAGTGAATTCTGGTGAAAAATTAAGTAGGTACCAATTTTTATTACATAATAATGATCAGAATCGAGTACAGAGTGCTCTCCTTCAATATCTAAAATGTATCATCAGTCACCCTGTATAATTTAGCGGGTTTGTTTTTGTTACGAATATAAGGCATTGACGACCAATTGCAATGCTGCGCAGCCTCTATCTACTGATTGGCTGTAGCCCCGACGACGATCCTTGGCCTCTAACAAGGCACGATCTGCGAAGAGGGATGGTTAATGGGTATGCTGAGTTCAGCTGAGAGAGTCTTTCCACAATGTCAGGGAACACATCTATGGCTGCTAACCTTCCGGCTAACAGTCCTTCAGGTGCCCTTTCTTGTGTAATGCATTAATCCTTCTTCCAATCTTTTCCTTGGTGTAAAAAAAAATTACCATGTCTATGTGTCTATTACACGCGACAATCTAATGTAAATGACACACACAAGACAAATCTTCACAATTTAGCTAGTTTATTATAAGAAATTACATTTCCAAAAAGCACTGGGCCAGATTTGTGGTTTATGGCTATACAGGCCTGTAGTGGTCTTATTGCAAGCGGCTGTAAAAATCAAAAGCCGACCTTTTGGTTTTTTCCGTTCTGTCGGATTATAAATATGTATTCCTTTTCATCTGCTAGTCAATTCTTGAAGGCGCATATTGTTACGCGGGTAAATCGCGCAAGACTTCTTACATTGTGTAATACTTCAACCTAATATAATCCGATTAATAATAAACGAATGCAGAGCATTAAGAAAACCGACTTCACGTCAAAACTTTGGCCGACTTATAATGACATCGACGTAAACATTCTCCGAAATCATACATATTGTTTCAATAATTTGAAATTCTCAGTGAAGTTCTCAACCGATTTGTATGAAATTTATATGGGACCAACTATGAAGTATCTTCTATCATATGAAACAAGAAAAATCGATTAATAAATGTCCAAAATATCGTGTAACAAACACACAAAAAAAAAAGTCGGATGTCGGTTGAAATCATTTTTTTTTAAGCGCAATATACTTAGGTATTTTAAGTATGATTTATGATCATCTAGATTCGTGTCTTAGAAGGAAACAATACTTGCGTGCACGGTAAACAAATGTATACGGAACTTATCGTATATTGTTTGGATACATCTGGACGCATTCTCCAAATGTATTGTTGTATTTTGCATAACAAACGGCATTTGATGACTTAATGCGCTCTTGTTACTACTACTTGATGTAAAACAGAGGATATCATATAGTTTTGATTGCAATTTTATTCACAGTTTTAATCTTTATAATATTAAAAATGTTAAAGTTTGGATGGATGGATGTATAAATGTTTGTACCCCAAAACCTCTTCACGGATTTGGATAAAATTAGTCATAGTTATAGGGTATAGTCTGTAATTTCACATAGGCTAGTTTTTATCCCAATATTCCCGCGGGATTCGAAATTAATTTAATTAATTAAATAAGTAAAAATAAATAAATTGCGCGGGTAAAAACCGCGCGAAACTGTACATTATTAGCGGGTTATGAAGTAAACTCTACGGTGAAAACATGGGACATATTTTCGATACACCATCATCAGCAGCCTGTAGACATCCACTGCTGGATATGAGTCTCTCCCAAGGTTCTCCACGTCTCGCTCGGTCCCGCGCCGCCGTCATCCAGCGTTTACTGGCGACCTAAACCTGCAGGGCTGTTCGCGTCGATGAGCTCGTCGACAAATGTCAAACAGTTCGTCGAATGGCAGTTCTTACCCACGCCGTCATCAGCGGCGGGCGCTGGGGTCGAGTTATGTGTTAAGGAGGCACATCTAAATGTTTTTTCTTGAAATGTTAGCACCTTAACACGGCGATATAAGGTCGCGTATTGCATAGAAAACGCAACCATCAACGCCGCCCAGTTACTGAAATCGATAAAAAAATAATGGTAAATGCTATGTAAATTTTGAACAATCAAAATTCGAACAATAATGTGAAGATTGTATTTAAGTTATTTCCAGGCATATGGGTTTCATAACTACGTGGTAATTTAAGAATAAGTATTTTTTAGACGTGTTTTCGAAAAGAAAAACTATCCAGTCAAAAACATGATTTTATGATTTGAAAGTATAGATAAAGACATGAATTTACACATTTTTAGATCCGCTGGTCTTGTCATATTCTCATAGTATGCGATGAAAGTCAAAGCATTTTTTTTTTTCAAAATGTCGCCTTAAGGAGTAAATCCCTGCAGATCGTCGGTCCTTGCAATTTTATATTAAAAGATATAAATTAAAAAATCCCTCGTTTGTATGTAAAGATTTTTTTTACAGAATTGTTGAAATTGAAGATATCAAGTTTAATTTCACATTTTTGTATAAGGTAACTTGTTTGAGTGGAGTCAGCATTTTTCTATTTTAATTACCTCAAGCATTTTATTTTGAGAATGCCTTTATCGAAATGAGGTTTCAAATTACTTGCAATTGTCGGATTATTTATCAATATATATAAAACTGTTCCGTTACTGACTGAGTGACTGAGGTACTGAGTGACTGACAGACAACGAACAGCCGTAACTACTGGGCGTAGAGAGCTGAAATTTGGAACATACATTCTTTAGGGGATGTAGGGGTGCACTAAGGAAGTAATTCCCGAAATTCCCACGGGAACGGGAAATATAGGACTTTTTAGTTTGTATGAAAAATCTTATTCCTTGAGTGTACGGATGTCATACTTGGCATGAAGGTTCTTCAAAGAGTGACTGGTTGTGCTACGAACAAAAATCCCAAAATTCCCACGGCCACGGGAAATATATGATACTTGATACTTGGTATAAAGGTTCTTTCAGTGGGTGTCTGGTTGTATAGTTTCTGAAATTTCCACGAGAAGGGTAGTTAAGCGCATACGAAGTTGCGGGATAAAGCTTAACTATAATATAATATATCAAAAATTCTAATTTGAATTATACATTAATTTTCTTTGATTTAACTCTCTCCCTCTCTTTCTCCACAGGTCAAAACCATATTCCTGTTTTTAATCAACCAGCTGCAAGGTCTAAAAGACCCGAAGGACCCGGCGTTCAAGCGGTACTTCTACCTGCTTGAGAATCTGGCCTATGTGAAGTCGTTCAATATGTGCTTTGAATTGGAGGATTGTCAGGAGATTTTTTGCGCTCTGTTCACGCTTATGTTTAAGATTGTCAAGTAAGTAGTCTCTTAAATACATGGGAATTTAAAGAACGGATTTTGAACATATAAAAAATAACATAGTACTTATAGGTCGCGCCACATAACTCTAGCGCTGACCGAAACGTGGAGGGGATATCTGCGCATCGGTACCTGTAGCCCCTCGTGCCCCTTTGCCTAATGTATAAATATAATAGTAGACTCCAGAAAGTCACTAACTCATTCATGGGTCAAAATTCCAAAAATATTTAAGATTAACCCTTCAATAGATTTAAAGATAACTGTTGTATGTAAAGGTCTACTATAAGATATCCGGATGCAAGAGGATTCCCTAGCTGAAAATTGTTATTGTGTATTTTTAAAAGATGATTGCTGTTGAGTTTCTTGCCACTTCTTCTCAACAGATCGACTTTCCGAAGTGATGGTAGATTCAGTTCAATTTGTAAACAGTTTGACTATTTCACTTGTGTTTAAATACCTACGAAATAAAGATATTTTTGACTTTTTTGACCCTGTGTTGACATCTGCGCAATCCCCTCCACTCAGCGCGAGTCATCTGCCGCGCAAGACTCAGCGTAATAGCTGCTCGAGGGAAAATGGACAGCACTGGTTTTGCCTTATTCTTAATAAATAAAATAACTACACATTTATTACCAATTTGCGTTTCACTGTAATGTCACCTAGTAAATAGTTTAGACTATTTCACGTGTGTTTAAATACCTACGAAATAAAGATATTTTTGACTTTTTTGACCCTGTGTTGACATCTGCGCAATCCCCTCCACTCAGCGCGAGTCATCTGCCGCGCAAGACTCAGCGTAATAGCTGCTCGAGGTAAAATGGACAGCGATGGTTTTGCCTTGTTCTTAATAAATAAAATAACTACACATTTATTACCAATTTGCGTTTCACTGTAATGTCACCTAGGGTTGCCAACTTTTTTTTCTAAAAATAAAGTATATCTGTAGAGAACATCAAACAGTATTTTGTAAAAATGAACAGTATTCAATTTAATTAAAGTCGAGCATATGAAGTTCTTAGCTTTTTATGCTGAAGATAGTATTTTGCATACTTTATTTTTGTTCAACAGTAAACAGTATAATGTAGTGAAAAACAGTATAATAATGTTAAAAACAGTATGGTTGGCAATCCTAATATCACCTGATGGTGCAAAGATCAAGTCGAAGATGACATACAGATTTAGGAATGTACTAGCTCTTCTTAAAATATTACCGTAAGCCATTACCGCTGAAGGGGTAGCCAGGCTACTCCTGAAGGGGTCTTACCACCAAGAGGCTGTCACTTGGATAAGACGCCTCTTTATAGACAGGTGGGACATACGAAGTGCGGGTTCAAGTCCTGGTTTATGAAAAATGACTGTAAGATCTGCAGCGCGTCATGTCATCATTCCTAAATTATATATGTTTATAATATTAGTACCAGGTTTAAAAAGAAAATTAAATTAAATTCAATCCATTATCTGCTATTGCATATGACATCACCTTAACAACGTACTTTTATATGAAGTTGTATAAAATATCAAACATTAATAATTTATTATATATGTTTTAAAGTAATCAATTAAATTTTCAGTTGCGAACACTCAACAAAAGTGAAATCTTTTATGTTGGATGTCCTGAGTCCGTTGATTACGGAGTCTGATGTGGTTTCAAATGAATTGCTGAATGTGATTCTCATAAACTTGGTTGAACCGAACAAGAAGGAATTTAAACATGCATATATGCTGGCCAAAGAGTTGATCTTTAAAACAAGTGATACTCTTGAGCCGTATATACAAGCGGTAAGGTCTAGTTTGATATAGCTTTAATAGAGAAAAAGTTTAAATTTAGTACCACGAAATGGGAATGATCTTGTTTAAGTACATTTATATCTATTTCAATGGTTTTCGTTGTGAGAATGACTATTCAATTTACCTGACTTTGTAATGAAGGTAATATTTGATTATTTTGTTCAGTTTTAGATATTTTGAAGTTACTTTCGTATCTCTTTGACTTTACCTATTTGCCTTATTCATGTAATTTTATTTGAATTCCAGTTCTTTAATCACGTCCTAATCCTGGGAAAAGAAGACAAAAGCCTGCCTATATTTTCAAAAGTCTACGAATTAATCTTTGAATTAAACCAATGTTGTCCCTCAATACTGCACGCAGTATTACCACAATTAGAATGCAAACTTAAATCAGCACAGTTCCAAGAAAGACTAAGCGCTGTAGCATTACTTGCTAGAATGTTTTCAGAACCAGGATCAGGTTTAGCCAAGCAATATCCAGCTTTATGGCGAGCCTTTCTAGGCAGATTCAATGATATCTCCGTACCAATCAGAATCAAGTGTGTCCAATATTGCATGCACTTCCTAGTACACCATCCGGATTTAAGAAAAGACATTACAGAAACTTTAAAAATGAGACAGCATGATGCTCATGAGCAAGTTAGATATGAAGTCGTTATGGCTATAATAGTGACCGCTCAGAAAGATTTCAATGCAGTTGCTGAGTCTGAAGATTTATTGCATTTTGTTCGTGAAAGAACTTTGGATAAGAAGTTCAAAATTCGGAAAGAAGCCATGTCTGGTTTAGCTATGATTTATAAGAAATTCTTAACCGAAGACTCAGTACCTGCTGCTACTGAAAAGGCAGCCCAATGGATTAAAGATAAGATTCTACATGGTTACTACATGACCGCTTTAGAAGATAGACTTTTAGTTGAACGCCTCTTGAATACTTCACTCGTACCTTACACTTTAGCCGCTCCAGTTCGCATGAAGAAATTATATTACTTAATGGCGAATTGTGATGATAATGCAACTAAAGCATTTATAGAATTACAGAAACATCAATTAGTAGTACGAAGAACTGTAGCGGAATGGGTAGAGTTGCATAGGAAGCCTCCTACTCCGGCTGTGCAAAAGGAAATGATTGCTAAGGTGTTACACATAAGTACCAAATTTCTGCCTGAGTCAGTGAAGGCTCAGGAGTTTTTGAATAAGTTCTCGAACCATATGAAGCAGTCTCAAGAGCTATTGCAAGGAATGGAGACTATTTTAAATCCGAATGTGAGCTGCGAAGTTTGTGTTCGTGCTACTGTAAGTATATGTTACATTTTACTATGTTATTTTTTTGTTATAAATTGTAGTACACATGCTATGTATAGATTTCTACACTATTCTTCTTTAAAATATTGTCAGTCTGTTCCGTTGTTAGTCAGACATAAATATAAGAAAATTGTGGAAAGAAACCCGATATTTCAGCAATGTTTTACAATTTACAGTACAATTTGTTGTATTGAGATTAATTTGTGCGTATCGAATATAAATATCTCTATAAAATGAAATCAACTATAATAACGGTTATAGGATCTACATATTCTATCGAACCATTTGAATCATGACCTACCATAAGCTCATTTTGCCAAACCTTCTAAATGCTTGGTAGGTTGAATTTCGCTTGAAGATAGGTTTCCTTGGTGATGAACTTGTTATCATTTCACTCGACACTGACATTCACTGTGTGCATTGTTACGACGGCAGATAGAAATGTTAGCACGTTAACACGCCGACATAAGGTCGCGTATTGCATAGAAATCGCGACCGTCGACACCGCTCGGATATATTGAAATCGTTTCCCAAATAGATAAAAAAGTAATAAATTATTTAAGTTGTTTCTAGGTATGTGGATTTCATAACTACGTGGTAATTAAAAAAAAAGTATCTTTTTAGAGGTGTTTTCGAGAACAAAACTTTCGAGTCAAAATCCTTAAATCATGTTTTTGAGCAAGCAAAATATAGTTAAAGATATGAATTTTACCATTGCAAAACTTCAGGTCAGCTCGTCTTGCCATAAGTATGCCATGAAACTGAATGCATTTTTTCAATAGTTGCTTTAAACAGATCGAGAAATGGGAGATATTACTGTCTGTATAAATATAGGAAGCATAAATTAGTTAATTGATAACGTGTTTCAATCATGTCATTCGTAAATAATACACGCATGAACATGCCATTATTGGTTGTTCAAGCTATATCATTGAATTAAAATGAGTGATGAGAAAAGAAAAACTTTATTAAATAAATATCAGCAGAAGTTAAATGACAGTTATATAAATTTCAAAATTCAGTAACTAAAATCGAGTATTGTAACGTTGTCGAGGACGGACTCCGGTGTGGTTTGACCAGAGTCGGGCGGGCGATCTAGGGCGACCGCTTTGCGACGACCACGATGTTTGTGCCGAAGTACCAAGCGCTACGCCGCTAGACGTCCGCTTCCTCGATGAATGTTGAACGCCAGCTGGAAAGACGCTTCCCACCAGTAGACTGCCCGCGAACCCGACGTTCCGCAGATAGGGAGAGTAGTGTGGTTTTCTGCAATGAAACCGCCGTGTACTCCAAATACCTTTTATTTCTAGATACAGTAATGTAGGCACGTACGATATTGGGTACCTATAGACGTATGTACTAGTCATATGAATCAGGCCTAATTACTCTGATCTAGAAACTAAATTATTGTATAGCTAATGAAAATATGGAGTACACAGTACAATCTTCTTTCTTGCTGACTTCTTCTTTCTTAATCTTCACTTTTCGTCGAGTAGACACGTACTGAACTCCGTAGCAAGCCTTCCGCTATTTATACAAAACCCAGCCAAAATTATTCCTGCATTCTGATTGGCTGGCGGGTTTGCACGTTTGCAACCGAATTGCGTGTTAATTTTCATTATCCGTTATATTTGTCCTAGGATTATTTTACAAACTATTTAACTTCTATTTGAGTATTATACATTAAATGATAGGATTACATCTACTCTAACTGAATATAAAAACCATTGTTAAAAATATCTTCATACATAAAAGTTCCTAGAACAAAAACTTCTGAATAATACCATTTGCAACAAGTGGTTGAGAGAATAAGACATTATATCTAAGGAAAAACGGTTCCCAATGAAAACTAAACTATTTCGAATACTTTACAAAAGACATATTCGAAATATATTCACGATTGAAGCAATAAATATGATTTGATTTGATTTGACAAATCACAATTCTTATCAAATTAAACATAATTATCCATTTGAGTCTACACGTAAAACAAGACCTTAATTTTTACTCAATATAACCTTAATATTAAACTAGTCTTAGAAACGTCTATCACATTTCTTTAGAAATATACTATTCCAACATAACATGAAATAAACACAAGATCTATCGAAATTACGTGATAATCCTACAATATAAAACCATATCAAACTTTGTCCATTAATACCTAAATAAGACATTTAACCATATTGCTTTATACATAAATACGTTACTAACATTCAAATATATCAATATAGGAATCAATTAACCATATTATTACATTAAATAGTCGAAAACCAAATACTCAACACATCCATACCTACATACATCGTTAATTGTTTCGAGAACAAACAAGATACTTCGGGAACTTCAATTCCATACCTACTTCTATTGTTTCAACGCAGTGTCCTACAAGAAAGTTCTAGATTCACAAAACAATATTCTAAAGAACGTAATTTTCCGCCAAAACATTATAACTTAAAATATACCTATACCTGTACATTCATACAACATTACATTCTGGAAATTTCTACTACTCAAACTTCTCAAGTTTTAAAAAGAACATTCTAGTTTACCTACAACCTATAGATTCATCTAACATAATATTCTCGCAGTTTCTACATGCTATTCAATGAAACAATAAATATGTTCTCTCACTCGCTCTCACACGGCGTCAGAGCGCAACTAACATACAATCAAACTTTCTGGAATTCTAATAAGAAGCTGGAGTATTATCTCGCTCTCGCACGGCGGTAGAGCGCAACTAACCCTAATGAAGAGAGAGGATTCAAACATACAATCGAACTTTCTAAGTTATCTTATTAGAAACATTGTAGGTGCGTTTTACGAAATTTTAAACTATGGCGCGTCGCTGACAAGTATGTGCTCCATATTTATCAACAACGCCTTGTAATCGTTCACGCATTGACCCTATTAGGCGACAAATGTCGGTTCCTCTCATGTAATCCCAGATTTCGTTACAGTGTTGCTCCATTGCTTGTTTTGTTCTCTCGTTCCTGTTATCCCACATTTGGACCATCAAACCCCACAAATTTTCTATTGGGTTGAGATCTGGGGATCTACTCGGTCATGGAATCAAAGTAACTTCATGATCATGCAAAACAAACCAATTCGAGACTACTCTGGCCGTATGCACTCGACAGTTGTCATGAACGTACGAAAACACTGGCACTTCTTCACGCGGGTAAATTGTTCGCACTGTCGGTAACATGGTTTCTTCTATGAGATCGACATAATTTATAGCGTTTTTCCAAGGATAAATATGGACAAGCTCGCCGACTCCTCCAACACCCATCCAGCCCCACATATTCGCTGAAATGCGGCCGAATAATTGATTATGCACGACGTGATTTTCTTTGTAACGCGTGTTATCGTAACGCCACAAATTTAAGCGACCGTGTTGAGAAAATCTAAATGTTTTTTCATCTGAGAATATGGTCGTCGGGTCTTCACTCGCCCCCCCCCCCCTAGAGGGGAACGGTGGGGTCCTGTTGGGGCAATGGCCCCTTTCGGAGGTTGCAACGTGGCCCAAAGCGTTGGACCGGTCGTTGGGGTGCCGTAGGCGCGGCGTCGTTTGTGGCCAAGACCCCCTCGCAATATGGTTTTAGCCCAGGCGAAGTTTAAATATGCGTGTGCAAAATTCAACCTCGCTGCTTTATGAGCATCCGTTAAGGCTACTTTCTCAGCATAATGTCTGTAATGCAGTCCAGAGCCATGCAAATAATTTCTTATCGTTTGAATACAGACGTCATATTGTGCCGCGAAATTTCGGATGTGAGGGAGTAAATGGATGTTCCCCGTAATGGTAATGCATCTCGATTTTTTGTTGGTCTGTGAGTCTACGAGAGCCGTTGTTATGTCGTCGTCTTTCCTCAAGGAAGCCCTCTTCAGCGTGCCGTCTGACCCAAGTTCTCACTGTGTTCCGTGATATATTTAATTCTCGTGATATTTCTCGTATACCATAGCTTTCCTCACTTAAGACAATAATCCGATTACTTCGTCCTTCTAAATTGGCCATTATTTAAAATTATTAATTATTTAGTTTTTACTTTTGACGCACTTAACAATATGATATATTATATTTTTTTTCCAAATCAAAAATTAAGGTTCAAAGGAGAGCTAACTCGAGATTCAAACAATGACCTATGTAAAATGTGTTTTTATTGCTATGATAGTAAAGGTTAAAATTGCATAGGTATCCGCCTTGTATTGACGTTATTTTGTTAGTATCTAAAATGTCCTAAGTGCATTATGCGCGATAGATCTTCTAATTTTAAAATTTTCATATGATAATCAGCAAAGTAGGTCATGATTCAGTTGGTTCGATAGTACATGGTATCCATGTTAGTAATTTTTTATTTTTATTTTAACATTTATGTATACAAAAATTAATAAAAAATCCACAATTTCTATTCTTCCAGTCAAACGTACTTAAGAAACTGGGCACACCAGTGATGACAAACCTGTATTACAACACAGTAAAGATGCTTCTAGAACGAGTGAGCTCCGTAATGATAGATCACGAGTCTCTGTTGGTGTTGGTTGGATATGTGGAGGGAGCTGTCTCGGGCAATGATAGCGGTATAGCGGAGGAATGTGGTGAGTTATGTGTTATATTTAATGGCTCTTATATTGAATGTAAAAAAAATGACGGGATTCTCATCACGATTTACGATTTGTATTTCGTGCGTCCGATATTTCGATGACGTTACCAGCACCATGATGGAGGACTGAAAGAATAATTCAAAAGAAGAATTCTTTCTTTCTTTAAATTACAGTGAAAATAAGCGATAGTCTTTCTTTTATACTCATAAAGTCAGACCATCTTTTTTCTATTGTCTTTCATTACTGATCACTATCCATTTATTATGGTATGTGTCTTTACCCGCTGCCGTTAGAGTTTCAACAGTACGATCACAGATTTTTATTGATTTTTAAGTTTACAAATGTTCTTATATTGTGAAGTCAGTTGCAAATTGTATTTACATTACATTACAATATTGTAATTAATTTATTTTACTATTATAATAAATTATATATAGTATTATTTAACAAAAAATATGTTTTATAAAAATAAGTTTATTTACACTTGGAATGCAGCAGGTAGATTTAAATTTTAACTGGACATATGTTGCTTACAAATTGCAATTAATACCACACTATACAAAAATTCTTAAACATAAGAATCAATTAAGATCTGTGATCGCACTGTAGGATTGATGAAAACCATTTATCGCTTGTATGCAACAAAAACATGTTAAAACTTGGTAATATCTTTTTATATTCAAGTAAAATGTGTTATTTGTTCTCAGTTTAATTTCACATCTAATTCTCCCGTTCCATGTTTTATTAATATGTATTCAAATATATTCTCAAATTTTTTTTGCTCATAAAAGGCAATACTTTACAGGTATTTTAAGTTTTAGTAGCAAAAAGACTATACTATATCCAAAAAGCATGTATTAATAAACCACACAATTTGTTTTCCAGGTCTAGACCTACCAAAAGTAGCGGAACGCGGTCTCAAGCTCCTCGTGATGCTATCGTTCGTGTTTCCCGCGCATTTTCTGCACTTGGACGTGTTAGAGCAGCTCACGACGCTGTTAGAGCGAGACGAAGGCCCCGCCGCGCCTCATGTGCTCGCCGCGTTGACTTTTCTAGGGAAATATAGGCCTCTTGGTAAGTAGTTCTTATTATATTAAGTTCTATCCTAGTGTTTTTACTGTAAGTTTTCGTGAATATTCTGCTACTACAAAATAATAGTAAATAAATAGAAAACAATATAAAATCATTTATTTTCGGGTGGCCATGGACCATAAAAAATCTACTTAATATAATTAATCTACTACACAAATCAAATGCCACAGTTAAATATCAATGTTATAATAAAAACCCAATAAACAAATCAAAATAACTGAATTAAAATTAAAATATCAATAACAGTAAGATATTAAAATGAGAATAAAAAAAGAAAATGCCCAACTACATTAAATAAATTATTCAAATATCAAAATAGCAGAAATAAAAAAGTGAAATGTCTCAATTACCATTAGAAACGGTTAGTTTTAAAGGAGTTTACAAAAAGAGTTATGGGATTTTAAAATTAAAATGGAATAGGATCTCTAGGTAGTAGGGTTCCTTCAGGGCTCGTCTGGCTATCGACCACCCTTCATATGTCGTGTTTCCCGCGCATTTCCTTCACTTGGACGTGTTAGAGCAGTTCACGACGCTGTTAGAGCGAGACGAAGGCCCCGCCGCGCCTCATGTGCTCGCCGCGTTGACCTTCCTAGGGAAATTAGAGCGCTGAGTAAGTAATATTAAAAGTAATATAAAAAAATTTAATAATGCTCATTGTTCTGAAATATCTGAAAAAAACCTTGACTCAAACCTTGGTCTCCGGTTGACGGGCGGATACTCTGCCAACTGAGGGTTCAATATCTCACTTGCTAGTTATAGCACGTGGTTTTACCCGCGTGACTTTTAATAACCAATTTTGTGACTTCATCAATCAATATATATAAAACTTCCGTTACTGACTGAGTGACTGACAACGTACAGCCGTAAATACTGGGCGTAGAGAGCTGAAATTTGGAACATACATTCTTTAGGAGATGTAGGGGTGCACTAAGGAAGGAATTCCCGAAATTCCCACGGGAACGGGAAATATAGGACTTTTTAGTTTGTATGAAAAATCTTATTCCTTAAGTGCACTGATGTGAAATTTGGTGTAAAGGTTTTTCAATGTGTGTCTGGTTGTGTTATGAAAGGAATTCCCGAAATCCCCACGGGAACGGGAAATATTTGATGTTTTAGTTTGTATGAAAAAACCCATCCCTTGAGTGCACGGATGTGATATTTGATATAAAGGTTCCTCAATAAGTGTCTGTTTGTATTATGGAAGGAATTCCCGAAATTCCCACGGGAAAGGGTTGGACTTTTTAGTATGTGTGAAAAATCTTATTCCTTAAGTGCACCGATGTGAAACTTGGTGTAAAGGTTTTTCAATGTGTGTCTGGTTGTGTTATGAAAGAAATTCCCCAAATTCCCACGGGAACGGGAAATATATGATGTTTTAGTTTGTATGAAAAAATCCCATCCCTTGAGTGCACGGATGTGATATTTGATATAAAGGTTCCTCAATAAGTGTCTGTTTGTATTATGGAAGGAATTCCCGAAATTCCCACGGGAAGGGGTTGGACTTTTTAGTTTGTGTGAAAAATCTTATTCCTTGAGCGTATGGATGTGATACTTGGCATGAAGGTTCTTCAAAGAGTGTCTGGTTGTGCTACGAAAAAAATTCCCAAAATTCCCACGGGCACGGGAAATATATGATTTTTAGTTTGTATGAAAAAAACTTATTCCTTGAGTGCATGGGTGTGATACTTGGTATAAAGGTTCTTTTAGTGGGTGTCTGGTTGTATAGTTTCTGAAATTTCCACGAGAAGGGTAGTTAAGCGCATACGAAGTTGAGGGATAAAGCTAGTCAATATATAAAACTGTTCCGTTACTGACTGAGTGACTGACAGACAACGTACAGCCGTAACTACTGGGCGTAGAGAGCTGAAATTTGGAACATACATTCTCTAGGGGATCTAGGGGTGCACTAAGGAAGAAATCCCCGAAATTCCCACGGGGACGGGAATAATTGGACTATTTAGTTTGTATGAAAAATCTTATTCCTTGAGTGCACGGATATGATACTTGGCATAAAGGTTCTTGGCTGGTTGTGTTATGAAAGCAATTCCCGAAGTTCCCACGGGAACAAGAAATTTATGATGTTTTAGTTTGTATGAAAAAATTTTATTCCTGGAGTGCGCGGATGTGATACTTGGTATAAAGGTTCCTCAATAAGTGTCTGTTTGTATTATGTAAGGAATCTTGAATCGTGAAGGATCTCAAAGAGTGACTGGTTGTGCTATGAAAGGATTTTTTTTTTTTTATATAAATTATGGATGGTACGTTTGTCTTCTGATGTTAAGTGAACATGAAGACTAAGGTGGTACACGTCCATCCACGAGAAACCAATTCACTCGACGCTTAAAAGTACTAGGACTATACTGGTCAGGGAAAATAGACGCAGGCAGTTCATTCCAAACCTTGGCGACCCGTATCAAAAAGGAACTGTCAAAGCGCTTAGTTCGACTTTTCGGAATATCAACCACATACGGATGGAAGTTCTGTCTGCGTCTAGTAGTCCGATGGTAAAAGGGTGAGGGTTCAATTTGCTCAAACAGAGCACTCGCGCACTCACCAAAATGTATCCTGTAGTACACGGTTAAACAAGCAACCTTACGACGATGCTCTAGGGTCTGTAGTTTTTTGGTCGTAAGGTCGACGTTGTTAATTAATTTACGGGCTCTTCGGTCAACGGAGTCCAGCGCTTCTAGTTGATATTTGGCTGAACCATCCCAAAGATGACTGCAGTACTCCATGCATGCTCGCACTTGAGCTGTATATAAGTTAAGAAGCTGTGCAGGGCTGAAGTACCGCCGTACCTTCGAGATGATTCCCAACTTTTTCGAAGCTAATTGAGCCATAGACACAATTTGTTGACCGAAGTTTAAACTGGATGTTATAGTTACGCCTAAAAGCCCTAGATGGTCAGTGATGGGGACAGATACATTTTGGAAAGTGGGCGTTAATGTGAAGGTGCTCTTTTTTGCGGAGAATAGTCACGCCTGAGTTTTGGACGCGTTGAATTTGACCAAATTCGACTCACCTCAATCGGATACTTTCCGTAAGGTCAAATCAACGCGCTCAATCATTGACTTTCTTAAACTCTGGATTTCACGGGGGCTCGCTCGCGCATTGGATACGTATCTCTCTACAACAGTGTTGTCATCAGCATAACTAATAATGCCCGGTGTTAAAAGGTCATTAATGTGCAGCAAGAATAATGTTGCAGAGAGATCAGATCCCTGAGGTACCCCGGCATTAATTGCCATTTGGTCGGAGGAGAAGCCATCTAAGACTACTCGAATTGACCGTTCCCTCAGAAAATCAGATATCCAGTCGCAGAGCCCAATCGGTATGCCATAAGCTGGAAGCTAACTTAAGAGACCATCATGCCAGACCCTGTCAAAGGCCTTGGAAATGTCTAAGGATACAGCTATTGCTTCACCATGACCCTCCAAGGCCTCGCTCCATAAGTGAGTGGCATACACGAGAAGATCGCCGGTCGAGCGCCCGTTGCGGAAACCATATTGGCTATCGCTTAGGAGCTCGTTGGTCTCGAGGTATGCCAGGAGTCGATTGTTCAATACACGTTCCATGACTTTGCAAAGTATGGAGGTGATTGAAATTGGTCGATAGTTGACAGAATCGGCACGGCTTCCCTTCTTTGGTACTGGCTGTACGTTAGCAAGCTTCCAGGACTTGGGAACCTTACCGGATTCCAACGAAAGTCGATAAAGACGTGTCAAAACAGGAGACAACTCAGCTGCGCAGCGTTTTAAGACCACTGCAGGAATACCGTCTGGACCACTAGCTTTGTTCTCGTCTAGGTGCAGCAAGCATTTAAGAACCTCCTTTTGGCGAATGTGAACGGTACCCATTGTAGGTCCGAACTGAGGTAATTGGGGTGGGATTTTTCCTTGGCAATCTAGACGAGAATTTTCTGCGAAGATACTAGCAAATAAATCTGCTTTCTCCTTAGCAGTGTGGGCCAGAGAACCATCGGGTTTCTTCAGTGGTGGCAGCGACGGGCGACAAAAGTTCGTTTCGACCGACTTGGCAAGGGACCAGAAAGCTTTACTTCCCGAAGGGTATGCTGCTATTCTGTCTCCGATACGGCCTATGTGGGCAAAACGAGCTCTTTTGATTGCCTTTTTGCAGGACTTGGCGGCAGCATTGTATCTTTTCTTAAGTTCATGCGAATCCAGGGCTTTGCTTCTGCGAGCATTTGCCCAGGCTTTGTATGCTTCCCGCTTTCGCTTTTCAGCGGCAAGGCAAGCAGTATTAAACCATGGGCGAGCTTTGGTTTCAGGGGATAGATCAGCGTGGGGAATGAAGTACTCCATTGCTTGAACTATCACACTTGAGACAGCATCAGCGCAGCACGAAATTCCCGAAATTCCCATGGGAACGGGAAATATACGATTTATAGTTTGTAGGAAAAAAAATCCATGAGTGCACAGATGTGATACTTAGTATAAAGGTTCCACAGTGAGTAACTGTTAGTGTTGCGAAAGAAGTTCCCGCCATTCCCACGGGAACACGAAATATTGGACTTTTTAGTTTGTATGAAAAATTATTTCTTCAGTACATGGATGTAATGCTTGGCATAAAGGTTCTTCAATGACTGGTTGTGTTAAATATAAACTATGTTTATGCGCGTACGAAGTTGCGGGCATAGCTAGTAACCTGTAAACTTTATCAAGGTTTAATCTATCAAAAGCAAAATTTTTTTTAAATCCGACGCGAGACCGAGGTCAGTGCGTTCAGACTAACAAACGTTAGTTTTATTACGTTGTGCATTGACAGCTGTTTCCGCCAACGGGTGATTTAGTAGCATTTAATTTAGAAAAAAATTATTGATACCAAAAATTCACATAAATATCACAATAATAATTAATTATAAAACTTTAAAACTACTAATTAAAAATAAAGATTTAGTTATTATCTTTTCAATCATCAATCATATATGCTTGAAACCCTTTTATTTACTAACCAGAATTATATACTATGGTCAGACTAGACCGTACATTAGTACTAGATAGATAAAATAAAGTGCAATATTGAACAATACCGAACATACATTGTTGGAAATCCGACCATAAAATTATCATTTTAAGAATTATTGTTAATATGGATTATTCTTTTCAGGTGAAGCATGCCCTGACCTGTTCCCGAAACTGGTAACTCTGTGTAAAGCATACGCGGAGGTCGGAACGCCGAAACAAGCCAAAAACGCTGTCAGGTATGATTTCTAAATAATTTTTTATCTTAAATATTTTATCAGCACGAATATGGAAATTTATTGTTATTATAATTGTATCTACATCTAAACACGTCAGATGGCAACGACAGTGACGACATTACAAACTTACACCGCCCTATTAATAAACTTAATTTAAGCTATAAAAAGTGATGCCAATTGGTTGGTCCAAGTATTTTTTTTAAGGTTTCATTTACAAAGCAAATATTATTTTTGAAATTCAAAAATATTCTTTAATTCTTAAAAATAATATTTAAACGAGTTCTGTTTAACACAATAAAATAGGTTTCACATAATTGGCGTGTTTATTGAAAGGGTAAAATTGTTTTATCGATAGTGTTGTAGACACCGGTGAAATTTAACTCATTACATTGCATCAAAGAAGCTAATCCTAAATCGTCCTTCCCACAGATGTCTGTACGTAAACATCCCGGAACAAAGAACGCAGATCTTCACAGAAATCCTAGACACATTGCGGACAACATTGCACCCACAGTCAGAACATTACAGAACGGCCATTGTAACCTTAGGACATATAGCGCAGAACCTGCCCGATAACTTCCCGGTGCATATAAAGAATATTGTTTCTAGAAAGGTAAGTTTTTTAAATTGTGGTTTATTCTAATAATTTTGTAAACTATTTATTTATTTAACAATTTATGTACACACAAGTTAAGATACAAAAAATAAAGAAAACATAATCAAAATAAGTACAAAGGTACAGCTTATCTC
Organism: Stenoptilia bipunctidactyla; assembly: GCA_944452665.1. Classification (NCBI taxonomy): domain Eukaryota; kingdom Metazoa; phylum Arthropoda; class Insecta; order Lepidoptera; family Pterophoridae; genus Stenoptilia; species Stenoptilia bipunctidactyla. The sequence goes on from OX101741.1 coordinate 17,122,289, forward strand.
TATTGAAATCTCTTACAGCAGACCTAAGACTGGAGAGTTTGTTCAAAATGCAATCATAGTGTGTACTAATACAAAACATACTACAAACTATTTAAATTCTAATAAATATATATACACACCAATACATATATAATATTATTACAACTTTATATAGGTACTTGAAATACATACATAATACTAAATATAATAAATACATAATTCATACTATTGTTCATGTAAGTAGAGTGGATACTATAACTTACAGTAGAGAAAAGTAGTGATCTTTTAACTATCAGCGATTTCACTTATGTGAATTTTGTCCCTGGCAGTATTCATTCAATTGAAAAATAAATCTGACTAGTTTCCGCGTAGCGTATTCAAACAAATAACTCTATATATATTTCCTCTACTAATGTCCATACTTGGATGCCTCGAAGAGATTGCTATATATCGATAAGGCCGCCTTTGTACAATTGTCTTCAAATTTGGTATCATTATGTTACTTTTCTGTTGTTGGTACAATAAAGAATTATTATTATATTTATGATTCGAGTTTCCTGCAAAATCTTATGCATTCCTAAAGGGGGGGATTTTCTTAATAACACACATAACAAATCAGATGTTCCCTTTTATAATTATGTAAAAACTTATTGAAACGGAAAAAATATGGATTTCATATTTTTGAAAGCTTCCGTGTTGCATTGGTCGAGTGTTCGGCTGCGCCGTGGGAGGTCCTGGGTTCGAGTGTAGCCAGCCCTAAATATGAAACGAATCTTTTCTAAATTGCAGTGTGATCACAGAACTTCATCGATTCATATGTTTTGCAATACTCGCCCAGTCCATTGCGAGTTGTAAGCAGGGACTGCTTATCGGTATATTTTTTTTAAATAGTACTAGTAAAATTTCAGTACCCTTATTAGTGTACTGCTTAATCAAACACAATACCTGTACAAGTTATTAAAATCTAACTTAATTATATCAGTCTCCAAATGATTAATATCTGTAGAAGTTTTTAGTGCAGAAATATTTGAACCTATTTAATTTCTGTACCGAAATGTATAGGTCAGCATATGTTCCTACGCTTCATAGGCGTCAACTAAACTATCGAACATTTTACAGTTATTTAAAAATAAAATTTTAATATTAATAACAAAAAATTTCAGTTAACTGTAAAAAAAATCAGTAATAACAATAATAAAAAAGGTACACGAATTATTTCAGTATGAATTCCTGTACTGTTATTTTTAAAAACAACCGCTCATTATGACGTGTTTACACAGTGGAGTTTGGTTTTCATATAAATTATATAACTAACTCGGATATAATGACTTCGCCTATAGTGACACATCGCTTATTGTGACCCTTTTTTATTAAATTTTGTTCGCTTATAGTGACCGACCGTATGATTTCTAAAACCTTTAGCAGTGTTCGGGAGAGTGACGTTATACCCAGACTTTCGGCGCGTGAAAGCTTTTTTGATTTGAGCATCAGAGCGTAGATTTACTTATTGAGTCTACTTATTAATATCTACTATGATTTATCTCTATTTTATTCCTCTATATTAAAATAAATCACATAATAACTTAAACAGTTTATTTATTCTTGCAGTTTTATACAAAAAACATTTATTGTGTCTAAACTGGCGTTGCTCTATTTACACTGATGCCACGCACCTTGCGTCACACCACGTAAAAAATACAGAGTAATAAATAACTTAATGTTTTTCTTTTTTTGGGTTATTTATTTGTAAATAGTCATCAAACAAAATATGTTGTTGGGATTGATGTGGAGAGGCTGTCTGCAAGGTGATGCGCTAATTAAAATTAACCCTGTATAAAAGCTTACAAGTTAATGTGTTTCAGTTTCAGTAATTTTGGCTATTAAATATTTTCCTAAACAAAAATCAACTCTAAATTCCAGATAGTAAAAGAGCTTTTAGTTCGCGAAGCGGGCGGCGCCCCGACCTCGCCGCAAGTGGACTGGTGCCCCGAAGAAGAGCTACCCGAAGAGACGAGATGCAAGCTAGAAGGACTCAAATGTATGGCTCGATGGTTGCTCGGGCTAAAGAAGGACGAATTGTCTGCGCAGAAGACCTTTAGGATGCTAAATGCGTTTATAGTTCATAAAGGGGATTTGTTACAGGTAAACATATTTTATAGTTGTTTTTATAGCCGGCTGGAGTAGTGGTAACATACATTTGCCTTCAATGCCAGAGGTCCTGGGTTCTAATTTTGGTGGATATTTGTGTGAATTAGATATTAGCTGTGAAGTCATTATTTGTATGTATATTTAAATTTATTATACAAGGCGTTCCTTTTAATTTCCTATAACTATATGGTATTAATGGGACCATGTAATAGAATCAAATAACATGTGATAATTTTTTATTTTTTTTTGTTTTCTTTTTCATACAAAATAATTCAATTAAGTCAAAACATCTTATGTAAAACACCTTTATGCGAAGTATGACAACGTGGCATTTTCTATCCCTTTCTTATCGCCATGCACAGGTACAGTTCGCAACGTTTTGTACACTGTATGCAATGTTCCTCAACGTTTAAAATTATTTTGTTGTTTATTGCGTGGCTTCAGTGACACGCGTCTATTGAATGAATGTTACAGGGATTTTACGAGGTTGATAATTTATGAACTCATTATATTAAGATTGATGATATCTTGGAAAGTATGGAACGCATGCGCAGCCCGAGTCTCTTTGTTTACGGCTTTACTACGCGGCTGCGTTTCCAATGCTCGAATTGATATTTGAAACATTGAGTAGAATACATATTACTTTAGCGTATAATATATTGTATACATACTTGTTATTACAATGATATAAAAAAGTAAATATATAAGATATAATACTAATAACAAATAATATGTAATAACATAGAAGCACAGAATATTCTAGATAATAAAGTGGTACATAAATATATTAAACGAGCGCTTGCCCGCGAATTCGTACACGCATAAACTCAAAAGTCCTATTTTCCGTTCCCGTTGGAATTCCGGGAATTAGACACTTATTGAGGGACCTTTATACCAAGTATCACATCCGTGCACTCAAAGAATAAGATTTTATCATACTTTTTTTTTTTTATAAGTGACTAAACCCGCGTTTGACCTCTATCTCACCTGATGGTAAGTGACGATGAGGTCGAAGATGAAAGCACACGGGTTTAGGAAGGAACTGGCTCTTTATACAATATTGCCGGAACACATTACCGCCGGAGCGGTAACATTTGGCGGCAGACTTTATATAAAGGGTGGTCGCTAGCCAGGCGGACCCAGAAGGGATCCTACCACCAAGCAAATACAAACTAAAACATCATATATTTCCCGTTTCCGTGGGTATTTCGGGAATTCCTTCCTTAGTGCACCCCTACATCCCCTAAAGAATGTATGTTCCAAATTTCAGCTCTTTACGCCCAGTAGTTACGGCTGTACGTTGTCTGTCAGTCACTCAGTCAGTAACGGAACAGTTTTATACATATATATTGATAGTAAATATAGATAGAATATCCGCTACAAGTTATTATATTAGTTTGTTTGTTAGTTTAAGGTAATCCATTTATACCTTTACCTTTCCCCAGCAAAACCGTCTGTCAAACGCGGAAAAAGCTCACCTGAGGCTCGCGGCCGGATCGGCCATGTTGAAGATCTGCGAACAGAAGGGCGTCGGCGATCAATTCACCAACGAACAGTTCTACAATCTCTCGCATTTGATGGTGGTGAGTTGCATTTGAAATCTTATTCTAGTGATTATACAACGTGTAACATAATGAAGAGATAATACTTAAGGGGATTGTATGTTTGGTGATGCATTTTATAAGTAACAGTAACATGAATTCGTTATCCTTACGGTTCGGCCGAAAAACAAGTTCAAAGCTTAGATCATAATATCTAAGTGTCAACCCTAAAAACAGCAGTTAGCTTTTGATGAAATCTATTCGATAACAGATGGCGTAAAAATGAAGTGATGGGTAACTAAGACAGATACTACAAAGTTCAGCCGGTGCGGGAAAGGTCACAAGGTCACTGACTGTGGCACAAGTCTTGTTTTAGCTTATTATGTTGACTAGGGTTGTCAAAGTATTTTGTTGTAAAATATTTAAATAAATTTGTATGAAAGTCTATACCAGCACTAATCATGCTAATTCTTTTACTGTATATTAATAATAATAATAATAATAAAAACTCTTTATTGTACACAAACATGGTTATACAGTTATATTCTACGTATGGTATAGAAACTAACCCTTAAGTTTTATCTCTCCATTTTGTTACACATTGTATAAGCTTTACCGTTAAAATTTTAATAAATGCGATGCTATTAAAGGCAATTATTAAGGCCTAAATTATTCTGTTTAGGCCTTATGTTTCAGTAGTCAGACAAAAGTTATCTGACAAATAAAGTTTTACTCGACAAATTAAACTGGTCTGTAGTCTTCTTAGTACAAGTTTTATATAAAACCAGAAAATCTTAAGGTTCATTATTCGTGATAGAACTCAGATAAATGAAAAATCAGCCCTTAAAATTATATTATATTTTATGCGAGCTAGCTGGACATTTTTTTTGTAACTTTGTTCTCTTAGGTGTTTTCTAAAATTAATTTTATTATATTGCATGTAAAAATACGACTAATAAAGTAAAAATAAAATAAATAAAATAAAGTTTTGCTATAATAAAAGATCATTATTTTTATTATCAATCAAGGTGTTTATGCAATAAATAGTTTGTATAAATGGAGACAGCCATTTGATTTAAAATAATAATATTTTACCTAACTTCCAACATGATGAAACTAATACTTTCTTATTATTTCAGGACGAAGTACCACAAGTAAGAGAGGCTTTTGCTTCTAAATTACACAAAGGACTATCAAAGGTAAGCGATTTATAAATCTTTAACGCAATTTAGTCGCTAGCTAGATGGATCTTGAAAGAATCACAGTACCTTATTGTCTATATTAAGGGAAATAATAAAACGAGCGACTAAAAAACAAATTTGGACTGGAAATAATAAAACGAGCGACTAAAAAACAAATTTGGACTGTCTTGAAAAATATATGAAAATGAACGGTTTTAAATATTAATATTGCGACTGAATTACTAAGTGAGCGACTAAAACACATATACATTGCGATGAAAGAGATAAGTTACGAGAAGGGCTCCCGCACCGGAAGGCGGAATCAGTACGGTTAGGTGCGACGACGAGCGCAGCGAGGAGGAGCATGTTAGGTTGCATATAGTTATACACGTGCGCGAGCCGAGCGAGCGAAGCGAGCGGTGCCGCGGCAGCGGCCGGCGAAGCGCCATAAACTTGGTCAGCTATTATAGTCAACCCTGGACAATCCCGACATGGTCAAAAGTGTTTTTAAGTCGCTGTTTCATTGATTCTTCGTCACTCGCTCTCAGTCGCTCACTTAATTAAAACAGTAAGCCAAATTCATTATTTTTGTCACCTAAAATTTTTATTTACAGTTACTCGATTAAATACTACCCCTATATTAATACTTTGAAATACATATACCTACATTTGTTGTTCTTATACGCAAAATTATTACTTAGGATTGTTTTAATAATGCATATAACCTGCAAAATATGATAATAAAATTGTAGTTTTAAAGATTCTACATAACTTTACGCCTGTATCCTTTACGGGGTAGGAAGAACGCCCGAGGTTTTAAAAAACCATCTGTTGTCACGTTTGACAAATTTCGAGGCATTATAATGGTGGAGAGAGGTCAACCTATCGCCCACAAAAAAAAACCTCCAATAAAACTACTGTCCCTTAACTAACTTTTACAGTATGTCCGGAAAGAGAAGCAGCTGGCACATTCTATGTATTTTTCTTCGCTCCCAGTCCAGCGTGGAAGATTCGTTACTTTCATAATATTATAGAAAAAAAATATTTATAAAGTCTCCTTTTTGAAAAACTTCTAAAACTTTTAAAATCTTAATAATTGCTTTAAACTATCGCGGTTATTTTCACTATGATTTAATGAATTTACGGGATTCTTATCACGAATTTTTATTTTATTTTCGCACGTCCGATATTCGCGATCATGGTGCTTGCAACAGCACCGAAATATCGGACGTGCGAAAATAAAATCAAAAATCGTGATAAGAATCCCGTAAATTCATTAAATCATTTTAAAATCTTGCCTTTTCTTGAATTTTTTTAGTCCATGCTAGATGAAATATAATTATAATTTGTGTTGTACTCAAAAATCTATATATTTTGTTTTATATTTGTTGAATTTTGATGATCACCGAACTATTGTATGAACACAATATAAGAGTAGGAATTAGGTTATAATTTTTTTAAACCTTGGCCATTTTTTTTTTTTTATTGGCTATTGTTATTAGGATAATAATTCTAAATGATTTCCATCCTAAATTGCAGGGTATCCCCAACAAATGCCTGCCACTAGACTTCATGGGAATGTACGCTTTGGCCGGCCGCGAGCCGGACAGAAGAATCCGCTCAGTTATACGACAATACATGACCGCCGATGTCATTCGCAGACGCGAGTATATTAGGAATCTCACGGTTGGGACTAAAGGTGAGGAAATATGCTTAATTTATAACATGTTTATTTAATTATTTATGTACACACAGTGTTAAAAATTACAATTTATCTTAGACTAACAAATGTACATGAATACAGCTTATTTCTAAAAGAAATTTCTTCGAGCTGATCTGAGCTGAATTATCCGACAGTACGTCTAATGAAATGTTTTAAAATAATTTGGAATATTATAGCTGGAAACATAACATAAAAAAATAGGAAAATGATAGACAAAAGTTTTATACAGGTGACAAAATAGATAAGAAATATTCATATGGTATACAAATGAACGATAAAAGAAGAAAATTAAAAAAACAAAAATAGTGAAAAATTTTCATTAGACGTTAAGCCTTACATTATAACAGTATAAGTTGTCGAGGTGTAAACAATTAATTAGACGTGATTATGCATGACAGTACATCACAACCCTGATTCTCACTGACATGGCGCTCTGCAGATACACATAGTTCCGTAACTCCAAACAATAATAACATCACTATTGGGAGCAATCTAAAATTGACTATATGGCCTCAAAGTAAGCTTTTGACTCATAAGACTGCCGCCGAATAACACCTCACCAATACATCGCAATATTTTATGAAGAGCCAGTTCTTTCCTGAACTCATGTGCCTCATCTTCACTTACCATCAAATGAGATTGAAGTTAAACGCGGGCTTAGCCTATAATTAAAAAATAATACAGTTTTACTTTTTAATATATTCCGTGTGTTCCGGCAGACAAAGGAATGACGCAGTTGCCGCACATTCTGCCGGACTATATGCTCGTATTCGCGGTGCCCGTACTTACGCACGACCCCGTGTTCACGGCGTACGATAATGTCGCACAGCTAAAGGTTAGTAATCTATTTTATGTACTCTCATATCATAATATTCAAAATATAAAACTCAGAACGAATTTATATTGACATACTTTTTAAAATAGTATAACGAAATGAAATTAAAAAATTAAATTATAACACACTACCTCGAACAATACAATGTTATAATATATATTTTTTTCATATCGATACCGATAACAGACTATAGATTTCATTTTTTTATCTGTGTCCTGCGAGCGCCGCGCTACGTTACATTCTGTGGCCGTGCGCCGCGTTTTGGCGCATGCGCGATAATGGCGGGAATAAATTTAGGCGCCATAACAAATTTCCTTGCAATTCGTTGTTTCACTGGATAATTTATTGTTTTTTTATTAAAATGTCTAGTGAGTATAGTGAAAGTGAAGAAAATTTGACGCCACCCGACATTTTAGAGACTGCGGCAGCAGTCAGTCTTAATTTACTACCTGTAAAAGTCTCAATCTCAATCTTTTATTTAATATCTTCAGTGTATGAGATTAGATAAAGTAGTGTATGAAACTGCATATAACTAGGTATTATGTGACAGTTTCATAAACTACTATTTTATACTTTTCAACCATATACAGGGTCGCCATATAATAGTCAATAATATTTTAATGGCAGATTAAGACTGATTGTCGCTAGTCAAAATTACGAAAATTAAAATATTTTAATAAATTAAAGTTTCATAATTCTTCTGAGTGATAAAAATTTAAGTTTGATCTCTAGTTTATAACTACACATCAAGTAATAAAAACGTGTCCATCTAATTGTGTATAGTCATAAAATGTAGATTAATCTTAAATTTTACTCACAGAGAACAATTTTGAAATTTTAATTTATGAACAATATTCAAAAATTTTTTTTTTTTTTTCTAAATTCAGACCCACTTATCATACCTAATCTGCCATTAAAATATAATTGACTATTATATGCTGACCCTGTACAACAGAAAAAAATCAAGAATGTACTACAAAGGGTTGGTTTTATAGCTAAAAAGCAAGTTCTTCGGGACAACCTTTATTATTTAATGTTTTTTCTTTCTCTTTTATATTACGCTTTGAAGCTATGTTTTGAAAATTTAACTTATGGTCAGTTAAAATCGGGAGAGATTGAGCCTGTTTACTCTACTTAAAAAAATATGATAAAAAGATATTCATTGAGCTTAAATTATTTTCATAAAGAACTTGTGTTATTTTAACTCTACTTACTTGATGAGCTTATGTGCTGAAAGCTTAGAACTTACCACTTACTTATTATTGGGTAACTTTTAATGTGTTTGTTAACTTTTAAAGATCATAAAGAGATGTTAAAAATATTCGCACACTCTTTCTAAAAAAGTAACCCTAAAATATATTACTTTCATCACATCTTAAGTTTGTAACGAAATTGTGTTTTGGATATAAGTTAAAGCATACTTAAACTTAAATAAACATTTTGTTGGTGGTAGGATCCCTTCTGGGTCCGCCTGGCTAGCGACCACCCTTTATATAAAGTCTGCCGCCAAATGTTACCGCTCCGGCGGTAATGTGTTCCGGCAATATTGTATAAAGAGCCAGTTCCTTCCTAAACCCGTGTGCTTTCATCTTCGACCTCATCGTCACTTACCATCAGGTGAGATTGAGGCCAAACGCGGGTTTAGTCACTTATATAAAAAAAAAAAAGTAACCCTATAAACTTCTACACTTTCTCTTGGATATTGTATGATTATCTCATATGATTTTGACGACCGGCTGGTGTAGCGGTAACATACATTGCCTTCTATGCCAGAGGTCCTGGGTTCTAATCCCGGCAGCGGCGGCGGATATTTGATGAACACAGATATTAGTCGTCTAGTCATGGATGTTTATATGTTTATTTAAGTTTATTTTAATAAAAAATATGTATTTATTCAATATGTATGTTTATATATTTCTTAAGTATATCAGTTATCTAGTATCCATAATACAAGTTCTTTAAGAAACTTAATTTGGGCTAGATAATGTTGTGTGAGTGTCAGAAATATTTATTATTATTATTATCTCAAGGCTAAGAGTTGCATGGTGATATCATCTGTAACATAGGAACACTTAGTGTAATATATTTCTTTTGTTATCCGCAGGTAGTGAAACAATGTTTATGGTTTATCCTGGAACCGTTGATAACCCGGAACGATCTGTACTGCTACGGCTTCTACAAATGTCTGATTGAACGGATGAAGCATTACAAGGATGCTCTATGCGAGACTGATGATTCTGTTAATTTTGTAAGTAACTTCATTTTCAATCTATACTAGCTGTTTCACTGGGTATATTTAAATTTATTATTTGAGTATAATATATTTATAAGGATTTCCAACAACAGGTGCACTGGTACATATAACAATAAAAAGGTATAAATAATAAGTAAGTGTCCTGTCACTTACAGAAAACTACTGCATGCTCTACTAATATAGTAAATTAAAAAAAAAGACGTGTGGCACTCGGGGACTGCCGCGGTAAAGCTATTGCATAGCATTTTTAATCAACTTATGCAATTATAATTATTTATTTATTTTATTAATGCAGTAATGTTTGATCTTATATGAAGTTCCACAATTTCCTAGTAGATGGCGCTGATTGCTTATTAAAGCCCGCATGTAAAGTTATGAAATCAAAGTATCACCGCTGTGCCGGTCGGCGTTAGGTTTTTTTCGTTACGGAATTTCTGGATTCGGTCCCCACGCTCAAGGCCCGCGATAGAAGCTATGCAATAGCTTAAAAAGTTACATTTAAAATACATATACAACAAAAACACAAAGCAATAACAGTTAAGCACCATTATACGATAAAAACAATTAGTAAAACGGCATTAATTTTTTAAAATACATTTTTTAAGATTAGTATTAGCATTAGAAAAAGTTTCTACCCCCGTAGTGTCTAATCCTGCGAGGATATCGGGATAAAAAGTAACATGACATGCATCCATACAAACAAACTTTATATTGTTGCTTTTAGAAAAAAATCATCGAATGTTATATTAAAAAAAATTAAGGTGATTTATAAGGTTATAATTGAAACCTTATTTACTTGACAAAAATATTTAAAAAGGCCTCATTAAGAAAATATTGCGGGCCTAATAATTTAAGTAAAATTTTTGATTTAACACTATATGTAGAAATATTAAAAAAATATATTGCATCAAAATGGACACTCAAAATTATGCAAGTGATTCTTGTTGCATTTTCTAGATCATGCTTTTAAATCATATTAAAGAATCATTGGACAAATCAATATCATTTTGTAAAGCAATGTAAAGTCGACACATTAGAATAGAAACACATTCGTTATAGGAACATTAAAATAAATACGTATTATTATTTATTTAAAAAAGTAATAAATTAAATGTCAAAAAACAAAATAATACAAAATAATGTCCGCACATAAAAGTACATAAATTAATATAATTCAATTGTAAATATCCAGATTTTATTATTATAAAGGGCCCTGCTTAAATAGCATGTAATCTATACTAATATTATAAAGAGGAAACCTTTGTATTTTTGTATGTTTGTATTGAATAGGCTCAAAAACTACTGGACCGATTTCAAAATTTCTTTTACCATTACTTAGAGTTATTCTTCCGAATCCGTATAGGCTACTTTTTATCCCAAAAATCCCGCGGGAATCGACATTCCCATTATTTAATATCTTCAGTGAAGAGTAGGTCTAGAAAGATTATGTAGGTTTTATACAGGGTTTTTGCTAATAGACTGGAAGATTTTTAGGTGACGTAGGAGAGGTCATTTCCAATTGTTTGAGCCCAAATCATGTAAACCCAAAGTGTACCGTTTTAATTTTTTTAAATATTTTATTTTAAAAGAAAAACAGTTTACAATATTTAGAAACATACCTTAAATCTCGGTGATTTGTCTGGTATATTGGTTTACTTTATTTAGGGTTATTCCTTTTTTTCCTGAAAATCCAATTAAAAACTTTTACTACTCTCTGGCTATACAACGAGGTAAAACAATTGGCATCTTACTGCAAATACAAGAAAGAAATTTAAAAACAAAATTAAAAACCTACATTTTTATTCCTTGAAAGGAATTATACAAAGTGTTCCTGTTAATGACAGGAACGCTAACTTTTCGCTGTAAAAAGTATTGCCACTCATGTACATTAGGGTTTTTAGCAATAATTTGAAGAATCGATCCCGGCTGGAACTATTTTTTTAGTTTTTTATCTTTAAAATGTTACATATTTCAAAAAATATATTTTATGTTGTCTTAAGTTTTCACGATTCATAATTTAAATAAAACTACTTTTTAACCGGATTAATCGCGTTTAATCTATATTTTACATTTTAACTCGACGTTTCGGTGTCGTTCAGACCCCGTGGTCACGAGCGACTGGCGAGTTAAAATGTAAAATATAAATTAAACGCGATTAATCCTGTTAAAAAGTAGTTTTATTTATATATTTTATGTGTTGGTTTAAATTTTCGGTTTAAAAAAAAGATCAAATAAAACACTTACCGGAAAATATAATTGCCAAAACTTAAGACAATATTACGAGAAAAAGATGTTTTCGAATATAATAAAAATAAAGTCACATTAATGGGATTCATACCCGGAACCTCACCTTAGCTTGCCGCGCATAAATCACCAGAACACACCACAAGATAATAAGATCAGAAAATACTGCATCAACATAATGCACATGCAAGGAGGAGCAGCTATTATGTGACTGGCTGGCTGGACGGGCCTGTCGCAAGTCACAAATTTCAGCAGACCTTTTGTTTGATTTGTGTATTACAACTATAGACATCTATCATGATAAAATGACAACATAACCGCACTGTTAACTCTCGTTGCCCAAACATTTATGTAATATTAAATGTTGATGTAGTTTTACATGAGAGATGTAATTTTACATTACATAATTGTGTATTTTTTCTATAATTTATGGAAATTCACGTATATTTCGGCAATTTTATACCTTTTTAATGTATATTTACACATTTTTTTATGTATTGCTTCTGTAATAATCCCAGCTCATGTGTAAAAATACAAATTGTTCTGTCATTATACACGTTTATGTATAATTACATAAAATAATAAAAAATCTGTAAAATTACCGTTTTCTTTTCCATAATTTATTGAAATTTACAGCTGTTTTCGGGACATTTTACAGGTTTATGTACTTTTTTTGCATGTAAAATCACATAATTTTTAACAGTGCGGTCCATTTCGTTGCGTATCATAAAAATTAGCTGTCAAATTGAAGTACTTTAAGAGTGACATCCCTGGTACAATGACTTATAATAACAATAATTGTATATAATATATAATAACGACGACCGGCTGGTGTAGCGGTAACATACATTGCCTTCTATGCCAGAGGTCCTGGGTTCGAATCCCGGCGGCGGAGGATATTTGTGTGATGAACACAGATATTAGTCGTCAAGTTATGGACGTTTATATGTTTATTTAAGTTTATTCTAATAAAAAAATATGTATTTATTCAATATCTTTGTTTATATATTTCTTAAGTATATCAGTTATCTAGTATCCATAACACAAGTTCTTTAAGAAACTTAATTTGGGCTAGATAATGTTGTGTGAGTGTCAGTAATATTTATATTTTATTTTATTTGCAGAAAATGTGGGCGGTGTGCGACTTGGCGATGTCGGTGGTGTGGGCGCGCTCGAGCTCGTTCGACATGAGCGACCTGGCCGCCGACATCCGGATACCCACCATGTACTTCTCGCCGCAGCCCGACTGCTTCGTCAACACCAGGGTGTTCCTGCCGCCGGACCTGCAGGTCAGTCCTTTAGTTATTTATTTTTATTTATTCATTCAGGTAACAAACAGTCGTTAACAAAAAAATAATACAAGCTATAACACAAATAGACCTATAGTACCATAAAATTGTAGTTTATGAAACTGTCACATAATACCTAGTTATGTGCAGTTTCATACACTACTTTATCTAATCTCATACACTGAAGATATTTATTCCCGCCATTATCGCGCATGCGCCAAAACGCGCCGCGCGGCCACAGAATGTAACGTAGCGCGGCGCTCGCAGGACACAGATAAAAAAATGAAATCTATGGTCTGTTATCTGTATCGAAATGAAAAAAATTTTTATTATAACATTGTATTGTTCGAGGTAGTGTGTTATAATTTATTTTTTTTATTTCATTTCGTTATACTATTTTAAAAAGTATGTCAATATAAATTCGTTCTGAGTTTTATATTTTGAATGTTATGATATGAGAGTAGATAAAATACAATATAAACTATAGTTGAATTGTTTTCGAATGATTTTCGTGACAGTTCTCATTTTCCATTACGCGCAAACTATATACAAGTAATAAAATATAAATTGGTGCGTTAAAAAAATAAAAACTAGGTATGTCAATAAAACTGTTTATTTTAAAATTATAAATTGAACTATTAATATAGAGTAATTGTTATTATTAACTGTAAATAAATTAAGTAAATGTCATAAAAATATTCATCTTAAATAGACAGATTCAAAGAAACGGAACGTTCAGTTGATAGTGATTGACACTACTGAATCGACATTGAATCGATGAATATGAGCGGCCATCTTTTAATCGGAAGTTTGTATAAATTTTTTCACCAACTGATTCGATACGTCAAAGCCTTCGAATGGAAGATCGAACAATTTCATTACGGCAACGTCACAAAGATTGTCAATTTTGAACTTTCACAAAAACCACTTGAAAAGAATTCAACTATAACATTCATAACCTTAATAAATAACATTTATAAATTGGTAAACCATAACCCAAACAAAATAAATCACAACCAATAACAAAAACAACCAAATATTTAACCGAATATCTTTTTTGCTAAATCTATTCTGTATGTTCTCAAATTTCGTGAAAATATATCGATTGTTTTAAGAAAGGTGTTGTTATAATGGCAGGACCGCCTGAAGAAGGTATTTCTATCGTAGTTCGTATGATAGGCGGGAATGTGAAAGGTATCTAATAATGAATATTTACTGTTGTATTGTCGGGAAAGCATTGCCTTTTGTTTTTTTTATGACGCGTCAAAGTGTACATTTACAACGAAGATGGAATTAAGTCGAAAGGTTTTAGAGCGATGATAGAGGGATACTCCAAGTCATACACAGAATCGGTAGCATCTCTTAACAAACCCCAACTACGCGCAGTGGCAAGATTACTAACGGGACACTGCAAACTAAACAAGCATATGTCCAACGTGGGTCTCACTGACACGGCGCTCTGCAGATACTGCGAAAGCGCAGAGGAAACCCCTCTACACGTACTGTGCCACTGCCCCGCAGTTATGCACAATCGCTCCGCTAACCTGGATAAGCACGAGCTGGATCTAAAAGAGATTAGGAGCATCGCCGTAAGGAAAATCCTTAATTTCCTGGACTCCATTGGAGTGTGCGGCGAGTTTTAAATTGGGACTCACACAGTAGATCTTTATGGTCGCAGTGTGACGAGCGGGCAAGACTGCTCATATAGTCCCAAAACCCTATATAATAATAGAGTGATGATTTTTTATGATTTTAAAAGTTCTCTCTCCGCAATACTGTGCCGCTCGTCCTATGTTACATATTACATATATCAAAGTTCTACGTACGCAACGAAGATGGAATTAAGTCTAAAACATTTTAGAGCGATGATTTCAAAAGTACCCTCTTTGCGACTGTGCCGCTCGTCTTCAAAATGCTTCGTTCAACGGTGAAATAGGGAACGGGAAATATTGGAGTTTTTAGTTTGTATGAAAAATCTTATTCCTTCAGTGCACGGAAATCAACCTTGGTACAAAGGTGCTTTCAATGAATGGTTGATTGTATTATAGAAGGAATTCCCAAAATTACCACGGGAACGGGAAATATTGGACTTTTTAATTTGTATGAAAAATTTTAGTAGTTGAGTGCACGGATGTAAATCTTGGTATAAAAGTTCTTTCAATGGGTGTCTGCTTGTATTATGGAAGGAGGTTCGCATCAACACCAGGGTCTTCCTGCGGCCCGACCTACAGGTCCGCGGCTTAATTATATACATACATAACTTCACGCCTGTATCCCTTACGGGGTGTAAGCTGAGACTAGAGAACACCAATTGCAACGATCCAGACAAACCTCTTTCGCTTCCTCCACGGGCATTAATATTTTCATACATGATCGCCGGTTACTGGTACCTTTAACTAGGCCCTTTTTAAGTATGGGGTAGGCAGAATACCAGAGGCTATAAAACCATATAAGACTATTGCAGCGGATCAGCTATCGCCCACAAAAACGCCAACAAAAACTATGTCCCTTAACGGACTTTCACAGTATGCCCGGGAAGAGAAGCAGATGGCACATTCTATGTTTTTCTTTTGCACCCAGTCCAGCAAAATATTTAAAAATAAGAAGAAGGAAAGAATAAAATTTCTTTCGAAGCTACATAACAAATAACATAACAAATACTACAAATAACGCTAATATCTTTTTAAGAAAGAAAATTCAATTTTAAAAAAGTAGTAGGTCTTGTATCGTCGTTTCTACTTCAACATCTCTTATTTTAATACATTATCTATCTATGGCCTGACTTTCAATCGTCGGTTAAAAGATATCTAATGAATAAGTATTGTTAGAAAATATAGAAAATATTTTAGAGTATTTTTGAATACTTTTGAAAATGCTTGTAAACTATCTCAAAACTCCTTTTCGAACAACCTGTCTTAAGAAGTTTTTAATTTGTAATTAAAAAAATATGCTTTCTCATTATCATCAGTCATAGGTTTTAGTAAGTTCTAGAAATTTGTTGAATTCTAAGTCATGAATTTCCTACAAAGCTTTATTCTTCCGAATTTTGGGGTACAGTTTCACTGATGTTATTTCTTTTGTGGACATACTATGCACTATTCGCATTTACAGTAAAATTATTAAGCAAAAATACAGATAAGTACTAAATGACTAAGGAATGTTCAGACGAACATTCGTCAAGAAATTATAATTAAAATACAAAGGTATTATTATTATCGTTATAATTTCTTTTTCATCTTTCTAACTATGTATACCTACGTAAATAATAAATAAATAAATTCCATGTCTTTTTGATGACTAAATTCGACTGGATAAAGTATCTATATTTCGTGACTTATTCTAAAATCAATTATCAATTTTTTACAGTTCCAACACAAGAGGCCGAATGCCGTGGAAACCCAGCAGCGAGGCAAGAAACGCCCGCTACAGAAACCCGACCTAGAAAACTCTAATGATGTCGAGGTAAGTACAATATACGGAAAAATGTACTTTACTACTATAGATGAAATAAAATCGATCCCGAAGATCTTCCGCTATTTTTTTGTATAGAATTATATCTAAGCTTTATAAAATGCATAAAATTCATTTGTATTTGTATCTGTAATTAGGAACAGAAGAAAGTATGCGGAAAATATAATTACTTTTATTGATAAAATTAAAATCGACCCCGAACATCTTCCACAAATTTTATCTATAAAATAATATCAAAGCAAAAAAAAAACTTTAGTATTTGTAATTGAGAACAGAAGTAAGAAAGAAAATAGTTGTTTATACAAAGTCGCGCATGGTTTTATCTGCGATCCTATGATCCCGTATTTTTGGTATAGGGACAGTTGGGGTACAATGGAACGAAAGAGTCATTATTGATCAAAAATCAAAATTGGTTTTATATTTTTTTATGATATTTGTTTCTAACATATAAAGACAGTCATTAAACTATAAATTGACAACAAAAAAGAGATCAAAAATTAACCTTAAATCTATTATATTTTAATTTTTGCACAACTCTTCCTATGTACTATGGGACAACCTCTGGGGTTCATCGGTACAAGAATTACCAAGCTTATAATTATTTAAATTACATTCATTACAAGATACAAGGTTATATTTGCTCAATATATTATTGGGGGAATAATACATATTACTTTGGTGCTTGATCTTGCCTGCCCAACTTGGATTTGGCAAGTCTAACTCTATATCCATAATTGACACCGTTGCCATATCTGGCTCGTTTTACAGCCTCGCGTATATTAGCTTCACTGTGTAGGGCCCTTTCAGTTTTTCTCTCGCGGTTTCACACCATTGCGACTTTAAAAACTGTAAGAAATTCAAATAATATGAATCTGGTATCATGAACCTAAATGAGGCACAATAGAACACTATTCCATAGAACCCCGTCTCACTGTACCCCATGAGGTCTCGAAAATTTCAAACAAGAACATGAAGCTGTTAGATTTTGTTTTCAACTCAACACTTAACTTTCATTAGTAGCTAAAATGATTAAGCTTGACATAAAAATATACCAGGTACCTGCTTTAACTACTTTTTTTGCAAAATCGAAAAATGTGCGGTAGAAATTTTCAAGTTTTAACTTCTCAAATCGATTTTTATCTTCGCAAAACTGTTATATTTCACTGCGTCATTAGGTGGCACGTGATGCGTTTAAATTGGCCGAAGTGAAAGCGCGGTAGTTCGTTCGTATTTTAAAAAATTACTGACCGTGTTCCACTGTGCCCCTTGTTCCATTGAACCCCAACTGCCCCTCAAGCTATTTCTTGGTATAAGTTTTGATATAGCCTAACTACGTTAAGAGCTGAGCTGTCAAATACAATATGGAAAATCTGACTGGGAGATTCCGAGATATCGCTTTTAGACAAAAAACAAGCCTTCAGATTTTATTGTATTAGTGTATATGACTGCTTGAACGTTTCACATACTCTCTCTCTAGAATCAAGAAAGTTTTCAATGTTTTGTTCTTTTTATGAAACTGCCCTCCGTAAGAAGTTCCGATTATTAAACGATATTAAACTATGATTTAAATTATAGTATTTTTTCTAGGTATAAAGTCAATTATAGCGAATCTTCGCATCCTTGGTAGAACAAGAGCACAAAAATGCACTTCCTTGAAACCAAATCAATAATAAAAAATTGACATGAAAATGATAACAAACTTGTTGAATGCAAAAAAATTGTCACTTGTGAAGTTGCTCTTGTTCTACCAAAAGTGCGTTTCGTAGATATTAAATGAAACATCAATATTAAACAGTTACTTTTATAGTATATTATATACTTTTATATTTTATAGGTATTTACTGGTATAGTTATTAGTTCATCTCATACTAATTATCACTTTCGTGGGACCACCCCATCAGATCCCTTTCAAATATAAATCGAAGTAAAATCAAATCTGCGACTTCCACTAATGAAAAGTTAAATTGACTGAATTGTCTTAATTGTTTCGTAACTGGTTTAAATAGAGTCGCACATTCGATTACCGGCCACGTCCAAATCTTACTAATATTAATAATGAGATAGAATAAGAAGTATGTATATGGATATCAGTTACTAACATTCTTTAAAATTATTATACTCTTTAAATCTCGCCGTTTTTAGAATCAATTCTTCACTTGACACAATGTTTTAGGAAATCATCTAATTAAATAATTATATATTTTGCTTGCAATATTTTCGAACCGTATTTCTTTAATATTTAGGTATATTAATTTCTAAAAAAAACGTTTACTACATCTGACATATCACTTTGACAATGACCTTTGTTTGTTTTGAACTCCTTTGAATTCGTTATATGCATTGTCATAATAGAGATCTCTAAAACATATGTTTTCTATTACAAGCGTATCATTGGACGTTTTGAAGTGATCGATGTTAAGGTAACTTGCACCTTATAATTGATGCGATAATACTCATTTTCATAAAACTGCAAACGTTTATAATGAAAGAAATTTTCCGTTTCATAGATCACGATGGAATACTATTCAGTTTTTTAAGAATGTAATAATTTTGAACAAAATAAGGATGATAATAGTAAGCAGTTAAAGTCCATAAATAGCTATAGAAAGTTTTAAACAAAAGTTAGCTGAAACAAGAAATCTGTGTGCATTTAGAATGTATCCAATTACCCATTAAAGATTTTGCGTCTCTGGCACTCTACACAGTACTGGGACTCATAGGTAGTAGAGGCACTTCAGCTGTTTTTATGCCATAATACTGCGTCACGTGTGTCGACGCGCCTACAGTACGTCCGTATCGTACGCGGGTACGGCACGCGTGGCTCTATTTCGCTAGTAAAATTTCATTTGTGAGCTTGTACAGTCGTGTCAATGGAATACTTAACCTCTTATTATTTGGCTAAACGTCGATTAAAGTCGAAAAACGATGTCAAGTTCCGCACGTTCGTACCGTACGCGCGTAGCTACGTCCGCAGCAGTTTTGTAGCAGCGTCAGCCCGAACCTAAAGCTCTATAATATCTGGCAAACATTCCTGTCATGTAAACGGGTTAGCTATGTATAATTTCTGGTAGCTTATGTCGTTTACTTTTATTCTTAGTCACCAGCCAAATTTAAATGTTATTATCATTGATACAACATAAACGTACCTGCATATTTATTTTAGAAACGCTCAGTAGAAAAAAATAAACATATGGCACCACAAACCCTTTTACAAATAGTCGCTGTTGATGAACACAGCTACTACGATGCGGCATTTAATTGATAATACTACTAGGTAGAACTACAATTTTTTTTGTAGTAGCGCGTAGTCGTCTTTATTTTAATGGTATTCATTCATAATTTAGAGTGACCATGCTTTGCTTAATATATTAGCGAATATATTAATTTTCTTGTTAAAAAATACATACCTTTTTTGCGCAAAAAAACGTTTCTATAAATTAATGATACTTACTGTGTAAAAAAATGTTGACCGGTGACTCAAAACAACCCTGTATATTAAATTTAAAGCCTTCTCAATTTACCTAAACTTCTTTAAACGAAAATTTAAGATGAAAATGGGTTTTATTCTGACATTCCATAAAATTTTAGCATAATACAGGCTCCTTCTTTTCCCGCGAACAGTGATAGTCAGTATCAGATACTTAGGGCTGTTTATGAACGCTTGGTTACATGTATATTTATACAAAAGATTTAGGAATGATCTTACGGTGATCGTTAATAATATCGTAATTTAAATAATTCTCTTTTCTAATAGATGACTTTACTTAGTCATAGCCATATTTATGTAGAAATTGGAGGTCAACAAACTTATATCATACTGTTTTAAAGTATTATACACTGAACTAAGATATTATGCTTTGCCAAGTAAATATTTTTGTATTCTAATATATATTTTTTGAGCAGTTTTTATTCAGTTTAAGTTTTAAAAACGACTTAGTATGGCCATATATGCACGATAAAGATTTATTTTAATTGGTAAACAATGTATCTTTCTTTAAGTTTATTTCTGCAAAATAAATGCCTGAGATAAATTAAAACATAGAAATGTAATATAGAATATTTCACTATGCATATTAAGCCACCATAAAGACAAAAACATGTAGATTATATCAATATAATATATGATTCTTCTTGTAAATCCCCAGCCATCGGAAGCATCCGACACACAAATCCAACTGCCAGGCATCGACCAACCACCGGAAACGGAGCTCGAGGAACCGCCAGCGAAACGAACCATCAGTGAGTGAGCCCTCAACCCATGTACCTTACCTATTTATTATACCCCATCTGTGGACTTACAACCCGGGATATGGACTAAAAGTGCGTGATATTCTCGGTTATACTGCAATCGTCTGATTGATACGATTGAATGTCATTGGAGGTGATTGACAAGTGACTTAGGGTTAGTTGGAAGGTTTTCTCTTTTGTTTCTGAATGTATTTGAAATGTTAAGTCTTCTGATTGTTTTATTGATGCTTAAACTTCTCTATTAAAGTGTTTTTTCTTTGATTTATTATGTATTTCGTTATGGGATGTTAAGTAAATTGTTTTGCTCGTAAACATCATTTTGAGTACTCAAAATTGTCTTAGATCCAATGGTTACTAGATATATGTTAAAACGTAAGATCAAAGAAATTTATGAATATGTCAAATTAATCTAACTAGAATGATTTCAATGAATGACTTCTTCATATGAAAAAAAAATTTAGAAATATCTCTTACGAAAATCAATCATACCTACTTTATTGTTTTTATTCATGTGACATTTCATAATATATTTCAAATTTCAAGTCTCATAGAATTTTGCCACCTAAGTATTCATGGTTTTCTTTTTTTTAATACTAATTAATGAAGTATTTAAAAAAAGAAAACCATTATTACAGTCATGTTCAAAATACGCTTAAACGATACAAGACTGGCTATTTCTAGAATAAACCAATACGGTTTCTATGTTACGGTTCATACAATCTATTATCAAGTGTTATTCATAGTGGATTTTTAATTTGAATCTTAATTTTTTTGGCCACATGGAACCAGAAAAAAAATTGTTCCGGGTCTACGCGTTAACTATAGGTACAGGGTTAATTTTAATTAGCGCATCACCTCTTGCAGGCAGCCATCAATCTCAACAATATTTGTTCTACGACTTTTCAAAATTAATGTTTTTTAATATTTTAGTTTTCCCATAAAAAAAAATATAGCCTCGATTTAGAGGAGTTACTCTATTTACTCTGAGCGTAGGTATGCCACGCACCTTCGTAGTAAAATATCGCTTCATAATAATAATTGGCACTTACGAAATGCAGAGTAAGACATTTTTTTTGTTTTTAATTTTTGTGTTATTTGTCAAGATTTGTAAAAAGTTGTAGAACAAATGTTGGAATTGATGTAGAGAGGTTGCATGCAAGAGGTGATGCGCAAATTAAAATTAACCTTGTTTATACTTTATATTCTAGGTTCCCCCTAGTTTCCTACATGGTATCCCATAACATAAGCTTTGCTTATTTTGAGGCCATGTAGTTGGTGAGATTGTCTGGGGATTTTATTTATTTATTAATTTTATTTAATCAAAGAATGTTTTATTCAAAAACAAATCCGGATTTTGTCTGTCATGGCAACTCTCATACATTTAATTGTTTACATACAAGGATTTTGGATTAAGATTCAATATAGAAAGCCACTTTTAGTATACACTGTAACATAAATAAATATATTGTGACCAACATATTAATCAAATGCAATCAAAAAACAAGGACTAGGCCTTTATAACCAATCATATGACTCGTCACTCGTCAGATACTTTGATTGCGTATGAATACGCCCTAAGCCATTTTGTTTCCGAATGAAACTTAAATTCGAAATTATTTGTGGCTATATCGGTAAATCAAGAATCTTAGATTTGTTTAACAATGGTTTGCAAAACATGGACAATATTGAATTATTTTAAATACACACTAAAAATATAAAAATACATTATATTTATAGTAACATTACTATAAATATAATGTATTTTTTTTATGCCAACCTTTAATGTTAAAGAAAGAAAAATGCGTTTAAAGAAAAACTTTATTGAAATATCGAGCAGCAGTTGACTTACATATGAACAGATCATGATTAAGGTAATTATACTTGAAAAGAGACCCATGAGAGACCGTTAATATGGAAGCACTTTTGTAGCTGAAAAATTTATATTTTTTAAAGACTGCTTAAGTAAAGGGTATGCATACTTAAATAATAGACTATTTTACGTTAGCTAAAAGTGATTGAATCATTTAGATCATTTGATTAAGATTTAACAAAAGCTGCCACTTAAAGTTTTTTATCATGACAGTACAATTATAGTCCGTTTTTTTCTTAATTGTACTATTTAGTTACCATTCCTGAATTGTCTTTTTATCATATTAGTCAATCTTCTCATATTTCTAAATTTATTTTAATTTGATAGACCATTGGTTCAATAATAATACATGTAAAGAGGTTTACCAAATAGAACAATAGAAAATTTGAAACTAAAAACAGAAAATCATGTTTGATAAAAGACTAAAAGAATTATGTTTGAATAAATAATTATTGGCTTCATCATAAATTGATAGGTCTTTAAAATTGCATAATAAAATTTTGCATCAAAAAAGTCCGGAAAGATTAAATAAATAATACATATTTCACTGGTCACATTCATTTACTTTATTTGTAAAGGGTGGAATTTTTTAATGCGGGGGAAAAGAACTCTTAATAATAGAGATTTTGTTGGTTTAATGGTTTTAGTCGGTTCAACGGTTTTAGTCGGTTCGAATCCCGGGTGAAGAAAGCAAATTTTTGAAAATCTTTGAATGCAATTTTATTTCTTTTCCAAAATAAAGGAATGTTTATCGGAGTAACATAAGCTATCTCTATTATTTAGAGTACTTTCCCTCCAGGGAAAATTTGAAAATTCCACCCTGTATATCTATGTTTTTATAAAAAAGTTGGCTTTGTCCACCGAATGAATTGATGTATAATTTATATGAAAATTAAGTATTAAATGTTTATTTACGTAGTACATTTCTAAAACGAAATCTTATATTCAGACCAAGGACCTAATCAAAATACAGTGACGTTGTATACAAAATAAAGTTCGTATAAATAAATTAGTCTCAACTCAAAAAGGTGATCTTAATAAAATCTAATAATTTTAGCCGGATTTTAATGTCGGTTTTCGAGAGGAGCGTTTTATGAATATGAACTTTATTATGTTAGGAAAAGATTTTTAAAAGATTACTTAAAAACACTGAAATGAGTCAACTATAAAAATCAAAATGGCGTGAATTAATATGTCTTGCAAGTAAACAAATAATTGATTTGTATGTCATTGTGCATTCATAATAAGCATTATGTTGCAAGATGTAGCGCAAAAATTTGTGGAGAAAATCAAAAGTAATATAATGTTACACAAGAAAGAATTATGGCCAGATACAACATGTTTTCAGAAACATGTCGACATAATTGTGACAAGAGAAATGGAGTCTGTATAGTTTATTAATAAGTTTAGTAGTTTACAATGTTCACTGTTAAAATATAAAACGAAAACATGGAATTATCAAATCAATTTCTGTACGGAGAAGGCAAAAAATTCCATTAATTCTTTATAGTTTTAACACTGAATCGTTTTGTAAGCGCTCTTTAATTACATTTAAGTTTGTTTGCCCGTTGTTTTTAGATTATAATTTAATTAATAATTATTGATAATAATGATTTGTATTGTACACGCTGGTCGAAATTGAACTATATTGCGTTCTATCTGAGACACAATTTCCTTTTTTTTCGTGATCACAGTTCCTATAGTACGCCTGATTAGTAAAAACGAAACTCAATAATTTCACTATTCATCTTATAATAGTTTCTTATAAAAAAGTGTCTTAAGATGGACGTAAAGATAGATTTTTATGTATGCTAAGATTCTGACCCCCTTTTTAGGAGAATTATGCTTATTTGTAGGGCACATAATGAAACGAATCGAAATAAAATAAGATCCTTCATTTTATTTTTGGAAAAATGAATATTTCTTTTTCACAACGCCGATAAGAGATTTTAAGTCTGTAATTCTATCGCTTAAGTTCCGCCTATAAGTTCAAAATTTTGACATATCATTTGTCAATCATCTACAAGGTTGTCAATCATTGGTTTTTGAAGAAACTGACCATTCATTAAACGTTGCAGTAATATTAACGCCACAGCTAAGATATTTAGCGGCGATTTTTATATGTGGATGTAAAAGGTAATTGTTTTTTTTTGATTAGCCTGAAGCCAATCGCAGTATATCAAGTGGCATGAAATGTATATTGTAAAATGTACATTTAAAAGGGATCTTATTTCTTTTCGAATTGTATTCATAGTCGTTAAAATATTTATTAAATCCATTTAATTACTAGCTTAAATTATGTTCGGAATATTATATTCGTGTAACGTCTAGTATCATTAAGATTTTTAAGGTGTATTTAAGTGGATTGATACACATATTTTCGACTGCATTCATATTTTGTGTTATTCATTTCAATGGGCATCGTTTCGGCGAAGAGTAACCGATAAAAAATAAATTGAATAAGTTTATTTCGTAAGCAAACTGAAATTTATACCATTTTGTTTTTCTTTTATTTCAAATTGTATATTTTTTATCCAGTGCGACCGAAACAATGTTCCAATTGATTTTATTTCTGGGCGTTAGCTAAGTCTTATTCAAATTATTTGAATCAAATATGTTTTTTTTATAAGTGTACCAAAAATGTGAAATGTAACAACACGAGTTGCGATATGTCGCAGTGATGATTCTCTGTAGTTATGTATTTAAATAATAAATAATTAATAAATATTGTTTGGTTTTATTTTACCACTAGCTTTATCCCGCAACTTCGTATGCGCTTAACTACCCTTCCCGTGAAAATTTCAGAAACTATACAACTAGACCCCCAATGCAAAGAACCTTTATACCAAGTGTGATACCAAGGAATAAGTTTTTTCTCACACAAACTAAAAATCATATATTTCCCGTGCCCGTGAGAATTTTGGGAATTTTTTTCGTAACACAACCAGTCACTCTTTGAAGAACCTTCATGCCAAGTATCACATCCGTGCACTCAAGGAATGGGATTTTTTCATACAAACTAAAACATCATATATTTCCCGTTCCCGTGGGAATTTCGGGAATTCCTTTTATAACACAACCAGACACATATTGAAAAACCTTTACACCAAGTTTCACATCGGTGCACTCAAGGAATAAGATTTTTCATACAAACTAAAAAGTCCTTTATTTCCCGTTCCCGTGGGAATTTCGGGAATTCCTTCCTTAGTGCAACCCTACATCCCCTAAAGAATGTATGTTCCAAATTTCAGCTCTCTTCGCCTTGTAGTTACGGCTGTACGTTGTCTGTCAGTCACTCAGTACCTCAGTCACTCAGTCAGTAACGGAACAGTTTTATATATATTGATGATTTTTTTAAGTCTATAAAACAGGCTAAACAAGAATATTCTGAACATCTAATCACTATAACTTATTGAAACCTTTACACTATAGGGGAAAAAAATGTTTTTGATCTAATTATTTAATTGTAATGAAACAATCATTGAAATGACAGACATAATGCTAGTGACTGTCACCATGTTGACGATGTAACGGCCATGAGTCTACCCTGGATGTATAGGGGGTAGGGACTACAAAAGTGTCAGAAAATGGTAAGAACTATTCCCTACAACTTAGTTATAATAAGGCTACCTTTACCAATATTATTTGACGACCGGCTGGTGTAGCGGTAACTTACATTGCCTTCTATGCCAGAGGTCCTGGGTTCGAATCCCGGCGGCGGCGGATATTTGCGTGATCAACACTGATATTAGTCGTCAAAAATATCTATTTATTTAATATTTATGTTTATATATTTCTTAAGTATATCAGTTATCTAGTATCCATAACACAAGTTCTTTGAGAAAATTAATTTGGGCTAGATAATGTTGTGTGAGTGTCAGAAATATTTATTATTATTATTTCAATTAACCAGAGACAGCAGATTTAGCTAATCTCGTCATGCTCAGCACCTAAGAGCAAGACAGCAAATATTTACGAGAAAGCCTTGGATAGTTTTTGAAAAGTGTGCTTTTCAATATGAGTCAACTTCAGAATGTTATGACCCCAGGCGTAATGAAATTAGCCTTCTGTTTCTGCATTGTGGGGCATTGAAGTGAAATTTGTTGCTCTGAAGGCAAAGTAGGTATGCATTCCTGCTATATCAGAATAGAAACATTATTTTCAGGTGAAACAGATGAATCCAGGCGGTCCCTGAAACATTTCAAAAGTATATTCATGTTTTACTTGACACCTCTCGGAGCTGACAAAATTCTGGCTATGCCTGGATTTACGAACGTTCGGATGGCTGAGCCATGTCGGATTTTAGAGCAGCTACTTTTCAGCTAAGTTATGGTTTGTGCTGACGATCGACTAAAGTTACATCGTTTGTGACGCTATGGTTTCTTCAGAAAATTTAAACAAAAGCGGTTAGCCAGCCAGAACTTCGCATTTTCGAGCAAGTCAGATATTAGCTTTCAAAGACGTTTTTCTTTTAAATATTAAATATTATTTAAATTAAAGGGACAGCAAGCAAAGTGGCTTTCTCAAATGAGACGCAATACTTTTCGAGAAAACACGAAAAACTTGTGGTCAGTCAGCCGGACATTTTCTGGCTGAGCCAACTTGTTTTTTCTACAATACCTCATTAAATATAGAGATTTATGTCTAAAAGGTTTGTGCCGCGGGTTAAGGGCCTTACATAGGGTGATTGGTAATTAGGGAGCCGTTAAGGAGTATAGGCTAAATTCCAGTCGGAACTATTATAGGACCTAATTCATTCCTCATTGTATTGTATTGTCAGCAAAGACCTTTGATTTTTCATTGACATGCGCGGCACTGCGCATTCCGCCGGTGGCGATGCCGTTGGTCCACGCCCTAAGAGCGGACTGAGTAATGGACAAGCAAGGCCTCGAATCCTGCCTCTACCTTGGTTTTTCCTTTGGTCATGACTTTGTGGTTTCTCTACCAATTTTAGATTGTAACACCTCATTCGGAAGGTAATGGAACGTAGATATTTTTAAATTATTATGTACGAAATAATTCTAGGTTACTTTTTTGAGTAAATCGACGTTTTAGAGGCTGTCACCGTCACTTGTTTTTCATTTTATGTTGTTCTTGAACGATTTTCGCAAAACATAAAGACAATTATGAAGATTTGAGTATCAATATTATTTATTCAGAATATCTTTATTAAACAAAAGCAAAATTGATAAGAAATACCAATCTTTAAAATTTATTAAAAGTTCAACATTTTGAGTACGATTATTTTGTAATTTTTTTAAGTAGGTATATCTTGGAAAGAATTAACTTTAAGACATTAGCCTATACTATCACCCCTTATCGGTTCCGCCACTAATTACCAATCACTCCGTATAGTTTAAAGTTTTATACGTACTTGATGCATGCGTTGAAGAGTGATTATAAAAAAGATTTGTACAAAATTGCTCAGCCGGCTGTCTGAGTCAGGCATTCCAGCACTTACTTAGACACATTTTTACAGTACTTCGGGTATTCATTCATTCGAAGGTAAATAAAAGTCTTTTATTTCTTAAACTCTGATATAATATACATACATATTGTACACTGTGTATGGATTCATGAATCACTCTTAATAAATGACACAATTTTTGATATTTATTAGAGACTTCAGTTTTCGTTAAAAGCTGAAGTCTCAGATAAATATCCTACATGAACATTTTAATGTGCAAATATGCCCTGTTCACACTGTTTGTGTGATGAGCTACCCAAAAACTTAAAATCTCACCTGATGGTAAGTGACAAATTCAGAATTCACATTTTTGGAACCTGTCCATTTCATTTAGAAAACGTCTTGCGCGCTTTAATCGACAGACAGCGCCATCTAGTGACAGATGTAAGATACTTTGTTCTCCTCGCCATACAAATTGTGTCTTTATTGAGAAAGCAATAAAATGAAAAAACGTTAAAGTAAATAGCTAGTAGGCTCTTTTTCTTATATTTTTCTGTTACGTGAAGGAAATAAATAAATAATTATTATTATTAAATCTTAAAAAAAAATTAAGTTAATATTTAAAAATGCTCAGATGGTGCGATTAATATATCCAGAGAGAATAGTTTTGTTGTCACAAAATTAAGAATTCTCAATTAATTTGGAATAAGCAGTAAAGAATAGGCGATTGAAGTAAATACTGTAACCATTATAATAAAAAAAGTTTTTTTATTAATACGAAACCTGATAACAGTTTGTTAAGAATCGATAATAGAATTGCAATACTTTTTTTGCAAGCACCATGATCACCACGATACTGTAGGTATCTACTGATCATACTATGATACTAATTATGGCGCTTGCATCGGTAACGAAATATCAAGAACTCAAAATAAATAACAAACATGATTAATATCCCGTTTCTAAGTTAATTTAAATGTAGAAGACCATGAAAGTTGAAAAACATATAGCTAAAGGCACCAAAGACACTGCACGCACGCTTGATTTGAAGTATGAAAAGAAACTATACCTTGATAATATGAAATACCAATATAACATTTTATAACACTTGATTTTTTAACTTCCCTTTTTTTGTTTTGCAAAGTGACAGTATATGTCGCCATTTCTTACGATTGTGCTTAACGACGCTAATTCATTTAAGGTAAATGTTTGGACACTTTTAATAAGATTTTGAATTAACAATACAGTTAAATACTAATTTCAATTGTTGAGTAATGATAAGAAATAAGATTTCATGTGTGGTTTACTACTTAGCTATTATGGTGTCATCTTTTGGGTACTTACCAATATATTTAAAATATCCAATGCTTGACATGGGTGACTAACTATTGGAAGTCTTTTCATATGTTTTGCGTTATTGTATGCTATTTATTATTATATTTAAGGTTGAATGTAAACTTTTGTTGAAAAAAATGTCTTCTAAAACAATTCTATCCAATAGTTAACAGCATGTCAAACATTAGAGATTCAGGAGTACCTAACAATGATTGAATTTGGTGATTATGTAGGAAGGTATTGTTTAGGGTTTTCCTAATGGAATAGCACAAACGGATGGAATAAAAGAAGAGAATACGTCATAAATGTGACTATGAATATTCACTCTGCCCCAGAAACATATAGAGAAGGTTATTTATTTATGTGTTAGTGAATTTTCCTGGTAAAAACAAATTCTAAAATGTACAAGCTATTTCGCACGGGTTTACCCGCTCAATTTCAAATCCCGCGAGAATTCCGGAATAGAAAACAGCCAATGTTCTATTTCAGACTGTACACTATCTCTATGCTAAATTTCATTCAAATCCGTTGGGCCGTTTTTCAGTGATTGAGAAACAAATATCCATACGTCCATCCAAACTATCATACTTATTTATTTTTCTTACCCTATTGATGTTGATCTGTATAGATGTTGAGTAATTAAGGTAGATTTTTAATCATAAGGTGAATGTAGGTGCTTCAGCGTTGCTGTAGAATATATTATTATTTGTTCTTGATTAAAATGTTTGATAGTTAAGTCATTTCAATCATGATTTGTTAGACCTCAACTATTGGGGATTTATTTTCCCCCCCTCTATCAACTATTGGGGTAGAGGAGTGTTTGTTTTTGTTTATCAAAAAAAGTCATTTTTATTGTGAGGACACACAACTTGTGTTTCTTAATAAAGATTTTAATATTATAAGAATATATAAAATAGATTTCTATTTAAAAATATGAAACGGTTTTCATAAAATAATATGTTCTTTTCTGAAAAATCCCAATAGTGTCAACCTTTGGTGCCTTTGCTATACATATAATGTCTGATTAACTGATCGTGGCCAAATTAAGGACACATGTCGATATGAAGGTTTCCTGCTTTGGACCTAGGGTTGCAAGCATACTATTACCATAACAGTATTATACTGTTGTTCACCACATTATACTTTTTACTGTTAAACAAAAATTAAGTATATAAAATACTGTTTTCACCATAAAAAGCTTATCACATTAAGTATGCTAGACTGTA
The DNA here is from genome assembly GCA_944452665.1 of Stenoptilia bipunctidactyla. Lineage (NCBI taxonomy): Eukaryota > Metazoa > Arthropoda > Insecta > Lepidoptera > Pterophoridae > Stenoptilia > Stenoptilia bipunctidactyla. The sequence continues at coordinate 17,153,040 of OX101741.1, forward strand.
ATTAATAACTTGTATAAGAAGCTATAAAAATATGTGTTTAAATTATTAAATAAATTGAATACTGTTTGAAATTATTTTCAGACTCAAATATACTTTTTAATAATGTTTTTTTGCATTTAAAATGCTCAATTATTCTTAAATAAATGAAAAATGTGATAAATAAAAATTACCCGACCAGGATTCGAACCTGGGACCTCTCGTTTGCCGGACGAGTGCTCTTCCACTGGATTTTTCCACTGGATTCCACTTTAACTGGGATTCACAATTTCTGTAAAGAAATTGATCTCGGGTGGTCTTAGCTGCAAAGCTTATACCATTAGATGGAGCTACGTTAGCAATAGAACGTAAAAACAAAAATGTGGTAAGTAATTTCGAGGCGTAGCGCCAGGCCCCGATAGCTCAGTTGGAAGAGCACTCGTCCGGCAAACGAGAGGTCCCAGGTTCGAATCCTGGTCGGGTAATTTTTATTTATCACATTTTTCATTTATTCAAATATACTTTATTTCTAGAAAAAAAAGTTGGCAACCCTATTTGGACCATAACAATAACTTTAGCGGTTCACATTGTTTGCTCGCACTGATTTTATCCAATTATAAAGACCTCTAAACTCTTTCAAAACATCGGTGACTGCATAACCTTTTACTATAAAAAAAAAACATAGGTATTGTAAGTACATAAATCGTATATTAAAATCTCACAAGACTAAAACAGTATTTAAATACTACATCACACAAATTCAGGTTGCGGTTCTTTTTTCCAATAAGCTCTAATTTCTTCTAAAGATTTCCCCTTAGTCTCTGGAACCCAAAGGACTGTGTACACGGTTCCTAACAGCGTGACTATTGCGAAGGTATAGAAAACGACGTGGGGTCCGAATGAGGTCGCGATGGGCGTGTAGAATAGGACAGTCGAGGCGCTGCATAGGAATGAAAATGCCATGGACGCTCCTGCCATACGGGCTCGCAACTGAAATTAATGAAAATGGATTTTAATTTAATGGAAAGTGGGTATACAGGGTGTAACTTAAGGGATGGATCAAGGTTTCCCAGAGATAGAGTACCTCAATACCTATCAAAATAATCCCTATGTATGTTGAGCAATATTAAGTGGTTCTTGAGATATTTGCGATTTTATGATTTTAATCAGATTCTCAGAGAAAATTTGAAAAAACAGCCTAATTACTTGGTCTACAATCATGATTTTTGGTGTTTTTGGTTAGCTTAATAGTAGGCTTTAATATCATCTAACCACTGTAAATCATGGCCTTTTAGAGATGGAAATAATTTTGAAACAGACCGATTTTAAAAAAAAAAATCCAGATAGAACATAAAAGGGTTTAAGGCTTAAAGGTCGTAGAAAAAAATGTTACCGAGAGCGCGAGAAACATGCAGGAAACGAGAAGCGATGAGAAGAATACGAGAATCCAATCCACATTCTCGTTTCTCGCATGTTTCTCGCGTTCCCGCGAGATTCTCACGAGAATGTGGGGTGGCTTAACAGCCAGACAAACGGGCAGCTGAGCGTTAGTAATACGATCTCGTTTTACCTTTTGGGAACGGAACCTTAAGAAATTAAGAAAAAATACAGTTATTTCTACAGTTGGCGTGAATAGACGAGCGAATAGTCGAATACCGATTAATCGCCATTCACTTTGGCGAATAGTTGAATAACTCGACATAAATAAGGCACATTAAATATATTTGTAACTTCTTCTAAGGTTGTGTGTTGAAAGAAAACAATAAAGCTCTGTTTATTCAGACTATTTTCCGAGGCAGGTATAATTTATTTGGAAAAGTGAATAGATTTTTTGCACTACAATCTGCCTCTGTTGGATTTTAAACATTAATTAAAAAGCCTAACTAATTTAATTTCATGAATATGATAGGAACAGGCACCTCCCTATTACTTATAATATTGAACTGTGTATTGCCTTATTAAGGAATATAATAAAAAAAATATTATTTTTAAATCATTAGTTTTATTGTTCATAAAAAGTTTATTTTAGACGACTATTTGCGAAAATTACTAGCTATTACTCGGTATTCGAGGAATATCGAAAAAAAAAAATTGGGTAATGCCCAATTCGCGGCAACTGTAATTTCCTCACCTCAAAAGTAAAAACCTCGGCCATAACCACCATAGGTACAGGAGCCAGACCCGCGCCGTACGCCAATATACACAGGCAGATGGACGCCACAGGCAACCAGCTAGGTGCGCCTTTCACCACGAAGCAAGTTGCCAGGGTCGCCATGCAGATCGATACCGCCAGGGAACTCGTGGCTAGGGGTATCTGGAATATACAGAGGGACTTGTTTTACGTGGTACAAAGCGGAACTTAAGTTATGGACGATCCTAAATTATAAGGCAACAACTAGTTACTCGTACAACGTATGAAAAGAGATGTACCAACATGCAAGGAGCCTTGGCTAGGTCTCTGTACAATATATCGAAAAAAAAAAATGTTAAGACCCTTAGAACACTTTCCAACTGTCAAATAGTTTTTAAATGAATTCGTAAATGGAAGGAAATGAAACAATTTGCAACACTAACAAAAAAAAACATGTCGGAAAATAGTATATTTCATTACGAGTGCGGAAAGCCTGTCATTGCAAAGAGTTCCGACAAATGTCTACACGAGCCGAGGCGCAGCCGAAGGCGAGGGTTGACAGTCGGAACAAGTTGCAATGACGGTTCCGCACGTGTACTGAACGACTATTTTTAATACAGTTGCGAAAAAATGAAGCAATTTAATAAAATAATAAAAACACAACAAACTCAACAATAAACAAAATGGCGCCAACCGTAAAAGAATATAAGCAAAGATTTTTTTTGTTTTCTTCACACATCCTGTCTGGGTAGGCAAGGGAACTATGCCCATACAGCCAAGTCTTTAGTAGATTTTTTTTATTAATATTGTAATGAAAATTAAATGTAATGAGATGAAACCTAACCTAACACATTGAATCAAATCATTAAATCTGATATTGAAACAAATTAGTAGCTTCTTTTCAGAAATATTTGTATGAATGTTTAAAACTTCTATGAATTTTTTTAAGTAAAAACTTCGTGGTTGGTTTTTTTCTTTTTAATAGACATTATTTTGACACTTGGGAAAGAAAAAGCACGAGTGCGTAAAAGCCCACTTTCCGAACGCTATACGTCCCTGCAATACGTCACTTTTTGAGCAACTTTATTAAAAATTACATTTTAGCAGCTACCTACGATATAAAAATATCAAGTAAACAGATACTGTGAGTGAAATTGATTTTTCCAGTCCCGTCATATAAAAGACACCATGTCAGTGTTGCTCCAAAATAATGAAATGTAATAAAAAAATATGTTAACTTTAGTGTTTTCCAACCAATTAACTGTTTGATAAATTTTAATATTTGTATTTTTTCCATGATTACCTACTGTTTCATTATATTTTTTTCTTAATGGTGTACAAAAACCTGGCCAGGACTGAAATATCTCTTTTAAACAACCTATATCAAACTCTCCAGTGTCAGGTCTGCTGTAAGAAATTTCTTTAGAAATAAGCAGTATCTTTGTAAATATCGTAATAATTGCTTTTTTAACTTGTGTACATAAAGTGTTAAATAAATAAATAAGATCTTCAGAGTTAAGAGTGTTTTGTTAATATGCTTGCAATATGCAATATGCTCATACTCCATAGCAGCTTTTGTACCTACAGCTTTTTGCCTGAGTCATAATTAATGCTTAATAAACCTTTGTAAAGCAGGCCTGAGACTTGACAGCGGCGCGTGGTTTTCCTCGGTCTACCCTTTCTTTTGAAAGGTAATGGTAATTTTTTTTAATTATTTTATGTACCAATCTTTTTCCAAATAATTTCTATCTTATCCTACTAATAGCATTGAAAACTCGTGCTACCTACAAATGCTGAAAGGTTGATTTTTTTCCCACATTTAGTGCATAGCTAAGCTAAAAATATCCTGATATTCTAGTTCAATACCTAAGGGCAATTGAACAAAGCCACAATATTTACACTTTGGAAAGTCGATCTATGTGGGTAGAAAAAAAGTTACAGCAATGCTTTTTTCTATACAGTTGATAACAACAATCTTGTCAGCAGTCAGCATTCATAATTTTTATTACATTCATAATCAAACGTGATTGTTTATTCGGAAAACAGCAAGGCAATCTTTTTACAACAGGTACAATAGTTTGCCAAGAAGTTGTTCAAAAGTTTAAGTCAGAAAGTAGATTTTCAATCAATACAATAAAACTTTAAAGTCCATAGGTATGAACAATAAAAATCTAGCACGATGCAAGTGGGTAAGTAGATTGCCATGCCATAAAAAGTTCTTTTAACTTTAAACGCCTTCATAAACCACAATAAAACCTGTAGTAAGCTAAAAGTAAAGTAACGTATAATAAGTTACGTTAGCTAATAATGCAGAAATAGGTACAATTACAACGACTCTCAACGACATTGGTGTAATGTAACTTGCACTTTGGACGACCGGCTGGTGTAGGGGTAACGTACATTGCCTCCTATGCCAGAGGTCCTGCCTGGGTTCGAATCCCAGCGGCGGCGGATATTTGTGTGATGAATACAGATATTAGTCGTCAAGTCATGGACGTTTATATGTTTATTTAATTTTATTTTCTATGTATAAAAAATATGTATTTATTCAATATGTATGTTTTTATATTTCTTAAGTATATCAGTTAACTAGTATCCATAACACAAGTTCTTTAAGAAACTTAATTGGGGCTATATAATGTTGTGTGAGTGTCAGAAATATTTATTTATTTTATTTTTTTTATAATGCAAACAACCCTCAACAAAAAAGGCGAAATTAAGAGATTGCGTTGCATTGCATGGTATACCAATCTGTACCCATCTTGACTTGACACTGAAGATCTAATCAACACACTCACTTTTCTCCCAAACTTTTCAATAGACATAGTTGTAAAGAAGGACCCAGCCAACTGCAGGGATCCCACAAAGATGGCCAACACATTAGGGCTCCACACAGTTCCAGCTCTCTTAAACATGTCTGCAGCAAAGTTCATCACTGCGAAGCATCCTGACAGAGTCTGCATTGCCATGAGGACTAGCGTCATCCGTAGAGCGCTAAACGTAGGCCGGTCTCGTACTGGAAGTGATAAAAGAAAAGTTTATTATTGTCAGTTCTCATTAGGTATTAAAGAAGTGTTGGTGGCACAGTGGCTTGTGTGTATATCAATGGATATCGCAGGGTAAGCAACGTTTGGCCTGGTCGGTACAAGGATGAGTGACCGCCGCGCCGCCCATTAATTTGTTACGGTGACTTCCGTGCTTCGGAGGGTATGTTAAGCTATCGGTCCCGGGTAGCGTATTTACAAAGGCTATAATACCATTAGAGTGAAAGTGCAAACTGTACTGGCTTAGCTTTTGTATGACAAAAACTTGCCGTAACCCTAACCTATTCTAGTACAGAAATTGACCGAAGTCGCGTAGACTTTGTGAGATAACTTCAATTTAACATTGCAGCAACAAAAGCTATCCCATTTGATATCGATATTTACCGATCGTTAGCTTCAATAATAGGTTGCTACTTAAATGGCAATTGTTCTGATTTTCATAGATAGAAATGAAACGTGCATGCATTATGACCATCGTTATTTTGATGACTTAACGTTTGACTTTTGACCATGTCGGGATTGTCCAGGGTTGACTATAATAGCTGACCAGGTTTATGGCGCTTCGCTTCATTCGCTCGGCTCGCGCCCGTGTATAACTATATGCAACCTAACATGCTGCTCCTCGCTGCGCTCGTCGTCGCACCTAACCGTACCGACTCCGCCTTCCGGTGCGGGAGCCCTTCTGGTAGCTTATCTCTTTCATCGCAATGAAATATCAAACAAAGATATACCTACTTTTCATCTTGACAAAAGGTTATTTGAGTAAATATGTAGGTATAATACACTACTAGGTTTTGTCCTTGCATTTCTTTGAAAATATCAAGACAAAAAGCTAATCCATTTGAGTCAATTTATTTACTAGGATAGATCAGGTATTGATAAAAGAGTCTGACTTGTGATTCAAATGGTAAATATAGCCTTTGTAAATACGATCCCGGGTAATGTTTACTTGTATGCAGGTGTCGTTAGGCTGCAAACTGGACGGCAGAGACGGCGGGCGCGAGAGCGACAGCGGGCGCGGGTGCAATTTCCGCGACACGATAGAAAGTATTGAGTTTTTATGAAGGACGATAACTAGCTTCGTAAAATGTCGTTGGAAGAAATTATTTTAGCTGTTTTAGAAGACAAATAAATAAAAAAATAAAACAACCAAAATTTCAACCATAAAAATCGAAAAATTTATAATAAATTACGCGAGAGAATAAAAAACGATTTTTCTGCTGGAGATATTATACGTTCGTAACTATATATAATAATTTGATTGAATATATTGACTTTGGTCTTCGTAATTACGATAAACTCGCCTCTTTGCCTCCTTTGTTAAAAGTACGGATTTACGTCTTCTTTTGTCCATAGTCAATGTTATAGTATAAATTAAATGTGAAAGTATTAATGACGCCGTATCGACATTTTCGTTTGTTCGGTACGACTCTTAATAATAATAATAATAACCCCCCCAGGGAATAAACCTTGTCGTGGTGGGGGGGCTTAAGGGGAGCGGCACTATTTATAACTCTTAACATCTTTTACCAAATACCCAAATGGCAGAACAATTAAATCTAAAACCTCATATCACCAGAGGTACCTCCCCGAACAAATTATTCCCAAACTCAAACCCTCATGGAGCACGAAAAGAAGAAGTATAACCTACGGCCGCTGCCCGGGGGTCGCCGGGGCGCACCTGGAGCCGGTGCTGGGTGCCTCAGTTTGCGGGACACCGGTGTCGAGGAGCTGAGCAGGCGGGCACTCGTCACAAAACATACTACAGCCGGTCGTCGGGAGTTGAACAGGCGGGCTCACGACGTCGAGGTTACAGCCGAATCTACGGGCGATGACACTGCATCTCTTTTTTCATCCATCCCATCGACTCGCCCCTCTTATATGACAAGGCGAACATCTACCATGTCATCGAACATGCTCGATGATGTTGTGCAGGAAGTCAATAACGACTTGGAGCCTGCACCCACAACGAGCGCTAGCAGCACACGCAGACGATGGACAACTGACATGAACAAGTTCATACTGCGCACTTATCTCCACCTAACAGCACTTGATACCGACACCAAAACCTACTTAGAACCCTTACACCTTAAATTCATTGAAAAATTCCCGGACATGAACGTTGGCAGACAACGAGTAGGTGACCAAAGAAGAGCCATAATACGGAATAAGTTACTTCCTCAAAACATAATAGATGAAATTTATAATGAGGTTAGAAACGAACTAAACACTTTAGAAAGGAATCTTCTTACATATCACACTCAAACCTTAATTGAACCCACTAGCACCTTGTCTACACAGAAATACAGTACCCAAAGTTCGGCTCGCATGAAATGGTCCAACGAACACAATGAAACAATTATACGAAATTACTACAAAATAACTGAATTAGAAACCAATAAAACAGCGTACAGAAAACCTTTACATGAAGCCTTTATCAGCACTTTCCCCGCGCTTGCACACTTGAGTGAACAACGGATTGCTGATCAAAGAAGGGCAATAATAGTTAACAAATATCTTGATGAAGATAAATTAAATATGATCAGACAAGAAGTAACTGCAGAACTCACACTAAATAACAATCAGTTAAACATTTACACACCAGAGATTAATAACTCACAAAATACAAACCCTGAAATAGATATACTGAGTAATATCGCGCTTGAGCTTCCCGAAGAATCACCAACTGAACCACAAAACACTAGCCGAAACACAGAAATTGACCACATCTTTGAACAAGCTTTACAGCATTTTAAAAATACAGATCCTACAACCAGACCATACATACCCAAACAAAAATCTTCTAAAAAATTTGCTTCAATAGTAGATTATATTAATAGCGTAATTCTACCGGAAATTACCAACCTAGAAACTGATTTCCAAACCCTCCAAACAATAATATACTCTGCGGCCTGGGCTGCTGCTAAGACCAATGGTGCAAAAATAACCCTCGAACTCACTAACCGAACACAACAAAGTCAAAAAGATAATACACCCTCCTGGCAAAGACGCTTAGAGCGTAGACTAGAAAAATTACGTATAAATATTGGTAGAATAACACAATATATTAACGGCAATAGGAGTACAAATTTAGAACGACACGTAAAAGACATAATAGAACAGTACAAAATTCATTCAACCCACGAAGAACCAAACACACAACTTGCACATACATTAGACACTCTTAAGCAAAAACTCGCTGTGATTTCCGGACGCCTACGCAGGTATAAAGCATGCACTCTAAGAAAACAGCAAAATAATCTTTTCAAAAACAATGAGAAACAGTTTTACCGTAAATTAACTAGCGCTACAAGCAACACACCAGGAAATAGCACTCCCAATAGTGTAGATAATACCCCAGATACAGAAAATTTACGCAGGTTCTGGGCTGGAATATGGGAGAAACCGGTTGAGCACAACGTAGAAGCCGAATGGATACAATCAGAAATTAAAAGACATACCACAATTACTGAAATGAACTTTGAGCACATACCGATAGATATTTTTCAAAATGTTTTACGCAAATTACACAATTGGAAAGCACCAGGATCAGACAATATCCACAGTTTTTGGTATAAGAAATTGACAAATATTCATTGCTACTTATACAATCACTTAAACAAGTTTATTGAGAACCCGACTATTATACCATCTTACATTACAATAGGAACTACAGTCATGATACCAAAAGACCCTGAGGACCCCTCTAACCCCGCCAAATATAGACCTATAACATGCTTGCAGACTCTGTACAAAATTCTCACAGCTTGCCTATCAGAAATCATTTATGAACACGTAGACAGCAACAATATATTGGCCGAACAGCAAAAAGGGTGCCGCAAGTTAAGTCAAGGCTGTAAAGAACAACTTGTGATCGACTCAGTAATTTTAAAGCAAGTTTATAAACTCAAGTCTGATTTATTTAGTATGTATATTGATTACAGAAAAGCTTATGACTCTGTCCCTCATTCATGGCTGATAGAAATTCTTAATATTTACAAAATTCACCCAAAAATCATAAATTACTTAAAGGCTACTATGGCGAACTGGAACACTAAACTCAAGCTCACAACTCCGACAAAACTCATAGAGACAGAACCAATCAAAATACAACGGGGAATATTTCAAGGGGATGCCCTCAGCCCACTCTGGTTTTGTCTGGCCCTGAACCCACTTTCTAATATTCTTAACTCATCAAACGTAGGATACCAACTAAACGACCCACACAACCGACAAAATGACACACTACATGATATAAACCACCTGTTATACATGGACGATATTAAACTGTATGCCAGCAATGAAGAACAACTGTACCAACTGGCTAACCTTACGGAGCGTTTTACGTGCGACATAAAAATGGAATTCGGTATCGACAAGTGCAAAATCAATTCAATTCAAAAAGGACTAATCTATAAACACAACTACACTCTTGAAACAGGAAATCAGATTGAACCATTAAACGAACAGGAGACTTACAAATACTTAGGATATAACCAGTCAAAACAAATACACTTCAAAGAAACCAAAGAAAAGCTGAAACAAATATTCCGACACCGACTTAACTCTATATTAAAAACACAATTACACGCTGGAAACATATTTAAAGCTATCAATACCTATGCCATCCCTGTGCTCACATACTCTTTTGGAATAATAAATTGGACTAAATCAGATTTAAAAGCCTTGCAGCGTACTATAAACACAACCTTGACAAAATTCCGTAAACATCATCCAAGAGCTTGTCTACAGCGGCTGACCTTACCCAGAAAAGAAGGCGGAAGAGGACTGATTGATCTAGTCAACTTACACAACAAACAAATTATTAACTTACGACAATATTTCTTTAACAAAGCGGAATCATCTTATCTTCACAGAACAATAGCCCAGAATGACCAAAAATCAACACCATTGAACCTGCAAGATAAAGAACCACAAAATAACGAAAAACTCGTAGACGAAAAAACCAAACTCGCTGAATGGACCGCAAAATCTCTTCACGGAAGACACCGCTACGACTTGTGCCAACCTAATGTCGACAAAGATGCGTCGAACGCATGGCTGAGTCGTGGCGATCTGTTTCCAGAGACAGAAGGTTTCATAATAGCTATTCAAGACCAAGTAATAGAGACAAAAAATTACCAAAAATACATTATAAAGACCCCTATGTCCGACACCTGTAGAAAATGCAATAGTTGCCCTGAGACCATCCAACATATAACTGGCGCATGTAAATCCATAGCCCAAACGGACTATAAGCACAGGCATGACCAGGTAGCCAATGTAATCCATCAAAAACTTGCCTATCAGCAGAAACTAATAACATCCATTCAACCATATTACAAATATAAACCCCAAACAGTTCTTGAAAATTCAACCTGCAAACTATATTTTGATCGAGCGATACTTACAGACAGAACAATCCATTATAACAGACCTGACATTACACTTATAGAAAAGACTAATAAAATTGGATATTTGATAGATATTGCTGTACCAAACACTCATAACCTACAAAATACAATAGCCGAAAAACTGACAAAATACATCGAGCTTAAAGACGAAATAACCCGCATATGGCATCTCAACAAAGTTGTTATAGTACCGATTGTTCTTTCATCTACAGGCGTCATCCCTAAACATCTTCACCAGTCCCTTAAAACACTTTCACTAGCTGCTCATACCTACCACCTCCTACAAAAAGCTGTAATTTTAAACACCTGCCGCATAGTTAGAAAATTCTTGAGTACCGAAACGGAGCATCTCACCCCCACACTCACTACTCCCCACGATCACACACAAGCTTCCAGTCAATCTAACACTCAAGGCACACTAATACCTAATTTACAGCCTACCCTGCACCGAAACACATCTACTGATATGCACTTGGCTTAGGCCCGTGCATATCAGAAAACCGGAGAAAACCGAGAAAAAATAGTTTCATGAAAAATAATAATAATAATAATAATCCATCAGCACATAGCCTATAAATTCAAATTGTTACAGGAAAAGATCCCTTACTACAAATATAAGCCAGATGTTGTCATTGAAAACGCCAACGTAAAACTATACTGGGACCGAACTATACTCACTGACAAAACAATATCATGTAATAGACCAGACATCACCCTCCATGATAAAATCAACAATACTGTTTATCTTATTGATGTAGCTATACCTAATACACACAACCTCCAGACGACTCATACTGAAAAACTTAATAAATACATTGACCTGGGTATAGAAATTAAAAGGCAATGGCGTGCTCATTCCGTAACAACAATTCCGATCATACTCTCATCTACAGGCGTAATTCCCAAAACACTCCATCAGTCACTTAAACTATTAGAAATGCATCCACTATCTTTCATACAGCTGCAAAAAGCAGTAATAATGAACACTTGCCGACTTGTGCGAAAATTTCTCTCAATATAATTCAGTTATAAGCATCATGTCTTAGCCAAAAGCTCGCATAGATGTTCCATCTTTAACCCTTAGGCTTTTTGACTAAGGTGAATATAAAGCATAAACACATAATAATAATAATAATAATAATCATTTATTTGCCAGAATGTGTGTACAAAAAGATGTTATTACAATAATGTCCAGTTCACAAACTGCCGGATACAGGCGTGCAAATATTATTTATATGCAGTTACTGAAGTTAGGTACATGTCAATAAAAAAAGAGAGAAGTGCTTAAACCGCGACAAATCGCTCGCGCGCCCGCTGGCGTCGAGAACGACCCATATTCCCAGTGTCACTGCCCGCGCCGCTGTCGCTCTCGCTGTCGTTGTCGCTGCCTTCCAGTTTGCAGCCTTAGGAATCTCAGAAGCCATGTTGGCACTCTGTAAATTCTGAAATCCGCACAAACAGTGCTGGGCCAGCTTGGTGGATAATGGCCTAAACCTCATCACTCAGGGGTGAAACTTATAGTTCTGTAGTGGAATTACAAAGAGTCGTGATGATGACGATTATGATTAAAAGAAGTTTAACTAAATTGAGAGATAAAGTATGTAGGCCATGTGTTAGGTATTACTGCAATAACACAGGATAGTAATTTTGTCCTATGGTATCGGACTTTAGTATAAAAAATCGACTGATAAAAATTATACTTTATGATTAGAATAAATTGTTAGGTAGGTATTCAACGCAGCTTGTGTTTAACGAGTCTTTTATTTATTATCTATTTGTCAAACTATCCAAACAAAGCATTAAATAAACGGTATTTAATCATGAAGTGTCAATAAAAGTGGGATTTAAATCTTCGCTGTATAAGAACAATGGTATTTGTATAAAAGATACTTAGATAGGTTTTATTTTAAATACCTATGTATATTCAGCGCCAATAAACGTCAAAGTATAAGTACGTATGAGGTATGGTTTAAAATAATATATGAGAGTTAACATGAAATATGACAAACAAAATCCAGATTTATGTTTTGTATGAAGAAATATATTCTATTTTCTTTTTCTAATCCAAGTGATAGCGGCGCAGTGGCTCCTGTGTCTATGTATGCTAGCAGCACGACTAGCATGCGACCATCGATAAATACTCAAATTGACAAGATACATATTACTTAAATTGTTATTTTATCCTATCATGTTAGCGCACCACCAAAATAGATACAATTACTCGATTCGATGCCATGATTAAGTCCAAAGAACCGAAGATGCCATATTCTTAAAAAAATACATAGAGGAGAGCGGGGCTGGTTCTAACAAATTTTGTATTGTAGTTTATATTTTCAATATTAATGAATATTTTTGTTTTATTTTTCCTTAAAAACATACTTTGGTTATTATATTAGTAACAAAAAACTTCAGTTTCACAAGTACTTTTAAAAGTAGAGAAAAAAGTCAGTTGTTAATACATACCCCGTATCTGGGGCATTTACTAACAAAGCCGGGGTAAGACCTAAATTTGATTAAATATTTAAATAAAACGTCATTTATAATAACGAAATTGTGTTTATAATGTTGCTTCACTCAAAGCAGAGGAAACGCATCTTTCACAATTTACAGGAAGATCCAATGTTCAATACACTCCAAAATCAAGAGGCTGAAGATAGTGAGAACAATGTGGAGGGAAAGACAAAAGAATGATGTGGTCTTTTGCCTTGATAACCACCTCCACATTCACGTGATAATTATCGTACAGCAGTAACACTGGATCACTCTCTGATGGCTTATCATGTTTTGTGAAGTGGTCATAAACATTGAAAAAGCTTTTTCAGTCATCCATATTGAATTATTACCAGTATCAATACCAGGGTGGACCATTTTGAAGAAATAAACTGCTATATCTCAGCCGAAGAAATATTCCAATAGTATTTTCTGCTGCTAAACTGGTACCCCGTTCAGCAGAAGTGACTACCTGCCTGCTTAGAACCTCGTTCAAACATCACTTTCTTAGGCTCTTGCACCAAGTTGACTCAAGTCTCGTCAACATTCCATATTCTACTGGTTGTCATCATCAGCTAGTAGACGTACACTGCTGGACATAGGCCTCCCCCAAGGTTTTGCACGTCGCTCGCTCTCGCCCTCATCCAGTGTTTACCGCTGACTTTGCCCAGATCGTCGGTCCATCTTGCTTGTGCACTCGAGAACTTTTCTGCCCCAACGGCCATCTGTTCTGCGAGCTATGTGAACCTGCCCATTGCCACTTCAGCTTTCCAATCCTTCTGGATATGTCGGCGACTTTGGTTCGCATGCGAATCTCCTCATTCCTGATTCGATCTCGCAGGGAAACTCCGAGCATAGCCCTTTCCATTGCCCGCTGAGTGCCATAGTTAGTAGATAAGGCTCATAGTTAGTAAGTTACATAGTTACCACTGGGTGTAAATTATATCTATAAAGCACTTCTTGATACTTTTCGACATATGAGTCGACGAATAAACGATTGTTTTTGTGATTAATGAATCCTGCAAATCAATCTTTGCCGGCCTTAACTTCTCTTTAATAAGATTCTAGATTTTTTTTGCCGCATTTTGTGCGATGTGTGAGGATGCCCGACAGTAAATCTCTTCTTTTCTTTTTCCATTCTACTCGTTTTTCCATGCCTATCTTCTCCCTTTATCCATTTGTTGTGGATCGGCAGCACATCAATAGCAACCACGCATGTTAGGTTGATGCTGTTTATGTTCCTTATTTCTTTCTTAAGCGTTCCGTGTGAACTTATCTTCACTAACCATGAGGTGAGGAGGTGGCTATTCATAAAATATTGCCGGAACACATTGCGGCCGGAGCGGTAATATTTGGTGACAGATTTTATATAGATAGATAGGTAATTATTAGTCGCCTTTTACGACATGCTTATCAAGGGGTGGTAAGGTTATTCTAAGCCACCTGATGCGGCTACTAGGGCTATGGTGGGGAAATGGTCTTGTGTACTGGACCATTTAAGACGTCGGAGGGCGCTTGACTCAGGCTAGGCGCAACCCGCCGGGGCCCGCGGGTAATGCCAATGGCGGCACCGTGAGCTCCACTTATGGCGGATGAGGTACACCTGGAGGTTTTTAGTGGGTGGGTCCGGCCCTCTGCCGGGTCATCCCCACATACCCCGCCGCTCCCCCTTGGGCAACAACAAAAATAGGGTTATTCTAAGCCGACCCTATACGGGTGGAGGCTATATTTCTGTCTGTGATTCGGATATTTCGAAAATTTTAACGAACCTCGATGAAACTTAAGAAAGTTCTAGATATTATAGTTTACCTACACTAAGTAGCGTTACGGCTGGCAGCGCCTCATACTTCCGTCTCTCTTCTTTCAGCTTGTTCAACTCATCCTGCACTATCTTGTGTTCAGAGTGGAGGTTTCTTAGCCAGGCAATCGTCTTCCTTGCTCGCTGAAACAAAATAATTAAAACAGATAATTAAATATTTGTAACACTCACAACACAATATCTAGCCTAAATAAGGTTTCTTAGATAACTTGTGTAAAGAACTGAAAAATAAACATACAGACATCCATGACTTAACGCAGCTGCATCGAATCCAGAACCTTAAGTATACAGGGTTAATTTTAATTAGCACATCACCTATTTCAGGCAGCGACTCCACATCAATCCCAAGAACATTTGTTCTACGACTTTTTAATATTAATAATTTTATTTATTGAAATATTTATTGTCTCTAAACTGGCATTTCTCTATTTACACTGATACCACGCACCTTGCGTCACGCCACGTGCAGCGGGCGCGGGATTGCAAAGTTACTTACAAAATACAAAAAACAGAGGGAGCAAAAATTTGTTATTCTTTTTTTTTGTGTTATTTATCAAGCTTTGTTAAAAGTCGTACAACAAATTTGGGATTGATGTGGAGAGGCTGCCTGCAAGAGCGCATCAGCTAACTAATTAAAATAGACTTTGTAAAACTGTAACCTTGTTACCATTATACCAGCCGGTAGTCAAAATATGACGCGTCTTTTTTATTGAGGTACCACAAAAAGATATAGTAATATAATAAAGAGCTTGTCTGTTTGAATATTCTTATCTTTAGCTCTATCAGTCAGATTTGAAATTCTTGAAAATCACATTCGATAGCCGAATTCTTGGAGAATGTTTATTAACAGTGGGCCACATAAGTACTTAGCAGAATCAAAACTGCAAAATGAAACTTATGAAACAGTTGTGCAATGACATTTTTATTATGACAGTTGGTACCTACTTAAGTTAATTTATTTTGGCCCTTGGGGTAATTTTGATTCTGTTAAGTGAATTACTATAAACAACAGCGATATAAAGTAAATACGTATTAAGGTTCAACTTATTTAAAATCTTCTAATAAACCAAAGTTCGTTTGAAAGCAATAATGGTAGCTTTTTATGTCATATTAATTAAACACAATGAACTTATATTATTAACTTGCCATTGAGAAAATTAATTACTTTTGATTCGTTCCAATGAACATAGAAATCTGATTTTATCCACTTCTGTATGTGGGTATACTTAGAAAAAAATATGTAGCGCAATTGTTTGGTCTGAGTGAAAAATTAACGACAAGGTTTCTAAATAACTAGTTGAAAACAATAAAAAAATTATTATTCGTTAAAGTTAATTTCGAAGGCGCATTATTTGATCGTCTTTCACGTTAAAAATAAAACCTTTGACAGATTAAAAGGAGAAAGATTCGCATAAAGTCGATTTCATTTCTCAGTTAGTTTTACAAACATTATACGAGATGTAAAGTTTCACAAATAAAACTAAGTAGATTATTGGTAAATAGACCGGTATTCGGGTTATTGCATCGTAACCATTTAGGTCGGAATCTTCAGTAGACGTAGGACAAATTGTATGAACCGATAATGATGAACTTTTATAAATTTTTCCTTTTTTTTTTCTGAAAATCCAGTTTCACTTCTTCAAACATTCAAACAAACGGTTGTGAAAGAACTTTAGGTCCGATTTCAATAATTATCTTTTCAGTTTTAATTAGGAGTTTATTTTATGATTAATAATTACAACAATTAAAACATTTTTAAAAGTGACCCGCAAGGATAGCAAATGAAAGAATTCAGTCTAAGCCTTATTTTAACTCCTAGCTTATTTTTATGCCAACTGTACTAAACAGAAAACAGTTTCTTCTAGTTAGTGAATTCTTTAAAAATCTACCCACGTAACTCTCGTTCCGCAAACATGCAAACAGACAAACAAATTGCACATTACTGCGACTGGATGTTACCTAACTGTTTAGCAATTATGTTAACTTGGGCTTGGCATTTATTTAGATTTACTATTTACACTTGGAATACAACTGAATATTAATTTGAAGATTAAGGCTTATTATGCCACAATAGCTTACTCAGATTTGAAAATGCAGGGTCCGCTTATAATAGTCAATTATATTTTAAAAAAGAATGATTAGTGGGTCTGAATTTCGAAAAAAAGAAAAAAAAAAGATAAATTAAAATTTAAAAATTCTTCTCAGTGAGTAAAATTTAACATTAATCTACATTTAATTACTACATACAATTGTAATAATACATGTAATATCTTGGATGGAAAAGTTTTTATTACTTGCTGTGTAGCTATAAACTACAGATCAAACTTAAATTTTGATCACTTAGAAGAATTTTGAATTTATGAAAAATATTTTTTTATTGACTTCCAAAAAAGGAGGTGTTCTCAATTCGTCTGTATGTTTTTTTTGTGTCCTTTTTAAATTTCATCGAAATCGGTTGAGTATTTCATTAAAAATTTTGAAATTTTGAAAAAATATATATGATTTAGGAAAATATTTACGTTGAAGACATTCTCAACTCAGCCAAAGTTTTGACGTGAAGTCGGGTTTTTTAATGCTCTGCATTCGTTGATTATTTTCGTATTACTTATCAGTCTTAATCTGCTATTAAAATATTATTGACTATTATTAGGCGACCCTATACAGGGTGTCCAAAAAAGTACTTTGGAAAAAAATATCCTAGACAGGGCTAGTCTTCCGCATTCAACTACATAAAACCGTTTTTTATTTGTACTTTTAGTTTTTCCATAAACATTTCAGGGAAAGCGCGCGCACGCGGCCATTCGCCTATCTGGATAACGCGCGTGAATATAATGAATATAGCGTGAAAATAGGTGAAAGAGTAAAAAAAGAATGCTGTTTGTGGTGTTAAAAATAAATACGATGTTCAATTTACTAAATTTTATTACCTATGTTCTAGCCATGAAACTAACGTGCAGTTGCTATGCAATTAAACGCTTATGTTACGACACTTCTTATAGTATAAGAATAATTTATGTAAACCTCAAAATCAAAATATATATTTTTTAATTCACGGTGATGAAATGATCTGTAGTTAAGAGCCGTGTAAATCAGTGAGCAAATTACTCATTATAAAACTACTTATTTAGTATTTTCGATCAACGCAAACTCTTTTAAAGCACCCCAAAAAAAAAACATGCAGACATGCATACCTGCCTGTATCCCTGGGGTAGGCAGCACACCAGAGGTTATAAGATCATCTGATGTCACGTTTGACGAATTTGGAGGTATTTTATTGGTGGAGGGAGACTATTGTAGTGACGGGGGGTCAGCCTATCGCCCACAAAAAATCGATTATTCCCGATTATAGTCGTATATCGTATTTTTATCTATCATTTTTAAGATAGCAAACAATACGGAATTGATGATTTGGTGTTTGTGTCATCGTATAAATTTTAAACACCGTTTGATCACAAAGTTCGGATTTTATCAAGAAAGTCAGTGAAAATGACGATTTAAAAATACTTCAACTGCAAAGAGCAACTACTTACATGCTAACAGCATCCGAGCGGAACCAGAGACTAAAGCTAGTATAGCATTAAAAAGTAAAACAGCTGTAAAATTTACTTGTCTAAAAACTCTGTGTTTTCATACTTTAAAAGCTTTATTTTTCATTTTATAATGCTTAAATATCATTTTATAGACCAAAATACGAAATAAAATCGATAGATTATATCTGTGATACATGATAAATTAAAATTGTATTATTGTTTACGTTTGTTTGATTTTAATCACATAATCTAAAGATTAAATTATTGGACACGAAACTAGCGATTGCTTTTGATAGTTTTCTTGAAAAATCTTTACTAAAATAATAAGTTTAAGGGTTTGTTTGTTTAAGCGAACTAATCTCGGACCACTTTTCGGTGATGTATTCGGAAATACTTTATGAAGAGCCAGGTCCTTGCTCAGCCCGTGTATGTTGTCATCTTCGACCTCATCTTTCCTTATCACCAGGTGAGATTGAAATCAAACGCTGGTTTCCTCATCAATAAAAATATCGGATTTGATTTTGGCTATTATATCGTATAAAAGTTAAGCGGAACCAATCGCGGGCGGCTGCTATGAATTCAAAAGAATACTATTGACAGGCCTGGCTCACTCCGTGCGGTACATCGGTTATTTACCTATAGCGAAGTGCTCCGCCGGCGTATTTCGAATGGGTCGTGTGTCACGCGCGCGCCCGTGTCGGGACGTTGTAGATACCTACCTACCTAATAGCACTCACAGTAATTCTATGATCGAGGTCGCAAATAGTATTTAAAAATGGACATAAAAAGAAACAAATATTCAATTAGATTATGTTTAGATTTGATTATGTTCAATTTAGCAAACAAAACATAGGTACAGTACCCGGCAATAAATATTGCACATCGACCTTTGAAAGAGACAATCGGCTAATTTCGGCTTCGTAGAGCGTTATCTCTGTCGCACACTACCTATATGACGTTTGTCAGTCGTTGTTCAAGTGCGATAAAGTGCGGTCGCGTCCAGTTCCAAATATATATTAAGAGTTGTTAACACCCCCAAATTTAAATAATTTAAAATTGCACAATGGCATCTTTAGGAAAAAGAGGGAAACCTTTACGAGGTCAGTCACGCGAAATTATCTACAATGTTTATAAATATTTTGTAACCGAAAGTGACAGATTTAAAAAAAAATGAAGATGAAAATGTAAGTTGTTATTTTAAGAAGGTTCAAGAGCGAGTTGCAAATGCCACTGGAATTTCAAGAAGAACTTTGAACAATATATTAAACGAAGTCAGTACTGAAACACATTCTACTGAAATAAAGTTCAGCACTCCAAAAAAAGGGAGACCAAAAAAGCAATTTCGTTTGCATATGGACGATTTTGATTATGATGTTGTTCGAAGAATGGTGTATGATTTTCACTTACGATTTAATGAACTGCCAACAATAAAATCATTAAAAGCTAAATTATCTGAAGCTATTAATTACAATGGGTCTGAAAAGACGTTGAGAAAAATACTTCACGAGATGGGATTTCGGTTCACTAAAATGGAAGATAATCGAAAACTTCTAATGGAAAAGCACGATGTAAGTCTCAAACGGATGAAATACCTCGATAAAATACGCAAATTTCGCGAATCAGGAAAAAATATCGTCTACATGGATGAGTCTTACATACATACATCCCACACTAAAGGGAAATCTTGGAGTGACGACAAGAAAAAAGGAGTAAAAAAGCCAATTTCAAAAGGTCAACGTTTGATAATAGTTCATGCGGGTAGTGAAAAAGGCTTTGTACCCGGTGCCTTTTTAACGTATAAATCCACGGACACTACAGGTGACTATCACAATGAAATGAATAACGATAACTACGAAAAATGGCTGGTTAATCAACTAATACCAAATATACCCAGTGATTCTGTTCTAGTTATCGATAACGCACCCTATCACAACAAATATGTTGAAAGTCCCCCCAACTCAAACACCATTAAACAGGAAATGATCCACTGGTTAAACAGACACGAAATTCCAGTAGATCCAAAATTAACAAAAACCCAGATTTACGCTATTATATGTCAGCACAAGGAGAGGCATACAGAGTTTTCCGTGGACAAAGTACTTGCCGAACATGGGCACACTGTGTTGCGATTGCCACCATATCATCCGGATTTTAATCCAATAGAAAATATATGGTCTCAACTGAAAGGCTATGTAGCCTCTAGAAATGTGGGTATGAATTTAACTACAGTAAAAACATTATTGACTGAAAAAGTAAACATGATCGGGGCTGAAGATTGGAAAAAGGTTTGCGATCATGCAATCAAATGTGAGAATGAATATAGAAGCATTCAACACGGTTTAGACAATTACACTGATAGACTAGTGATAAATACGGCTGACAGTGACAGTGATATTGATCTCTTTGAGAGCACAGATAGTGAAATGGAAGTAATTGAGAATTAGAATTATTATTATTTTTATTACAATGTCTCATTTTAACAATATGATTAATATTGTTTAATAGGTACACTACAGCTGTAATTTTCCAAAATAATTAAATACGAAAACATAATGGGAACATGTTTTTTTTTTTATTTTATTTTACCCCAACCTAAAGCCATCACTATAGAAAAATTGGTGTATTTTATACTAATAATATATAGTAATAATAATTATCAAAAGTAAAAAATAATTATCAAAATTTATAGTAATAATAATTATCAAAAGAAGCAAATCATAATTGTTTTAACAGCTCCTAATAGATACCGGACTGTTTGTATTTCGTGCGAGAGAGATAGCGCTCTACGAAGCCGAAATTAGCCGATTGTCTCTTTCCAAAGGTCGATGTGCAATATTTATTGCCGGGTACTGTACCTAGTATTACTAATTATTCGTCGTAACTTTTTTTTCATTTTGTACTTTAGGTAAGTTGAAACAATATTTTTTACAAAGGTAGAATAACAGTAATACCTACATCGGTAGATACTTAATCTATACATATAATAAAATGGTAGGAAAGTCAAAACTGTACATTGAATATTTTTTTAAAAGAATACTTGGGGTATGATCTACAATCGAAACAGAAACAAAAAATATAGTTTTTAGAATTTTTGTCTGTTTGTCTGTTTGTCTGTTTGTCTGTTTGTCTTTCCGGGATAAACTCAAAAAGTACTGCATGGATTTACTTCAAATTTGGCATGAAGATAGTTAAGAAGTCGGGTCAACATATGGGCTACATATTATCACGCTAGCAGTGTTATAATCGTAGGTGCGTTTGGTGCTGCATAGCGTTCACGCAGACGACGTCGCGGGCAGCAGCTAGTTACAAATAAGGAGATTAATTATTCTTCACTAGGCAGCAACCCTAACAGCGTAAGAAAAGATAAGAGGCATACGATAGAAAGAGACAAAACTTCTAGGTATATAAATTTGCAGGTACGTAATGCTGTGCGAGCTGAATTCCACCGTATCGCGTCGTAGTAAGACTCGAATTTATTTAGATCTTCTTGCGGAGTAATTCTTCTGTACCAACTATTACTTATTCTGTGCTATTGAAGTCAAAGAACTGATTAATTTAATTATTTAACTACTTTGGCGATGGGGTTCGATTCCCGCACGGAACAAGAAAAAAAAGTATGTTCCGTGTTTGGGTGTTTATCTATTTACATATGTATTTATATTTTAGGCTCTCTCCTAGTTCGCTACAAGGTATCCCATAACACAAGCTATGCTTACTTTGGGGCCATGTAGTTGGTGTGATTGTCTGGGGACTTTTTAAATTTATTTATCTCGGACACTAAAATTTGAGTAGAAGCCGCTTAATAAACAATAATAAAATACTCACATGCTCTCTACCAATCTTCAACAAATAATTTGGAGACTCCGGCATCAACAAGAACAGCCCTGCATGAGTAGCAGCAACAGCCAAATACACCGTTTGATTCACGGAGTAAGAAAACGCCATTCCGATGACGTACACGAAGATGACTCCAAGTTTACAGATGGTCATCGTAAGAGACGCCAAGGCACCTCTGCAGCGGTCTTCAGCTATTTCTTTGACGTAGACTGGGACGACCACGAAACAGCCCCCAGCTGCTAAACCAGCGAATACCCTGGCTACTATAAGCTGTGTAGCATCTGGTGCGAGGAGTTTGATGGTCCAGGATATCTGTGAGAGATTAAAACCTTTATGATGTTTGAAAGCTCTTTAGATATTTGATAAGATATCATATCATTATCATCATCATTTAGATTCCTTGTTCAAAATTATCCTCAATTATTTTGGTCTGAAAGGTTACATGGTACCTTGTTAGTTGATCCATATTGTTATTTCGCTTTTCTTAAAGGTTGCATTGTTCGCTCTTTACAAAGCATAATCAGAATACCTTTTCGCTAGAGCGATGATAGCTAATAAGAAGATTATCAAAATATTGACAAGTCCTCCTTTGGTCCTAGTGGTTAGAATGGCTCACTTGAATAATTCTCTTTTTACGAATAGAACTAGTGTTTATTATTTTTAATTATCCTACACGGAGTTACTATTTATTAGCTATTAGCAAAAAACAAACTTAAATTCTGCTATATTTAGTGAGGTTATTTATTACTTTGTGTAAATTTTGATCCCAAGTTTTATTTTAATTAATAATTTTAACTATAAAATTATCAAAATCTTCTTTGTATCTTATAGCAGAGTAGGCAACTGTTCGGTTGGTACAAGGGTGGGTTATCTGTAACAATGACATAGGTGTGTTCTATGTAAAACACATAAACCTTCAGTGCCATTTAGGTACTCTGTATCTAAATGACCTTAGCTTAGAAATACAAACATGTCATAGCGAGCTAGCTTGTCAGCTTGCAGCCCAAAGCTTCTCACCATCCAGAAAGACCCTTTGCTGTGCAGTAAGCTATTAGAGATGTTATGACTGATTACACAAGAAGCATTAGAAAGGTCACAATGAAGACTTAAATTAAAAACTCACACAAGAAAGTAAAGAAACACCTATTATACAGATCTTCCTGCCGAAGCGGTCTGAGGCAAAGCTCATGAATGGGATTCCACAGATTCCGGCAAGGGGCAGGGCGGCCGCCATCCAGGTGATATGCTCATCTGTCAAGGGTATCTGGGTTGGTGATGAGGAGGACTTGAGCAGCGGGCCCATTGGCGACAACCAGCCTATTTGGATGCCGTATGTGAATGTTGGTATTGTAGCTGTAACAAAATGTAGGTGTTTAATTTTTAAAGTTAGTAATGGTTACTAAGCGGGTTTTCGCCCACACGATTTAAGGTGGGAGGCAAGGCGTACCCGTGACTGCACTTATCCTTGATGAAAGACTCTGTATTAGCGGGAATCTAGTCGGACATATCAGACTCTAATCGTTAGAATAAAAAGCCGCGTAGGTACTAAGTATACAGGGTCACTGGTGGGTCACTTTCGAAATTCGAGGACGTGATAGTTTGAGATCATACATACAGAGAAAAAAATAAAATTAAAAATAAATATTAATGATATACTGAGAAAACTTAACCGAAAGTTAAAGAATTCATTACGGAACACATGGTTATTATATAAGCGTAATGCAATAGACACTTAGCGTGTGGTGGTGTGCGTGTAACGGGAACACTGCTGTGTGCATGTTGACTGAGGAAGCGCGTCGGGACAAGTGTATAATGTCTTTTTATTTATGCATAGGGATTTCTGGTGAAAAATTAAGTGCCTACTTTTATTACATAATTATGATTAGAATCGAGTTCAGAGTGCTCTCCTTCGGTATCTAAAATTTGTCACCAGTCACTCTGTAGATAGGTGTTCCATTGGATAAGTTGATGAGGTGTAGAGTCTGCTGTGTACGAGTATGTTACACCACCGTATAAAGTGGATTTCTATATTTAATCTCAATCAAAAATCCTTGTTCTTAAATATGTTTATTAGCGTTGCCATGACAACCAAAATGCAGATTTGATTTTGTATGAAAAAACATTGGATTGAAATAAAGATTCAATATAAAAAATCCAGTACCTAACAGTTGTGAGGATATGAGTGTCGTGGCCGCCGATTTTTTATAAAGACTACATGCATGTACGTAATGGACACGAAACCCAAACCCAGGTGTTTTATACATCGAATTTGATAAAAGAATAAGTGATTCGATAGGTCAAATCTTGACAATAAACCTCACGAAGCTATTGGTAATAAATTAACTATGTAACCGAATTGTATCGCGATTTTCACATCGCATCAATTTTCAAATTTCATTTAGCCTAGTCATTCGAGATAAAGATGTCTGGAAGAACACCGAAACAGTTAAAATGTAAAACACCTATAATTGAACGAGATAAAAAGATATCCGGTAAATAAAGTCTTCTATTTATTTGCTATTAGTTATTGACCGTCTACTTGGTATGGAGCAATGAGGTAAATAATATAAAACGGGTTCACATACCAGCCGGGGCGGATATTTGCGCTGTGATGATCACCGATATTTGCTTTTCGAGATGTTTTTGCCCTTTTGTGATTTTTCAAGGGCAATCTTTTTCTGAGAATTTATTTCTGGCAAAAACCGATGTAACTTAACACAGGCACGTATAAGTTACTCTTTAAAAAAATATAATAAATTAAGGATTATAAATACATTAAGGAAAACTTTTGAAAAAATGCAAACAAGTACAAAATTATGGCTATTTCTAAAACTATAAGACTTAACTTGTAGAAAGTGGGCTTTAAATACTTGCAAATGATCCCATCTATACGTTTTGTTCCTATGGCGGATCATGTACCAGTCACCCTGTATCTATAGTTTCTAATATGCCTGCGTCTGTTTTCCTTGACCACTGCAGTCCTGGTAATTTAAAGTGTGTGTTTCACCATAGTCTTCATGAGCACTTTCCATCAGGTTGCACGGAAGACAAATGTCTTATACTATATAAAAATATACATAACAAAGCTGCTGTTTTTTTGTTTGTTTACCTCGATTAGATTAGACACTACTAGGCTGATAACGTTTTTATGTTAGATAGCCTAGCTCTCAGGGAATTTCTTATTAAGAAATGAATACGAGTTCCAAAATTACACAGACAAAACTCTACCTTTTGTAAAAGCATTCAGAGTTACCTTTGGAACAACTGAACAAATTTTAATCTGGGCAGAGACTAGTTCTCGGCTCACTACAGGCTATTTAATACATCACGATGCATTGCCTACTAAGCTTTCTCGTTTTGGATAGAAAGTCCATGACAACATCGGTTTAAAATGAATTTAACTGCAAACACAGCAACAACGTAAACTGCACCCGAGCGAAGCCGGGTACTGCAGCTGGTATTTAAAATGTTTGATAATTCTTAATTTTTTGACGACCACATTGGCTATGGGGCTGCCTCAGACGCCAGTATTAATATTCTAGGTCCCTAGAATATTAATACATAACCCTAGTTCGCTACACGGTATCCCATAACACAAACTATGCTTACTTTGGGCCATGATGTGGTTGTCTGGGGATTTTATTTATTTACTTTATATATTTCGGTGTCTATAGACTCTGTGGTCATGAGCGACAATTATTTACCTATTTATGACCTTGTTAATGACTTTAATCAATACGAGTATATTAATTCTCAGCGGGACGCATTATCGTATCGTTCGTGTTTTGGGTATTTCGTCATATATTTATTTCGAAGAAATGATATATGTATATAGTTGTTATTGTATGAAAATGCATATTTGTCTAATATTTGTTCAACCGCTATTCGTGAAGTGCAAAGGCAGTGAGAGGTATTATAGTTAGAGGGTGACATTTAAAAAAAATCATATAATTGCCCCTGGAAATTAAATTTGAATAAACAATTAAGACATTAAAAAAACAGGATAAGAAATGTTTCTTCTATATAGAAGTAAGTTATAGAATATTCTATGTAGAGACACGACACCACAGTCATACCTAGGTATTTAATGTATATTTTTCATATAATTGGGTATAATTCTAATGTAGGTTTATGTTACAGTTATACAAAATATATAGGTACAGTATGTAGGTACCTACGCTAGGGCATCAAATTGCTTAGTCTCCAGTTTATCATGCAAATGTTGTCTGGGAGAAATTCCTTATTAGTTATAAGGCCACTCTTTTCACTTTATTTTCGTTCTTTTATTTTTTTTTCTACTGTATACAAAAAAGTACCTATAAATAATATAATATTAAAACTATAAAGTAAGTCATACCTAATAGTGCAGTAAGAACCTGCTTCCTTGCATTTCCATCAAAATTTCTCTTCGCATCCATTTTCGAAAACAAAAAAATCTAATTGTCTGAACGTGATTGGTCAAAACAGAAAAAGATTCACACAATTTAGAGGTTATCTTTCGAAAAGACCGCTAATAACGATGAAACTTCACTTTTTTACCGCCAAAAGTCATTATTGTTGTTGAAGAAACATTGTTTCAGTAATATTTGTTAGTTTTGTGACAAGTTTGACGTTGTTTTTGTGATGCTATTTTTGGCGCTACGCAATGTGCGTGCGCGCACGTGGCTGCCGTACCGGCGACTGAAGGAAGATGACGATTACACACACTCACTAATTGATAATTCAAACATGTATGTAGAGTTGCTAGATTTTACTTTTTAGCGGTAAATTATATTTCATTCAGTGTGTTTTTATGGCTTTTGTAATAAGTGTAAAAAAAAATGAATAGGTACAATTACTACAAATATCACAGCAAGAAATTTATGTAAATGGCCCCGATCTGCCCAATTTCTTAAGCAACTTGTAAAGGTTGAGTTTTATTAAGAGCCAATCGTCTTCTTGTCTCGTGTGCTTTATTATCCGCGTAATGAAATATGAAGAACCATTAAGCCCCGATTTCACCGATATCCTTCCGATCCTAGTTTAACAAATCTCGGATTTGACTAAAGAAAAATTGAAGGCGGAACTCGTTTTAACGCGTAAACCGCGTTCAACTCGTATTGATCGCGTTTTATTACACGGTAAAATTGGGGCTAAATTTACTCACTTATAAGGATCAAGAAAAACATCGAGAGAGTGAGTTCCTATACTTAGTAGGTATTTGTAAGCCTGATCATTTAGTAGAGATCTTTTTATCGCTTCACGAAGTTTGAATTACCCAAATAGGACAGTTATCTAACTATACAGTTATCTATATGGTTTGTTTGTTTATTTGGTTTACTGAATATTTATTTCTTTATTAATTTGTTACTTACTTTGGAGTTAAATTGAGGTCAAAGCGATAGCGATATACCCAGTGCTTAATTTCAAAATTCGAACATCCTCTACTTTCTGATAAAAAAAAACAAAAATCAGCCGTTTCTAAATTGCTGGCAACATAATCTGACGTTTTGTTTTCACGTGGGTAAGTCATAAATGATATGATACGGTATGCTTAAAATTATGTAAACAATGGTACACGTTGGTGATTAGAAAGGAAAAATGCCTTTCAAAATCGCAATACTTTTAATGACCAAATTAAGGTTGATAAGGGTAATGACTTGTTTAACGTCTGGTTTCTGCATGGTGTGTAGATAGGGTAGATATAAATTTCGTTATAAATATATATAATCTATTGTCTGCGGCTTCTTACGCTCGTAGTATAGTTGAATACAAATACATACTAAAATTGATTTAATTTTATTTTTGAAAAAGTGTTAATAAATATTAATTTTTTAATTGGAGGTAACTAGCGAGGCGAACATCATAAAGGTCACAAAACTATGGTCACTTGTTTTTATTACCTTTCATGACATGCTTATTTAAGGGAGAGCTATTTTTCTTGGACTTTACACGTTAAATTAGACCTTAGGGTTAGAACTTATTAGGGGGTGGGAAGAGTCCCTCGTCGCTCCCGCTCACGGAGCCTGGACGATCGATGCGATTCGTCCGGTCCTCGTTGAGTGGGTGCAGCGAAGGTGGGGGACTCTGACCTTCCACAGATCTGACCCTGCTCAGGGTTGCCCGGAGGGAGGTGACGACAGAGTGTCACCATTGTGGGGCGGCCGACGACACGGCGGAGCACACTTTGGCGGTGTGTCCAGCGTGGGGTCGGCAGCGGCACGATTTGACGTCTGTCGTTGGAGGGGACCTCTCGCTTCCCAGCCTGGTAAAGGCCATGTTGGGGAGTCGAGAGGCTTGGGTGGCCATGGCCTCCTTCTGCGAGGATGTAATGTCGCAGAAGGAGGCAGCGGAGCGATGCCGGGAGGATGACGCCTCCTCGGCACCGATCCGCCGTAGGCGGAGGGGGGGACGGAGAAGGAGATACGCTCACCTTCTCCCTCCCGATAGCCAGCCGTAGCGGGTGAGGGGACCTGATGCGGCTACTAGGGCTATGGTGGGGAAATGGTCTTGTGTACTGGACCATTTCCGTCGTCGGAGGGCGCTCGGCTGAGCCTGAGTGCAACCCGCCGGGGCTCACGGGTAATGCCAATGGCGGTACCGTGAGCTCCACTTATGGCGGATGAGGTACACCTGGAGGTTTTTAGTGGGTGGGTCCGGCCATCTGCCGGATCATCCCCACATACCCCGCCGCTCCCCCTTGGGTGGTCGGGGACGTGATTGCACGTTTTCCTCCAGTAAAAAATAAATAAAAAAGGGTTAGAACTTATAATTAGAATTAGTAAATACTATTATTAATATATTATAATATACAAGGTTTTCCGCTTGGTTTCCCATAAATCTGGGGTATTAAAGGGACCATGTAATAGAATCAAATAACATGTGAATGGTTTTTCAATTTAAAAAAAAAAGTCAAAAAATTGTATGTAAAACACCTTTAAGCTTCGATCATATATTTCTAGAAACTTTAAGCGAAGTATGACAACGTGGCGTTTTCTATCCCTACTTTTATCGCTATGCACAGGTGCAGTTTGCAACGTTTTGCGTTGTACCTAAATTGTGTGCAACGTTCCTCAACGTTTTTGTTGTTTATTGTATAGCTTCAGTAACACGCGTCTATTGAATGAGTGTTAGAGAGATTTTACAAGGGTGAAAATTTTTGCACTCATTGTAGTAAGATTGACGATATCTTGGAAAGTATGCACTTTTTAACCACATATTCTTTGACAAAAAGTATTATTTTTTAGTAAGGAACTAAACCTCAAAGTTATGGGATATCGAAAAAAATACCTTGTAGATGAACGCTCAGACCCGGAACATTTTGGGAATCGAACTCGCGACCTCACCATTGGCGAAAGAGCTTCTAGTCTACTGCACCATGGAGAGCGTGTTAGTTTAAAAATATAATGAATTATTGAAAGAAGAACTTATTTAAAGAAGTTTATGAAGCGTGCTGTTAATAAAGTATTTCAAATAACTTTAATTGGGCATTTAGGCGACCACAATTGGATCGATTATTTGACAAATTAGTTCCAAGAAATCTTTTATCGAATGCGTACAGTTCGAGCTGAATTTTTACATCGTACTGTTTCGGTACTTGTATTTTCCTTATTGATACTAAATAATTTATTCTTTATATCTGTTCAAGATATTCTTTAGAGTAAGTATAGTTAGGAATAGGCAAGATTAAAATCCTGGTAATTAAAAAGTATTCTTTTTTTTTATAAGTGACTAAACCCGCGTTTGACCTCAATCTCACCTGATGGTAAGGGACGATGAGGTCGAAGAAGCCAGTTAGGAAGGAACTGGCTCTTTATACAATATTGCAGGAACACATTACCGCCGGAGCGGTAACATTTGGCGGCAGACTTTATATAAAGGGTGGTCGCTAGCCAGGCGGACCCAGAAGGGATCCTAACACCAAGCGGGGCTCACTCGGATTAGTCGCCTTTTACGACACGCTTATCCAGGGGCGGTAGGGATATTCTAAGCCGACCCTACCTGGTGCAGGACTTCTGCCAGGCCTATACAAGGAATCGTATGAAATATATCTGATGAAGCTATTTTATTTTATTTTTATAATGAGACCAACCTCAATGAAGAAATTATGTAAAAAAAAAAAATAGCAAGCCAACTAAAAGTCCTCACTAATGTTGAACAAATAAGAACTTAGATTCTATCTTACATCTCATCATCATCACAACTCTTTGTAATGAGCCCACTGCAGGGCTTTGACCTCCCCTCGGTGACGCCGTATTCCACCAAGCTGGCCCAATGCTGGTTGGAGCATATCAGAATTTTCACGGCGCCGAAATGGCTTCTGACAGACCCTAACGACTTAATAACTAAAATTAGGTACCGAAAGGTTTGTGTGCTCCTTGCATTTTGTAAATAAAGAGTTTATAAGCGCAAACCAACCTTACTGCAAATGTAAGAATTCCATTTGAAAGATAAAAAAATAGAAAATGACACGGGTTGTCCGTCAGAAAAGATTCATTCTACACAATTGTTTTCCCTCTGAACATTGAAGGATCCCGAGATCCTGCTACGCCCCTCCACCACTATTTTACATATAAGCGATATTTATATTAATAAAGTGCATAGTAATCTATAAAGTGAAAGTAATAAAAGACTCGTTCCGATATATAAAATCTTTGATTTCATGATTAACTTCTTCAACGAATAGCCGTCTATCGGTCCCGCGTTACGTGGTGGTGGCAGCCGCGTGTGTTGTAGCACAGAATAAGTAATAGTACCGTTGGTACAGAATAATTACTCCGCAAGAAGATCTAAATAAATTCGAGTCTTGCTACCACGCGATACGGTGGAATTCAGCTCGCACAGCATTACGTACCTGCAAATTTATATACCTAGAAGTTTTGTCTCTTTCTATCGCATGCCTCTTATCTTTTCTTACGCTGTTAGGGTTGCTGCCTAGTGAAGAATAATTAATCTCCTTATTTGTAATTAAGTATCTACCGATGTAGGTATTACTGTTATTCTACCTTTGTAAAAAATATTATTTCAACTTACCTAAAGTACAAAATGGAAAAAAAAGTTACGACGAATAATTAGTAATACTACCTATGTTTTGTTTACTAAATTGAACATAATCAAATCTAAACATAATCTAATTTAATATTTGTTTCTTTTATGTCCATTTTTAAATACTATTTGCGACCTCGATCATAGAATTACTGTGAGTGCTATTAGGTAGGTAGGTATCTACAACGCGCGCGCGAGACACACGACCCATTCGAAATCCGCCGGCGCACAGTGGCTCATATTTGGGGCTCCATACTCATAGAAACTAAATGTCACAAATTAGAAAAATAAAAATATACATGTCTTCAGTACACCTCCCTTGGTATATATTTTTAATATGGAGGGTATGCACAGCTCCTCGAAGGAGAAAAAAAATTATAGATTTTTTTTTGTATGGGAGAAAACACATAAAGTGTTTTTTTTTTAAACTGACCGAAACTGAAGGGCTGTTGCTTACGTCATCTATTGTACCTTGCACACTGATCAAGATGACATACTATTTATGTACCTTTGGGTGCCGCTTTGCGCGTAGCAATTTTTTCAAATTTTGAATTTGGTACTGTAGTTTTTGCAAATAATTAGTACAATTATATGAAGCAAGTAATTGTTTTGAATGCAAAAAAACTATTTTAAGTAGGTTTGTGTATAATAACGATAATATAGATACATAGCAAGAGGATACTTGCAATAATTTTAATTTTGAATCTATGTTTAAAAATAAGGAAATATTAAAGACACGAAGTTTTTTTTAAAAGATAGTATATTATTTAATGTAAATAAAGGGTACGAATCTTAACTTTCCGAATATAAATGATTAAAAAACAAAAAAATACATAAAAAAGCAGTAAAAATAAAAATTGTGCATTACGAAATTTAGAATAGAATCAACATTAATTATCACGCATCTAAATAACACATACACACACATATAAAATATTTACATAATGATAATAATAATAAAAACATAAAACTAAATAACAATAACTATTAAGTACTATTATAAGGGACAAAAAGTGATAAAAAGTAAAAGGCTCAGCTTGGGCTGCTGAGATTGTAAGTCTCAGCTGCGCTGGTTTTCAGCCTTCACTTTGCTCTTAGAAAAACAAAATACATAAAATCATGTTGAGTTAAACAACATAAGGACTTAGATAAAAAAATAAAATATAAAAATTAAGTACTAAAGACAATTAGAACTATTCACAACTCTTATAACTATGAAAATTATACTATGTACTACAAAAATAAAAATCTAATTATTTACAACTCTAATATATAAACATATGTAAAATAAATACTAACAGAGGCTATCTTCACCATCATCGTCCTCTAAATCCGAGTCCAACATAGACGCATTAATATCGACAAATTCAATATTCTCCTTGTCGTTGCCTGCATCGTCAGATTCGTCAGTAACAAGAAGAGGTCTCATATCATTAGTGATAACTGTTTTACTTTGTTTTCTCAGCACAGGTCTTATGCTAGACAGGTTTGTAGCACTTTGCCCTCGACCGAAGATTCCAAACGTAGAAATTTTGCGAGCCTAGCGAGAGTTTTATCTAAAACTGCTTGCAATTTCACTTTAACTCCTATTTCTGTGACTTCGATGGCATCTTTAGGTGGGTAGCAGTCCTTCTTCGCCTCTATAATTGCATGATATGAAGGATAGAGGGGTATTCCTTCTTCCTTCGCACAAGCCCTTAACGTGATATACTGCCACTTCGAAAGTTTCAAGGAAGTTAAAATACCTAACGCTTTATCTGCAGAGTAGACAGGTACTTTTTTTTTCGGTTTTAACAACTCTTTGATCTTTGCAGCCTCTTGGGGATGCTCAGTAACCAACTTGATAACATCTGCAACGTTTTTATCGTCTGCACTTAAACCAGTTGCATAAGCAAGGCTTTCAGTGCTATGCGCTAAGAGACCTTCTACTCTTCTTCTCTTTTGTTGCGGGCTTAGCTCGGAGAATACTTTTCTTGGACTCGCAGCTGATGTTGATGTTCCAGCATCGCATGTGCCCGGTTTGAAGGATGTTGATGCGCCCTCATTCGAACCAAAGTCTGAACCTAAACATGTTTGCAGCTTTTCAGACTCTAAAAATATTTTCTTCTCCTTCATAAAACAAGGCCATTTTATGTCTTCTTGTAGCCATGACTCATACTTTCTTATGAATGTACGTCTCGTGCGATTACAAGAAATCCATTTGGTTCTCAATGAACACACATAAGTTTGACAGAATTGTTTCAATTCCGCCAAGTTATTTTCTGTCAAACCATCAACGGACTTTAAAGCTTCAAACAATACACTAGGCTGTGAGAAACAATGATTATTTGCCACAAACATTAAAAGGTCCAAATTGGTACCAAAACTCTCCATTTCAACAAGAAATAAAACACACGTTATAGGTATAGTATTCACGCACAAGTGCTAAGAGCTACTGATAGAATGTAGCTCAAATGAACTATTTATAAGTAACTACCCTAAAGAAGCCTCATTATCCCTTATTTGTGTTTTTGGTATTAACATCTAATGAACACTTAGTGACGGTGACTACGTAATGAGTTACTTCTTGGAATGCAAATTTGGAGAGAACAATAAACATTAGATATCATTTTCTATTATGGTGATTACAAAAATTATAGGACGCTTTACCAAATTACAAAATAAGTAATTAGGTCGGCAACCTCTCTCTTTAATTTAATTCGATGTATTGAAAAAAAGTAAATATACTTAAGTTATTCTTAGAATGCGAATTGAAGAAAAACAATGAACATTAGATACCATTTCCTATTATTGTTGTTACAAAAGTTAATAGGATGCTGTTATCTAATTACTAAATACGTAATTATAACAAAATATGATCGGTAACTTCATTTAATTACTTCGAAGAAAAGAAAAATAGATTTGCAGAAATTCAAAATTTGAAAAAATTGCTACGCGCAAAGCGGCACCCAAAGGTACATAAATAGTATATCATCTTGATCGGTGTACAAGGTACAATAGCTGACGAAAGCAACAGCCCTTCAGTTTTGGTCAGTTTAAAAAAATTACACTTTAAGTGTTTTCTCCCATACAAAAAAAAATTTAACATTTTTTTTCTTCTTCGGGGAGCTGTCCATACCCTCCATATTAAAAATGTATACCAAGGGAGGCGTACTGAAGACATGTATATTTTTATTTTTCTAATTTGTGACATTAACTTTCTATGAGTATGGAGCCCCAAATACGAGCCACCGTGCGGCGGGGCGCTTCGCTGTAGGTAAATAACGGATGTACCGCGCGGAGTGAGCCAGGCCTGGTTGTAGGGCTTTTGTTTTCGTTTCAGGCAATTTGTTGTAGAATGAATTACCTCTCGTAATGCTGAGCGAGTTTATAAAGGGTCGAATTATAATAGTCAATGGTATTTTAATAGCAGATTAAGACTGATGAGTGGATCACAATTACGAAAAAAAAAATATTTTTTTAAGCTTTTTATAAATTTAAATTTCGAAATTCTTCTAAGTGATCAAAATTTAAGTTTGATCTGTAGTTTATGACTACACAGCAAGTAATAAAAACGTTTCCATCTAATTGTGTGTACCCAACTAACAATTTGACGTCGTTTAATAGTTTAGTAAACGTAATCTACAAAGCACAGTTCGCAAAAGCTAGGTCACACTAACGTTATAATAACGTTTGCTAAACGCGAAAAGGGCCCCATTTATACGACCTACATTGTTGTTTAATGGTCATACAAAAGTCACAAGATGACGAACTTATCGTCATTCAAAAGTCGTGTGTACGTTAAGAAATTACCACTGTCATCGCGCAGTAGTCGCATCAAAACTTTACAACGACTCGTTTCGTTATATTGTGGTTTTATTTGAGTCAAATAACAATACCTGTAAGACTGATTTTTAATTTTCTTGTTAGTGATTCGAATCGTGTTTATAGCTTTGTTTCAAATAAATAGGAAATAAAAGGTGATTATTATTTTACATGCATATCTTATTATCTCTCATCACGTTTAGTTCGATTGGGAATGTAAGTTTTATGACAATATACCGGGGTAAATACTATTCATATTTTCATGCCTCATCGTAATTTTGGATTAAAACATTAAATTTATATTAACAAAATTATGTTTTTTCTATTTATAAAATATGTTTTTTTCTAAAAGTGTAAAACCTGTCGCTTTTGTCACACACTTATCTCTTTATGACGTAGTTAAGACAAAAAGATCGTTTTAAGGTTATTTGACGACCATACATTACGCCATTGCCGCTGACTATTAGGGTTCCTTAAACAATTAAAAATTCTTTTTTTGATTTTGCCAATATTCACCAAAATAATTTATTTTTAAATTTATTTCAGGTAAAAACTGATCGTAGTAAAAGTTCAGTGCAGATTACAAAACATTTTAATAATTATATTCAAGTAACTGTTATCTGAAACTTGGTTTAAAGCGCAAATAAAAGCTTTTATTTAAAAAATGTAGATTTTTTTGAAGCCCTTTGTTTGTTTTAATTTCCATAGGATTTTGAAGAAGATCCTTCAACTCCGTCACAAGATGTGTTAAGTAAGCTTCTAGGTCCTTTGGTTTGCCTGTTCCTTCATAAATACCAACAACAATTGGTGAAAGATGTCTTTTTTCATAAGTTTGACAAAGTATAGGTATAGAAGGGAGACCATCTAGGTTAAATACTGATGAAACTATATTTGGAATGTCATCAATGTGTTCTAATATTTTTTGTAGATGCAAAGATAAGTCATTATGCCAGTATTTACCATTGCCTACTGAAAAAAAAAAATTCATTTATTCTGAGAAGAGTTATAGGATCGTTAGGAAAAATGTTATGTAGTCTTTTGTTAACGATTCCGCTTAAACTTTTGAGGGTATGATGAGAAATGTTAAATTCAAGAGCCCTTTTTTTTCAAATCCTCCCAAAACTTATTGTCTTTGTCGTCGTCTGTATCAGAAGATTCAATTATTGATTCTCTTGTGCTTGACAGCTCTGAATGATCACTAGTATAGTTATCTGAAAAACAAATATATAATTTTTAATCATTATTGTATTATATAACTTAAAAAATATCGAGAAACTCACATGAATATACTTTAAACGTAATACGTTACGAAAAAGCTTACCATACGTTAACACATCGGACCTACTAGGAACACTTTTATCAACGTCAACTGTAATAAAAATTAAATTAACTTTTATATAAATACATAAATAATTTCAATATTTAGTGATAAAAATTGAATTCATAAAATCAAACACAAATTTTTTGCAGTAAATAATATAAATATTGATACTGAACCTTCTTGTTGTTCATGTGTTGTACACTTTTCTCCTTCAACATTTGTGACTAATTCCACGGTTATTGGTGTTGTACTTTTTAATAAAAGGAAATTTCGATTTACTTTCCTTTTGAAAGCTCCACTACGATTAAGTTTTCTCCACGATTTTTTGCTTCCATTTTACGTATTAAATTTTATCAAACGTCCCGTAAATATGGCCGCCAAGACGTTTTAAAGCCATAACTTGACTCAAATGTGACTAAAAGTTTGATTAAAGTCAGGGCATTACGTTAAATTGACATCACGTAATATGAATGTTATATTTGAGTCGTAAATAAACAACCAAGTCATTTAAGTGTCTCAAATTGATTGCTGTAAAACAAAATAGACGCCGTTTTATAAACGTCACTGTAAAACTTGTATGGAACTGCTACATTATATAAACATCATATAAAAGTTTTCCAAACACCTCATTTGGTCACTTGAAAACGTTTAATGGACTGTAACGTTAGTATGACTATTGCGTTGTCGTACAGACCTTTTTGCTAAAACTTTAATGGAACGTTGTATAGTTTAGTCTTGCCAACGTTGCTATGACCAGTTTATTATGACTTATTCGTCGCACGACTAAAAAGTTAAAGTAAAGATGTCTATACGACCTAGCAGTCATCTCATTACTATTATAAGACTGCTATCCATCTTAATGTCATACAGGTCAGGACTTATATGACGTTTTTGCTTGTTGGGTAGTTATAAAAAATCGATTAATGTTTAATTTTACTCACAGAGAAGAATTTTGAAATTTTAATTAACGAAAAATATATTTTTTTAACTGGCTCTTTATACAATATTGCCGGAACACATTACCGCCGGAGCGGTAACATTTGGCGGCAGACTTTATACAAAGGGTGGTCCCCCCAGAAGGGGTCCTACCACCAAGCAAAAAATGTCACTAGAAGAACCATCGGTAAACAACATGCACGCACCGTACATAATGTTAAAAGTTACATAATCGGGCCCAATACCCCTGAAAGGATTATGATATACCTATAAATCTACTCTAATAAACCAACACCCTGTGAAATATAAAATAAGATTAGAAATAAGACAAGAACTTTGACAAAGTAATATATTGAACAGTATTCTAATGTTGGTTTCTTATACCCGGTTCCATCTCTTCGATGGCTCCGATGAGGTCGGCTGCGGTCTTGTACGAAGAAATCGTGTGTTGTACGAATTCTCTGGAAAATATAAAAAAACGTTTATTTTCAAGACTTTTAGCCTCATAGGGTTGGCTTTAGATAACCCAAAAAAGGAGATTAATCGGAGTGGCTTCCTCTCTTGGTGCCTCTCTGACTAGGGAACACCCTTCATATAAAATCTGGTGTGAAATATAGCCAATTCAACCGTAATGGATTCCGGCAATATTTTTTGTAGAGCCAGTTCTTTGCTGAACTCAAGTGCTTTCATCTTCGACCTAATTTTTGCTTACTATAAGGTGAGATTGAGGTCAAACATGGTCCTACTCTCTAATAAAAAAAAGTCCAGCTGAAATGAGATTTTTTACTTTTACTAGCAGTTTATGTTTAAATATTCGTATTTTTTGTTTTTCGCATCGGCAACGCTTAATAGTAGGTAAATAGTGTAGACTTTATTTTGTAATTTGGCAACATTTTTTCGTAGGTACTCTACTTTACTTGTTCGTTTGAATTTAAGGAAATCTGTCGTTATTTTTCGTTCTCGCTTTGTTAATTATTTCGTCGTCACTATATGGTACCTAATCTATTATTTTATTGTGATTGTGTTTGTGACGTATAAGAGGAAAACCTGTGCGTGGACTTCATCGAGTCATCATCACCGCTCATATTCCAATACCAGCTATTCGCGGAGCGACTGAGAGAAGTCTAGATAAACTAATTTCAATCCATGGATACCGTGGTTCCTGGACTTATATATTTTTGAGTAAGGGTAATAAAAATTTAAAAACGGTTATAGTGGACGGAAATAAACTACTACCCAGAATTACAGGAAACCTAAGTAACCTAAGTCATATTTCAATGTTGCCCATTCTGTTCCATTCCCATCCATGCAAACTTTGAAGTCAGATAGCTTCAATATTGGATGTGAAATACCAAAAAATATAAAATAATTTTAATGAGTCCAACGACGACTTTGCTTAAGCGAAATGAAGATGCTTCGTTTCCAAAAACATATGTTACGTTGTATTTGCATTCTATTGCTGAAGCGCAGACCAACTAGCAGCGAAGCGAAATGGAGACAAGACCGGAAAAATTACAAGAAGAGCCAAGCAAAGAAGGTACTAGATACGAAAGACGTAGTGGTTCGCTATGCGATTTGATGGTCATTATTAGTGATAAGATAAATAAAATCAATCAAACTCAGTAAAAGACTTTAACCGGATTTCATCACCATTACAGAACGCGAGGACTCTTTGCTACATTTCGCTTCACTTTCTGTGCACTTCCAAATAATCTCCGCTGTTTTTTTGCTTAACTGCACCCTGACCTAAAGTAGAAGGCCTTGACGAAGACTGCTGGCTGCTGATCCTCGCCACAGCGTTCAGGCCCGAAGCTCATAATGCCCATCAACATGTTCTTCTGGATCGCTGGTGCGCCCGCGTCGAACTAATGGCATAAAAATGATTTAACTTAACTACAATTCAAAGATTTTGCCTATAGGATACGTTTCAATGGAATAGTATAATCTATTGAAAAGATTTAAAACCAAAGCAATGGACTGCAGTGCGATCACAGAACTTTATCGAATCGTATATTAACGAATGTTTACGAATGCTCGTATAGTATGGAGTCGGTTGCAAGTTTTGAGTAACATTGTAATTTTTTATTTTACAGATATTTGTGAGTACAACATGTTTACAAACATTCAAAATTAACAAGGCACACATTTATTTAACCTGGCCGTGCGGCAATGGATAGATTAAATTTTTTCTTAAAAACCGTCTCCATACTATACGAACATTCGTTAACAAACGATTCGATAAAGTTCTGTGATCGCACTGCTGCAAAGGTTAATTACTAAAGCATTAACAAAAATATGTTTGTCATTAAGGATAAACGAGAATGTGGGTATCCTTATTATATGTCAGTTAGTTAGTATAAGTCAGGACTTAATCGTGTTAAAACATTACATCATGTATCTACCTCAAGGTTATCCTCAATACCATGAATTCGTATATGATTTCTTACAGTAGAGTTCAATATTAACTTTCAATGATCGATCTTAGATAATATAACAACGAGCATTGCATGACATGAGACGAATATTTTCTGTAGCGCCTGCTACTCCAGTCCATTCTCGAAAGTCTTTTCCTTTTCCCATAACTTTGCCCATCAAATTGACGGAATAAAAAAATAAGTTCAAAAACACGATCTAAAAGTAGGAAACAAGTAGGTAATAGTCTCCGCTGAAATATTTATGTATTACGTCATATTGATAGAGATATGTTGAAAGGTTAGCCGTGATCGGATGCCATTTTGCTATAAATCCATTTTTTGCTATAAAAGGTGTAATACGACCACGGCTATCCTTTAAACATATCTAAGTATATCAATAAGACGAAATACATAAATATTTCAGCGGAGACTTGTTTGCTACTTTTTAGAGCGTGTTTTTAGTAGTCGGGTTTTAGTATCTGAACATATTTTTTTTCACACGTTTTGGAGTAATAGTGTTTACATATTTGAAATGTGTAACGAAGTTCTTTTGTTGGATATCCCACACGAAACCGCCAAGTTTTATTTTTTAAAATTCTATGCTATATTTATTATTTCACTTATTTTGGAATAAGAATATTTACATATTTGTGCTGTGCTAGCATAGCTCTTTCATTTGATACCCCACTCAAAACCGAAAAGATTTTTTTTTAGTTCTTCACTTTCAGTCCCCTAGATGGCGCTGTAGTCAATTTAACATAACGTAGCCTAAAACCAGCGGACAGTGAAGAGGCTTCTAACGACTTCTCATTTGTCCAGTTACGATTAGTAGTTTAGAAGTTCTGAGGGAACAGATGAACATCCATACCCAAATACATACATACATACCCAAATACATACATACATACATACATACACGTCAAAATCATAGCCCTCCTTTTTACTTCGCCGTAGTCGGATAAAAACAAATTTACCATAGATACCAATACTTATTAGCATGTAGCAACAACAGTTAGATAAGTAAGGATCTTAATGTTGTGAGAAAATACCAAAAAACTGAATTTAACTATTAAATTTAAAAAATAATCATAACCATACCAGGCAAGCATCCCTAGTGCCGTTCCTCAATGAAGCACAGAAGAAGTCTTCGGCGAAGAGGAAGCCGTTGACCATCTGGTAGGCCTCGATGCAGTAGTTCTGTGTCCTGACCTTCAGCCTGGCCGTCATCAGGTCTGGCGTGTGGTCGCGGAAAGCTGTGTCTCCACCCTAGAGATAAATGTTTTTTTTAATGAGTAGCTGTTGAATGAGTAGCTGAATATCATTCTAATATTTTGTTCTTTAGGAAGAGGTTGTGTCATAGTGGCTAATGTGTATATCATTATGCAGGTGATGCAACGTTTGGCCTGGCAGGTACAAGGATAACCACCGATCTTTCATTTCTCACGACGATTTTAATTTCGCTCTTTTTGTCTTGATGGCACGTGGACAGTCAGTCGCTGGTGCTGCATTACTAGTCGCAAGATAAGTCATATATCTTTTTAGCGCTTTCAAAGTTTTGACATTCATATAGAGACATGGCCCTGCGCTGGGCTCTTTAAAAAGCAGCTTTTAGGTAAAGAAAATAACAAATAAATATAATTTAATTTATTTGAGAGAATAGATTAACAAAGAT
Organism: Stenoptilia bipunctidactyla; assembly: GCA_944452665.1. Classification (NCBI taxonomy): domain Eukaryota; kingdom Metazoa; phylum Arthropoda; class Insecta; order Lepidoptera; family Pterophoridae; genus Stenoptilia; species Stenoptilia bipunctidactyla. Next base: position 17,194,452 of record OX101741.1, read on the forward strand.
GGAATTAATTGCGAACAAAAAGGAAATCGATATAAAGTATAATATTATTGCGGGTAAAAAATAGAAACAAAGCATAAGAAGAATAGAAATCAAACAAGCCTATTCTAAAACTAAGTATTGAAACATATTGACACCTTGCAATAGATGTATGTGGAAAGTTATATTGGGTTCACTTGCAAAGCTTCAGTTCTAAGGTATTTTTACTACTAGTAAAGTCAAAGCCGATTGGCGGGTTTCAATATTATGAAAACTGTTCGTTTTGCCTACGAACAATAGAAATCCCTACCAAAATGCCTTTCTATATTCAAAATCTTGACATCTAAACCACTGCTTACGAACTGTTTGACTGTAATGGGTTGCTAGGTTACATTTGACCATTTACAAAATAAGTCATTATATCTAGCCAACGACGCCGTAACAAGTTATTAATTTAAGCCAATGAGGTAAAGGTAGCATGGCAGTCTGCTGCGGCCAATAAGAGTTATGTTTTCATTACGTATGACCAATTAAAGAATAGGTCATTTTATCTAGCCAACGACGTAAAAATTTATTCATTTAACGAAATATCCTATCAAATATCTGTCAACATATCAATAATCCAGTTTTCTCTTTCTAACTTATCTATGACTGTTTTTGAAAAAAAAGGACGTATAATTATTGAATGACATAATTTTTCTTTTAAATATTTACTTTGACGTCATAAAAATGTGATTCAACCAATGGCAAAATTAGTCGAAGGATTGGCGTTTCGTTTTACGTAAGCAGTTAAACGCAATTATTAATAAAAAGCCCTAAAAACATAATATATTTATCGAATACTAAAACATAGCAAACATAAAAAAAACACATAGCAAGAATAAGTTTATATATTTCTTTAGTTCAAATATCATACAAATAATTTGCTAATGCGTGATATTCTATAAATCACATATCACCTTTTTTCTTGGAAGAACGTCACGCAAGGCCAAATTTGAGAACTTACAGCCCATAGTTAATAGATATTGTGAAACGCTACTTTTTTCCTACCAGTTTTGTACCTGTACCGGTTACGCATAGCAGTCAGTTGAATATTGATACCCGCCAAAAGTGGCGAACAAAACGAAAAACCGGGCAAATTCTGCATCCAGAGAATGTTGCGATACAGATAAAAAAAGTCGAGCCATCATATCGAGATTTGGCACAGTCTTATCGTTTCGTTGACAGGAGCTTACGCGTTGCGTTCTGTTGTTATTTTGATGGATATGGCAATGAGTCATTGTGACGACTCAGCAAAGTATTCTTGCCAGTATCACGTAACAAAAGAATATTTTTTACCATCGACTTAACCGCGTTCGACCTTCATCACACCTGGTTGTTAGTGAAGATCAGGTTAAGTTGATAACACACGGGTAACACGGTTAGCCAGGCGAAATATGAAGGGGAACCGTTACCTAAACGTTTTTCACTTGTATTAGTCCCTTTTACGACACGGTTATCCAGGGGCGGGACCTCTAAGAGCCCATTCACACCAGGACGATTCGTGTTTTTTGAGGAATCGTCTTTTTTCATGATTCGTTTTTTTTCGGGTTTTTTCGGCAATGCTCTTTAAATTCCCGTGTTCACACGCATCACGAATCGTGTAAAATGACGGACACGTCTTAAATCACGTATAGTCGTTTAAAACTCTCATTCGTCAAAAAACACAAATCGTGAATTTTTTGTGATGAATCACGAAGGGGTAATGGCGTTTCTAAAATGTGTATCCTGTTTTCTCAAATCCATATCCAGTTTGAGGAGAATATAGTCAAAGGTATCTATGGACATTCTAAAATAATCGTAAAACTTTGAGTCATCTCTTCGTAAACCGTTCATTAAAGTATGGAAAGCTCCAAAAATTGGTCTTTATCTTAAAATTGGATGCACCCAGTGTTTTCTTTTTATTATTTTTTTAGAACGACGATAATACCAATACAAGATTAAAATATCCATATCCATCGTGTTCGGTATTTCAGCCAAGACTGAACTCTGAATCACGAAACGAATGTGAACATCAATTCGGATATTTTGACGAATCGTGAAATAACACGATTCCGTATGCAATGTGAACGTGTATCCGTCATGAAGTATCGTGTTTTTGGACGAATCGTCACTGACGGATCTGGTGTGAACGGGCCCTAAGCAAGCGATTTATGTTAGCCGTCCACTGTAATAGTGCAGTACAGTCCATAACATAGTTGTAAAGGAAATCCAAATAACGACCGCTGTGGCGATGGGGTACACTATACAGGGTGACCGGTGGGTCACTTTTGAAATTCAATGACGTGATAGTTTGAGATCATACATGAAGAGAAAAAATATAATAAAAAAGAAATATTAATTATTTACTGAGTAAACTCAACCGAAAGTTAAAGAATTATTTACAAAACGCATGGTCGCTAGCGTTGGCAGTGATCCGCGTACCTGGTCGAGTGCCACGATTGACTCATTTGTATGTAAAGTGAAAAGTAACATAGTAGTACCTATTTATTTATACGGAATTCTAGTGAAAACTTAAGCACATATTTTTTTACATATTACTCGTATGATCAAAATCGAGTACAGAGTGCTCTCCTTCAGTATCTAAAATTTGTCACATCACAAGTCACCCTAGTGACAAATTTTAGAACGCGTGCCAATAAAAATAAGTGTAATAATCACCCGAGTGGCTCCCCACCCGTTCACTACCACGAAACTCTGCGCGTACGGCTCCACGTACCCGTCGTAGATCTTAATCAGACTTATGTAGTTGCTAAATTCTGGAACAAGAAAAATGTTATGAAGTAAGCCTCAGTTTTATATTTCTATATTATATTTCTTTTGCAGTCGTTCGTACCCAATGGTGTCCGACGTTATTTGTTGGGAAGTTCTATGAATCTTGCATTTAAATACGATACACACTATGGCATCGCGTCGTTGCCGCTGTCATGTAGGTTCGATAGATATTACTATATTACCATGGCTGCTATGTCTATGAGTTAAAAAAACGACTAAAATTACTTTTCTTCTTTGAAATTCAATTACAGTGGCTTCATTATTAAATCTAAATCCTAGCACTATAGGTTTTAAATGGTACAATAAACGATGAATGAATAAACGATTAAACGGTGTGAAAAATGTTTGATTTAATATGAAAATGCACTTCCTATTGATGTAATTTTTAAAGTATGATTGCCACTTACTTCTGAATTAACTTTATTTACCACGACGCAAAATCATTTATAATAAATTCTAATTAATAAATTTATGATTATTTTGCAAGCTATTAATTAATTACTTACTCATAATTAATTAAAAAGACATTAAAATTAGCTGATAAATGAACAGTTCAATTAATTAAAGACGTCGACCGGTTTTTTCTGTAAAAACTATCTATGCTGGACTGGGAGCGAAGGAAAAACATAGAATGTGCCAGCTGCTTCTCTTCCCGGGCATTCTGTAAAAGTCAGTTAAGGGACCAAGTTGTTTTGGGAGGCTTTTTTGTGGGCGATAGGCTGACCCCCGGTCACTGCAATAGTCTCTCCCCACCATTATGATTCCTCTAAATTTGTCAAACGTGACATCAGATGGTTTTATAGCCTCTGGTGTTCTGCCTATCCCGTACGGGATACAGGCATGAAGTTATGTATGTATGTAAAAACTATCGATCGACGTCGACAAATCCATTCTACCATCGATCGACGCCGTTGATCGACTTTCGATCAATTGGTGTAGTAACCTTATTAATCAATTAATGATGAATTTCAATCAACTGCTTCCATGCTGGACTGGGAGCGAAAGAAAAACATAGAATGTACCAGCTGTTTCTCGTCCCGGGCATACTGTAAAAGTCAGTTAAGGGACCGAGGTTTTATTGGCATTTTTGTGGGCGATAGGCTGACCCCCTGTCACTGCAATAGCCTCTCTCCATCATTATAATACCTCATTTGTCAAACGTGACATCAGAGTGTCTTATAACTGTGTTCTGCCTACCCCACAAGGGATACAGGCGTGAATTTATGTATGTACTAGCCACCGCGCGCGGTTTTACCCGCGTAATTTTTGATCCCGTGGGAATTTTGGGATAAAATATAGCCTATAACCTTTCTTAAGAGTTGGGCTATCAAATTCAAAAACAATTTTTCAAATTCCACTTGTAGTTTCTGAGATTAGCGCGTTCAAACAAACAAACTCTTCAGCTTTAGGTACATATTAGTATAGATGTATTTCAATCAACTGATTTATTAACTCAAACATACCCAAATCCTCCTCCAGCTTCAACAGCGCCACGTCAGCATGGGGCACCGGTTCCTCCTCAAATTTGGGATGCCTCACAGCCCCAGCCACTGACATCAGCTCGCCGCCCTCGTGCGGGTGCACGCTGCCCACGCGAATCTTCACAAACTTTCCAAGACTCTTGAGAGGCGCTATGTGGAGTACGCTGAAATTTAAAATAATTGATGCACATTTTTTTCACACAGTAAAGCTTTAAGGCAAGCCCATAACTTGTGTTATATTACTAGAAAACGGATTTTATAGTTATCCTGTTCTTTCCACACATAAATACAAAATTATCATACATAATACAATGCAAATAATAAATGTATTATGTACAGAAATACTTGATGACCGGCTGGTGTAGGGGTAACGTACATTGCCTTCTATCTGGTCCTGGGTTCGAATCCCGGTGGCGACGGATATGTATGTGATGAACACAGATATTAGTTGTCAAGTCATGGACGTTTATATGTCTATTTGAGTTTATTTTCTAATAAAAAATATGTATTTATTCAATATGTATTTTTATATATTTCTTAAGTATATCAGTTAACTAGTATCCATAACACAAGTTCTTTAGGAAACCTAATTTGGGCTAGATAATGTTGTGTGAGTGCCCGATTTTTTTTTTTTATATTTGCATTGTGCGGGAATCGAACCTGCGACCACTAGTGGGACACTTTTCAAGGGGGGAAGGGGTGAAGCCGAACCCGGAGGGGAAGGGAGAGTTGTATATTGTAATGTACTCACCTCAAGGTGTTATAAAGCGGCAACAAAAGAAAGTTAAATTTTTCCCGCTAAAAATCTAGAATGAATGTAGGTAGTACTACACTGGCGTCTGAGGCAGACAGTGTGGGGTAATCGACAAAGTGAACGTCTTTTCAACCGACTCCCAAAAGGAGGAGGTTCTCAATCTTCTCTTTTTCACGGTCAAAGGTCTTTGTTACACAATATAAAAATCCTTGTTTCATATGATAGAAAATACTTCACAGTCCCATATAACTTTCATCGCAATCGGTTGAGAACTTCATTGAAAATTTCGTATTTTTGAATAAATATGTATAGGTCCTGAGAATTTTTACGTTGATGATATTATAACTCAGCACTTTGATATTATATCAAAGTTTTGACGTGAAGTCGGTTTTTCAATGCTCTGCATTTGTTGATTATTACACATAAAATGTACACACAAAATTTATGAAAAGCCAGTTCCCTCCTAAACTAAACTTCACTTACCATCAATCAGGTCAGATGGAAGTAAACTCGGATCACCTCAAGTCACCAATAAAAAAAGGTAGCTTGGCAAGTCTGTGTAGCAGTAGATAATGTTTATACTAGTTTTTTCTTTGAATGTCTGCCAGAGATTCTGCAATTATCTCAACGCTTCTCATCACGTTGAGAAGCGTTGAGATAGTTGTGTGATGAATTGATATCTGTATGAGTCGTCAAGTCATGATTGTTTAAATTTTGTTAAATTTTGTTTCTTAAGTTATTATTCCTAAATGCAATATATTCAATCCGTATTTTTAGATGTTTCTTAGGTGAATTTTTCGTCATCTCCGTAGCATATCATCCATAGAACAATTTATTTAAGTAACACTATTAGGATTTGATAGGGTGTGATTGTTAGAAATATCTGTACGGAAAATAGTAGTTTATTTTCATTCATATTTACTTTAGACTTCTTCTTACTATACCATCGCATCATCTTGATCATGCGCTTGCAACATTGCATGCGTTTGATATTTTGAAAACTCAAAATAAACCAAAAGTAAATATCCCCCTTCTAAAGTTAATAAGAATGTTAATGACCATGAAATACTAAAAAATATATCATCATCATCATCATCACAACTCTTTGTAATGAGCCCACTGCAGGGCATGAGTCTCTCCCCTGGGTGAGGAGGAGGCATAGGCCATATACAATACACCAAGGCCAATACACCAAGCTGGCCCAGTGCTGGGTGGTGGATGCCAGAATTTTCAGGGCGCCCAAATGGCTTCTGACAAACCCTAACGACTACTGTATACAAGTATACAGCACCCGGGACCGACTGCTTAACGTGCCCTCCGAAGCACGGAAGTCGTCGTGAGAAATGATATATACAAAGAAAAAAAAATATAGTAATAGATTTTACTTACTAGTTCAAACAATGCGCTGCGGTGATGATCCAGTTAACATCGACGATTGCGCCTGCGCACCATAACCTTCCATTGATAATAATCGCCACCATATACGGATAGTTCAGGGTATCACTGATATTTGATTTCCCATTAAGTCTTGTATTCTTAGCTTTTATTATGTACGGTGGATAGTTATTCTTAATCCGGAGTGCGTCTCTCTTGGGGCCCCTTCGACGGTGATCCGCCTGATCGTCTGCGAGGTTGGTCTTTTTAATAGAGTCTAACAATAGGTTGTCACCAGTTGTGAGGTTTAAAACTTTACTTAACACTTCGATAACTTGGGTGTTCTCCGGATCTAACTCCAGGGTACCTATGGAAGTGGTGATATATACTTCAGGAACTGTTTTATTTGGAGTTTCACCGGTTGTGGCTAACTTTGGACTTTAGTTTAGAGGCCTGGGTTAGTCCTATTCTTTTGGGCTACCTATTTTAACAGTTAAGCATGGTGGTGTTCCGGAATAAGTAAAAACAAGGGGTCAGAGAAATAAAAGGAACATAAGCTTTCAAGGTTTGTGCACAATCTTTTGTTAGATAATACGGATGGGACGTTTGTCCTCTATTTTACCTGGTGGAAACTGAACATGTGGACTGAGATGGTACAGGTCCATTCATGAGAAACCTATCACACGCTACTTAAAAGTACTTATTACTAATTATGCATCATTGTTAAAGGCAATTTGTGATGAAATATGGATTTTTCTAGAGTCATAATTTTTAAAATCTTATACTATTCTATTCTTAAAATTAAGTATTGTCGAATTAAAACAATCTCGATTTACGTGATATTTTTTTAGGTTTTGTAAGTGCGTATGGAAAAATGAATGGAATCATCGTGTTGCTCGGCAATAGCTTTTTTTTTACCATCAATAATTAATCATGTCTATGGTCTCAGTTGCCAATAACCATCAGATGATTCAGTTTGCATACATGTCATTAAACTCGTGCAAATTGTCTTAATTATTGGGTCAATCACATCTTGGTATAATCTACGTTCGAGGTTATTTATCTTTATAAACGAGTTGCTGAAGTCATCTAGAGATCACCATATTAAACAAATCATTATTTATTCACATACCTATCTTTCAGGCTTTCAGGTCTTTTGAATTTTATCTCATTTGGTTTATCTGAATAGAGTGTACATGACGACTCTCACATGCAAATAATCTAAGATCACTAAAGAGGATGCAAATCTCGATTTTAAGGAACTTTTGATTTTATCTAATAAGCTTTAGCATGCATCTGTTTCTAGGTATTATTGTATTTTTTTCTACCTTTCTACTGTGACTGTTCATAAATAATTAAACAAATTTAAATTGAAAAGGGTGACAATTGACTATACTGAGAATAACCAGCAGGCAATAAACGTAAGAATGTAGTTATCATTATCATAACCCTTTGCAATAAGCTCACTGCAGGGTCATGAGACTCTCCTCTGGGTGACGAGGTGGAGTTTGTAGTGTTTTTACAGACACGAAATACACGAAGTCACGAAAACGTTTATAAAACAAATATAAATGAGTGATGGCTTTTAAAATTGTACCTACCATTAAATCTGTATCTGCTCTGTGTCTCATTTAACGCATTGGCGTAATAAATACTTATAACAAAAACTAGCAAACACCAAAAATAAGTCATTTTGTTTAAAAAAAGAGTGTAAAAAATCTTTTATCAAGCATTCTTTATTGTTTCTGTTATATAAACCGTTTTATAGGCTTTTCGATATTTGTTTTATACATCTTTTTATTATTGTAAAGCAAATATAGTCAAAGTATTATGAGTTTTTTACCGGTGAAGGCGTTATTGTTTTTTAAGTACTAAGTGTGAATTATTATGTGTTTTATTTTGGTTTAAGTAACTAATACAAAGTTCTGTATGTATTTTATTAAGGATTACATAATTTTAGATATTAAAGACTGTTAAGTGACCAAGAGGTTGTGGCGTGGGGGATCTGGTGTATATCATTAGCAGGTTAAGAAATGTTCGATGTTCACGACGATGAGGATTATTATACTGACTACCAATATACGACATCCGTGCTTCGAAAGGCACGCTAAGCTGCCGGTCCCGTGTACTGTATACTCGTAGGTATACCAGTATTGTTAAGAGTTATTCAGAAACCATTTAGGCACTTTGAAAATTGTTTATGGCCTAAACCTCGCCTAAACATCCTTGTCACGCAGGTGAAAGACTCACAATGGGCTCGTAAAAGATTGGGATGAGATGACAAGTAATGTTTAAGCAGAAAAGAAGAAACTGATCCATCGTTTCACAGACAAATCAATCTATTTGACTACCAAAACTGTGAACACAGGCATTTAACATAGAGTCATTTATTTATACACAAAGTCAAATATTCATTACACCAGTAGACATGAAGCGTCAGGTAAGAGCTTACAGTTGTCAATTCAGGTGGCTGGTATGGGAAGCCACCTAAATTGGCACCTAAGTAGGAAATGTTCCTAGAAGAAAAGCAATAACTATAAGTCCGAAGTAGGAATGCCTTCATGGTTCATGCGCAGCGCAGACGTGTGTGTAAGACCTTCAGTTTCCCTTGATCCAGTAGCTCCTCAGCCTCAGCCTACTTCTAATGCTCGCCCCAATAGAGTCGTTCGTGAGACAGCCTTATACACTGTCTATCCTCCGTCTAGGTCTGAACATGCCCCCTATAAAAAGATATTCTTTTCGATCCTCTTAACTAGCTCTCTATGGACCTGGAGCTGCCTCGCTCTAGTTCTCTCAGCACACACATTTTCACGACGAACTGTCCCTAGCAACGGTCAGCAAAGAGGCTGTTTAATGGGTAGGTATGCTCATTTGGTGTGGACAAAGTTTGGTAGCCTGTCGTTTCTTACGTATTCCCCTTCGCCCAACTTGAGGTTTCTCTTATTGGGTGCAGAAATCTTTAGTGGGCGATAGTGGGTAGGGTTACCTATGTATTAAAGACGTGTCAGGTATGAAAGTTTGTAACAGTATTACACTGTTTTTCACTACATTATACTTTTTACTATTGAACAAAAATAAAGTATACAAATTACTGTTTTTAGCTGTTTTTAGCACACTTTATGTGCTGGACTTAAATTAATTATTTGTTCGAGAATATTAAAAAATATGTGTTTAAAACATTAAATAAATTGAAAACTGTTTATTATTCCAAAATATTGTTTGATATTCTTTTCAGACTCAAATATACTTTATTATTAGATAAAAAAATTTGGCAACCCTAGGCGGAAGTGTCTTCGATAGTGCATATAACGGCTACTTGATATTCGTTCACCTAAAACAATGGTTCAGGTATTATGTATACGACGTTGTTTGCCTTCATTCCGAGATTATGGTGAATATCATTTTGATATTCACTATATTTCTAATGTTAATGTATGTAATGTGTATTTCTAATCTAATGAGTGAACAGCAAATTATAAATAAGCAGTCGCTTTAGAAATGGAAGAATCAATAATGCTTTGCTGACCCAAGGTTAAAACTAAGAAAGAGAAACTAAGATATTAGAAGTAATAATTATATTAACTACTTAATAATTTTTAGTATAGAAAGGGCGGTAATTCTACTCTAACCACGCTAATCTCTAAAACCACTAGTCAAATTTGGAAATTCACATCCATAGTCAAAATTTTTCATCAAGACATTCTTAAAGTAATTAACGCCTGTTAAACCGTAGTCTTTGAGAATTAAACAATAATCAAAGCAGCAAGTGATCAATAACTTTGCCGTGTATGGTCGCGTTGGTCGGCTCTACTACCCCTGGATAAACATGTCGTAAAGGCGACTAATCCGAGTGGCCAAGGTGGTAGAACCCCTTTAGAGTCCGCCTTGCGACAACCCATTATACAACGCGTAACATAATAAAGAGATAATACTTACGGGAATTGTATGTTGGGTGAAGTAGTTTATAAGTAACCGTAACATAAACTTATACTTACGATTCGGCTGAAAAACAAGTTCAAAGTTTAGATAAAAATATCTAAGTGTCAACCCTACAAACAGCTGTTAGCTTTTGATGAAATCTAGTCGATAACAGATGGCGTAAAAGTAAAGTGATGGGTAACTAAGACAGATACTGCAAAGTTCAGCCGGTGCGAGAAAAGGTCATAAGGGGACTGACTACGGCACAAGTATTGTTTTAGCTTATTTTAGCTTTTGTTGTAAAACATTTAAAGAAATTTGTATGAAAGTCTATACCAGTACTGATCATGCTAATTCTTTAAGTGTATGTTCTACGTATGGTAAAGAAGCTAACCCTTAAGTTTTATCTCTCCATTTTGTTACACGTTGTATAAAATCTGACGCAAAATATCCCTGTAGGTACCCGACGACGGTGATGTATTCCAGCAATATTTTATGAAGAGCCAGTTCTGCCCTAAACCTGTGTGCTGCTTTCGGCCTCACTTTCCATCCGAAACTCAAACGCGATCTAAGTATTCAATACAAACAACTGTTTTTGTGGTAAACCGCTAAGGTTTACGAAATTCCAATTACTAGCTAGAAATAGGTCTCCTACATACTGTGAAAAAGAATGAAACAAGGAATCATGTCATAAATTATTTATTAATTAACTTATACTAAATCTACTTAAACAATAAATTCATCAATAATATCACATTCGGAGTCGCAAGGCACATCGTTACTGTAACAAACATTCTGGCTACAAGATACAGGTAGAGATTGGCGCGCAAGCAGTACGCTCTGAAGTTGTCGCAAAACGTTTCGCACATGTTTTTTGTAAGTAATACACCTGCGCGAAATATCCTGCGACAACTTCTGGGACTAGATGTTTTGCGCAATCTATACTTATTTACTGAACTCAATTTGACAATACACTCTCGAATTTTAGGTCTCTCATAAGTCAATTCAACAGTTGCTTACAATAATCAACGAATGCAGAGCATTAAGAAAACCGACTTCACGTTGTTTGGCTGAAATATAAGGTCGTCAGTGTATAAATATGCTCAGATCCATACATATTTTTTCAAGAAGTACAGGGGCCTTACTCCCGACGCGATCGAGTTTCGAAACCGATACTAGCGCCGAATCTAGCGGTGGCTGAAATTGTAACTAATCAGGATCGAATATAACTGTTTATAGCTTGTAACAAATGACCAAATCTATGGTACAATTTGAGCCACCGCTCGATTCGGCGCTAGTATCGGTTGCGGAAGTGCGAAAATCCTAGAGATCGAGTTGATTTGATTCTCGATCGCGTCGGGAGTAAGGCCCCATCGATGTCGATGAAATTAATATGGGACCACCTTTGAAGTATTCTTTATCATATGAGCCAAGAATATTCAAAATCGATTGATAATTTTCAAACAAAATCTTGTTACAAAGAAAAAACATACACACGAATTGAGAACTTCCTCGATTTTGGAACCTCTAAGTTTGACATTAAAGAGACGTAAAATGAGAGAATGTAATGCTGAATATGGCCCACACCATCTTAGCCGAAAATTTGCTACAACCCTGTCATTTGTAGATTAGGTTAAGCAATATAAAATACATTGTTTACTTCATTTAAATGCTGGTTAGATATGCATAGTATCAAGTTTGAGTACAAACTAACCTCATGATAATTTATGTTCGCCATTAAAAATTTATGTCTACTAAAACTATTATAAACGTGAGCAATTTTTTGTTGTCCATGCTTTAATAAACATTTCTTTCTTTCAATGTATTTTTATGTTGCATTAATACCTAATAGTTATACCTAGCGTAAGATGCATAAGGCTATGCAAAGATTTTAATTTGATGCATATGTTTTCTATGATAAGACTTTTTTTATTTTATAAAATATGGATGGGACGTTTGTCTTCCATGACAACTGATGTTAAGTGAACTCCGTGTCTTGTCAAAGTCATATTTTTTTGAAACTTATATATCTATGGTGGAGTCATTTTATTAGGTCACATTTGACAAGTGTCAATCTCATACATTTTCTTAAAACACAACCAAAAATGAACTTTATTTGGCTGATATAAGGAAACGTCAAATGTGACTTCTTAATATGGCCCTACTATAGTAGAAATATCGGCAAATAAATTAAAAATGGCCTTAGTTATTTGTGACAGTGTGAAAGCGTATATTATTGCCATCAGAATAAACTGTGTTTAAAAATCGTTATTTAGTTGAAAATAATAATGAATATAATCAAAAATGACGCAAAACGCTCCTGTATGGTCGAATCTAGGTTGACGCAACATGCCTGTAAACGTGAGTTCACCTCGTTTCATAGACTGTAAGTGTTTACAGGCAAGTGACGTCAATGATTCTACTTAGGCACCATATAGTCGAGTAGTGTTTTAATGCGCTTTTTAAAATTAACATTCAATTTGTTAATTTTAAGCATTAAGAATTAAAAATAGCAACTTTAATTGGTTTCTTAGCCGCTACGGAATAATATAAACGGCTTTTAAAAAATGTTAAGAAACCTATAGCGAATTTACAATATTTATATTAAGCAAACCGCCTTGCCTATGATTCAGTTCTGTTTTTTTAACACGAATTGTAACATCACAGTATGTTATTATACTTTTGCATCTGTAAAATCTTCGCATGTAAAACCTTCTTACAGTCGTAGTCCATCGGTCCTCTAATACGTTTGAAGTTTAAGATATTTTATAACACATAGACGGAAATACAGATTATAAAATTAACTACACGAGACTTAAAATTAAGGTAAGTACATTTTAAAATTTTTAGATTTTCAATTAGCACATATTAATTAATCTTATTGTAAAAATACAGGGAAGTTTTATTGTAGAATACAAGTGTAGACCTATGCTTATTGCGATTTTATAATCAAATAAGAATATAGTCATATTTAAAGATAAAATAGGAAACATTAAGTACCTACAACTTAAAATGTCCTAATTGTGTAAGGTACTACTGTCAGTTTTCAATTTCTTTCAAGTTCAATAAATCATTGTTTTTACAAAGCTAGGCACTTAGATAAAATAGGGTCGTACGTTTAACATTGTATTTATGACCATAGAAACACTTTCTTTAAATTGGCTAAGGCCTCGTTAACGCACAGGCGACGCGTCGTTCGGGGTTTGTAAGTTTGTACTACATCGCCGGCTTTACTATTAACTATTCTCTGGTTTAGCTTAAAGCCGGCAATGTAACGAAAACATGCGAAGCCCCGTGCGACGCGCCACTGGAGCTTAAACGAGGCCTCATTTCTGCGTATACTTGGAGATAAACCGCTGATAGTATTGACAATATTATTGATCTGCAAAAAAAATGATGACCATTTTTTCTAAACGCAATACTATTTTAAGTTCACCCCAAACGCATTAAAAATCTTCGAAAGACTACAACTGTATGCACCAGCCAATTGCCATCATAACCTACTAACTTCTTTCCCGACTTCAACATCTTTCCTCTTCTCTTTCTTTCTTCCATCTTCTAGAAGCGCATAAATCTCTTCTACAGTCTTATCCTTAGTTTCTGGAACCCACATGACCGTGTAGAAGGTACCAAGGAAGCATACGATAGAGAAGAGTATGAAAACCCAGTGTATGCCGAGGAGTTTGAGAAGTGGGTCGTAGGCTTTCGTTTGGAGGAAGTCGCTGAGGGCATCCAAGGAGCTGACGAAAGACGTGACCATGCCGCGGTGCTGAAAAGAGAGGAAGATTTTAGTGTACCGATTGGATTATGATGGTTAAAACAATATTATAAACTTGGGAAGAAGTTTCAAGTTGGTTTAGAATAGATCCTACGTCTGTTCTAGAGTAAACGATAATCATTTATAGAAAAGTAAAAACTGAAACCAAATACTTAGATGCGCTATGAGTTTAAGCAGTGTTTAAAGTAGACCTTCACAAGTTCGTTCTTGAATTTATTTATTTATATTTAATCATTCAGGATCAGCTACTTGAGTCAATCCGCTTTAAACTGCTAGTTTGGTCAAAGTGCCGCTACGTCATAATGACGGCTTATGATCCTACTAATATTAGGTATAAACGCAAATATTTGTATGTTTGGATGTTTGTTACTCTTTTATGCAACAAGGGGTTGATGGATCTGAATAAAATTTGACAGATAAAGGAAACTTTTCTCCGACACTTTCCAAAAATAGCGTGAAATAGCTAGTACAAGGAAACTGCTACGCTTTGTATCTGTTACCGGAAAATAACAAGAACCGCAAATTTATAAATTTCCTAGGAATTCTAAACGAGAGATATATTGTATTATTTCACGCTCACATTTATCAATTTGCAAAGTGTAAGTCAACCAATTAGAGGGCACATGACTTTTGTTTTATTGGTTATTATTATTTTACGTGTGAGTTTGGTAAGTTTATCAATTAACAAAAATGTGGGCGTAATTCACAATTTGTCTCGCGTTTAGAATCCTAGTCTAGTATTTAAATTTCCTTGGAAATTTATAAAATTGCGGTTCTTGTTATATCCCGGTGATATCAGAATAAAGTCACTTTGTTGATGATAAATAAACTGTGGACACTTCTTTTTGGGGTTTGTCGACTTTTCACACTTCCATATTAAAACTTAGCAGTATTTGTTATGACCTTATATATTTTAATCAACACGGATGTCTACGATTTTGTCGCAAACTGACACATCGTTGGCAAATATTAGTTTTCGAATCAAACTAAATATCTCTTCATGGTGTTGATACCAAAAGATCATGAGTTTTTGAGCAGCAAGATTTAAGCAGTAAGTTTTAATATTTACTTAATACGACTAATAGGAATGTTCTTGTAACTTTATCAGCTACCTTTTGTATGTACTATCGAACCAATGGTCATGAATCATGACCCACAACAAGCGCATTTTGGCAAATCGTCTAAATGCTAGTAGGTCGAAATTTGCTTGAAGATAGGTTTCCTTGGTGACGAACTTGTTATCTTTTAATTCGACACTGACATTTAATGAGTACAGCATTCGTACAGTATCTAAAAAGTCATAAGTGTGTTATACGCGATAGACCTTACAAGTTTGACAGTTTCAAACGGATTTTAAGCAAAATGGATCATAATTCAATTGGTTCGATGGTACCAAGCTATACTTTAAACTTTTTCAATAATAAAATCTACAAAGTATCATTCTTACAATGTTTAAAATTCCGATTAAAGTTATTTCAAAACCTCCTTACCTGAAACGAGAACAGCTCACTAGTGATCACATACGGCACCGGCTGATACCCTGCAGCATCAGCAAAGATGCACAGGCACATGGCAAAGACTGGCAGCCAGCCCGGCAGCCATATTGAAAGAGAGGTGACGTAGAACCAGGCGCCGAGAGCCAGCATGGACAGCCCCGTCACGAAGGAGGTGCTGGCCAGTAACCACTGAAAGAGGAAATTTAGGAGATGAACATATATTTTTTTTACATTTAATGAATACATAGCTGTACAGGCAGTTTTGTTTAAATACTTGTATAGTCTATGTAAAAAAAACACGAGAATCACACCAACTACATGCCTCTAAAGTAAGCATAGCTTGTGATATGGGATACCATGTAGCGAACCTAGAATAGTATACCTACATAGTATAGTGTCTTTCAATATAATAATAATATTCATTTAATTCAGGTAACTTAAGAATAGTACAAGATGCTTAAACTATATCTAAGACCCATAGTAAATATACCTTAACCTAAAATATATACAATATATAAAAACTACAAAATTTTACACAAATTCACACGTATGGGCTGCGACTTGGGACGCGACATCCTTGTGTCAAGTATCCGTCCTCGGAAGCGACGGAATACGACACCCTGCGGCCAAAAATCTTCCTTCATGTAGGTTGACAGATATTCGGTCGGCATTCTTACCACAAAGGAGTTGAAGCTCATTCTGTGGCGGGACTCCAACCGCTCGACCCACATTTATGGACGGCTCGATTTCAAAATGGAATAAAACAACCTGTGTA
The DNA here is from genome assembly GCA_944452665.1 of Stenoptilia bipunctidactyla. NCBI lineage: Eukaryota > Metazoa > Arthropoda > Insecta > Lepidoptera > Pterophoridae > Stenoptilia > Stenoptilia bipunctidactyla. Next base: position 17,210,818 of record OX101741.1, read on the forward strand.
TAAGATATTAATGATTTTTTTTCTGTTATTTGAAAGATCCATTCATGCCATTTTGTTTTGAATATGACATCATTCAACTGTCCGCCGCATCTTCGAATGGTGGTACAAATCTGGGAGGTTCAATTTTGAACAGACAGACAACAATCAACAGGCAGATCCATTTTAATCTAATTTTTTAAGCCTTAATTGAACCATATGGATATGATATTTTCTTTTGAGGTTTTTGAAGTCTCCTATGACCAATTGAAATGACCAATAAGCCGCAATAAACTGATACCCTGGAAGTCGTCATAACCTAGGCCATCACTCAGTTTCAGTAGAATTAATGCAGCGGAATCATTGAAAATTGGACTTCTCGGATACGTACGAAAGTGCGGCGGACATTTGAATTATGAGTAAAATAAAAGAATAATTTCGTTAATATCTCACATAAAGCCTGTTTTATTCCATCTTGAAATCTACCCGTCCTTATTGAAAGCGGGTATCAAACCCTCGATCACACGATTGGCACAGTAGCGTCCATATCACTACACCACAGAGACCACCAAGAGTCCTATCGTTAATATGTTAAATAATATTCTGGTATTATTGGCATATAGTATTTGTTATTAAATTTATTTTATTCTAATGACTATAAACGCTGTTAAATATTTTCCGCATGCTTAGGTAAGTGCATCAGACAAACGAGTCCATAAATAATTATTTTAAACGTTAGATCAATCAATTATAGTAAAAAAATTAAAATAAGTTTAATATACATACACGTATATATCTTCTAAGCCGAATATTTTTTTTCGGAACGGCACATAGTTGGTGTGCTAAAGTACCGTGGTCAAGACTGACTAGAAAAAACTATATGGGAGGCCAAAGCAAAATGGCTACATACTTATACTGTTATTTATTGTACCATAAAAGAATAAAAGTAAATCTACAGATCACTGAAACTCACCTTCCTCCCAGTCTTTTCCACAATACAACTAGCCACAATAGACCCTAGCAGTTGTATGGCGCCGACCACTATAGTCTGTTTGTTAGGGCTCAGCTTAAGGTGGAAGACTCTGATGCCCTCTCGAAGATGGAGTCAGCTCATGTATCAGGACGACATGCTTTGTCTAGTGAGTGGAGCAAGCCACAGACGAAGTTTATTACCAGATGATTAAGATTGTTTAGCGTCACCCAGCGACCTCGTACAAGGAATCGGGGGCTAAACCTTGCAGTTCCCCAATTTCTCCGTTTTTAAGACGCCATGATCAAGACTGACTGAAAAGCAATGTATATGGGAGGCCAAGGGAAGATAGCTACTTATTTATATCGTTATTTATTCTACTACTTAAAAGTAATAATAGTAAATAGATAGAAGAATTAGACTAACCTTCCTCCCAGTTTTTTCCACAATACAACTAGCCACCATTGACCCCAGCAGTTGTATGGCGCCGACCACTATAGTCAGCTTGTTAGGGCTCAGCTTAAGGTGGATAGACTCTAATGCCCTCTCGAAGATGGAGTCAGCTCATGTATCATGAAGACATGTTTTTAACATGTTTATTACCAGATTATTAAGATTGATAAGCGTCACCCAGCGACCTCGTACAAGGAATCGGGGGCTAAACCTTGCAGTTCCCCAATTTTTCAGTTTTTAAGACGCCATGATCAAGACTGACTGAAGAGCAATGTATATGGGAGGCCAAGGGAAGATAGCTACTTATTTATATCGTTATTTATTCTACTACCTGAAAATAATAATAGTAAATAGATAGAAGAATAACACTAACCTTCCTCCCAGTCTTTTCCACAATACAACTAGCCACCATAGACCCCAGCAGTTGTATGGCGCCGACCACTATAGTCTGCTTGTTAGGGCTCAGCTTAAGGTGGATAGATTCTGATGCCCTCTCGAAGATGGAGCCAGCGTACATGAGCACAACGAGGTAGCCGCACGTCTCCTGGGACAGCATCACGTTCACGCTGATGCGGAAGGCTTTGAAGGTCGTCTTGTCTTGGACTGGAAAATAAAGATAAGGATTAATAAGTTTTTTTATATTAAAAGGTAAACTGTTATAAAAAAACTCTTGTAGTGTTTTTTTGAGGTGTACAGATGAAGAATGGATGGTGTTGTTGGATGGGGCCGGCTTAGGCGAACGTATGCCGATCAAATTGGTGACATTTTGAAAAAGGGCCTAGTCAAAAGTACCCGTAACCGGCGATCATGTATGAAAAGATTGATGAACGTGGAAGAAGCGAAACAGGTATGTTTGGATCGCAGCAATTGGTGTTCCCTTGTCTCTGCCTACCCCAAGGGGAGACAGGCGTGAGGTTATGTATGTATGTATGTATGTTTTATAGGTGCTACGGATATTTTACAACAATAATATAAATTGGAAGTACTTATCAAGTGAACGTATTTTTTAATTTTTTTTCAGTTTCCAGTGTTTAATTAACTTCAATTTTTTTTAGGTCATACATACATACATAACTTAACGCCTGTGTCCCTTATGGGGTAGGCAGAACACCAGAGGCTATAAAACCATTTGATGTCACGTTTGACAAAATTTGGAGGTATTATAATGATGGAGAGAGACTATTGTAGTGACAGGGGGTCAGCTTATCGCCCACAAAAACGTCAATAAACCTCTGTCCCTGAACTGACTTTTACAGTATGCCCGGGAAGAGAAGCAGCTGGCACATTCTATGTTTTTCTTTCGCTCCCAGTCCAGCATGGACTTTCATTTTTTAGGAATTGTGTTTTTTTAGTATTACCCATTAATGCCTTTTTAATATTGTGATTCCTTAATTATTATTTGGAGCTTTAGCTCGTATTTTTGTTTGCACATATGTTTGAGTTGCAACCCAGCTTAATACCTAAGTAATGCTTATGTTTTTTTTATATTAATATGGCTGTGATTTGTGATTTGCATGAAATAAATAACCTCAATCTCATCTGATGATAAGTGAAGATGAGGTCGAAGATGGCAGCACACGGGCCTAGGAAAGCACTGGCCCTTCATTAAATATTGCCGGAACACATCACCGTCGTGTGACAACACACATTTTAAAAGAAGGGTGGTTGCTAGCCAGTCGGACGCTGCCGAGATCCTACCACCTAGCTGGCATCACTCGGATTAGTCGCTTTTTATGAGACTCTTATCCAAGGGCAGTAGGGCTATTTTCAGCGGACCCTACACTATTAATTGTAATTATAATTCCCTGCCTCAATGTACCTGCTCCTATTTCGTCGAATAGGAAAGGATAAGGTCAGTTTTGAAGGGGATGAGGAAAGAGAGAAAGGAAAAAGGTATTTTGAGGATACTGCATACACGGAGGGGACGTTTGTAGTGTACGCAGTAGCTAGGGAGGCCGGGGTCGCTAACCCGAGGGCCTTTTCTTTTTAGTCGGACAGACCAAAGAAGAGAATACCCCATGACCAAAGTTAAAAGTACTCGTAACCGGCGGTCATGTATGAAAAGATTAATGAACGTGGAGGAAGCGAAAGAGGCATGTCTGGATCGAGGCAATTGGCGTTCCCATGTCTCTGCCTACCCCAAACGGAGACAGGCGTGCGGTTTATGTAATTTTGAATATTTCGACGAGTCGTGTCATCTTCGAATAAAGGCTACTTAAAAAGGTGGCTCATGCTAGTGACTTTTGCGAGGAGGCAGATCCCTTTAGGGTTCGACTGGCTAGTGATCACACTTAATATAAAATCTCCCGCCAAATAAAACCGCTCTGGCAGTGTTCTGGTTATGCTTTTCAAGAGCCAGTTTCTCTCATCTGTCATCTTGAATGTTGCTGTCATCTTCGATTTTACCTTTACTTTCTATCAGGTGAGATGCAGTTCAAATGTGGGTTTTGACAAAGATAAAAAAGTACCATCGTGGATTTTACCTTTCCTTACAATGAGGTGAGAATGATCTGTACCAGTACCAATTGAGTGTAATAGATTCATAAATAATTAAGTAATAAAAAGTGTCATAGTGATAAGTGTATAGCGTCAACAAAATCTTAAGTTTCCTCATACTTTTTTAATACTCAAAACTCCACGGCTTGAAACCGCAACCATTACTCCAACCATTGATATCTGTTGTTTTTTCCGAGTAGAAATAAAAACAATGAAAGCAGGAAAAGTGCACGGAATTCTGGCGCGGGAAACCCCAAAACCCAGATATTGTTTCAAACCATTCATGTCAATAAGTGCAATACATGCATGACATCACTTTCACTGCAGATATATGTATTTGTGAAAACGAAAAAGGCTGGATAGAAACCACATTTATTTGATAGCCTAGGAACATCTACCGGGTGAGACATACGTTTTTTTTTGTTTCTATAAATGTACCTAATTAAAAACTAATTTATTATATCTGATTTATAGAATTTGATATGGGTTGAGCATCTACTAGGTACCTACTCATCCTGAAGCTACAGGGCTCTGCTCTTTCTTAGGGAGTAGTGAACACAGTAAAGTTATTTTTGGTAATAACCTAGATAATATAAGTAAAAAAATGTATTTTCGCTCTTGTTTCTGTTTCACTGAAATCAACCTGTATTATTATTACAGCATTTGTTATATATAAATTTGAAAAAAAAAACACCAACGTTTTGGTCAACCTAATGATTAATATTAGTAAGTATAATTCTACCTACAGGGTGACTGGTGGGTAACTTTCGAAATTCAAGATCATACATGGAGAGAAAAAATATAATTAAAATTAAATATTAACTATTTACTGAGTAAACTTAACCGAAAGTTAAAGAATTTATTACGCAACGCATGGTTACACTAGCGTTGCCAGCGATCCACGTGCCGCGATTGACTCAGGCGTAAGTAAAGTACATAGTAATAAAACTTTATTTATTTAAATTTATTTTTATTAAATTTTAGTTAAATTTTAAATTTATTCAAATATATATGATCGAATTCGTCGTGGCGCCGTGGTAACTGTATATATCATACGATATCACAGGTTAAGCAACGTTCGGCGCGGTCGGTACTTGGAAGGGTGACCGCCGACCATTCATTTCTCACGACGACTTCCGTGCTTCGGAGGACACGTTAAGCAGTCGGTCCCGGGTGCTGTCTACTTGTATACAGTAGTCGTTAGGGTTTGTCAGAAGCCATTTTAGCGCCCTGAAAATTCTGGCATCCACCACCCAGCACTGGGCCAGCTTGGTCGATTATGGCCTATGTCTCCTCGTCACCCAGGGGAGAGACTCATGCCCTGCAGTGGGCTCATTACAAAGAGTTGTGATGATGATGAATTATGATCAATCGATTCCTTCAGTATCTAAAATTTGTCCCCAGTCACCCTGTATATGTCTATGTTGTAGTTAAATGAAGCAATTAGGATGACAATGACGCGAAGATAAGCTATAAAGAAAATGTTGACCAAAAAGTTTTTAACAACTTTTTTCATCAGACATTCGTGTGAACTAGTCCTTACTAAAATAAAGCACTTTTTATCCGTATTTACAGAGAATAAAGTGTATTATTTAAGATTATCAATAGTGAACATTTTAAACTATATTAATCTCTACTAACCTAAGTTTCAAATAAAAATAGTTTTAACACTGTCCGACTCAGGAATTTAAAATAAAACAGCTTTCACATATATAACGTTACAATACGTACACGTTTTGGCAACTTAACAAAAAAAATTTTGTCACGGGAACCTATTAGTGAATGTTTATTTTTAACTTTACGTAACTATGTTAAAAATAATGTTGCTATGCGACTTTATCAAGCACGTGTTAATAAAATAGCTATATTATAGTTGTATATAGACCCTAGACAGCTTTAATAAGCTCGTGCAATAAATATTTTAACTGAGAAACTAGAAGATATCCCAATAAAAACACAGAGCTGAGTTGATTTAGAAAACTCGTTTTCCTGGGAATCGAACCTAGGAACCTTGGCGCCACATATGTAGTGATAATATTATATAAGCTATAATTACTGTCAATCTAGCATCTTTATAGTTGGGTAAAAAGACACTAGCACGGTAGGAAAATTTTACTTAGTAGTGATACTTGCATTTCCCTGGAGAAATGAAGGAGACCCAGGGAGACACTCATAGCCCTGCAGTGGGTTCATTACGAAGAGTTCTGATGTGATGAATATTTTAGGCAAATTAAGCAGTATTAGTTATATATATTGTGTTTATAGTATCAGAGTATCAAAGACACACTCATATTGAGTACCTAATCCTGATATTTCCGATTGAAACGGTTTACATACATATTTAACGCATATTAGTAAAAAAATCTTCCATGCTGGACTGGGAGCGAAAGAAAAACATAGAATGTGCCAGCTGCTTCTCTTCCCGGGCATACTGTAAAAGTCAGTTAGGGGACGGAAGTTTTATTGGCGTTTTTGCGGGCGATAGGCTGACCCCCTGTCACTGCAATAGTCTCTCTCCAACATAATAATACCCCAAATTTGTCAAACGTGACATCAAATGGTTTAATAGCCTCTGGTGTTCTGCCTACCCCATTAGTGATACAGGCGTGAAGTTATGTATGTATGTAGTAAAAAAATATTGCACAAATACAAGCACTTAGTCACAAATGAACGAAAAAACACATAAATGTGATGTATTAGGTCATTGGTTGTTTCTTGTAGGGTGAGGTAGGTAGACGTCTTTACCAACTTATAAGGAAAATGTTAGATATTTTGAGACCTGCAATTTTTTGTAGATGTTTCATTTTTAAATTCGAGTGCTCATTCAAAAGTGTAGTTCAAGTTGGTCCTTACAGATATTTAAAATAAAAACGAGTTAGTACACGAGTTCTGTAACCCCTGTTTGAGTTTTTGTGGGGTCAAAAAACGTCCTAAACTAATTTGGTTTTGACAATACCAATCAGCTGAATACGAAAACCTTCAAAAGTTTTACTTAGCGACTGATGATTTAATACTATTTTACTAATCACCCTTTATTACATCCGTCAAACAACCTCTAATAGCGGATTTCAAAAATATATCTCAATGCTTGTATTTAGAACAACAACATAAACAAACGATAGGTGAAATGACAATTAAAGCCAGATTTCTATTTTGTAAGAGAGAATCTTGGACTAATAATCAGTATGGAAATCCACTAAAGAGAGCACCATAAGACTAACCTAAATTTGTTTTTGGTTATTACAAGACTCTTAAAAAAATAAAGCAAAAAAACTCAAACATGAAGCAGACTTCTTGAAACTAAGGTACGTGTTCGAAAAAAAGAAAAAAAATAAGGAAATAATATAAGGTTACATTGTAACTCTTGATCTGAGTGAGTGGATCGAATGGTAATGACCTTAAACCAGTCGTTTCAAAAGTTTTAAGACTGAACAAAGAAAAAAGCTCGAATTTAACTCAAAAACAAATCATACGCAAGTTAAAATGAGAGTTTCGATTGAAACAGGGCTAACAGGCAATCATCGATATATTAGTCGATCGATACGATAATTTATCGAATTCTGTAGAAATGTGTTTAGTTATTATAAATTAGGAGTATTGACATATTATCATTACAACTCTCTGTATGAGAGCCATGAGCCCACTGCTGATCTAGTTTATGAATGAGTCTCTCCCCTTGGTGATGAGGAGGTTTAGCATGTAAAGCACCAAACTGGCCCAGTGCTGGTTGGTGGATGTCAGCATTTTCAGCCACTTGTAGGCTTTTGACAAACCCTGTGTACAGCGCTCTGGGCCGACTACTTGACGTGACCTCCGAAGCCGTGAGAAATGAATGGTCGGCGGTCACCCATCTTTGTACCGACCGCGCCGAACGTTGCTTAACCTGCGATATCGAAAGACACCAGCAGGAGCAACTACGCGACGAACACTTTTGACGCGTTTGAAATTCAACTGATGACCACTTTGGCGATGGAGTAAACCTGTCTGCCTCAGACGCCAGTGTTTGCGGATTCGATTTCCGCACGGAACAAGAAAAAAAATGTTCCGTGTCTGGGTGTTTATCTATTTATGTATTTATATTCTAGGTTCCCTCCTAGTTTGCTACATGGTATCCCATAACACAAGCTATGCTTACTTTGGGGCCATGTAGTTGGTGTGATTGTCTGGGGATTTTATTATTTATTATTAACTTAGAATAAACTTACACTTTGCAGATAGAAAGGGAGTGATTCGGTCATTTATTAGAGCAATTACAATTTTATACACAGTGACGTTGTTAGCAGTTGTCAACAATACAATACCAACGATTTATCTTTACCTATGACCTTGTTAGCCCTAAAAAACAGAACAACATAGGTAGGCACTTATGTTGACAGTCTAATAACACTTTAAAGGAAACTGAGTAAGCCTGGGCCACAGGGTTAACAGGTTGACTTTGGCCTCAAAAATAGCTTATTTTATCCTTATTCAAAATACATAAAACCCCTAAAAATGTAGTGAGGGGGAAACAAGTTAATTCAAGATATGGAAATCGCTGTCATGGGTTTTTAGTATGGATGAATAACTCATAATATAATTGAAAATACGCTGAGTAAAATAGAAGAAATATTAAATGAGAATCATTATAAGGTTTAATGAATGTAAACTAACCGCGTTAGTTTTATTTTAAATAATTATTTTGTAATTAAAATAGGCGAAATTCTTTATTATATTTGGCAATACTGAGTGAATGAAGAACGAAACTACGGTAATTGACTCGTTCAGTAAGTCAATCGATCTATTCACTCGTTTGTTTAGTTTCTTTCCTTGCGCTTGAGTATTTTCATGGTTTTTTTTATTTTTATGATAGCCCTAAGAAAAGTGAAAGTTGTTAGTATCAATTTATTAGTTTAAATAGTTGTTTAAAACTATAACTAATAACATAACTAAGTAAGTATAGGTTATATCTTATAATGTCCTATTTTATCTAGTATGCTATCTAAGTAAAATGTGCTACTATTTATTTTAAATTATAAACTCTCTAAATAATTCAAAATACAATAATCCATGTATAGATCTCAACGATAAGAAAAAGAATAGCTTTCGAAAGTGTTTCTAAGCTCACTTAACTTCTGTGTATACCTATAGACCAAATTATGGATATCTCAATTCCTCAACACTGGTTTATCTTGAAAATTTCGGTGATGAAACATGATTATATTTTAAATAAAAAAAAGCAAATGTCAAGTTGTTAACACCGTGGCCCAGAAATGTATGGAGCAGGTTCTGTCTCCTTTGAAATTATGAATTTGAAAAAGATATGCGTATAATATGAGTTAAAATGAACGTCCTTGCAAGCATAGAATTTGTAATTGTGTCGAAATATGAAGAGTTCAAGGTAATAAAAATACCTTTGTTGAGTATCCGTGTAGGTTTGACAAGTATAGGGCAATTTTAATTTTTCGTCACTCGTTGAGCGATATATAAAAGAAGATAATTTGACTATCAATCACTCTTTAGAACTATACATAAAGGCTTAAGACAAAAATCAATACTTGAGGATTCTTTTGTTTATTTCCAAATACGTCTTCCCTTTTTGTAATTACTAGAACATCGAGAACTAACATCTGACCTTAAGCTGTCAAACTGACATTGACATTCGACTGTAAGTACCGTGCAGTTTATTTCATATGACGCCGCGTTAGTTTTTTCAAATCAAGCTTACCTGCTTGATTCGCAGAACCGCTGCGCCGCCGCCGTTGTCGGGCGTAAATGACTTTGAATTATTGAAGTTCGGAGCAAAAAATTAAGATATTTAATCTTAAAGAGGAAAACTGCTTGGTACGATAAAGCGGCGATTATAATCAACATAATTTATAAAAAAATGAACTGTAACTTGCAAATTATATAAATTTATTTTCGGACTGCCACTCACTGTATTTAAGTCTTAACTAAAGTAAGCTTTTTTTTTTTTTTATAAGTGACTAAACCCGCGTTTGACCTCAATCTCACCTGATGGTAAGTGAAGATGAGGTCGAAGATGAAAGCACACGGGTTTAGGAAGGAACTGGCTCTTTATACAATATTGCCGGAACACATTACCGCCGGAGCGGTAACATTTGGCGGCAGACTTTATATAAAGGGTGGTCGCTAGCCAGGTGGACCCAGAAGGGATCCTACCACCAAGAAAAAGCTTTACTATTATGAAGAGCTTGTTCTCATCCAGTTGTCATCTTTTGTCCGTGTTTGACCTCAAACGCACCTAATGGTATGACTTCGAAAATGGCAACACACGGGCTTGATATAACTAATATTGCCGTAAAATATCATCTACCAGGCGGCAGATTTTAAATTAGGCTGCAAGCCGGACGGCAGCGACAGCGGTGCGGGCACTGACGCGGGGAATCTGGGCCGTTCTCGACGCAAGGGGACGTGAGAGCGATTTCATACAAACTCAATACTTTCTATCGTGTCGCGGAAATGCCCGCGCCGCTGTCTCTCTCGCTGTCGCTGTCGCTGCCGTCCAGTTTGCAGCCCTACGGCTGGTCGCTAGACTAGCCAGCAGTGCGATTAGGGAACTCCATCGTCTCGTCTGTTTACAAATCTTCGTATAGTATGGAGTCAGTTTGTAACCAACAATAGGAATCAACCCACTGCAGCAAGTCAAGCTTAAATAAATATGTGCCTTGCCAATTTTAAATTTTCGTGAACATGTTGTATTGTTGACGTGTTATTGACGACCACTTTGGCAATGGGTTAAACCTATGTGCCTCAGACGCGTCCGGTTCCCGTACGGAACAAGAAAAAAAAATGTTCCGTGTCTGGGCGTTTACCTGTACACATACCTATGTGTACAGGAAATCACTATAGGTTCCCCCCTAGTTCACTAAATAGTATCTCATAACATAAGCTTTGCTTACTTTGAGGCCATTTTTATTTTATTTTTATCTTTATCTATATATATAAAAGAAAGTCGGGTTTGTTACAACACTTATAACTCGAGAACGGCTGGACCGATTGCCATGGTTTTTGATTTGTTGGATTAGTTTCCGTCCCGAATAGCAGAATACATCTTAAAAACAATGAAAACTCTATATGTGTAATAAATACCATAATCATTTCAATAAATGCTGATTTATTTATTACATGTCAAACATTTGTAGTCCAATCCTGTCAAATAGTGTAAACACAATTTTTTTTTGGAGCTTAGGACCTGGTTGCTTAGACTTTTAAGCCACAACTTCATTTTTTTCTGAAGACATCATGTGTGCGTTCAGAAATTTATTTTTTGTAAAATTTCTACAAAGTTCAGGTATAACAAAAAATTCTTAGAATGAATACAAAAAAAAAATGTAAACAAGAATATTTTATTTTTCTACGTGATCTCCTTCTAATCTAATACACTTAGGATACCGCATCTCCAACTTTCTTATTCCTTCCGCAAAAAAATCATTTTCTCGACTATTAAAAAACTCCTCTGTGGCAGTCATCATCGTCAAATTTAGTTCCACGAATATGCTCCTTTAATTTTGGAAATAATTGAAAATCACTCGGGGCTAAGTCAGGAGAATATGGTGCGTGATCAAGGACTTCGAAGCCAGCACACTGCGGATTGCAGTGAGCGCAACTTCCGAACGATGAGGTGGAGCGTTATCCTGGAGAAACAACACGCCCAATGACAATTTCCCACGACGTTTTTCTTTAATCGCTTCACGTAATTTCGGGATTAAGTTTGCATAATAGGATCCAGTTATCGTTAGCCCTTTTGGCAAGTAATCAATAAAAAGGATTAATTCACTATCCCAGATAACGAAAACAGCTTGACAAGCAATAGTGCCAACATAACGGCAGGGGACATCTTACGATGAAACAATAGTGGTGATATACTCTTTGAGTTATTCTCTATGTCTCGAAAGTTCAGGCACTGTTATTATATTTGGTGGTTTTATGCGAGTGCACATTTTAATAACAATGCCGCGTCCTAGAAGATCTAATCTTTCCCAGCGAAGCCGTAATGCAATTAGGCAACGGAATATCGCGAGTCAAATATCTGATGGAGAACGAGAAATTGCACGAGAACAGCGCGCCGCGTTAGTATGGAGCAAAGAAGGGCCTTAATTCGTGCATCTCAAACACAAGAGCAAAGAGAGGCAGCCCGTGAAACGGCTAGGTTAGAAACGAGAAATCGTCGAGCTTATCGTACAGATGAACAGAGGTGCAAGAAGAAATGGTTCAAGTATTGATTTGAATCGAGCAGCGATGAATGTACCTCTGTTGAATCCTAAGCAGGGGGAAGTTTATGATACACTGATTAATGCAATTGATGATGGAAATGGCGGCTTATTTTTTTTGGATGCCCCCGGTGGAACTGGGAAGACATTCCTCATGTCATTGATTTTGGCCACTGTACGTGCGAGATCCGAAATTGCGGTAGCAATAGCTTCTTCTGGAATAGCGGCCACATTGTTAGACGGATGCCGTACGGCTCACTCAGCGTTAAAATTGCCATTAAACCTTCAAACTACTGAACAACCGACATGTAACATTTCGAAACACTCCACAATGGCCAAAGTTTTAGTAACATTTGATGATAACATCATATGGAACGAATGCACAATGGCGCACAAACGCGCATTTAAAGCACTAGACCGAACATTAAAAGATCTGCGCAATGACTCGAGATGTTTTGGTGGTGCAATGATTTTACTATCTGGCGATTTCCGACAAACACTACCAGTCATTCCAAGATCTACTGCTGCCGACGACGCTTGCCTCAAAGCATCAAATCTGTGGCGATATGTAAAGAAACTTCAACTGTCTGTAAATATGAGAGTTGCATTGTTGAACGATCTATCTGCTGATGATTTCTCGAAACAATTGCTGACTATCGGTAATGGCCGTGTTTCTGTTGACAAATCGAGCGGTTTGATTTCATTTCCTCCAAATTTTTGCAATTTCGTATCATCAGAAGACGAGCTTATCAACAAAGTATTCCCGGATATCATTGCTTACCACAAAAATACTAAATGGTTAAGTGAGCGAGCAATTTTGGCCGCTAAAAATAAAGATGTAGATGACCTCAATTTTATAATTCAAAATCAAATCGTAGGTACTCTGTATTCATTCAAATATATCGACTGTGTAACAAACGAAGAAGAAGCCACTAATTATCCAACTGAATTTTTAAACTCCTTGGATGTGCCTGGTTTACCACCGCACAGTTTAAAACTTAAAGTTGGCTCGGTAGTCATAATGCTTAGAAATTTAAACCAACCAAATCTGTGTAATGGAACGCGTTTGGTGATAAGAAAACTGATGAGCAATGTGATTCACGCGTCGATACTTAAAGGAAAATTTAAAGATGAGGAAGTTCTTATTCCAAGGATTCCGATGATCTCAACGGATATGCTCACGTGTCGGCAAACCATCCGCTTTATTTGTTCTTGCGCCTGACCAAAAAACAAAGAATGTCGTTTACCACAAAGTGCTTCAATGAAAATCCTATTAATGAATAAATCCGAGTTGTTTTTTTTTCCCAATCTGCACAACATAGTTTTCAATAATTTTTTTCTGACATGGGTTTGAAGTACTTAATTATTATTTTTTATTTTTTTTATTTTTATTCTCATTCTGTATGTATGTTTTCATCATCATTCATCATAATAAAATACTTTTTAGTTTCTATCTATATCAATATATTATTTTGTATCATTGTTTTACGTTCATGAAAGCCTAAATAAGTTCAGCTAAAAAGTAACACGACATTCATTGTCTGTTAGGCGGTACGAAGTTCGCCGGGTCAGCTAGTTTTTAAATAATTGTAAAACAAATACAATGTTTCTTACAACTTGCAACCGACTCCATACAATACGAACATTCGTGAACATACGTGTCGATAAAGCCCTGTGATCGCGAGTCTTGAAGAGATCCTTTCACCCAGTGTCAATCGGATTAGTCGCCTTTCACGGCACGCTTATCCAGGCAGTAGGGCTATTCTCAGCATATGCCAAACACGGTAACCCTCGGGTACCGTAAACCAGGGACTGCATACCGGTATGAATTTCAGTACAATTTTTTTCTGTATGACGTCATACCGTTAAATTAGGTGTATTTATAAATAACAATACTGCGGGGGTAGCATGCTACCGTCGACAACGATAAATCGGGCCTTTTATCGATATTTTCTTAGAATATGGTATTTAGTGTATGTAATTTATTAAGATTATGACATATTTGGTTATGTGTTCTTAATCGTGGTATCAAATCTAGTAATTCTATCTATTATAGTGCGCATATCAGCTTACATAATAGAATAAAATAATAAAATAATATTTATCTTGTTGATTCGACTATTTATCGATGGTTGCATGCTAGCCCTGCAGGAATTCATACTGAAATAATTCGTGTACCTTTTTTATTATTGTAGCATAACTGATTTGTTTTTCAGTTGACTGAAATTGTCCGGTATTAATACTGATATCAAATATTTATTTTTAAACAATGTAGCGGATACTTTAGAATGTTGGATAATTTAGTTGAAGCCTATGAAGCGTAGGGACATATGCTGAGCTATACATTTCGGTACAGAAATTACATAGAAATTAAAATATTTCTGTACTATAAACATCTACAGGAATTAATCCGGTATAAATTATTTAGGTATTGATATAATTGAGTTAGATTTTAATAACTTGTACAGGTATTGTGTTTGATGAGGCAGTACACTAATAAGGGTACTGAAATTTTACTGGTACTATTTAAAAAAAATATACCGAAATGCAGTCCTTGCCGCAAACCTCGCCAAGGCTAAACACGACGTACTATATTTTGCGTCCTGAAAAGCTGATAAACACGACCTGCCTTGTTGATATAACACGTCTTCGTAACGTATACTTGAAACTGGTGTTGAAATATTGATTTTTCAAGGATCATAATTTCATAATATTCTTTTGACATTATATTGTGTGTAAGTTAAATATTGACGATTAAATACGATATCCTACTTAGTTTTAAGTATTTGATACTAAAAATAAATATAAATTCCATGCTGGACTGTGAGCGAAGGAAAAACATAGAATGTACAAGCTGCTTCTATTCCCGGGCATACTGCAAAAGTCAGTCAAGGGACAGAGGTTTTATTGGCTTTTTTGTGGGTGATAGGCTGACCCCTTGTCACTGCAATAGTCTCTATCCATCATTATAATACCTCCAAAGTCAAACGTGTCATCAGATGATCTCATAACGTCTGGTGTTCTGCCTACCCCATAAGGGATACAGGCGTGAAGTTTTGTATGTTATAAATATAAACTAGTGGCTTATTGCCGTAAAGGACTTATAAATAGAGGGCTCAGTTATCCAAAAACCTATCAAGCCCCTTACTCGTCGAAGCTAGCCTAGACTCAGAATTAAAAGGTTTCCTCCCCTTTTAATAGCCCATAGCCCTTCTTTTAGTCTCAAAAAGCTTTAATGCTCAAGCGGTTTTAACTCTTTCTTTTTTTTTATATTGTAAGGATAGGACGTTTGTCTTCCATGCCTCCTGATGGAAAGTGCGCATGAAGACTATGGTGTTACACGTCCATCCACGAGAAACCTATTCACTCGACACTTAAAAGGACCAGGACTGTAGTGGTCAGGAAAAACAGACGCAGGCAGATTGTTCTACACCTTGGCAATCCGTACCAAAAAGGAACTATCGAAGCGTTTTGTTCGACTTCTTGGTAAATCCACTATATAGGGATGGAAGTTCTGTCTGCGTCTGGTAGTCCAGTGGTAAAAAGGAGTGGGTTCAATTTGGTCACAAAGAGCACTCGCACACTCACCAAAATGTAGCCGAAAAAATACTGTTAAACAAGCAACCTTACTCTTTGCTGTCATTTATGAGTTTACGGGCTCTTCGGTCAACAGAGACTAGCGCTTCGAGCTGGTATTTGGTTTATTATTACCTAGTGTTCGTTTACGTAGGTTACAATGTTAAACCCTCCGTAACTCTAGGCTACAGTAACGTATCTAGACTACTAGATACGTTCCTGTAGGAAATGGTATTTACCTATTACCCTCGTAAGGTCATGTCCGTAGGATATTAAGGGTTGAATAGTTTTAAATTCCAGACTTCTGCTTCCCTAGCCGCGGTCTAGAAAGGACTATTTAGGCTTAAATGGACTTTAAGCCTAGAATTCTTTGCAGCACTAAGGGCTTTTAAGTAGGTATGTGTGTAGTGAATGAAACAGATGGATAACCTTAATTCGACGGCGATATTAGTGTCATTACGAAAAGATTGTAGGAATTAATAAGAGGAAGGTAAAGTAAGTAAGATTAGAACAAACGAGTTTCTTGACGAGTTAAACAATTACCGATGTCGACTCCCACGTGCTAATGAGCTTTGTAATTTTCTTTGAATAACTTGTTTTTTGTCCTTAATGAGTTGGTTATCCTTATTGTCCAAGTTTTTACTTTAGGTAGTGACAGTGTAATTTGATATGATCACCATTTTTCCAAGTTTGTCTGTAAAAAAAGCTATCACCATCTCGTCTGCAAGGCACTTTTTCCATTACTTTTCTCTGCTAACATGTGCTAAGCCATCCTACTTAAAATGGTCTATGGAAATGCTTTTTTCGAACTCCGTTTGAGAAGGATATTTTTATTATTACTTATAATAAAATAGAAGTTTTTACCGTACACCAATATGGTTATAAAGAAAAAAATAAATTAAATTACCTATGACAATAAACTATAAGTATTTGCACAAAGGCGGCCTTATCGCTGAAGAGCGATTTCTGCCAGGCAACCTAACTAGGGCTAGATATTGTGGCCTGATGTATATATGTATATCTAACTTGACATCAGGTGAGATTGAGGTCAAACACGAGCCAACGTTAAAAAATATATGTAAAACTTAATTTGCGCTAGATAATATGGTGTAGCAACCAGAACTGAGCCAACTTGGTGGTCTATGGCCTAAACCTCCTCGTCACCGAGGAGAGAGACTCACAACCCTGCACTGGGATCATTACAATGGATGGCTGGCGCTTGCGTTACTCCTGAACGGGTGCTGCTAGCGGTGCCAGGTCGTTTTGCTGATGATACAATGACTATTTTATTCCATACTCTGGTCCCAGTTTGTCATGTTCGTGTTGTGCATCCATAGCTTAATGCACCTACTATGTAAGCAATTTGGTTTTGGCATGACATTGGCTCTCACAATTAGCTGTCTTGTGTTTGTTTTTTTTCATGTCATGATCAATTTGTACTGTATGTACCTATTTGTTTTAATTCGTATAATCCTGACTGAAAAAGAGCGCCAAGAGCTTTTTTCCGCCGGCTTTTTTTGTCTCTTGGTCTACTGTAATATCTTATTCAATAACTATCAACATCTTGTTAAAGCCGAAGTACAAAATTGTGACGTCATTAAGCGGCCATTCGATGATCTTATGATGAATAAAATTTTTCATTTCATTTTCATTTCATTTCATTACAAAGCGTTGTAATTAATGAATGAACGAATGAATGTGGTGTCAATATTTATCTGTTCATTATTTAAAATAGGTACTTACAGTCCCTTTTATTGATAAGCAGTATTCTGCTTATTCTAATCTGGTTTTTAAAGTTCATATCTACGGACTAACCTGTGATTTCATCTTTTTTATGGTTTTAGTAGGAGTTGCCTCGGTACTTACTAAGTCCCTTCCAAGAAGCTTTCTTCATGGCTCTGGCTTCTTGCTCCTCTCTATCCAGCTGCTGGATAGCTTCCTCCAGGTCCTTGTCTTCTGTGGAAGTGTTCCGCAGCCAGGCCAGAGTAGCGCGGGCTTCCTGAAGGAAGAGACAAATTTAGGTGGGATTCTAAGAAAAAAAACCTATGTTATGTTCGAAGGTAACTCCTTTCCACAAAACACACTGTTTTAACAAATCCTTCACGGTACGAGCAGCGATTTTGTGGAGTGCGAAGCAAAATCTGCTCCCTCAAAGATTTTACCGTTCTCTGCTCAAAGATTAGAAGAAGTATTCTTATAGATATCTTATTATTACTTATGTATTCTTATATTTCTGTATTATTTATATATTGTAAATATTTTATTTATTAGTAGGTATATTTTTCATTATGTGTATAGGTATTATATTTATTATTGAAATAGGTATAGTAGTTATATTATTAAGATTAAAACATAAGATTTGTTATTAACTGCTGATGCTTGTACAGTTTTTCTTTTCCTTTAAAACTTAGGGTTGTTTGGAAGAGATTGCTTTACAACGATGAAGGCCGCCCATTGTACCTTTTTTAACTTTGGTAGGTGAATATGTGGTCTAAAATGACTTAGGAAGAATGATTCAGGTATTCTTAACTAACGCTAACGCTGAGTTGTCGCCATTTGTTTTATTTTATTTTATTTTAGTAGTTATTTGAAGTACCTATGTGGTTGGTGGTTTCGCTTTTATTTTGTTAGAACATTCTCGTCCCTTCCTTCAGAAAGGGAAGTTCATTGTTTTTGTTCGAAGAAAATAATCTTCGATTTTATAACGCGAAACGCATCAGCCTCCCATGTAGAGTTAGCCCCATGTATATTTACATACATAAATACATAACGTCACGCCTGTATCCCTTATGGGGTAGGCAGAACACCAGAGGTTACAAGACCATCTGATGTCACGTTTGACAAATTTGGAGGTATTATAAAGATGGAAAGAGACTACTGTAGTGACAGGGGGTCAGCCTATCGCCCACAAAAACGCCTTTAAAACCTCTGTCCCTTAACTGACTTTTACAGTATGCCCGGGAAGAGAAGCAGCTGACACATTCTACGTTTTTCTTTCGCTCCCAGGCCAGCATGGAAGCGGCAGGCCAGCATGGAAGCGATAGGCTCTCTTATAATAATAATAAATAAATTTAGAAAGATCCCATGCGTTTCAGTATTTCATATTTACAAACAAACTGACATTCTTATGTATAATTATATGAGGAGGTAAGGATCATACAAACGACTTTCACTAAAACCTGTTGCCTAACTTTCACAGGTATATATTATTAGAAATTTGATAACATTATATTACTATTATGATAAATTTCTAAATTAATACATATTTTTGGAGGTTTAACAAAATATATTCACGTTTTATAATTATCCACCGACGCTTCAGAAATTCGACTTTTACCACGAACTTTTAATCTTTTTTTTTCTTAACGATATCTTTTTCTGTCATTTTATAATATCAAACAATATTGGTGAGAATTAAGAACATTTAAATATGGAAACTTTTGACAATTCAACGTCACATCATTTGCTTCGGTCAACTTAATGAAAATTTCCATACACCAGTTTTTAATTGTACGACTGGATATATGTTTATATGCGGAAATCGGACATTGCTCCACGCACAAATAAAAAATTTAAAAAACTGCGTATAACCAGATTTCATATCTCGATACGTAAAAAATATTATTTCCGCAAAGTTACGCCTAATTCAATCAATTATATTATGACCATATGCTTAGCGTTTAAAACAAAATAATGAATAATAATAATATGCTTGGTTTTAGGCCCGCATTGTTAAATAACTTAGCTCTTTTAGAGAGAATATCCTTTTTGATATATGTATACATAAATAAAAATAATAATAATAATAACTTTATTGACACAATCATACAATTTTCATATATAATTAGTAGGAAGAACATTTGTTTTTTGTAATATATTTTTGATCTCTGGAGTTTAAATTAGGCTGAGCCTGTACCATAAACGCCAGTTATTTTCAGTGGACTATTACAAAGAGATTAAGTACCCTTACAGTTCATTAGGATATAAGTAAATATTATGCTTGCAATCAGTTATACAGTATGTCGTTTCTTAACTTAACAATGAGTATGATAAATAATAATAAGAATATATATCTTTAGTTTAATAATATGAAGGTATTCCTAGTTTAGTTCAGATGAATTCTCTAATTTTTGATAAAATGTTAGTAATTTCCACAAAGTAACGCCTAATTCAATCAATTATATTATGTCCATATGTTTGGGCTTTGTGACGGACTTAGGCACAAGCGTTTATAAAAAACAAAATAAAAATTTTGAAAAACCCACGACGCGACGGTTAAAAAGTAATTGAAAAAGAATAAAATAATTTAAAATCCCCCGACTTGTCGCAATAACATAGGTATTCAACTCCCTATGAACTTTATAAGAAGAGCAAGAAAATCCGTCGAGGGCTGCAATCAATATTTTAAATTTCAATATAAAACTACAAAACGAATTCATTCAATGGCAGCCCCAGACGGATTTTCTTGCTCTTCTTATAAAGTTCATAGGGAATTGAATACCTATGTTATTGCGACAAGTCGGGGGATTTTAAATTATTTTATTCTTTTTCAATTACTTTTTAACCGCCGCGTCGTGGGTTTTTCAAAATTTTTATTTTGTTTTTTATTTCAAACTTTTTAAAGAGCATAATATAGGTACCATACATTACATTACACAACACCTCGTTCCTCATTACCTATTTAAGAACATTATACCAATCAAATCCAAAGCGATAATTGAAAACGGCATTCAAATCGGACCAATGGTTTGCAAACAAATATTTACTGCAGCGCCCCCTGGTGAGTTGTTACCGTAACACCTATCTCAGAACATGCGCTAATCAAATCCAAAGCGATCACTGAAAACAGCATTTAAATCGGACCAATGGTTTTGCAGATAAACGGTAACACCCTCTCACCCCAAACGCATATACCGTCTCCGTTCCGTCGTGGGTAAAAACAAAATAATGAATCGAAGAAATTGCCTTAGTTCATTCATCTATTATTCATGTTTTGCCCAAGGATAAGTATCAACATGTACAATTATGTGTGTTTCGGAATATTAATAATGGTTTTGTAAAAAAATATTCAAAAACCTTCGCCAGAATATCCTTCAATTTTCGATTATTTCAAATTAAGTATATTACTGAAAAAAATATTAAGATTAAAATATTTTTTTTTTTAAATAAAAAATAAAGATTTAACACAACTTAGTACGGTAGGGAAGATTGAAAAGTAGGTACATGATGAGATTCGCAACATTGCAAGCCTTTGGACAGTGGCTTGCATAGAAACAGTCGACCCTGCTCGCTATCAACTAACTAATATTATAAACTTGAAAGTTTGTATCTATGGATATTTGTTACTCTTTCACGCAAAAACGGGTTAATGATCTAGTTAGAAGTTAAATAAAATACTAATAATAATAAAATCCCCAGACAATCACACCAACTACATGGCTCAAAGTAAGCGAAGCTTGTGTTATGTATGAGATACAATGTAGCGAACTAGGGGGAACCTAGAATATAAATATATAATACTAGCTGACCCGGCAAACGTTGTTTTGCTATATAAAAAAAAATAGATGTTGGCCGAATCTCATAGATACCGGATAAGCACAAAAAATTTCATCAAAATCGGTCAAGCCGTTTCGGAGCAACGAAAACTGTGACACGAAAATTTTATATATTAGAAGAAGATAGATAAACGCCCAGACCCGGAACATTTTTTTTTCTGGTTGTGGCGTCTAATGCAGATAGGTTTACCCATCGCCAAAGTGATCGTCAAATTTTTACAGATATAGTTTATAGTCTGGAATAACAAATAGGTAACTTTTTCTTCCAATATTCCTGCGGCATTAGAAATAGCGCGGGTAAAAGTGCGAGAAACAGCTAGTACGAAATATATTATAGCATCTATCACAAATATGTAGTTTGCGTAATAGGTAGCGTTGAACCTATGCTGGTGACCGTTATTTAAAAAGTTTTTAGTTAATGTGCTAAACCGGACATATGAATTTATTACAAAAACCAGTATGAGAAAGGTCACTCGTCACATCTAGGAATAAATTTCGCAAAATATCTTTATACATCTGAAACTGGTTTTGATACAGGATGGAAATCTTCGGTACTAGTAATATTCAAATCAAGTGTAGAGTCGGAATATCCGATATAGTTTAAACATCTTGTACTATTCTTAAATTACCTGAATTAAATGAATATTATTTTTATTATTAAAATCGAAAAACGTTGTACGGGCATGTAGTACACGCGGTAGCTAGCCACGTCCCACGCGCGCGTAGCACGTCCCACCCGTCCGTACCGTACGCGCGTAGCTACGTCCGTAGCAGTTTTGTATGAATACACTCGTAGACACGCGTCACGCAGCGTTAGCCCTAACAAAGCAGCCCCGGGATCTCCTGAGGAACGCACCGGTGAAATGAAATGAAAATGAAATGAAAAATTTTATTCATCACTAGCTGCTGCCCGCGACGTCGTCTGCGTGAACGCTATGCAGCACCAAACGCACCTACGATTATAACACTGCTAGCGTGATAATATGTAGCCTATATGTTGACCCGACTTCTTAACTATCTTCTTGCCAAATTTGAAGTAAATCCATGCAGTACTTTTTGAGTTTATCCCGGAAAGACAAACAGACAAACAGACAAAAATTCTAAAAACTTTTTTGTTTCTGTTTCGATTGTAGATACTTGTACCCCAAGTATTCTTTTAAAAAAATATTCAATGTACAGTTTTGACTTTCCTACCATTTTATTATATGTATAGATGTTAAAGTTTGGATTTATGGATGTTTATTCCTGAATTACGGCAGAATGGCTCAACGGATTAAGATGAAATTTGGCATAGTGATAGCACGTACGTTACTTTCTATCCCGATATTCCCCCGGGATTAAAAATTGCGCGGGTAAAACCTCGCGAAACAGCTAGCTTACCATAAATATGTTGAAGATATCGGAAAAATGCCGTTTTAGACATTGTAGACGCTTTGATACCAAAACTGGACGAAGTCGACAAATAAAAAATATCTATACATATAATAAAATGGTAGGAAAGTCAAAACTGTACATTGAATATTTTTTTAAAAGAATACTTGGGGTATGATCTACAATCGAAACAGAAACAAAAAATATAGTTTTTAGATTTTTTGTCTGTTTGTCTGTTTGTCTTTCCGGGATAAACTCAAAAAGTACTGCATGGATTTACTTCACATTTGGCATGAAGATAGTTAAGAAGTCGGGTCAACATATAGGCTACATATTATCACGCTAGCAGTGTTATAATCGTAGGTGCGTTTGGTGCTGCATAGCGTTCACGCAGACGACGTCGCGGGCAGCAGCTAGTGCTAAATATCTCGTATCTAAAGTTAATTTGCAAACTAGTTTTTTGTATGCGAACACAAGCGTTTTTTTATGAGATCAAACGTCTAAGATTAATAATCAATATGAAAGATTGGCATTGAAATATTGCAACTAGGAAACTTTATCAAATAAAAACAAAAATAAGATTTAACGTCAGTGGAAAGGATAAAATGCTAAAGCGCCAAAATGACATTTGTGGAAAATAGAGTTAAACATTTTTTTTCAGGAAAAAATTGTACCTCTGATCCTGCTAGAGTATGTTGATCTGATCTAATTAAAGAGACAAAATATAATTCGATTTTTTGCCTAAATATTCCTATCTCAACTATCAAAATTAAAATCAACGAAAAAATTCTAACGTCATAGTAACCAAAGAAAAGCGTAACAGAAAAAGTTCTTAAGCGACTTTTGTAATAAAAGGCCGAAAAAACGGCGTTTTAGTCATTTTGCTGGCGATGTTTTAAGGCAATCTGTCGCAGATCGATGCTGAAAAAAAAATGCCTTCGAACTGTATATATATAACTCAATATGGCCAAATTGGCACTTTAGCATTTTATCCTTTCCACTGACGTTAAGTATTTCTAGTTCCCATAAAGACAGTCAGTTTATTTGGACATGAACGTTAAACCATTGAAGTTGTAGTTTTAGCCTATATCTAACATTAATATTTTAATTGCGGCAACATTTTATGAAGAGCCAGTTCTTTCCTAGGTCCGTGGGCTGTCATCTTCGACCTCATCTTCGCTTACCATCAGATGAGGTTGAGCTCAAATGCTTAGTCTTTCATAAAAAAATTACTAAGCATCAAAACATTACTTTAAAGAAAAAGAAAGAAAACATAATGCGAAAAATATATTGAAATTAAACATTTTTCTTTTAACTGAATTTATCCTTGGTCTTGTACAACCACGGGGTCTTTAAAGCCTTGTAGTGGGCTCACAAAAACTATATTCCTGTATCCATAATTGTTTCCAAAACTAACCTTAACTTTCCCCTGCTTTACAAGAAACACGGGAGTTTCCGGCATGGTGAGGAACGCGAGAAGATGCAGCACTGGAATGGACACACACAGCCAC
This sequence comes from Stenoptilia bipunctidactyla, assembly GCA_944452665.1. Lineage (NCBI taxonomy): Eukaryota > Metazoa > Arthropoda > Insecta > Lepidoptera > Pterophoridae > Stenoptilia > Stenoptilia bipunctidactyla. The sequence goes on from OX101741.1 coordinate 17,234,936, forward strand.
ATCACCGCGTTGAAGGAGAAGACGTCTCCGGCCACGTAGACTATCAGGTAGCCCAGGTTCTGCGAGAGGATGAAGAGGGAGCCGAGCGCTCCTCTGATGTTGTCTGATGCTACCTGTTGGGAGGAATTGAGGAGAGATTATTGGAGAAAATCTTTTTTGTGATTTTTCATTGTTCATTATCATCATCATTATCATAATAAAGCCTATAGTTACGATCTCCGTGGCAAAGTGGTCAAAGAAGCAACTAAGTCAATAAACTACCTTTGAAAATCAGACAAAATCTTAGCGTAACAAATATTAAAAATATATTAAAAAAACACTTTGCTAGTCAATTGTTATCAATAAAGTAGCACCGAAAACCTAACTTTAATACTTGCTACCCGACTCCTCTTCATTTATAGTTTATTTTATTTTAATATTTTTTTTGCTCTACATTAAAATTTAATAGTAATTTAAGATGAACTATCTGTCAAGAATAAATAGTATTACTAGAATAAATTTAAGAGGAAATTATATATGTACCTAAGTCATATTAGCGCAAGTATAAACCTAAGTGGATTTTTGTCGCTAATTAATTAAGAATTTTATAAATTGTTAAAATGATATATATGTATGTATATACCACAGCTCGGTGTAATATGGTATTCCATATCTCAAGCTTTCCTTAGTTTGGGACCATCTATTTCGTGCGATTGTTGGGGGGGGGGTTATATTTAATGAATTATTTATTATGCATATTAATCACCACCATTCATGTAATCAACTTCAGTGATACTAGGTCCCGTAATTCGCATGGGCACCATTAATTTTTTGCCTTTTAGCCATAGTATACTTATATACTAATCCGAGCGGTCCTTCTTGATGGTAGGACTCCTTTAAGGTACGCCTGGCTAGCGAAAAAAGTTGAAAAAGCTTCTACCACTCGGTCCCCCCAATAAACCCTGCCAATGCCGCTAAAACTCAAGGGTAAAAACGTTTGTCACTAGCGAAAATTATACTTTTTGTATTGATTTTCGAGATATGAGAAAAAAACCTAAAGATAGGCAGGTAATAAGAAATACCGTCACTGCAAATTCAAAACCTTGTAGCTAAAGTACCTATTGGTCATAGAAAGAAAACTAATACAACAAATCAATAGTGAATATTGTGTAAAAACTTTTGTCAGGAGTAATAATTACGCTATTTGTACAGATTTTTGAGATATGAGTAAAAATCTGAATAAGGAACTTCATCCTCAGCATCGAGTACTGCACAAGGTATACGTGTGCCAATTTTCAAAACTACACGGATTATTTCCCCTGTTAGCCTATTTTCGGCTTAGTTTGACTGGGCGTCATACAATTTAGAAAAATCATAAAACAATATTATTCCGCCGATAACACTAATTTTTAAAATTATTAATATTGAAAATTCAGTTCTTAATTTAAAGCTGGGTATCCACTATGTTCGCGCTCCTGCAACTGCTGCAATGGATACGTCGCGCGCATTTCTACATGCTTCTACATGCATACAATTTATGGAGTTGAAAATTCGCTCAACCCCCTTTGCCTCTGCCTTAACACCTCCTGCGTGCAAAAAAAATTACCGTGGCCAATTTGGAAGTCCCTAAAGAAACTCCGGACCTAGAGGTTGGTCGACTTAAAGAAAACTCTATGAAACGGGGCTGACGGAGAAGATCATTGTTTGTGCGGTGAGCATCCACAAACAATGTTAGATCTTTTTTCCTGCCCTATGTGCACGGAAACCGTGGAACCCAGGACCTCGCACTAGCCACCGATAACGCTTTATTGCGGCAAGTTTCAGGCCAGGCAAAATATAATTTCTTTTAATTTTTTTGGCTAATCATCGACGTAATAAGGAGAAAAAATTTCGGGGTTGGCAAATAATGTAAAAATAAAATCAAAACTAGACTAACCTCCTTCAAGTACAGCGGGGTGACGACGTAGCAACCGGCGCAGGCCAGCCCGGCCACCGCTCGCGACGCGATCAGCGCCCACGGACGCAGGCTCACTAGAGTTATCGTCCAGCTTATCTGTTAACAATGTGTAAACAATATTATATTGTCTTAAGTTTTCTCTATTTCCCATCACAACTCCGGGTAATGACCCCACTGCGGGGCTATGAGTCTCTCCTCTGGGTGACGAGGAGGTTTAGGCCGTAATCCACCAAGCTGGCCCAGTGCTGGTTGGTGGATGTCAGATATTTCAGGGTGCCGAAATAGCTTCTGACAAACCCTAACCACTACTGTATACATGTATACAGCACCCGGGACCGACTGCTTAACGTGCCCTCCGAAGCACGGAAGTCGTCGTGAGAAATGAATGGTCGGCGGTCACCCATCCTTATACCGGCCGCACCGAGCGCGCTTTACCTGCGACATCGTTTGACATGCTCAGTAAACTTTTAATTTTAATCACGGTGCCACGATGACTTCTTTTCTCTATTTATAATTTAAAAATTACTTTTCGATCGTGAGCACGGGATCTGCAAAGATACCTACCGAAACATCAAGTTAAAATGTGAAATACAAATTATACGCGATAAATCCAGTTAAAGAGTGTCTAATTTTAAACGTAAACATTATTAATTCAATATGTACCTACGTTACTTCAAAAGATAATAATAATATTATTAAATAATTTAATTAAATTTTGGATTTTTTTTGTTAACTTAGTTACTTATCTCATTACTAAGAAATTTAATTCGATTGTAATTTATTTTAGATTTAATTTCTTTGGTTTTGGCTTTTAAAATATTGTTTCATGTTTTAATTTAAATTTTATTTCATGTTATGGCTGAGCAGTGTCTCCTAACAAAAACTTTCAATGTTTAAACCTGCCACTTAGGTATATCTTAAGGTTTTTTGTCTTAAGGGTTACCTCCCTCGACATTTGCGTTGAAGATAAAAAAAATTTTTTGCTTCCGGACTTCAGATTCTTCGTTTTAAAATGTAGGTAGCCTTAAATATAGGTTACATCCTTAAGCCTTGTATCCATTGAGCATGCTCAGGCGAATGAGTCGCTGATTTGCCTGAGCATGCTCAGTGGAACAAAATGAATGTTTTGGTCGAACGAGCCTCAACATTGAAAAAGCTGTGCTCAGGCTGCTCAGTATATGCTCGGCTCCGTCATGTCTTCACGTGTCCGTAAGATTAAGATTAAGATTAACTTTACGTGCTATATGTAACTGTTTGTTTTCAAAATAAAATAAATATGTTTTTAACGTAAAAATTTAAATATTTGAAAAGGATAAAGGGAAATAATAATTTATTTCCCTTTATCTTTTTCAAATATTTTTTCAATTGAATTTTATTATGTTATATTTTTAATTGTTATTTAATTTAGTCTGTATTTTTTATCTTCCTAATTCTTTTAATTCATGTTTAATTTAATTTATAATTCCTGCACATGAATATTAATTTTAATTTTACTCAATAGTTAGGTTTATTTTATTATTTTATATGTCTTATATGTCTGTCTGTAAATGTCCCTTAAAAGAATGATGTGCCTGCCTTAAACAGATTTTTACATTTAACAATGGTTTGTTCATATTTTTAGATGTAAGAAATGATGTGAATTTCCCTGGCGGGCCTTATAAATAAATAAATAAAAAAAATATTAAGCTTTTTTTTCCAACCCGGTTTCCCGGTTCCCAGTTAGTTTCAGTATCTACAATTTTAACTGTTTAGCTTTTTTATGTTAGTATAGATTTATTAGTTTCGTTCATCTTTTTCTGTTCAGACATTAATGTATATTTATTTCTTCCATGCTGGACTGGGAGCAAAGGAAAAACATAGAATGTGCTTGCTGCTTCTCTTCCCGGGCAAACTGTAAAAGTCAGTTAAGGGACAGAGGTTTTATTAGAGATTTTTTTGTGGGCGATAGGCTGACCTCCTGTCACTGCAATAGTCTCTATCCACCACTATAATACCTCCAAATTTGTCGAACGTGACGTCAGATGGTTTTGTAGCCTCTGGTGTTCTGCCTACCCCATAAGGGGTATTAATAAATGTATTAATTATACACTTTAACTCGACATTTCCGGGTCATTCCAGATACTTTGGTGACCATGGTCATCATGGTTTAATTAAAACGTCTAGAAAGTATTGAAATTGAATTGAAATCCCTTCAGGGTCAAAATGGCTAACGGCCACCTTTCATATAAAATCTGCCGCCAAAAATTCCCGCTCCAGCGCGGGCTATGATGTGATTCGGCAATATTTTATGAAGAGCCAGTTCTTTCCTAAGCCCATATGCATAAAGAAAAATCTCTTTGACCTCATCTTCACTTACCATCAGGTGAAATTGAGGTCAAAAGTGGACTCAGACTGTAATAATAATCTATACTAATATATAAAGCTGAAGAGTTTGTTTTTTTGTTTGTTTGAACGCGCTAATCTCAGAAACTACAAGTGGGATTTGAAAAATTATTTTTGCATTTGATAGCCCAACTCTTGAGGAAGGCTATATTTTATCCCGAAATTCCCATGGAATCAAAAGTTACGTGGGTAAAACCGTGCGCAGTGGCTAGTAATAAATAAAATGTACAAAGCTTCAGCTCAGTTGTGATCCTATTTCCGGCATAAAAAAGTTAATAAGAAAAGCCTTTTCATCATTTTCAACAAAACTCACTAATTGATTCGTCTCCGATGCAAAACATAGCGGAAACAATTTTACTTTTTGTTTCGTTTCTTCTTAGCAACAATCGTATTAAACGTAAATCGTAATTCTAAAACGTACAGGAAATAACTAATCGGAGTCTCAAAAAAATTTGCATTCAATTTGCAAAATGATTTAATTCGTTGAGATCGCTGATGTCACAGACCTATGTCAAAGCAGATAAAGCTCACACCATATGACAATATTTATTTATTTAAGATGAAACAAGTCGTGACCAGAAAACATGTTTCTTTCTGTTTTAATATGTGGACATAGCAGCATGTAAAAATGTGCAAAATATTTATATTTTTTAATTCAATTAATCTCATGGCCACTCTGATTGCTTCGTTGAACTGTCATAGACCTATAGCACTTTACCAAGATTAAACACTCAACCTTAGGGGACCATATTTAAAATTATTATCAATAAAATTTGCTTTAAGAGTACATGCATTGAATTTTCCTTAAAATGCTGCTATAGACAGTCCTATCGCCAAATTGCGATTTCTAGTGACATATTTGACGATTTTTTTTAAATACTTATTGTGGATTTGGCATACATAATAAAACTCAACAGATATACTACATAAAGCAAAGTACATAAAAATCAACTCAAAGAGTCTGAATAGAGAGAACTAAAGAGTCCAATAAACTGACTCATGTCGGATAAAAAACGATCAAACTTTGTTTTTTATGTAAACAAGAATAACTTGTTGAGTCTACTCCTAATAGTTCTGTGCCTATAATGATGAGAGGCATTTTTTGTGGAGGCAAATTTTAGAATAATCACAGAGTTTGTAAAATAAAATTTGATGTTCGACCTAAGTGCATAATTAGAGATTAAAATTCGTACTTAAAACTTAAAAAATTACATTAAAGTTGTATTCAAAATTCAGTAAAAAATTATATTAAAAAAAGACGTGTGGCACTCGGAGACTGCCGCGGTAAAGCTATTGCATAGCATTTTTTATCAACATACGCAATTATAATTATTTATTTATTTCATTAATGCAGTAATGTTTGATCTAATATGAAGTTCCACGAGTTCCTAGTAGATGGCGCTGATTGTTTATTAAAGCCCGCATGTAAAGTTATGAAATCAAAGTATCACCGCTGTGCTGGTCGGAGTGGGGGGTGTTAGGTTTTTTTCGTTACGGAATTTCTGGATTCGGTCCCCACGCTCAAGGCCCGCGATAGAAGCTATGCAACAGCTTAAAAAGAAACGAGGTTTGAAAATGAAACTATTCAAGTTTTTGGTTTTTTTTTTGGCAAGTATAGGTACCTATATTGACTTAAATTCACTCTCAATATCTCTTCTCTCCCGCTAACAATTTGCACCAAGTTTTTAGTAATTCATTTTTATTAAATTCTCTACTCAGAAACCTTATTACGTTGGCGGAGAGTTTTTGCTAAAAGCTCACAGCCTATAAACAAATAAAAAATAAAATCCCCAGACACTAACACTAGGTACTACATTGGTTGAAAAGTTCGCGGCCTGGCCATTAAAAAAAAAACTTTTGTTATTTTTTCTGCCGTCATTTTGAACTGTCATTATTCAATTGTCAGCCCGCGAATTTTCAATTTGATATCTTGTTTAAATAAAATTTTACGAACAATATAAATACGTGTGTAGAACAAATTTTCACTAATGGAGAAATTTGAACAACGTGCTGTGATTAAATATTTGTTTAAAAAAAGATTAACACCAAAGGAGATCCATGATGACATGCAAACAACATTAGGGGAATCTGCCCCGTCTTATACCACTGTGAAAAATGGGTTGCAGAATTTAAACTGGACGAGAGAACATCGAAGATGACCCTCGCTCCGGCAGGCCAATGACGTCTACGACCGAAGAAAACATCAATAAAGTGTGTGATCTCATATTGAAAGACCGTAGATGGACTATCAGAGAAATTGCAGATACTATAGGCATCTCATATTAACGAACGCAAAACATCATTGTCCATGAACTCGGCTTTTCTAAGGTTTCGGCTAGGTGGGTCCCCAGATTGCTTTCAGTAGAGCAAAAGCGAATTCGACTCACGATTTCTCGCGACTGTTTGGAGATGTTCGAGGCTGATCCACAAGGTTTTCTTGACAGATTTGTGACAATGGATGAAACCTGGGTTCACCACTATACCCCAGAATCAATACAACAATCCAAACAATGGAAAAAATCAGGTGAACCAACTCCGAAAAAAGCAAAGGCAATTCTGTCGGCTGGCAAGGTGATGGCATCGGTTTTTTGGGATGCTAAGGGTGTCATTATGGTGGACTACCTTCCAAAAGGCGAAACAATAAACTCTGCGTACTATAGCACCCTTCTGCGCCGTTTACGTGAAGAAATTAAACAGAAACGCCCAGGATTACTGAGAAAGAAAGTGTTGTTTCACCAGGACAACGCCCGAGTCCACACGTCTGTCGAGTCTATGGCTCAAATTCGTGATTGTGGTTTCGAATTGTTGCCACATCCAGCTTATTCTCCTGATTTGGCACCTTCGGACTTTCATCTGTTTCCAAACCTGAAAAAACACCTCGGTGGGCAGAAATTTTTAACGAATGAAGAGGTCGAAGCCGCTGTTAACCTGTATTTTGAAGACCTTGAGGAATCTTTTTTTAAAACAGGTATGGAAGCTCTGGAAAGCAGATGGAAGAAGTGCATAGAGCTAAATGGAGATTACGTCGAAAAATAAAAATATTTTTGTATGTACTTTATTCTGTTTTCTTGACTAGGCCGCGAACTTTTCAATCCACCCTCGTACATAGGCACAAACTAAGCAAAGCTTGATATGGTATGTCGTGTAACCAGGGGGGAATGGAATAGAAAAACACCCAGTCCCGGAACATTTCTTTTCTCATTCCGTGGTCGAACCCCCGACTTCATGATTCGCGTACCCACTGCAAAGACCGCGCAAACCCTGCGATATGGAGGCTTATTTTCCACCGACTTCCAAAAGGAGGTTCTCAATTCGTGTTTACCCATGTCTTTCTTTTGTATCTTTATAACCTGATTTTTGGACAATTATGAATCGATGTTGAATATACTTGTTTCATATAAAAGAGGATACTTCAGAGGTGCTCTCATATAAATTTTATCGATATCGATCGAGTACGTCTCGAAATATTAAAAATTTTTGAAAAATATGTATGATTGGAATAGTAGTTCAGATACAGTTTGACAGACGTTTTTACAGACGTGAATTCGGATTTTAATGCTCTGCCATCGTTGATTATAATGGTCCTTATCTATATACATTATTAGCTTCTATGCTGGACTGGGAGCGAAAGAAAAACATAGAATTTGCCAGCTGCTTCTCTTCCCGGGCATACTTTAAAAGTCAGTTAAGGGACCGAGGTGTTATGGGAGGCTTTTTGTGGGCGATAGGCTGACACCCTGTCACTGCAATAGTCTCTCTCCACTGTTATAATGCCTCCAAATATGTCAAACGTGACATCAGATGGTTTTATTACCTCTGGTGTTCTGCCTGCCCTATACGGGATACAGGCGTGAAGTTATGTATGTATGTATATCTATATACACCTCGTGAAACCAAATTGCATGGCGCAGAAAATCACAAATCACAGATTCCTTATATCTTAAGCTTCATACATCTTGTTAGAGTAAATTGTAATTCAGTTGTCAATAAAGATTATAGTAATTATTATTATCATAAACTTTGATACAGTTAGATAAAGTGTAACTCAGCAGCCCACGTTTCTTTAGCATGGTACAGTCACTGGCAGAAACATACACACTCGTTTCATTTTGTGACCGTATCTTAACGTTTGTTTGTTTTTTGTTGTTGTGTTTTTCAGACAGTGATATCCAACCTTCCCGAAGAAGTATATCATATCAGCTACTTTGCATATACACATAACAATGGTTTTAATTACTGTAAACTTTTCCTTGTGTCTTACTGTCCTTTTTAGTTTACCTTCGATATATTACAGTGAAATGTGTGTTACTTAATGTGTATTTGTAATTTTAAGTGACTGTACAAAAGCGTAAGAGTTATCAAAAACCGATGTTTTCCGGTTAATTATCTGCAATGACTAGTTAGAACTGCGTTTGAACTGTCTTAAATTAGTGGTTTCCAGTTAGAAGCGATATTCTTTTGAGAAAAGAGATATCCGATAAAATTATTGACCAGGCGTCTTTTTATTATTCATAATCTTACTATTTCGGTCACTTAACACTTTCGCTACGAATTACTAAAGCTGTGTGGACTGAGCTAAAATGCTCAAACTTTTGTAGTTACAAAATATTGAGATAAAGCCATTTTATAACACAAATCCATAAGTTTTTACAATATTCACTTGGCAACACAAAACTAATGAAAAAATCTATAAAACTTTTCTTTGCTTACGGTTTTAACAAGCAAATAGGTACACTGCTTATCATTTATAGCTCACAAATATCGTAAAACATTTATGAACTTCCATAAAATGATCTTCTGTGCCAGTGGCTTTCATTTAATTGATCTTGTGAATACAGCGGGCGGACAAACAAACAGACATGTCTTCGTCGGTTTTATTGTTTTCAACATTGAGCTAATGACCTCAGCATTTTCAAGGCCTATTTTTCAGGCGGCCACTAAAAGAAGAGTAGTGATAACTGATAGCTTTCGAATGTGAATGATCATCTATCTATCTGCGACCGCGGCTCATGTAAGTTAATATCCTACTAATAAAAGTGAGGATGAATAAAAGTAGTCTGCTAATTAAATATGTCAAAGTCATTTATAACTCTTCTTGCGAGATTTAATCAACGTACAGCGACATCTATCGAATAAAAGAAAACTAAAATTTTGTTTATTATAAATGTGATAGTTTGGATGGATGGATGTATGCATGTTTTGATGTTTGTTACTCTATCACGGCAAAACAGCTTAATGGATTTGGATGAAATTTGGCATAGTGATAGTTTACAGACTGGAATACTAATACCAATAGCAAATAAGCTACTTTTAACTAAACTAAACTTACCACAAGAAACAATGACGTCAGAAGCGTCGTAATCTTCCTGCCCCAGCGATCAGCGAGATCACCTACTAGGAACCCACAGAAGATAGGAGGTATGAAGGTAACGGACGCCATCCATGATATCGTGTCGTCTGTGATGGGCTCCGGCGCGGGGCCATCAGGTGACTGAAGCACGGCCGTCATGGGGGACTGCCAGCCCATGAGCATTCCGAAGTTCAGCACAGGGATCGTTACTGGGGACAAAAAGAAAATAATGTAAGCGTTTTTTTCTGGGTGACGTATAACACGAATTTATATGGGGATCGAACCCGCAGCCACTGGAGTCGTCGAGATGTTTTTTAACGGAAACTAAATATGCCCGTACACGCAGCAGGACCTTGACTTTAAATTGATCTACAGCTACAATTTAACGTCCGTAGAATTTAGTACCTTACAAAAAGTATATATTATATTTCACAGCTTCTTTCTTTGCGATTGAGGTTTACTTTATGTAGTAGCGCCACCTACTGCTAGCCTTTGCACGGATTTTAGAGTCTATGATAAGGGTTCTTTTCTTTTTTTTTTTTTTTTAACAACTGTCGCGTTTCGCTCCCTATGTCAGCATCCAGTCTACAGAACTCATTCTGCGTTTCCGTGCTGTAGCCTGCGCACGTCGACTAAAATATATTAATTAGCTAGTTAAATTTTAAAAGTTTAAATGGTAAAAATTGTGCATCGAAGGAAGAGAAAATTCTCAAGAAAATAATTCGAGGAGGTTGAGACATCAAATTACAAATTCCGAAGAACCCAACGGTGTTGGGACTTATTAGAAAAAATGTCGTTGACACAAAAACTACCCACATTGTATGTGCGTGTAGTCATCGAGGTTCGATGCATACAATTAATTCTCCTATTTAGTCCGTTACTCGATAATAATATCGTCATTGGCGATTAATCTGATGTACGGTGGAGAATCTCTAATATAATTTTAATAAATATTAGAAAAAATGTCGTTGACACAAAAACTACCCACATTGTATGTGCGTGTAGTCATCGAGGTTCGATGCATACAATTAATTCTCCTATTTAGTCCGTTACTCGATAATAATATCGTCATTGGCGATTAATCTGATGTACGGTGGAGAATCTCTAATATAATTTTAATAAATATTAGAAAAAATGTCGTTGACACAAAAACTACCCACATTGTATGTGCGTGTAGTCATCGAGGTTCGATGCATACAATTAATTCTCCTATTTAGTCCGTTACTCGATAATAATATCGTCGTTGGCGATTAATCTGATGTACGGTGGAGAATCTCTAATATAATTTTAGTAAATATTAGAAAAAATGTCGTTGACACAAAAACTACCCACATTGTATGTGCGTGTAGTCATCGAGGTTCGATGCATACAATTAATTCTCCTATTTAGTCCGTTACTCGATAATAATATCGCCGTTGGCGATTAATCTGATGTACGGTGGAGAATCTCTAATATAATTTTAATAAATATTAGAAAAAATGTCGTTGACACAAAACTACCCACATGGTATGTGCGTGTAGTCATCGAGTTTCGATGCATATAATTAATTCTTTTGATTAGTCAGTTACCAGATAATATCGCCGTTGGCGATTAATCTGATTTGCGGTGGAGACGATCTTGCACGCCGAATCCAAGATTTGAAGTGCCCGAGCTACCTCCGTCATTATCAGCCTTTTTTTTTTTGATACGATTAATGTCCCGGAAGAGGTCTAAAAACCAGCAGTTGTCGGCTGAAGATCTAAAGAATCTAAAGATAAGCCTGTTGAGGACTATCTTGTACCCGCAATTTGCAAATATTTACTTGCTCCCTTTATTAAATTTAGAAGCAAAAGCAGCATTGGCTGAAACTCTTACCAAACGAGATTCTATACATCAAAAAAAAAAAAAAAAAGGGCAAATTGGAATCGCCTTGGCAGCTTTATCGCAAGCGATGGTAATCATTTTCAATGAAACTTTGAAGCAAAAACTTTTAAAACTGCTGAGTTACGCTTGTCGCGATAGCCAGAATAGGGAAACTAAAACTCATCGTAACATAATAATGAGTTCCATAAACGTATGCCTGCGTGACACGCTGACCAATACAAGTTGCGATGATTATCTATTGGGAGGAGATGTTGCTGAAACGCTGCAAATTGCAAAAAACGACGACGTCATCTCCGCAGCCACAGCTGCCGGCTCGAGCTCCACAGCAGAGCTACACGTACCCGCCACGTAGGACCTACCACGAACGGTCGTGGAACACTAGCAACCAGCGGAAATAAACCACCAGGTGCAGTGCGATGGACGTTTACGATATTTTCATCAAAAATGGGCTTAGATAACGAGTGATCCATTAATATTATCGTGAATAGCTGGTTACTAAAGACCTTTTAAATATCTGCCCGCTAAACAAAGTAGCTCTTGTGTTTACCCAAGGTCAATACATGGCCATAAAGATTATATTTTAGCGTTGGATAAACTATTAAAAATAAATGCTATATTCGTATGTTCTCATGAGCCAGGTAAATTTTATCACAAATTTTTTCTTGTGCTCAAGCTATACGGTGAAAATCGCTTCATAAATAATTTAAAATCTTTGAATTAATTTACTACAAAACACTTCAAAATGGAAGATTACAGAACCGCTGATAAGTTAACAAAACAATGCTACATGTTATTTTTTCATCAATGTTGATAAGTCTTTCCGAAAGTACCTTCGATTTGAATATAACAACGTTTTATATGAATTCAAATATTAAGCGTTTGACTTATGCACCGCTCTTTATATAAGTATTTACTAAAATATTAAAACCAGTCATGGAATTTTTACGTCGGGATAATTTTTTCATCCATAATATATCTAGATAATATATTTTACATTGGCAAAGATTGTGATGATTGTAATGAGAATGTTTGGATTACAAAACATATTTTAATAAATTTAGGTTTCATAATGCATACGAAAGAAGGTTGCTTTGTTCCTAGAACACAATGTAAATTCCTTGGGTTTATTTTTGATTCAGAGAAAATTATTTTAAAACTACCCACAAAAAAAAAAAAAAAAGTTCTTAAAATAGAAAAAATAATACACAAAGTTATTCGAGCAATTTAAAATATTGTCACCAAAAAAAAAAAAAAAAATCCTACTTATGATCAGGTAGTGAATTTACCCAGATATAATAAAGATGATTTTACTTGGTGGTTAAATTATCTAGAAGAGGGCTTTTCTCCTCTTAGAACAGGCCAATACACTAAAACTATCTATCCTGACGCATCATATACTGGCTAGGGCCGGTTTTGTGATGGAAAAGAGGCAGCGGGTCATTGGAAGGAAAGCGAGTCGTCGCTACACATTAATACTCTGGAATTAAAAGCAGTTTTTTCGGACTTAAAACATTCGCATAATTATGGTAGTTACGATTGTGATATATTGTTAAGAATAGATATTACCATTACCTGTATAAATAGAATGGGTAGTGTTCAGTTTTCACATATGGATCATATTACCCGAGACCAATGGAAATAGCGTGAAATGCGTAAGATCAATATCTTTACATCTTATATTACTTCAAAAGATAATATAGAAGCTGAGAGTTTGTCACGAAAACAGTTTAATGACACTGAATGGGATCTAAGTGACTATACCTTTAATAATATAACAAATAGGTTTGGAATACTATCGGTTGATCTTTTTGCAAACAGATGCAACTTATAATGTCCTATTTATGTAACCTGGAAAAATGACCCAGATGCAAAAACTCTTCAGAAAATTGTTAGTGAAAAGTCTGTGGGTATTGTGGTAGTACCATACTGGCCCACGCAACTATGGTTGCCATTGTTTAAAAGGTTGTGTTGTGATTGTATTTACTAAATACTAATTCGCTGAAATCTCCTTTCAGATCTGCGCTCAACCTTCATTAAACATTAACCTTGGTTGCCGCGAAATTGTTCAGAAAGCGTTAGTAAAAAGATCACTGTCTTCAAAGTCCGTTGAAATTATGTTGGCATCTTTGTTGGATAATTCTTACCGAGACAGTGTGAAGGAGGTATCAAGGCGTGAATTGAATATTGCAAAAATAATAATTTTAGTTTTACTCAAACTTCTAAACCAATAATTGTTCATTTTCTAACTGAAATTTTCGAAAAAGGTGCTAAGTACGGTACTATTAATAGCTATAGATCTGCATTATCATTAATATTAAACATAAATTCCCAATATGACAGGTTAAAAAGTTTCATGAAAGGAGTCGTTATGTGAAGACCAACCACATCAAGTATGATCTTACCTGGGATCCAGCAGTTGTATTGAGCTACTTACCTACAAAATTTCCTAATGAAGACCTTGACTTAAAGACTCTTTTCCAAGAAAACTGTTACACTAATAGCTCTTGTAACGGAACATCGTGTTCAAATTTTATCCGTGACAAAGATTAAAAATATTTTAATAACTAAAAAAGGTACTTATAAAAGGGTTTATAAAAACCTCTAAATTTAATAGTAAACAGACCTTGGTAAAGTTTCCGTTTTTTAATATTCGTCCAGAAATTTGTCCAGCAAAAACCTTACAGATGTAGGTATATAAATAAAACGAAAATTTAAGGAAACCTGATAATTTGTTTATTAGTTTTAAGAAACATATAGGTTTTCAAACTTTAAGTCACTGGGTTAAAAACACTTTAACTCTCAGTGGTATTGATGAAAATATTTTAGTGCACATAGTACATGACATGCTGCTACATCAAGAGCTATTTATTTAGGAGTTTCTATTGACCTATCAAAAAGACTGCAGGATGGTCGGATTCTTCCTCAGTCCTTGCTAGAAATTATAACAAACTTTGTAACGAAAAATAATTTGCCTAATCATTGTTGAATTGTTTTCAATAAGTATGTTTATTTACTATTGAAGAGTTTTACCTTACTACTCTGCCAATTCATTTCACTATAACTAATCTTTAAACATCCTACATAAAGTAAACCTCAATCGCAAAGAAAGAAGCTGTGAAATATAATTGAGGATCAAACGAACTTCTAAAGTGAAGTTCGATCCTAATTATGTGAACAGCTTCTTTCGAAGCGATTTAATATAAACCCACCCGTTATTATGCTTTGAAATAAGCATAATATGAATATGTTTCAACATGGAGTAATTTCAATTTATATTTGTATTTTACCCAACCCCAATATAGTGAAATGAACAAACAGGAATAAGACAGATTGACTTTAAACAAAATGAGTTCTGTAGACTGGATGCTGACATAGGGAGCGAAACGCGACAGTTGTTAAAAAAAAAAAAAAAAGAAAAGAACCCTTATCATAGACTCTAAAATCCGTGCAAAGGCTAGCAGTAGGTGGCGCTACTACATAAAGTAAACCTCAATCGCTTCGAAAGAAGCTGTTCACATAATTAGGATCGAACTTCACTTTAGAAGTTCGTTTGATCCTCAAGTATATTTCATTACGAGTGCGGAAAGCCTGTCATTGCAAAGAGTTCCGACAAATGTCTACACGAGCCGAGGCGCAGCAAGAGGGTTGACAGTCGGAACAAGTTGCAATGACGGTTCCGCACGTGTACTGAACAACTATTTTTATTACAGTTGCGAAAAAATTAAGCAATTTTATAAAATATACAAAATAGCGCCAGGCCGTGAAAGATTATAAACAGAGATTTTTTTTGCTTTGTTTACCCATTCTGGGTAGGCAAAGGGAACTATGCCCATACAGCCAAGTCTTTAGTAGATTTTTCGTATTGACATGAAATGAAAATGAATTTAATGAGATAAAATAAAATGAAACCTAACCTAACTCAATGCATCAAATCATTATATCTGATATTGAAACAAATTAGTAACTTCTTTTCAGAAATATTTGCATGAATCGTAAAAACTTCTATGATTTTTTTTAGTAAAAACTTCGAAGTTGATTTTTTCTTTTTAATAGACATTATTTTGACATTTGGGAAAGAGAACGCACGAGTGCGGAAAAGGTAATGAAAAAGCACGAGTGAGTAATAGCCCACATCCCGAACGCTAAACGTCCCTGCAATACGCCACTTTTTGAGCAACTGTATTAAAAATACTTTTTTTACCTTAATTGCTGCAAAGATATCATAAGTTATTTTCCAGCAGGACCTTTAGCCGTTTGCTTTGCGATTAGAGGCATTTAAGTACCTTAAAAATTAATTTATACTGCTTTCAGATTATTATTATTTTATGAGGAATCGCCTGTGCGACTTTTTCCATGCAAACAGGACCCTTTTATGTTTTAACGTTTTCAGCCCAGTAAATACTACGGACGTTAAACTGTAAGTAACTGTAGATCAAACAAAACACTTTTTAACCGGATTTATCGCGTATATTTCAGTCGCTCGTGACCACGGGGTCTGCAAAGACACCGAAACGTCGAGTTAAAATTTAAAATGTAAATATACGCGATAAATCCGGTTAAAAAGTGTTTTATTTAATAGTATGAATCGCGAAAACTTAAGACAATATTAACTGTAGATCAATTTAAAGACAGGGTCCTGCTGAGTATACGGGCATTAACTAAATTCGCGTTTGACCTGGATGTGATGGTAAGTGAAGATGGGGTCGAAGATGACACTCGGGTTTGGCAAGGACCTAGCGAAGGAATTACCGGAACACATCACCGCTGAGCAATGATATTTGGCGGCGTGTATGAAGTATGGTCGATAGCCAGGCGAACCCAGAGGAAATCACTAAGCGGGCGTTGCTCAACTTAGTTAACTTTAACTACTCGCTTATCCAGGGGCAGTAGAGCTAATCTAAGCCGACTAATAAAAAATAAAAAATCTTATCAAACAATCCATAATCTTAAATAAACATACATACATAACTTAGAACACCAGTGGTTATATTACCGTCTGATGTCACGTTTGACAGATGAGGTATTATAATGATGAAGAGAGGCTATTGCAGTGACAGGGGTTAGCCTATCGCCCACAAAAATGTCAATAAAACCTCTGTCCCTTAACTGACTTTTACAATATGCCCGGGAAGAGAAGCAGCTGGTTCATTCTATGTTTTTCTTTCGCTCCCAGTCCAGTATGGAAGCTTAAATAAACCTTTTTGTTAAACATGAGAAGATACGAAATTCTCGTAGGACCACGTTGTCTGTGAAAATTCAGAAAAATCGAGTTCAAATGTTTGAATATTTTTTTCAATTTAAACATGTTTTGATAGATTAAAAGTTTTTAAGCATAATTGTCAGTTTTCTTGGAGTTTCTTGAATTTTTGAAAGGCGGCAGATTTTACATATATTGCATTTGTTTGCTAGAGATTCTTATATCTTCCTATATTCCTATAGAGATTCTTCCAGTCCTACCATCAAGCATTGGTCACTCGGATTAGTCTTTTCTTAAGCCGTTCCTACACGTTTATCTTAATCACGGCAGAACGGCTCAAAGGATTTGGATGAAATTTAACATAGTGATAGCATACAGTCTGGAATAGCACATAGGCTTTTTCTGCCGATATATTTCCGCGGTATAGCTAGTGCATTCTAAATTCAAAAGATTCTTAGGTAAATCCTAAAATAATATTTTTATCTTAATATACTGATCAAACATCCAGCGCTGTAACGTCATATTAAAAAAAACAAAACGCCCCGCAATCGACCAAGTAATTAAAAACCAAGTCGTGCCGCGTAGATAAAGAGCGACCTTTTCGATCTTAGCATAGAGCTCATTTGACCTTGGCAACAGATTTCGATTATTTTGACTGCTCATGTAACTGAATTGTAATTTAAATTTATTCGACATTTGAATGATCTTTTGCGTGTGTTCTGGGTTTGATTTAAGAATGACATCTAAAGCAATTGTTGGCACATCTTCTTTTACTTTTAAACTTTTAATTGTTATTATTCTATTGTTTTTTTAAATAGATTGGTAGAACTAGGATTCATAAAGAAATCCACTGTTAGTCGGTTTCTTGTGTCGCCAGTGGCCCTAAGATCGAAAACCTGTATTATTGTAATGAGCAATTTAGTTTTAGTGCTCTAGTTATGACTAATTGTGAAAGTGAGGATACAATTTTTTTAGGATAACAAACCACACCGCATAAGAAGTACATAGTTACGTGTTTTGTATAATTATAAATTAAATAAAACTGTGAAATTCAATGAGGAGTTTTCTTACAGCTCATAAAAATTAGTTCAAAAAACCTCTATAGATGGCACTTTTAAAAAGCCACTTTTATAATGTAGTTAAGTGGTATCTACCATCTGTGGTTATTTATAAGTTCAATTTCTGATACAGACGACAATTATTATTTTTTTCCTTTTAAAAACGCAGTGTGGAATAAATGGCTATATGACAGACAAGACTTCGTCTTAGCTGTCAGAAAATCTCTCATGAGTAAAACTGTTCATTTTAGGAAATCGAAATGGGGAGGGCGCTGTTCTCTAACTAAAATACAGTCTCTGTCTAGTTTAGGGGCCAAACATTTCACTTGGGTGCTACGCTTTCTTTGGCGGAAAAAATACGGAAAGGCACACACTTGAGGGTCACACGTCTCGTCGTTGTGAGTCGATGTAATTACGTTGATACGTTCGCCTTACAATTTTCTTTGGCAGCAGTCTTACTTTTGTTGGTTTGGCACCGACTTCAAAAACTAAAACGTAAATACCTACCCAAATTAATTATTAATATTCTTATTGCATTATTTAGTATTAATTTATTTTTGGCAGAAGTTTACTATATTTTATATGGACGGAAAAGAAATAGGATGGCGTTTATAAAAGTTACTTAAACATTCATTTTGGCTTTATGTTTTTTTAGTTAAATTAAATAATTTTAGTCTTCCAATATCATTAAATTATTATCAAATTGACTATTAATTTCAATACTTACATTAACCGTAATAAATTTAAGTAACGCAATATGAGTGGCTTACTGAAGACTTTGACGTAACTTTTGATACGTCAATAACTGTCAAAGCACGTATTTTCAAAATAGTTTCATTTTATGTAATCGCTGTCAGTGTGTTTATGATTAGTTTTCTTTGAAACTACGCAATAGATCTCCTGCGGTTTTGTTCTATTATTTTTTGTGGTAGTTTTTTAATCAATGTCTTTGTTTAGTATATTTTTTATTGGTAGGTAGGTAAATTGTATTTGAATACAGTACATTTACCTAAAAGAAATAAAATAATAAATATTATTAAAGATCTTTTTGCTATGGTTTAATTTATTTTAAAAGTATTGTCTTTTAAAATTTTGTTTCTTTTTTTATACAAGTTGTACCTACCTGTAGATTTCCCATAACTCTAGGGTATTAATGGGACCATGTAATAGAATTAAATAACATGTGAACCATTTGTAATTTTTTTTTTTTTTATTTTTTATACAAAATAATTCAATTAAGTCAAAACATCTTATGTAAAACACCTTTAAGCGAAGTATGACAACGTGAACTTTTCTATCCTTTTTTATCGCTATGCACAGGTACAGTTCGCAGCGTTTTGCGTTGTACATTATATGCAACCTTCCTTCAACGTTTAAAATGTTTTCAGTGACACGCGTCTATTGAATGAATATTAAAGAGATTTTACAAGGGTGATAATTTATGAACTCATTAGATTAATGATATCTTGGAAAGTATGCACTTTTGAACCACATGTTCTTTGGCAGAAAGTATTAATTTTTTGGAAGGAAGAAAACCATAAAATTATGGGATATCAAAAAGAACACCTTGTATAGATTAATTTTTTTTTTTTATTAAGTAATTACTTATATGTAAGTATTCATATTTTTGTGCTGTGTTTGTATGTGTCAAAAAGAGTATATTAATTAATTAAGAAGTCTAAATTGATTCAAGTGGTCAGGTACACAAAATAATTCATATCTGTGAGTTGGATAAACTGACGCAGCTGGGCGCAATCCTATGCGCAACACTTTTAAATACCTACTTTGTCCTCTTTTATTGAGAAGACCAACCTCCTTTAAGCAGAAACTTTTTCATATAATTTAAAAAAAATTGATGAGCGGTGTGCGCGGGTAAAATTTATAGTCTTCATTTATCTTATCTATGAGATGTAATATATTCTCAGTAGACGACCTCCATGCTAAGAAGTTAACTATTTTTATATATTATTTTCAAGAGCATAATGCGATCTAGAACTTTCTTATCACAGAGAAGCGTAGGTACATGTATGTTGATCGAAGTGTAATCTTAATTTCAACCTTGAAATAATGTTCATGAACACTCAATAATAAAATGGTAAGTTCATTTGAATTAACTTTAGAAACTGTATGTTTGTCAATATTTCCGCAATATTGCAGCCGCCATGATTAGTATCGTCTTGTTTGGTATCGAGAACTCAAAGTTCAAATGGTAAAACAAATGTTAATGACCATAATGACGGCCATTTTAGTGATGGGGTAAACCTGTCTGCCTCAGACGCCAGTGATTGCGGGTTAGATTTCCGCACGAAACAAGAAAACAAAAATGTTCCGTGTCTGGGTGTTTATCTATTTATGTATTTATATTTTAGGTTCCCCCTAGTTTGCTACATGGTATCCCATAACACAAGCTATGCTTACTTTGGGGCCATGTAGTTGGTGTGTTTGTCTGGGGATTTTATTATTTTATAATTATTTAAAATGCTTAAATCAAGAATACTCATCATCCTCAACTCTTTCCTCAGAAAAGCATAAATCTTTACTAATATATAAAGCTGAAGAGTTTGTTTTTTTGTTTGTTTGTTTGAACGCGCTAATCTCAGAAACTACAAATAGGATTTGAAAAATTCGTTTTGCATTTGATAGCCCAACTCTTGAGGAAGGTTATAGGCTATATTTTATCCCGAAATTGCCACGGGATCAAAAGTTACGCGGGTAAAACCGCGCGCGGTGGCTAGTTACAAATATTGGCTTAAATATACAAGTAAGGATAGAACATTGATGCCTCAACTAGGATAATCCTGTTTTTCAGGTTGGAGCGTGCTAAAATAACATTTAAAAATCATTCAAATTGAGTATAACTTCTATAAAATAAAATATGGATCTTAAATACAAACATAGTAGAATCTATTCTTAAGAAATAAAAATGAAACAGTAAATTGTGACAATTTTAAATTTAAAAGATTTACCTACCTACATAATTATTTCATTTATTAAACCTAATTTCCTACACATTTATGCATAGATACATTATCAAAAATTAACTTATAACAGTCAGTAGCATCTCGGTTTCATCGTACGACAATTCCTGGAGAACTGTTTTTAAATTTCCTTTTCCAATTTTACAATTTCTTACGTTTCAGAGATATATATAGGTACACTTTAGCGTTTATACATACATACACACATAACGTCACGCCTGTATCCCTTATGGGGTAGGCAGAACACCAGAGGTTACAAGACCATCTGATGTCACGTTTGACAAATTTTGAGGTATTATAAAGATGATAAAGATGGAAAGTATTGTAGTAACAGGGAGTCAGCCAATCGCCCACAAAAACGCCTTTAAAACCTCTGTCCCTTAACTGACTTTTACAGTATGCCCGGGAAGAGAAGCAGCTAGCACATTCTATGTATTTCTTTCGCTCCCAGTCCAGCATGAAAGTAAATAGATACTTTTAGCGTTTATTTTGACTGTTATTGAAGTTTTACTAACGAAACTGCATCACGCGTGCCATGCTCGTGGCTACGACGCGGACGCTTGGACATAGACATACGGCACGCTCGTGGACATGTGTGATGCAGCCTTGGCCCTTATAAGATTAAAATTAAATCAAATTTGTTCTTTTTTTATCAATTATTTTAAATTTCTAAAGAAAGTCTATGTTACGTCTCGTCTCTAGGTAATGTAGCTTTCTAATTGTAAAAAGTAGAATCGGTCCAATGGTTTGGATAATTTAACCTCAGTAAAATAGAAAATAAACAAAAAGCTTTACTTTTTATACATATAAAATAAGATAGTGGTATAGACAGAAAAACACCGAAAGTAAGAAACCAATGACCAATATTTTTTACAAACATTTGCCAAACAACCTAATACTTTTATAACCCACGAAATAGCTAGATAATACTCTATACCTCAAAATCTTGTTTGTGACAGCGGCGAAGCCAAAAAACAACTTGTTTCTATAGTGAAAGTGGTTTTGCTTGTTTCAATCGGATTAGTCGCCATTGACAAGCTTAGCCTGAAACGGAACAACGCTGAAAAAGTCCTTATTTTTGATTAGCCGCAGTTATAAAATAAATTTTACACCATGAAGTTAATTATGTCACCACAAAAAAATTGTTTGTTTGTTTCTCTAAAACAATACTTAGTTAAGACACCTTCCATGCTGGACTGGGAGCGAAAGAAAAACAAAGAATGTACCAGCTGCTTCTCTTCCCGGGCATACTGTAAAAGCCAGCTAAGGGACAGAGGTTTTATTGGCGTTTTTGTGAGCGATAGGCTGACTTCCTGTCATTGCAATAGTCTCTCTCCATAATTATAATACCTCCAAATTTGTCAAATGTGACATCAGATGGTTTTACAGCCTTTGGTGTTCTGCCTACCCCATAAGGGATGCAGGCGTGAAGTTATGTATGTATGTACTTAGTTAGACATTACGAAAAATCGCAATTCTTTAGGTATTTCGATTAGATGTCCCTATAGTATCAATAAAAATTTGCACTAAGACTGCTCCTAAGTTCCGCTAAATGGTCCGAAATCCACATCGTCCAATCAATCCGTTTTTGTGCAGCAACCCAGCACGACTATGGTTGAATTGAAAATATATTTCGACGAGCTTCTTTCCGCAACTTCGTACGCGCTAAACTACCGTTACTGTGGTAATTTCAGAAAGTCCTTCAATACTACAAAAAGACGCACATTAAAGAACCTTTATACTAAGTATCACATTCGTGCACTCAAGAAATTTTCATACAAACTAAAAAGTTCTAAGTATATTTCTCGTTCCCGTGGGAATTTCGAGAATTCCTTCCATAATAAAACCAGACACCTACACAGTTATTAGTTTATTGTCGCTATTTTGAAATTTTCTGCCTTCTCTGTTTTGGAGATACGATGGTCGTGCTAGGAAGTATTCTTATTAGAACGACCATATCCAAAAAGGGGGAAACTAAAGATTTAAGATCGTATTAGCCTTGACTTTTTACTTTTTTAACTTAAAACTTTTAATTTCTTACTTTCATATTCCTAAAAATATGGTGATCATGCTAGAAAGTACGTAGTTTTGGGCACGTCCAACTTGAGTCACGCGCTTTTTGGATCTTGATATTGAGGGCTTGATTGAGGAATTGATATTTGATATTTAAGACCCTATAAATTGCGCCTTAAAATTAGTTGTCGAATGTCGCGCAACGTTGTCAGATGAACCCTGAGGCTGCAAACTGGATCTGGACGGCAGCAAGAGCGACAGCGGCGCGGGCAGCGACGCGGGGATTCTCGGCCGTTCTCTACGCCAGCGAGCATGAGAGCGATTTGTCGCGGTTTCATAAAACTCAATACTTTCTATCGTGTTGCGGAAATCGCTGCCTCGCTGTCGCTATCGCTGCCGTCCAGTTTGCAGCCAAATCCTCTGATACCCGTGGGAATTATTCACTATGGCAGCACATACAAGACATAAACAAAATAAAATCAGAAAGGTTTATAACTAAAAGGTAAAAGACATAGAGAATCTATACACAGAGCAACAACACATGCCACGTAGAAGTTGGTTACATAAATAAACAAAACAAAACAAATCATAAACAAGATAGAAGCTAAAAAGGTAAAGTATCGACTTCATTAAGCAACCTCGCAAAAAGCCCTTCAATGAATCAAGTGACGATATAAGGGACATTTAATTAAAATACCTCTAAGTACTAGCACATTGACATGCAAAAGTAATTAGGGTTTCCGTTTTATACGTGAAACAAGTACAAAAGTGAATGGCTGGGACTTGTTCGGTCCTAAAATAGCTATACCGGTCCTGGGGCGTATTGTAGATACGTAACGACGCCATGCTGAGTTTTTCCGCGCCATGCCATGACAAGTTTGACACTGACACGGCACAGATTATATATTTTTTATGTTTTTTTTTTTCTATAAATAAAGCGACGTAATGACTTAACCATAGGTACTTTAATTATTGATATGATACTGGCAGCCATCGGCGGCTTGCGAAATCTTGCCAAGAGAGCCTATTCTTATTGTCCTAAGTTTTCACGCATCACTATATTAAATAAAATACTTTTTTGACTCACCAATAATCATTATATTTTACTTTTATTTACATACATGGCTGGTGGTTAGCGAGGATAAAATTTATTCTATGTGCTCAGTATCAATCTAGATACTTGTAAGCACAGGAAAAGCAGATTAGATGACGATGATCCTAAATGTTACTGCAATAGTCTCTCTCCATCATTATAATTCCTCCAAACGTGTCAAACGTGTATCAGATGGTTTTATAGCCTCTGATGTTCTGCCTACCCCATATGGCGTGAAGTTGTATGTATGATCCTAAATCTTATCGTCTTAGTTTTTTATGATTGCTCAATTAAATTTGATTTGAACTATTTTCGTGCTTTCAATGATTTTTATCATTTTAACACGTTAAAACTCAAATTAATTTTATAGGCAAGATAATATAGACGCGAGCTCCTTCGGACCAGTTACGTATACCTACATATAATTTTCGTTTTTTCCTTAGTAAATGTTGTCTGTAAGTATTTAAGTTTACTCTTAGTTAGAGTTTAATATTCGTTAACTTTGAAAGTCGAGGTCTGATTCGAAATTTAATTTATTTCAAATTGCGAATGCAATGTCAATTTGACGCTATTGTCCGCCTACATTGTCAAAACAATATTTGCTATGTTGTATTGAAAGTCAGATCTCCTAATCATTTTGTAGTGAAGTAATCTACATTAATACACCTATTGCTTGGTGGTCCTTCAGGGTCCGCCTGGACGCTAGACCACCCTTTATATAAAATCAGTCGCTAAATATTACCGCTCCTGCGGTGATTTGGTCAGGTGATATTTTATTATGAGCTACTAGGCACCGCGCGCGGTTTTACCCGCATAACTTTTGATCCCGTGGGAATTTCGGGATAAAATACAGCCTATAACCTTCCTCAAGAGTTGAGCTATCAAATGCAAAAAGAATTTTTCAAATCCCACTTGTAGTTTCTGAGATTAGCGCGTTCAAACAAACAAAAAAAAAACTCTTCAGCTTTATATATTAGTATAGATTTTAAATGTATATAAAGAGACTGCATATATGAGAAATTAATATTTATTTCAGCTTGATATATCTACATACGTGTCCTGAGAAAAAGGGTCTTGAAAAAGTGTAACGGACAGACCGGAAACGCAAAAAAGAGTTACCCTATCTTGACGAAGGACAGACAGATAGACGTATAAAAATCCGGAAATCATTTGATTTTATCCCCTCCCTAAGTGTTAATTTACAGGCGCCATCTTGAAACTTTATAAGTATAGCCTATGTTAATATGAGACCCAATTAGGTTAAATCCACCTGTCTGTACAGTAGTTATGAGGGAACAACAAGTAAAGGTACGCGATAAAAACATATCTCTGTTTGGCGTGCCACAGTTGATAAAAAAAGGGATTCCATGAAGGTTCCATTTTATTGTTTCGGGATACAGAACCCTAATAATCAACGAATGCAGAGCACAGAAGAAAACCGACTTCACGTCAAAACTTTGGCCGACTTAGAGTGTCATCCACGTAAACATTCTCCGAAATCACACATATTAATTCAAAAATTTGAAATTTTCAATGAAGTACTTAACCGATTTCAATGAAATTTTTATGGGACCAACAATGAAGTATTCCCTATCATATGAAACAAGACTTTTCAAAATTGATTCATAATTGTCTGAAATATCGTGTAACAAAGACACAAAAAAAAACAAACAGACGAATTGAGAACCTCTTCCTTTTTTTGCAATTTGGTTGAAAATAAACCAAACCTATTAATAGCCTTGTAATAATTTGATTGCAACTACACTTGTTGCATGCCGCTCTACCGTGTTTATAGCAACACAGACCATAATGAACCGTAATCACGCCATGTTTATTTTAACTGCCATTACTATCTGAACTGTCTATTGATAGTAATCACTATAGTTTATACAAGACCAATTGTGCTCTTGAGTTTAGGTACCCTTGTATATCCCTTGTATATCGTAGCTATGAGGGACTATCTGAATGAAAATGGCAAATTTCAACTCAATCTGATTAGCCTTTTTAGCTCGAAATGGTTTTAATACATCCTCATAAAGTATCAAGGTTGTAGCATTTATGGGTTAACAGGCAGTAGATGTTTTTAAAAGAGTAAGTTTTTTGAATCACACAATTGTCACACATGCCGTTGCAGTAGGTAGGAATTCTCGTGACAGATATAAACTTTACCGCCCTAGATATTTGGATATTTTTGAAAATAATTGTTTTATTAAAGCTATAGATGTTTATAACAAATTACCTAATAAATTTAAAGAGTTACCACTGATATTATTTAAAAAAAGTATAAATGTTTGGCTTACAGAAAAATGTTTCTACACTTTAAAAGAATATTTGACATTCAAAGAACATAATATAATAAATTAGGCAATCAATCTAGAATTTAATACAATTTTTGACATCCAATGAGCATTATGTACTTAAAAAAAAAAACTTTACTGTAAACTTCTATTTGACATATTTATTAATATAATTCAATAAAATTTTTGACCTTAGGAGTTTTTGATTATAAGCTTATATTTTTTTGTGCCATTATAATAATTTAATATGTAATCCTAACATTCATTGTAATTTTTTTGACATATTTACACACCATTGTTATGGTAGATTGTGAATGATCTGTATTATATTTTAACACCCTTATGTAACCACAAATCTGGTAAATAAATGATTTGATTTGATTTGAATATTGAATTTGGAAATTAAACAAAAAAATTTAAAGCACTACATAGTGAATTTTATCTGTAGAAAATGGTCATGAAATTGAGCGTGATTCTCATCATCAATTATGGCTGAGCTCCTTTCAAAAGTTGCTGGTGATTGGTGGACCAAAATTTCAAACAAAGAAACTTCTTTTTATTTAATAAACAGTGTGTCTGGTCACCGGTGTCGGACCCGTTAAGGCGAAGTAATATGATAAATTTTATCGACAAAACTACAATAAAAAGGCATTTTGCCCCTACTGTTTAGAAACGGCGGCCATTTTAATTTTTTTTTTACTGAGTTCGGATGAGTTTATTTATTTAGCAATATTTACAGATGTAAAGGTCCTACACACATAAAAGTAATTTCGTTTGACAGCAAAAAAAGTTGGCAATAAGATACCTAACACTAAAAACATATCAAAAACTTACATTAAAACTTTTAAAAAATACTTGAGACGTCGTCCACGCCACGTAACGCAAAATTTTCCTTTGTTGCCGTTAAATTTAAAACTATTAAAACAGCTGCGATTTATTGACCTAAATAATAGTAAATTGTATAATGCACATGAATTATATTATTATAATGGAGAATAATCATAACAGTCGGGCAGTAATTACATGCGTAATAATACCTTGTTATGTTGAAGGTATTTTTAAGATATCTGCAATATTTATGAACAACAAAATTAAGCTGTAGAGTAAAAGTTATTTGTAGAGTTAAAGCGAAAGTACCGAAGAAAATGTGACCAATACAATATTAATATTTATAAGAAATTAAAGTTAGGTTAGGAAACCCAAAATTAACTTCATAATGATGATCAAGCCGGTCTAAATAATACCTATACTTCAATTAAAATACTTACAATATAACAAAACTCCTTAGTGCTTTAAGAAGTTCACGTAAATAACCTTTACAGTTGGGTTAAACTCAGTGTATTATTATTATTATACATACACCCGATTGTAAAATAAACTTATTACTTAATAAAAATAATGTATGTAAACTAACTTATCCGTGGCGCAGTGGTGTAAGACCACAGACATACATCTACATAGATAACGCAAATGCATTTACTTCGCGTGTCCGAACCCCGACCAAACGTCAAGGTTGGTGGCTGCTAGATTCACAGTATCGATATAGTTCTTAATAACCGATTTTATCGACGGCATCGGTGTCTTTGAATCGGTTTGTATTTCCTATCACTAAATATCAGCAGTGACGTCATAGTAGTGTCGGTGTGTAAGACGCTACAAGACGATAATCGTCAGGTCTCGGGATCGATCCCCGCATATAAAAATGCTCCGGAGCTTATTATAGATTATCTATATACGTATTTGTATTCTAGGTACCCCTAGTTCACTACATGGTATCTCATAACATTTTTTTTTTCCGCCATAGAAACGTTGGACTACCTACTAGACCTAGGGAGTCTCAGAAGGAGAGGAGGTGAATGCTTGACGCACGAGAGGGGACCTTTGGGGGACTACCCCGCCAGCCAATCCCTAACAGGGCGGGACTCACCGAACCCAGCGCTACCCGCTAAACACCCCCTTTGCTGGTAAATCCCGAGTTGGGCTTTTACCATCATCGGAACGACAACCAATTGGAGTCAATGGCTGCGTACGTATCTTATGACACAAGCTTTGCTTAATTTAAGGTCATGTTCATGTAGTTAGTGTGTTAGTGTGAATGTTTACAGATTTTATTTTATTTATTTAATTTGGAGTCATTATTTCACTTGGGGGAGGGCTTTGTTCAGCAGAGGGCATCTCCTGGTTGAATGATGATTTCTTCTACGAGTATGTTGCTGTTAAACCAATAATTTCCAAGATCATGTAAAATCGAAGAAAGGCAATAAAGAATTAACAACTGAGTGTGCAGAAAGGAACTTCCTTTCTTTATGAAATTTAACGACAAACCAACAATGGAAACAGCTATTGGAAACTAAACCAAACCACTCGCTGAATCTCATACAGCATGAGATGGTAATACTAAAGTACAATGCTCAAAAATGTCCATGTTAGTAAATACTTCGGAAGCGAAGCTGTGTTAGCTGTGTTTGTTGTTGTTGAGTATACCTGTTTAAAGTACTGCGAAAACCGGTATGGTAATGTTCTAACAGTTAGGTCGCTTGTGGAGGATACTTAGATAATAATTATTAAATGAAAGTTTTACTTGAGAAATTCTCTGTATCTCCAAAGCGATATTATATAAATTATCTTGCAACTGACACAGACGTCGTAGCACGATGGCTTTTATCTGTATCTTGCTAAGCAGGTTTATTCTTTATTAATGATCGACCCAAGGCTTAATCTCAATTTCATCAAATTTCCAGTAGCAAGAGAATGAGAAGATAAGCAAAAACTGACTCTAAATAAGAAAAAATACTGTTCAAAATCACCCGGGCAATTGGCGGCAGATTTTATTGAAAGAGTAATTCTAGCCCGGCGGATTTTGTAGGGGTCTTCACAAACGGATTTCACTAGGATTATCGTGAGTAAGCAAGATTATTTTTAGCTGAGTATAAAACATAGTAAAACAACCTTAGAACGCTTAGCACAAGGATAGGTGACCGCCGAACAGTAATTAAGTAATGTCTTCCGTGGTCAAGAGTACACGTTAAGCCGTAACTGTATAAGTTCTTGTTTAATAATAATAATAAATCAATTTATTTGCTCACAAAAAAGAGGACTTAGAACAAATTCAAAATAAAATAATAAATTTAATGAAAGCAAAAAGGCTTTGGCTCAGATTGATGTTGATGCTGGAACAAGTTTTCTATTTATTTATTTATTATACACATTTTAAACACTATCATTACAGGCTTTTTACCTAATGCGATAATGTTTTATACTTAATATTAACTTAATTAATTACTTAATATTTATTTTAACCTAAGATTTACACAAACTAATTACATGTTGAAAATAAAAGGGTGGCTTCCACGAACTGACTCAGTGAACAATGGAAAACATCTATATGGTCCGCCATTCCAGGGTGCGTAGCCGCAGCTGTTCCAGCAAGGCACAGTTCAGCAACCACGCTGTTTATTCTGCCAAATCCTATGCGTTGAGTTGCTACGCTTCGCTTCTATTTATTATCAAACAAATATATTATACAGACCCATTTTTAAAATTGAGGATACATTGATATTAAAATAATGAAAAATAAAAAATCTTAAACATAACTACAAAAGTATATTTTTTTAAATTAATAAATTAATTCTATGTATGTATTTTATATAAGTATATTTAAAGTAGATGTTATATTATTTTTATGTATTTTTATGTATATTCATAAGTATTTAAGTAGTTTATACGATATTATCGATTAGTACACACTATTATTGCATCTTAACCAAACTCTCCAGTCTTGGGTCTGCTGGAAGAAATTTCATAAGAGATAAGCAGTACCTTTGTACTTATTTTTGTTCAATGTGTTTCTTTATTGTATCTAAACTTATGTGTACATAAATTGTTAATTCTTATATGGATTACATTTGGTTACAATCGGTTTAAAGTGGTGTCTGTTTGTCAGAGGTCACTTCGGCACCCTATACATTTTTACATCCACTAAACAAAGCAGTCATTAATATTTTTAAGTTTTGTTTTTAATAATGCTCAGTTATTCATAAATAACTGAAAAATGTGCCAAATAAAATTCACCTGACCAGGACTCGAACCGAGGACCTCTCGTTTGCCGGGGTAGGGCTGCCAACTTTTTTTTCTAGAAATTGAGTTTGAAAGAATATTAAGTTAAATAAATTAACTAAATAAAAAAAATAAATAAATAAAATTAATATTTACTTAATAATTTTTGTTTTAATAAATAAAATAAATAAAGTTATATAAATAAATAAACAGTACCTATTCAATTTATTTAATATATTAAACAAATATTTTTAGAACTTCTTGCACAAATTATTAATTAAATTCTAGCATATAAAGTGTTTAACTGTTTATGCTGAAAACAGTATTTTGTATCTTTCAACAGTAAACAGTATCATCATCATCATCATCATCATCTCAGCCCGCAACAGTATAATGTTGTGAAAAACTGTATGGTTGGGAACCTTACCCTGGGGCGCTCCGCCATTGAAATTACTTAGCACATTCTTGTTTTTACGTTATATTGCTAACGTAACTCCATCTAATATAGCTAGCTAAAAAAGCAGCTTTTTAATTAGCAAATTTTTCAGTTATTTAACGCAGGGTCATCTTGTTGACGGACTGTAATGGGCTCGATTCGATAATAGATTCGATAATTTTAAGTATCTATTAAATCAAATTAGGAGACTTTAAGTACAAAAATTGTAACAAAAATCGATTTTGAAGTTTCCAAAGTTTGACATTAAAGAAACTTAAAATTAGAGATTGTAATACCGAATATAATAAATAATAATAATAAAATCCCCAGACAATCACATCAACTACATGGCCCCAAACTAAGCAGATCTTGTGATATGGGATACCATGTAGCGAACTAGGGGGAACCTAAAATATAAATACATATATAGATAAACGCCCAGGCCCGGGACATTTTTTTTATTGTTCCGTGCGGGAATCGAACCGGCGACCACTGGAGTCTGAGGCAGACAGCGTTACCCCATCGCCAAAGTGGTCGTCAGATATGGCCCAATATCTTTCTCTTAACTAAGAGACTTATTTAACGACTATAGGTTTTATGACTTTGACAGTTAATAATTGATTTTTTAAATATAATTTGGGAAAAAAATCAATTATTAACTGTCAAAGTCATAAAACCTATAGTCGTTAAATACTCTGTGCAACTTTTCCAACCTCAAAAAATGTTATTGAATTTATTACTCGATGTGTTATAACGATGTGAATTGCGAAAATCGTACAAATTTAACAAATTATACACAATGAGCCCGCCAGGCCGCCGACATATATCGGCAACCTTTTGCCTTCGGTGTTGTTCACACTTATTTCATATTAAGCGCAATACACATATTTCTTTAATGAACAAAATCTTCTAAAGAAGTGTGGAATCGTGTGTTGCAAGATAATTCAATTAGGTGATTCATTCCCAAATTATCTACATACTTAGCCTTACGCTAAAAACAAAAACTAAGTAACGAAGCAAACACTAAACTATGACGCATTGTTTCCAAAACATACAATCGCGTTGTTCCAAGTTAAACTTTAACCTTTGACCTTTAAAAGGGTTTATGTAAACACGTATCTCATCTTGAAACTTGATTGGTATCTTTTATTTTTGTGAGGGCTCTTTAAGGCTCAGGCAAATTCTAAGGATAGCAATCAGTTTTATACTAGAAGTAAACTTACTTAATAATCAACGAAGGCAGAGCATTAAAAAAACTGACTTCACGACAAAACTTTGGCTGAGTTCAGAATATCATCAACTTAAACATTCTCCGAAAACATACATATTTTTTCAAAAGTTTGAAATTTTCAAGGAAGTACCTAACTGATTCGATGAAATTTATATGGGATCAACTATGAAGTATTTTCTATCATATGAAACAACAATTATTTTCAAAATCAAAACATAATTGTCTGAAATATCGTGTAACAAAGACACTAAAATAAAACATACTGACGAATTGAGAACCTCCTCCTTTTTTGGAAGGCGGTTGAAAATTTAAGGCAAGTGATCGCCTCACTAAGACGCCGGAACCATCACACTCCTAATAATGTTCGACGAGTATTGAAAGACAAAGATGAATAGCCTTATAATAATCCGAAATAAACGCTATATTATTCTAAATCTTTCCGGCAAATGGACTGAGTGCTTTGACAGTTCCTTTTTGATACGGGTCGCCAAGGTTTGGAATGAACTGCCTGCGTCTATTTTCCCTGACCAGTATAGTCCTAGTACTTTTAAGCGTCGAGTGAATAGGTTTCTCGTGGATGGACGTGTACCACCTTAGTCTTCATGTTTACTTAACATCAGGTGTCATGGAAGACAAACGTCCCATCCATACTTAATAAAAAAAAAAAAAAGTTTGGCAGCTGCAAGGGACTTTTCACTATTCACATTTGCACTCGGATGATACACATCTTCACTTATGATGTCCTAATCCAAAAGACCTACTCCAAGATGACCCTGCGTAAAAAAATAACTAGGGTGAGTGGGGGGAAGATGGAAAACGGGGTAAGATAGACACTTAACAATGACGCCACATCTAGCAGATTTTTTGAAGTGTTTGTAGCACTGTTGAAGCCAACATTTAATTGTCTCCTATGCCATAGCGGGGCTCTGTCACTTCGTGTGTAGGTATAAGATAATTGCCCACGGCTTCGCTCACACTGAGTGTGCAAACGCAGTATGGCTGTCACGCTCCTGACGTTTAGTTTCTATCTTACCCCGTTTTCCATCTTCCCCCCACTCACCCTATATGTACTTTTACCTGATAAATTATATAACGACTATTACAATGTAAACCTTGTTCTTATCTAAAGCAATAAAATACCAGTTTTGAATTTTGTACATAGTTGTGCGTTACATGTAGGAACACGTGACCGTATCGGAAATAAAACTTGTGATTGAAGCCATAACAACCTTTTGCCTATCAAACGGTTCCTTTATCAATTGTTATTTTTTCATTTCTTTTTTATTAGCTATTATTGCTTTCTTACCGCTAGAGAAAAGGTTTTAATCCGTAAGAGCAAATTTAATTATTTATTAATTTTTGTAACAATTTTTGTACACAGGATAAAAGACAATTGAAAATAATCATAGAATAAAGTTACAAGGGTCAGTTTATTTCTAAAGAAATTTCTTCCAGCAGACCTTAGACTGGAGAGTTTGGTTAAAATGCAATAATAGTGTGTACGTATTAATATAAACCGAATAAATTACTTATACTCTTAAAATATATATTTAAAAACCTACATAACAAATTTTACATACAAATACATACATAAGATATATAATACATACACATACATACATAACTTCACGCCTGTATCCCTTACGGGGTAGGCAGAACACCAGTGGTTATAAGACCATCTGATGTCACGTTTGACAAATGAGGTATTATAATGATGGAGAGAGGCTATTGCAGTGACAGGGGATCAGCCTATCGCCCACAAAAATGCCAATAAAACCTCTGTCCCTTAACTGACTTTTACAGTATGCCCGGGAAGGGAAGCAGCTGGTACATTCTATGTTTTTCGTTCGCTCCCAGTCCAGCATGGAAACAAAGATATATAATATATACCTACATATTATATCATTTACAAGACACACAGCCTTGTTCGATCTGCCCAGCGCACGTACAAATTATAATCAGAACGCAATTATCTATCGAACGCAAAAAACCTATAATAAATACTTTGATTCTACTGATATATTTAATACTAGCTGCTGCCCGCGACGTCGTCTGCGTGAACGCTATGCAGCACCAAACGCACCTACGATTATAACACTGCTAGCGTGATAATATGTAGCCTATATGTTGACCCGACTTCTTAACTATCAAACAGATAGTTAGACAAACAGACAAACAGACAAAAATTCTAAAAACTATATTTTTTGTTTCTGTTTCGATTGTAGATCATACCCCAAGTATTCTTTTAAAAAAATATTCAATGTACAGTTTTGACTTTCCTACCATTTTATTATATGTATAGATTTATTTAATTTTCAGCGTAGCTCCTACTTTTTAATTCTGGGTTCTGGTTTTAAGAATTATGGCTTTCATCTTATCTGATTGTGATTGTTGATAAAGAACATGCTTATATTTAGTTTTTAAGATTAATAAAACACGACTTTATCTCGTTTGTTTATACAATGATTTCTAATAAAACCCGAAGTTCCGGTTACTTTGTAGTCACCGTTGACATGAGCTACTAGTCGCTCGCGTCTAGATTAGATGTAGGTGTAATATACACACTAATCTGGGGGCGGTTCAACTATTACGAAATTGAAAGATTTGCTAATAAAGATTTTTGAACGCGCTCATCTCAGAAAAAAATGAGTCGGTTTCGGCGTAGGTCCACTTGACTTTTGATTTTGTTCCCATATTTAAAATAGTTGAAAAATTACCGCCCCATTGCTAAGGTTCCGATAATCTCAAAGACTATTTACATTAATTTAATAACTTATTTTAAAATGAACATCTTGTTTGTCAAAAAACAATATGGTTTTCGTTTTTTTTTTTGGAATGTGTAATTCCCAATGTAGAAAAACATAAACCAACGTTAGATTAATTCATGGACATATCTTAAGCTTTCGACAACGTTAACCATAAAACATTTCGGATCAAATTAGAGTCTTATAGCGCAAGGGGAAATACAATAGAAGTAATAAAATCATATTTCAGTAATAAAAAAAAAACCTTGTCATAAAGTCAGGCTCAATCCTGAAACTGTATGTACCGCTACTCCCCAAGGCAGCGTACTCGGGCCTCAATTATTCATCATTTACATTATTCATTTATTAAAATGATCATGTAAAAAATATATAACCAAACAATATCATAATATTTGCAAACAATAATAGAATTAAATCAAGTCAAAAGTATTATTCAGAAAATAACATTAATAAATCTATAAGTACTATTTTCCAATAAATAAATAACTTTCCCTTAAATATGAATATAAATCACATTAGCAATCCAGTAAAAGAAGTTGACTCTACACAATTAACAATTTCTATATCATCATCATCATCACGACTCTCTGTAAAGAGCCCACTGCAGGGCTATGAGTCTCTCCCCTGGGTGACGAGGAGGTATAGGCCATAATCCACCAAGCTGGCCCAGTAGTGCTGGGTGGTGGATGTCAGAATTTTCAGGGTGCCGAAAATGGCTTCTGACAAACCCTAACGACTACTGTATACAAGTATACAGCACCCGGGACCGACTGCTTGACGTGCCCTCCGAAGCACGAATTTGAATTTCTATATGTATGCTATCAAGAAACTCCAGTGGCAGCAAAAGTTTTTTTGAAAATATGTATTGGTATCAAAAGTTACGAGTAAAAAAATCGCGCGCCCCTACAGTTACAGTCATTATGAAGTTCCAAGTTACGTAAATAAGCAGTTATTTTTAAACAAAATAATTTAATCAATAAACTGTTACCTTGAAAAATAACATAAATACATAAAAAACTGCCTACTATCTATTTTTAAATTTCTTAAGAAAATAATCAACGAATGCAGAGCATTAAAAAAACCGACTTCACGTCAAAACTTTGGCTGAGTTGAGAATGTCATCAACGTTAACATTCTCCGAAATCATACATATTTTTTCAATAGTTTAAAATTTTCAAGGAAGTACCTAATCGATTTCGATGAAATTTATATGGGACTAACTATGAAGTATCCTCTATCATATGAAACAATAATTTTCAAAATCAATACATAATTGTCCGAAATATCGTGTAACAAAGACACCAAAAAAAACATACAGACGAATTGAGAACCTCCTCCTTTTTTGGAAGTCGGTTGAAAAATAAACAACTGTGCTTTCCAATGTTGACTTATTTTTTAATCACTTCCACAGTTAACGTTCAATTTTAATTAGCAGTAGATTAGAATTAGAAGTAGGAAGATTTATTTAATATTTAAATTATTCACATTTTTTATTGCTCAAGCGTCGATTACAATACAATGAAGTACTCGAACATTGAAAGCCAACGTGACTGAGTCTGACAACCAATAATTTTAAGATCAAGGTCGTCTTTTGATTTTTTTGTCCACATATTGTGTTTCAGCCGTTCCCTCTCTATATTTCTTCCTTTTCTTCCACTTCTTACCTTCAGGTCATTGAAACGGATTTTTGGTTACCGAACAAAAAAACCGTCAACAGAAATTTAATTCAGTAGATTTGGTTAAAGCTGTAGCTTAACGATGATTTCGAACACGGCGACTATGAGTTCATATAAATATGCCTTGGCTAAATCATGAAATTCATCTCTCGTGCTGAAATAATATTTTTCTATTGTCAAAGTAACTTTAAAGTGGAGTATATTTATGTTATAATTATTTTCAATTAGGAAAACAAAGTACCGTAGGAATTGTTGTACCTACTCCCAAGAAAAGTGATGGCTGGCTACGACCCATGGCTCGACAGAGTTGCCGGGAAGTTCTATATGTACATAGTCGCCATAAATATTGTGATAGCGCGATGTAGAACGCGCATTGCCATGTAGCGTCGTCGCTACAGTACCATCATACATGTAAATACATTACACACTTTTAGTCCGTAAAGCAATCCTACATATGTCTATATATATGAGTACATACAGGTACGAGTATTTAAAATTCTAATTACAAATACGTGCATTTACAATAACTAATTGAGTTTGCTAGAATAAACGCGTACAAATGTCAGTTTTCATTATTATTTAAGTAAAAAGACAGTAAGGGTTAATGTCAAGATGCAATTATGTCATAAGTATATAACCTATACAAATTAAAGTCAATATAAATGAAATCCTCAAAACAAGTAAAAAGATATGGAATTGTATTTAATAAGGCTCAGTTATTCTTAAAGGTCTGAAAAATTTATAAAATAAAATGGTCACTGATTTTATTTTATTCAGATCTTTATTTAATCATTTTGTAGTTATTTAGGTGAATAAACCATGCGAGAAATGGATAAATAATTAGTAAAACTTAATTTTTAAATTCACAGACAACTTAATCTTAATTTATAGGTATCTAATAATCATGGATAAAAATCTTACTAATATTATAAATGTGAATGTATGGATGTTTGTTCCTCAATCACGGCGAAACTGCTCAAAAGATTTTAATGAAATTTGGCATAGTAATAGAGTACAATCTGGAATAGCACTTAGACTTTTTATCCAGTAATTCCCGCGGGAATTGAAATTGCGCGGGTAAAACGCAACAGCGCAGCAGCTAATTTTTGATAAATGAGAACAACATGCCCCGTAATACTGTTGCCGGGAATTCATGATATTCCAAAATCAACGATCCAGCCACTAAAAATTCTTGTACACCATAATATTCCCATTAATATTTCTTTTGAATTTACAATGACTTAGATAATGATATCTTTTAATTTAATCTCGAAATCTAGTAAACGCTAGTAGATTAACTTACATACTATTCTAACATTTTAGCTAAATACAAAATGATTTTTTATATATTTTTGTCTTTGTCTGGTTTTAATAATATTAGAAAAGAAAAAGAACTTACCCATCAACGCCATAAAAAACTGGTTCATAATGCCTCCATCGTTCAAGGAGCGGATCCACCGCACAGGAAGTAGATCCAACATGTTGCACGCGCTCTGAAGACACTTCCGCTTTGTCGTTGAGCGACCGTGCTATTGACGCATTCTCCTTTGAAGGCTGAGGAACAAATGAGATATTATCCTTTATTTATTTTGCTTTTAAACACAACCTATTGTAAGGAATATATTTAGATTAGCTAACGTTTTTGATTATGTTAAGAAGCATTTTTCCTTATTTAGTTTATATTTTACATTATGTTGTCTTAGAGGAAGGAAGACTTATACTAAAGTAAGTTAGGAGGCAATGAAGGCAGTTAGTGTAGTCAAGCTTGAAAATCATAAGCGTCGTTAAAACCCGTCTGATTTTCCATTTTCCAACATAGTTTTCCACGTTCGTAATTAACAGTTTTATAACTATGCACTAAAACGTTTATTGTAATTGTTGGTCGTTTATGAACTGAAATTAAATATGTCGCGTATATTTTATTACATACCTATAATAAGTAACGTAACTTGAACATGATCTCAATATTGTCAATTTTACTTCGTAGGCTATGAACAGGACTGGCTTTTAATTTTCACAAAAAATAAATAAACACATAAAATAATCAACGAATGCAGAGCATTAAAACTTTGACTAAAGTAAAGGTCTTCAGTGTACATACTCTCCGTTTCCAAAATTTTTTTTTTTTTC
Organism: Stenoptilia bipunctidactyla; assembly: GCA_944452665.1. Classification (NCBI taxonomy): domain Eukaryota; kingdom Metazoa; phylum Arthropoda; class Insecta; order Lepidoptera; family Pterophoridae; genus Stenoptilia; species Stenoptilia bipunctidactyla. The sequence continues at coordinate 17,273,397 of OX101741.1, forward strand.
GTACTCTTTCATATTTGATGCAATTTATTTGGGACCATCTCTGAAGTATCCTCTCTCATATGAAACATGATAACTGTCCAAAAAATCGTGTAACCAAGACACAAAAAAAACATACACACGAATTGAGAAACTACTCCTTTTGGAAGTCGGTTGATAATTAAGTATTCTAAAATGAAATGTATATATCCAATTTCATTCATAACAGTTCTACCGCTCAAAAATTTTTCAGGATTCTCATGTATGATGTAAAATTGGCGACTATGCGTTCTGGTAATTTATGTCTTAATTACTTTACACTTACTTTAGAGTGACGGCAAGTGAGAAGGTTAAGTTAAAAAAAATAAATGAGAGATGTACTCAGAATGTTAACGTATTGGTGTAATTAGTTCTGAAAAAAAGCATTAAAGAAAGGTAAGCTGGTGAAATTACAGGAGTATTTAATACATATAGGCTTTTACAGCAATAAGCCTTAGATCATCAAGTATTTATACATATACTAGCTGACCCGGCAAACGTTGTTTTGCCATATAAATAAAAAAAAATTGATGTTGGCTGATTCTCATAGATACCGGATAAGCACAAAACATTTCATCAAAATCGGTCAAGCCGTTTCGGAGGAGTATGGCAACGAAAACTGTGACACGAGAATTTTATATGTATATTAGATATGGGTTTTTCTAGCCATAGATCATCAAGTTATCGGCTATTCATTCATCTTAAATAAATGATCTCCATTCGCCAGGATACCATTTACAGGTAAATTTAAGTAAGCCCAATCATTGGCATATTTCATGATATATAACATAGAAAAACAAAATTTGCTCATAAAAGTAAGGGAGAAGAGGGGTGAGATCACTAACGAATAGGCTGTTGATTTCTCGTATAACACGTTCGATAGACTTTCCTTTTTCCATCATCATCACAACTCTTTGTAACGAGCCGACTGCAGGTCATGAGTCTCTCCCCTGGGTGAAGAGGAGGTATAGGCCATAATCCACCAAGCTGGCCTAGTGCTGGGTGGTGGATGTCAGAATTTTCAGGGCGCCTAGATGGCTTCTGACAAACCCTCACGACTACTGTATACAATTATACAGCACCCGGGACCGGGATTCTTGTGGAACGAACTTCCTCTAAACATTAAATCCGCAAAATCACTTCTATGTTTTAAAAAAATACTTAAATCCCACTAATTGTCAGCTATTGAAGTAAGCTAATCATTAACTTGTGTACTATGATATGTATATGTTTAAATATAATAATAGTAGTATATATATATGTATGTATGTATATATTTATTTGTCCATTATATTGATATTTAGTCTATTTTTTATTGATTAAATAGTATGCCTTAACCCCAAGCTACTTTTTACGATTATCCTATGTCCATGGTTGTCTGGTAGAAATCGCTGCCCAGCGATAAGACCGCCAATTGTGTAATCTCAGTCACTTTGAATGTATTGTAATTTTTTTATATAAGGTTAACAATAAAGTGTAAATAAATAAATAAATATGATCTCAATATTGTCAATTTTACTTCGTAGGCTATGACCAGGACTGGCTTTTAATTTTCACAAAATAACAAACATTATGAAAACGCCGTGTAAAATAATCAACGAATGCAGATCATTAAAAAAACCGACTTCACGTCAAAACTTTGACTAAAGTATAAGGTCTTCAGTGTACATATTCTTCGTATTCATAAATATTACATACATACATACATAATATATTACATACACGCCTGTATCCCTTATGGGGTAAGCAGAACACCAGAGGCTATAAAAACCATCTAATGTCACGTTTGACATTAGAGGTATTAGTATGATGGAGAGAGACTATAGCAGTGAGCAGCAGCAGGGGGTCAGCCTGTCGCCCGCAAAAACGCCAATAAAATCTCCGTCCCTTAACTGACTTTTACAGTTTGCCCGGGTAGAGAAGCAGCTGGCTCATTCTATGTTTTTCTTTTGCTCCCAGTCCAGCATGGAAGTAACATATATTTTTCCAAAAAAAAAATTTTATGGTGTAGGTACTCAATCATATTTGATGAAATTTATATGGGACCGTCTCTGAAGTATATTCTCTATGATATGAAACATGATAACTGTCCAAAAAATCGTGTAACAAAGACACAAAAAAACATACAAACAAATTGAGAAACTACTCCTTTTGGAAGTCGGTTGATAATTAAGTATTCTAAAATGAAATGTATATATCCAATTTCATTCATAACAGTTCTACCGCTCAAAAATTGTCAGGATTCTCATGTATGATGTAAAATCGGCGACTATGCGTTCTGGTAATTTATGTCCGTTGAATAATGACCCTATGACTAGCAAAATTTCATGTCACCGACACTTACTTTAGTGTGACGGCAAGTGAGAAGGTTCGGTTAAAAAAATAAATGAGAGATGTACTCAGAATGTTAACATATTGGTGTAGTTAGTTCTGAAAAAAGGATTAAAGAAAAGTAAGCTGGTGAAATTACAGGAGTATTTATACATTTAGGCATTTCCAGACATAAGCCTTAGATCATCAAGTATTTATACATACACTAGCTGACCCGGCAAACGTTGTTTTGCCATATAAATAAAAAAAAATAGATGTTGGCCGATTCTCATAGATACCGGATAAGCACAAAACATTTCATCAAAATCGGTCAAGCCGTTTCGGAGGAGTATGGCAACGAAAACTGTGACACGAGAATTTTATATATTAGAATATAGGTTTTTCTAGCCATAGATCATCAAGTCATCGCCTATTCATTCATCTTAAATAAATGATCTCCATTCGCCAGGATACCATTTACAGGTAAATTTAAGTAAGCCCAATCATTGGCATATTTCATGATATATAACATAGAAAAACAAAATTTGCTCATAAAAGTAAGGGAGAAGAGGTGTGAGATCACTAACATATAGGCTGTTGATGTCTCGGGCATGCTATGTATAACACGTTCGATAGACTTTCCTTTTAATAATTTAGAGTCTTTTTACCCAGTCAATCATACCAACTCACTATCATGACAACTCTTTGTAATGAGCCCACTGCAGGGCATGAGTCTCTCCCCTGGGTGAAGAGGAGGTACAGGCCGTAATCCACCAAGCTGGCCCAGTGTTGGGTGGTGGATGCCAGAATTTTCCGGGCGCCAAGATGGCTTCTGAAAAACCCTTACGACTACTGTATACAATTATACAGCACCCGGGACCGCACGGGTGAAGCACGGAAGTCGTCGTGAGAAATGAATGGTCGGCGGTCACCCATCCAAGTACCGTCCCTGCCGAACGTTGCTTAACCTGTGATATCGTATGATACACACAGTAACCACAGCGCCAACATACCAACTAATTGGACCCAATTAGGAAAACTGGGATACCATGAAGCAAACTAGAGAGAAACCTCGAATGTAAGTATTTATTTATTTACTAGCTGTTTCGCGCGGTTCATCCCGCGGGAATATCAGGATAACAAATAGCCTATGTGCTATTCCAGATTCTACGATATCTCTATGCCAAATTTCATCCAAATCTGTTGAGACATTCTGCCGTGATTGAGGAACAAACATTCATACCTCCATCCATCCATCTGAACTTTCACATTTATAATTGGTAAGATTTAGGTACACCTCATTGCACCAAAAAAAAATAGATTCTTAAAGGATATTTTACAATTGTAACACAATTAGCGATCTTATCGCCAGCAAGTGATTTCTTCCAGACGACCACGATACGACAACACGATACAAATACGTAAGTATAGATAAATTTAATTGTTATTGAACTATTTCCCACGACGATCAATGCCAGCGCGTGGTGACAATGAATCGATTCTCGAAAGGAATAAATTATTGACGCAAGGATAGTCGCAGACTTGTGTTGTTTAGATTACAAGATTATCCAATTAAAAGTAAGGTATTTTTTAAACGCCGTATAGGTTTTAAAAAGAAGATTTCTTGTAAGTTGTCTATGACTAAATTGATAGTTAAAATGTAAAATATATTTATTTATTTAGCATTTATTTACACGAGTTAAACACTTTCTTTTTAATAAAGTAGAGTATGTACAGCTGTTTTTAAAGAAACTTCCAGCAGACTTTAGATCGACGAGCTTGGTTAAAATGCAATAATTGTGTAATTGAATAAAGAGTTTCATTATTTTAAAAAAATCTACGCGGTTTTAACCAAATTAAGTACTTTAATCTCATAAGATTTTTTGTGTAAAATATAACCTTCCTCGAAACTGTCGTTATTAAACGTACAAAAAACATAAATATTTATCTGGTTGTTTCGAAATCCTCTCTGTCATTCACACAAACAAAAACTTTCTTCAGTTTAATTATATTGACTAAGGCCGTATACAGAAAGAAAGCTGGAAACTTATAAGCGCTTACCGGCGCTTGACAGCGCTGGTCTGTTCCACACAAAGGAAGCAGGTTGAAGCAGACCAAGCAAAATGTCGGATTCATTTCATGGGACGATGATTTTCTAGTGCTGACCAGCGCGTTTTGAAGCTTGTCCGAACTTGTCGGCACCGTTCAGTGCTTATCGGCGCGCGCGTTCATATACTTTCTCGCGCGGGTCACCAGGACTGTCAAGCGTTGGTAAGCGCTTTCCAGCTTTCTTTCTGTATACGGCGTAGTATAGGATCATGAAACTTAACGCAGCGTAAACCCATTTAAGTGCCCACTCCTAAATCATTTGAATATTGTATTTTGCAATCGTGCTGATTATCCTAGTATCCTACTAATATTAATAGTTGTTGATTAAAAGGGTAAAGAAGATATACATTTGATCCTACAGCATGATTCAGGCGAGAAACCGCTAGTAACTATTAGTAGCTTGTAAATATTTATTGGAAAACTAACCACTTGTGTAGTAAATTAAAGAAAATAACACTATGGGTATATGACATACTTAGTGATAGAAAGCTGCCAAGCATGGTCCAAACTCAGGTAGGTTACCTACCACCAAGTGGCGGACATTCGGATTGGTTGCCGATATGTCACACTGTTCGAGGGGCGGTACCTAAGGCTTTTTTTAGCTTACCAAGTTTATAACGATGACAAAAAGGCTCATATTTTACATACATACATAACTTCACGCCTATATCCCTTATGGGGTAGGCAGAACACCAGAGATTATAAATCTGATGCAATGATGTCACGTTTGACAAATTTGGAGGTATTATAATGATGGAGAGAGACTTTTGCAGTGACAGGTGGTCAGCCTACAAAAACGCCAATAAAACCTCTGTCCCTTTACTGACTTTTACACTATGTCCGGGAAGAAAAGTAGCTGGCAGATTCTATGTTTTTCTTTAGCACCCAGTCCAGCATGGAAGAATATTAGTCATATTTAACAAATTGATAAAATCATAATATGACTTTTATTTTTACTGCAGCATGGTCTTAGGAAAATGGTTTGCATGAGTATTCTTACTATGTCGCCTTCTGTAACATCAGTTAAACCGTAAAAATTTTATACATTTAACATCATATATTAACTTTGAAGTCAGATTGCTTTAAAATGGATGACTACACAAAAGGAAACATTAAATTTTTTTGATAAAAATATTCTATAATAAAAATTAATAAATTGATTAACATTTGAGCGCCCAACTGTACATCAGACTTATTAATTCATTGTATGCTAATTTTTATACAGGATGCTCTCTAAATCTGCTCACGAATACGTCAATCACACGCGCCTAACTTTAATTAGTTTTAGTAGCCCGAGGGGATATTTGTTTTAAATTTATGGCGCGATAAATTCAAATTCAAGTTAACAGCATTCATTTATCTATATTGTCACTGCATAGTCGGGTACGATGACTAATTTTACATTTAAAACAACTATACACTACCTACAATGTAATGATTTTGCAGGATTCTTACGACGATTTTCGAATTGAATTTCGCGCGTTCTAAATTCGGAAATCGTGTTAAGAATCCCGCAAAATCATTAAATTGTAGTTAAAATAACCGCAATAGTTTAAATCAGTTATAAAATGCATATATGAGCGTTGCTTTGACAACTAAAAACCAAATAATATTTTTTTTAAAGGTGCGTTTGACCCCAATTTCATCAAATGGTAAGTGATGTTGAGGTAAATGATATCAGCACAGAGACTTCAGATGGAACTGACTTTTTTAAAAACATTGCCAGGACACGTCACAGCTAGAAGATATTTGGCGACCGCTAGCCTAGTAAAACCGTCAAGAAGTCCATCCACCAAGCGCAGGTCATTTGAACAATTTTGTGTTTGTTCTTTTTTTTCATGTCATGATCAATTTGTACTGTATGTACCTATTTGTTTTAATTCGTATAATTCTGACTAAAAAAGAGTGCCAAGAGTTTTTTTCCAACGGCTCTTTTTGTCTCTTGGTCTACTGTAATATCCTATTCAATAACTATCAACACCTTGTTAAGGCCGAAGTCACAATTTGACTTATGATGAATAAAAATTTTCATTTCATTTCATTTTCATTTCACCCATTTAGGGGTGGCTGGGGTATTCTGAGCCTAAGTACAGAAGGCAGCAGATAAAGCGATATAAATCTGTCATTCCCCAACCGATTTTTAACTTAATGTCGAAGGCATAGTATTCAGATTCAATTACAATTTTTGACAGGTTTGGGACGCTTGATCTGCTGCCTTCTGTACCTAACCGAAGTTTGTTGTAAAGGATCTTGAATTTGAAAAATTTAAAATCGCACTCTTAACTACTCGAGTTGTATTCTAATCATAGAAAGACACTATAATCCAATTTATTAAGTCAGTACTAGTAAAAACTAGCCTATTCTAGTTCAAAAGCTAAAAACAATATTAGTTAAGGATATTGTAAACAATGATAGTATAATTATGACAGTTTAATGGCATTGAATCGGAAAACTGTAAACGGGAAATACTTTCGACGGCAATATCATACACGTGTAGTGTAGGTATTAACTATTGACGGGAAATGAAAGGAGAATATCCTGGCTTTGCTTGAGAAAAAACACTCAATTTAATACAATTTTACTTCTAATTTTTCTTGCAATTTACCTAATGCAAAATTATGATGCAGTGACACTGTAAAAAAACTGGAAAAAAAATTTACGACCTTCTTGGTGATTGTGTGACTTTTACCTACTATTTTTACTAACTATTATTTTTACTAACCCCATTCCAAAACTTTAATTTCCGAACTTCAAAAGCACCGAGTAAAACAATGCTGAGAAAAGAGGTGTAAAGTCGAAACCTACGTATTACTCCATTTATACAGTGAGCTCCAAGCAGCTCGCTCTACATTTAGAAAGAAAGAAAAAGACTTTATTTTTGACACAAGCTTCAAAATAAAATATTTACATAAAAATGTAGATTCAAAAAGTAAAAGAAAGAAAGAAAAAATGTCACAAACAGGCCGCAACTCAGCATGTTGCTAGTTAACAAGTTAACAAACAAACAGCTAGTTACATTCCTAAACAATTTCACAATACCTTCTACTAACAATAACAGAAGATAAATATCAATTAAGCCTTCATTACACTAGAAGCGCACGTGTTTTTTCCAGACTCGCGATCAATTCCAGCCGTAGCTGGCAACTTGGCGAAACTGGCAATACTTTATGCTACGTTTACACGTTGTGCTAATCTCGACAAGCTTCCACAAACACTAGCGTTGTCTTGCTCAAGCTTGCTGCCATTCGGGCTAGTATCGGTTTTTGAAGACAGATCGCAAGGTACGTTTACACAGTAGCCGAGGCTTCAAGTCTTAACAAACTCTTGGATGCCATTTAGATGCTTGCAAGTGCGTTACTATTTTCTGAACAAGCAAGCAAGTTTCCTATAGTTTGTCTTCAAAAAACCGACACTAGCCGGCATTGCGGTAAGCTCAGGCAAGCCAAAGTCAAAGTAAAAAAAAATCTTTATTTCGTAGGTACTCAAAATACACTTTCATCATCATCATCATCTTCATCACAACTCCGTGTAATGAGCCCACTGCAGGGCTATGAGTCTCTCCTCTGGGTGACGAGGAGGTTTAGGCCGTAATCTACCAAGCTGGCCCAGTGCTGGTTGGTGGATGTCAGATATTTCAGGGTGTCGAAATGGCTTCTGACAAACCCTAACGACCACTGTATACAAGTATACAGCACCCGGGACCGACTGCTTAACGTGCCCTCCTAAGCACGGAAGTCGTCGTGAGAATTGAATGGTCGGCGGTCACCCATCCTAATACCGGCCGCACCGAGCGCGCTTATCCTGCTATATCGTTTAATATGCACAGTAACCACAGCGCCACGACGACTTCCTATCGTCTTCCTACCACGACGAAAAATACACTTTGAATATGTCAAATTATTTACAGATTGACATATCTCAAGTATAACCAACGCAAGCCAAGCAAAACAATCCCGTTCACACGCTTGTGCTTAAAGTTTGAAGCTTATCGAGACTTGCCAAGCGAATAAACGTAAAAGACATCTAAGCGCTTGTACATACCTGAAGCTTGCACACACTTGCCAAGTCTCGGCAAGCGTGTAAACGTAGCATTACATTGCGTAAGCGCAAGCCCAGTGATAATCAATCAACATGATTTACATAATGTTTTAATGTCGATATGATTGATTGGAAGGGTTATTGCATACGCACGACTCATTCATTTGTTCATTTGTGTATTTGTTAATTTATATTGTTATGTAGAGTGGGTATTCTTTAATTGGGGCGGTATTGGGAAATCTACTTTATTGGAGATAGATTAGGTTGCACGGTACAGATCGCTCACTAGCAATAAGGCCGCCTATTCGTACATTGTGTTTCTTTTTCACTGTTTCTCTTTTGTGTACATGTACGATGAAGGGTGAATAAATAAATAGATGAACTTTATAAACTTTATAAGCAGCGTCAAAGCTTTCTTGACTAAACCATTTTTTTAATATAATAATAATAAAATCCCCAGACAATCACACCAACTACATGGCCCCAAAGTAAGCATAGCTTGTGTTATGAGATACCATGTAGCGAAATAGGGGGGAACCAAGAATATAAATACATAAATAGATAAACACCCAGACACGGAACATTTTTTTTTTCTTGTTACGTGCGGGAATCGAACCCGCAACCACTGGCGTCTGAGGCAGACAGGTTAACCCCATCGCTAAAGTGGTCGTCAAAATATAATTGTTTTATGAATTGTTACATGCTTATAGTCTAGAAATGATAATTTTTCATGGATACCTGAGTTTGCGAACCAGCAGTGCGAGCACAGAACTTTGTCGACTCGTATGTTTACGAAAGTTCGTATAGTAGGTATGGAGTCGGTTGCAAATTTTAATTTATCTATTTTATATTTATTTAACAATACATGTTCAACAACATTTTAAATTAGCGATGCACATATTTATTTAAACTTGTCCTGGGGCAAAGGCTAGTTTTCAATTGTTGATTACAAACTTACTGCATACTATAGGAAAAAGTTCTCGATATCGATAAAGTTCTGTGCTCGCACTGCTGGGACGTTATATGATAAAATGCCTATCTTGCCCTTCTATCTAGAGCACAAATAAAGCTGTGAAGAAATGGTAGAGGACGGTGATGCTTTCCCAAAACTACAGAGGTCAGTGTAAGTAGCCAATAAAAAAACTGAGTTTCGTTGACTAATATATTAGATACCTATTATTATTTTTCATAACTAAATCTTATATAGGTACCTAAATATAAAATCGTTAAAAAAAACAGTGATGATACTTATATTAAATAATATGTAAAGACATTATAATTTATTTAAATTATCTATTGCTAGGAAGTTGTTTGGTTGACAAGAGCAAATGTCACCGGGAACTGTCAAACCCGTTACTTCATAACCTAGCGCAGGTTAAGTGAGCTTGTTTATAAGGCAACTAATCGTAAGATTTCCATCTCGCTAACTTAATAAGTAGCTGGCGGTTTTATACACTATCCGTTGAAACATACGGATGGAACCCCTAATAGTGCGTGCTGTGCTCTTTTTCAAGGGACTTCAAAAAAAGGAGGAGGACGAATTGAGTCGTCTGTATGTTTTTTTTTTTATGTTTGTTACCGCATAACTTTTGACTGGGTTAACCGATTTTGATGATTTTTTTTATTAGGAAGCTGCCGCTTCTCATGTATAAATTTCATCGAAATCAATTGAGAACCTTATGAAAAATGTTCAAATTTGGAAAAAATATGTTTGAGTACGGAGAACATTAACCTTGACGACCTTATACTTCAACCAAAGTTTTGGACGTGAAGTCGGTTTTTTTAATGCTCTGCATTCGTTGATTATTAAGTATTAAGATGTAAGTTTGCGGAGTCGTGATGTCGCAGTGGCTCAGCCCTCCGGTGCATATGGATACGATATTGCAGGTTAAGAGCTCTCCTTTCGCACATTTTGCCATACAAACATAGGAGCCTCATGGCGTCAGTATTTGCGATTAGACTCCAAACAAATAAGTGTAATATAATTTGATCTTGTCGATGTTTAAGTTTGTTGCTAGTCAACATAATGGTAAAAGAAAACATTATAAGATTATGATAATTGAAAAATTCATATTTCAACTAATTCGTATTTTTACAAGAACATATTAAGTGACTCACTGACTTTAAATAAATAATTTATTTGGATATAAATAAGTTGATTTTGTCATACGAACACAAGTCCCAAAAGCATTTTAAGATATAACTACCTAAGTATAACTATAACTTCACGCTGTATCCCTTACGGGGTAGGCAGAACACCAGAGGTTATAAGACCATCTGGTGTCACGTTTGACAAATGAGGTATTATTATGATGGAGAGAGGCTATTGAAGTGACGAAAATGCCAATAAAACCTTTTCATTTTAAGATATTTTGAGTACTTATCGATATCTGTAAGGATATGTCGTGCATCTCACCAACCATGTCAACGTGTATGTGAAGATGAGTGAAATAGCAAGATGTTTTCGCCAAACCCAATGACAAGTTTGGCTTAGCGAGTGGCGGGCTCTTAGGCTGCAAACTGGCCGACAGCGACAGCAGCGCGGGCAGCGACGCGGGGAATCTGGTCCGTTCTCGACGCCGCCAGCGGGCGCTCGAGCGATTTGTCGCGGTTTCATACAAACTCAATAGTTTCTATCGTCTCCCGGAAATCGCTGCTCGAGCCGCTGCCCGCGCCGCTCTCGCTGTCGCTGCCGAACACTTTGCAGACTTAAGTAACGATAGGTGCGGTCGATACAAGGATGGGTGACCGCCGAGCATTCATGTGCTGAAGTTGAACGTTTATTGTTTTTGTAGAAATGTCGTCAGGTTTGTTGTAACAGGCTTGATGTAATATTAAACATTTCTGAATACATACATCGTTAACTTTCAGCAGTTTTTATTGAATGGATTTATTAATTTTGTATTTTATACAGGGTGACTGCTGACAAATTTTAGATATTGAAGGAGAGCACTCTGTACTCGATTCTGGTCATAATTATGTAATAAAATCAGATTCTTAATTTTCACTAGAATTACCTATAAATAAATAAAATTTTGTTTCTATTTATTTTACTCACGCCTGAGTCAATCGCGGACAATGCTAGCGTAACCATGCGCTGCGTAATGAATTCTTTTCTTTAACTTTCGATTAAGTATAATCAGTAAATAATGAATATTTATTTCTTAATATATTTTTTCTCTTCATGTATGATCTCAAAGTTTCACATCCTCGAATTTCAAAAGTAACCTGTCACCCTGCATATCTCACAACAGAGCTAAAATGAGTTTAACAGTCATATAATATAGGTAGTACATACCTCTCGGCATTGACTATATTATTTTGTATACTCATTCCTCAAGAGTTGGGTTATTGAATTCAAAAAGATATACTCGTAGGCAAGTCCAAGTTAAGCGTGTTACAACAAACAAACACATTGAGCTTTTTATTATTTACCGTACACCAAACATTTTTTGATACAAATATTGAGGATAAATAAAAGTAAAGGATATATAATCAACGAACGCAGATCATAAAAAAACCGACTTCACGTCAACACTTTGGCCGACTAATAATGTCATCCACGTAAACTTCTCCGAAATCAAACATATTGTTTCAAAAAATTGAAATTTTCAATTAAGTACTCAACCGATTTCAATGAATATGGGACTAACTATGTACTATCCTCTATCACATGAATTAAGAATTTTTTAAAATCGATTCATAACTCTCCGAAATATCGTATAACAAAGACAAAATAATAATAATGTCGGATAGTGAGAAAGTTTTTACAGACCGAACAGGAAACAAATATGTCAGTAACCCACCCTTACACTATCGCTCAGTCACACTCAAGCCCTCATAACTCTACCCTACCTGACATGCACTTGGCTTAGGCCCGTGTATGCCTTAAAAAACCGGCGCAAGCCGAGATGAGAAATCATAAAAAAATATAATAATAGTAAAACACGTTACAGCTGTTAATCAACGTATCAGATATAATATCGGAAAGTCGAAAGAAAGCGTATAATATATCTAATTCATTTTCATGTTACCAGTCGAGGTGCCTGTAACAAGCGAAATTTCGCATTTTTAGTTGCCAATACTTTTCAACCCTGTTGATAAAAATACTAAACATTTATTTATTTATTACGACCTATAAGTACATACTTCATTGATTATTTAATTACAAGAATGATTCTTTATTACATGCTTTGAATATGCTTAATTTATGATTTTAGCAAACGTGGAAGAACAATTCCACAAACGAATACAAATTAATGATACCGTCATACGCAGACCGAAATTTAAACAGACAATGACGATAACGTGACCGGAAGTTATTATCCTAAACAAGAGACTTACACTGGTGTTCATATAGAGTACAATATTGTACCTACACTACAAAGTCATACAACTAAAAAATCAAATAGAAAAATATTCGAATAGAAAACTCAGGCGCACTATTATATTGATGACCACTTTGGCGATGGGGTAAACCTATCTGCCTCAGACGCCAGTGGCGATTCGCTTCCCGCTCGGAACAAGAAAACAAAAATGTTCTGGGTCTGGGCGTTTATCTATATGTATATGTATTTGTATTCTAGGTTCGCTACATGGTATCTCATAACACAAGCTCAGCTTACTTTGAGGCCATGTAGTTGGTATGATTGTCTGGAGTTTTTTTTTTTTTTAAACATTAAGTGTACTTGGTACTAGGTAAGCACCGGAATAAAAGTGCACACGAGCCTAAACCAAGTGTGCACCTTGGGTAGCTAGATACTAAAAGGAGTATTGTTTAGTGAGACCCTTTAGTATCTGTGTCCATATTAGCAAGTTGTAGGTAAGTAGGTGAGCAGGATGAATTCATTAAATTCTTTGCTCCATCTTTTTCGCGTTCTCGAAGTACCATTAGTGGGCGCAAGTTTTGTGGCTAAGTGAGCCTCTTGTGCAACATCTTCTGGTGTTTCACTATCTGAATTTGATACTGTAGAGGGTTGGTTTTATTCTTATATTGTATTAATGAAAATTAATATTTGTAACAAAACTGGCGTTTGACTTGAATTTTACAGGTTAGAAATAATAAGGTTCCATACTAAGCATGTAGGTTCAGTAAGGACCTGATTTTACTAACCCCTGAAGTTTAATATCATGTCTGATTATCATAATTTTATAGAATTACGCGTAAAATCTTTGATGCATTATGGTAAAATATGAAAAAAAAATTTTGTGGAAAGCTGGAAAAACGGTGTTGTTTTTAAACAGAAGTAGTGAAATGTAGTACTTTCATGTATGCTTAGTAAATTAAAATACAGTTTCATTGCAATCTTTTTAAGTAAGCTTTGAGACAAAATAAATAGATTGGTGGCAAAAAATATAGTTATTACGTAGAGGCGGTATCATATGCTTCAAAATAAAAGAGTACATTGGAATTTTTACAAAACAGTTTACCTGTTTGTGACAAAATAAGCAGAAACTGTTCCATTCTTATCTAACAATTTGGCTGATACCATCGTACCTGGAAGACTCTTGATAGCTTCCAGGGGTACGACCAGGCTTCCGTGGATCCTTTCTGACGGTTTCTAATATTGCAGTAGCCACACTTTTGCCACAGAATACATAAAAGTTACTTCTGCGAAAATTTTAAATATCGTAGTCAACTTTATTAGCTTTATACAGCTGCCACACATAATGCAGTGTCATATCCAAGCAGCGAGCAATTAGAGAACCACTTCTTTACTCTTATTGAAGTTCCATGCAAGGAGAAATACGGCCGGCTGGTGTAGCGGTAATATACATTGCCTTCTATGCCAGAGGTCCTGGGTTCAAATCCCGGCGGCGGCGAATATTTGTGTGATGAACACAGATATTAGTCGTCAAGTCATGGTTGTTTATATATTTATTTTAAGTTTATTCTAATAAAAAATATGAATTTATTCAATATGTATGTTTATATATTTCTTAAGTATATCATCGGTTATCTAGTATCCATAACACAAGTTCTTTTAATTTGGGCTAGTTAATGTTGTGTGAGTGTCAGAAAAATATTTATATTTACTTATATATTCTCAAGGATATATCGGATCTGTCGACGCCCCCCATATTTTTACTATAGATTTTTATAACAGCAGGTTGGTCCACCTGAATATGTCTTTTTTCCGTTTTTGAAAACCGTTTTGTCTTGTTTGTTGGTAAGAAGACTCTTACGGCATTCGATGCCACTGTGACAACACTAATTGTCGTGCCACTTACGAATAACATTGTTCTCAGATCTTTTTGTTTGCAGACATATAAAAAAACATCTGATGTCACGTTTCACGAAGAGAGACTATTGTACAAATATTTATTCCAATTAATAATTATTTATCATTACAAGATTGCATTTAAATTTTCCGAGATCTATTACTAAACATTAAATCAATCTCTATTGAATAATATTATTGCGCAAACCGACATAACCTGAATCGGAAAGATCGCTTAGTGACGTAGTGACGTAACTTAGTTTTATCGAGCACGTAAATTGTACAACTCTAGAATCGATAAAGTAAAACAACTAAGAGATTTGTATGAAAATGTTCCTATAGACATAAAGCGATAATAATAGTTTGACAGGTGCAGAGAGAGAAAGGGAGATAGAAATAGAAAGACAGCACGTGTTCATTAATATCTGTGATTATAGTGCGACCGGTGGTGGGAGTTTGCGTTCCTGACAGCTGTCAAAATCATAGCTTTTTTAACTTTCCAATCGGAAATAAACTTTATTCAGTGGACATAAGGAGCTGTCAGGAACGTATTCCCGCAACGGCCGCACTTTAATATGGGAACGAAAATAAATTAAAAATAAACATGTAGGTATACCTATATTAAAATATGTGTAAATTAATAGGACCATTTCTTGACTTTCTTAAGCAGTTCTAAACTGTTTCTCGTAACTTCATTTGTATTTAATCAGGTCCCGTAAGAATGAATGAATGTATGAATGAAATAAAGGATGAACGTGTTATTCTATTTGCCCTACTTAGGAACGATGGTGTTCGTCTAGTTCTCTCTTTTCTTTTGGCTTAAAGATCCTTATTTTAAATGTTTAGTTTTTTATAGAGTGTATTAAGAAAAAATAAGTTTTATTGAATCAACTGTTAATATACTGTTTTTAAATTAAGTGCAAACACAGTTTTTAGTTAATTCTATAAAGCCAAATTTTATGCCGTTAAATTGGCTATAATGCTAGACTGATCAAACCAAGGTGATAAGGCTTTAAGCGGAAGTGACTTTTGTTGACAACCATCGCCGAGTTCTATCCACACTGTTGTAAGCGACGGCGTTTCAAACAAGCGTCCAGCCAAGAATACCCACCATGTTAGCACCAAGCCAACAAGCCGCAATTTGGTTGCAAACAGCCGTCTAGACTTATGTAAACTGGGAAAGTCACCGTGGTTTGAAACCTTGTTTTAAACAGTCTAACCGGGGCTTTAGTAGCAAGTAATTATTAGCAAGAAAAGCTTTATTTTGACAACTTAACCCCCCGTTATCACATAGTACGTTTTACTGGATACGTTTTACCGGATACGTTTTTTTTCATCGATGGCGCATGGAGTTGTATGGGCGACTTCACATATGGTTATATAATATTCAGTTTACGTATTTTCGATACAAAAAAGGTATCCATCCAGTAAATCGTATCAAGTGTGAACGGGCTGTTAGGTAGGTCAGGTTCGACTGAACCTGAATATGTTAGCGTACAGTTTCCTGACCACTTAAAAGTGCCGAGTGGATAGGTTACGTTTTTATGATCACTTTACATCAACTGTCAGAAGGAAAACATCTCCACGTTTTCATGTAAAAAACAAATATATAAAAGCTTATTATATCGCGATGAATATAACCTTTTCTTCCATTCTTAACATAAAGCCTCCAGTTCTCGGGAAATTCGTATCCACGTGCACACGTGACCTTCATAGTCTCGCCTGAATGGTCTTGATAGTTTTCCGCGCAATGAAGCTTATTTTAATTGAACGTATTGTAATTATATTTTATATACTAATATAAGAACAACGTGCAATAATGAATAATTTCTAAATTTTGATAAACAAGATTTTTATACAAAAGTTTTTTCTCACTCATTCACAGCTTTGCTAGAACACACAAATAGCCCCAATCCCTAAAAAGAGAATTGTATGCAAGTTGTTTACAATACTCGCTCATAAAAATAATATAGTGTAGGTATAATTTATGACATGCAAAGTAAAATAAATACAAACATAGCAAAAAGTTGTATTAATTCGAATTTGAAAATGGAATAGTTATCTCTTGTTTTACCAAAAGTTACATAGAATAGCCCTACCACCCCTGGATCAGCGTGTCGTAAAAGGCGACTAATCCGGGTGAACCCCGCTTGGTGGTAGGATCCCGTCAGGGTTCAACTAGCTAGTGACCTTGATATAAAATCTGCCGACAAATATTACCGCTCCGGCGGTGATGTGTTCCGGCAATATTTTATGAAGAGCCAGTTCTTTCCTAAGCCCGCGCGCTTTCATCTTCGAACTCATCTTCATTTACCATTAGGTGAGATTGAGGTCAAACGATTGTGGAAGTCGTCGTGGTGTCGTGGTTACTGTGCATATCAAACGATATCGCAAGTAAAGCGCGCTCGGTGCGGCCGGTATTAGGATGGGTGACCGCCGACCATTCATTTCTCACGACGACTTCTGTGATTCGGAGGGCACGTTAAGCAGTCGGTCCCGGGTGCTGTATACTTGTATACATAGCCCTGCAGTGGGCTCATTACACGGAGTTGTGATGATGAGGTCAAACGCGAGCTTAGGCTTTGATAAAAAAAACATTTGGCTGTATTCGACATGACACTGACATTTTAAGTGTTTCTAATGTCAAATTAGTTTTTGCTAGAGTCTGGCTAACGAAGGTAGACACTGGGGATTTTTGCAAACCTTTTATATGGCAGTACTAGCATGAATGTCAAAGTCGTTTTTCTGGTGTCACTGTTGTCAATCGAACGGTTGTTGGTGATTTTGGTAATTGAGATTTTGGAATTTTCGTATTTGAAAATAAATTAAAAAAAAATTTTTGATAGTTTTATATTCAATTTTGGAAACAGCGATACATGTGACTCTGACGATTCATTCCATATAGAATCACTAGATTCAGATTTCGATTACAATGAAAAAAAAAATTACTGTATTTTGTTCTTTTATTTTTAAACCTGATTAAAACTATTTGCCTATCATTTCAATAATTCTCATCAAAAAGTAGGACAGTACCAATTTTGTTATTTATAACGATACTTTTATAAAAAAATCAAGTATCAAATTTGTTTGATCTATATATTTCGTACTATTGTCAGGGTTACCATGAAGTTATTTTTTTAAATTCGCCAGGTTTTTCATTCTCTACTTTCACTAGCCGGACTATAGCCACTGCAGAGTTTGAAGTTCCCGTATTTGACATAAAAGAGACATAAAATAAAAGAATATATCGAATTGAGCTCATTACTAACCCAAAGCTTTAATTGGAAAAGTCTCTTTATGATATATTAATTAAAATTTAAATGCTTAAGAATTGAAATTGAAACTATGAATCATGAACATTGTCCTGCGTATTCAGCAGCTTATAAATTGGAAATGTAACCATTTAAAACATCACTTAGTACATACATTCCGACAAACAAATAAACCATTTTAATAGCCTTTTGACACTAGTACGTTAGTAAATAAACTATTTCATATGTATTCATCGATTATTTAACTTACGGATCAATAAAAATCTAGACAATTGAACCTTATATTAAATTGTTTTTTTCTGTGACAACTGACGTCTTGTATAACCTTGAATAACGTCATTAAAAGTCACTCTACATAGTACCAGGACTATAAATTGCGTGTAAAAGTCATGGTATTAAATGGGCGCTTATTATAGTAATCATGGTCCCCCTATGTCACAAATTAGAAGGATAGTCTATGTGTAACCGAGAAGTGAAAAAGTGTGAGAATAATTTTATGTATGGAAGTGAATTGGGCCAGGCAGGAGATCCATGAAGGCAGGATTATTGCTGTGGAGATGAGAGCTTTGAGGAACATGTGTGGAGTGAAATCGAGTTATAAGGTGCGCAATAGTAAAATAAAAAAGAGATGTGGATTGAAAGAAGATGAAGTTAATAACTAAGTTTGAAAAGGGTATGCTACGGTCGTTTACACATTAAGAAAGGATGAGTGAAAGTAGATTTATGAAAGAGGTGTACAGAGCAAGAATGGATGGTGCTGTCGGAAGGGGCCGCCCTAGGCGAACGTATGCTGTTAAAAGTACCCGTAACCGACAATCAAGTATAAAAAGATTATTTAACGTGGAGGAAGCAAAAGAGGTATGTCTGGATCATAGCAATTATGTATGTATATAAGGCATGAAGTTATGTATGTATTTAATGAGCATGATAAAAGTCATCATCACAATCTTACTTAATGACTTCACTCCAGTGGCTGTGTCGCTTACGTGGGTAGGTGCTGAGGATATTTCCGAGACCATACACTAATAAGCTGGTCTAGAGCTGGTTGGTGGATAATATTGGTGATAAAATAGTGTAAGAGATAAAGTTCCGTTTTCACTTTAATTTAAAATACTTCAGGGCTCTGCTTTTAAAACCACTTACGAAACAACCATTAGTAGGTAATAGATTAATATCCCAAGAATGCATTTAAAAAAAAATAGCACAAAATTTTTCGTTAATATTGAAGATATAAACCATAATACCTACAAAATTTGTTAGTACCAGCCCCGCTCTCCCCTACACAGGAGGTACTGCGCGAGAAGACAACAAAGTCATACATAGACATATAACAATAGTTAATAGTAATTCAAGCTCGTAATTGCTCTATTTGAAAGCCAACGATGCATTAACTCGTTTCGCTTATGAAATTGAATGTGCATGTTCATTACTGTACTGATTGTTTGTATGAAAACTGGAAATATTCAGACGCACACAATCACATCCGAAAAATACTAGTATTTGTTTGAAATAATTGCCACTGATTAAGATACGAGAAGATGTATTTGATACAGGAACAGACCACGTCAAAATTATATGACCCGGCAAACGTTGTTTTGCCACATAAATAAAAAAAAAATAGATGTTGGCCGATTCTCATAGATACCGGATAAGCACAAAAAATTTCATCAAAATCGGTCAAGCCGTTTCGGAGGAGTATGGCAACGAAAACTGTGACACGAGAATTTTATATATTATATTTAGGCCTGCTTTTTCAATGGACAGATAAAAGTTACCAATGAATACTTGACGACCACTTTGGCGATGGGGTAAACCTGTCTTAATCAGACGCCAGTGGTTGCGGGTTCAACTCCCGCATGGAACAAAAAAAGGTTCCCTTGTCTGAGTGTTTATCTATCTATGTATTTATAGTTCTTTTGTAATAATATTATAAATATTAAATATTTCTGACACTCACACAATATTATCTAGCCCAAATTAAGTTTCTTAAAGAACTTGTGTTATGGATACTAGATAACTGATATACATAAGAAATATATAAACATACATATTGAATAAATACATATTTTTTATTAGAATATACTTAGATATATAAACATCCATGACTGGACGACTAATATCTGTGTTTATCACACAAATATCCGCCGCCGCCGGGATTCGAACCCAGGACCTCTGGCATAGAAGGCAATGTATGTTACCGCTACAGCACAAGCTATGCTTACTTTGGGGCCATGTAGTTGGTGTGGCTGTCTTATTTTTTTTTTTAATAAAGTATTACCTGACAGCTTCAAGTTCGTCTCATGACATATTATGTCGAAATCAACTTTAACGCGCAAAGTGTCATGTATTTTTTTCCAGCTATTCGTATATTTTCTTTCGCAATTTTATACATTAATCTTTGGCATGAGCCCCGTCTGATTTGAATGAACTAACTAATCATTAATTAAAATGTAAACTCCTTATCAATCGCGATAAATCCAGTTAAAAACTGTTTTATTTAAGGCATTCTAGTTAACCCAAAAACGCTTAATTCTTCAAACATCAGAACTTTTTCTACCTGTTCGCGTATCAATGCGGATGAGCATTTATCTCGTATATGAGTCACAAACGGGTCCAGCATACCTGCTGACCGTACTGGGCGCCAGTGAAATCACACTTATGCTAAATTCAAAGGGTACAGTTATATCTGAGGATTTATTTATCCTACTTTTTAATCCTACTAAAATTATAAATGGGAAAGTTTGTTCCTCAATCATTGCAGAACAGCTGAACGGATCTTGATGTTTGCAAAGAAATAGTTTATAATCGGGAATGGCGCATAGGCTACTTTTCATCACGAAAAACTAATGGTTCTTTTGTACTTGTTCTTTTGACGACCGGCTGGTGTAGTGGTAACATACATTGCCTTCTATACCAGAGGTCCTGTGTTCGAATCCCGGCGGCGGCGGATATCGGTGTGATGAACACAGATATTAGCCGTCAAGTCATGGATGTTTTTATGTTTATTTAAGTTTATTCCGATAAAAAATATGTATTTATTCAATACGTATGTTTATATATTTCTTAAGTATATCAATTATCTAGTATCCATAACACAAGTTCTTTAAGAAACTTAATTTGGGCTAGATATTGCTGTGTGAGTGTAGAATTTTTTTTTTTTTTTGTTTGATGAATTTGATTTCAGACTTTGCCAATAGATGCTGAATTTGAATCACACAGTAAACTTTTTCAAACATAAACTCATTCATACATACTTTTTCAACAGTTAGTACTTTCTAATAAAATTAAAATTTTGTTTCTCAGAAAAAAAGTCACATTTAAAAAAAATATGCTTCACTGTGGAGGTTGGTTACAGACTCTAACCTATCTACACAGTCAAGAAGTGTTAAGAAATTCCTATGAGATCAAAAGTTTGTGAAAAGTACCGGTGTTATTCTTCTTATGATGAGTTCAGTTCAGTCAATTCAGCAGTTACGTGCTATTTAATTTAACTATTTGGACGTGAAAAAAAAATATCCGTGTGATGGTTTCACACAACTAAAGCAAATGCTGGATGAAGGCGGCGCGGGAGCAACACACGTCGAGAACCTTTGAGGATGCCTTTTATATAGGTTCGTCAATAATATTTTAATAGCAGATTAAGACTCATAAGCGGGTCATGATTACGAAAAATAATTTATTTATTTAAATATTTTTCTTAAATAAAAATTTCAAAATTCTTCTAAGTGATTAAAATTTAAGTTTGAACTGTAGTTTCTGACTACACAGCAAGTGATAAAAACGTTTCCATCTTATTTTATGAAGTCATAAAATGTTGATTAATCTTTAATTTTACTCACAGAGATGAATTTTAAATTTTAATTAATGAAAAATATTTAAAAAAATCGAAATTCAGTCTGATCTGCTAATAAAATAATTGACTATTATAAGCGGACCCTGTAGATTTAATATTATTAAGATACGAGCATTTACCTACAACTTCGTGCGCGCTAAACTACCGTTTCTGTGAAACTACTTCCATCTTACAATCAGACACCTATTGAAAGAACGTTTATACCAATTTCACCTCCGTGCACTCAAGGAATAAGAATTTTCATACAAACTAAACAGTCCTATATTTCCGTTCCTGTGGGAATATCGAGAATTCCTTCTACATATATAATACAAACAGACACTTATTGAAGAACCTTTATACCAAGTATCACATCCGTGTACTCAAAGAATAAGATTTTTCGTACAAACTGATAAATTTCGGGAATTCCTTCCTTAGTGCTCCCCAACACTCCGTGAGGAATGAATATTCCAAGCTCTCTACGCCCTGTGGTTATGGCTGTACGTTGTCTGTCAGTCACTCAGTCAGAAGCGGAACTGTTTAATTTATTAAGATAATATGGAGTAGTAGACGCACAGGGTTTTTAATGTCTTTTGTGTCCAAAACGTCCAGTTTAAATATTGAATTTTTATTATAAACGTTTTATATATTTTTTTTCAATTTAACACATATCATAGTTAAGTTTAAAGTTGAAAAAAATAAAGATAGTTTTAAATAAAAAGCAGAAACGAAAGGAAAGATGTTAAAATAAATTAGCAGTTACATATTTAATTTTTAGTCAACGGTATTTTGTTTTAACGAGAAATAAACTTCTTTAAACCTAGATATTATTAAATTCTTAGTCTATAACGAAGTCCACTTCTTTAATACTTCCAGTTTTTCTTCTGACTCAGAAACGAGTTTTTTATATCCTGTCATGTGATTATGACAGCACGTTGACAGAAACCCTCGTGTAAACTAGTAAAAACCTCTTTTTAAGAAGCTGGTTCGTAAAAAGGTTAAGAGAAAACGTAATACGTTCAACCGGTTGGTCGTTTAAAATTCATAATATTGAGATTGAGTATATGAATGAATGATCTCTTTATTGATACATCCACTACAAAATAAAAAAATAAAATACACAAAAATTAGCAGCTCCTATGCTGGGTTAAGAGCGAAACAAAACATAGAATGTGCCAGCTGCTTCTCTTCCCGGGCATACTGTAAACGTTAGTTAAAGCACAGAGGTTTTATTTCGTTTTTGTGGCCGATAGACCCACTCCCAGTCACTGCAAGAGTCTCTCTCCATAATTATACACGTAATGCCTCTAAATTTGTCAAATGTGACATCAGATGGTTTATAGTCTCGGGTGTTCTGCCTACCCCATAAGGGATACTATATATGTATGTATAAATATCCATGACTTGAGGACTAATATCTGTGTTAATCGAATTTCGATTCAAACCCAGGACCTCTGGCATAGAAGGCAATGTATGTTACTACTACACCAGCCCGTCGTCTAGTGAAGTACTTAGGTACTTCCATTAATCCTTAACTATTGAACACCGTTTCGAAACTGAGTTTAATCATGAGAAATAAATCCAGATGTCATGGAATACAAACGTCCCATCCTTAATATAAAAGATAATCAACGAATGCAATGCATAAAAAAACCGACTTCACGTAAAAACTTTGGCTGAGTTGAGAATGTCATCAACGTAAACATTCTCCGAAATCATACATATTTTTTCAAAAGTTTGAAATTTAAATGGGACCAACTATGAAGTAGGTATTCTCTATCATATGAAACAACAATTTTTAAAATCAATTCATAATTGTCCGAAATATCGTATAACAAAGACCCAAAAAAAGAAACATACAGATGAATTGAGAACCTCCTCCTTTTTTGGAAGTTGGTTAAAAATATCTTCATCTAACAAAAATATATGCTCCTAAAGGGTTTCTCCTGAATTTACTATACAGAGTTAATTTTAATTAACGCATCACCTTTTGCAGGCAACCTCTCCAAATCAATTCCAACATTTGTTCTACGACTTTGTACAATAATAAATAATACAAAAAAAAAAAAAAACAAAAAAAAAATTGCTGCACGTAGCGTGCCGCAATTTGCGAGGCATCAGTGTGTATAGAGTAACGCCAGTATAGAGACAATATTTTTTTTATGTAAAACTTAAATTTTTAAAATTATTGATTTCAAAAAGTCATAGAACAAATGTTGTTGGCATTGAAGTGGAGAGGTTGCGTGCATGAGGTTATGCGCTAATTAAAACAAACCCTGTGTAAGAGTTGGGTTAGTTATATTTTAAGTTATATCTACTTATTATTGAACTGGCGGTAACCTAAATTTAAAATATAGTTCAAATCTATTTTCGGCAGCAATATAGAAAAAGTTAGTGCGTAACTGCTCTTAAAATAGAGTGTAATTTAAAAGATGTTACTAAGTTAACACAGCTGCGCATACTTTATTTACTCTATCTATACTAATAATCGACGAATGCAGAGCATTAAAAAAGCGACTTCACGTCAAAACTTTGACTGAGTTATAATGTCATCAACGTAATCATTCTCTGAAATCATACATATTCTTTCAAAAATTTGAAATTTTCAATGAAGTACTCAACCGATTTCGATGAAATTTATATGGGACCAATTTACAAAATCGATTAATAGTTATCCGACATATCGTGTAGGTAACAAAGACACAAAAAAAACTTACAGATGAATTGAGAACCTCCTCCTTTTTTGGAAGTCAGTTAATAAAATTAAGCCGACGTCAGAGGGCCTTTAAATAAACCAGAACGTTATACCTATACGTGGTAAAATCAAAATACAAAGTTAAAGTCACAGTCAAAATATTCTGTTTTCGTTTAAGATTTGGGCATTTTGGGCACGCCTCCCAAAGCGGTTTTACATACGTGCATACATAACATCACGCCTGTATCCCTCATGGGGTAGGCAGAACACCAGACATTATAAAACTATCTGATATCACGTTTGACAGATTTGGAGGCATTATAATGATGGAGAGAGACTCTTGCAGTGACAGGGGGTCAGCCTATCGCGCACAAAACAAATCTCCAATAAAACCTTATTTGGATCGGTTTTAATATTCATATTTTATTTTGCAAAAAAATATTCAGCTTGTGAACTGTTCTTAAATACCGGGTTTTAAGCTTAAGTTCGTGCCTATACCCTGGTAAGTAATTCAATGCAGTAAAATGACAGTTCCAGTTTGCCCATTTTGGGGAAGAAAAAAATAGTGATGCGGTTAAAGTGAATGAATGTAATTATTTTTTAAATAATAATATCGCAATGAATGGAAAAAAAAAGATTGGGTCACAAGATATTTCTTTTTTTATGATGCAACTATTCTTAAAATTTCATTTTTAAAGACAGAAACGAGTCTAATAATAAAGAAGTTTTCAAGTCGATTTTACTTCTACCGTTTTCAGAGGACTGAGTATGTTTGATAGTTAATTATTTTCCATAAAGTTACTTTAAAGATATATAGTACACACCTCAAATTCAATTATTTGTAAATTTCTTTAAAATTTTATGCAAAACGAATGATAAAGACTCGTTCGTTTTCAATCATTCTCATTCAATACTTACACTAAGAACTTTTTAACTGATATCATTATTTTTCTATTTGTTATCTCGAACTATCAGTTTACTGCATTGAATTATTTGCCAGAGTAGGTATAGGACTGAGCGTTTCGGACTAAATTTGTAATTTTTAATCCTTCAATATGCCCGATGCCAGATGTATGCCCCTTACGTTTTAAATTCGATATCATCTGTCAGTTGTCATATTTATTTTTAGACTTTTTATGTTTTTCAACCGACTTACAAAAAGAGGAGGTTCTTATTTCGTGTGTATGTTTTTTTTGCATCTTTGTTACATGATTTTGTCGACAGAAAAGAATTAATTTAAAATATTCTTGTTTCATATGGTAGACTATACTTCAGAGGTGGTCCTATATAAATTTCATCGAAATCAATTGACTTCATAAAAAAAATATGATATGTTTGAGTACGAAGAACATTTACCTTGACGACCTTTATACTTCAACCAAAGTTTTGGACGCGAAGACCGTTTTTTTCATGCTTTGCATTCGTTGATTATTTGAAATTAGAAGACTTTTTTCAAAATCCAAGTCCTGTAGGTTCCGCTTACAATAGCCCTACCACCGCTAAACAATCGTGTCTTAAAACGCAACTGTTCCTAATGACCCCTAGGACCCCTAGGCTGGTCGCTAGTTTGGCAAACCCTGGTAGGACCTATCCAGGGTTCGCCAAACTAGCGACCAGCCTTCATATAAAATCTGCCGCCAAATATTATCTTTCACATGGAGATGAATTTCGGCATTGCTTAATGAAGAGCCAGTTCCTTACTAATAAAGCCTGTCATCTTCGACCTCATATTTACTGCCATGAGGTAGGATAATAAATAAAAATAATAATAAAATAATAAAATCCCCAGACAATCACACCAACTACATGGCCCCAAAGTAAGCATAGCTTGTGTTATGGGATACCATATAGCGAACTAGGGGGGAACCTAGAATATAAATACATAAATAGATAAACACCCAGACACGGAACATTTTTTTTTCTTGTTCCGTGCGGGGATCGAACCCGCAACCACTGGCGTCTGAGGCAGATAGGTTTACCCCAACGCCATAGTGGTCGTCAAGATAGGATAGGGTTCAAAGGCTCGTGAAGTCGCCAGTACGGTGTTATTTGTTACAACACCACCGTGTGTAGTATGGATACCTTAGTCGATATTTTATAATAGACCAATCAAAGCTAAATTATGACGATGCATCTTTATTTCTCCTCAAAAATAACAGAAAAAAATGTGCTATTCTTAAATAATGTTTAATCAATTTCCCAATGTCTGGCCCCAAAGCAAGCTTTTTTTATTGGCTAGGTGCCCATAACCAAACAATGGAACTACGGGGTATCCTAATACCCGTTTTGCAGTAAATATTTAAGACAATGAAATTCAAAAAAAAATAAAAGTTTAAAACCCTAACTAACTGTATGATCTCTTTGTCATAAGCTTTTAGCTTATATAATAGTTTGAGTGCTAGTTTAGTGTAAGCATTTTATTATTTATTGTCACTATAATGTTTTGTCTCAAAAAAGTTAGAATTAGTAAAAAATCATCGGAATTCACGAGTATTTGACATAATATCGAATTATTGAAAAACATTTTTATATGATTTTGAAAACAATTTGATTATAAATATAAAAGGTTTAAAACAAACATAAAATAACCTTTTTTTCTATTTTGCTCAATAAATATTTTTTTGATCAGTATTAGTGATAATGTATATTATGCTGATATTTAATTTATTGATAAGAATAGAATAAACAGGAATAAACTTTAAAATTACTACTATTCTATTACATTTTTTATGCCAAAAACTACGACAGAAAGATAGAGCGATCTACAAATTTATAATTTTAGTTTAAGATATTTTGGGTATTTAACTATCGATATACCTAAGAAATGAGAAAAGCATATAAAGAAACCGAATCAGAAACAAAAAATATAAAAGTTTAAGAAATAAAATGAGACTTACAATAATTTTCGAAATTTTCTGCACTTTTGAAAACAAAAACACACGGCAGTCACAGATCTAGATCGCAGCACAAATGTACTAACAAAACTATCTTTCTAAGTTAGCAAACCGAATAATCCAGAACGCAAAGCTAACTTAGTCCATAATAATCACAGTTATACAATTGGAATCCAATACGTTCACGCACTGCACAATAAAATCGAGAAATTCAATGAAAACATACGAAATTATTTCAACAATCACAACTTTACGTAACTTTGATCGAAAGTTTTAATCAATCGTAAAAAAGATCGATACGGCTAAATAATGAGCTCGAAAAACGCGTGCGTTCTATTCGAATTCACAACGCATACTGAATGAACGAATGGTAGAGCAAGCTGCAAGCTACTTCTAGCCGTTGTATTGTAAGGCATCTTAGTTTTTTTTTATCTTTGAAATGTAAACAAAGGTTTTTACCAAACGGTGAATGAACCGCCATCTGGGGTGATGCGATTCAGTAATTTCTTCCGTTTTATGGTTAAGATAAAAAGATAATTGATCTTTTCTTACAAAACTTTTAAGACTGACATTACATAAATTTTGTAAACGGAATCGTGTTAATGATTATTAGTATTCCTAATTCAACCAATTCGTGACATCCGATATCATACTACTCGTATTAATTGCGTAAGAATATTTCGATTATTTCAATTTATATTTATGCAAACAAAAGTTGAGCAATTAATAAACTGATAAAGTCTTGATTAATAGTCATTCATGGTATATTTATTCTGCAACGAAAAAACCTTCCGATTTTAACTTTATTGCAATTTTTATTAAAATTTTAACAGTTTTTTTTATGCTGTATGTTGATATAATACTTTTCTTAATATACAGGGCGTTTGGCACACAGTTGGCCAAATTGAAATGGGGCTAGGTGGGCCTATTGTAAACATGCTTGCTTCGAGTACTACTAGCCTATTTCTTATACTTTAGTAAACATGATATATTTCATTTTATTTATTTATTTATAGATCACCAACACAATAATGTTCACATAACATACTTAAAACAGATTATTAATTTAGCTTAACATTATTGTATTTAAAGGTGACGACAACATGCTCAAAACAGTAAAAACATTGACACAAACATTAAATAAATTACAAATAAAAAATTAACAAATTAAATTCTGTAGTCACAATAAAATTATTAAATCAAATAAAATCTTTAAGGAAAAAATATATGTTCAATCAAAGTAAGTCATAGTCAAATAAGTCATAGCAATCAAAAATAAAAGAAAGAAAAATAAAATAACAATGTCAAAATATAAATTATTAATAAAAAAAATATATATAACTAACACTATTTATTCACAAGCAAAGCATTTTTCAAATTACCTAGAGTGTTACAGAAAAAGTCAATACAATTATATTTCGAAACTGCGTTACAAGTTTTGCTCAGTCTGGGAAGCGGTGAATTGGACCCTAGATTAGATTTATAAGTTCTAGAGGAAAGCAAATGGTACCTGGTAGCTCTCGGCATTCGCGAGAGCACGGAAAAAGTCATTTGCTCGAGAAGCATCGGTGTATCAAGAATACCGTTTATCAGTTTAAACATGAAAGTAGCATCTAGCATATACCTACGGCCCGTCAATGAGCTCATCTTAAAGTACGCCAATCGGTCATTATAGCTTTTAAATTTGTTGGCCATATTGCAAGAATATGAGAGATGCCACAAAAATCGCTTTTGTACACTTTCCAAGCGCTGGACATAAATACTATAAAAGGGGTTCCATGCTACGCTGCAGTACTCTAAACCACTTCTCACCAATGCATTGTAAAGTAAGATTTTTGTTCATTCATGTTCATAATTTAAAAAATGACACAAATTTTCACCTTCTTATCTAAATAACTTTTTTTCTAGTATGAGTATCTTCTCAAAATAAATTTTATTCGTATTTTAGGTACAGCCTTATTTTACCTAAATGAGTATTTGATGCAAAAATTCGAGAAAAAAAAGTTATGAGCCAACAAAGTCTAGAGGGCGAGGCAAAATTATATCATATACTTTTTAACATTGCAATAAAAAAATAAAAAGAAACGATGAGATTTTCAAAATACTTTTAATAACTTCTTCAACATTTCGAAGGGGTTGGACTTTTTAGTTTGTATGAAAAATCTTATTCGTTGAGTGCATGGATGAGATACTTGGCATAAAAACTCTTCAATAATTGACTGGCTGTGTTAAACATAAATAATGTTTTTGCGCGTACGAATTCGCGGGCTAAAGCTAGTTATAATATAAAATAATAAAACAAAATAGAGTACAGAGTGTCCATTAATGAATGCAACAGTTATATTGTACAAATCTTTACTTAAAATTTTAATTCCATTTTTTAGGTTAGATTCTTTCATGTAGATTTTAAGTTCCTTACTTTATTTAAGGTATTTCGACGTCGCGGGTGAAAAAGTACGTATGTCTAACATGATTCAACGTATAAAAATCGAAAAATGCCTCTTCGCGCGCTTTTACTCAAGTAATTTATTACAAGAGCTCTTTATCATCAGAACTCTGTAAGAGATCGCTTGACAGCGATAAGGCCGCCTGTTGTGCCTATCTTTATGTTTTTTTTTCTATTTTATAAGTTTTATTTTTGTAAATGTGTGCAATAAAGTATAAATAAATAAATAAGTCTTCGTTATAAGTTCACTTGCAAGGTCTAGAGTCTCTATCCTGGGTGGCGAAGAGGTTTAGTCCGTGAACCACCAAGCTGGCCCAGTGCTGGATGGTGGATGTCAGAATTGTGAATTTGCTCTGACCCCGTGGTCACAGTCGCTCTGCAAAGACACCGAAACGTCGAGTCAAAATTTAAAATGTAAATATACGCGATAAATCCGGTTAAAAAGTGTTTTATTTAAAAGTATACAGCACACAGGATCGATTGTTTAACATGTCTTTCGCAGTACGGAAGTCGTCGTGAAAATTAATGATTGGTGGGCACCTATGCTGGTCAGGCGCGGTCCCAGGGTGTGGTTACATGACCCCTCAAATCATACAAATCAAATTAAAAAATCCATAAACAAAATAACTTAAAATTATAGAAGTACCTAAAAAAACTAAAGATAAACAAAAGCCGCATTATAAACACTAGTATAAGGACTCACAAATCATTTTTAAATTCAAAAGATCAAGAAGTACAAATACATATTTGTCTGGTAGAAATCGCTCTTCAGCGACAAGACCGCCAAGTTTTAATTTCCAATGAAACTGTTTTTTTCTTTTAGTATGCCCGTAATATAAACTGAAGTGTAAATCAATAAATGAAGAAAATAGAATATAAATAAAAATTCCATGGATGTGATACATCAAATATCATTAGAAATAGAGAAACAAAGTACCTATAAGAGATTACAAGAGCTAGCGATCGTTGAAATTCTATGACAATATTATGCCATATTTTTCTACCGTCCTCCAAAATTCAGTTGTGCACCCAAAAAAATTCAGTCTGTGATTGTGCCTATGGGCGCCATTTAATTTTAATAATATTTTATAAGTTAAAAATTAAGAAATACTCTGTACTGATGACTTGTTTTACAAATCCAATAACTTTCCATTTGCTGTTACATAACTTGTTTATGTCTAAACTTCAATTATCCTCTTATGATAATGTAAATACTTCTGTAGTTTGTTTTGAACCTTTTCTGTTCTTTAATTTATAACGTAATTTGTGATTACATAGGTAATTAGTTAAGTCCTTTCTTACTGTTATTTTAATGAGTTTGTAACAGATTATTGCTGCAGCTGCACTGGCTGATTTTTAATGTGGATTGGTTCATCATTTTAGACTTCAGTTTGTAATCTGTCGTTGTGAGAGCAACTACTCTTAGATTATTGTTTATAATTGTGAATTTAAATTATTTCAAAGTTTGTTAATTGAATAAAGTGTGAATATAATATGAACTGTAGAAGAATTGTGTTTAACTGATTTCTCAATTTTTATTAATATGGATTATATATTGATATGGATAACATCGAAAGCGGAGTGCCACCGACATGCCCGATCCTGGTACCGACCGTGTCAACTGATCATAGGATACATAGGAGCCAATGCACCACGACGACTTCTCGAGCCTTCCTGTTAATTAAACTTAACTACGCTAACGAACTTATTAACTTAACCATTCACTTAATACTAAAGAAAGGTAAAAAGACGTGATAATAGCCGGTGATTACCTTTATATTCATAGCGTTTTCTTTTAGATTAATGAGCAATTAAATGAGCAACCTAATTGACATATTAAATTCACAAGTACCATTGCGGCAAAGCTACATTCTGAGAACTTGAGGATAAAAGTATTAGGCCGACGACTTTTGCGACTATACTTCAAGTTTATATTCTTTTAGGCTTTTTTAAATCTGATGGTATGTAGTATCCAGACCCATGGACATCATTAATTAAAGATGGTAAGATTAATCATGTGTTACCAGCACAAGGTCTCAGCTGTTAAAGCAATTTGTTCCTGTAATTTCACTGGATTTTTTTCCCCTTTAACCGGAACGCAACAACGCTTTCACGTGAATATAACTTATTTGTTACTATGCTTTTCCCAACTTACATTTAACTAATTTTTTTGATGACATTACATTATTAATTCATGACATTGCATGACATTATATCGAAAGGAATCGGTTGTTTAAATTTTAAATTCAAACTCTACGTCATATTGTACATTTTTTTCTTTTTATTTCCGGTGGGTATCATATAATCTTTTTAAGAGCATACAATTTTGATTTCTATGATCATCGTTATGTCGCTTGTTTGTGACCAAACTACCTGTAGAGACACCAAACGTCGAGCTAATTTAAGTTTAGTTTCATTCAAAATCAATCATTCATAATAATATGACATACACGTCACAAATATATGAAAAAAATCGGTTATGCTTAAAATTTAAATTTTGTTAAATAAATGACAATTCAATGAGAAAAAAGGCTGTAAATTTAAATAAAAAGCCA
Organism: Stenoptilia bipunctidactyla; assembly: GCA_944452665.1. Classification (NCBI taxonomy): domain Eukaryota; kingdom Metazoa; phylum Arthropoda; class Insecta; order Lepidoptera; family Pterophoridae; genus Stenoptilia; species Stenoptilia bipunctidactyla. The sequence goes on from OX101741.1 coordinate 17,305,784, forward strand.
TGGAACGTGATTAAAAAGTTATTTTGTTTAATATTTAATGTAACTACTATTCCTATCCCTATCATTCAGGTGATTACTAGCTTAATAACTTATTAGTAAATTAGTAATTAATAGCTAATTATTAACCATAATTTTCCCATCAGAGTAGATCTTTAAAAGTTACATCAACAATTTACTATGACATTCTTATTGTATTCTATGACGTGGCTTTGTGCATGCTTAGCTGCAGTTACGCGGATATTCGTGTATGTACAGTCACGTGAAATAAGATGTGCACACTTCGCAACTTGTTCGGTTGCGATCAGGTTTTTGGGAACAAGGTGTTCGTTCTAATCCCCAGAAAAGGCATGGCAGGATGGCCCACGGCCCGACGGTTGATGTCGGGATATTGTATATGTGCTAGTTACTATAAGAACTTTGATAGCGCGATGTAGGAATTACGTCGTGTCGTCATCGTTCTATAGAGCGTCACTAGATGTCGCTACAGGTTCAAAGTCCAATTAAAATATCTATACATCTTATTAGACATGACTGCACATATGCAGTAGGTAAAACATTTTTCTATTGGTGACCAAACCAGCGTTTCACCTTAATCTCACCTGATGGTAAGTGAAGATGAGATCGAAGATGACACGTGAAACTGGCTGGCTCTTCATAAAAAAAAGCCGAAACACGAAGCAGGAGCGGTGATATTTGGCGGTAAATTTTATATCAAGCCAGGCGGGCCCTGGAGGAATACCACCCTACAGGCCACTTGGATAAGTCTCATTTTACGACAAGCTTATCTAGGAGCTGTAGGGCTATTCTAAGAACATATTCGAACATGTACACTTCTCTCCGCTGTCGATAACAACCATAGAGGAAGTTAAATATACCAAAAGGAATAGAGAGCCAACTTGACGCCTCAACTTCTCCCCCCATTGACGCGCCGCCACATTTTGCTACGCTCTCGTGCTGCCATCTCTATCCTGGTGCAATAATACTACAACGTGGCCAGTATTATACATATTTTCTATTATTATAAACACCACTATCTCGGACCTCAGCTCAACTCGTCGCTCATAAATCTCCAGAAAACATCACAAGATAAAACAGAAATCACAAAATGCTACATCAACACATGCACACGCAAGGAGGAGCAGCCATTTTGTGACGGACCTGTCACAAGTCAGACCTTTTGTTTGATTGGTGGATAGCAACTATGGACATCTATCGTGGTAAAGTGACAACATTTGCTACACCAAAATGTAGCATTTGATATAACTAAGCTGTCAAATTATAGTACATTAAGAGGGACACCCCTGATAACTACTGACAACGATAAAGTATTGACACGCACATTCGCTTCCATACTAGACTGTGAGCAAAGGAAAAATGGACAGAGGTTTTATTGGAGGTCTTTAATGGGCGGTAGGCTTATCCCCACTGTCAATGTCTCTCTACACCATTATAATGTCTTCAAATTTGTCAAATGTGACATCAGAGGGTTTATGACCTCTCGTGTTCTGCCTTTCCCATAAGGGATACAGGCGTGAAGTTATGTAAGTATGTATGTACCATCGAACCAACTAAATCATGACCCATTTTGCTGAAAATTCGCCTGAAACTGTTAAACTTGGAAGGTCTATCGCGTATAATGAACTTATGACTTTTTACGAATTCTGTACTCATTAAATATCACGTGTCGAATGAAATTCAAAATTTCTTTATTGGCAAATTTCGAAGTACAAATGTTGAAGTACACTCCTTTTAGGTACGCAGACCTGTATTAGGAGTGAACACTCTTCCCGAATTACATTATGTTACCAATTACAAGTAGGTATTACTTATTCATAAAGTAAAACTAAAATAACAGTTTAGCATAGGTAACTAAAAACAACACAACATTGATTTCCCTAGATTTATTTTTAAAGAAATAAAAGTTGGTAAATTTTTATAAGTATTTCAAATTAAATTAGGTATACATTTTTCTTATTTAATATGACTCGATAAAAAAACCTTTATTACAATAATTTATACATTAATTGAATACGTACAAAATATAATCTAAATAATCTTAGGCACTGGAATTAATTATTTATAGCTTAATGTAAGTGAAATTACAAATTTAAAATTTATTTCCGCTACACATATATTATAACTAGATTTTATTTTCATTATTATTGTCATGTTTTTATATATATTATATAATATTATGCAAACTAGTAACAAAATTATAACAAACAAGTTCGTCACCAAGGAAACCTATCTTCAAGCAAATTTCGACCCACTAGTATTTAGACGTTTGCCAAAATGAGCTTGTTGTGGGTCATGATTCTGTTGGTTCGATAGTTGTAGTTCGATGTCAACAGACCAGTGCGATCACAGAACTTTATCGAATCGTATATGAACGATTTTATACGAATGCTCGTATAGTATGGAGTCGGTTGCATGTTTTGAGCAACATTGTAATTTTTTATTTTACAGATATTTATGAGTACAACATGTTTACAAACATTCAAAATTAACAAGCCACACATTTATTTAGGCTGGCCGTGCGGCAATAGATAGATTTCAATTTTTTCTTAAAAACCGTCTCCATACTATACGAACATTCGTTAGTTAACAAACGATTCGATAAATTTCTGTGATCGCACTGCTGCTTCGTCTCCAGCGAAGATATAGCAGTGTGTGCAGTCTAAAAGCGCTTGCGCACTTTATCGGATTCTTGTCTCGGTCGGGCGTAGCCGTAGAACTATTTCTATCGCAGCCACATGCGGCATCCGTCATCCGTCATTTCATACAAAAATCTTAGATCTTATTTTCTTGGATCGGATAAGAATCAGAGATTTAAAAAGATGATTGCTATTAAGTTCCTTGCCACTTCTTCTCAACAGATCGACTTTCCGAAGTGGTGGTAGATTCAGTTCAATTTGTAAATTGTTTGACTTATTTCAAATGTATTTACATACTTACGAAATAAATAATGTTTGAGTTGAGTTTGAGTTTGATGTAGTGCGTAACTGCTCTAAGCATTCTAAACCACATTCTTGTGGCCCTAATTAGTCCATAGCAATAATGTACTCTGTAAATCTAAGATGACATTTGCTATTACTTAAGTGCGTAGAGATTATAAGTACCAGGTGTATTATTCAACTGGGACAGAATGGTGAAACTGTACCAAAGTAGATAAATGAATACTCTAAGGATTGAGGCCGCGTTGTCTAGCTCAAGTTGAGTTTCAGTTATGGAATTTAGTGTCTGTAAAGGCACTGTGGTTTTTTTCGAGTAACTATAAACTTGTTTATAGATCCAACTTGGGTCTAAATATAGTCACCGTAAACTATCTGCTAGCCCCGTGCTGGTTTATGGATGTAGCACTCGGGCCCGATTACTTAAAGTGCCCTCTGAAGCACGCAATTAGTTGTGAGGAATTAATAATCGGCGGTCAACCATCCTCGTCACTCAATGAAATAAAGGGGCATATTCAAAAGTGTTTTTTTTGTAAGCTATTTCCGGCAGAATTGATATAGTCCGACAAGGATTTTTAGGCGCGTGGCAAAAATTGGAACTAAACACCGTCTTGGGAAATGTCACTCCATTTTAAATTTACTTTTAAATTCAATATTAAGATATGAAATACGACAAAATTTACAAAATATGGGCTTACTTATTGTAGTCATAAAATTGAAGAAGTTGTTTTCAGAAAGAAAAACAATTTAACGTCTCATTAATCCCTTTTTAAGAGTAAAGAAGCAAGTTGCCCCTGCAATGTTTACATATTGCCATACTTTAAAAAATACAATTTTATTTTCTTGCTTAATCTTTTAATTATTTCTTCAACCCTATGTTTTGTAGCACTAACGTTTTTCTAAAAGTTTACGGGACTTGCCCTTTAATTATACATAAAATGAAAATGATATAATTTCTGTTTTCAAACCTGAAAAAACTTAAAGTTTATGCATTCATATTTTTCCCTGAGAAGAGGGAAATTATACTGAATGGTAACCCTCAATTCACCTTCACGCTCCTATGACGTCATCACCCAAGCGCCAAAAAAGCCTTGTCGGACTGTTGGTTTTTTATATAGCTGAGCTTACAAGGCAACCTTGCGTTTCCATTTTATTTTTATTTTTAGGACATATGAGGTGCTTTTGGAAGCCTTTTGAATTTCCGCTGGTTATAGTCACGTTAAATCGACTACAACGCCCTCTAGGGGTCTTAAAGTAAACAAGCAAAAAAAAATTGCTGGATTGCTGGTGGATTAGGAAAAGCTTGGTGGATTGCGGCCTAAACCTCCTCGTCACCCAGGGGAGAGGGGTGATGATGATGATGAATAAGAAAAAGTTTAAAAACTAAAGGCCTGACACCTATATTCACGCTCTAAAAAGTAAGACACAAGATAATAGGCTCCGGCCTCCGCTATTACCAAACACGAATTCAAATAACTACAAAATAAGTTAAATAAATATACAGTGTAAAACCTAAAACCCGACTACTAAAACCAGATTCTTTAAAGTTCGAAACAAAAATAATTTCTGCAGAAATAATGATGTATGTATTTTTATACGTCATACTGACAGAAATATGTTTAAAGATAAGGCCGTGGTCGTATGCCACCTATTATAGCAAAACAGATTCATTTGGATAATAAAATAAAATCAAAGTAGCATACGATCATGGCTATCCTTCACATTTTTCCATGAGTATGACGTTTAAAAATACATAAATATTTAAACGGACACTATTTTCTTGTTTCGAACTTTTTAGAGTTTGTCTTAGTAGTCTGGTTTTAGTCTTTAAAGTTGTCACCTATATGTGAAAACTTTTAATTGGCTGTTATTTCTTCTCTTTTCTGTATTCCGTGTCTAGCTGTAAGTTTTCCGAAAATAAATAAATAAACATTAACTTCTGATCCTTCTTTTGCCAAAAAACAAGTTTAAGGCGTTTATCAACGCATATGATTTTTTAGACATTGTTATAGAAATAATGACAACGGTACGGTAGTAACGAAGTCATTGTGTAAACAGGTATAATTTGATTTATAGCGGTATAAAGTTACGCATATTGTTTAAATGTTCTTTTTCGTTTCTGTTTTGAGAAGTAAAACACGGATATCTCAATCAATGAACTGTATTCGACTACGTGTGAACAATTACGGGTCAAGTGAATCGCAGCTCTCTCGCTGGTCATTCATTACAAACTTTACATCTCTCCGCCCTTTGACTAAAAACAGGTACTTACACCTTACCTATGGCCGTATACAGAAAGAAAGCTGGAAACTTATAAGCGCTTACCAGCGCTTCACAGCGCTGGTGACCCGCGCAGGAAAATTTATGAACGCGCGCCGATAAGCACTGAACGGTGCCGACAAGTTTCGATAAGCTTCAACACGCCCTGGTCAGCGCTGGGAAATCATCGTTCGATGAGTCCGACATTTTGCTTGGTCTGCCTGAACCTGCTTCCTTTGTGTAGAATGGACCAGCGCTGTCAAGCGCCGGTAAGCGCTTATAAGTTTCCAGCGCTCTTTCTGTATACGGCCTATTCCTTTAAAATAAATAAATCGCTGTCACTGCCGAGCGGCCACCCGAGTTCGGCAAGTATGGCAGGTGCTCAATTATTACATTACAATATTATTACAATATTGTTCTTGGGAATGATTTATGAAAATAAACTGAGTTCTAAAAATTACAAGCACTGACCTGGTTCTTTCCAACAGATTTGAGGATGAACTTTGCAAATTTTTGGTTCATTATCGTGGACTGTAATGTTGGAATATATGTTTACATAACAGAAGTTATAAATCGGTCTGCAGAAATGAGATTTAGTTAACTAAAAACAGTATCTAAAAAAAAAGCAGCACTTTAATTATATAATAGTACTTATCATATACAAGTTGTAGCATAAAGGAGGTATGTATACCTAATACTTTATTTATGTACAGAAGGTGGCACATGAAGCGTTACAAATCTGTCAAAAAAAATTACTTGAATCTGAACTCTATGCCCTCGACATTAAGTTAAAATTGGTTGGGGAAATGTGACAGGTAATGAAACGCTTGATCTGTTGTCTTCTGAACATGCCATATTTTGGATATACTGCAAACTACTTGGCATTATTGGCGCTGGTAAAACTTTCATTAGTTTCAATGTATTTTTGACAACCCTACATTGTTATACACAGATGCTTGCGCCTACCTACCTAAATCTACCTATGCAAGCACCATATGCTTTTATTCCACACGGACGACGGAGCGCCTAACAAAATTCGCGAGCAAATGTGTCTTCATATAATCTTGAAATAGAGAATCTCTTCGAGAAAAATAAAACTTTTTGAATTTTTTGAATTTCATAGTCTTAAATATTTACTGCAAAACGGGTATTAGGATATCCCGTAGTTCCGTTGTGTGGTCCCCATAACACAAGCTTATAAAAAAAGCTTACTTTGGGGCCAGATATTGTTAAATTGATTAATTTTTTTCGGTTATTTTTGAGGAGAAATAAAGATGTATCGTCATAATTTAGCTCTGGGTGTTCTCTTTAACATGTATATGTTACGGTAAGAGTGAATAAAGCTCCGCTTTCCTTGAACTAACCTCCTAACCTAACCGGTCCATGTCGGTTCTGAGCAACCAGCCTCAGCCGCTCCAGCTCGCATGGTGTCCTCCAATTGATAAAAGTCCTATTGGATGTGTATATTACGGTAAATCTCCCTGTCACTTAAATATTATCTCCATCATTATAATGATTTAAATTTTTCAAATGTGACATGCAATGGTTATCAATAATAGTATATAATTATTAATAATTAACAATGTGTGTCGTGAATTATTAATAATTACTACTAAAAGTAATAAATTTCGATCGTTTATTCACATTTACCAAAACCTGTGGTTATTATAAATAATTTTGTAATAATAAATTAATAATTTTCAATTAATCAGATTTACCGTGACATATATAAAGCGGTTACAAACGACTTCCAAGAGGAGGAGGTTCTCAAGTCGTGCGTATGTTTTTTATTGTGTTTACACGATATTTCAGACAATTATGAATCGATTTCGAAAATTCTTTTCATATGATAGAAGATACTTCAGAGTTGATCCCATATAAATTTCATCGAAATCGATTGAGTACTTCATGGAAAATTTCAAAATATCTCTGAATTTGGAGAATGTTTACCTTGACGACGACGTTATAATTCAGCCAAAGTTTTGACGTGAAGTTGGTTTTGAATGCTCTGAATTTGTTAATTAGTTTATTGTATACACTTAACTCGCGTTTAACCTCAATCTCATCTGATGTTAAATGAAGATGAGGTCGTAGATAAAGCACACGGGCATGGGAAAGCTCCTCCTAAATATTTATATATATATTTTTTATATTGTAAGGATAGGACGTTTGTTTTCCATGCCACCTGATGGAAAGTGCGCATGAAGACTATGGTGTTACACGTCCATCCACAAGAAACCTATTCACTCGACACTTAAAAGTTACAGGACTGTAGTGGTCAGGAAAAACAGACGCAGGCAGATTGTGCCACACCTTTGCAATCCGTACCAAAAAGGAACTATCGAAGCGTTTTGTTCGACTTCTTGGTTAATCCACTTTATAGGGATGGAAGTTCTGTCTGCGTCTGGTAGTCCGGTGGTAAAAAGGAGTGGGTGTAAATTGCCAGTACACATCACCGCCGTAGCAGTATTTAGCGACAGATTTTACATTTAGGAGTTCATTGGCGAGCTGGACCCTCATGAGATCCTACTAGCAAGCTCGGTCACCTTTGACGAGATGCTTGTCCCAGGTCGGTAGAACTGTTCAAGCCGACCCGGCGGGGCGAGCACAGAACTTTGTCGACTCGTCTGTTTACAAATGTTCGTATAGTATGGAGTCGGTTGTAAATTTCAATTATCTATCTTACATTTATTTAACAAGATGGTGCTGTCAGAAGGGGCCGCCTTGAACGTACGCCGATCAAATTGGCGACATTCTTAAAAAGGGCCTAGTTAAAAGTAGCTGTAACCGGCGATCAGGAAGCGAAAGAGGTATGTTTGGATCGAAGCAATTGGTGTTCCCTTGTCTCTGCCTACCCCAAAGGGAGACAGGCGTGAGGTTATGTATGTATGTATGTATGTATGTATGTAACATGTTCAAAAACATTTTAAATTTGCAAGGCACATATTTATATAAACTTGTCCTGGGGCAGTGGCTAGTTTTCAATTGTTGCTTACAAACCTTTTCCATACTATACGAACTTTCGTGAAAATACGCATCGATAAAGTTCTGTGCTCGCACTGCAGCGTGGACAAAACTAGCTGCTTCAGAGTACTCAACCCATACCTGTTCTGTAGAATGAAGTTTCCTTTAAGCATACATAACTTCACGCCTGTATCGTTTATGGGGTACGCAGAACAATAAATAATAATAAATAAATATTTCTGACACTCACACAACATTCTCTAGCCCAAATTAAGTTTCTTACAGAACTTGTGTTATGGATACTAGATAACTGATATACGTACTTAAGAAATATATAAACATACATATTGAATAAATACATATTTTTTATAAGAATAAACTTAAATAAACATATAAACATCCATGACTTGACAACTAATATCTGTGTTCATCGCACAAATATCCGCCGCCGCGGGGATTCGAACCCAGGACCTCTGGCATTGAAGGCAATGTATGTTACCACTACACCAGCCGGTATAGTGGTAACAGACATAGAGGCTATAAACACATCTGATGTCACGTTTGACAGATTTGGTGGTATTATAATGATGGAGAAAGACTATTGCATTAACATGGAGTCAGCCTACCGTCCACAAAAACGCCAATAAAACCTATGTCCCTTAACTGACTCTTCCAGTCTGCCCGGGAAGAGAAGCACATTCGACTTATGTTTTTCTTTTGTTCCCAATCTAGCATGGAAGAAAAGTTTCCTTAAAATGGTCTCAATTTATATTTGAATATAAGAACAAAAACATAGGTTTCAGTAAATTCTGCAAATAAGGCCAAATAGGTATAAAGTTGTCTATTTCTCTAAAAATAGCTTTTTTCTTAGAATTTAGGAGGGCGGATTTCGCTGAATATTAAGTACCTACACTTCTTAGAAGATACTTAAACTTCTACTATAGAGATACTAATAACCATAATTAAGGAACGTGTACTGTTAATACTTTTGGGTTCTGTTACATATGCAATTACCCGGTAAGGGTATAGTAACGAAAGTGCTGACTACAAGCTCGTCTTGTCAGCACTGACGTATTAACCTATCGCGTTTACTTTATTTTTCAAAATCTTTTAATGAGTTAGTCTTTGCTCAGATCTCGTCGTGACCGGAAGTTTCCATACTATTTTCAAAGTTATTATTCTATATCGTTTCTATGTCCAAGTGTTACCATTTCTAATTCCAATAAACTTTAGATTATTGTTAAAATCGTTTTTTAAAAACTCCTTCCTGACCCACCCCGTAACAGTTCCGTATTCATTATACATTTAAAATCTTAGTACAATTAATCTTTAATAGATAATTTAAAGTACAATTTGCAACGTATTGAATCCGTTGCTTACTGTAGGTATTACATATTTAAAGTAGGTACAACAGAATGAAAAAAAAATAGATATAATATGTAGTCTTATGTCAAGCGATGACTTAATTTTTTGCTAGTTTCCGGATTTACTTCATATATTCATTAAAAATATCAACCATACATTTCACAACCTAAAGATAATATTATACCTATCTATACCTTTTATAATAATCATCGAATGCAGAGCATTAAAAAAACCGACTTCACGTCAAACCTTTTGCTGAAATATAAGGTCGCCAAGGTAAATTCTTATACACATTTTTTCAAAAAATTAAAATTTTTCATGATGTAGGTAAGTACTCAATCGGTTTTGATGAAATTTATATGGGACCACCTCTAAAGTATCTTCTATCAAATGAAAGAGAATATCCTCGAGAATATTTAAAACCGATTCATAATCATCCAAAAAATCGTGTAACAGATACAAAAAAAGAACATACACACGAATTGAGAACCTCCTCCTTTTAGAAGTCGGTTGAAAAAATATGCAGCTCTTCATATCATCATCATCACAACTCTTTGTAATGAGCCCACTGCAGGGCATGAGTCTCTCCCCTGGATGAAGAGGAGGTATAGGCCATGATCCACCAAGCTGGCCCATTGCTGGGTGGTTGATGTAAGGATTTTCAGGGCGTCAAGATGGCTTCTGACAAACCCTAACAACTAATGTATACAATTATACAGCACCCGGAACCGACTTCTTACCGTGCCCTCCGAAGCACGGAAGTCGTCGTGAGAAATGAATGGTCGGCGGTCACACATCCAAGTACCGACCCCGCCGAACGTTGCTTAACCAGTGACATCGTATGATACACACAGTAACCACGGCGCCACGACGACTTCAATCACGATTCAATCTTCATATCACGAACCACTAATAATAAGCTTACAAGTTGAATTTGCAAAAGTTTTGATTCTTTACATCCTGTGATAACCTAAGGATAACCAATATTTTGAACATGTCATTGGTAAGTAGAGGCTGGGCCTCGATACTGGGTGACTGGTGACAAATTTTAGATATTGAAGGAGAGCACTCTGTACTCGATTCTGATCATAATTATAATAAAAGTAGGTACTTAAATTTTTATCAGAATTTACTATAAATAAATGAAGAGATGTTACTACACTTTTCCCGACGACGCGCCGCCTTAGTGAATACGAACACAGTAGTGTTCCCGCCACACGCACACTACCACCCGCTATGTATCTAATTTATTACGCTTACGTAACCATGCGTTGCAAAATGAATTCTTTAACTTTTGGTTCAGCTTACTGCTCCCGGTTAGTAAGCATTTTAGCAGCGCTTTTATGGGTAGTTTCAGGTACCGCGCGGCTAAGATCTGGAATGAACTGCCCCCTCCTTACCGAGCTCACTTGTCCAAGACTAGTTTTAAGATAAAATTAAGAATATCTATGTTGGAAGACTAAATTAACGATAAAGATGCCCAAAAGTTACTTTTCAATTAAGTATGCACAGCGTTTCAGCCTTAACAAGACATTTTCTATTATCCATGTTATTTTTTTTTGTTATTATTATTTTTATTATTTTTTTCCTCTCTGAGACATATTATCATGATAATTAATTTAAAATGTATGTATTACTTTTCTCTGTCTTATGTCAATAGAGCATTTTTTCTTTTTCTACCTTAATTTGACATCTAATTTTAAGTTTATTATTAACAAGCTATTATTTAATGTATCGATAATTTTGTAAACATTTTTTTTTGTATAAATATTGAAAATTAAATTAGATTAAAATTATTTTTTCATAAATATATAGACTATCTAATAAATGAGGCACCAAGCAAAGGGTATTTTGGAAAACAGCGTTGCCTCACGGCAACTTTCATGCTGAAAATGCCCATTTGACGCATATGTATTTTTTTCTGTTAATTTCAATGTAATGTGTTCAAATTGTGTCAATAAATTATTATATTATTATTACGTATGCTTACAGCTTATTATTATTATTACTCAGTAAACAATTAATTTTTATTTTATTTTTTTTCTTCGTGTATGATCTCAAACTATCACGTCCTTGAATTTCAAAAGTGACCCACCAGTCACCCTGTTTATCATTAATTTATAGATTTTCGGATTCCTGGTGTGTCGCTAATGTAATGGCTGATCCTCTCTTTCATTCAGAGCACATAGTTATTTACTAAGATCAGGTCGACGCGGCGCCCTGACAATTGTAACATCCACCAACCAGCACTGGGCCAGCTTGGTGGCTCACGGCCTTCTCGTCAACGAGGGGAAACACTCATAGCCCTGCATGACAAAGAGTTGTGATGATGATGATGACACATGGTTGACTATTAAGCTTATTAGGGTTAAATAAGGAATACGATGTACCCATCCGGGAGCGCTTGAACAAAAGAAGCTACTAGCGGTAGCCAGCATGACAATCATACAAATGATGTCATATCTACAATTTTGGAAACTCAAAATGCCCAAATTTTAAAAATGATAACAAGGAAGTGATGTTTTCAACGTGTGTGGGAGTTTCACATCATGTGGATTTAGTATGTAAATATATAAAATATAAACTTAACTTTGCCTTATTGTATGTTTCGTTAACATAAGCTTCCCACTTGGTGAATAAATATTGTAAAATAACTGAAGAGATAAATATTGGTTTGAAGTGTATGATACCGTCCTTAAATGGGTACATAAATATTTACAATTTGGTTTGTCTACAAAGTGCGGTCATTGCTTTGGCCGTGAATGGTTTGTGAAAAAAGGTGACTTATCTAAGCTGTCCCCATTTTAAGCTAGGTACTGCTGGACTCCTAGCTTAAAACAGCTTGAAGAGCCCGTAAATTAAGAAACAACGTCGACCTTACAACCAAAAAACTGCAGACCCTAGAGCATCGTCGTAAGATTGCTTGTTTAACCGCGTACTACACGATACATTTTGGAGAGTGCGCGAGTGCTCTGTTTAAACAAATTGAACCCTTACCCTTTTACCACCAGACTACTAGACGCATACAAAACTTCCATCCGTGTGTGATAGATATTCCAAAAAGTCGAACTAAGCGCTTTGACAGTTCTTTTTTGATACGGGTCGCCAAGGTTTTGAATGAACTGCCTACGTCTATTTTCCCTGACCAGTACAGTCCTGGTACTTTTAAGCGTCGAGTGAATAGATTTCTCGTGGATGGATGTGTACCACCTAGTATTCAGGTTCACTTACCATCAGGTGTCATGGAAGACAAACGTCCCATCCTTACTTTATAAATAAAAAAGGTCCACCTGGATAGCGAATGAAACTCAAAACTTGATGAAAATAACACCGCCCTCACGGTCATTTGTTTCGGCAATTATAAAGATCCAAATCTTTTTAAAACTTTCGCATCTCTGGTTTTGGACCCTTTGTTACCAAGTCGGAAGCCAGTGTCATGCATCCATTGGAAGATACAAGGCTCTCACTCCCTTTCACTATTGACTACCTATTGTTAAACTGCAACGAAATGCTTTGATCGTTATTTTTTGGTATACCTACTTAATTCATTACATAGATTTACAATGATAGAATGAGACGATTTCTTAATTTTGTGTTATTTGAGAATTCTGTAAATATTTTTACTGTGCCATCTTGATATGAAAACTATTAGTTTTTCTTATACAAATCTTTTCCGTTTGTTATGTATTTAACTGTGAGTAAAAATTATATCATAAAAGTACATACATACATACATAACTTCACGCCTGTATCCCTAATGGGGTAGGCAGAACACCAGAGGTTGTTCTGACATCTGATGTCACGTTTGACAAATTTGGGGGTATTATTATTAGAGAGACTATTGCAGTGACAGGAGGTCAGCCTATCACCCACAAAAAGCCAAATAAAACCTCCGTGCCTTGACTGACTTTTACAGTGTCCCCGGGAAGAGAAGCAGCTGGCACATTCTATGTTTTTCTTTCGCTCCCAGTCTAGCATGGAAGCAATTATAAAACTATTCAATTTGTTGTTTAAATAACAAACCTCGTCTTTTATAAAAACTTGCACATATAAATAAACTAAAACATAAAAACAAACTTCGTTTTATTATAAAACTGGAAGTACACCATTATTCGAACTAAAATACTTAAAAAATGTAAAAAATGTCTTAATTATAACCTTAACCTAATTTTTCCGCCGTAAAAGCGCATCTTGAATCTGTGGATTTGAGAGTCCCTTAGTCTCTGGAACTAAGATGTAGGAGCAGATGACGTTGATGACGCTGGCTGATGCAAACATATAGCACATGCCGTGGAAGCCGAACCATTTGATGAAGTAGGGAAAGATCCCGAGGAGAAAGAAGTTGAGGAACCACACCCATTCTACGAGTAACATTGACGCGAATGATTGAATCTGAAAGAAAATAAAAAGGTTATTGTGTTTTATAATATTTTTCAGGTTACCACAAATAATTATTTATAAAAAAAATAACATCCCCAGATAATCACACCAACTACATGGCACCAAAGTTATGGGATATGGGATACCATGTAGCGAACAAGGAGGAACCTAGAATATAAATACATAAATAGATTAACACCCAGACACGGAACATTTTTTTGTTGCTTCGTGCGGGAATCGAACCCGCTACCACTGGCGTCTGAGGCTTTTACCCCATCGCCAAAGTTTATTTTATGAAGCTGAGGAGTTCATTTGTTTATATAGTCTCTGAAAGGCAGATCTTATAGAAGTAACGTGAATTAAAAATTATGCCAAGTTGCATAGAACACCAATGCCCTTTTCGAGTATAAAGACTCTTTTAAACATTAGTTTACTAGGTGTAGACAGAACTTTCATACCTATACAGTGGACATAAAGTCGAACTGTCTGGGTCTGTTTTTCCTGACTAGCGTTAGTTAACTAGCAGTAAACACGTTTCTCTTGGATGGATGTACACCACCTTAGTCATCATGATAAATTCCCATCAGGTGACATGAATAACAAACGTCTGATCTTTTTAACCGAATTCAAAAACATGAGGTTCTCAGTTTGACCTGTAAGTATTTGGCTGAACCGATTTCGATGCGGTTTTCAAAAAAAGATATTTTATGTTTAGGAGAAGGTTGTTTAACAGACGAGCCGAATGTTTGGCCGAACATTCGTATTTCGTACATTCGGCATTTGTATTCAGCCGAATGTTTGATTGGTTTGCCGAATAATTACCGGTTACTAGCAGTTTCACGCGGATTTACCTGCGCAACTTCTGATTAAAAGTAGCCAATGTGCTATTCCAGACTGTATATTATGCCAAACTTTCACATTTATTATAAAAGTAAGATTTTAGTTTATTACAGCGCCAATCACGGATGGACGGTTATGTTTTTTTTGATTAGCCAACTTACAAAAAGGAGGTTCTCAGTTTAACCTGTATGTTAATTATGTTTGTCAACGATTATCTTGCGTTTGGCTGAACCGATGTTGATGCAGTTTATAAAAGGATATTTGTCCCATTTAGGAGAACCTTTTGGTAATTTAAGTGACTTCAAAAAGGAAGGTATCAGTTTGATCCGTATGTATGTATGTTTTTTCGCAATTATCTCACTTTTGGTTAAATATCAACAGTTTTATTTAATTTATAATTATATAAAACATGTATGTAACTGTGTAAGTACTTCTTGAGTACAGGAATGAGTCGCTCTCACTAGCATTCGGTTGTACTTTTTTGTCTCTTGCATATTAATTTAATTTCGAAGCAAAACCGCCTTGTCAAGTATAAAAATCGACGTAGAATAGTGGCACACACACACGGAAGTCAAATTTTCAACAAACACTTGATAAAACAAAAGGATCCAGAAAGAATTTCCCAGGAATTACCTTAATAAAACGGTTAGTGGATGCATATTATAACTGTACATCATCATACATTTAAACCTTTAACCAATGGTAATGACTTATTTCGTGTCGTCATCATAACATTAAAGATAAACAATAACAAATAACCAGAAACAACTTGGATCTGTCAAATTGATTGAGCGGTGTTGCCAGCATAAAAAAGAGTCAAAATAAAACATAGACACATAAGGCTTCAAACACATTGTCAATATCTTCACCATACCCGAAATGTCTTTAAAACATAGTCCAACCAAAAAAAAGTTGTCAAGCACTTTACCTCAATTGCAACAAACGGATAGCCCTCGTACCGACTTAAACTTGCTTGACACGGTAGAGAGCGCTTCTCCAAGCAATGTATCCCAGCGTATTAAGAGAAGAAGAGATGAAGACTTATTTTTAGAAATTAACAACTTTAAGAAAGAAATCAAGGCCACGTTAGAGTCTTTTATGTCTGCACAACAAGAAGAAATACAAAAAATATCATCCAACCTAAAAGAAATTCAAGTAACTAATAAAAATATTGATTCCTCTATTGCTCTTCTTACTGCACAAAATGAAGAATTTCGTAAAAAAATTGATATGTTGGAGACTCAATCTAAAAAGGATAAAGAATATATTGTATTCCTCGAAGATAAAATAGAGGACATACAAAGACTTGCGCGTAAATCAAACATTGAGATAAAGAATATCCCGAAGAAAATAAATGAGACTAAGGAAGACCTCATAGAGATGATTTTGTTCTTATCCAAGCAAATAAATTTAAATATTAACAATTTTGATATCAAAGATATCTATAGAGTTTACGGGAAAAACGGAAAGAAGGATAGCACCAAAAATCCACCAATTATTGTCGAATTCGGTTCTACTATTTTAAAAAGTGATTTACTTAAGGCTTGCAAAATGTACAACATTAAAAATAAACAGAAACTGCAAGCTAAACATTTAGGTTTTACCATCAACGAAGACACCCCTATCTTTGTCTCCGAGCAACTCACTCAAAAGGGGGCCCGGCTCTTCTTCTTAGCAAGAGACCTTGCAAAATCTAAAAATTATAAGTTTTGCTGGACTTCGTTTGGCAGAATCTATGTAAGGTTAGATGAACATTCTATTATTATCCCAATCAAAAATGAGTCTCAAATTCAGCACTTGATGCAACAAGAAAAAAATGCATGACTCTTAAATGTAATAAAAAATGCAGTCTTTACGTTAAATTGTATCTATAAATTTATCCCTAAATATTCCAAATGTTATTTTGTAATTTCACTTTGCCCATCTACTACGTCCATTTACTTTGTCCAAGCAAAACACTCATACGAAGCATTATCACTACTAATCTTAACACCTAAACTTTCACTAAATACTCACGTACAGACAACTCATGCTTTTTTCAATTTACTCGCTCCACTTACTAAGAAATACACTTACCATACAACAAAACTCAAACACTCTATAAAATACTATTTTACTTATAATAAAATCCTACAAATGTCACTTCTATTAAAAAAAATAATAAACATAAATCTGAAATTTATTACAAAAAAGAAATTAATTATTGCAAAATCTAGACAAGGTGTCCATAGCGAATTTTCACATATTACAAGTAAAATTGAATGTGCTTTAGAATTATTTAAAACCCTTCATGGGTGACGTACTAAAAACTTTACATATTATAGACAACGTGAACATAGCTCGCTCCATCCAATGTGAGCCTAACGAATTAAGCACTCATTGCAGTGTAAATATATCGGATTTTACAATTTTTTCTCAAAATATAAGAAGCATCTACTGCAACTTTGATGATTTTCTGACTAACATAGCTCAATTTTCTTTTCTACCGGATGTAATAATACTAACAGAATGTTGCCTTAATCCAAATAAACCAATACCCGAACTTAAAGAGTACCAGTCGTATTACACCACTCAGATATTAAATCAAAATGATGGTGTTGTGGTATTCATTAAAGACACCATAAAGAGTAGGGTTAGAGAAGTAAAATTATCTGATTGTTCCTGTCTTCAATTGGATTTGTTTGAAATTATTATTCTATGTATATATCGGTCTCCCTCCAACACAAATTCAGAGAATTTCACGAAGTCTTTATGTGCTCATATTGATACTTTCAAAACACGAAAAAACATTATTATTGCAGGTGATATAAATATAAACATTATACCTAAAAATAAAGAACAACACAATGAATATAAAAATAGAACTAACTACCTTAACATGCTATCTGCATATGGTATCTTACCTGGGCACTTATTACCTACCAGAGGAAAGAATTGTCTAGACCACTTTATGCTAAAACTAAACAAAAAAAAGTTGTCCGCATTTATTGCAGTTCTGAATACTACCGTTACTGATCACGCAACAACTTTTTTGAAAATCTCAAAACCAAAACCCCATAAACCTATTGCAAAGATGACAACTACATTAAACTTTGAAATGGCCTTGAAACACCTAAAAGATAAAAATATAGCTAACCTACTACTAAGTGATGACCCGAGCTTTATCGCTGCTTCACTGATAGAAAAAATTACAGACTCTATAAAAACTAATACCAAAACAATTGATATTCCTAAAAGTAGACGCATCATCAAACCCTGGATCACACCCGGCTTACTGAAATGTATTAACAATCGTAACAAACTACAGAAGCAGTCTAAAGACGATCCGTTTGATGAAATAAAAAAGATAACATACACCCGTTATAGAAATCACTGCAATAATCTGATAAAAAAACTAAAACGAAAATATGAACGAAACTTACTGGCGGACTCATTGAACAATAACAAAAAACTTTGGAACAATATAAAAAATATAACTAACACGAACAAAAAAAATCAACTTAACCCAGAACTGTTTAGTATGAAATCAACGCCCACAGAATCAGCAAACTTCATAAATAATTACTTTTCTAGTATTGGGGAGAAACTTGCCAGAAATATACAAACCAATGTACCTCAGGAGCACATAGATGACTATATTAACCACCTTCCCTGCCAAAAGGAATCTTTTGTTTTATTAGACACTGATTTCGAGGAAGTTAATAATGTGATAATGAACTTAAAATCAGACAGTTCACCCGGATGGGACAATATATCAACCAAATACCTCCAGTATGTAAAAGATGAACTAATACCTGTTATTACACACCTAGCTAACCTCTGCTTTAAAACTGGCACCTTTCCAGATCCTTTAAAAAAGTCCATCATAACACCTATATACAAGAGTGGAGATAGAGAAGATGTGAGTAATTACAGACCCATCTCAATTTTACCAGTACTATCAAAAATCCTAGAAAAATTACTCAACAATAGACTATTAAATTATATGACTACCTACAACATACTATCCCCAAATCAATTTGGCTTCAGACGTGGTATTTCTACTGAAGATGCTGTAACATCCCTGAGTTCCCTAATAACAGAGCGACTGGACAAAGGGTACAGGTGTCTTACTGTGTTTATAGACCTGAAAAAAGCCTTTGATACTGTATCCTTACCTATCCTTATCAAAAAATTGGAACGTATTGGTATTCGTGGAAAGCAACTCTCTTTATTCATAGACTATCTTTCAAATAGAAAACAAAAACTTAAGCTTGCACAGTTCTGCAGTGATGAAGCGGAGGTGTCGTTCGGTGTACCACAAGGTAGTGTACTTGGGCCTACCTTATTCTTAATATACATCAATGATCTTTGTAATCAAAAAATCCAAAACGCACAAATATTTTCATACGCCGATGACACTGCCATTGTTTTTACTGCCAAATCTTGGGAAGCTGTTAAAAGTCAGACTGAAAAAGGGATGATATTAATATCAAAGTGGCTTAAGTATAATTTGCTAACACTCAACGAAAGTAAGACTAACTACTTGTGTTTCTCGATAAACTGCTCACGTCAACCTAGTAATGACTTCAATATTAAAATTCACAAATGCCATAGTAATTCACCGAAAAGCCAATGTAACTGTCCCACAATTAGTAGAGTGACACAAATTAAATATCTAGGGGTAACACTGGATAATAAGTTGTCATGGTATCCTCAAATAGAACAGATATCTTCCAGAATCAGGAAGTTTTGTTGGCTGTTCAAAACGTTGAGATATGTAGTACCCAAAGCTAACCCAAGTAGTGATCTCATCAAACCAAAAAATCTCCTAATTAATATATATTCAGCTTTGGTGCAGTCAATAATCATATACTGCATACCCGTATGGGGAGGTGCCTACAAAACTAGATTTCTAGAAGTGGAAAAGGCGCAAAGAGCTTTGCTAAAAGTGATGTTCTTTAAATCACGGCGTTTCGCTACGGAATCCCTCTATCAAATTAGTAATGTCTTAACTGTACGTAAATTGTACATTGCACAAACCCTGCTTAAGAAACATAAAAACTTACCTTACGATTTAAAAAACCTTAAAAAAAGAAAAAATCACAACATTATTGAAACACCTTATATAAAAACTAACTTTGCTAGTTTGCAATATTCAAAAAGATCTTGCCGCTTATATAATGAAATTAACAAAAAACTAGAAATATATACAAAGTCACAGCATGAAGTCAAAATCTTATTAAATGAGTGGTTGAAATCACTGAGCTATTCTGAAACAGAACTTTTTTTGCAAGCATGACAATGACTACCAACGATCCCACAAATTTGCAAAACCACACACACACACGCATGCACATACCGCTACAATACAGCATACTAGACATGGACTTAGTGAATAGTGAACTAAACTGCAATAAATTGAATTGAATTTACTGTTTTTAAATAAACTTTATAATTTTGATTTTTTTCTTTAAATTCAACTTGCGCTGAATTGCACTGAATTTAGACTAAAAGCATCATATTGATTTAAATTGCATCTAAGTGTACCTACCTATAAATTGAAATTTTATGAAACTAAATGTAATGAAATTGGAATGATAAGAATGAAAGAATAGCACAGTATTGGATTGTATATATTGTCTCCGATTAAATTGAATCAAATTGTGTAAATTGAATCAAATTGAACTAAAATTATCTTTAATAGAATTGCACCGAATAAGATAAATTGAATCTTATTAATCTAAATTAACAATTAAATTATATTAATTATTTATATCGTATTCTAGATCATCTTTTTCTCATTTTTGGACTATAATTTTGAATAATAACTGTCTATTTTAACCATAAATTGTGGATTTTAAGATTTCAAATTTTGTAACTTAACGTATGGATTAAAAAAAACTGATAACCATTAATAATGTAACATTTGGATATTTTAGTAATTACCTTTCTCCTTTTTTTTGTATGTAAGTATATTTTGTATATAATGTTTTTTTTTTTTTCCTTGTATATGTATAATAACAACTTTCAATGCACTTGTCGAAATGGAGGAGCGGAGTCTCCTGGTACAGGCATTATTTGCTTAAAAGGAGACTCCAACAATTAGTTGTAAAATTTAAATGTATTGAATGAAATAAATATCCTTTTTTTTTTTTTTTTTTTTTTTTATACAGTGTGGTTTGTTGTCCTAAAAATTGGCTTGACACCGACTTCAAAAACTATGTAAATACCTACCCAGATAAATTATTAATATTCTTATTACATTATTTAGTATTAATTCATTTTTGGCAGAAATTTACTGTACGGGGTAGTAATATAGACGGAATAGAAACAGGAATAGGATGACGTTTTAACATTTTTAGTGGGTCGGTTATTTGAAGGCGGTTCACTTTTTCTAAAAAAGAAATAATTAGTTTGCTTTCATTTTGGTTTTATGTTCTTCTTTTTTTCCTAGCGTTTGTTCCATCGTCTTGCACTGATGATGCATCCTACACTTCTTCCTCAATTGTCCTCATTCGTTTCTTTAACTTTTTTTAAGTATAAGGACATCAACGTAAATATTCACCATATTTATACATAACTTTATGAAAATTTCAAATCTATACTAATATATAAAGCTGAAGAGTTTGTTTTTTTTTGTTTGTTTGTTTGAACGCGCTAATCTCAGAACCTACAAGTGGGATTTGAAAAATTCTTTTTGCATTTGATAGCCTAACTCTTATTAACTCTATAAAGGTAATCCCGAAATCTCCACGGGATCAAAAGCTACGCGGGTAAAACCGCGTGCGGTGGCTAGTTATTCAAAAAGTAATCAATCGATTTCAATTCAAGATATGGGACCAACTCTGATCATATGAAACAAAATATTCAAAATCGAATGATACCTAACTGTCTAGAAAATCGTGTAAAAGCAGAACTAACCTCAGGAACAAAGCACTCCGCCATCAGCACATAAGGCACGCTTCCAGCGCCGAAGTTGAAGAAGAAGCAGTAGGCCAGCAGCGCGGTGACGCTGGCCATGGCGAACCCGCCCAGCTGCAGCAGCACGCCCATCGTTACCATACAGACGAACACCGACACCGAGGAGGCGATGAGGAGGAACTGTTGGAAGAAAAAAAGATTTTTTTTTACCTTCCATGCTGGACTGGGAGCAAAGGAAAAACATAGAATGTGCCAGTTGCTTCTCTGCCCGGGCATACTGTAAAAGTCTGCCCTGTCAGAAGTTTAATTTGAGGTATTTTTGTGGGCGATAGGCTGACCTTCTGTCACTACAAAAGTCTCTCTCCACCTTTATAATGCCTCCAAATTTGTCAAATGTGAGATGATATTATAAAGTTTGTTGTTCTGCCTACCCCATAAGGGATACAGGCGTGCAGTTATTTATGTATGTATGAAGGTTTTTTTAACATTTGGAGCGGAATTTAGATGGTTCAGGAAAAACAATAGATGTTTGGTGACGGAGGTGATAGAAAAGAGTAATTTTTGGTTTTCGGAAGAAGACGGTTCAGCGAAGGATGAATAGACGACACGGATGAATCTATGCAGTGGAACTGCTGATAGAAAATACAGAGTTATTATTTTGGTACATGTCTTATGATTTTGATGAAATTTAGATAGAATAAGACTTAATTTAGAACGCAGTTACGATGAAACGTGAACAGCGCTGAATGTTGAACGTAACTTTTAATTTGGACTTAGTTTAGGGGTCCGTACTCAAATGGTTAATTACTAAGACTCCACTGTCCGTCTGTCTGTTTGTCACCAGGCATTCTCATGAACCGTAATACAGGGTGGGTAGGTAGGAACTCTTTTAAATGACTACTATACTAGCTATTTGAATATATTTTGTGTTGTAGAATTTAAGTTCAGGCGTTTGTTTGGTACATAAACCTTTTAAAATATTGCCTTTAAAATGGTCATGTGCTAATGAATAGTGATAATAAAGTGGGTATGTTATGAATTATACAATTTTTATAAGCCGTCGCCGTACAAACATACACCCATACTCAAAACTTTAGACCTTATAACATCTACATCAGTCATAACAATCTACAAATTTAAACAAATATAAGACATCTCACGTGGGCTTTCATCCCAAAGTATGTCTTGTAAACAACCTTCGTTAATTTTTTTAATTTCATTTTTGATAGGAAATAATAATTACCCGTCTTCCAGCTTTATCAGCCAGGAACCCAGGTGCTAGGGCACCAGCTACCATCACTAGCGCAAACAGCACCGAGCACACATGAGAAGACATGTCGGGAACAGCTGCAGCAAATATGTCCTTGGCGTAGACCTGCACTGGCACTATACCCATGAAGACCTGGAAAGAAAAAATGAGGGAAAAATTAAAAAATAATGCTTTTATATACCTCTTGAAAATTATTAAGCGGGTTTGGCACTGTTGATAGCAAGTGTATGTAGGTACATAAGTGCAAACCGATAGGTACATAGTGTTTGGAAGTTAGATCGGTGGGCTACTGTCTGATGAGGTTCACTGATGACACCAGGGTGAGTCTACATGGAAGTGATTGACGTCAGAAAGTATATCGTCGCTCTGGAGAACGTTATTCTCAATGTTGTATCAAGTAACTGTTGCTTTTGAAGGGGGATCTGTAATGGTCTGGGGTGGCATATCGTTAACCGCTCATACAGCGTTTGTTTTTATCGAACCAATGGGGCCGTACAAGTGGATTGACGTTCCACAGCAACGTTACTGAAATCCTCGCAGATCACACGGTAACTTACGCAGGATATATCGGGCAAGCTATGCAGTTAATTCTTATAACGCACATCCTAATGTTGCGCATGTAATAAAATCAAAGTGGCATATGACCACGGATATCCTTTCAACATTATATATATATTTATGTATTTTAATATTAGTATGACATATTAAAATACATAAATATATCAGCGGAGACTATTTTCGAGTACTTACAGTACTTTTTAGGGCGTTCTTGGTAGTTGGGTTTTAGTTTTTTTTTATCTTATTTAATAGATTTAGTTAAGAATAGCACTTCACCTGATTAGTTAAGGCTGTTCCGACCACGATGAAAGCTCGACGTGACGACGGACTTACGACTGAAATTCAAAATTCTTTATAAGTGTTACAATTTGCGATTACATGATTTGGAAGTCTCCTGTTAAGTTTTAAAAACCTGCATTAGAAGATTTCCGATCTTAAGTTCTATTCAGATTACAAATCTATAAAAAAAACACTTACTTAATAATTAAACAAACTAACAAAATTAAAAGTGAGGGTAGACATTGATTTATAAATAATAATTGTGGTATTAACAAATTCTTTCGAGATTTTGAATGATTGCCTAAAATGAAGGTATACAAAAATATTACGCATAAGGTGTCACTTACGACTGAAACAAGAGCCACTTTTAAGTACTTTTTTTTAAATAAATTTATTTTAAATCAATAAATAATAATTGTTTTGATGGGGCTGTGGAGTGTACTAATTTAAAAAACTTAAAAGATTATGCTTTAAGAACATTGTAAGCATACTTAACATTTATTTATTTATTTACACTTTATTGTTAGCCTTATATTATAACAATTTAAAATACATTCAAAGTGACTGACATTACACAATTGGCGGTCTTATCGCCGGGCAGCGATTTCTACCAGACAACCATGGACATAGGATAATCTTAAAAAGTAGCTTGGGGTTAAGGCAAACTAGTTAATCTATAAAACATAGTCTACATATCAACATAAGCACACTTTGAAAAAGGGACATTCAGTTTATCTTCAAAATTACACATAAATTATTAGACTCTCCTTATTAGCTCAGTAAAATTAATTTTGCCTGCCCACGACTGAACGCTCGATATAAACCCACTTTTCACGCGTCTCTCCCCCGCACTATCAATCAATCTTGTTCCGAATACAATAAATCATTCAATAGCTTAGATATCTTTCATCTCTCTCTTCCTAAGCTCAAAAAAATATTAGAAAATGAAATTTCACAGTAAAGTTATAGGTATTTTTTTAAAGGTGTTGTTTTTTGTAAATATTGAATTTTTTTTTTCTTTGTTCTGTTTATAACTATAATATTATAATCTGTATTATTGTTTCTCTTAAAATATCTTTTGTAATTTTAGGATATATACTTCATTTATAACTAAATACTTATATACACATCTGTTAGCTTAAGCACTTTTTAATATATACAGGGTTGATTTGTAGTCACCAGCCAAATTTAATTGTTAGTTTATTTGTTACGATATAAACGTACCTGTTTACTTATTTTATCGTTGCTCAGTACAAAAAAGGAAATATGGAACCACAAACTTAAAAAAAAATTGTCGATGTTGATGAACATACCTACTACGAAGCAGCATTTCATTGATAATACTACGACGTAGTACTACAAGATGTTTTGTAGTAGCGCGTAGTTGCCTTTATTTTAATGGTAATTTAGAGTGACCATGGTTAGCTTAATATGTTCGAGGATATATTTATTTCTTTGTAAAAAAAAAAATACTTCTTTTTGCCAAAATCGTTTCTATAAATGATACTTATTGTGTAAAAAAAATTTGGCCAGTGACTACAAATGAACCCTGTATATAATTGTTCAATTAATGAAGACTTCACTGGTCTCTGTAAATATTTATTGTTGTTAATAACTTGTATAAATTTCTGACTGTTTGTCTTCTGTATAAATAAATAAATAAATTATCGGTTACTAAGCCCGCTTTTGGCCTATTTCTCATCATGATAAGTAAAGATAAGATGACAGCACACGGATTGAGGAAGGAATTGGCTCTTCATTAAATATTGCAGGTCTACATCACACCCCCAGCGGTGATATTTGTCGGCAGATTTTATATGAAGGGTCGCCAGTCAAGTGAATCCTACCACCAAGCGAGGGTCACTCGGATGAGTTATCTTTAATGGCTATTCAAATTCAACATATTTATTTCAGATATTAAAGAAAGAAAGAAAAAAAAGCATAGAATGTGCCAGCTGCTTCTCTTCCCAAACATACTGTAAAAGTCAGTTAAGGGATAGAGGTTTTAAAGGCGTGTTTGTGGGCGATAGGTTGATCCCCTGTCCCTACAATAGTCTCTCTCCATCTTTATAACACCTCCAAATTTGTCAAACGTGACATCAGATGGTCTTGTAACCTCTGGTGTTCTGCCTACCCCATAAGGGATACAGACGTGATGTTATGAAAAAGTTTATTCAGCAAAAGTCAAAAATAAGGAAACATTATAGTGCAAAAGAAAGAACAAGTAGTAATCCAAAATGGTCGAAGCTCTGCACAATACCACGGCTTTTACACCATGATGGCGCTGATTTTCAGCTTGAACCGTCATTAAGTTGCTAAAGGTTGGTAGCAATGGCTTTGTGTTACATCCATATGTGTTACTTTAACCTTTAAAAAACCAGTAATAGTAATCAAGTTAATTATTAAAAATATGAATAATAAGTAGGTATATAGGTAATAAAAATGAAATTGAAATTACATTTAATTTAGCTATGAATATAAAGTGAACTGAACAGAAGTCTTCGTGGCGCCGCGGTTACTGTGCGTATCAAACGATATCACAGGTTAAAAAAAGTTCGGCGCGGCCGGTACTTGGATGGGTGACCGCCGACTATTAATTTTCTCACGGGGACTTCCGTGCTTCGGAAGGCACGTTAAGCAGTTGATCCCGGGTGCTGTATACAGTAGTCGTCAGGGTTTGTCAGAAGCCATTTCGGCGCCCTGAAAATTCTGACATCCACTACCCAGCACTGGGCCAGCTTGGTGGATTATGGCCTATACCTCCTCGTCACCCAGGGGAGAGACTCATAGCCCTGCAGTGGGCTCATTACAAAGAGTCGTGTTGATGATGATAAACTGAACAAGGTAAACTTCGAATAGAAATTAAAATCAAGAATTTTAATATTAATTTCTATTCTAAGCTGGTCAACGATTTGATTTTGATTTTAAGGGCGCGGACCCATGTCTGCGGTGCGGCGCCGCTCGCCGCGCGGCGGTGTGGCGCCGCGGGCGGTGCCGCGGACGGTACGCCGCACGTGCGATTCCGTGACAATTGCTCCAAAATATCCAAAAGGGCAATCCCAATGCTCCTCGGCATGGAAATTGTTTGTGTCGGAATTTATTCTCTACAATGTTCAATTAAAATTTCGTCAGGCATCTGCCACAGAATGAAAAAAATATTCTACAAATAATAAACAAGCATATCCTAATCCATTCAGGCTAGTTTCATTTCTCACCTCACCGCGCACTGATCTTAGGTCCACGCCCTAAGATCAACGGTTTTATACTCATTAATTAATTATAACTTACACAGGAGTTTGTATTTAGGCATCTTCTCAATTTCCTCAGCTGCCTGCTCATCATCGTTCAGTTTCTCTTTCTCAGTCTCATCAGCCTCTGAATCATGATCTGAAGCAGATAAAAGAGTTTTGTTAATGAAAGCTGAAATATTGTCTTCTTTTTTCACTATACATTTTATCGAACAAGACACTTTTTTAACAGCACTATATCGTATTTTATATTATTATACAAGGTGTTCTTTTTGATATCCCATAACTTTTAGGTACTTTAGGTGCTAAAAAATAATACTTTTTGCCAAAGAATATAAGGTTCAAAAGTACCTACATACTTTCCAAGATATCATCAATCTTAATATAATGAGTTCATAAATTATCACCCTTGTAAAATCTCTTTAACATTCATTCAATAGACGCTTGTCACTGAAGCCGTATTGTATGGCTTTTACAACAAAAAGATTTTAAACGTTGAGGAACGTTGCATTCAATTTACAACGCAAAACTTTGCGAACTGTACCTGTGCATAGCGATAAAAAAGGGATAGAAAACGCCAAGTTGTCATACTTCGCATAAAGTCGTTTTGAAAAAGGGAAATCACGCAGAACACCTTGTATATTTTAACTCGTCGTTTCGTTTGTAACTTAATTATGTATCGTTTTATTTGTTACTAGGTATATAAATTTGCATAAAATTTATATCGTTCATATTTCGAATCACGAAATGTAACGTATGTGCTATTCCAGACTATATCACTATGCTGAATTTCATCTACAATCGTTGAGCCGTTCAATCGTGATTAAGAAACAAACATGCATACAACCATCCAAACTTTCACATGTGTTATATTAGTAAGAAGATTATTTGTATTGTATACAGAATTATCAACGAATGCAGAGCATTAAAAAACCGATTCACGTCAAAACTTTGGCTGATGTAGAAGATCGTCAAGATAAACGATCTCCGAATTCATACATGATATTTATAAAAACTTCATGAAGTCCTTAATCGATTTAATGTGGGCCAACTGTGAATATCCTCTATCATATGAAATAAAAATCATCAAAATCGGTTCACCCTGTCAAAAGTTATGAGGTAAAAAACATAAAGAAACATAAACGACGAATTGAGAACCTCCTCATTTTTTTGAAGTCGGTAGAAAAGTTAAATAAATTAATAAACAAGTCACTATTAACATGGTGTCTGTAAGAAACGTCGAGTTAAAATTTCAAATACAATTATATTCGACAGTATCCGATCCGAAAAGTGTTTTATTTACATAAAAAAATTACTCACAGGTTTTTTTTAATATGTGACTGAACCCTCGTTTTACCTCAATCTCACCAGATGTTGATCGAAGATGACAGCCATAGAGAAATATTATACTTGGGAATAGAGAGCCCTCTTGCAGATTTTTTGGGATCCCATTTGCTACTAACGCTAACTATAAATCGGCCCCAAACTAATGTACCTATCTATATGTAGATCTCCGTATAGATACGTACATATATGTAGGCAATGCGCCGTATTCGACATTGCATTCTCTAATTTTAAGTCCTTCTGAAGTCTAATTCGAAGACTTCCAACTGAAAATTTTCTAAGAATTTTTGATTTTGAAGTCTTCGACTTTATGGAATATAAAAATCACTATGAAACTCAGGAATAAACACAAAACAGCAACAAAAACTACAGACACGCGCGTACGCAGATAGCAGTCGCCATATTGTGTTGTGGTGGTGTTTTGAAATTAAACAAACACACCTGAGGTTGACAAGGCTTTATTTATAGCTTGAAATTCATTCAAATTTTGTTTTGAAAATAAATATATATGAATTTACACCAGCACACTAAAATATACAAAAACCACATTTGAAAAACCAGTTTGCATTTATTTACAAAACAAAGTAATTTATTTTTTTCATAATATAATGAATGTAAGAAGTAGCGTCAAGTAGTATTACTATAAAAGTTCAGGGCCTTCCGTTAGTTAGAGCCACTGTCTTTGAAGAAACTGAGCTAACAAGCAAATGTCCCCCCCCCCTGGAACGGGCTCTTTATAAAATATTTCCAAAACACATCAGCACACATATTTGGCCCCAGATTTAATATGAAGTGTGGTCCCTAGCCAGGTGAAACCTGAAGAGGTCCTTTACCACTTGGGTTATTTTATTTGACACGCTTCGCAAGCTAAGTACTAGGCCACAACACTCTTAAACTTCTGTCTACCATTGACTCATGAAGAAGAAGACCACACGCTTTTCCAGGTTTACTTTACTTCCACGCTTTACTTCTAAAGAAATATCTTCCAGCAGACCTAAGACTAGAGAATTTTTTAAAAGTGCAAAAAAATTATAATATTATGACCCGAGAATATTCAAGATAGAATTGCAACATCCCTTTTGCACATAAGGTTAAATAAACTTCTTCATGCTGGACTGGGAGTGAAAGAAAAACATAGAATGTACCAGCTGCTTCTCTTACCCGGCATACTGTAAGAGTCAGTTAAGGGACAGAGGTTTTATTGACGTTTTTGTGGGCGATAGGCTGACTCAATCTCACTACAATAGTCTATCTCCACCAAATTTGTCAAACTTCCGATGGTCTTATAAAAGTAGTCTTATATGATACAAGCGTAAAGTTATGTATATAAACTTCTTCAAAATATGTACCCATGACAGGAGTAAGCTCCACGGCTGGCAGCATCTGCTGCTTCAACTTGGACATCTCCTCGATGACCACCTTGGATGCTGTACTCACTCCGCGGTACAGAGCAATAGATTGTCGAGCCTCCTGTAATAATAATAATAATAATTGTCAGGTCTTTCCGCCGAAAGGCGTGTAGCTGTAAGCATACGTAATAATAATAATAATAATAATAGTCATTTATTCCAGAATAAAATTCCATAGATTTGGTTAGTAACATAGAAATTGGCTTACAAACTAGGGTTAGTAGATTAAGTTATCAGAAATATTATTAAATTAAATACAAATTATATTAAAACAAAAAATAGAAAATTCACAATGAGATTAAATTACAATTAGAAACTAATATTCAATTATTATTACAAACAAAATCACAACTAAACTAAACTTATTATACCGGGGTTAAGTTTTAGTTGACGAGACAAAAGAAAAGCTATAAAAGTACTGCAGCCATTTTTAGAATGGTTCTGTTAAATATCTAATATATAAAATTCTCGTGTCACAGTTTTCGTTGCCATACTCCTCCGAAACGGCTTGACCGATTTTGATGAAATTTTTGTGCTTATCCGGTATCTATGAGAATCGGCCAACATCTATTTTTTTTTTTATATAGCAAAACAACGTTTGCCGTTTCAGCTAGTAACATAGAAGCGCTTGTTAACTGAACAGGGTGGAAGATTTTAGACTTTTAGAAATATTGCAGACTTTAGAGCATCGTCGTAAGGTGAGTTTGGTGACAGTTTGGCATCGTTTGGCGAGTTTGCGAATGCTCTTTATGACCAAATTGAACTCGCTCTTTTTTACCACCAAGCTACCATACGCAGACAGAACTTTCATTCCTACTTAGTGGACTTACCAAAAATTCGAACAAATCACTTCAATAGTTCCTTTCTGATACGGATTACCAAGGTGTGGAACGATCTGCCTGCGTCCGTTTTTCCTAACCACTATAGTCTTACCAGGAGTCCCACCTTTTAAGTGTCAAGTGAATAGGTTTCTCGTGGATGGACTTGTACCATCATGCATGTATCATCAGTCTTCATGCACGCATCACGTGGCAGACTAACATTCTATCGTTAAAATATTTAAAAGAAAGAGCAAGCGCTCGTGTATCATTTGAGACCACTAATTTTTACCACCGGACCATGGGTATATTGGTCTAGTGTTCGTCCTGGGGTCGAGTCTCAGCGGGCCAGTCTAAGAAACTAACTTTTCTAAACGGGCTTGGGTGCATGCTAGGATACTCCTTAATTCTGCTGTGCGGTTTACATAACACAAGCTAAAACAGGGTGACTGGTGGGTCACTTTCGAAATTCAAGGACGTGATAGTTTGAGATCACACATTAAGAGAAAAAAAAATCTAAATATTATTTATTTGCTGAGTAAACATAACCGAAAGTTAAAGAGTTCATCACGAATTCATTACACTAGCGCACAGTATGTAGTACTTTTGCGGCGGCACGCGGCTTACTGCTTTTGATGCGGCGGTGGCTGACAGAGTTGTGAGATCCGCAAAAAAACACTTTATTTATGTAAAGGAAATTCTAGTGTAAAATAAGTACCAACTTTTATTACATAATTATGATCAGAATCGAGTAGAGAGTGCTCTCCTTCAATATCTAAAAGTCACCAGTTACCCTGTATAAGAACTTACTTTGAGGCCACATATTTTTTTTTTTTTTTTATTTATTGATAAAACACAAAAACAAATTACAACCAAAATTAAAATTAAATGTTAAACAAAAAGTATATATTTTTTGAACTGGGTTGAAACTCAAAATATTTGTGTCTACAGAAATACATAGTAAAGAACTCTTAAAAAATAGGATAAATTAATTAATTACAAGTCTAGAAATAATTGAAGTTAATTTTACAATAAAATAATCTAAAGAGCTATAATAAATGGAGAACTTAGTTAATATAAGTGTCAGAAAAAATATACGTAAACTAAATTAATAAGATTAAGTACTTATTGAGATCAAAAGTAAAAATTGATTAATGTCGAATTAATACATGTCAAAATCAAAATCAAATGAAATAATGTCAAACTTGTCAGTCATTAACCCTAAATTGGAGGATATCTTTTACAGTTCTGGAGAATAAAATTTTATTAGAAGTAAACAAATCTAGTGCAGGATTGCTTTTTGCTAGCTCATTGTACAATCGTGCCATTCTTACTAATGGATTAAAGAAGGAAGTGTTATTTTTGTAAGTTAGAAGAGAAAACAGGTCACATTTATTGGATCTGCGAGCGCTAAATTTGGTATTAAAGTATAGATATGATAAGAGACTGGAGTGCAAGAAAGGAGCCTCCGCGCGGCGCACTCTGGAAGCAGCTAGGTCCGGTAACGCAGGGCCTAGGCTGACTAATCCTCTCACCACGATGGCAAATTCAAATTCAAACTCGAATACGTCTGAACAGCCCTTCTCAGGGCTACCCCTCAATAACAACACGCATACAGCTTTAACCGTCATATCCATCAATATTGAAGGTTTTTCAGCAGATAAAGCCGAAATCCTAGCTAATCTATGTCAGGATACATTATGTAACATCCTATGTGTCCAGGAAACCCACCGAGATATAAATCAAGCCCGACCGAATATCCCCGGATTGAACATGGTAGGCGAAATTCCACATCCTAAGTACGGAAGCGCTGTTTTTGTTAATCCAAATACTACGCCCATAAAATCGGTTTGCTGCTCCACTCAAAATTTTAATGAACTTATTACAATAGACACTGGTTTTTGCACAATTACATCCGTTTATAAACCTCCTACAATTCCATTTAAATTCAGAAACCTTGACAACTTCAACGATCGCCCCGCTAAAATTGTTGTGGGAGACTTTAACAGCCATAGTATCAGCTGGGGATACAAGGACACCGACTCAAATGGCCAACTAGTTGAAGAGTGGGCGGAATCACAAGTTCTTACTCTGATCCACGATGCTAAATTGCCAGCTACATTCAACAGCGGGCGCTGGAAGCGTGGTTACAACCCCGACCTGATTTTCGCTAGTGATACCATCAGTGGCCAATGCACAAAATCTGTGTGCCAACCCGTGCCAAAAACCCAACACAGACCCATTATGTGCAGCATCAAATCTGTAGTACGTCCAATGAATGTCCCTTTTATCCGCCGTTTTAACTACACCAAAGCTGACTGGAAACAATATGCGAACTCCATAGACCAAGCGCTCTTAAATATCACACCGTGTCCTCAAAACTACGACCAATTCGTAAACCTCGTCTCCTCAGTTTCACGACGTTATATTCCTAGAGGATGTCGCACCGCTTACACCCCAGGTCTAACAAGTGAATCTGCTTCTTTACTAAAGGAGTATGATGTTCTCTTCAACAATGACCCCTTTGCTGATAACACCATTCAGGCAGGTGAAGCGCTTCTAGCAGAAATAGCTGAGAGTCGACGTAAAAAATGGACTGACATGGTTAGTAGTATAAATCTTAGACACAATAGCAAAAAAGCCTGGTCCACTATCCGAAAACTTACCGATGAGCCCCCTCCACCCACTCCCCCAGTTCAAGTCACTGCAAACCAAATAGCTCACCAATTGCTCCTAAATGGCCGACCACCTCACAGACTACGCCACTCAAAAGGCAATATACTGCACCCCCGTAGTGAAATCAGCAAGCCTTTTACTCTCTTGGACATTACCACTGCTATTAGAGAGCTTAAATGTGCAAAAGCTTGCGGCGTCGATAATATATCCGTCGAACAGATCCAACACTTGGGCCCAGTAGCTGTGTCATGGTTACTTGAGTTGTTTAATGTGTGTCTTGCAACCACCAAGATCCCTAAATTATGGAGAAAGGCTATAGTAACAGCCATAATTAAGCCCGGAAAATCAAGTGATGATCCAAAAAATTTCCGACCCATATCTTTGCTCTGCCACACATATAAATTGCTCGAACGCATGTTGCTAAGCCGTCTTACAAGTATTGTTGACCCAAAACTGATCCGAGAACAGGCCGGGTTTAGACCCGCAAAATCCTGCACCAACCAAATTCTAAACCTCACCCAACACATAGAGGATGGGTTTGAGCTTGGCAAAGTCACCGGTGTCGTATTTGTCGACCTTTCCGCCGCGTACGATACAGTCAACATCAAAAGACTATTAGTTAAAGTCGGCGACCTTACTCAAGATCAGCGGTTCGTCACTCTGTTGAGTGAGATGTTGCACAATCGTCGGTTTCAAGTGCATTTGTCGACCAACAAAAGTAGGTGGAGATCTCAAAAAAACGGCCTTCCCCAGGGTAGCGTCCTTGCTCCTCTGCTTTTTAATATATATACCAACGACCAGCCTTCAAGTCCACACACGACCCGCTTCCTTTATGCCGATGACCTAGCTCTCACTTCTCAATCAAAATCCTTTGAAGAAGTCGAGAAAAATCTCCCACTAGCAATAGTTGATTTGGATCATTACTATAATGATAATGCCCTGAAACCAAATCCTAGTAAAACTCAATCTTGCGCATTTCATCTTCGTAATCGGCAGGCGGGACGTGTTCTTAACTTGAGTTGGCGAGGAGCCACAATAGAACCCACCACTTTTCCCAAATATCTTGGAGTAACCCTTGACCGCTCACTGACTTATAAGCGTCATTGCGAAAATACCCGAAAGAAGGTCACCACTCGCAACAACCTTCTAATGCGACTTACCTCTTCCCGATGGGGTGCATCACCACAAGTTCTACGGACTACCGGCCTTGCACTATCTTTTTCCGCGGGTGAATATGCTTGTCCTGTTTGGAGCCATTCTGCCCATGCAAAACAGGTAGACGTGGCACTCAACGAAACTTGCCGGATCATTACAGGTTGCCTAAGGCCGACCCAGGTACAGAAACTGTATCCTCTGGTAGGAATTGCTCCCCCAGACATCAGAAGAGAGGTGGCTGGCTCTGTCGAACGCTCCAAACTGGAAAACGATGCCCGTCACCCAATGCATGGTTACTCCACGGTTCCCCGAAGGCTGCAGAGCCGTAATAGTTTCCTAACACGTAGCACCCCAATTCAGGGCGAGGTATCTAAAGTGCGTTGTGAACTGTGGCAGAAAAAACTTGGGAACTCACTAACACCTTTTGTTCCACTCTTGGAGAACCTTCCGCCTGGACACGATCTTTCGTGGCCGACATGGAAAACCTTAAACCGGCTCCGAACCCAGGTAGGTCTCAGCAAAGACAATCGCTGCAAGTGGGGTTTCTCTGAGAGCTCAGACAATAATTGTCAATGCGGGCATTCCCCGCAAACAATGACGCACCTACTCACCTGCCCAGCATGTCCACATAGCTGCACACTCGAGGAATTGATGGAGGCAAGCGATGGTGCTGTAGAGGTGGCGAAATTTTGGACAAACAAAATTTGAATTTGTGTCGACTCGCAAGAAGAAGAATAAGAGACTAGGAGTATCTAAGATGGAATGTGTAATTTTATAAAGATACATTAAGTCAATGTACTTTCTGCGAGATTCTAACGACTGCATACAAAACTTTGCCAGTCTCAATTCATAGCTCAAGTCAGAACGACCAGGATTAAACCTGAAACTCAATGCTCTCAGTAATTTCCTTTGTACTCTTTCGAGATAATTTACGTGTAACTTGTAATGAGGAGACCAAATCAAGCATCCATATTCCAGTATTGCTCTAACCAAAGCAAAGAATAGATACAGAACACTGGAAGGATTTCGGAACCCTTTAGTGCATCTCAATACAAAACCGAGTAATTGGTTTGACTTTGTTACAATATTGTGGTAATGTGCCCGAAAAGAAAGTTTGGTGTCGAACAAGACTCCCAAATCCTTTGCCAATTGAGACCGATGTAACGTCTGCCCTCCAACGTTGTAATCATATGATATTGTGTTATGCTTCTTTGTGAAAGTTATTACAAAACATTTATCAATGTTTAAGTACATATGGTTATTATTGCACCAATCTGATAATGTATTTAAATCATTTTGAAGGCGCAGACAGTCATTTATAGAGCCAATTGTATTGAAAATTTTTAAATCATCAGCATATAAAAGGCAGGGACATGACAAACGGTCAACGAGGTCATTGATAAAAATTATAAATAACAATGGGCCAAGATGAGAGCCTTGGGGCACGCCAGAAGTGACAAATACTGGTGCCGACAAGTATCCCATTGAAGCAACTAACTGATTCCTATTACTGAGATATGAGCAAATCCAGCGAAACAAACTACCGTGAACCCCATACGCCGCAAGCTTAGCACAAAGCAACGTATGGTTCACCCTGTCGAAGGCTTTGGAGAAATCTGTATACACAGAATCAACCTGGCCACCCACAGCAAAGCTCCTGCAAAGATAATTTTTATACTCGAGTAAATTGGATACTGTGGACCTATTTTTCACAAATCCATGTTGCTGGCTGGAAAGGTTAGGTTTGAAGTGGTGAAATAAGTGAGGATAGACCAAGGCTTCGAACAATTTAGCAAAACAACACAGCTTGCTAATAGGTCTATAATTCTCACAGCGAGATTTGTCACCGGTTTTAAAAACAGGGATGATATGGGCGGTTTTCCAACGATTTGGAAAAACTCCACTTGTTAATTTGGTGTAGTAGTTTGAGTAAATCATTTATTTATCAAGTAATTCACATGCTCGTTTGCTTTAATTATTTCAATAAATTATCTCTTACCTCTTCCTTGTTCTGCCTCATCAGAAACACCGGGCTCTCCACCACACTCATCAGCAAGACTCCGCAGATAACGCTCGATACAATATTCATGATGATGACCATCTGGTAGCTCAGGAACCATCCAGCAAGGTAGGACACTAGAGTGCCCAAACAGTAGAACATGATAGGTCCTGAAAAACAAGAAAAATATTTAGGATATCTATTGGGCTGCAAAGTGGACGGCAGCGACACCGACACCAGTCACATAAAGGATGGTATAAAGGATAGTCGCTAGGCAAATCCTGAAGGTTCCTACCACCTAGCGGGGGCGCTTGGATCAGCCGCCTTTATTTTTATTCAAGGGCTATTCTAAGCCGACACGAAGAGGATAGGACCACCACAGTTTTAATCTCTCATGTTTAGATTTAGTATTGTAATATTTGTTCGAGTTGTATTTTGCTTATAGAAGATAGATAAGTGACGGAAGGGTAAATATTACTTAGATGAAACATATTTTGTTGTATAGTGTTCAGGTGGAACGTAGCTCTTAAGAAATGAGAGAAGACATATCAAACATCTTATGAATTAAACTGAAGATTTACTGTATGGTCGATGATGCGTCAAAGTAAAAATGTAACATGGTCGTATTTTGGAAAGACGTAGTGAACCCATCTCTTGGGTTGTCAAGGTTTGGAACGAACTGCTTGCGTCAGTGTTTCACTACAGTCTTGCGAGGCTACTCGCGTAACAAAACAACAGCGATATGCTCGACGACGAGATGGCAAAGATTTCATCGTCGAGTTCACAGATTTAGCACGTCAGACACGTTTAGCAAAATACCAAAACCTAAAGAAAATTGTCAAACTGTTCGAAGAATAACAGTTCTTATTCACGCCGTCATCAGCGACGAGCGCTGGTGTCATATTATGATGTTATGTTATGTTACTCGACGCTGATGCATCCGTGAACTCGACGCTGTTGTGTAGAAGAATAGCCTTGCTGGTACTTTTAAATGTCGAGAGAGAGAATGAATTTATCATGCACCGCCTAAGTTCTCATGTTTATTTCGACCTGGTGGCGTGGAGGACAAACGCCCCATCCTTATTACGTAGAAAATGCATACCTAAACGAAACATTAGAGCTGGCTTGCCTCAATTTTTCATAATCGCACGCAACAAACTGTTTTTACTGATAAGATATAATGTTACGCCGTGGTTACGCCCATCACTCTATCATTGTTAGGTATATCAATTATCTGCAATTATACGCCGTTATATGTAATTGTACAAAAATTATGTAACATTTTTATTTGCAACCCAATAATATATTTTTGAACTTTCCATAACACTGTCTAATATTTTAATATATGTATGCATACACACATCAAAAAAAGTTTGAGTTCACTAGCAAAAGATAGAATATTTTTAAAATTTTACTTTTTGAAGGAATTTTGCTTACGTAACATGTTTTTAATAAAAAAAGTACCTACACTATTTGAAATAAAAAAAAATATATTTAAGTTTTGACTAACCAAATTTGAATTGAAAAATTTGTAAATTTGTAATTTGTAAATTTTTAATTTGTAATTAAAAACTACTTATGGATTTTTTATAAATAAAAGTTTGAATATAAAATCATAGGATACATACAGCTTGTAAGTACTCGAAGAGCGCTGAGAGAGAAGACTAGCATTTGGAAACCATCTGTCTTCTCTTTTCCACATTCTCAATACGCGCTTGATTGACTAGGCGTTAAAATAATTCAATAAAAAAAAATTATCAATTTAATAAGTTTTAATTATTAATTTTACGTGAAAAATCAAGACAATATTAAAATAATTCAATAAATAAATAATTATAATAATAAAATCCCCAGACATTCACACCAACTACATGGCCTCAAAGTAAGCGAAGCTTGTATCATGAGATACCATGAAGCGAACTAGGGGGGAACCTAGAATATAAATACATATATAGATAAACACCCAGACCCGGAACATTTTTTTTTTTCTTGTTCCGGGCGGGAATCGAACCCGCAACCACTGGCGTCTGAGGCAGATAGGTCTACCCCTTCGCCAAAGTGGTCGTCAATGTATTGACTTTATTTAATATACAACGACTTTTTACTAATATTGTATAATAATAAAATGCAATATAGTCAATTATGTATTCTGGAATATAATAAGAATATTGCTATCTGTTTTAATCCTATACTGATGTAAAACAAAAACACAAAACGCTATGAATAGACGTTACTAAGCAATATAACAATTTTGGCGTATTTAACCGGGGCTCCAAAAAGATTATGCCTATCTTATAGTAATCAAATATCAACGTTCTAAACGGTATATCCAAATTTTCTAACGTTGGTATTAATCCTAAAGAGTAACTAAGATTAAAATAACTCTATCTCGCGACTAACAAGGCTACCAGCTCATCTGTAGGCAGATGTAAGCACGTCATCCACAATGAATGGCATTATTATACATGCTGTTGTTAAAGCTCTATTACCAATGTGCCTTTAACATTTTGTATTTTGTCTCGTCTCTATTTTACTCTACAAAATTATCAAATTTTTTATTTTTTTTTAAAGGTCTAAGTATTAGTTTTCCGCATTGATTGCTAGATGTCGCTAAAGCTACACTATATTGAACCGGGGCTTTAAAAAGATTATGCCTATCTTATAGTAATCAAATATCAACTCAACGCATAGTAGGCGTGTGTATAACTCAATCATACGACTGAGATAAGAATACGGAAGTTATTCGAATATCATTCGGCAACTTATCAAATATAAAAGTAAGACAAAATTCAAAACTATCGTAACCACCATTTTTTATTCTCACAAAGTTACTGAATTCGAAAGCATTTCATTCGGAAGCATTAGAAGGCGTTCTAAACGGTATATCCAAATTTTCTAACGTTGGTATTCATTCTAAAGAGTAACTTTTTATAATTAAGATAACTCTATCTCGCGACTAACAAGGCTACCAGCTCATCTGTAGGTAGATGTAGGCACGTCATCCACAATGAATGGCATTATTATACATACTGTTGTTAAAGCTCTATTACCAATGTCGTGCCTTTAACATTTTGTATTTTGTCTCGTCTCTATTTTACGTTTTAACATTTTGTATTTTATCTCATCTGCAAAATTATCAAAATATGTATTTTTTTTTAAAGATCTAAGTATAAGTTTTCCGCATTGATTGCTAGATGTCGCTAAAGCTCCACTTTAGCTGATATCTCTAATAATTATAAACAATTTTCTACATGGTCTAGGAATGTACAGGACATGACATAATGACGAAAAAACGTGCCTGTTTAGCCAGAAACAAAGATGGCGGTTTGCCGTAGTGCTCATAGTTTTTCTTGGGGCAGCCTAACACACTACATCTAACCATGATAATGGCAGTATGATGAAAATTTCTGCACTATAAACAACAATGATTTCACATAAAAACACAAAAATTTTCTTAAAAATTTGCAAAAAGCAAGTCATTATGACAACTGACGTACTTGTAGTTGATTGTGTCGTAATATGGCGACTGGCCGCATTGTTGTAATTTAAGGCAATGATAAAACTACTGTTGTCCTTTTTTACGTATGTTTACACTCTTGAGTTAAAAAGAGACATCCATATATTTAAAAGTAACGACTTTTATGCTGAGTCTTTTGTTTCTTTAGTCATTGCCTCCACCTGACCGATTTGACAGTTTTCCCGGCACGAACGCTTTACTAGAATTACCAGCGACTTCGTACACTTGGTATTAAAATACAGCGGTTTATAATTTTCTTACTGACTTTTACCTCCTACTCGAGGGGTCTCTATTAAAAAAAGATCCTTTGCATACAAGTATTAAAACGAAATCATTAATTTCAAAATTTTTGTTGAAAGAATGAGGATGTGTTTTTAAGCTAATGCATAGCTTCTATTGCGGGCCTTGAGCGTGGGGACCGAATCCAGAAATTCCATAACGAAAAAAACCTAATAACCTAATACCCCACTCCGACCGGCACAGCGGTGATACTTTGATTTCATAACTTTACATGCGGGCTTTAATAAACAATCAGCGCCATCTACTAGGAACTTGTGGAACTTCATATTAGATCAAACATTACTGCATTAATAAAATAAATAAATAAATAATTATAATTGCATAAGTTGATAAAAAATGCTATGCAATAGCTTTACCGCGGCAGTCTCCGAGTGCCACACGTCTCTTTTTTTTAAAAAGCAGCATATCTTTGATAATAGGTTATCAACTATTTCCATTCAGAA
Source organism: Stenoptilia bipunctidactyla (assembly GCA_944452665.1). NCBI lineage: Eukaryota > Metazoa > Arthropoda > Insecta > Lepidoptera > Pterophoridae > Stenoptilia > Stenoptilia bipunctidactyla. Next base: position 17,346,462 of record OX101741.1, read on the forward strand.
TTTCATCCAAATCAGTGTTGTGGTTACCCGTGAAATCGTAACAGACAAACGGAGTGACTTTCACATTAATAATATTAGTATGGAAGGCTGGTATAACCGTAGAACGCCTGTAAATTAATTAAATTTAAAACCTGGAACTTTAAAAAATAATGGGCATCTGAAATTTAATTTGAGCTTGTTTGTGGCAAGTTATGGACAAAAGTTTGAACATTTCCTATAAGCAAAGATATGAGATGAGTAGATTTTAATTATCTTCCTATTATATTTCTAAATTATAATTCCGTAAAATCATCTATAAGCAACATCTGTGGCTTAAAAAATATACATAATTTGTATTAAAAATTAAAATAAATAGTTTTAACTTCCAGCGAAATCAATATTTGCTTGATAATTAAATTATAATCATACAAAAGATAAGTTCGTTTGTATTTCAGTTTACGCAATGATTTCAATTTCAGTTGTATATTTTAATAAATACGTGTGACTGACAGGTTGAGTTCTGCAAATATTATACAACTGTTTTATTATCTGTATCTAAAATAGAATAAGTCTCTATTAGTCTTTGTTTAGATGAAGAAAGTCATTGAAACGAGTAACATTGATAGAAAGACTAGGAAGAACCAGAAGTCATGGCTCCTAAAATGTTGGCTTAAACTAAACGTAGCAAATTTTATAGTAATGTCAATACGAGAGGTAACAACTATTGTTGTATAAGGCTAAGGCTTACAGGCTTTTAAGGCTTCGGGGCTTTAGCTTTGAAGGCTTCGAGGCTTTAGCCTTGAAGGCTTCTGAGGCTTCGAGGCTTTAGAGTTTTTAGCCTTAAAGGCTTTAAAGCTTTGTAGGCTTAAGCTACCCTCTAACCTCAAATAGAAGGCAATTTGGTTATGTAATGCACTACAAATTAATTATCTAGTACTAGAAAATTAACACTTTTTTATCCGCAGGCAATTTCTGAGCTAATTGGTTACAAGCAAATGATTTAATATTCAAACCGTGTTTTACAGCCACTTAACACCAAGTACACCACCAACGTACATTAAAAGAAAAATTTGAATATAGAGCTTCAATATCATACAAATGAGAGCTTCAAACGCTCCGAGCTTTTAAAGCTGCAAGCCTTTAAGGCGCCGAGCCTTTAAGGCTGTATGCCTTAAAGGTTTAAACTTTTAGAGTTTGAGCCTTGAAAGCTTCAAGGTTAAGGCTCGAGGCTTAAATTTACAACACTAGTAACAATAAAGTACCAAAGTAAAAATCCATGCTCTTCAATAAATTTTAGGTTACACCGTTTTTTCTTTTCAAAATCTTCCATGATACTTGGTGATAAGTTATCATGAAGACAAAGGTGGTACACGACGATTCATGAGAAGCATATTCACTCGACGTGGACGCTATAACATACTATACAGGACTATACTATACTGTTTGAATTTTTGGAATATCAAACACATACGTATGGAAGTTCTGAATATGTCTAGTAGTCCAAGGGTAGAAGAGTGTGGGTTCAATTTGTTCAAGAATAGTAAGCTTATTGTTGAAATAAAAGATTATTTGATGGATAAATTAAAGTGCTTAACCTTTTTTCACTGCGTTTTTTCCTCTCAGTCTAGATTTAATGTGTTTTTAAACAGAAGCAGTAATTTTTAAAATAAAAATAGGATTCGTTTCGGAGCTTAGACTCAAATAGGTAAGGAAAAAGAGGACCATTTACACCCAATATTTATTGTTTTACTTTCTGTCATGGGGTTCTATACCGATAGGTAACAACTCACATATCCTTAATACCGTGATACCCACATTACCTCAGTAAACCATAGAAATAGACTACCATTGTCGGACTCAATGTTACACCGAACTTTCAAGTCTCAAGTTTATCTTGTTATTTATCAAATCATTGAACCAGAAAAAAAAATGTTCCGTGTCTGGGTGTTTATCTATTTATGTATTTATATTCTAGGTTCCCCCCTAGTTCGCTATATGGTATCCCATAACACAAGCTATGCTTACTTTGTGGCCATGTAGTTGGTGTGATTTTATTTTATTTTATTTATTTAATTGTAATATCTATTTATCTTCCTGCAGCTTCGCTAATTGCCATTGAGTGTACAACTTACCATACTGTTTAATGTTAAGTTTTTTGTTCATTTATAGTGTATTATCTGTAAGCAATTAATAAATAAATAAGTAAGTACCTGATGCCAAAGTTCCTCTGATGGAGTCCTCCGCAACCTCTGATATAAACATTGGCCCGAACACCAAGAACGCCCCTCCGGACATTCCGCCGAAGAACCGACCAATCAGAATAGGAAGCGATGATGAAGCAAACTCTTTGATCACCCAACATAACTGTAAAACAATACATCGTTAATTATAAAAAAAGATTTGAATCTAAAAAAAGATCAGATAAGAAATTCAGTTTTCAACCGATTTCCAAAAAACGAGGAGGTTCTCAATTCGTCTGTATTTTTTTTTGTGTCTTTGTTACACGATATTTCGGACAATTATGAATCGAATTTAAAAATCCTTATTTCATATGATAGAAGATACTTCATAGTTGGTTCCATATAAATTTCTTTGAAATCAATTGAGTATTTCATTGAAAATTTCAAAAAACAACCCCTTTGGCGATGGGGTAAACCTGTCTGCCTCAAACGCCAGTGGTTGCGGGTTCGATTCCCGCACGGAACAAGAAAAAAAAAATGTTCCTACTTATATTATATATTATTATAGGTTCCCCCCTACTTCGCTACAAGGTAGGTATCCCATAACACAAGCTATGCTTAATTTGGGGCCATGTAGTTGTTGTGATTGTTTGGGGATTTTATTCATTTATTTAATATGTATGATTTCGGAGAATGCTTACGTTAATGACATTAAAACTCAGACAAAGTCGGTTTTTTAATGCTCTGCATTCGTTGATTATTGTCAACAAAACTAAGGAAAAAAAAGCGTTTGAGTTTGTTTTGTTTACATCACCGGTTTCTATCAAATGCTAATAAAAACATACTTTTTAATTTATATTTTTAATATCGTCTGAGATTGTCTTCGTATATTAGTCATCGTGGTTCCTGTTTAAGTCATTCCATATCGCAGTTAAGCAACTTTAGGCGCGGTCGGTATAGGGATGGATGACCGCCTATTATTAGCTGAATCGCCCTGCAATTTCTGTCATCCAACAATCAGCGGGCCTATTACGGTTCTTTCATGACATGACGTGATAAACAAGATTTCTATCTTAGAGTAGTAATTATACTTTATTCTTTCTCTAAGATTTCTTTGATACAATGATGATATAATGAATGAACGAATACATATACATACATACATTGCAATTCATTGCATGCAAGAGGCATTTCCTTTTGCAATGATAGTTTCATTGATATCATCTATGACTTAAAAACTACAATTGAAAAAGGTGAGATCGCACCCATCTCTATGATATGTTTGTTTCTTGATTTCATTTGTGTTTTTTGTGTTTCAAATGCTTTCATAAATAAATAAACGCTATATAATTGTATATTTGGATTATAGTATTGAGTGTACATGGCAAGAACTTAGCTAAGAGATTTCGCCGAGTAGTAATACCGAATAATGATCTCAGGATATGTTTTACGTCAAAACTATTTCATGATATCATCGCATGGCTCAGGTTGGTGGTTTACAGCCTAAACCTCACCAGGGGGAGACTCATGCGCTGCAGTATTATTAAAAAGGGTTGTGATGACGATGAGCTCATTTTTTTAGTTCTAAGGTCATCTATCTTGGAGGCAGTTGATTCAAGTGTCACAATTTGCTAATAATTATATAGATAGACATAAAAAATGCACTCTAATCGGAAATGCACAAAAGTTTATGTTAGTAAATTTAGGGTTAGCTCTTGCAACACTCGTCGAAAGAGTTGAATGTTATATTAGTTAATATTCGTAAAGCTATAACTTCACGCCTGTATACCTAATGGAGCAGGCAGAACACCAGAGGCTATAAAAGCATCCGAAGTCACGTTTAACAAATTTGGAGGTATTTTATGATGGAGAGATTTTGCAGTGATAGGGGGTCAGCCTATCGCCCGCAAAAACGCCAATAATACCTCCGTCCCTTTACTGACTTTTACAGTCAGTTACATGGCACATTCTATTTTTTTCTTTCGCTCCCAGTCCAGCACGGAAGATAATGGCTTAAAATAATTCCACTTAAATTTATTTATTATAGGTAGGTACTTGTAAATAAATAAAATTGAAGGTTGAATTCACAAACTCCTGTATGCAAGTGTACAGCACCCGGGACTGACTGCTTAACGTGCCCTCTAAAGCACGGAACTCATCGTGATAAATTAAAAGTTGTGGTCACTCATCCTTTTATCAACCGCGCCGAACCTTGCTTAACAAACTAGATATATCAAGTTATTTACATTCTACTCAGAAGAGATTCTAAATTCAAAAAAAATGTAACATTCAGAGCTAACTAAATTTTTTTAAATTTATACATCATGACTACCCACTACACTGTCTAGGTTATATGGCGCTGTGTTTCATATTTATATATTTACGTCTACAACTTCCTAGGATTCGAAATTCAAAAACTTACCACAAAAGGTAACGCCAGCGCAAGTCCTCCAACTCTTCTGCCAAACTTATCAACAATAGGTCCTGCCAGAGCAGTGCCGACCATGGCACCTAGTGAGGGGATGCTTCCCAACATAGAACTCTCAAAGTCAGACATCGGTTCTGCCAAAATAGTGTTGTTCTCCGCCTTGTATAAACTTAGAGTGTAGGATGGCCATACGTAAAGCATTCCCGTGACTAATGTTCCGAGTGATACTGGAAGGAAAAATATATATTTTAAAATATTACAACATATTTTCGTCGTCATGGCGCCGTGGTTACTGTGTGTATTATACGATATCACAGGTTAAGCAACGTTCGGCGCGGTCGGTACTTGGATGGGTGACCGCCGACCATGCATTTCTCACGGCGACTTCCGTGCTTCGGAAGAAGGTACGTATACAGTAGTCGTTAGGGTTTGTCAGAAGCCGTATCGGCACTCTGAAAATTCTGACATCCACTACCAAGCACTGGGCCAGCTTGGTGGATTATGACCTAAACCTCCTCATCACCCAGGGGAGAGACTCATACCCTGCAGTGGGCTCATTACAAAGAGTTGTGATGATGATGATGATTACAACATACTAGATGTTTCACGCGGTTTCATACGCGCAATGTCAATGGACATTTTTTTATCCCGATATTCCCGATGATATTTAGGGATACCATCAAGCGGGATTCAATTAGATTAGTCGATTTTTACGTCACGTTCATCCACGTGCTATATCAGCGTAAACATTGTACCATCAAACCAACTGAATCGTGACCCATTTTACTGAAAATTGGTTTGAAACTTGTAAGGTTATTTATTTCACAAAAAAAGATTACAAGAATAATAGCTAATATAAAAAATAAAGAGAGTTGCAAACCATATTAAAAAAAAATTGCCATTTTTATATCTTGGAAGTGTGTAGAGCAGTGCTTAAAAATCCAGAACTACATAAAACTAGAAAACAAATTATATCAAAATATGAATTAAGACATCCAAATAAACTTCAATTCCCTATCTTGAAATTAACTTTATACTCCTCAAGTCCTCAAGTAAAAATTCTATCTCATTTTATAAGTATAATCCTATGTCAGTAAAAATTTTCAAAAACTACCACACAATATTAAAAGCATTAGTAACGAAAAAAAATTTATGAAGGAACTTAAAATCTTTTTGCTATCTAATATAAGTGTTACTACACTGTAAAAGAATACTTAAATGATAAAATAAATTAGTCCTCCTCTCTTTTAATTTTCAGGGTCCTTGTCAATTGTACCTACTGATTTATTTTGTATAGGTACCACATGTATGACCTTTAAGTGCAATAAACTGATTTGATTTGATTTGGTCTATCAACTTGTAAGGTCTATCACGTATAATGCACTTATGACTTTTTATCGAATGAAATGTAACAAGTTCGTCACCAAGGAAACCTGTCTTCAAGCAAATTTCGACCTTCTAGCATTTAGACGATTTGCCAAAATGAGCTTGTTGTGGGTCATGATTAAGTTGGTTCGATAGTAGAAACAACTATCAACCAACAACCATCGTCTTAAACTTTCAGGTTTCAACATTATTAAAAAAAATATAAATTTGAGTACAGTCAAATATAATTTATATACATACATAACGTCACGCCTTTATCCCTTATGGGGTAGGCAGAACACCAGAAGTTACAAGACCATCTGATGTCACGTTTGACAAATTTTGAGGTATTATAAAGATGGAGAGAGACTATTGTAGTGACAGGGGGTCAGCCTATCGCCCACAAAAATGCCTTTAAACCTCTGTCCCTTAACTGACTTTTACAGTATGCCCGGGAACAGAAGCAGCTGGCACATTCTATGTTTTTCTTTCTCACCCAGTCCAGCATGGAACCATTTATATAATTATATAATTAAGAATTTATATTTATAATTTCTATTCAATCAAATATACAATTTGATTGAAGACAAACGTCCTGTCCTTACAATAAAAAAAAGTCCCTAAACATCATAATGGTAACTGTGTATCGGCATTTTAGCTCTTACACTCAAGAAATAAGGTCCAAATGACCGATCGTTGTCTAGACAATGTTTTATCACTTCTGACACTATTTCGGACTCGGTTAATTAATAATTATCATTTAAATTCGCTTAATCAGTTCAAGGAGTTCTTATTAAATTGTTAAACAAAGATCATTTTATTTTAATTAATTTTGTTAGTTTTTAATCACAATAATTAATTTAAACTTCATAAATTTATTTATTGAATTGTCAACACATGACATACATTACAATACTAAGTTTTACATCCTAAATTCCTATATAAAATAAATAATAAATGAAATTCCCAGACAATCACACGAACCTCATGGCTCCCACTCAAGCTTGTGATTTAGGATACCACGTAGCGAACTTGGGGGAAACTATAAAATAAACACGTTTAGGTATAGGTAAACACCCAAACCTAGAATATATTATTTTTCCTGCTCCGTGCGGTGTTCGAACACGCGACCTCACGATTTTCGTAATATTGTCTTAAACCACTGCGCCACGGATATATTTTTATTTACTATTTATGCACTGACATTAAAGTTTATCAATAAAACTCTTTGGAGACCGAAGTTGTCTTTTTGTATTAAAACAAATGCTTTTGACTTAATTTAAAAGAAAAAACTTACCTGCGACAGTTGTTTGAATTTGCCGAAACTTCCCCATTATAAAACTTTATATTTACGTGACCACTTATAATAAACTATGTTAACAACTCGAACCACCTACTATGGCTTCCTATTTTAAACTGAAGCTGTTTAAATTAGCTGCTTTAATTTGGAAATTGTCACAAATTACTTAAATGATAACGATTTGTTAGATAAACACATTATTTCATACGTTTTCAAATGTAATCCTTAATTAAATATTGTTCTAAGGAGATAGCAAAATCTTGCTACTACGGTTCGCTAATGGATCTCTGCTTCATCATCATTATTGAGATCTGCAATGAGTTTTTATTAATATCATTCATTTAATTAAAAAAAAACAATCATCTTTTTATTTTAAGAAATGAAATAACATACGTGAATTACCTGAGATTTACACACATATTAAATATAGACTTTCGGCACTCTTTGTGAAGAGGTGTTAATACAAATTGGCACCATACATGAATAAAATATATTGTTGGACATATCAGCGCCATGTGTTATAGGTACTAGATTACGGATAAACATACTAATGCGTTAATAATTACATATCATACATAATACACCCAGACCAATGCAAACGAAAATTTAAAAACACACACAATTTGTATTGTGCGGGAATCGAACCCGCGACCACGATGGTCAGACGCCAGTGACTGGCGTCTGAGGCAGAGAGAACTACAAAAATTGCAGCAGTCAGTCTCTTCTGTCTTGACGGAAAGTTCCAGAACCAGAAAACATAAAATTAATATACATTATAGTTTCCTTTTGAACACAATGTAAGCCTCAATAATATTTACGGTAAATTAGATATTTATAAAATGCAGTAGCTCATCCATCAGGTGACATATTGAAAAAATGCATTGACTTACATCGCAAACTATGAGAATATGGCAAGACGAGCGGATCTGAAATTTTGATATGTGTAGATTCATGTCTTTATCTAAATTTTGCTTGCTCAAAAACATGATTTAATGATTTTGACTCGATAGTTTTTTTTTCGAAAACACGTCTAATATAATACTTTTTATTAAATTACTAAGTAGTTATGAAATCCATATGCCTAGAAATAACTTAAATACAATCTCCACATTATTGTTCGAACTTTGGTTGCTCAAAATTTACATAGCATTAACAATTATTTTTTTATCGATTTTTGAAACGTTTTCAGTATCTGAACGGTGTCGATGGTGGCGATTTCTATGCAATACGCGACCTTATGTCGGCGTGTTAAGGTGCTAACATTTCAAGAAAAAACATTTCGATGTGCCGCCATAATTTGTACATTTCCTTATAGTACACATCTTCTACACTTCTTTAGCTCATTGGTAAGTAAACATGGCTACAAAGCCATTAAGAAATACTGTAAATCATCAAACTCATCAAGTTTTTTTTTATACAGGGTGACTGGTTATTCACTTTTGAAATTCGATCACATGATAATTTGAAATCATACATAAACAGAAAAAATATAATAAAAAATAAATATTAATTATTTACTGAGTGAACTTAACTGAAAGTTAAAGAATTGATTATGCAACGCCTGGTTGCACTAGCATTGGCCGCGAACCGCGTGCCGCGATTGATTCAGGTGTAAGTAAAGTACATAGTAAACAAAATTTATTTATTCATAGGGAATTCTAGTGAAAAATGAAAAAATAAGTAGGTATTACTTTTATTACATAATTATGATCAGAATCGAGTACAGAGTGTTCTCCTTCAGTATCTAAAATTTGTCACCAATCACCCTATATAGTAAGGATAGGAGGGTAATCTTCCATGCCACCTGATTATGATCACCACCTGATGAATTTGAAGACTATGGTGGTACAAGTCCATCCATGAGAAACCTATTCACTCGACACTTAACATTACCAGGACTTAAGTGGTCAGGTCAGGAAGTTCAGCTCTTCTGTTTGAAGAACAGTTTCAGAACCATACTTGACACCATATAAATAGAGTACAGTTTTAACTACACTCATCGCATATAGGTCTATTGCAGTTTTGACGGTAAGTCTTTAACGATGTAAAGTTTCAAATCAATCAATACAAATAATATTTATTGAAAATAATTTACAATAATTACACAAAGTTGTCCTCAAAGCATGCAGTTTAAGAAAAATGTATAAATATTAGTACGTATCCGATCATCTACCATCTAGGCACTGTACAGATATATACAGTAATTTAACTCGCCGTGGTCCGTGGTCACATGGTGATAGGGCTGCCCGCCTTCAGAGTTTAAATTACATTTGCCTACTTTGTGTTTACGTCCATTTTGTTTTGTGACTGCAAATATATTATCTTTATTTAAAAAATAAAGCACTTTGTAAATTGAATAGGAAGTTTTCAACAAAAGTACGTTTTGTGTCAAAAAACCATGTCTAAGTTTGAATAACAAATCGGTGTTATAAATTAGCGACCAAAAAATACTTGCGCCTCGATTGAGATCCACGAAAAGATGTATTATTACATTTTAAAGTATAAACAATCCGCATATTAACGTAAAGCTCAATTAACAATAATTATTGTTTCGGTACACAGACACAGAGATCGAGCCGCGTAGGTATGGCTCGGGTTTCGTCCGTTTGTACATACATACATACTTACATAACGTCACGCCTGTATTTTTATTGTATTGTATTGTATTTTTACTGTACTGTACTGTATTGTATTTTTAGTAGGAATGGGGTAGACAGAACAACAGAGGCTATAAAACCATCTGATGTCACGTTTGACAAATTTGGGGGTATTATAATGATGGAGAGAGACTTGCAGTGATAGGGGGTCAGCCTATCGCCCACAAAAACGTCAATAAAACCTCCATCCCGTAACTGGCACATTCTATGTTTTTCCTTCGCTCCCAGTCCAGCATGGAAGGATTGTATGAAGTTGAATTACTGTAGATATCTGTACTGTGATCTAGGTAAGAACTAACAATCTAAATAATACAGGGTTATTTATACTGGAACCGCATTCGTTGAGGGGTTGTAGAGTAGGTCAAACAAAACAAACTATTTTAACAAACTTTCTTTTTTACACAAAAAGAAAGAGAAAGTTTAATTACTTTGAAATCGTACCAGATATTATGTGATGATTTCTTGGGATATGGTTGCTTGAGACCTTTATGCTTTATTTCTTTACTGAATTTCGCTACATGTTTAAATTTTTTACGTAAGAAAGATGATTTAACCGTCTGTATGTTTAAGGCTGCAAACTGGACGGCCGCGTGGGTGGTAAATACAAACTTGAGCATTGCGCAATCTGTTTGTATGGGCTGTCCGCGCCGCGATCATGCCCGCAACCGCGAATGCCGTAGTCCATTTTGCAGCCTAATAAAAAGAGAATATTTTTTCTGGTTAAACAATAAAAGTGCAAGATAAAATTAAGGTGGTCTCAAATATCGGGTATGCATACCTATGTAAGGTTGACGACTTCCAGGTTGAAGAAACCAGCCACTTTGCTTAGCGTTTGTGGACTATAAGAAAGCTTTGAATATACAGAAAGATTCGATCGCGACCTGGGCTGTATTCCAGTCTTTGCAGCGCCAAATTGATTATCGATACATCGAAGCGTTGAAGTTTTTGTACAAAAACGCCACTATGTCACTAGGGGCAGAATTCGAAGCCTATCCAACTGTAGCGTGGCGTCAGGCGAGGCGATGTTATATCACCTAAGCCGTTCACCGCTTCAGGTTTCATTTATATCCAATGTTTCGAATACGTAGTGAGTTAATCAAACTTAGTACTGTCTACATGTTTATCTTCAGTAGATATTTAGTAGGACTAATAATCTTTCTAGATGAATTTTAGTTGTGGATAAAATTTCCTCCATTTTTCTTCCATGCTGGACTGGGAGCGAAAGTAAAACGTAGAATGTGCCAACTGCTTCTCTTCTCGGACATACTGTAAAAGTCAGTTAAGGGACAGAGGTTTTAAATGCATTTTTGTGGGCGGTAGGCTGACCCCCTGTCACTACAATAGCCTCTTTCCATCTTTATAATACTTCCAAATTTGTCAAACGTGACATCAGATGGTCTTGTAACCTCTGGTGTTCTGCCTACCCCATAAGGGATATAGGCGTGACGTTATGTATGTATGTATACAATTTCCAAAGTCTCTATTAATTTTATTATTGTTCATTAACGAACCAACCTGAATTTCAACTGTCGGCAAGATTAGATAAATTTGAGAGGTTCAGGTTCAGGAAAATCAATCTTCACAAAACGTCAGCGAAAAAAATTATTATTAAAATATAAAATATTTTTTTACCACTTTGGCGATGGGGTAAACCTGTTTCAGACGCCAGTGTTTGCAGGTTCGATTCTCGCACGGAACAAGAAAAAAAATGATCCGTGTATGGCTGTTTGTCTATTTATGTATTTATATTCTAGGTTCCCCCCTATTTCGCTACATGGTATTCCATAACACGAGCTATGCTTACTTTGGGGCCATGTCGTTGGTGTGATTGTCTGGGGATTTTATTATTATTTATTATTATTATTATTTATTGATTTTCAATATACTCTCCTTTACATTTTAAACATTTTATAATGCGATCGAACCATTTTTTAAAACAGAATGACCACAGATCAGAAGGAAAATTTTCTACATGCTATGGAACCCGTAATTGATAAAAAAACCACCTCACTTTTGTTGGCCTGTTCTCATTTTCAAACACCCATTCACAAGATTTCTGTTTTTTTTTTTTGGATTTAAAACTATAGGCTTAGTCTTCTGTGGCAATATCATAACATCATTAGCATGTCCGTGTTCGTACTTCAATAGCATCTGTGAGCACCGTTCCACGCGAGCCTGCTTCTGCTCCACTGTCTGTTCATGAGGGATCTTACGACAGCAAAGTTTTCGAACTTAGTTTGTAGTTTTTTAAATTGGGACAATTAAACCTTGTCGAGTCCAAATTACCATACTTAAAGTCCTCGAGGGTGGGGGTGTGCATTTACATTTACTTAAAGCTTGTGTTTTCTAAAATTGAAAAATAATTTCATATTGAGCGTTTTGTAGCTTGTAGTAAAAGACATGATTTTATATACGAGTTTACTAAGGATTAACTAGCAACTGTTAACATTGACGCTTGTATGTGTACCTACAGATTTATTTATTTATAAATTGCCAACAGGTAATACACTATACATGATATAAAAATAAACTTAAAATTAAAAAACATGGTCGGGTGTATATCCAATTATAGGCAATAACATCACAATTAGATATCTATTACAAATCAACGTATTGTGCAACGTATTGTATAAAGTAAAATCCTAACTCAAAATATTACTATAATTTACTTTTATAAATAAGTAAAAACTAAAGAAAAACTAAGTAATTAAACAAATGACTAAAATAAACTGTAAAACATAAAAGAAAAAAATATTACAATGGTAGGTATGCTATAATTACATTCTAACTTATTTAACTACCAAACTCTTTTGCTTTGTAGATACTGTAATAATTGTTTTTTGTAACTATCTAGAGAGCCTATCAAAATGTCGATTTTAGTATCCGTGAACAATTTATTATGATCGCGACATATTCGAGGAAATGAACTATGAAAACCCACTTTAGTTTTAAATCTGCTCACGGCAAGCGGTTGAACGTTATCAAGTCTCTTGTTCGACCTAGGGACCAAGATTGAGCGCCTATTAGAAAAGTTCAGCATTACATTTAACAGCATAATTGCTCACTTTTGTAAAGTATTGAAGAATACGATGTTTTTATCATCCGCTTAAATCATGGTCGATGACTACTTTTAAAAACAATATTTGTATTTAAACATGTGTAATTGATTGACTTGCTCTACTTCAAACCATAATATTTAAAGTTAAACCAAGGAAAATGTCGGACTCATCGGACGATGATTTCTCAGCGCTGACCAGCGCGTGTTGAAGCTTGTCGGAACTTGTCGGCACCGTTCAGTGCTTATCGGCGCGCGTCCATATATTTTCCTGCGAGGGTCACCAGCGCTGTTAAGCGCTGGTAAGCGCTTATAAGTTTCCAGCTTTCTTTCTGTATACGGCCTTAGATAGTGTTGCATAGCGTGTTAGGAACGTGTATACCATTGTTAAATAAATAGAGCAGAATTACTACCTACTTATGCCTTTTTTAGCTACAACCTCATGATAATTTGTAACTGCAATACCACCTGGAAAGTGAAAACTACGCTATTTTTATAAGGAGTAAGAACACAATACATGCTGTCTCTACAGTTCGTTTGCTTAAAGAAACTTGATAATGTATCGTTCTGTATTTAAGATAAACGTTTAGAGAGAACCCTAAACCCACACATGATTGATTTGTTTATCTATATTAGATTCTTATAGCGAAGCTATACTTGGTAATATCACTTGGTTTAAGATTCTTACACAAGGTTTTATACTGGCGTTAGTTATACGCAGTGGACATACAGCGACCTTCGTGTCCAATGTAATAATGCGTTTAGAGTTCTGTTGGGGCTATCGCTGAGATGTACTGCATCAGGAATGTTTTCGAAGGCGCCTAAGGATTACTTTTACGCAATCATAAGAAAACGGTGCTCTTCTATGACTAATCGTCTCCGTTTCCGTCAGAATGGCAAGTCACTAGTCTCCAATCAGGTTAGAAATGTATTGTTGACCGGCAATTTGGGTTTCGACAAGGCTTGTCCACGGAGGATGCAGTTGGTGCTTTAGCAAAATCAGTTGCTAGACGTCTTGACGAGGGAAACTGCTGTATGGGCGTGTTCCTCGACCTCGCAAAAGCGTTCGACTCCGTTTCCACAACAATTCTGTTGAGGAAGTTAGAACTGATGGGGATTCGAGGTATTGCGCTCAAATGGTTTACATCATATCTCACAGATAGAAGACAACTTTCTAGGGTTGAAGGACTGATGAGTGATGTGAACGCAATAAAGTACGGGGTACCACAAGGCAGTATTCTCGGTCCGACTTTGTTCTTGATTTATTTAAATGACATTCAGACAATTAACCTTGAAAGTGCCGAAATCTACTGTTACGCTGATGATACTGCAGTAGTGTTCCATGGTTGTACATGGAACCATGTTAAAACTTATGCCGAAACTGGAATGGCACTTCTAAGTAACTGGCTAAAAGAAAATCTTTTAACCTTGAACACTGACAAAACAAAATGTGTTTATTTCTTTAAAACCATTGCAACCGCCCCTCCAAACTCACCTGGTCTTCAAATCCACTCTTGTATGGAGTCCACAAGAGCTTCGTGCAACTGTCCATTTATATACCTAACTTCCAACATTAAATACCTAGGTATTCACTTAGATGAAAGACTTTCCTTTAAAGTGCACATTGAGCATGTCTCGGGGAGACTTCGCAAATTATCACACATAATGAAATTGTTGAGACACTGCGTTGAAAGAACCCTGCTAATAAAAATATACGTGGCTTTATGTCAGAATATCCTTCTCTACTGTTTGACCATTTGGGGAGGAGTCGCTAAAACAGAAATGCTAAAAGTCGAGAGAAGCCAACGCGCAATCCTAAAAACGATATTTGGCAAGAACTATAGATATCCTACCGACCTTCTTTATAGAGAATGCTGTATACTAAGTGTCCGTAGACTTTTTATCTGGCGCAGTATTATAAAATTCCACAACTACTTTATTCATTCTTCCGACTTTCTTCAGTTTTAAATAAAAGAGTATACAGAGCGCCGGTTCCGATCATAAAATCCTCTTTTGCACGAAGGCACAGTGAGTTTTTGCATCCACGGCTGTACAACAAAGTGGCAGAGAAATGCAATATTCGTGGGCTTCCAACAAGCAAAGTTAAAATATTAGTCTTTGAATGGCTTACTAACCTTGGCTACCTAGACACTGAAGCCCTGTTATCAGTGGTCGTTTAGTTAAAGAAGGAAATAATTAATTTTCAAAATAAACCTATACATACTAAAATAAATAATTTGTGACTTCATAGTCATCATATGTCATATTTGGTATATACTTGTTTTTACTTCCTTATTTATTTATTATATGTTTACGCTATCTTATTTATTTATCTATTTATTATCTTTGTATATTTATTTCTATTTTACTTTACATTAAACATTTAATTAATTAAGTTCTTAAATGCAGGCGTGCAAACAATAGTAATAAAAAAAAAAACTTTTCATTACGTTATATTAAAAAAATACACATTCCAAAAAGACAAACAATGAATATTAAACTTAACTGTAAAAGTAATTTCAGTACCTAGTTACTTATAATTTGTCTAACTTATTAATTTGTTTTAACTTATTTTTCTTTTGTTTATTAAAGTCGTTTTATTCATAATAATATTAATATCAACCAACTTAATGGCAATATAACATAATATACCTATTGTAAGCAATAAAATATTGAAAAATGTAATCACAAATCCCGTTTAGCAATAGCTTTAAAGATGTTATCGCTTCGCTTCCGTATAGCTTTCAATGGAAATCGGCCCTGGGACCCCGCGATACAGGTTTGCCTAGTGCGGGGACCGCCAGTAATAATAAGCAGAAAACTACCCTCTTAATAAAAGAAAAAAAAAATTGATGGCATAGTAATTTTGTTGTCTCTTCTGTTTATTTCGATGTATAGATAAACTTTACTGTAGTAGATTTATAAGAGAACATATTATTATTATTAAAGCCCTTCTAGAATAAGTCCGAAAACCTTGATTACACTTGTCTGTTATGTATTTTTGTCTGTTTTTGTATCTTTATCTGGTAAATAAATATTATTTTATTATTATTATTATTTTATTTTCTAACCTGATTTTTCTATGTTGAAAATATTCCATTTGCCAGTGATCCAGTGTTTACTGAAATAAAGAATAAGTTATCTTGGCCAATTTCTGAAAAAGGGTTACATCTTTCTCTCAAAAGGAACTTTAATTATTTCTTCGATGTGATGGAAACTTAAGAATCAGAAAAGCTTGATTCGAAATGCAGTAGCGAACAATTAGGACAAAAAGGAAACAAAAATTCAAGTAAGTCAAAAACATTTGATTTTATGATAGATTTATACTTTATTACGATAGACTGTGATAAATTACAACCCTTAAAGAAACAAGTAAAAGTAACATAAAAAAAAGACGTGTGGCACTCGGAGACTGCCGCGGTAAAGCTATTGCATAGCATTTTTTATCAACTTATGAAATTATAATTATTTACTTACTTATTAATGCAGTAATGTTTGATCTGATATGAAGTCCACAAGTTCCTAGTAGATGGCGCTGATTTTTTATTAAAGCCCGCATGTAAAGTTATGAATCAATCAATCAATCATTTATTTGCATAAAATATGGTACAGATTTAGGACTTAAAATTAAAAAAATAGGTCATACATATTTTACCTTTTTAGGGCATGCATATATAAATTACTATTGTTAAATTTAATAAAAGTCTCAAAGTAGGCACATTCGGCATATTGTGATTTTTCCGTAATTCATTTAAGGTAATTTCCAACAAGTTAGTTTTAGACAAAAGACCCGCAATATTTTGTTGAAATATTTTTAGTTGATTTGAGTTGCTATCATTATTATTATTTAAATTTACTTTATTTACGAAAAAAATTTAATTCATTATTTTCCAAGTTATTTTTTGTCTTTTTAAGAAAGTAGAACGAAATCGTCCCCTTTTTAATTATATTCTGAGTAGTATTCGGATGAGATTTATAGTTTGCATTTGAATGTCCAATTTTTATGTCTATTTTATTTTCAGTCATTTTTAAAAAGTATTACGGAATTGTTCCCTTTTTAGTTACACCCTGAGTAGTAGTTGAATTATATTTATAATCTGCACTTGAATGTATATTTTTTTAACCTTTGAATGTTTATTCTTAATATGATACTTAGTAAATGATTAATAATAATAATAATTTATTATTTTGTCCTTTCTTTCTTTGGTTCTTAAGCATCGTCAATATTTCTTCAGTGCTTGCGTTAGGTATAGTAAAAGATATAACTTCATATTTTTCGTAAGGATTATTAAATCTTGATCTTACTAATCTGTTACCTTTACATTGCTGTCCACCAATTACAAAGATTCTGTGTTCTTCATGTCTATTTTTCTTAGATGTCACCAATACCTTATCCTCTTCCACTGCCTGGAGATTTTTTTTTGTTTTTAGTAGTGAGGACTCCGGTTCCACTCGTAGACAATCCTTGTTACTCTCCTTCAATGGTGATGATAGTGAGTACGATGGTGATGGTGGCAGTGATTGTAATTACTCTACGTTTTCATTGTGTGTATTAGCTATTGTCTGCCGACGACTTTTTTGTCTTTTTGTTTTTTTTCGTAGAGTTTTTAGTTTCAAGCGTTTTGGTGCACATATTTTTGAGTAAGTGCACTTGTCGAGATAATTGACTAACTTCTTTTTTTTAAGCCAATGTTTTCAATTATAATATTCTCCATTTCCATGTACGTGCTTTCAAACTGCCTCTGTAAATTAATTATTTCAAGTTTGGTCTGCACTTATATCAGTCGATAAATTAAAACTTTTTGAAGCTGTGTCAAGACTCAAGATCAATAGTGTCTATAGTCGGCTCGGCGAACCTTGATCCCTATGACACTGACAGTAATTTCCACAACATAACCTTGTAGTGCCGTCACCGTTACATAAGGCCGGCGCCAGACTTAGCTTCAAATGTTTGAACAAATGTTTGCACAAATGTGTGGCGCTGGACTTTGCATATGTATTCAACGTTTGCACAAAGCTTTGCACTTTGCCATCCGGTGTCGGTCTTTTTCCACACATCAAAGCGTTCAAAGTTGAATGTGTGCAAATGTTTGCGTGGCTTGCCACACTTGTTCAGTATCCAGTTGCTCGAGCGTTGTCGAGCGGGACGGTTGTGTGCATGTTACACTGCATGCGGCGATATGATGGACTGGGGCAGCGACTGCGTTCTGGAATTTGTAGAGTTGTTACAGGGGCAAAATGTACAAGGAACCCGAAAAATAACAAATAAAAAAAATATAATTACATGCACACAAATAATACAGGCTAACTGAGTCTACAAAATCGTTGTCCATCTTGTTTGTTGTCTACTAGCATACTGTGGAGAAAAGTGTTTGCGAAGCGTGATTGAGATTGAGATAATTTCTTGCAAATGAATTGTTGTAATTCCAACGGAATATCATTTTATTGGAATATAGCTACGTAAAATAAATAAATGCCATTTTTAGAAGCCTCCAATACGATTCTAATGTAACGGTGACGGCACTACAAGGTTATGTTGTGAAAATTACTGTTAGTGTCATAGGGATCAAGGTTCGCCGCGCCGGGTATAGAGACAAATTGTGATCCAGGGATTCACATGAATGTGTGTGCGTGATGCTTGGCGACTTGGCTGCCGGAGGTTTTAAGCCTTTTTCCTCCTAGTAGTGACGGTACTTATCTGGCTATTTGATGTACCCGGCTTATTTTTAGCTTTATCTTTTTTTTTCTTGGCTTGGAGCACTTCCGTATACATTTAATGCACTGCCATTTTTTTGTGCTCAGCTGTTAAGGTATTATAAAACCTTTGAGTCGAAATATTTTCGCATTCTTTGTGATAAATTAATTTACAATTTGTACATGTCAGGTTTTCATTACCTATTCAATATATTCTTTTTACATTTGTTAAATTTTTTAATGTCGTTTTTTGGTGTCATCATTTCTGTTTACTTAGTCAATCAATCAATTTGTTTGTAACTGCCTTTTATTTTATTTAATCCAAAGATTGGATTTAAATCTTTGATTTAATCCTCTTAAAACAAAGTTAGTTTCCAATATAAAAAACTTTAAAAAAAATATTTATAATTTTAAAAGGAGAAAAGAAAAACATAAAAAAGAATTCATGTCAATGCGATTATCAGGGCTTGAACTCGTAACTCTTGATCGGGAAAAAATTATCAGTTTTTTTTTTGTGCTCAGCTGTTAAGGTATTATAAAACCTTTGAGTCGAAATATTTTCGCATTCTATGTGATAAATTAATTTACAATTTCAGGTTAGGTTTTCATTATTTTATTCATTATACATTTCAGGTTTTCATTATTCAATATATTCTTTTTACATTTGTCAAATTTTTTAATGTCGTATTTTGGTGTCATCATTTCTGTTTAACTTAGTCATTCAATCAATTAGTTTGGAACTGCCTTTTCTTTTATTTAATCCTCTTAGAACAAAGTAAGCTTCCAATATAAAAAACTTAAAAAAAAATGTATTTATAATTTTAAAAGGAGAAAAGAAAACATAAAAAAAGGATTCATGTCAATGCGATTTATCAGGGCTTGAACTCGTAACTCTTGACCGGGAACCTTTTGACGTTACCACTCGACCACTCATCGATTTACTCAGATTAGCGAAATAAAGGATTTGCTATGAAAGCCAACTATTGTTTATTTACCTGTCAACTCTAATTATCCTGCCTTCGTTGTTCGAGATTTATAACTTGTAGTAGGTTTCCTACGCTTCGACTTTTCGCACAAAGTTAATCGCCAAAAGAAAGAAAGAGACAAATAGATATAGCTTAGCACCTAGTTGCATCTACCTGGCCTATCAGAACTCATTCGTTTTCGTGCGCGCGCGGCTTATGCACGTAATTCTTATTGTTTATTATAATATTTTTTTTCAATCGCCATATTGTTATACAATCATGCCTAAGTGGAAGCATGAGTGTTCTAAGTAAGATAAATGGAAGAAAAAGATTTATAAGTATGAAAAGAAATTACGACAAAGGAGATATCGATCACGCAGTTCTTCAAGTGAAGGTACCTATTCCTTATTTTATTATCCCCCAGACTAAAGGATATGTCTTAGATCTAACCCGTGAGGTTAGGCGTTACAATTTCTTTTTTCTTGCCCCCTTATTTCAAGTCTTAGACCTAACCCGTGAGGTTAGGCATGACATTTTTCTTTTTTTTTTTTGCTCGAGTCAATACGAGATATTGACCAAAGCATATTTTGCATTAGAGTTAATACGTGATATTAACCGGCAAATTCACATGGGCGCGAGGATAGCGATATGTATTCGCCATCGCCCCCCGCGAAACCGGGCCCCGGTCTCCATTCTACTGTAAGCTGGGTGCAGCCCACGCGAAGTGAACAGCGCACAAGGACCCCTTCACCATCACGATCTTTGCCGATGATGAAAACTGTGCCGCCTGACCCACCGGGTGTTGTTTTTTCTGAATGTGAAGGAAGCGGCCGAGGAATGGGGCGAAGACGTCCTCAAGGAGTTCTCAGATAAATTGAACCCTATTTTATGAGACGGGCTCAGTAAAGAAATCAAAGATACACTCTTGAAAAAAATACTGTATCCGAAGAATATGATTTATATGAAGGCACCTGTGCGCAACCCCGAGATTTCTGCAATCCTTACCGAACCAGCAAGGAATCGCGATTCGAGGGTAGTTAGTAAACAATCCCAAATTGGTTGCGTTTTAACAACGCTAGTAAGAACCATGCATATGATGTTAAACCATACGATAAATACTGCTGATGTAGTATATAATTTGAATGATGCCAGCAAATTGCTTGCTGACTCGCATTACCGCAAGACAGGAACTCGGCAGTCACTTATAACTCCCATGTTGGAAAAGCCCTTTTTGGACCCGATCAAAGATCGAAAGCTAGACATCTTTTTATTCGGGGAGATCCTCGGCGAATTCATTAAAAAACTCCCGTGGTTTTCAAAAAACTGGAGATTTAAAAAAATCAACCAATCCTTTAAACTGGAAGGGGCCGCCGCCTCAACATCAAGGTTGAACTTCATTGCAAACTCGTTACAACCGAGGCGGCGGTGGAGTCTCACGAACCCGGGCGCAGAGGACGGCGCCACAGCCACCGTCCCGGCGGGTTACGCCACAGCCGGCTGCAGCTCCGCGAGCTCCATACAACAATGCACCCCCTCCCCCTCCGCCCCGCTATCGCCATCCACCGGCGACTCGCCAGCCCAGGCACAAATAATGCAGGTAACGGCAGGCCATTTAAAATATTTTATATCCGAATGGCAAAAAATCACTAATGACCCTTCGGTACTTGAAATTGTTACTGGGTATAAAATTCCTTTCATAAAATACCCTGATCAAAATATACATACTTATCCTATTTCTACTTTTTCAAAGGAAGATGAGCTTTTTATTACAAAAGAAATCAAAACTTTAATTTTATCGAACGTGATTCGTAAATGCTTACCAGAGGAGGGTCAATTCGTATCCAGAATATTTCTGGTACCTAAAAGTAATGGTCGCAAACGACTTATTTTGAATCTAAAAAAAAAAAAAAAAACTTAATCATTTTATTGAGGTTCAGCACTTTAAAATGGATCCTCCATTAGAACTGCATTAAAAATTAGACGCATATTATTTCATTACAATTTATAAAGACCATCGAAACTATTTAAGATTTTATTTTAATAACAGTTTGTACGAGTTTTTAGTTTTACCGTTTGGTCTTTGTTCGGCTCCGTTTGCATTTACCAAGTTAATGAAACCTGTAGCTTCTTATTTAAGATTTCGAGGTATCAAGTTTGTTTTCTATTTGGGAAAGTTTAAATAACCTCAATGTTACTATATTTTTTTGAAAGACTGGGATTTATAATAAACTATGAAAAAAGTTCCATAACGCCTCAAAACAAATGTAAATTTTTAGGTTTAATTCTAAATTCAGATTCAATGACTCTTGAACTTCCTATAAAGAAAAAAGAGGGTATTCTAATGCCTACCAAAGAGATTCTGCGTACTGATAAGGTGCAGATTCGTGCGTTCGCGCGATATGTCGGTGTGTTTTCAGCTGCTTGCCCAGCGGTACGCTACGGCACTATGTATTTGAAATCTTTCAAACGCGCTAAATACTTGGCATTTTTACATAATAATGATGACTATGATATAGTTATGGATATACGAAAAAGCTTACACGGTGATTTAAACTGGTGGAGAACGACTATTTTATCATCTTTTAATCCGATTAGAAAGGGCTTATATAATTTAGAAATATATACAGATGCGTCCTTAACGGGCTGGGGCGCGTCGTGTTATGATAAGCGTATTGGCGGATCGTCCAATCCTGACGAATGCCGCTATCATATTTATTATTTGGAGCTGTTAGCTGGTCTTATTTCTTTTCCAAGGGATCACATTAATAGTAATATTTTGTTGCGGGTTGACAATACAACTGCCATTGCTTGTATCAACAAAATGGGGGGAATGCAATTTCCATATTTAGATTCTATAACTCGAAAAATATGGCAGTGGTGTGAGGAGTGGCAGATTTTTATCGTAGCGTCCTATGTCAGATCAGCTCAAAATGTTGATGTGGATTGGAAATCCAGGAATGCTGACATAGAATGGGAATTGAACCCAACAGTATATGAAAAAGTTATTAATGAGTTCGGACGGCCTCAAATAGATCTCTTTGCCTCAAGGTTAAATGCTAAAAGTGATAAATATATTTCGTGGAAGCCCGACCCCTTCGTTTTTAACATAGATGCATTTACTGTTATTTGGAATATGTTTTTTTTTATGCATTCCCCCCATCCTCTCTGATATTAAAAACTCTTAATAAGATTGTGGAAGATAAGGCATCTGGAATAGTTATAGTTCCTAATTAGCCGACTCAAGCTTGGATAAAGAGGATGTTATAAATCATTAACTATAGGTACTAGTTTAATTTTCAGTCCCGAAAAATACTTGCTTTATTCTAATTTCAGAGAATTTCACCCACTCCACAAACACCTTTCCCTGGCGGCGAGTGTATTATCAGGAAAGCTTTTTCAAAGAGTAAAGTCCTTGCTTTAGTAATAGAGATAATGATGTTATCCCTGTCCAGTAATACGATCAATCAGTATTCTTCAAGCTCTAAACTGTGGTGGCAACATTGTCGTGAAATGGGCTCGACTCATTTGATGTACAGGTTAGCGACGTATTAATCTTTCTTAACAACTGTTTTTCAAGCGGTGTTTCTTATGGTACCTTGAATAACCATCGTTTGGCTTTAGCACTTATTTCTAGAAATAAGATTGCACAAGACGAATTCGTTAAGAGATTTTTTAAAGGAGTTTACCGTTTGAAACCCTCATTTCCAAAATACGCCACTACATGGAATACAGATATAGTTCTAAATTATCTGTCATATGAATTTCCTAACGAGGATCTAACATTGGAAAAGCTGACTAAAATAAGTAGTCTTATTAGCTTTAGCGACTGGGCAAAGATGCCAAACATTATCTTTTATTCGTATTTCTAACAAAGTTATAAATTCCCATCAAGTCACAATTACCATCACAGACTTTTTAAAGACTTCCGGAGTAAAAAACCGTCAGCCGATATTAAACTTACCCTTTTTCAATCAAAAGTCATCTATTTGTCCGGCTAAAACGTAGACTACATTAATAAAACATCTGTTTATCGTAATCAATCACAAGACATTCTTTTGATGACGTACAAAAGGCCTTATCACGCTGCTACATCACAAAGCATTGCGAGATGGATAAAGCAAACGCTCTGCTACTGGTGTCGATACTTCAGTGTTTAGTGCACACAGCACGCGTCACGCGAGCACTTCTGCCGCCCACCGAGCAGGTGTAAGTATTGACATAATTAGAAAGACAGTAGGTTGGTCGGAAAGCTCTTCAGTGTTCGCAAAGTTTTATAAAAGGCCACTCAATGAGCCCAACAATGATTTTTGTCATGGAGTGTTTATGCCATAGTAATGTTATAATTATGTTGTTTTATCGTGCCATGATAGCAATCAGGAAGATGATTATTATTTACTATTTTGATAAGCTTGTTTACATACAAATATGTATGTAATAAAATTTTATTATTTAATGTATGTTAAAACTTTATGAGCGCATTATTACTTTAAAAATACATGGATGATTATTGAAAAGAAAATATGGCTTATATTTAATTTCTTACAACATCATCTCTAAACATCCTACAAGTTATAAATCTCGAACAACGAAGGCAGGATAATTCAAGGATCAAACGAACTTACCTGTAAGTGAAGTTCGATCTTGATTATGCTGCCTTCGTTGGAGAGATTTAGGGTCCCACCCATACCCTTATTTATTTTATTTTTTCGTTACTCTCATTCCCTTAATTGAATGTTGTAAGTATAAAGGGTAACCCTTTTTATCTATTTTACTCTAAACTTAATGAGTTCTGATAGGCCAGGTAGATGCAACTAGGTGCTAAGCTATATCTATTTGTCTCTTTCTTTCTTTTGGCGATTAACTTTGTGCGAAAAGTCGAAGCGTAGGAAACCTACTACAAGTTATAAATCTCTCCAACGAAGGCAGCATAATCAAGATCGAACTTCACTTACAGGTAAGTTCGTTTGATCCTTGAAAAATTGTCATGTTGCCTAGAATGGATGCCTCTCGATAGATGGCGCTGATTGTTTATTAAAGCCCGCATAAAAGCGCAGATTTTTTCGTTACGGAATTTCTGGATTCGGTCCCCACGCTCAAGGCCCGCGATAGAATCTATGCAATAGCATAATAATAAATAATAAGAAGTAACGCAAAAACTGTTATAAAACGAAAATATAATTTACCAAAACAAATGTTATTGCGCGAGAAAATATGGAAGGCTTATAAAATACATTGTGCTTGTGATTATGTAAGCAGTGCAAGACTACTACAATAAAGATATTGATTTCCTGGCCATTCGATAAAATTGCTCATTGTATGGGTACTGTTATTAATTATGATTCATCGTTTACTCATATTTTTGGGAAAAAAATAAAGTCATTCACCTGAAAGTTGTTCAAATGCTGCTGTCATGTACAACAACGAACTAGCTAATTGACTAATGGAAAATAATAATACAGAGCCGCCTCACATGCCTACGGTTGGAAGCTTAAGACAAATCAAGTCTGAAAGAAAACAAAGTCAATATTATGACACAAATCAAGTTTTGTCTTTATGGATAATGACTAGGTAATGTTAGTCCGTATAAAGAAACCATCAAGTATACCTCATTAAATCCTTTTGTTTTGTCTTATCTTTTGGATAAATTTACAAAAAGTATGTGTTAAAAAAATAAAACTAAAATATAGATTGTTTTTGTGTGTGTTGGTGAAGAAAACTAAAGAAAGCGATAGTCCTATTTCAATTTCGGAAATGATATCCGATAGCCACATAATGGATACAATAACCAGCTGTTGCCCGCGACTTTGTTCGCGTGAATGTAGGCTATTGCAGTTGGATAAGTAAGATTAAGAGGCGCGTCATACACTACACTATATCCTCCTTCAATTTCAAACTTACTCTATTCTAAATTTCGTCAAAATCGACTAAGTAGTTCAGCAGTAAAAGCGTTAAGTACTGATAGGTAAACGGACAGGGTTACTTCAGAAACTGTTAGTACATAGCTGTGCTTTGCAGGTTTACTACATTTTGTGGAAAAAACACTGCAGTAAAAATAAAATAGGAATACCTACGAAAGGCATAGGTACTGGCTAAAAGTACTGGGGGCTTATACATAATTTGCGGGTTTGTATAAATACCTACATAGTTAATTATTGCATACCAACATTTTATAGGCCCCTTTTTATAGGTGTGTAGCAAAAAAGTATATGGGTCTAATATAATTGCTTACAGACATTTTATAAGCGCCCAGTACTTTTACCAGGAGCGTTTCTTAAAATTCCTATTCCCTATGCCCATGATTATTTTTACTGTACTTTAGTTTTTTTATGTCTTTTGCATAAAACCCATGTGAATTCGCGGTGCAAAACTATTTTACAAAAGTTTTTGAAGTAACTCTATCGGCCTGAATATCTGTAACGCTTTCAGAGCTAATGCCGCGTTTCAATATCATAAAACTGTTCGTTGAGCCCACCGTACATACATACATACAAAACTTCACGCCTGGTGGTGTCACAACTGGTATTCTGTATAACCTATACCATAATGGTACAGAACACCAGAGGCTTTAAAACCATCTGATGTCACGTACGACAAATTTGGAGGTAGGTATTATTATGATAGAGAGAGACTACTGCAGTGACAGAGGGTAAGCATATTGGCCACAAAAACGCCATTAAAACCTCCATATGTCCCTTAACTGACTTTTACATTATGCCCGAAAAGAGCAGCATATGGTAAATTATATGTTTTTCTTTTGCTCGTAGTCGAGTATAGAATTATAGTCATGACAGCCCGGTTAATTTTTGAAAACGGGTATATTAATCGATTTTGACGAAATTAAGTAGGCAAGTGTAGCGACATCTAGTATCGCTTCATAGTAACGACGACGATGACGACACAACGGATCCTACAACGCGCTATCAACTAATTTAATAGCAGCGAATATATATACGACATCCCGACATCAACCGTCGGGCCGTGGGTCGCGGCCATTCAGCCTCTTCCGGGGTGAAGGAACAAACATCCGTTCCTACAGTGGGGCACGACAGTTGATGTCGGGATGTCGTATATATATTCGCTGCTATTAAATTAGTTGATAGCGCGTTGTAGGATCCGCTGTGTCTTCATCGTCGTCGTTACTATGGAAGCGATACTAGATGTTCGCTACACAAGTATACGAATTTTTTTGGCCGTACAGGGTCGGCTTCGATTAACCCTACCATCCCTGGATAAACGTGGTGGTAGTAGGATCCCTTGAGGGTTGGCTGACTAAAATCTGCCGCAAAATATCACCACTCCAGCGGTGATGTGTCCTGAAAACGTTTTATGAGTTCTTCATAAACCCGGTTGCTATCATCTTCGACCTCATCTACTTACACTTACCATTAGGTAAGAAGATTGAGGCGCTTGAAAACTCGAGCGGTCAGTTAATTAAATACCTTCGTACTACATTTTTAAATCGAGCTAATCATTTAAAATGTAGTACGAAGGTATTTTTATTTTTGGGAATCACTATTTTACTAATTTCTGGACCAGTCAAAACCATGGTGACAATCACGTTATTGTGCAGAAATTTTACTTTTAGATAGTCTGAATCTGAACCCAATAAACTTTGAATATTATTTCTAAGTGAAATATAAAAACAGACTTCTCGGAAAAGCTGCTAGGCGTAGTACTCGCGATTGCCCGGCCTAGATGCCATCGAAATAACTTCGCTCCTATTTACCGAGGATAGTGAACCTTCCCAGCCACAATTCCCAGCTATAACTTCCAAACACAAAAAAGCGTACTTACATCAAATTATAAAGGTACGATGTGTTTTTAATAAATCAATACTGCCTAGTGTCATAAAAAAATTGCAAAAACGGACACAACACAACCGTCGGCATCTGTCCCACAAATAACATAAGCTTAGCGACACCTAGCAAATAATTGCAACTGCAACTGTTATAGACTAAGTATCTTACTTAATATAGGTTTTAAATAACTATTTTTTGAGAGAAAAACTTGAAACCTATCTTTTCTTAGATTGTAAACAGTGCCATCTATCCTATTATGCACAAACCAATCGGCCTTTCATCCACCGCAGGCTTGAAATATCGTTATATTTAATTCCCTCATATCTTAATAAATAATAGAATCGTATATTTGCCTGACGCATAAGTTATATTAATGTAAAGTTTCATATGTATTTGGTGGTTTTTGTGTGAAAGAGGCACACAATATGCATGCTTGTATGTAATTATCTTTGATTGTTCCTCACGCTCAAATGGCTTAGCAATATTATTTGGTATGGTAGTTTAAGATAAAGAAATCGACGATTATAAGTCAGAAACGATATTTGGTTCCAAAATTTTAGTTTGCTTTTTATTCGATAGATGTCGCTGTACGTTAATTAAATTGCGCAAGAAGAGTTATAAATTATTTATACTTATTAACTTTGTAGACTATCCAGAACCAACAAGCAGACACCTAAACTGAGACTTCAAAATCAGGAGATCTAACAGACAGACGACTAACAATGAGGCATCATGCGAAGCAGATCATCACGAAGGCAAGCACTGCGCGAGCATTATTATACCCAGTACTCTCTTCGGACATCCCTCTCCGAACAAAGGTAACAATATTTTAGCAGTATTTAAACAATACATCCGACAGACCGGCTGCCTTATCACGTAAATATTAGCGATCAGCTATAATGGCGCAGTCATCACGCCATGGACGCGCGATCCATTGCTTTACATCGTATTATGTAAGCGGTAGCTGTTCAATCGTTCGTTGATCGCAGAATGCATTCATTGCTACGATAACAGCGCAAAAATAATTTGGTAGCTAAAAAAGAAACTAATAAAATGTGAAACAGATGTTTGCTTTCAAAATTTCGCAGAAAAGTACACACGAAAAGTATGGGATTATATGCACTTTTAGTACATCGATTGTACGATAGAGGCAGCACAGTCGTCGGATTGCTATGGCTTTGTTTTTGCTGTAACGTAATACGAATTAGTTCTTTTTTTGCAAATCTTGCGCAATTCATGCCATCGCTTTGCTCTTGCAAGTTACGTGATAAGGCAGCGGTTCTTACCTACGCAGCCCCAGCATGGTATGTGCTGGCTAGCGAACTTATGAAGAAGAGCATACGCAGCCAACAATCAGCCTCTCTTCGCCGTATAGTGAAAGTCCCACGATTCGTCCGCAACACCACTAAACAGAGGGATCTCAGAGTCGAGAGTATCGACATCTATGTTCAAAGGCTCGCAAAGGCGATGTTCGCCCGCGCTGATGCCTCATCAATAGTCCGTCTCCAAGGGATCGCTCCTCAGCACGCAAGACCATCGGACACAAAAATGTATCAAAGAGAACTCCTACTCTCAATACAAATCGGTATTTCTATATATAAAAAAAAACAAAAGTCATACAACCAAAATGAAAGCAAACTCATTATTTCTTTTTCAGAAAACGTGAACCGCTTTCGAAAAACCGACACACTAAAAATGTTTAAATATTTTTTATAGATGACATTCTATTCCTGTTTCTATTCCGTCCATTTTACTACTACGTATAGTAAATTTCTAACAAAAATGAATTAATATTAAATAATTTTATAAGAACATAAATAATTTATCTAGGTAGGTATTTACATAGTTTTTGAAGTCGGTGTCAAACCAATTTTCGCATTTTCGATTTGGATGCAAAAACCGCATCCAAATCGGTTCAGCCAAACGCGAGATAATCGTGAACAAACATACATACTTACAGGTCAAACTGAGAACCTAATTTTTTTGAATTCGGTTAAAATGACTAAGTCACCAAAACCTATTAGAAGAAAAATGAATTTACTTGAACTAAATAGCATAAATAACGAAGATGAAGACCTACAACCTACAACATGTTGTCAAACGTCACCTCAAAAAATCATTGGGTCGCGCTAGAAACCTCCACAGGGGGCCAAGCTCCATAGTGGAATCCTCCGTGCCCCTGAATTCCCGTGAGAAGACTCGAATACATTATATCCTCACTTTCACAATTATAATATTAGTAGGAATTAAGTAGGGACCGGAACCGCTTACCCTTAAAGAGGATTGGGTTTTTCCCCTAAAACCCTATCAATTTGGTAACCGTATCGAAGACTTACCCTAATTTAAGGCTTACCATATCAATAGAGTTAGCTTCATGTAAGCAGTAAGCCTATCGAAAAATCGAATCGGTAACCTTCAATAGGGTTTTAAAACCTGCAGGCAAATTCAATCTCTAAGAATATCAAATTATCAAAAATATCACCATCTATTCAATCTCGCACTTCGAATTATACTTCCGAATTCAACAGCATGCGCGGAAAAGAGATAGAAATAGGCAACCCTATCACAGGGTAAGCGCATCCGAAAGTAGTTAACTTTATTCAAAGTGTTACCACGTCGATAGGCTTACCTACCATATCAATAAGGTTACACTTCCATATGGTAAGATTTTGATAGGGTTACCCTATCAATAGGCTTATTCAAATAAAGGGGTTTTCCGGTCCCTGGAATTAAGTAGGTATAGTATATTTTACATTTTATTTTTTTATATTATTTTTTTTATATACTATATTTTAATTTATTTATATTTTACATATTTTCGGCATTTTTGGACCAAGGAAGTCATCGTGGCGCCGTGGTTACTGTGTCTATCAAACGATATAACAGGTTAAGCAACGTTCGGCACGGCCGGTACTTGGATGGGTGACCGCCGACCTTTCATTTCTCACGGAGACTTTCGTGCTTCGGAAGGCACGTTAAGCAGTCGGCCCCGGGTGCTGTATTCTTGTATAGAGTAGTCGTTAGGGTTTGTTAGAAGCCATTTTCGGCACCCTGAAAATTCTGACATCCGCCACCCAGCACTGGGCAAGCTTGGTGGATTATGGCCTATACCTCCTCGTCACCCAGGAGAGATACTCATAGCCCTGCAGTGGGCTCATTACAAAGAGTCGTGATGATGATGATACCGACCAAATGTAAAATAAAGTATAAAAATTATATTTTACAATTGGACAGGTGTGACAGGTTGCGCCTGTCGAAACTGTCTTTTATTGGCCTTTTATCTTCTAGACTTTGCTACTAAATTATAACACACGTGATTAAATGAATTTACTCAGTTAAGCCAGTCATATATAACGTGATGCATAAATAAATAAAATAAAATAAATTCAACAATCACTTATCTCCGATCATGACACTCCTCCTTGTATTTTCATAAATATTGTTGTTTAAGAATTTGAAATTTTGTTTTTGTTTTTATATACACCGTGTTTTTTAATGTTCGTTATAGTTAGAAATTGTTTATATTCATAAAGATTTTTATTGACACTTTAAAAATGCAGTATTTTAAGTTTAATTTTCATAAAGTGACGGAGTTTTAAATTATTGACACTTTTCGGCATATAAATTACTCTAGACCATCAATAAGGGATCATCACTTTTTGTAGGCTAGATTTTCAGCAGTAGCATTTCCAAGTTGCTTAGTGAAGGTCTATAAAACTCGAAAAGCGCTTACGACTACCTAAAAGGGCTGATTTTTATCACAAGTGACAAATTTAACAGTTTAAAATTCCTTCGTTCCTGTGTATATTTAACGACGAAATAATATTACTTTAGTCACAGCAAAAACAAATACAAAAACAATGAAGGCTTTGTTGCGCTGGCGATCGTTTCCCATTTATCAAGTTTTTGCCTACTCTCAAACACACACATCACAACTCCGTCTAATGTGCTACGAGTCTCTCCTCTGGGTGGCCCTACTATAATATATAATAATAATAATTTATTTATTTCAAGTATCATGACTCATTATTTTGTTACTTATAAAAGACTTAACCTATGTTAGTATATGAAACCAATAAAAATCTAGTGCTTAGTTTGCACACATCCGGCAGATGTTATGCAACAATGATTTATACAGAGGAAAGGAAAGAAATTAATCAAGCCTGCTCGCTATTATACAGGGTGACTGGAGGGTCACTTTCGAAATTCGAGGACGTGATAGTCTGAGCTGAGATCCCACATGAGGAGAAAAAATAAATATTTATTATTTAAAAAGTAAATTAACCGAAAGTTAAAGAATTCGTTACGCAACGCATGGTTACATAGGCGTAATACAATAGATACATAGCGGGTGGTGGTGTGCGTGTGGCGGGAACACTACTATGAAAACAGGGTGACTGAGGCGGAGCGTCGCATCGGGAAAAGTGTAGTGATGTCCCTTTATTTATCTATAGGGAATTCTGGTGAAAAATTAAGTACCTAATTTTATTACATAATTATGATCAGAATCGGGTATAGAGTGTTCTCCTTCAACATCTAAAATTTATCACCAGTTACCTTGTAGACAGGATGGTGTTGGTGCTGTCCTGCGCACCAGGGATGCGTACTGTTTAAACATAGTGGTATAGAAGCAGTTTACCCTCACTTCTGCAAACATCCCTGAAGCGCTGCAACACTTGGGCAGCCCCATCAGCATCTTGAACGCATTATTGAATTGGACACGCAGAGCTCTATACGACACACGGGGGCGTGGCTGTGGACACAGGCTGCACGTGTAAAAGTAAGTGCAATAAGCTCTGAAGAGAGTAATTTTTACATTTTTGGAGCAACGTGAAAACCAGCGAACCAAGATGTTCGCCTTTTCCGACAGTGCTAATCGAAGTCTAAAAAATGGATCACCGAAATACAAAAATTATAGGTATTTTCAGCAATAAATGCATTCAAATAGTATATTATGTAACAAGTGAGCGAAGTTGCTAATTACAGTCGAGGCTGTGATTAGCAACGCTCACGAGTTACATACGACGTTTTTCAACACACTTGTGAGTAAAAGACAGACATACGTGATCATAAAATAACAAACACACTTGATAACAAAGCTGTGAATTGTGAATGAAAAATGGCGCCGAACCTCACGCATGCGCGTAGGTTTTTTTTCCGTCAAATGTGTCAATGTCTGTATAGCATATACAGCCTATTTTAAGTGAAAATGTTTAATTTGGAGTGGTAAATGCAAATATTTTAATATTTTATGACAAATGATTGTAAATTGTGAATAATTTGTTTAATATACAAATTTATTTTACTAATATAAGGCGCAAACATTAAAAAATGTATATGGATTTGAAGTGGTATAAAACCTCTTTGTTGTTTCTGAAAATATTTAGTGTATAACCCGGACCAATAAAATATGCTCTGTTTTCTCGCATGTTATTTGCACAAAGGTACAATTCAACTTTGTAGGATTCATTATATTATGCACTAGGGTATAATATATTAATGCACGCGTGACTTATAGCCCAGTTTATAGTTCTAAACTCAATAGAATAACGCTCACTTTACGAGCAAGTGTGTTGAAAAATAGATTTAAACGATTTGCCTTTAAGTTTTAGTATAAACATAAAGTTCACCAATTCATAATATTAAGTTAAATACCTTTTTAAGTCAGATTTTAATTGACATTTTACCTGAACATTTCCATGTCTACACAAGTCTTTTACATATTTTTCAATTTTCAACTCATTGCCTTCATTTGATGAAAGAGCCTAGCCGCCTTATTCGTAAAAAGTTATTTTGGATTTATTAACATGAAAATCTATTAATCCACAAGATCCTATTCATTCGACGCTTAAAGGTATCATACCAGATTTTTGTACCAAATAAACGTTTTACTTACTTACTTACTATATCACGTTCTTTACATTTATTTATTAACACGCTGTATTATACCAGAGTTTACATGTTTATACGATAGATATGTAGATGGGCTTTCCCAGTTCTAGTCAAGGTTTTGTTTACGTCGTTGTATCTGATATTAGGATGGAAAACTTCAAAAAATATATTTAAAATAAATGTGCGACTAATAAAGTTTTAAAACAATGATCTGACAGTAAACAATGTAGCGAAAACAACAAACACACTAGTACGGGTTTTATTGTTCCAAATGTGATATTTTTAATCTGTATTGACTATAACTAAATCGTATTAAATTTTCACAATTTAAAATCTAAATAAAAAGCATAATGACCGGAGTATCGCAAAGCATATATTCCTGCTCGTGGCCACTGGATCTATAGACACCGAATCGTCTATTTAAATTTAAAATCTTTGATGCTGGGCTGAGAGCAAATGAAAACCATATAATGTACCGGGTGCTACTCTTCCCGGGCATACTGTAAAAGTCACTTAAGGGACAGAGGTTTTATTGGCATTTTTGTGGGTGATAGGATGATCCAGTCACTACAAAAGCGACTTCAGATGCTTTTATAGCCTCTACCCGATAAGGGATAAGTACGGGCGTAAAGTTGTGTGTGTGATATAAACTTTTTGCGATGAATCCGCTCAAAATGTTTCATTTCATTTCATTTCAAAAAGCGTTTTATTTTAAAATACTTCATCCTAAAAGGTACAGATGTATGTCTGTGTATGACTGAACCAGTATTGAAAAGTTGGTTTCCCAAACTGACATCAGCACTGATTTCTCCACTGACAAACATATTTTTTTGATACAGGACCCGGGTATAATACGTCTTAATTCGTGCAAGCTAACGTCTTGTCATAGACAAGCTGCTTACAGCGTAATTTATATCTAATCATTAAAAAAAAACTATGGAGACATCCATCTTTGATTTTATAGTAGGCCTTTTTTGCATGATGTTTCCCTTGTAGTTCTCTTAAATTTGTTGAAGGGTAGGAATCTAATTAATTTAGGTATTTTATTACGACGTATGGACATTCCGATAAACGATGTACTGATTTTGCCAGCTTTTGGGGACACTAACTGACTCATACCGCCGTTAAACAGTTGGCCTATACGTAGTCCAGTACGATATATAATTTTATATCGAAGCTCAAGAGATCGAAAACATTAAATGGATAGCTTGTTAAAGCGACCTTATTGACTTCGTCATTTTTTGAGATCTTTTGTTTTCGATGTGATGCCTATGAATTGCGTCGACGCATAGACGTAGAATTAGTTTACTCTTTCGCATAAGGTGTTAGTTTGCCTATAAGAAAAATGTATGAATGTGTATAATAAATAAATGAAATAAAGAGTTAAACATACAGAACTTTTATGAGATAGTAGTAACAAATGAATACGTTGTGGCATTGCAATAAGGAATGAAAGAAATGGAATCGAAATAAATCATGTGGAATTGCTTTCATGAAACATATCAAAATGTGCACTTCAGAAGCCGTTAGAGTTGACCGAAAGCTATTTTGGTATCCCTATTTCTGATTGTCATCAACTAGTACCTCATCACCCAGAGGTGACACTCGTAGTCTTGCAATGCGCTTATTAAAATAATTATTGTGAAGAGGAGATTTGTTTATTTTTAGTGTTAGGGAAACTGGTAGACCTGAATAATCGACGACCTAGAAGCGTCGCGCTTGGTATACTTAACATCAGGTGTCGTGGAAGACAAACGTCCCATCCATATTCCATATAAAAAAAAGAATCCCTGAAAGATGCCGAAGAAATTGTTTTTATAAATTGTCACCTAGAACTCGCTGGTTCTATTTTCAAAATCATCAACACTCATCATCAGGGGAAAGTGAACTCAAACGTCACTGTTTGCTTTGGCATTAGTAAAAACATACAAAAACTCTAATCGTACAATGGAAGTTTTGCTATCGTAAAGATACAAATTTGCGTAATTCCGTGAACACGTTAAGTTTTGGTTGTTTATAATCACGTGTATAAAATGTAACATAATATTTGAATTACATCATTTTCCAAAAAAATGTGGGAAGGAGCACTAAATTTTTATAATTAATTATTAAATACTATCTATACTAATACTTTATAAAAAAGACTATAATAAAGTGTTTGTTTACACGTCCTAATCTCGGAAATTTCTAGCCGAATTTAAAAAATATTTTATGCGTTTGATAGACCAACTCATGGGGAAAGTTATATATGTTATAGTTTACGCTATTTTGGGCATGTACTATTAGAACAGATCTATAGCTATTAATAGTACCGTACTTAGCAACTTTTTCGAAAACTTCAGTTACAAAATGAATAATTATTGGTATAGAAGTTTGAGTAGAACTTAAGTTATTATTTTTACAATATTCAATCCACGCCTTGATACCTCCTTGATAACTAATATACTTATGGAATATATAAACATGCATATTGAATAATTACATATTTTTAATTTTTTATTCATTTAATTTTTATTAGAAAATAAACTTAAATAAACATATAAATATCCATGACTTGACGACTAATATCTGTGTTCTAATATCACACAAATATCCATCGCTGCCGGGATTCGAATCCAGGACCTCTGGCATAGAAGGCAATGTACGTTACGATTCTATATAAGACAAGCCTCTAAAATTGCTAGCAGTTCGCCATGCATGATCGATATATTACATTTTACTTTTAATTTTATTGAATTATTTGTCATCGCGTCGAAAAAAGCTATTCTAATTTCATCATCTTCCTTAGAAGCATCCGTGTAAATTTTGTGATAATTAAAATATTTTTCATTGATATGTTTAGTACACAAGATGTTCAATAAATTATGGTCATACATTCGTTTTGAGCGGTCTACCTTATGAATTTCAATCTTAATATAGTCCAATACTTTCAAATCGCTAGTCCAAACAACAGAGCAAACATCTCCAACTGATTGCTTAGATACGAATCGCAATTCTTGTACGTTTCATATATTGTAACGAGCAACGGCTTTTTCTTATTTCTCCAGGAAGAACCTTCACAGACTACCGACAGTTCATTAATAATACGTAAAAGATCTACTTTTTAAGTTAAAATTTTCCCCAAAGGATACTGTTGCCTTACTTGTAATGGCGTTAAACATAGTTCATTCTCCAAAGTATGAGTTGCTGTACTTTTTTTAAAACTTCCAATCAAACGTAAGCATTGATTCTGCACTTTGTCTAATTTATAGAGTTTTGTGTTGGCACTGATGTTGTAAAACGTCGAGTTAAAATTTAGAATAAAAAATACACGCGATAAATCCGGTTAAAAAGTGTTTAATTTAATTTTTTGACCACCTTAAAGAATGGTCTAACCAAACACCTAAATATTTAACGTGTGGAACTACTTCTAAATTTTCCTGTTTTAATTTTAAATTTACTTCAACGACGTGAAAACCTCCCCAGAAGACGCATACCTTGTTCTTTGAAGTTGAAATTTCTAAGCCTAGTTTTTCCAATAATATAACCAACTTATTCAACGCAACTTGAAGTTTTGCCGTTGCCGATGCTAAACTTTTATCTGTGACATACAGCACAAAATGTACGTCATGAATATCTTTACAAATAGGTACTGTAACCACATTGAATAATAAAGGTGACAGCGGATCACCCTGGGCCAGACCACGACTAGTATCTGCCTGCCATATCCGGATTCAAGCCTAGCCGGAGGCACCCCTGTATCAAACAGTGCCACAGATACGTGAAAATAGAACGTCCGATATTGATAACACTATCCAACTAAAAGAGTATAGTTGTCAAATCAACATTGTTGTATGCGTTATCAATATCAATGAAGCACGCAAAGTTATAAGACCCTTCCGAAAACCCTTTTTGGATCTTAAGCACCAAGTTAGAGGGAGCATCCAAGCTTGAGCGGCCCTTTCTGAATCCAACTGTAAAATTTAAAATTACAAAGCTAAAGAAACAAAAAAAAATTAAATATCAAAGAAACACAAAATCAAATAATTATTTTAGTAAATTATTAAACTTTAAAAAAAGAAAAATTAAATCAGATGAAACAAATTATATAAAAGAATACATATTTTACAAAAAAATTATGACCTTTTCAATTCTAAATCAAGTATCAGACAAACCAGAAAGTGTCTCGTTAATTTCTTCTTATAACCGTGAAGGGTTATATGGAATATGTCTACTGACGCGAATGTGTTGATATATGTAGAGCAAATATGGTGCATAGCCCGATGCCCTTGGTTTGAATTATTTAGATTTAAGCTAAACAGGTGTGTAACTCGTGTTCGTCGTTTCGGAACATTAAATGTGATTTTATTCAGTAGATCTGGGCAGTTTAAAACGTTTCTTATTACTTGAACAAATCAGCAGCAATTCTCCTTTTTTCAAGTGACATCAGATGGTATGTGCTAAGTAGGACATTATATTATTTATTTATGTATTCTTTATTGTACACCACAGAAAAAAAAAAGTAAAACAAAAACAGAAACATGGTACAAAAGGTGGTCTTATCACTAATAAGCATTATAGGGAAGCTTTTCTTTATGAAACCGGTATTAAACTTTTTTTGGATCATTTCAACTTTTTGTTGTATTTTATATAGAGTGGATTCCAGATCGTAGAGGCATACTCAAGACAAGGTTGGACGAGTGCTTTATATGTGTACAAGATACGAGGAAGTATTTCGGAAGCTTTTTGCACAGCGTAGTACGAATCCAGATATTTTATATGCTTTTTTGAAAAGAGTATCAACATGTTCGTCGAATATTAACTCGTCGATCAGCACTCCTAAGTTTTTGACACACTGTGGATTCGTTTCCTATTTTAAAGTGTAGGTCGACAAACTTTCGTTTCCTGTTGAAGGTAATGTGCTGACATCAATTTGTCGTAACAAGTTGTAGGTTATTTTCTAAGCAGCATTTATGAAATCGATTTAGGTCCTGTTGAATAGATCGCCATCATATTGATTTTTGACTGGTTTATAAATTTTTAGATCATCGGCGAATAGAATAGAATTGACCCTCATGGGGTATTTTCTGCGATGAAAATGTTTGTAGTTACTGCTCCATAAGTTTTATTTCTACAGAGCGAGACAGACTGTATGTATAAACAAATGTTTTATGAGCATATTATTTTTGTTTTAAAAGTCACATGAGCGAGTAATAAATATATTCTTGTAGGTATAGTAAATTTAATTTGTTTAATTAATTTGTATAGTAGATAGGGATCTTTAAAAGTGAACTGTAAATGTGATGGAGAGTAATTTATTTATTTACACTTCAGTTTATATAATACAGGTACAGTAGAAAAAGAACAGTTGCATTAGACATTAAAACTTGGTCTTATCGTTGAGTAGCGATTTCTACCAGACAACCATGTAATGAAGAAAAGAGATGATAAAATGTTGAAAAAAATAAAGCTTATCAATACATATAATATAACAGTAAAAAAAACGTGTCTGTACATTTAATATTTTTACAAAAAAAATTACCTAGGGTTATAAAGAAATGAAAAAAGAGTAAGAATCTGAAAAAAAAAATTGTCTGTTTGTTTGCAAGTTTGTCTGTTTGCACACGCTAATCTCTGGAACCGCTGGACGGATTTGAATGAAACTTTTTTTGATGTATAGCTGTGAAGCCGGAGCAACATATAGGGTATATTTTATTTCGGTTTCTGGAATACCTGATGCAGAACCCTTAAGGGATCATCAAAATCGTAAGAAATATAGATATGATGCCTTAACAAAAGTGGTCCAGGATGATGAGCAGATTCTGCAGACATAAAAAAAATCTAGGATCTAAAAAAATTGTAATAGATTTTTAAAAGTTATGCCTAAAACTTACTAGAATATGGTGGAGATGTTCGGCATACAGATCAGAAGTACCACAAAGCAGATACATTCCGTGAGAAGTACTCATAGCTCAGTTGCGCGTAGACCGACCATGAGTCTAAG
This sequence comes from Stenoptilia bipunctidactyla, assembly GCA_944452665.1. Lineage (NCBI taxonomy): Eukaryota > Metazoa > Arthropoda > Insecta > Lepidoptera > Pterophoridae > Stenoptilia > Stenoptilia bipunctidactyla. The sequence continues at coordinate 17,385,759 of OX101741.1, forward strand.
GTCGTGGGTTCGATCCTGCTCGCGTAATTTTTTTTTATTATATTTTTTTTTTATTTTGTATCAATCTTTACCATACATCTATCTTTACATACATATGTATTTATAAAACAGTAAACAATAACGTGTGAACATGAAATATTTTTACAAAAAAAAATATGTAAGGTTATTAAGAAATTAAAAAAAAAAGTAAGAATTTGAAAGAAAAAAATGTCTTTTTGTGTCTGTCTGTTTGTTGTTCTATTCTGCTGACATCTGTGGCTGACATATAATATTATAATAAATCCGAAAGATAGTTGGTATATAGTATAAAAGTTTACTATGTTGATAGGGCTAAATCATTAATAAATAAAGCTTCTTGCTAGATTTAATGTAGGTAGTGTACATACAGAGATATATTGTAAAAAAGTTAAACGTAAAATAATACAACTCAATATCGTTTAGGTTTTCTTTATTGATCGTTTCTGCCTCTTGGAAGTCAGAACCCGTAGAATTCTTCAGAATAAAAAGTGGTGTAAGTGTCAAAACTCAACACAGGACTTTATGAACTACCATACCAAATTACATTAAAATTGGCTAAGCCGTTTGACCGTGAAAAACAGCCAAACATATAGGTTATTAAACATATTATACACTGATAATGGCTAGACGGATGGATTTTTGCTACTCTTTCACGCAAAAACTACCGAATGGATTTTTATGAAACTTTACAGTAATATAGCTTTACCTAGAATGCGCCTTTGTAATGTATTTGTTAGGAGTTATACCTACATATTATATGGGGGAAGATTCTTCATGTTTATTTTTTTAGATAGGACCTTGGAGAAGAAAATAACCTATTCGAAATACTAATTCAATGCAGACGAAGTCGCGGGCACCATCTATGTAATAAACCTACCTACATATAAACCTACTCGACTACTCGACAGCGACAGCGAGAGCGACAGCGGCGCGGGCAGCGACGCGAGCAGCCATTTCCGCGACACGATAGAAAGTATTGAGTTTGTATGAAACCGCGACAAATCGCTCGAGCGTCCGCTGGCGTCGAGAACGGCCTAGCAGGGCTAGCAACCATCGACAAATAGTCGAATCGACAAGATCAATATTATTTTATCCTATTATCTATACTAATATATAAAGCTGAAGAGTTTGTTTTATTGTTTGTTTGAACGCGCTAATCTCAGAAACTACAAGTGGGATTTGAAAAACTATTTTTGCATTTGATAGCCCAACTCTTGAGGAAAGGTTATATTTTATCCCGAAATTTCCACGGGATCAAAAGTTACGCGGGTAAAACCGCGCGCGATTCTAGAGTAAGCTAATATGCGCAAAATAATAGATAGAATTACTCGATTTGATACCATGATTAAGACTACAGAACCAAATATGTCATAGTCTTAATAAATTACTAACTCTAAATATCATAAAAAAATATCGATAAAAGGCCCGATTTATCATTGTCGACGGTAGCGTGCTAGCCCCGCAGATTCCCCGCGTAGCGTCGCCTGTCGCTGCCGTCCAGTTTGCAGCCTAACTTTTACCCAGTGTGCCTTTCGTAGGGTATTCCTGTTTGGTATATACTTTTTGTAGGTTACTTTTTCTATTTTCTTTTTTGTAGGTCTTTTTCACAAAACCTGGGTGAAACTGCGAATGACAGCTTTGTTGTAACAGTTTTTGAAATAACTCTTTCTGTTTATCTATCAGTAACGCTTTCACAGCTAAACAACTGAATCGATTTTGACTTTGAACTTCAAGGACGATATTATAATATTATTTATCCAACTCCCATAACCGGTATTCACGCGGACGAAGTCGCAGGCAACAGCTAGTTTAGTATAAATGTGTGTATCTGACAAATGTCAGTGGCAAAGGAAAATCTGTATCTCATTTACTTATAATTTATAATATTTATGAATCTCTCTATAAGTGAATTGTATTTTTTCGTATGAGAAAAAGGGCCTTTAAGCCTGCAATCATCATCATCACAACTCTTTGTAATGAGGCCACTGCAGGGCATGAGTCTCTCCCCTGGGTGAAGAGGAGGTATAGGCCATATTCTACCAAGCTGGCCCAGTGCTGGGTGGTGGGTGCCAGAATTTTAAGGGCGCCTAGATGGCTTCTGACAAACCCTAACGATTACTGTATACAAGTATACAGCACCCGGGACCGACTGCTTAACGTGCCCTCCGAAGCACGGAAGTCTTCGTGCGATATGAATGGTCGGCGGTCACCCATCCAAGTACCGACCGCGACGAACGTTGCTTAACCTGTGATATCGTATGATACACACAGTAACCACGGCGCCACGACGATTTCAATATTCAAAGCCTACAATATTCAATTTAAATTATTTTTTAATAGTTACATCTCATTATCAAAATAGTATTTATCATTTTCAAATAGAAGCTAGTTTCGAGAATACTTTTAAGTAACCTTGCGGAGATCATACAATTCAAGTTACTATACTAATGATTTTTTTGCAAGATATATGTAACAGGCACAGAGATGCCGATATGTAACATCTATTATAAGTTTATCATTTCTTAACTCAAGCGAGTGTCTTATTACGTGTATTATCTCCTTTGTACCTAAATTATAAAACATGTCAACAGTAGGATCATTTATTTCATAATCTTTTAATGACATATATATAGGTACAGCATAATAGAGATACCTCATTCAAAACGTTAGTTTTTAGTAGTGATACTCATTATTCGATCGACACCTGTGCCTTTAAGACAAAAAAATGAAGTCTGAAAACATAAAACTTAAATCCTTTTTGGTTCAAGCCTTATCTACAATGTCAAGTACGTGTTTTATTTTGTTGAAAAAGTTATAAATGTGCTTTATTTTGACTAGAACTTTATGTGTTTCTTTTTATAAATAGAACATTATGGCCATCATAATTAAGGTCGTTTTTGATTGAAAATTTCATTCCGGTAAAAACAATTTCTAAACAGTGTAGAACAGATATTTTATGTTATTTTCTACGCATTTTCGTAATCTTAAATGAGTTTTTTGACGTGATTTAAATGAATATTAAACCAAACGTTAATTGCAAAGGTGCAATTCTTCTAATTGGAAAAGTGTCAATTGTTCGCATTTCATTAGAACGTATTTTGACTAAACCTTTGTTTGTAAAACTTTTGTTTGACCTAAATTAAATTATTGGTAAGTGAAGATGAACTCGAAATGATAGCACACATTCAAAATCCAAAAGCAATAATAAACAAAGCATGCAAAGTTGAATTTATTTGAAAAAGTTTTTTGAGTAAAATTTTTCCATAAATGTGTTGGACCAAATAGTGTTGGACCAAATACAGTGCCTTGAAGAAGACTATAATACTATTATTTATTCTAGGAACTGTATAACGTGATTGCATTGTTACTCAATGTAATCAGTTAGCAAGATATGGGACAGAATCTAGTGAAAACTATTAAATGAGTCAATATAAACTCTTAGTCCCGTAACTTCCCAAAAGACAAATTAAAGGCTAAACTACTATGTATCTTTGTATACTATGGGACGTTTGTCTTCCATGCCACCTGATGTTAAGTGAACATGAAGACTAAGGTGGTACACGTCCATCCACGAGAAACCTATTCACTTGACGCTTAAAAGTACTAGGACTATACTGGTCAGGGAAAATAGACGCAGGCAGTTCATTCCAAACCTTGGCGACCCGTATCAAAAAGGAACTGTCAAAGCGCTTAGTTCGACTTTTCGGAATATCTACCACACACGGATGGAAGTTCTAAAAAATTCTAATTTAAGTAAAGTTTGTGAACCAACTAAAAGTGATGGCCGCACGCAGATCTGTATACTTAGCAGAGGTCTTATCCCATTGTGTGTTACTTACTTTTGTAATAATAATAAAATTTCTTTGCAGTTGCATTCCTAGTAAGCCTTGGAGGTCTAGTTTATTCTTGGCCATCGTTTACAGTTGCAAATTTTGCTTCAAATGACACAGTATTATATAGACCGATGACCGACTTGGAACTTTCATTATTCGGGAGTGTGACAAATATTGGTGCACTGGCCATAACTCCTGTTTGTGGATATCTTGTCAATACAATGGGAAGAAAATATTCCGCCATGTACTTTGGCCTTCCATATGTAGTAAGAATTGTTTTAAGTTATAAATATTGTTTCAAAATTTCTTCCATTGCTAGAGCAAAAGAAAAACATAGAATGTGCCGGCTGCTTCTCTTCCCGGGTACACTGTAAATGTCCGTTAAGGAACAGAGGTTGAATAAATAAAATCCCCAGACAATCACACCAACTACATGGCCCAAAAGTAAGCATAGCTTGTGTTATGGGATACTAGGCGAAATAATTTATATTCTAGGTTCCCCCTAGCGAACTAGGGGGAACCTAGAATATAAATACATAAATAGACAAACACCCAGACACAGAAAAAAAAATTTCTTGTTCCGTGCGGGAATTGAACCTGGTACCACTTGCGTCTGAGGCAGACAATGTTACCCCATCGCCAAAGTGGTTGTCAAAGAGGTTTTACTGGAGGTTTTTGTGGCTGATAGGCTGACCCCTTGTCACTGCAATAGTCTCTCTCCACCATTGTTATGCCTCCAAATTTGTCAAAAGTAACATCAGATGGTTTTATAAACTCCGGTATTCTGCCTACCCCATAAGGGATACAGGCGTGAAGTTATGTATGTGTTGTGTTGTAAATAAATACAAAGTACTGTTACTTTTAAAATAAATTATAAAAAACATCTAATGAACCTACAGAAATCGAATACTTAAAATAAATCTATCTATATATCTATCTATTATTTCATCTTATATGTGTAATGTGTATGTTTAATGTTAAATTACGTTTATATACAAATCGAATTGTTATGTATTATTGAAGGGAGTGAAATGTTATATTGAGCCAGCTTAGCTTTATTTACTTATATTGAATTTATGGCATAACAGCCTTTTAAAATAAGATCTTTTTAATGTAACTCTTCATATGTTGATATGTGTAATGCACAGCAGTTTCTTTTCCTTATGTTAGGCGTTTACGGAAGATCAGCGTGTTGGTGTGACCGCACTCCATCGCTTATGCTGAGTAAATGCCTTTTCGGTGCTTTGTTATATTACAATTGTATGGCTTTTTAATTGTATGTTTATTTATGTTTTGGCACGGAATAAATTTCTTTCCTTTCTTTCTTTCTTTCTTTCTAAATATTGTCTAAACACACTGCGGAGGATATTATGATAAATATTTATTTATTTATTATCCAAGACATTAAAAAGAGAGTAGATGTTGTGGAACTAGGAGTAGCAGCCAATACACTGCGAAAGTGCGAAAATAACAAAATAGTCATTTTGGTAGATAATAGCGTAGATAAAGTGGTGATGGGAACGGCAGTTACAAAATTAAACAACTGCCATTACCGTACTAATACCTAAACACTCGCAAACAAAATTGATAGGCGTTTCGAAGGATCTCACAGATGCAAGAATCATATAGCGCTAAAAAAACAAAATGGTCCATTATTCAAGGAGTCGCCGTCGGATGATATAAAAGTTCTACGCTGAGCAATCCGCCATGCAACAATATAATCTTTGAGGTCAAGCCCATAATATGGAACGCCCTCGAAGGGCAAAGAATCAAATTATAAATATATTTCATTTGCAGGTAACATGGTCAATATTAGCTGTGACAAGATCTGTTCCAATGGTCATCGCTGCTATGTTCGTAGCGGGTTTCAGTGCAGCTGGACAAGCAGTCTCCACAATCTATATTTCTGAAATATCTGAAGACTCCATCAGAGGAGCGATGACTTCCACCACCGTTTCAGGATATTTTGTTGGAATTCTGGTGTCTTATATGTCGGGAGGTTTCTTGAGTTACCATCAAGTGGTTTATGTGAATTTGGTGCTTTCAATACTTTACATACTGGTGTTGATGTTATTGAAGGAATCTCCAGTTTTCTTGCTGCAAAAGGGGAAGGAGGAGGTAAGATTCTTTTTTCTTAAAATTGTATATCTCTAATATATCTAGTATATAAATATAAATGTATTAGGTACTATCAATTCTAAAACATCATTATTTAATGTGGATATCAAGGTTGATAATATAGTGTGAATATTAGAAGTAATTATTCATTTGTAATTTAAAATACTTTGTCGCAAAAATATAACAAATTCGCTCTTATTTTATTTTTATTTATGTGCCTTCATTGGCCGAAATTACACAGCAAGATTATTGATTTAAATTTAAATTAAATTTTATTGACTAAGCCCAGGTTTGTCCTGAAAGCGTATTTGAAATAAATTTAAAAAAAAAATACGGTGCGTGACATTAGAATCGAACATGGTATAGTTAATTGCCGATGTTTATTTCAGTGACAAACTTTATTTTAAAGATGATGATGATAGGTTGCAAACTTGCGAAAATCGTGACAATTGTTAATTTCTGTTTTCTTCCTGTTTCTTTTTTTTCTAATGTGTATAAAATATTTTTATTTTTTATTCTTTTTTGTATGTCTCTTTATTTTCTAAGTGTAACTCATTGTATGTCCAATCTATAAAATCTAATCAATCTGTATAATAAACAGACTGTTTAAAATCTATTTGCTCTTTCATAACTAATTAATAAATCGGTGTTTCGATTATTTACTTGATAAAGTTTGTTCTGATAGTAAATAATGAGGTTAAAAATGACAGTACACGTAGGAAAGCCGCCTTAGCGGTGATATTCGACGGCATTTCAAAGGAAATTATATTTTTTTCAGGAAGCTGCAAAGTCTATAGCCTTCTACAGACATACATATGTTACGTCCAAAGAAGTGGAAGTTGAATTGAAAAAGATAAGACTTCAACTGGATCCAAGAATAGACAAATTACTGCAAAGTGATAGCCTTGGTATGTATAAAAAATAAGTTTTCTAATGGATATTTTTGAAGAAATCATTAATAGTGTTATGCAGATGCAAATGTTTTCGCGAAGAACGAAAAAACAAATATTTTGGACTCAATTTGGTTGATTTTATTATTATTTATTGCATGAAAGTAATGACTTCTTTGCCCAAACAGCAACTGAATTGATTTATATTTATACTGCAAAAAAAATATTTATCAACTTTCACGATCTTATAAAAGCTAGTTATTGTAATGCCCTTTTAAGAAAATAATACCTGTGCCAAAAGAACCGCTCTTCCATATCTACACGTGCAATGACTGATCATATTTATACCTTGCAACATAAAAAAAAGGAATACAGAAAAAAAGGATTGATTATTGATACTTACTTCGATAATTTATATTTAAATATCTTTAGATAACCAATAATTGACAATTTCATGAATAATAATTTACATTTTATGAAAATTTAATTCATAGTTTACTATCTAGAATTTATAATCTGTGATTAACAATATGTAATTTAATTTTATAGTCATCGTAATCCTAACTGATCTAATTATTGTAGGATACATTTCATTTCATAAACTTTTGGTCTTTCTGTCTAGTCCCTTAAAGAACACTAACAAATAATTGGCTTATACAAATTTAACACCGTATTTTATTACTTCAAGTCTGCATTAAAATGTGTACGTACTTAGCTCTGCTTAGGTACAGCTAGGCCTTTCTAAGCTAAAATGTTGTCGCCTCTGAAGTTGGTGGAAGCCTTTCGCTCTGAGGGGCCTGAATATTTGACGAGAACTTTACCTTTAGACATACTGTCGCCACTATGAAAATATGTCACAAACTGCATCTTATCTCTGAGGTTAGAGCTGAGCTGCTATCGGTAACCAAAGATGTAAATTCAATTTAGGTGTGTGATTGGTCCTCTAATAATTTATAGTAGTTTTCTTAGTATCTGAATTGATGAAGTTTATCGGTAAACAAAGGACAACCACAATAGATTTTTGTACAAAAATACTTGAATCTTTAAAAAAACATGAAAATAATTAAAATATTTAATTCTTTGCATAAAATAACATAAATTGTTGCTAAGCTATAGTAGATGTTAAGCTGGAAACTGGACGGCAGCGACAGCGGCACGGGCAGCGACGCGGGGAATCTGGGCTGTTCTAGACGCGAGCGGCCGCTCGAGCGATTGGTCGCGGTTTCATACAAACTCAATACTTTCTATCGTGTCGCGGTAATTGCCGCCTGCACCGCTGTCCGCGCCGCTGTCGCTCTCGCTGTCGCTGTCGCTGCCGTCCAGTTTGCAGCCCAAACATTTGTAGGTAAAAGACCTGCGCGAAAGACCTAATAACAACTCAGAGGGGACTAGATGTTTAGCACCATCTATGCCTAACATCTACTACAGCCTTGCTTCTTACAATTCAAGTTATTCTATGCATAGAAATGAATATTTTAATTAGTTTCAAACATCTATTACACATATATAGCAGATGTTAGGCTCGCGACGACGGCGGGTAGAAACATGAATGTACTAGATATTGCCCGCAACTACATTCGCGGTAAGTTCTGATCAGTAAATGTGGGACCTCACATGTTGAAAAGCAATTATTAAAATAATTATTTCGCCATCTACATAGTATCAAACCACGAAATGAAATTCCTTCTTGAATGGGATGAAAAGTAGCCAATGCACTATTACTAACTATAAACTAATGTGCTAAATTTCGTCAAGATCGGTTTATCCATTTTGCCGTGTTTGAAGAACAATCGTTCAATCATTCAAACTTTAAAATTTTATAATATTAGAGGAATATTTCCACAAATCTTAAAAAAGAGTCACATGATGCGACTTCAAAAGTGGTTTATACATTATATTATAAGTAAATATTAGTCTTTAAGCGATTTTTATTCAGCTCCTAACCGAACTTTTATTTTTACTTTATTACAGATCCAAATGGAGCAAAGAAGTTGCTGGATTATCCAGATGACTCCGACAAAACTATTTCATCTTGGGAATTCTTGAGTAAGTTTATAAATAAATATACACTATATTGGTTTCAATAAAAATAAATTTTCAAATAAATTGTTTAAATGAAAATGTTGGTTAACCACACTATACAACTTTCGGGCTTATCTGCACAATATGGCATTAGAAAAGTTTTCCGTTGGTCTTAAATATTAAAAACAATCAAAATCCAAACACAGACAAACAATATAACAATACAAAAACAGAAAATCCAAATACCTTTTTTTTTGAGATGTATACATTTGTAACAAATGTTTAACACACACAACTGTTTTTTTCGGATTCGTATTTAAATTATTATTAAGTCATTTAAATTACTAAATCCTTGTTGCACCTTTGTTCCTAATCATCTTGTTATATCAATAGTAATAAAATATTCAAGTTTATCCACCACATTGCCTAAAATAAGATTTGATTATGGATACGACATAATGAAAATAGAAGATATCCTAGCAAACACACCATTTTTGTCTTTAACAGAAGTTACTGTGACCTTATTTGAAACATGCTATTTATAACGCCGTATAAAGTTTCAATATATATACTGCATTTGTTTTCAGGGCAATGGGGTAGTAGAACTATTGGAATGCATGAAGTATTTTTAGTGGCACTCAATTAGCAAAATTACCTAACACTAGTGGGTACATAGTTAATCTTACAACCAATGTTTAACTTTATAATCGTATAGTGTACTTTTAAACTATGCTACTTAATTCTGTCCGTAAAAATTATATTAAAGAAATATTTCTGATATTCATCTAGCCCAAATTAAGTTTCTTAAAGAACTTGTGTTATGAATTTTAGATAACGGATAATAGATAACTTAAGAAATATGTAAACATACATATTGAATATAGAAATATTTTTAGTATGCAATAAACTTAAATAAACATAATTTAAACATCCATGACTTGAGGGCTTATATCTGTGTTCATCACACAAATATCTACTGCTGCCGGGATTTGAACCCAGTACCTCTGGCATAGAAGGCAATGTATGTAACCACGACACCAGCCTGTCTTGACACTAAATTATAATTGCCATGAAGCACAGCTTCCTTGGTGAATAACAAACTTTTCTTAATATTTTCTGGGATTTGGGTGTATACTCCAGAAGATCAACTCGTTCATGGGTCAATGTGTACGCTTTATTTTATAATAAAATTCCAAAATTTTTAAGATTAAACCTTCGATAGATTACAGTAACATAGATTACAGTCTCTAATTAAATATATTTACATTCTTTCTACATATTGTATGCAATGTCTCGTGATTCATCATGACATATTTAGGCATTGAGGTGGTGGTGTATTATGTGTATTACGACAACCGAGTCTAGCAGAAATCAGTCTCTTAAAAACCTGTTTTTCTTAGCAATTTTTCAATTTGACATACATACATAACTTCACGCCTGTATCCCTAATGAAGCAGGCAGAACACCAGAGGCTGTAAAACCATCTGATGTCACGTTTGACAAATTTGGAGGTATTATTATGTTGAAGAGAGACTATTGCAGTAACAAGGGGTCAGCCTATCGCCCGCAAAAACGCCAATACAACTTCCGTTCCTTAACTGACTTTTACAGTATGCTCGGGAAGAGAAGCAGCTGGCAAATTCTATGTTTTTCTTTCGCTCCCAGTCCAGCATGGAAGAATTCAATTTGAAGTTCCCTAATTTGACATTAGAGAGACTTATAAGCGAATCTAATGTTGAATCGAGTCCAATGTCTACTATACGTTTCTTTATTTATTATCGCTTATTATTAAAATTATAACTTTACTTTCAGAAAACTCAGAATCTTCGAGACGCGCTCTCTTCACTGTACTAGTTATAATGACAGGTTCCATCATGATGGGATCAATCGTACTGCAAGTGTATGCCGAACCGTTGTTCAAGGAGGCTATACCCTCAATGAACCCGAACAGCTGTTCAATTATTTTGGCAATAGTGTTCTTAACAGGCAGTATCGCTTTTGGAACTATAGTTGACCGCTTTGGTAGAAAGGTGAGTGCGAGAATACAATTTTATATTGTTTGAACTCCATCTCACCATCTTAATTTAGATGAGGTTGAAGATAACAGCACACAAACCCGTATGGCTGCAACTGGCGATTTGTCGCGGTTTCATACAAACTCAATTCTTTTCTATCGTGTCGCGGAAATCGCTGCCCGCACCGCTACCCGCGCCGCTGGAGCTCTCCATGTTGCTGTCGCTGCCTTCCAGTTTGCAGCCTTAGGGGTGCTAACACAAAGCTGAAATCACTCGGATTAGTCGCCTTATAAGAAACGCTTATTCAGCGGTTCGCTTCTAAGTCAACCCTATGTTGCTATAAATTTGATCTCTTCTGACTAAATGCGTGTGCTGTCATCTTTTATCTCAATTTCAGTTAAGTATCATCGAGGGAGGTGATAAACACGGTAAAACGTGTATACCAATTCAAAATTTTTTCAAAAGTAACTAAAAAATACGAGTATCAGTTTTGAAATTAAAAATGTATTTTAGATTAGTAATAGATTTTAATTTTTCAATATTCTCCTATTGTTTATTTCAGTTTATGATGATATCTTCGAGTATTGGAACCGGAATCTTCACTGTTCTTCTCGGATGCCAGCTGCAATTTCATTTTGCACCGCACTGGGCGACTGCGGTGTTGATTTACGGCTATTGCCTAATTTTCAATTTTGGAGCGAGTGCAGTCCCCTACGTGCTTACAGCTGAAGTGTTTTTGCCTGAGGTGAGTTTAGTTTCAAAAGTTTTATTTTAATTTTATTATAGACTAATCCCGCGTTTGTCTCACGTGATGGTAAGTGAAGGTGAGATTGAAGATGAACGCACACAGGCTAAGGAAAGAACTGGCTCTTAAAAAATTTTTGCCGGAGCACATCCGGATAGGTGGCAGATTTTATATGCTTGGTGGTTGAAAGCCTGACGAGGTCCTATACCAGCGGGTCGGAATTGTCGCCTTTCAGAAATGGTTTATCCAGAGGCAATACTTTTTTGCCTTTTTTTTTATTGTTGGACATTTATTCACACAGCTCCATTTAGCCCTAAAATAAGAAAATATGCTTGTGTTATTAGTAATGGACAACAGGCTAACATACTTAAACTATGTTTTTTCCGTAAATGCAAACAAATATTTGAATTGTTCTGGGATCGAAACCACAACCACTGAAGTTTTGGAACAGACACTGTTGCCCCATCGCCACAGTAGTATTTAATATTATTGCAGTTTAAGGAAAAGTGCGATCAGCGATTCTTATTGACGTTTCACTACTTTATAAAACATACATAGCTCAACTCAAAATTCTACTCTATAATTTTAGGTCTCAACGGTAATTTTAGGTTTGACATCGGAGAGGCTTAAAATTAAACAGTGTAATGTCAAATAGTCCATTGTATGTACAGTAATAGTGGTAAATTTATTTGCAGATTCGTGGTTTTGGCAATAGCTGTTCTATGGCCTGCATGTGGATCATGAACTTCGTGACTCTCATGTTCTTCAACCCTCTAGTAGAAGTATTCGGTTTAGGGCCTTTGTTTTACGTATTCTCTGTTGTTTGTTTTGTAACAGCTATCTATAGCTATTTCTGTCTGCCCGAGACCAAAGGTTTGTCTGCAGATGATATTCAAAGACTGTTTTTAAAAGAAAAAAGGATTGACAAAGTTGAGAGAGCATAATTCTGTTATTTAAGTTTTATTTTAAGTGCACAGTTTATAAAAAAATGAGAACGTATGTTTTTGTTTTAATTTGGATTCACTTGAACCCTGTCTGTGATTTATAATTCAAAACGTTGTTTTTAATATAAAGAGATGCAAACGGGCAGGGAATCCCCACAGACGGCACACTTAAAATAACCACCATCAAAACTCTTTGTGATGAGCCCACTACAAGGCTATGAGTCTCTCTTCCCTGAGTCACCAGGTTAACTGGCCAAGATGGCCCAAACCAAGCTGGACTAATTATAAACTATTTACTGTTAAACTAACTATTGAAGATTAACTTTAAACTTCCTGCTCGACTTGACTCAACTAGCTTTTTTGACTGGAGAAAAATGTGAAGACACTTTCCCAATCACCCAAGGGGGAATGGCAGGGTATGTGGGGATGCTTTTCATTCAAATTTCTTATAATAAAAGTTGACATACGAACGTCTATTATCATCCATTTAACATTAATTTTTCAGCAGAATTCCCTATAAATAAATAAACAGTTTTACCAGATCGATGACCGTTCGTGAAGCCACCTATACCTACCTACCTATTCTGTGTTGATAGCGCCATGCGTATTTCCGTTCAAGTGGAAACCATGCGTTGCGTAATGAATTCTTTAACGGTTAAGTTTACTCAATAAAATAATGAATTTATATGTTTTAATATTATTTATAAATTTACTCCAATTTCGAAAGTGACCCACCAGTCATCCTGAATAAGGCTCCAGTGTTAAGTAACGTTTTATTATTGAAATACTTATTTCTTAAAAAGCCATGAAACGATTAAATGTAAGATGTCATGTAGACCAGTGGAATTTAATTACAAGGGATACTGTTTAAATAGTCTCTCTCCATCATAATAATGCCTTCAAATTTGTCAAACGCGACAGCAGATGGTATAAGCTATAAGCCTCTGGTGTTCTATGTTCTGGTATGTATGTATGTACTGTTTTAAAAATCTTCCAACGGTTCCAATCCTGTTTTGACGTCATTCGGATTAAAAACAGGATGTAATTTTTACTTTTGTTCTCATTAAAATCTATTATAACCCTTAGAGAATTGATATGAAAATGTCGGCGGGTACTAATGGTATAGTTTGCAAAACAACTTGTCAACAATCAATTTATTATTTTTTCCATTACTTTTCATTGTTTTTCTTATGACATACTAGAACCTAATAAGAAATTATAATTTCAAGAAAGATTAACAAAATAGATTGTAACTAGCAAGAGTAAATAAAAAAAAGATTTTTTTTTAAGTCTTAATTTTTTTTTTCAAATTTTTTTTCCAGCATTCTGCTCATCTGAGCCCATTAATGGTTCGAACGACAGAGGAACTTAAAAACGCGTCTAGGAAGTGTGTAATCCGAATCCTGACTGTTGTTTTCAAACAGAATACAATATTTCTATTTGTATTTCATTTGGCAATAAAGAGTATTTTTGTTATATTATTTCGTTGTTTTTTTTGCCGCGCGTACTTCACTGTGTGACGTACGCAGGATAGAGTGTGAGTGAGAAAGCATGCGACCGGACGCCATTTTCAAATCAATTCTATAAACGCGCGGGTTATATGATGAGGTCTTTTTGAAATTCTTCCAAATAAAAAAAGTCTTACAGGAATTACTACATATGATGTATATTGGTGAAAATCCTGTGGTTCAGAGAGACTGACACGTCAAGATAATCTATTAAATACAAAACTCTTATACAGGGTGATTCTAAAAGGTGTGACAATAATGAAAGGTGTGAAACCAAAACCGATTTTGAATCATATACCTAAATATCCAATTACAAATCAAACCGTTTTTTCTCTTTACACAAATTAAATTTTTTTTTTTTTTTTTGGTTTATTTTGTGAATGACAAAAGTGAATGAACTAGTCGGACTAAAATTTAGTTAGAAAATACCTAGGTACCTATTTGTTAATTCCGGGCTTAGAAAGTACCAAAATATCTATTCTAATTTTTATGCTCCTATTAATTAGTCTTTGACAGCCAATGCCGTACGCCAGCTGATAAGAATGCACATGTTTACGTAGAAGTTTGACTTGGGATAACTAGCGATCTGAATGCTGAGGGTCGGAAGATCTGATGGTATAGATTCTAAATTTGTCACCCTTTTTGAATCATCCTGTATTACTTAAGTCATTATATTTTATTGAAGATAAAACAAAAGTAAAGCATGATATTCACGTGCAATATATCATAAAAATAATATTGACTAAGCGGGCAGTGTAGTCTGGTGACTTTGAGTAACACGTCAATGCTTATTTAAATACAAATGAAGATAGTATTGTTTCTATTAACACGCCTTTTGATACTATTTTAATAATGTATATTATATATATTTTATTATATATTTATGTATATTTAAATATAATTTCTAGGTTAAAATCTGAGAAGCATTCTAGAGCCATCTGTTCTTGATGATAAAAATAAATGTTAAATAGTGTACCTACTCAAAAAAACGGTTGATTATAAAGGGTCTTTATAAAGGGTCTTTATGAAGATCAAAATATTTTAGGCGAAGGTTTAAGAATGATGTGTGTATGCAATTTATGAAAAAAAATTTTTTTTTTGTTAGATAAATTGATATTTTGTAATTCTCATAAGTTAACAACATTTTAGTTCAATCTGTTATTTACGACTAAATAGCAAGAAATAAAAGCGTTTTTCCAACTATTTCTATTAAGAAATACGTTAAGCCCCGAATTTTCAATAATTAGAAAAAATTGGTCACCTAAAAACAATTTTAAAATTTCAATGAAAAAAAATATGTATAATATTTTTTGTCATAAATTGAATCCACATATTATTCTTTACCTTCTCTTAAAATGTTTTCATCTTCAAAAAAAAGACCCTGTATAAGATAAGATTATATATGAATTATTCATATTAGACTTCCTTCGCGTTTTCATTAGTAAATGTGGGATCTAAAATTTTAACGCTCAGTATGATGATAACTACTATGATGCACTGCGCACGAGTCAAGCGGCGGCGTGGCGTCATACACCAACCCCCGCACCCCAGTTCGCACCTCGCCGCTCCGCTCTTCCGCTCGCCCACTATACAACCTAGCTGCCATCTGCACCGCAACGCCCCGCTGTCCTCCGGTCCGCATCGCCCCGCTGTCCTGCGCTCCGCGTAGCCTCGCTATACATACATACATAACTTCACGCCTGTATCTCTTATGGGGTAGGCAGAACACCAAATGCTGTAAAACCATCTGATGTCATATTTGACAAATTTGGAGGTATAATATAAAGATGGTGAGAGACTATTGCAGTGACAGGGAGTCAGCCTATCGCCCGCAAAAACGCCAACAAAACCTCTGTCCCTTTACTGACTTTTACAGTATGC
This sequence comes from Stenoptilia bipunctidactyla, assembly GCA_944452665.1. Lineage (NCBI taxonomy): Eukaryota > Metazoa > Arthropoda > Insecta > Lepidoptera > Pterophoridae > Stenoptilia > Stenoptilia bipunctidactyla. Next base: position 17,401,733 of record OX101741.1, read on the forward strand.
CTGGGAAGAGAAGCAGCTGGCACATTCTATGTTTTTCTTTCGCTCCCAGTCCAGCCTCGCTATATTTTTATGAATATACGTTCAGCTCTGCTCCACTCCGCTCGTGCTGTTTTTAATAAAGCGGAGCGAAGATTTTGAGTACAGTGATTGGTCTATTCTATTTATGCACCGCTAAGAACCGCTCCGCCCAGCTCCGCGTCAATGGAAGGAAACCCAGAAAACATGATGAACATTTGAAAATAGAAACACCTCTCAATAAAGTCAGACTGATCATCGAGTGACAGCTTGAAATACAACTGATACGATCGTTCATAAACAGTTTACACCGAAGGATTTTTATCGTTGATACGTTCATACATTTTTTAATTATCCTTCGTACTCCAGTTTTCCGTTTAATGGGGTTCATTAAGGTTTAATATGAACAAGAGATGACACTCGCATGGATGTAGGATTTTTACCTGTAGGCATCATAATCAACTTTATATACTAATGGGTCTAAAATGGGTGTTACTTTTCAATAGTTATGCAGTTAGTATTCTGTCGATAAATAATAAAACTTTATGAAGTATAAAGTATACTACTCTGAACTGATAATTCTAACAGACATATACCATTTTCTACTGAAAAACTTCCTTTTTTCAAAAAACAATTGCCATATATTTTTCAATTGTTTTTTCACTAACGACTTAGCGCGTTTGTCCTCAATCTCACCGGATGTTAAGTGAAAATGAGTTCGTAGATAAAACACACGGGCCTAGGAAAGAACTGGCTCTTCATAAAATATTGCCGGAATACATCACCGCCGGAGCGGTCATATTTGGCAGCAGATTATTTTATATGAAGGGTGGTGGCTAACCAGTCGGACCCTGTAGGCCCTACCACCTAGCGGCGTAGGTACGGCTATCCAAAACCGATGCTTCACAGCAAGTAAATGTTGTGGGAGGTAAGTTTGTGGTATACTTCACAAATTATTTATATTACATTCCTTTTACCCATATTATTTTTTTGCATTATAATGGTAGAATTTTGAACTTACTGGTTCAAAATATCATTCAAACAAAGAGGTTGTGTACCAGTAACTTGATAATTCAATTCAGTCATGCATCAAAAATTTGCAAATTTGTAAATGTATGGAGTAAAAAGTACTTGGTGGATAGAGACATTTTTACCATCACTTTTCATCGGTTGACATGAAAAATGCTTTTAATACATAAAATGAAGCCGGTAAAGTGCAAGTCCGAGAAGGATGGACTAATTATCTATACTTCTATACTAATATATAAAGCTGAAGAGTTTGTTTGTTTGAACGCGCTAATCTCAGAAACTACAAGTGGGATTTGAAAAATTCTTTTTGCATTTGATAGCCTAACTCTTGAGGAACGTTATAATTATTTTATCCCGAAATTCCAATTGGATCAAAAGTTACGCGGGTAAAACCGCGCGCGGTGGCTAGTTATAGGATAATGGTAAGTAGATAAGCAATTGCGCCTAGTGACAATGATAGGAAACTGTGCCTTTGTTGTATGGGATTGGGAGCCCCCATTAAATATTAGGCTTCTATTACTTTTAAGTAAGTTTCGTCGTGGCGCCGTGGTTACTGTGTGTATCATACGATATCACAGATTAAGCAACGTTTGGTGTGGTCGGTGCTTGGATGGGTGACCGCCGACCATTCATTTCTCACGACGACTTCAGTGCTTCAGAGGGCAGGTTAAGCAGTCGGACCCGGGTGCTGTATACTTGTATAAAGTAGTCGTTAGGGTTTATCAGAAGCCACTTTGGAGCTTTGAAAATTCTGATATCCACCACCCAGCATTGGGCCAGCTTGATGGATTATGGCCTATACCTCCTCGTCACCCAGGGCTCTCCCCTCTCACTCATGCCCTGCAGTGCACTCATTACAAAGGGTTGTGATGATGATGATGAAGTTTCTTCCATGCTGGACTGGGAGCAAAAGAAAAAAATCGAATGTGCCAGCTGCTGCTCTTCCCGGGTATACTGCGAATGTCAGTTAAGGGACACAGGTTTTATTGGCGTTTTTAGAGGGCGATAGTCTGACCTCAGTGAACGAAAAAAGCACGGAAGAGTAACTACCTAGTGCTCGAAAATGGCCCAATGAAAATGTTGTTTTATGTTGTTGATTCGGGTGTTTTCGTGTTTAGTTAGTAGTTAGCAGCATATGTCATGGACCATATTTCTCAATTGTAAAATTATAATCAAAGCCCAATTGCGGTATAAAATGTTTTATAAATTGATGGCACTTGCATAATAAAAATGCAAGATTAAGTTATAGACCCGTAAACTACCAAATTCAATTTTTTATAAGCAGAACTTGGGACAACTATTTCTACGAGGATGGTACGTTATGCCTAATGAACTAAGTAAATTTTCGAATGTTTATAATTTGAAGTCAAACACATTTTTGCATTTTGTGTGCAAAATTAAAAAAGGCTTATGTTTAACTGCCGGTCAAATGTAGTCAAAAGGTACGCCCACAAAAATACTTAAATTTATTTACTAAAAACCAGTACTTGTGAACCAAAATTTGTCATCCTATTTTACAATATAACGTGACCCATATACGGTAAGTAACGTAGGTCAAATAAAGAATCTAATATCACAAATCATATTGTTTTTATGAAAAAATGGATATCAGGGTGGATCAAAAATGTCTTAGACACGCCTATACAATGTATAAGTACATTTTTGGATGTTATATATTTTAATTTTCTTAAATATATTAATCTGACAGTACCTATTCATGCAAAGTTTCACTTAATTTGGTCATTGTATTTGCAAGATACGGTTTTTTGGTTACAATAGTAAAAAACAATAAAATATGGACAACAACGAACAACGTACGGTGATTATGTACCGCTGCCTGAAAAAAATGTCGACGAAGATTTTTTTTAGACATTAGGGGATCATGCTTTATCCTAATCAATGGTATTAGGATGCTGAATTTAAATTATGAAAACAACCAGCGCACACTGAAGCCTACAACTTCCGTTACAGATGAAAATGTCAAAAAAGTTGAGAAAATGGTTTCGGAAGATAGACGTATAACCGTAAATCTTTAGTCAAGACTTCATTTGGCATCATTCTATAGATTTTAGAATTATGATTATTAAATGAATTGATAAATTATATGAATTAATGAATTAATAAATTATAAAAAATAAATGGATTAATATATATTTCTGATATTCACACAACATTGTGTAGCCCAAATTAAGTTCCTTGAAGAATTTTTATCTTGGATAATAAACACATATACCTGTTTATAATCATCATACATATTTTTTATTACAAAATAATATACTTAAATAGACAAAATAACATACTTTAATAGAGTTACTCTTCTATGCCTTTTTCGTTCACTGACGGACCCGCTGTCGCTGCAATAGTTTCTCACCGTCATTATAATACCTCAAAATTTTTCAAACGTGACATCAGATGGTTTTACAGCTATTGGTATTCTGCCTACCCCATAAGGGATACAGGTGTGAAGTTGATGTATTACTTTTAATTACTTATGTAATATTTGTTATCATAGCAACAACAGAAATATATCATCTGTGAAATTTCCACTGTGTGACTATCATCACTGTTAATGAGATACAGCCTGGTGACGGACGGACGGACAGACAGACAGCGGATTCTTACTAATAGGGTCTCGGTTTAACTTTAAAAAAATAATCACAATAATTGTGATACTCAAAATTTGGCACTGAGACGTGGCAGCTAACTAAAGACCTTATATAGACCTTATAAAGGTTTGTTTCTCTTCAATACTAAATTTCAATTTATATTGTTACTTTAAAATTTGTATTAAAATCAAAAATGTATTTTTTTGTCACTGATTATTTTGCTAGAATTCAACATATTTTTGTGTAATTATAGCTTCTTTTATTGTACTAATGTTACCGTAGTAAATGAATGGAACTGTATGTCTGTGTGTATGTAAGATTTATATGTTTAATTTGTATGTGACTGTTTTCCTGAATAAATGAAAATAAAATAAAATATATACAGGCTTAAAGTCGCTCAGCGGGCAATGGAAAAGGCTATGCTCGGAGTTTCCCTGCGGGATCGCATCAGAAATAAGGAGATTCGATGGTCCAAAGTCACCGACATAGAAGGATTGAAACGTGGCAATGGGCAGGGCACATATCACGCAGAATAGATGGCGGTTAGGGCAGAAAAGTTGTCGAGTGGAGGCCAATTACTAGGAGACACAGGGTAGGCAGGCCCCCACCAGTTGGATCGATGATGTAGTCAAGGTCGCCGAAAAAAGCTGGCTGAAAGCGGCGCTGTACCGAGTGATTTGAAGCACCTTGGGGGAGACCTATGTCTACCATTAGGCGTCACCAGACTGATGACTTAAGATACCTTCTGGTACCAGGTACGCAGGGACACATCGTAAGTTCAAAAAATCTGTAGGGGTACAGTGCACCCACACATACTTACTCCTAGTACTTGTATGATGCAACATGTATGTTAGTTTAAGTTAGCCAGTAAGCTTTATCCCTGTGTCGCGTACTGTTGGGTACCGATAATAAAATTGAATACCTAATTGAGTCGTTTATTTTATGAGGTCCACGTAGGGAAGATAGCTTACTCAAACCCCACAAATCCAAAAACAGAGGTATAGATAAAAATATATTATTTATTAATATTAAAATCGGAATATTTACAAAAGGAAAAATTAAGCGTTCTATTCTATTCACAAAATTTTACTTCTCAGACTTGTTGGTTTTCTTCTTCAAAAAGAGCACTTGTATAGCATCTGCCGACAGACCTTTCGTTTCAGGTAGGTAGAGATGGCTGTAGAGGGCAGCTAAGAAACAGACGACTGTGAAACCGTAGAACAAGGGACCGAGTCCGAAGATATCCACCAGTGGGTTGAAGATGATGAGCGCGACGAAGTTGGTGATCCACATCACGGCCATTGATATGCTGTTGCAGAGTCCACGGACCTGAAGGAAATTAATTATTAACATAATCATGGATTAAATGATTAATAAAAAACTTCGGTGTATAAATCAAAAATACTATTGACAAACTAAAATGCATTTTCTTTGTTTGTTGTGGAGAAAGAAATCTTTTCTTAATATATAAAACTCTTCCGTTACTGACAGGCAACGTACAGCCATAACTACTGGGCGAAGAAAGCTGAAATTCGGAACATACAATTCTTAGAGGTTGAAGTTTAGGCACTAAGGAAGGAATTCCCGAAATTCCCACGGGAACGGAAAATATAGAACTTTTTAGTTTATATGAAAAATCTTATTCTTTCGACTGCACGGATGCGAAACGTGGTTTAAAGGTTCTTTCAATGGATGTCTGTTTGTTTTGAAGAAGTTTCAAAAATTCCCGCAGGAAGGGTAGCGCTTACGAAGTTGCGGGAAAAGCTCGTCTTAAATATTTGTTCGAGTAAGGTCGGCTTAAAATGGCCCCTGCATAAGCGTGTCGTAAAAGGCGACTAATCCGAATGACCCCTGCTGGGTGGTAGGATCCCGTCAAGGTCCGGCTGGCTAGTATCCACCCTTCATATCAAATTTGCCGCCTATGTGATGATTTGCACTTAAGATCGGGTGAGGTTGAGGAGAAACGGATCTTGTGAGATGATGAGACTAATAATAATAATAGCAAGACATATTGATAATATTACACAGTGCTGTTTTTAGTCACCAGCCAAATTTAAATGTTATTTCCTTAAATCGATATAAACGTACCTGCATATTTATTTTAGTATCGCTCAGCAGAAATAAATAAAAATATGACACCACAAACTGTTTCACAAATAGTCGCTGTTGATGAACGTAGCTGCTACGATGCGCCATTTCATTAATAATACTACGACGTAGTACTATAAGATGTTTTATAGTAGCGCGTAGACGTCTTTATTTAAATGATTTCATTCATACGTTAGAGTGACCATGCTTTGCTTAATATGTTAGCGAATATATTAACTTCCCTGTAAAAACATAAATACCTTTTTTGCAAAAACCGTTTCTATAAATGATACTTATTGTGAAAAAAAATATTGGTCGGTGATTAAAAAACAACCCTGTATACGAAAAAACAGCTTCCTTTCTGGTTTGCATATAAGATATTTGAATGGTATTCCTAAGTTTATAAACAGAATATCGTATGTCAAGAAATATAAGTTAAGAGTATGACAAATATGAAATAGAACTTGAATTAGCTAAATGACTTGATTTGCTTTCGTTTGAACATAAGTACGAAACGGTCTCACAAAACGATTTTATTGATTGAAAACCAAAGAGAAACTTAAGACAGCTCTTCTAGTTGGAAACTTTTATTACCAGGACTAACTTCGAAGTTTACCTGCCTGTCAAATCCTAAGCGGAATGAGTTGGTTTATTCTTAAACAATATATTGCTTAATCATATTTATGTGTAAGCACATCAAGCATTACAAATCTGTCAAAAAAATACTTGAACCTGAACTCTATGCCCTCGACATTCAGTTTAAATTGCTTGGGGAAAATTGACAGGTAATGTAACGCTTGATCTGCCACCTTCTGTACTTCCAGGTACTATGAATAACATTTGCTTACCTCCGGTAAGAAGACTTCAGCTGTCAATACAAAAGGCACAGCGCTGGCTCCCGAATTGAACACGAAGCAATATCCGTAGATAAATATGGCAGTCGCCCAGTGAGGGGCAAAGTGGAAATGGAGCTGAGCACCCAGCAGCAGCGTGAAGATGCCGGAGCCGATGCAAGTTGATGTCAAGAGGAGCTGGGAGAAAATTTCAGAAATAAATAAAAAATAAAATAAATGAAATCCCCTGACAATCACAAATACTACCAACTACATGTCAACTTGCCAGGCTGTCAGGCTTTGCTTAATTTGAGGCCAACTACATGGCCTCAAATTAAGCAAAGCTTATGTAATGAGATACCATGTAGTGAACTAGGGGGAAACCTAGAAAATAAAATACACATATGTATACATAAAGGCCCAGACCCGGAACATTTTTTTTCATGTTCCGTGCGGGAATCGAGTCCTCAACCACTAGCGTCTGAGGCAGATAGGTTTGCCCCATCGCCAAAGTGGTCATCAAATAATAATAAATCAATATTTCTTCTAATATTCCATTAAATAAAACACATTGTTACCGGATTTATCGCGTATAGTTACATTTTAAATGTTAACTCGACGTTTCGGTGTCTTTGCAGACCTTGTGGTCACGAGCGACTTCTTACATTCACTTCACGTTTTCTAGTCCATGTTTCTCAAAGAACAAAATTGGATACTAACAGATGATTTTTTTTTAAAGTATAAGTATGAGACATACAGCGTTGATTTTAATTAGCGCATCGCCTCTTGAAGGCAGCCTCTCCACATCAATCTCAACAACATTTTTTGTTTTTATTTTTTCTGTTATTTATTAATGTTTGCTAAATATAGCATAGCTTTTTCTTCCTAAAATTTATAGGCTTTTCTTTCCTCAGCACTACGCATACAGTCAATTTTGCACTTTATGTGCCCGCTGAAGCATGGGAGCTATCGTAATAAATTATTGATTAAGGTCAAAGACATATTTATGCACGAATACATTTTAATTAGATAAGAAAAAACTTTATAATGTACCCTCTGTTGTCCCATGAGCCAGGAGATACCCTTAGTGCCGGAAATGTGTAAGCCGTAATCCACCATACTGGCCCATAGTGGCCGGCCGGAGGAGCTCAAAATTTTCAGGACAGTCCATAATTCCGTGTAAAAAAAACTCTTACGACTTCTATATATGGCTCGCGGGTCCGACTGCTTAGTGTACACTACTGAATAACATAAAACCTTACTGAAGGCCTTCAGTGCCCAAAAATTGCTCAAAAGTGTGAATAAGGTTTTATCCAGCAGCGGTCATACATACATAACTTCACGCCTGCATCCCTAATGGGGTAAGCAGAACATCAGAAGCTATAAAACCATCTGATGTCCCGTTTGACAAATTTGGAGGTATTATTATAATAGAGAGAGACTATTGCAGTGACAGGGGGTCAGCCTATCGCCCGCAAAAATGCCAATAAAACCTCCGTACATTAACTGACTTTTACAGTATGCCCGGGAAGAGAAGCAGCTGGCATATTCTATGTTTTTCTTTTTCTCTCAGTCCAGCATGAAATAAGCAGCGATCATTTTATAAAATGTATTATTAGTAACTGTTTCACTTGGCTCTTGAAGGCGAAAATGGCCATGGTTGGTCATGATTAACATTCCAAACCGCTTATCCTACTAAATGATACGCGTGGTTTACCCCGCGGGATTTCGATTCCCATGTGAATATCAGAATAAAAAGTATTCTATGTGCTATTCCAAACTGTACACTATCTGTCGGCGCTAACGATAAGTTGGCGATATTAAGATGTTAGTATGACTTCATGGTTACGGAAGTATGTTGATAGCACTGATAAAGAGGGCGCTAAATGCAATGAATGACTGACATTCGATTGCAGCGCCATAGGTTCTATCTTGAAGTAGGATGATGGCAAGTGACACAGATACGGTTAGGACGGCTAGGTGCGCGGACGTATCTCGGAATGACGGTCGATAGTAGCTCGGGATTAATTGACTTGGCAATGTTGGCATTGTAACTGTAAAGTAACTGACGGAACGGACTCGCAAATTAAGATTTTGTTGTAATCAAGCCAGGGTTATACCCAAGCCCAACAGACTCGGTACTAAGTAACTGTCCAGCGATTAATTCTATTGTGTTTTATGAGTAACGCTTCTTTTCGTTTTGTTTGTTTTCCGACATATCACTATGCCAAATTTCATCCAAATCCCTAGAGCCGTTCTGCCGTGATTACGGGACAAATATCCATCCATACATCCAAACTTTCACATTTATTACATTAGTACCGTTCCAAATTGCTACATACCCTCCTTCCAAATCGATCAATAGTAATTGCGCACAGCAAGCTCGCAATCAGGAATACAACTGCCAACATGATGGAGCACAGGTTTGCGTTCATAGACGGGATAGCCTCCTTAAACAGTGGTTCAGCATACACTTGAAGAACTATGGCACCCATCATGATGGTTGAAGACATGATGATTAGAACTGTCATCAGGGCACGTTTCGAGGACTTCGATTCCACTGGAATGTACAATGTGAATAAAGTATTAGTTCGTGAAACTTTTTTTTCTTATTTTTTTTGTATTTTGTATATTTTTGTATTAAACAAACTCTTGATCTCATTGAGATATGCCTTCCTTTGATTAGAATAAATGTCTTAGGTATGTATAAGGAATACATTACGTAAACAGTTTTATTATAAGTTGATTAGTTTAATAAAGCTATATAGTCAAATACTCACTTAGAAATCTCCACGAAGATTTTGATTCCCTTTTTTCATCCGGTTTCTCCAGCAAATCCTCTATAGCAGTCATGTCTGAAAAATTATAAATTAACTTATACCAAAAAAATCAAAAGAAATTGCGTTCAATGCTCATATTTATTGTTTGTTCAGCTGCATACTTTGATTGGTCTCTTTTTCAAACTTGGACACTACTAATTAGACTTACATACATACATACATAACGTCACGCCTGTATCAAACGCCTGTTTGACAAATTTGGAGGTATTGTGATGATGGAGAGAGACTTGCAGAGAAAGAGGGTCAGCCTATCGCCCACGAAAACTTCAATAAAACCTCCGTCCCTTAAGTGACTTTTACAGTAGGTATGCCCGGGATTAATTAGACTTTTTGGATAGTAATCATATTTTGAACTAAAGAAAAAAAAATAAGACAAGAAAGTTCATTACAACTACTGTTTTGAAGATATTGAAGTTGCTATAAAGTAATTTTAATTAGAATTTGACGCCTAACTATTGAACAAGCATTCGAGCCAGCACACACGGAATTCAACTATAATAACGATTTCGTGAAGAAAAAGATAAATAATAATAAATAATAAATAAATATTTCTGACACTCACACAACATTATCTAGCCCAAATTAAGTTTCTTAAAGAACTTGTGTCATGGATACTAGATAACTGATATACTTAAGAAATATATCAGCATACATATTGAATAAATAAATACATAATTTTATAAGAATAAACTTAAATAAACATATAAGCATCCATGACTTGACGACTAATATCTGTGTTCATCACACAAATATCTGTCGCCGCCGGGATTCGAACCCAGGACCTCTGGCATAGAAGGCAATCTATGTTACCGCTACACCAGCCGGTCGTCACCAAGATGCGAAAGTCACACCAATGTTTCAAATTTCTAGTCATCGGCGAAGAAACTTTTTTATCTAGAAAATTAAAGTCACGAAAGAAGTTTTAGCTCGTAATTATACTGGGAGCTGGGAGCAAAGGAAAAACATAAAATGTGCCAGCAAAATGTTTGTCTTCTCGGGCATACTGTAACAGTCAGTTAAGGGACAGAGGTATTTTCTGGGGCGATACGCTGACCCCCTGTTACCTGCAATAGTCTCTCTCCACCATTATAATGCCTCCAAATTTGTCAAACGTGACATCAGATGGTTTTATTACCTCTGTTGTTCTGCCTACCCCATACGGGATAGAGGCGTGAAGTTATGTATGTATGTAATTGGCTTAGCATAGTTCTACCACCCCTGCATAGCATGTTGTAAAAGGTTGCCGCTAGGGCATGCAAAACCGGTTTCCCGGCCAAAATTTAACGATTTTTGAAAACCGGTTTGAGAGGTTTCCCCATTATTGAATAACAATTAACATTTTGATTTTTATCAACATTTTTTTCGAACACTCTCAAAAAATAATTAATTTTGAGGCATCAAATGTATCCGAACCAAACACAGCCTGCATTCCCCCACTTACACGCCTCCCTCCACTACCCCGCACCCCGCGCCCGTAACCCGCCACCCTGCGCCTGCGTTGTTGCCGGGAGTGCAAGTGCGTGTCCGCGGCCCTCGCCTGCGACGCTTGTTGTTGATTTCATCTCAGTTAATTAATCTTTATAGTATTATAACTTATAATTTATAAGTTCATTGTTATCTGTACAATTATTATGGTTTGGATTAAAAATAAATGTATCATAAAATTTGTTTTATTTGTAAACTTAGTGGGTATTTAAAAAATGGTGTTTCTTTTTAAATTATACTACATTCGATTTTTTTTGCTAAAACCGGACCTAGCTCCGGTTTTCGGTTTTGGTCCCAAAAAAACGATGTTTTGATGACTTTCCGATTTTGCATGCCCTAGTTGCCGCTCTGAGTGAATCGCCCCCCCCCCCCCCCCCCCGGTTGTAGGACCCTTCAGATCACCTGGCCGGCGACCACCCTTCATTTTTTTTCGATAAATTAAGGAATAAGTGCTTCTGTTTGTGTAGTTCCTTACCATTATCTCCCTCCAAGATCTTATTAATTCGCGGATCCAACTGCATCTTGATCTTTTTTATCTCATATTCCACTTCTTTTGATGTTACGGGAACTTGTTTATAAAAGGCAATTGCGTTTGCTGCTTCCTTGAAATAATAGTGTTTATTAGAAATACCTATACAATTATTGCGACTGATTATCTTTGTTTTTCCAGCCAGTACAAAAAGGCTTAAACCACATAAGTTGAATAGATATGATATGAGATGATGATGATGCTACCAGCCGGTTTCAGCCATGGCTACTAGTGCGACTAGTCGGTACGGCACTAGTGCGCTCGAAAATGGCTGATATGTCCGATTTTCGCAGCGAACTGCCGTGCGCACTTAGGTGATGGTATTTTTTATTGGTGGCTAAACCTGCATTGGACCTCTATCGTAGCTGTAGGTAAGTGAAGATGCCAGCATAGAGGATTAAGAAGGAACTGGCTCTTTATAAAATATTACCGGAAGAGTACACCGCCAAAGGGGTGATATTTAGCGGCAGATTTTATGGTAGTTCTGGGTTGTCTGGCAGAAATCGCGCTTCGACGATAAGGCCACCCTTTGTATGTCAATTGTGATAATTATTTTTTATTTAAAATCTGTGTAACCATGTTGGTGTACAATAAAAAGTTTTTATTATTATTAGCTAGCCAGGCTGACCCTGAAGGGATTCCACCACCGAGTGGGGGGCATTTGGATTAGTCGCTTTGTAGGGCTTAGTAGGGCTAAATCGAACCTACGCTACGCGGGCAAAAAATGTGAGCCCACTTTGCTCATAATGGCATTGAATGACAGCAGGCTAGCGGGACTTGGCAGCTCGTTGTCAATTTATGTTTGCTGCTTAAAATCGTTGACTCGCTTCTGTACCAGCTTGCACCACTTGGTGCATATGAGACATTATTTTTTAATATTGTAAGGACGTTTGTCTTCCATGCCACCTGATGGAAAGTGCGCATGAAGACTATGGTGGTACGAGTCCATCCACGAGAAACCTATTCACTCGACACTGATATAGATAATAGATGATATAGATACATATTTATTTATTTATTCAAAAAAGACATGCCAACAACATATACACAATCAAATCACAATCATAGGTCTAAAATGTCTCAATTCTAATATATATGTCAATACTAGGCACATACAGCATTCTCAATATTTTGCGCATACCCTACCTAACGAAACGAGATATTTAACAGCTAAAAATTAAAATTACATCGAAATAAATAATACATCATTAAAACATACAATATTAAAATATTAATTAAAATACAAAATATAAAAAAGGAAAAAAAAGAAGAAGCGAGAACCAAAAACAACGAACATCCGCGAAGCACCAGTATGTATCAATTAGATAAAACAATAGTCAAAACACCAAGACGCATATTCTGTTACTCCACAATCTTATTTAATCTTTGATAGCATTACGTTAATAATCAACGAATGCAGAGCATTAAAAAACCGACTTCTCGTCAAAACTGTGGCTGAAGTATAAGGTCGTCAAGGTAAACGATCTCCGAATTTTATATAAAACAAAAATTCATGAAGTAGGTACTCAATCGATTTCGATGGGATCTTATATGGGAAGTATCCTCTATCATATGAAACAAGAATCATTATAATCGGTTTTGTCCAGTCAAAAGTTATGATAATTCGTATGTACCTATGTTTAATGTTTGCCTCCTTCTTTTTTTGAAGTCGGTTAAAAATAGACAACAATAGAGCTCATGAGTTAAAACCAAGGACTGTATACCGGTATGAATTTCTGTACAATTTTTTTCTGTATGACGTAACACCGTTAAATTACCTAGGTGTATTTAAAAATAACAGTACAGGAATTCATACTGAAATAATTCTTGTACCTTTTTTATTATTGTAGCATAACTGTTTTTTTTTCAGTTAACTGAAATTTTTCGGCATTAATATTAATATTGATATTAAAATTTTATTTTTAAATAACTGTAGAATGTTCGATAGTTTAGTTGAAGCCTATGAAGCGTAGGTACATATGCTGACCTAAACATTTCGGTACAGAAATTAAATAAGTTAAAATATTTCTGTACTTAAAACATCTACAGAAATTAATCCGGTGTACATTATTTGGGTACTGATATAATTAATTTAGATTTTAATAACTTGTACAGTTATTGTTTTTGATGAAGCAGTACACTAATAAGGGTACTGAAATTTTACTAGTACTATTTAAAAAGTTTATACCGATTTGCAGTCCCTGGTTAAAACACAGCATCACCACAATGATGATATTTGACTAAAGACTATGAATGCTAGTCCGCAGCTAAGTGGATCCTGTAGAGTGGTACTTAAATTAATTGTCTATTACGACATTCTTATCTGGAGGTTGCTACCTTTTTAAGCGACCCGACACGTGAGGAATATGCACTCATTACTTTATGTATTATTTAATCCAGGTGTAAGTTATTGTGTGCAATCATGCAAACACTTACATAACATTTTTCGCTGACATAATACCTCAAAACCAACTCAGGTAATTCCAAAGTTAGTGACCAGGTATCTGGGATATGGGTAACATCTGGGAGATGTTCTATGCCATATAAAGGCCTCCACTCAGTATGGTCACCTGACCTTCACACAAACGTTGTTTTTCTCCCACGGAAAAGGTAATTACCATAAAACATTGTAAGAAAGAAGCTAATGATTGCAAACTTAAAATAGACATTAGACAGCTCATTGTCATAACTACAACTAGTTACATCATGAGCATGATATCTTTATTTGCTAAGTGGGAGCTGGAACCTTACACGTGGATCTAAATATTGACTTATGAACCCTTTAACCGCCGCGGTCGGATATATCCGACAATATTTTCGAGTCCATTCCGCCAAGGTCATATACAACGTGTAACATAATGAAGAGATAATACTTAAGGGGATTGTATGTTTGGTGGTGTAGATTATAAGTAACAGTAACATAAACTTGTAATCCTCACGGTTGGTTCGGAAAACAAGTTCAAAGTTTAGATCAAAATATCGAAATGTCAACCCTAAAAACAGCTGTTACCTTTTGATAGAATCTATTCGATAACAGATGGCGTTAAAATAAAGCGATAAGTAACCAAGAGAGATACTACAAAGCGTAATTTTGTGCCTACTAAATTAGACGACAACAACGTCTCGGGAATGTTTTTTTCGGTAGTATCTAAGTGCAGAATATTTTTAAAACTACCTTTTCACCAATATGTGCGTTTATCACGCGGTTTACCAATTTAAAACTCTACTGAAATAATGGATTTGCACGTTCGAACCGACTACACGTTAATTTTAACTATCCGTGAGAATATATTTTCTTAACCTTAAACTATGATGCATCACTGACAAGGATATTTCAACTTCTTGTTTATTCTCACACACTTTGTTTATTCAACAACTATCATCACCACCATACAATAAAGCTTGAAATAAATTTTAAGTAATCCAGCATTCTGCATAATTTTTATAGTCTATGAAATAGCAAGTTCGATGCCCTTTGTCTGCCACGGATCGCTCGCTCGCTACTCCCGGGCTCTCACGTTTAAGTGTTACGTATTTTAAAAACGTTTAATACTTAGAAGTCGCACTGTTTGTGGTTATGAACGGATGCTGAGGCTCGGTAGCCTTCTATTTCTAATACTTAACAACATACATGATCGAAATACATTTACGACTAAAATCAAAAATATTATCAAATTAAGCATAAGTAATCATAAATTTAAGAGAAACGTAAAACAAAACATTAATTTAGGTACTCTCAATAAACTATGATATCAAACTTGTCATACAAAAAACTATCACATTTCTTTAGAAATACGCTATTGCAAGAAACTAATATGAAATTATTACAAATCTATCGGTAGGTATTACGTGGAAATTCTTTCGCACGGCGTCAAATCGCAACTTATACCTAATGAAGAGAGACTCAAATAGACAATCAAACTTACCCATAATTCTAATAAAAAACGAAGAAATATCCTCTCTCTCTTACATTCAACCTTTCTAAGAATAATTCTAATACGAATTATTATAATACGAAACATATTCGGTAAATACTATGATTTTGTAAACCTCAAACTATGATACAATACTTACAGCTTCTTGTACTTCTTGTATTCTCCCATACTTATAACTATCAATACATACGACAACAAAGCATTAAATTAATAAAATTAGCAACTAAGTAAAGTTCATAAAAGATAACCCGTGCATAGCTCTTATAACAAACACACAAGGTGTATTATCGCTCACATCGCGGGACTTCTTTCGGCGTCTCGTCGCGAACTTGCGCCTTTCGGAATTATACCCTTTGAGATTTACCGCCGCGCCGCCGCCGCGTCGCTTCCAAGCCAAACTAAAGGTTGTTCCGTTCAATATTTATTATGAACAAATTCTGAACTCAACAAAATTTTTTATTTAAAAAAGTTAAATTACTGATGACTAACTAATTATTGTTTTTAGTTGCGGTTGTTTCAGGCAGCTGAAATTATTTTCAAACGCTATAGGGAAAAATATCCTAAGTATACCTGTCCTGAAACTTTATTTTTTTATGAGGATTCTTTATCTTTTATTATTATTATTCTCTTTCTTGAGAAACAAAATGGATTAATTTCTTTATTTAAAATGTGTGAAGCGTAAAAATAAGTTACGTAAATTAACAAATAACAGTTTTTAATTTTTAGATATTAAACAAACAACTTAAAAACTATTGAAGTGATTTCACGATTGAAAACTATTTATTTGTAACAGAATAACTTAACAATACAAAAACATAATATAATGAAGTCATTTCACTGTATTATGAAATAAATTGGGTACTAAGATTATGTTTATCATATCGCTATAGGTGCGGAAAAACCCTAAAAAAATTAGGTACTAGAGAACTGTTTGGTTCGGTTATTAGTAAAATTAATAGAAATTTATTTCAGTTCTTTCATGCCCGTTTTGAAGTGTGCACGTCAGTTGCTATCGCTATTTTATTCGAAGTTTTCTTAAAATTTCTCGACTTGAAAGTATTGGAGAAAGTATTGTTATACGACATGTGTATTCAAACAACAAATGTTACGATATGATTCTGTATGTTGGAGCCGCTAGTAACCACAGCATCAACGAAGCTCGAAGACTTTACAGGCAGCGGTTTGTGGAGTGCAGGCCGGTAGCTGAACAGCGCCACTTACCCGGCTATGGATGGCGTGTTTTGAAGCATGAGTCTGCGGCTCAGCGCGCTGGTTCTTTTCACGCGAAACCCAGAGCGGCCACCTTCGCGTTCCGAGAACTTAGAAGAGCAAGTCTTGGATCATTTCGAGGACGATCCGAGGAGCAGCACTGGACGAGTCGGCGCTCTTTTGGATGTCAATCACATGGTGATATGGCGCACGCTTAGTGCTGATGGCCAACATCGTTATCATTACCGATGGACGCAAGAGCTGATACCAGCGGATTTGTGACCTCCTCGGTTAGGCTTTTGTCGGTGGCACAAACGTCATGTGGATGTGTGTGTATTGAAAAAGAAGGCAGAAATTGTGAGCCGTTTTTGTAATTCTGGCCAAGTGTAAGGGAGTAAGGGAAACCCTAGATACAGTTGTGAGTGTTTTTACGCAAAGAGAACTGAATGTCGATTGAAATAAGTGCGATAATTGCCATAAGAGTTTGTCAGATATTATAAATTTAAGTTGTAATAATTATAACAAACACTCTTTATTGTCATTAAACGTAGAAATAATTATGTACACAATATTTAAGCGATTTAAAAAGCTTTAAGCGATTTCTTTCAGGCAACCCGATTTCTTCCGGGCAACCCGTTTATTATTAATAAATAGAAACTTGAAATTTGTACTAACATGTTGTTTTATTTGTTTTCATTGGCTAGGTAGTGTGATAAAAATTGTGTCATTCAATGTGCCAAACGATAGGTAAGTAACAATCAGCTGCGCTGATATCCGCGCTACTCGCAGTGGGCGGCCGCGGCGTATCGCTCGCTATTCAGCCGGTGCGGGAAAGGTCATAAGGTCACTGATTGCGGCGCAAGTCTATTTTTAGCTTGTTAGGTTGACTAGGGTTGTCAAAATATTTATTGTAAAATAATTTAAAAAATTTGTATGAAAGTCTATACCAGCACTGATCATGCTAATTCTTTTACTGTACATTCTACGTATGGTATAGAAGCTAACCCTAAAGTTTTATCTCTCCATTTTGTTACACGTTGTATATACGACTAAAACAACCATTAGTTTCATATGCTTTTTTATTTAATAACGCTGTATTATATAAAAAAATGTCAATATTTGGTAAATCTAGTAATCATTTACAATTGATTACATTAAGTCCGTTAATTAGAAAACCTTCAAAATATGTCAGAAGTTAGATAAATTAATGACATTATTATTAAAAAATTGCATTGATGTCCAGCGCCATTGTCGGATATATCCGACCATAGGAACGGGACATAAGCAAAGATTTACTGTTACGAAAATCCACTGAAGTAAAAATATTTCTGTTACAATTTTTTAACAAATAAATTAAAACAATTAAAGCAATTGTTACTTTAGATATAAATATGTTTAATTTCTTTGAAAATAAGTATAAAAATGTCAGTGACTGAGTTGGTGATTCCCATCCCTAGAGGACATGGTTAGAAACGAATTTTGCTAGTACCCCCAGCGCCACGGTCGGAAATAGATGACCGCTTCTGACGTCATAAACGAGTGCCACATTGTGGAATTTTCCATTAGTGTTGTGCTTACGCATTAGTTATTATGTTCATGTTATCGATAAATGTGATTTAACTGCCTACATTGAAAAATGAAAACTTCTTCACAGTATAGAGTCATAAAAATATTCATCTCTTCCCTAATATATTGTGCGGAAATCAATTAATCTTTCAAAACCTTTTAAACGATGTTTGTTTCGTTTGGTTACCGAAATACATACTATTAGAAATGTAATATCAAAGTTACTCTTACTATATATTTGTCTGTTAACTCTTCAAGCTTAAACAGCTGAAACTATTAAGATTGAATTTAAAGCGTGCGCAGCTGGGACGGGTGTATCGATCTACCATTGACATCCCTATTTTTTAGATTTACTGTACTTGGCTCGGGAGCACGAAAACTGAAATAAAGTCTGGCGGGTAAAGGGTTAAAACTCTTATCATATAAAATGCACAGTTTAATTTGAGGCTGTCTAAATTACTATATCATTTGTTTAAAGTGTTTAATTGTCATAATTTGAATGGTTTAAGGAAGTATATTACCTACTTTTGTTTATTTGGCGATAGCCGTACAAGCTGTTTTCGTAAGGTCATTTAATATTTTTGTATTTAATATCAAAAGCATGTGATGAAGCAGAAGGAACTACTTTAGAATATGCCATCGCGAATACCTTGAATATAGGTGCTGAGCAGCAGTGCTGTTTCATATGAAATACATACATACAGTGAAAGAGATATGGTATGTTTTTGCTAATGTATTAGAAGCAAACGTAACAAGCACTCATTGTCAAGTGTTTCAATGGTTTAAGTAGAATTTTCCAGAAGTACAAAGTGTGTTGCGAATATGAATGAAATACCTTTACATTCACGCTAATTTCAGAAAATAACTTACCTCTTCTCTTCCCTTCTGCACCAAAAAAACAGGTGACTCCTTCAATAGCATCAAAATAATTATATACAAGACTGAAAACAGCAGGTGGGCGTACACCACTTGATGATATGTCAAATATCCGCCCAGTGCATACGAGAACAGGAGCCCTATGAAAAATCCTGAGACTGTACTTGACGTCATCGCTCCTCGTATCGAGTCTTGCACTACTTCAGCTATATACACTGAGGTGACAGTCTGTCCAGCTGCCCCAACGCCTGCTAGGCCAATAGCAGTGATGACCATGGGTACTGATGTTGTTACAGATATAAGTGCCCAGGCAAGCTGAAAATTCAAAAATAATCATTCATATTGTACCAAGTTTCCACGATAGATTTATAAATAAAATATTGTTCTTGACAGATGTTATCGCTTTTAATCTACATCTTAGCTGAAATCTTATCAGCACTGTTATATAATTAAATGCTATGATTATACTAAATTGGTTAAAAATATCTCATAATTTAAGGTTTCAGTATAGTTTCTTTATACATATAATAGTATCTTTGAGGAGGATGACTCAAATCATTTTCAGTTAGACTGAGGAATGCCTATTCTTACTAAGCTGACCCGACAACGGGGACTACCCGTATGTTGCCCATTCAATAAAAATTAATAAAAAATAAATTAATTAAAAGAGCTACTTATACAACCCTTTATCATTTTAGAAACGTTTACAGGCGTATGTTACGTGCACGCTTCGATAAATCCAAACAACAACGCTTTTATGAAGCTTCAAAAGATAAATTGGTAAGATGTAAAAAAAAAACATTAAGTTTATTAGCTAGTATTTTTTTCGAAATAAAAACTCTTATGTTAAGTAAAACTTTAATAACTGTTGACAAACCGGGTAATTTTTCAGCAAACAAACAACAAACCAATCTATTTTACGCGATACTAATTAAACAGAATTGTCCAGACGACGGCGACGCGTGT
Source organism: Stenoptilia bipunctidactyla (assembly GCA_944452665.1). Lineage (NCBI taxonomy): Eukaryota > Metazoa > Arthropoda > Insecta > Lepidoptera > Pterophoridae > Stenoptilia > Stenoptilia bipunctidactyla. The sequence continues at coordinate 17,421,710 of OX101741.1, forward strand.
CTCACAAAATTGATTCAAAATTTTCTGTTAAGGGATTATAGCCCATTCAAATTAGCAAAATCAGAAGAGAAAATTCATGTAGTTTTGAAAATTGGCATAGTTATAGTTTGTGGCATCCAGATTAACATACTAAAAGTCCTCAACGGTGGGGGGTGCTGTCGGTGGGGGATGAAGGACCACATTTTCAGGTTTTTGCTCATATCTCGAAAATCTGTACAAATAAGGTAATAGTTGCTCCTGACCAAAATTAATTTATAAAATTTCCCATTGATTTGGTCATATTAGTTTTTACCCTACCAATAAATACTTCACCAATAAATACTTCACTAGTTACAAAATTTTGAAATATGCGATGTGCGAAGGTTCCGTGAGTACTCGGCTACAACTGGCGTCCTCACGATGCAGCTCTAATTTGTGCAGTCTTGAAAATTGTCAAAGTTATACTTTATGTTGTCCAAGTCATTATATTAAAAACCCTCGATGCAGGGCTATGCTGAAGGTTGAGTATTCCTATTTTCAGATTTTGCTCATAGTCAGAGAAAATTAATTAAATCGGTGGAAATAAATCGTGCAGTTTTGAGAATTGGCACACGTATATCATGCAATCTTGATTGACATATTTAAAGTTCTCAAGGTTAGGACCACCCCATAGGTTGTAGGGGGGATGTAGGTCTTTATTCAGGTTTTTACTCGTACTGCACAATGTATACCTGTGCCAATTTTCAATACTACACGAATTATTTTCCCTGCTTTCGGCTTAATCTGACTGGGCTATTATGAAAAACTAGCTGTTTCGCGCGGTATTGCCCGCGCAATTTCGGATCCCGCGACAATATCGAGATTAAGAGTATATCAGACTGTAAAGTAGGCGGTATTCCACAAAATCAAATATTACAGCTGGCCAAACATGGAAGCAACCATGTGTCGTACACAAAATTTTGTATTTGCAAATAAACGCATACTAAATAATTTTTATAAATAATCTGTCTGCTTTCAAAAAATTGCAGCGACTGATAAGTCGTTAGTAAGGCTTAGTTTTTCTATATTGAAATCATTAAACGACGGCCCGCTGGTGTAGCGGTAACATACATTGCCTTCTATGCCAGAGGTCCTGGGTTTGAATCCCGGCGGCGGCGGATAATCGGTGTGATGAACACAGATGTTCGCCATCAAGTCATGGATATATGTTTATATGTTTATTTAAGTTTATTCTATTAAAAATATGTATTTATTCAATATGTATGTTTATATATTTCTTAAGTATATCAGTTATCTAATATCCATAACACAAGTTCTTTAAGAAACTTAATTTGGGCTAGATAATGTTGTGTGAGTGTCAGAAATATTTATTATTTATTTATTATTATTATTATTAAACTCAATTGAAATATTTTTATTAGACTTCCACTAAGTTACAATAGTTTCTAAAAGGCTTGATGAGAGTAAGCTTTTGTCATCATGGTCTGGCGAAGCCCACTGCTGGACATAGGCCTCCCTAAAGGTTCTCCACGTGTGGCTCGGTCCCGCGTTGCCCTCAATATGTAATTGCGCCGCGCGCAGTTTTACCCGCGTTACTTTTGATCCCGTGGGAATTTCGGGATAAAATATAGCCTATGACCTTCCTCAAGAGTTGGGCTATCAAATTGTAGTTTCTGAGATTAGCGCGTTCAAACAAGCAAACAAAAAATTAAACCCTTCAGCTTTATATATTAGTATAGATGTTAAGTTGTTATACTGTTTCAGGAAAAGTGTAGGGTCGTAATATTTATATTTATTTATTTTATCAAGGACTAATCTATTATTTAGGTACATACATTTCTTGATAAAAAAAAACATGTTTTTATTGATAGTAGGTACGTCTGGGACGTTTCAGATAATAAATCAAAACATTTTGTCAATATTCCAGACGTAACTATAATAAAATATGACTTATATTCTATTTAAGTCCTTTTATTCAATAGAATACACTAACTACGGTTGTATCCGCTACTAATCAAACTTTTTATTCTGTTTTTACGATACAGAGTATTTAAATATATTTAGCAATAGATTGATAAAAAGGTTTTGTTCTTCGTCAAGTGGCAGGCGCTACATGAAAGCTTTAATTTTCTTGTTATGAATTAGGCTTATACCCAAAAATACACATTATACGAACTCGGTTTTTGATTTTACAATGGTATAGAAAACCTTATGGGAGTGAGTCCTTGATATGCGTTTAAGTACATGTTGATACTTTAGGCAAAGATGGTAATGAATGAATGAATGGTGGGTCTTTCGAAATTCGAGGACGTGATAGTTTGGGATCATACATGAAAAGAAAAAATAATAATTATTTATTTACTGAGTAAACTTAACCGAAGGTTAAAGAATTGAATTCGCAACGCATGATCACCCCTAGCGTTGGCAGCGATCCGCGCGCCAGCTCACGATTGACTCAGGCCTAAGAAAAGTAAATAGTAACATAGTAGTATAGGGACTTCTAGTGAAAAATTGAGTACCTACATTTATTACATAATTATGATCAGAAGCGAGTATCTGGTGCTCTCCTACAGTATCTAAAAGTTATTACCAGTCACCCTGTATAATAATAAGTAAAATAAAATCCCCAGACAATGACCCCAAGTTACCACTCCTATTTACTCGACACTTGAAAGCATCGACGATCACTTTGGCGAAGAGGTAAACTTGTCTGCTTCAGACGCCAGTGATTGCGGGTGCGATTCCCACACGGAACAAAAAAAAATGTTCCATGTCTGGGTGTTTATCTATTTATGTATTTATATTCTAGATTCCCCCTAGTTCGCAACATGGTATCCCATTACAGAAGCTATGCTTGCTTTGGGAGCCATGTAGTTGGTGTGATTGTGTGGGGATTTTACTGTATTATTTATTACTAGCTGTTGCGCGCGGTTTTACCCGCGCAATTTCGATTCCCGCGGGATTTTCGGTATAAAAAGTAGCCTATACGGATTCGGAAGAATCCCTCTAAGTAATGGTAAAAGAAATTTTGAAATCGGTCCAGTAGTTTTTGAGCCTATTCAATACAAACATACAAAAATACAAAGGATTCCTCTTTATAATATTAAGTATAGATCAGATTCTCAGTGTTCATCAAAAACTGTAGTCCGTTTTACACCTTAGTGACCCATTTAAGAACTGCAGGTGGAAGTCGGAGGTCTTCCCTGCTTTTTGCTTTTTGGCATATTCTTTCTACCTTAGAAACTTTCAGTTTCATCGATCATCGCTTCGAAGCCCTCCTTTCTCTTTTAAATCGGCAAGCCGGTGCGAATACGATCATAGGATAAAAATAAAGCTGATACGCATCCTCGATCGAGCAATAAGGTATATGAAAGGTAGTCGCTATGCGGATTTTACGTATTCACTTGGATTTGATGGAACTTTTGAGAGACTATGGTCGATAATGGTGTTCTTAGCCAACTATATCGGTATAGGCCACAGACATACATCTACATAGACGACGCAAGTATCACCATTTGTATTGAAACCAATCGTGCCGACTTTTTGCTGGACTGGGAGCGAAAGAAAAACGTAGAATGTGCCAGCTGCTTCTCTTCCCGGGCATACTGTAAAAGTCAATTAAGGGACAGTGGTTTTAAAGGCGTTTTTGTGGGCGATAGGCTGACATCCTGTCACTACAACAGTCTCTCTTCATCTTTATAACACCTACAAATTTGTCAAACGTGACATCAGATGGTCTTATAACCTCTAGTGTTCTGCCTACCCCATCAGGGATACAGGCGTGACGTGGTGTGTGTATGTATGTAAGAACGATATCGATTTTCTAACAGACATACATACGCGCGGACTAAATCTAGCGGTGACCAACAGTGACGCTTGGTCGGGGTTCGGACACGCGAAGTACATGCATTTGCATTATCTATGTAGATGTATTTCTGTGGTATAGACAGACCAAGTTCATTCTTTGCACTGTGAATTCCATCTCGCATCAAATTTCCGGGCGTTAGCCGTAGCCGCATTACCGTCTTATCTACACTAATATAATGAAGCTGTGTTTTTTTTGTTTGTATACGCTAATCTTTAAAACTGCTGATTTGAAAAGCATAATTATCAACTAAAGGTTAAGGAAGGTTATAAGCTATATTTTAGTAAAAAAATCTTACGGGATTGAAAGTGACGCAGGTAATTCGTACGAAACTTATATTTATTTATCGCTACAAGACATAAACGATCCCCATAACTTACCACATAAGGTAAACCAAACAACATCGCTGAGTATTTCCGTCCCAAACTATTTACAATAAATCCACATGAAGGGGTCACAACCAACGATCCAATGTTTGTGACGCTTCCCAAAAGTGATATTTCAGCTGATGTCATGGGTCTGGATAGGACAGTCTCATTGGACTCAAAATTTCCTACAGTGTAAGATGGCCAGGCGTATATAAACCCTGTGAGCCCTGTTAGGTAAGCAACTGTGGAGAAAAGTGCAAATTAACAACACCACAAAACAATTGACCTAAACCAACAACCCCCGTGAAAATATGGTAAGCAACATCAACGTTAGATAATAATAATAGCTGGTAAATTGGAGATTTTATAACCAGCATTTCAAGATTCAATTTTCTCTGGAGTGGCGCACTTTTTGAAACTAAAATAAATTTAATTCGAAAGCTGTGTTAATCTAATATCAAATTCAGTAAGTTTTAGCTAGTATGTTGTTTTTGTGTAATTGTGTTAGCTTTTGGCGCCATTAGTAAACTTAAAATGCGTACAATGAGTTAATACGTGAAAAACCTCTGCTTGCATAAACACGGTTCATTTTTAATTCAATGGTTTTAAATCTGGAAATTATGAGTTGATGAACGAACCTCGCTGTCAGCCTGCAACCATTGTTGACAACGACTAATTCAAAGAGATTGTGGAAGGAAGCGGATCCAACCAAGATCCATTTCAATCTAGGGCTGAGCTTGCTGCGAGCTTTGGAGTTAGTGTCAAAACAATATCGAAGCACTTGCGTCAAATAGGAATGATTAATTTGATAAGCGGGTGCCACATGATAAGCGACGAACAGCGAGACTTTTAGACGTACGTGGCAAACGGCGCCGCCGCATCGTGGGCATGGGCCCACGCCCTTACACGTCGAACTATGCATAGTTTTACTGAGTTTGGGCCAGTACTTTGATGAATTAAAATATTTAAGTATATTTTTTTGCATTTTTAGTTTTCATACAAATCTCGATTGCATAAGTAATTCATCTTTATATAGGAGCTATTGTTTGTTTCAAGGAATTGAATACGAATGTTGTTTATACGAATTTTATTGAAATATAATCTTGTAAGCCCACGGATTTTCGATGGTTTTATCTAATATATGAAAATGAAAAGCAACTATTAAAATGTTAGTTGGTGCAAATCAGAATTATCACAACATTGAAAATGATTCCTATTTTATCACGTTCATGATGAGAATGCACGAGAAATCTCCGTAAATGTAAATAGTAATGCAAGATGAAATGCCATATAATTTGTTTCATTGCTTAAAGGTTGCTAGAATGCATAATTAGATCAGTTTTTTTTAAACATTACTTACTAGCCATTGTTGCTAAACCTTGCACTATTAAGGCTTTAGATGTAATTCTTTCTACCTCCATATTGTATTCTTCTAAAAACTTTTATTTTAATTAGTCCACAATTAAAGTCCACTAACACTTTCCACCGATCATGTCTTATGACTGTCATTATAACGCGGCACAGTATGAAAGTAAATATAGAAATACTAATTTATCGTTGTAAAAAGGGATTTACATTGAGATAAATTGCAGTATAGTGCTTGAATTTAGTTTACATAACATTATCCTCTTAACTAATATGAGATAAGGTTTTTCTGTCATCAGATTTTCATATCTTTACGATTGTTGATGATTTTCAATTCGCGTGTATGTTTTTTTTTGTATATTTGTTACATAATATTTCAGACAATTGTGAATAGGTTTTGAAGATTCTTGTTTTGTATCATAGAGGATACTTCATGGTTGGTCCCATATAAATTTCATTGAAATCGATTGAGTACTTCTTGGAAAATTTCAAAATATGTCTGAATTCGGAGAATGTTTACCTTGTCGACGTTATAATTCAGCCAAAACTTTGACGTGAAGTCGGTTTTTAATACTCTGCAATCGTTAATTATCTTCTATAACAAGTAATATTCATACATTATGACGACCATTTTGGCGAAGGGGCAAACCTGTCTGCCTCAGACGCCAGTGGTTGCAAGATCGATTCCCGCACGGAACAAGAAAAAAAATGTTCCGTGTCTGGGTGTTTATCTATTTATGTATTTATAATCTAGGTTCCCCCCTAGTTCGCTACATGGTATCCCATAACACAAGCTATGCTTAATTTGGGGCCATGTAGTTGGTGTGATTGTCTGGGGATTAAATATTATATTATATATATATATTCGAAAATACCTATCCAAAAACAATAGAATGGAAGATTTTTTACGCTAGGCAAGAAACATAAAACAGAATTTCAATTAAAATTCTCGGTTTACTACCAAAGAACAGCATGTATAGGAATCATCACCTCTTTTTTAGCGACAACCTCTTACCTCTGAGATCGAACTTCATTGAAAGTCCAACAGCGCCTCACTAGTTCCCTTGAAGCTGCATCGTGTGATTACTAAGCACAAAATAAATAAATGTAAAATAAAAACACTACAATGGACGTCCTTCAAAGTACCCGCGCGACTGCAGAGCGACTGCCGCGAGTCAGGGATTTGTATGGATATTGTATGACAGCAGAGCTGCAGTCATAAGACGCTACTTCAGTGACAAGAAGTCAAAATTACATATTTTTTATTCGTCTTCTTCAAATATCCATCAATATTTAGGCTTCAAACTGGACGGCAGCGACAGCGGCGCGGGCAGCGACGCGGGGAATCTGGGTCGTTCTCGACGCCAGTGGGCAGCGGAGTGATTTGTCGCGGTTTCGTACAAACTCAATACTTTCTGTCGTGTCTCGGAAATTGCTGTCCGCGCCACTGTCGCTCTCGCTGTCGCTGTCGCTGCCATCCAGTTTTCAGCCTCAAGTATCCCTTTTATCTTTTTACAATTAGGTCGCGTCGCTTCGGCTTAGAATAGCCATTTGGCTCTTGGCTAAGCATATCGTAAAAGACGACTCTTCCGAGCGACATCTGATGAGTGGTTGGATCCCTTCAAAGTTCGCCTGGCTGCGTATTTACAAAGGCGTATATACCATTAGAATGATAGTGCAAACTGAACTGGCTTAGCTTTTGTATGACAAAAACTTGCCGAAACCCTAATCTATTCTAGTACAGAAATTGACCGAAGTCGCGTAGACTTTGTGAGATAACTTCAATGTAACATTGCAGCAACAAAAGCTATCCCATTTGATATCGATATTTACCGATCGTTAGCTTCAATTTGATTCTTAAATGGCAATTTTTCTGATTTTCAAAGATAGGAATAAAATGTGCATGCATTATGACCATCGTTATTTTGATGACTTAACGTTTGACTTTTGACTATGTCGGGATTGTCCAGGGTTGACTATAATAGCTGACCAGGTTTTGGCGTGTATATATATGCAATACTATATGCAACCTAACATGCTCCTCCTCGCTGCGCTCGTCGTTGCACCAAACCGTACCGACTCCGCCTTCCGGTGTGGAAGCCCTTCTTGTAGCTTATCTTTTTCATCGCAATGTATATCAAACAAAGATATACCTAATTTTCATCTTGACAAAAGCTTGTCTATTGGAGTGAATATGTATTATACAGTACTAGGTTTTGTCTTTGCATTTCTTTAAAAATTGCAAGAGCAAAAGCTAATCCATTTCAGTCAATTTTTTTTCCTGAGTTAGGTTAGGTATTGTCGAGTAATATGCATACACAAAAACTCCTCTATTAGAGTCTGACTCGTGACTCAAATAGCCTTTGTATATTCGCCGCCTGGCTAGGGACCATCCCTTATTAAATTTCTAAATAGAAATAGGAATGGAATTGTTAATAGTTTTACAATTCCTCTCATTGAAATTAAATTTCTTCAGCACCACCCTACTTTAGAAGGATCGTTAAATATTATATATTTCTTTGGAAATTATGTGTACAGCTGAGTTTTATTATGCGCCTAAATACATGTCTTTGGGTTCGTAGCCACTAATCATAAAGTAAGTTTTCTATATCATGAAAGCCGACATCTGGGCCTTATAGTACATTCGACCTTATGGTAAGTGCCAATGCTGCTTTACGCGTTCGAACGCGCGTACCGTACGTCCGTATCTTCATATAGGCACACCTACCCATAAATTTATAGTATACCTACTAAGAGAGATACAAACATACAAACTTTCATAACATTTTCCGTACCGTACGCGAGTATCATACGCGGCGCTTGATGCATTCCGAACGTCCATATTGACCGCGCGTATGGTACGGACGTTGCAGTTTGTTTGAAACGCGCCTTCGAACGCGTGACGCAGCGTTGGCACTAAGTCGTTTAAAATAAAACTAGTCTCTTTTTACACGACTCTGCTATAATATTAAAAGTTTAGCTGTTAGTCTTCCATAAATAATATGACTCAGTTAATAGATTAAAAGCACTTGAAGAACTCAATCTTTTACAAAGACAGCTGGCGTTTAGAAACTATCTATAAACTACTTGACGCAATGATGAAAAAATACAAAATGCCATTGTACAGGAGTATCTACTTTTTTTCTCCAGACGGTAGGTTACTACAAGCAAAGTACTATTTGTATCAACTCCTCAGGCGATGAGGCTTCTATATAACCATTAAAGCGATGCCTTTAAAGTTATTTAAGCTGTTTAAGTTGTTTAAATCGGTCGTCAAGCGTTATAAAAACAAGACAATAACACCAACTATATACAATACTAGCTGACCCGGCAAACGTTGTTTTGCCATATAAAAAAAAATAGATGTTGGCCGATTCTCATAGATACCGGATAAGCACAAAAAATTTCATCAAAATCGGTCAATCCGTTTCGGAGGAGTATGGCAACGAAAACTGTGACACGAGGATTTTATATATTAGATATAGCCCCAAACTAAGCTAAGCGAACTAGGAGGGAATACGTTCATGTATTCCCTCCTAGTACTAAATAACTCATGGTTATTTTTAAATAGCGCATCACCTCTACCAGGCAGCCTCTCCACATCAATCCCAACGACACCATTTGTTCTAGCAATTTTTAAAATTAATAGTTTTTAAAATTGTAGTTTTCCCATACAAAAATTATTTATCCTCTGTTTAGAGATACTCTTTTTACTCTGAGCTTAGGTATGCCACTCACCTTGCGCAGTAAAATATCGTTTCATAATAATAATAGGTACTTTTCACAAAATGTAGAATTAGGAGCAAACATTTTACTGTTTTTATTTTTTTGTGTTATTTATCAAGATTTGTAAAAAGTCGTAGAACAAATGTTGTTGGGATTGATGTGGCGAGGCTGCCCGCAAGAGGTGACGCGTTAATTAAAATTAACTAATCAAAATTCAGAACCGAAACATCTTTAACTTTTGTTTCGTGTGGGAATCGAACCCATGACCTCTGCGCTACGGGGGCCGTCAATGAAGTCATAATTTATTTCTTTAAAGTGAGAGTATGTTTGCACCCATTTCAATTTTGAAACGCAATTATAATTTTAATTTAAATTACTGAAGAAATAATAAAAGACGAATACGTATTTTAAATAATTTATTCATAATTAACTAACTATTATATTGGTATGTACAGTTAACTACAGTAAATGTATATACTATAATATGTTATAATATGAAATATGTAGAAATAAATACAAATATGTAGATAATAATATTTATCCTAATGGTCTTATAGTAATTATTTGTGGCAGTGTTGAATATTATAAAAAAAATGTTTATCAAGAAAAAAGTCTAGTATTTCTTATAATTATTTTTCCGCGGAAGAAATACTAGACTTTTAAGGACACTCTTAACATTTAAGCTAAAATTTCTTAATCGTAAAGAGAAACTTGAAAATTTCAAAGTGAGTTAGTATTTGTATTAAATTTTATAAGCCTACAGAAATCAAAACTTTCAAAAATGAGTATTATGACAAGGAGTTTATACATGTTATTTATTATGTTTATATTGAAAACAATTCACAATAAAATATAAAATAATACTGTCCGCTGACAATCGTTATTAAAATTAATAGCTTATACGTATATTTGTAAATGAGTAAAAAATATTCGTTGTATCTATTTATTTTGTGCATTAATTTAGAATATTATGCTCACGCCAAGTGCAACGCTGAACAAAGTAAGCGAAGGGGTGAGAAAAATGATATTATAAATTCAAACAATCGCCGTGTAGTGATATTGAATGTAACAAGTAAAGAATCAGCAAAGGTCATCAAAAGTTTAAATTGCGTAACGAAAATAAAATTAAATGCCAAACCTATTAACACTATTTTTCAATGACTGGATATATTATGTGAACTTCATCATACCACGCGACCTTTGCCATAAGTATGAAACCAGAAGACTGCTCATTAGAGACCCGAAAATAACAAGACATGCACCCCACAACGCCGCTGATGGAGATATGCAGAAGCTTGATGGTTCCATTGGGAGATCCTCAGCGAAGACAACACGTAAGCCTTTGCTGATCGTAGCTGAAGCTTCTTCAGTTCTATTTCCCACGTGGATAATGTCTCGCTTTCTCCTCTTTGGATCCGTGCTACCAGGCAAAGTGCAAACATCGCAATCCGTCTTGCAAAGCTCTACATTACACTGGATGATTAGGTCCATCTCGTCAGGGAACTTAAAGGCATTGAAGTAGGCATAAGCAATTATCGAAGCGCCAGTATTTCCTGTATCTCGAGTTTTCTGGAATGAACCAAATAGTTTAGGTTTTAACACGCAACCATTGCTGTCTGTGAGAGGAACTACGTGACGGTTCTCCGAATCGTGGGCAACGCATTCTCGTACGAGGATGTCAAATCCTGGATCACCAGTTACTGACACCACCAGCGTCATGATTTCTCCGATTTTTATAAGCCCATTAGCTTCAGGCGCGAAAGGGCCTCGTCCGCTTTGGATATCTAATCTAGCCATAGCTGTGTCGCCACTGAAGTTACTAGTTATCTGATTTAACATGCCAACGCTCAAGGATGAAACTAATTGCTTAGTCAAATTTCCTTCCCATAGACATCTAACTCTCCTGATGTGATCCCAAACTTCTTGAATGCCAGGCTCATTTTGGAGTACCAAGACATTTTCTAAGTAGGCTTGACCTTCATTTTCAAAGTCGCTAAAGAATTTGGTACCACATCTGTTCAAACTGACAGTGAAGGAATATTTAATTTGATTTGAGTTTTCTCTGACGTAGATGCATTCAGGTTCATTAAAGTGGTCTTGAGAGTAAATAATTCCATTGTAGGGTTTGTTGAATTCGATGTTGATGGTCATCATTTCCTTGCCGCAATTGACTGAAATGGCGTGAATATGTGGAGGGTGTCTATCGTCGTCGTCATCTGGTACTACCACCGGCGTTTGGGTCTCAGAAATACCCTCAGTCACCGAACCTACGTTTCCCTCAACACTGACGCCCATGTTGCCGTAGTTTGTCTGTACTGTAGAGCCGACACTAACTCCATTTTGATTTGAACCATCTTGTTGATATGTTGTCATTTCTTCAGGCTGATTTGGGCGATTGGGTTGATATTCGGGCTGAGGTGGTTGATAAGATGGACTCACTGGCCTATAAGTGGGGGGTTTAGGTTGATCAGGCTGTGTCTGAGGTTGAGTTGGAAGACTTGGTTGATAAGTAGGTATACTAGGCTGACTAGCAGGGAATTCTGGCAAAGTTGGCTGACTGGGTTTGAAACTTGGTGGATACGGTCTGTTCGGTTGGAATGTAGGTGGGTTTGGCTGTTCCGAAGGCTGCTCGGGTTGACTCGGGTTGAAAGATTGATCGGGCGTTGCAGGCTGATAAGAAGGTGGACTTGGGGAAGGTTGGTTTGTAGGGTTTGACGGGCTTGAGGGTCCTTCGTTGTAGGCTGGCGATGGTCGTTGGCCAGCAGCTGGGTATCCCGTCGCTGGAGGTAAGTACGTGGCAGGTTCGAATGGCCGTGGTCTTTCTGGTTTTCCTCCAGCATACTGACGAGCTGTAACATTAAATAAGATATGAGAAATCATCAAAATAAACTGTTTTAATATGCACATTGAATATTATTATATATTTACAAAAATATAGTTCCTATTTAATAATAATAAATATTCTAATTTCAAAAGATTTATATTTCAAGTCGAACCTTTCCTATTCTTCTGGCTATATAAATTTTGGATCCACTGAAGCAAATTATTGACCATCTCATCCCCATCTGCCTGTTGAGTTGGCTGCAGATCAGCTGGAAATCATCATGAGGATTACCATCATTGAAGATGAAAATGCCTTTTCCCAAAATTGATAGAAAACCATAACAAAGAGTTATAAAAGTTTCAGGTTAGACTGATGAAAGGATAGGAAACTATATTTAGTAGAAGATATGACTACTGTGTTTTAATTAAACCTGATCAAAGTATCATCACTAAAGTTGTTTTGATTGTTCATCAAATAACTGTCATGTTTAGCAATGATTCTATGATTTGATAAAAAAACAAACAGGAGTTGAGAAAATATGTATAAGAATATTTTAATAAGGAATACTTGAAAATTTTAAGCAAATACAAGAAACCCATTTTACAAACACTCAATTTAAATATTTTACATTAAGATTATAAGTATTATCAATCTAGAAATTTCCATGTTAAATTTGGAAGAAAATTATTAATAAGAAATATTTCATACCAGGAAAGACATACAGAAGACAATACAAAAAAGAAAATATTAGGATACAATTAGTATAGCATGAAATAGATTAGATTCTATGAAAGAAATATATGTTACAGGAACCTTTTTAGGTAAGAACTTGTATGCTAAATCTGAAAATAGTTAAAAAGAAATATTTCATACCAGGAAAGAGATACAGAAGACAAGAAACAAAAGAGGAAATAGTAGGATGCAATAATTAATATAAGAAGAAAAAGATTTGGGTCTATAAAAGAACCGCATATTACACTAAAATTTTAGAATTAGATTAATTTTGACACAATATACAGGAAGACAAAAGAGTAACCGCCACAGTTAGATAAAATAAGAGATATCTGTACAATGTTCTAGAATGTAAACAAATGCAATCAATCTATGTTAGAATTATCTAAACCTTGTTATAAGAAATATAATGTTAGGGCCATTAATCTCAAAAGAAAGGCATATATTAAAAATGAAAAAAACACATCAAGTTATGTAGATATACCTAACCATTATTTGAATAATTAAAGAAAACATTTCTACCAACCATGCATTTTTACTCTTTCTTACATTTATTACAAAATTAAAAAATATATTTACATTATATTTACATATTATACCATATATAATACAACTCTTCGCTTTAGTAACTTGAACTTACACTTTTCATTTTTTAATAACAGTATTTCAGTATGTGATATGTATATTATGCTAAACAATAAAAAGTGAATGTGTAATAGTTGAAAGGCTACTAGGCGGAACTAATTAATAGCAAATGGTGAAATGTTGGTGTAGTGGCGCAGATAATAAACCAAATTTGACTGTTTTCCCCATATTACTTAAACATATGTCAGAGAAAAGACAAATCTTCTTGACAATTATAATCGCAGCGCTACAATGTCACTGTCATTTATTGAATTTGCCGTTGATTTATTATCCTTGTTACTTCTTAAAATTTATGATATAGCTAACTCATCGTTATTACTAACATTGTAACGTAACGTAAAACGTAGAGTTGCTAACAAATTTATATCTCCAAAATTGACACAAGAAATGAAAATAATAGGAATTCAAAGTCAAATTCAGTCCATTATACATATGCCATTTTCTATATGTGTGCATGCATGTTCTGCTGAACGTGCAAGCTGTGTTTTTGCTATAAATATAGTAAGTATTGGAAATAGCTAAATTAATAGTTTCAAGCTGCAGTGGAGTGTCATAAATAAAATATGTGTTAAATGAACATGTGCAGTATAGAGCGCGGTCAGATTTTAAGCTGTACACTGGTAATACATAAGAAGGTACCACCTCTACTACTACCACGACAACGCAGGATCATCTGTTTCAAAAAATTTGATCGTCCATCAGAATCCGATAAATTTTTAAATGATTTACACAAAGGATTTGAGAAAGGCTAATTTTATTTACATTTCCGCAAAATCTCCAAAAATAACTCATGACAATTCCTTTTCGGTAATGATCTACAAGTACAAAATGAAATGTCTACGTAATTTTTCATGACCATGATAATAGTCCTGATTCTTCTGAGTGTTCAGTAAATAAGAATATTCATGATTAAAGTCTAATAAAAAAAACTTAAAGACCAATCTGACCACACCCTAAAAATGTTCAAGCTACTCAAGAAGTATAAATAAAACTTATTCAGTCTGGCAACCGAGTGTTAATCGTTTATATGCCAAATTATATGGTTAAGAAACACACAAATTCTATTCTACTGCTTTTTTTACATAAAGCCAGAAAATAGTTTTTTGGCTTCTGTATCGTTTAGATATTTACCCGGAACTTTTTTTTGGCAAATCCGTAGCTGGCCGCTCTTATCTAGATTAGATAGATATAACCTTTATTAATACTAGCAACACACAAAATATAAAGTTATGAAACTATACACATATTAGATACTATGTGTGTAGTAATGCAAGAAGCCAAAGCTTAGCGTCTGATTTTTCACGAAATTTTGGATTAAGTCGAAATCGTCATTTTAGTAGGCTCAGTGAGGGGACATGGTTCACTTTGACAAAGTAAAAAAATCTCGTTGCTCATAACACTGAATTCACTAAACTGGCAATATTTAATAATTTTCCGGGTGCCCGAAAAAAGTTCTGATTTATAACACTATTTGAAAGAAAGGAAAGAGTTTATTCGGCTCCCAGAAACTGAAAAATCGACTTTGTAATTATTATTCGGTGGTCACCCACTTTTCTGCCGAAGAAGCTTGCTTGCTGTCCTATTTGTAGATTTCTATATTAAATCTGAATTTTTATTTCAAAACTCTTTCATACATGACAGAAATCGTTATTTAAGTTGTCTAAGATCTATCTCGGATCGAGGATTAAAATACTACCAGCATTAGCCGATAGATGGCGACTGTCAGTTTTTCGGAAGAGATTTATTTAAAATATAAGTTTTATTTATACGTAGAAAGTATAGTGTTTAGTATCATGCAGTAGTAGTAAGTACCTAAAGGGAATATCGGAGGCGAGGTCACTCGAAAAAAGTACATACCATTTCTAGAATGTTTTCGTGGTTCTGTGGAAAAAGTTATGATATGTATTAGTATACAACCTATAGCCTTCGAGTGTTCAATATGTATTTTGACCTACCAATGGCAGTACATACTGAGGTCTGTTCTACATTACAATCTCTAACTTTAGACCTCTTTAATGTCAAACTAAGGACTTCAAACTTGATTATCAAATATAAAAAAAAAAACTGATTTTGAAGTCTTTAAGTTTGAAACTAGAGAGACTTAAAATTACAGAGTGAACACTCAGCATCAAAAATTGAGAAATTCATCGCTATTTACCATATTGTGCCTAAATAACGACCAATATTGACTAAAACATAGGAGTTTCTGAATATTAGTCGTTATTTAGGCACAATATGGTGAATAGCGATTTTGAAAAATTCAATGTGGTCATCAACTTTTGATGCTGTCTGTACCTAGTGTCGAATACGGCCCACTGTGTTCGGTTTATGGCTTGTATGTTGTTATAATTATTTATACAGATGATGTTTCTTTAAAGTAAGTAGATTGCATGTTTAAATTGCTGCATAGGTAATAGTCGATGATATAGAGGGTGAATGCTGAGAAAAAGAGTGTAAATATTGTTGTTATAGTTCTGTTACTAGCAACCCCTATGTTTTGTAGAATTCTTGTATATGTCTCGTAATTACACCAAATTTAAATTTGCATAATAAAATTATAACTTTTATCAAATTTTTAAATTGATAATTAATTCAAGTGTGATATGGTCTGTTTAACTCGAGTTTTGGTTTTGAGAAACGTCAAATTATAATAAATCAAATTAATTTTTATTGCGTTTCGTTATCGTAAACGTACAAAAAGTTTTAAAAACTCTTTAACCATCAATTTGTGTTTTTTTTTTATTTGTTGGTAACTATTATTATGACTATTTTTAATTAAATACTGAACAAAATGGCGACTGTGGAGGTAACTGTGGGTTTCCATGCCGTAGATCATTCTAGAACATGAAAAAAAAATCACACAACTCTTAAGATTGTTTTACTAAATACAGAGAGTTATATTGTGGTAATATTAAAATGTATGACATATAACTTGAGTACGATTGATTACCTACCAGTAGCAATACAAAAATGCTTTCTTGTTTTGTTCGAAAATTAATTAATATATTTAATTAATATTGCACAGGGGTTATAGCTGAGCGCGAGGGCTAAAAGCCATAACATTTTTAATTATTTCTACGTGCAAACACTTTGACTAAAAGTATATTTCTATACTGGATCTCTATTCTAAATCCAAATTTTTTCATACAAAGTTGGCTGTTATAGCAACCCTGATATAGATCTTAAGTCTTCAGGATCGATTGAAACCTGAAAAGTAAGTCAACTCGACCTATAAGTTAAGTTTAATTGGCGGCTGATAATTGGGTGACCTGAGGTACTTAGCAATGACTAATCATCTCATTACTGATAGCACTAGTTGCCCAACTAAGTGGTAGTAAAAATAACACCCCTTTGTTTAAAACGGGTCATTAACTCTTCATCGTACATAGCACCTGATGGTAAGTTATGAGGATGTCGGAGATGACATCACACAGGTTCAGGAAAGAACGGGCTCTTCATAAAATACTCCCAGAACACATTACAGAGTGGTGATATTTGGCTGCAGATATTATATGAAGGATGGTCGATAGTCACGCGGACCCTGAAGGGGTGGTACCACCGAAGGGGTCACTCGAATTAATTGCCTTTTACAGAACGCTTATCCAGGGGTTGTAGGGCTATTCTACGCCCATCCTACAGGGCTTATTTTTGCCCTTAACCACTGATGAGTTAGATGCCTATTTAACTCATTGTATACAGGGTGTCCCGCTTACCCTATATAATACCTTCTCGGAGGTATTCTATTACCCATAAGGATTATAGAAAAAATATGAAAAAAAGAAAAATTCGAAATTTATTTTTTAATTTTTGTATGTCAGCAATAATCTTCGACATTTTCATTCATACAAAAATTTAAAAATAAATTTTGAATTTTTCTTTTTTTATATTTTTTCTGTTATCCTTATGGGTAATAGAATACCTCCGAGAAGGTATTATATAGGGTAAGTGGGACACCCTGTATAGTCTGATTCTTATTTTTGGCTCGAATCATACCAAATATTCATTAGCATAATAAAATTGAAATTATTACCTAATTTTGAAAAAGAGAGCAGTTTATTCAAATTAATAATTAATTCAAATACGACATGGTCTGTTTAACCCGAGTTTTAGTGGTGCGACGTCATCATAATGACCTGGCCGACAGAAAGTGTTTATTTTACTGACCACTAGTCGCTCCACGCGGTTTTACTTCGTTACTGTTTAACCAGACAGTATTTTATTAATAAAGTATAAATTACCCTACTCAAGAGTAAGGATATGAAGCGCAAAAATATATTTTTATCCAACTTACAGGTAAGGTGCTTAGCGTATTCAAACCAGGGACTGCATATCGGTATAATTTTTTTAAATAGTAGGTACTAGTGAAACTTCAGTACCCTTATACTGCTTCATCAAACGCAATACCTGTATAAGTTATTAAAATCTAATTTAATTATATGAGTACCCAAATAATGTATACCGGATTAATTTCTGTAGATGTTTTTAGTACAGAAATATTTTAACCTATTTAATTTCTGTACCGAAATAAGTCCCTACGCTTCATAGGCTTCAACTAAACTATCGAACATTCTACAGTTATTTAAAAATAAAATTTTAATATCAATATTAATATGAATACCGGAAAATTTCAGTTATGCTACAATAATAAAAACATCGGTACATTACATCCACACATCCTACAGTACATCCTGTACTGTTATTTTTAAATACACCTAAAAAAAAGTTACAGAAATTCATACCGGAATGCAGTCCTTGCTTCAAACAAACGTTTACGATTTTTTGTATGAAGAGTGGGATTGATTAATATTTTTTTAATATAATACTAGTTTGCAAACACTCCGATTTGTGGTAACTCAATAAAAGTTTACAATTACGAATAAAACAATTAAGCTCATACGTTAGCATATTTATGTTTTGCAATTTAAAAAGAATATTAACAATAGAAATAACACATAAGCATTAAATTTGATGGTAATATTAATATTTAAATTTATTGTAATAGCGATCTTTGTGTAACGTTGTAATTTTTTAAACCCAGTTTATTTTTTATTTCATCATCATCACAACTCTTTTTAATGAGCCCACTGAGTCTCTCCCCTGGGTGACGAGGAGGTTTAGGCCGTAATCCACCAATCTGGCCCGGTGCTGGTTGGTGGATGTCAGATATTTCAGGGTGCCGAAATGGCTTCTGACAAACCCTAACGACTACTGTATACAAGTATACAGCACCCGGGAACGACTGCTTAACGTGCCCTTCAAAGCACGGAAGTCGTCGTGAGAAATGGATGGTCGGCGGTCACCCATCCAAGTACCGACCACGCCGAACGCTGCTTAACATGTGATATTGTATGATACACACAGTAACCACGGCGCCACGACGACTTCATTTTTTTATTTATTTATTTTATTTTATTGTTATTATTTTATTATATTACGTTATATTATTGTAATTATAATAATATATTTGATGTAATTATTGCCAATATTTTTAAGTTCTCTACTAAAAATGTTTTTTTTTAGAAATACGTAGGGACGGCCTAGATTAGCCCTGACGCGCCTGGATAAGCGTTTTGTAGGAGGCGACTAATCCGAGTGACCGACTGGCTAGCAACCACCCTTCATATAAAATCTGCCGCCAAATATTAGCGGTGGTGTGTTCCGGCAATATCTTATGAAGAGCAAGTTTTTTCCTATTTTTTCATCTTTGACCTCATTATCATCAGGTGAGATTGGGGTCAAACGCGGACTTGTCCTATAATAAAAAAAGTTATTTTGTTTTTAAAGTTATTTTGTATATTTTCTTTAGAGTAAAATTTGCTATCTCTTTCCCTCCAGGGGGCATTCAAAAATCCCATCCTGTATATTATCTTCGTCGTGTGTGATGGTCCATTAAATTGTATGGCGAGAAATATCGTATCTTAAGATAAAATATCGTAGTATCTTAGCCGTTGTATAAAGCCCTTTAGTCTAAAAATGTATAATGTAAAGGGCGATTTACTTACGTAATCTAGAATGTGAATCGGCTGCGTCGGCGCAACTCAGTAGCACCAACATGACGGCCAGCGCTCCGTAGGTTAAGGTCTGAAAACAAACAAAAATGATCTTTAAATTAAGGGTCATAAAACTAGATTTCTTTGCGACTTTCATCATCATCATTATCACAACCATTTGAATAACTCTGCAGGACCATGAGTGGCATAATCCAACAAGCTTTACTGGTATAAATAAAAAAGTGGCTAGATTATTTTATTTCAGACTTTGTTCTAACCTATGCTTCTAATTATTTCAACCTATGAACAAAGTTTCCGTAGTAGATTCCAGCTAGTAGATAGAATAAGAAAACTCTATGTATTAAACATTTTCATCCTTCCTATCTTAATTAACATTCTTAGAAAGGGTAATAGGTAAGGAGGTAAGGACAGGGCATAGCTGACCTGTCAGATTCTTGACAACTCATGAAATGTATTAAAACAACATGTAGTGCAAATAACAGCTCATGTTCGGTTAATTCCAAATCATTTACATATATTAGAAAATGCAGCAAGGATTTTAATATTTTGCCTCTGAAATTACTCAATAGACTACTAGTATCATCCACTTGTAATGATAATCCCGATATCGTTTCTAAGAAATTAAATCAAGTCTGCACCAATAGTTTAGATATAAACAGGCAGCCATTGAAATAATGGCAATATCATCTTTTTAAAATAAAAAACTTTTTAACCGGATTTATCGCGTATATTTACATTTTAAATTTTTTACTCGACGTTTCGGTGTCTTTGCAGACACCGAAACGTCGTGACACAGAGGTGTCAAGCGTCGGATTGATAGATTGAAAAAGTTATACATCATCATCTCCATCTGTTTCTCAGTCTTCGAGCGTAGCGTTCTGGATTGACACAAACTCAGCCAGTAGTAGTAGTTTTGCAGTAGTTTTGGCTGTGCGTTGTCTGTCAGTCACTCAGTCAGTAACGGATGAGTTTTATATATTAAGATAATTATTTCGCCCGATTTTAAATACCACGTGAATATCGGGATAAATATTGAATTGAAATCCGTTGAGCTGTTCTGCCGTGATTGAGAAACAAACATCCATACATACAGCCATTCAAACTCTCACATTTATAATATAAGTAAGATTAATTTAATTAATTTAAAGTAAGATTATATTTAACATTTGGACTCGAGGTTTCGCTGCCTGTGACCACTTTCCCGAATTAATCGAATCTTACTCAACAGTAGATCCAACAAAGTGACCGGCCACTATCAGCTACAAATGGTCAGTTAAATTCGCGAATTAACAAAACAAAACAGCAGGTCAAGGAGCCGCCTATATCACAAACAGATAACCGCCATTGTTCGTAGCTAAACGATCAATCCTCGCTGGGAATCGAACGCGCAGCCACAATGAACAATTATCTTGTTATTCGTGAGATCTTTGCGTAATTGAAGTTTAGTTCGGAAAGCGCTGCGTAATTTAAACTGATTAGTTTATATGGTATGTGGGTTTAGGCAGACACTCAATTTAATTATGTATTCGAACTTTTATATTTATGCAACTTATAGCTGTTGCGAAACTTACGGAAATATTGTGTTAAAAAGTAGCTTATGTGCTATTTCAGACTTTAAACTATCATTATGCGAAATTTCATCCAAATCCATTAAGCCGTTTTGCCGTGATTGAGGAACAAACATCCATACATCCAAATTTTCACATTTATAATATTGGTAAAAAGTTAGATAGTACACGAATGAGCTTTAAAAAACCGACTTCACGTTAAAACTTTGATTAACTTATAATATCGTCAATGTAAACATACTCCGAATTAATACATATTTTTTCAAAAATTTTACGTTATCCATGAAGTACTCAATCGATTTCGATGAAATTTATATGGGACCAACTCTGGAGTATCTTCTATCATATGAAACTAGAATTTCCAAAATCGATTTATAATTGTCTGAAATATCGTGTTACAGACACAAAAAAAACATACATACGAATTGAGAACCACCTCCTTTTTTGGAAGTCGATTGAAAAGTAAGAATTAGTTAGAGTTAAGATAAGATAATTACATCTTTCCTTTATACACGGTGTAACAGAAAATTTATGCAGTGAATATTTTTTGACGATCATATTTAAAGGTCCACCCTGTATATTTACATAATATTTCTATTTTTATTTTATAGTTTGCCTGGAAGATAAGACCGAATTATTAGTATTGTGCGAAAATTCTTATTTTTATGAAGAAATTAATTAATTTAGCCAATACAGAATATTTATATTAATATTTATTTATTTAATACTCAATATCAAAAAATGAAAAGATTAATAAATAGGTTTGCCCTTTTAGATTTCGCCTGAAATACCTATAATTTGATAAACTTGTGTGTGAAATATATGCATCAGATATACAGCATGCATAAGTATACCCATAATATACCTTCTTTCAGATAAGTAACTTAATTATTATATTACACATGTACTCGAAGTTACTTGCATACTACATACATGAATACACATGTACTCGAGTACATGTGTTTGTTTATATCCAGAACTCTATGAAAAAAAAAGATATCACATCAAAATACACATTTAGACATAAGAATGGAATACAATTTCCACACTCAAAACTTCAGTTACAATCGGCCAGTCCCCAGAAATGTCAGCATAAGTATACAATAAACTACCTAAACACATACAGAAAATCACAAACACTAAACATTTTTAAGAAACATTGAAAAAAATATTAATCATAAAAAGCTACTACACTCTAGACGAATTTCAAACTGATAAATTACTAAAATAGATCAGAGATATCTTTTTAAATTTATTTTTAAATTTACTGTATATTAAATTAAACTACAATAAGTCATTCTAATTCCTCCTCTCTCTCAAAATTGCAGCGCCTAACAAGGCCCTTAATTTTCATTTTATGGTTAATTATTATTAACATGTATAAAAATGATTTAAGGCAGCAATAAAGAATTGAGTATTGAGCATAGTCTCACTTCTAGGACTTATCACTCGCACTTATTGTTGAAAGAAAGAAAAATATAAGGAACTTAACGACAAACTCCGTAACGAACCAGTAGGCTGTAGGATTGACGGTGTAAATATATTTGAGAACTATTTTTTACAAAACCAAGTCATCCCAGCCCTATGCTTAACCCGATAAAAATCAACTCTCAACCGCTACAATTAAGAAACATTCACATCATTCATTCAAATTCTCATTAACAAAAACCTATTCATGTCAAAATCTATCCAAAACAACGCAATGTAGGTCAAATAATCCGTTATGTATTCGACGCAACGAGGTAATTGTACTCTCGGTTTCATCTTTTCAATTGTTTTTGACTTATGACATGCGAAAATAACTGACCTCGGGTTATGTAAGAGCTTGTAGGTCAAATGGCGCAGACGAGCGGTTAAAAAGTAACTATCTTCAAATACATCTGCTGCAGTGTTGTAATAAGTTTTAGGAAGTACCAATATAAAATAAAAAAATAGACAATCACACTAACTACATGGCCCAAAGCATAGCTTGTGTGATGTAGCAAACCAGAGGGGAACCTAGAACCTGAGCCGAGAATATAAGTACACTAGCTACCGCGCGCGGTTTTACCCGCGTAACTTTTGATCCCGTGGGAATTTCGAGATAAAATATAGCCTATAACCTTCCTCAAGAGTTGGGCTATCAAATGCAAAAAGAATTTTTCAAATCCCACTTGTAGTTTCTGAGATTAGCGCGTTCAAACAAACAAACAAAAAACCAAACTCTTCAGCTTTATTAGTAAGTACATATATAGATACCCGGACACGTAGGTATATACGTATGAAGTCGTTGTGGCGCCGTGGTTACTATGAATATCATACGATGTCGCCCGGCGCGGTCAGTAAAAGGATGGGTGGCTGCCGATCATTTATTTCTCACGACCACTTCCGTGCTTCGGAGGGCACGTTAAGCAGTCGGTCCCGGGTGCTGTATACTTGTATATAGTATTCGTTAGGATTTGTCAGAAGCCATTTCGGCGCCCTAAAATTTCTGACATTGGTGGGCCAGAGGAGAGACTCAAAGTCCTGCAGTGGGCACGTTACACAGAGTTGTGATGTTATACGTATTCACTTAATGATTGTCAAACGCTGGATGAGGGTGGGACCGGACTCATACGTTGATAATAATCGTCAAAATTTGAATTACCAATACGTATGGATGTTATAAAATTTTACGCTATAAGTGTAAAGTGTTATTTGACGACCGGCTGGTGAAGTAGTCACTTTCTTGTACATTGCCTTCTGTATTTTGTGTGATGTTGATGCAATTTTAACTTAAGCCAATGATGAGCCTTATAAATTTCGCACGTTTAAAAAATCAATTAAATTAAATATAAGGAATTTATTCTAAGATCCGTCTTTATTTAAGCTTTTAGTAAGTTCAGATTTCTATATTTCCTATGATAACTAAATCGTGATCGGTCCATAAAAGGCATAGAAAGCTATAAGTCTATGTTTGCCACTTCCCGCATTACTCTAGAACGGATGCGCCATTAATGATAAAATTCTCAGTGTACAGATGATGCTATCTCAGATTTAGTTTTCGATAGTTAGTAAGCTTTCAAAGTTGTGTAAGCTTTTGACCTCAGTCTATTTATTTGTGGTCTGATTATAATCTTTGAAGACGAATTATAGTTCTACAACTGAATGGCTTAGGTACTATGTTGAAATCAAGTGGGAAAAGATGAAGTACGTAAAATCAAGGGCAAGTATCTCATTCTAACTTTAAGTGCTAAGCCTCAATAATAAATATAGTGGACTTGATTTGACATTATACTCTCTTATTTTAGGTCTTGCTTAAGTCGAATTGGGCGATTGCAAACTTAACAGTTGCTAACCGATTTTGAAGCCTCTATCTTTGAAAATAGAGTGTTACTTTAAATAGGGCCCAGTTATTATTGTAATAATTAACATTAACCATCATACTAATATTATAAGTGCTTCCATGCTGGACTGGGAGCGAACGAAAAACATAGAATGTACCAGCTGCTTCTCTTCCCGGGCATACTGTAAAAGTCAGTTAAGGGACAGAGGTTTTATTGGCATTTTTGTGGGCGATAGGCTGACCCCCTGTCACTGCAATAGCCTCTCTCCATCATTATAATACCTCATTTGTCAAACGTGACATCAGATGGTCTTATAACCACTGGTGTTCTGCCTACCCCATAAGGGATACAGGCGTGAAGTTATGTATGTATGTATGTATGTATGTACTAATATTATAAATGTGAAAGTTGATGTATGGATGAACATTTGTTCCTTAATCACGGCAGAACGGCTCTATGGATTTGGATGAAAGGATTTGTTTCCGTTTCTTTGTATCCGGGGCTAGAATGTGAGCACAAGGATATATTGAAGAGAATAAGTACCTATACAAACAAATGGTAATCACTCAATTTCTGATAGACATCGTATTAAAAAAGCACAAGATTTATTGAAAATCGCTTCTTCGTACATAGACATTCCATTGCTACTTACTTCAAGTGACAGATTTGTATCAAATAACAAGACAGATGAGATGACAATGACAATTTTGACAGTAAAAAAACTAACAAAAATGGCGAAATGTAAAGACGACTTAGCATGGCGGTTGCCATTTACATAAAACTTTACCATTTTTGTGCGCCATTAATTAAGCTCATTGTAATTTTTCAATATTTTTATCGATATCAGCATAATTTTAGCTACGTTGTGGTCTAGTGTTTATTAAATATTTCAATTTGGAAACATTACCTTTGGCATACAGTCTGGAATAGCACATAGTTCTGTATTTTTACTTCTTATCCTAATATTCCCGCGGGATTCGAAATTAGCGATACACATAGTATCTACTACATAAAAATTGCGTGTGCCGGGAGGGCAGGTGTCGGGCGCGGGGTAGACGCGTGGCAAACGCTGGTCGAGCGTGGGATGGCAATATCGATAGTTGCATTTGAGATGATGGTAGTAGTGTCCATGTGAAAGGACACGCCTGGAGCGGTACTACGGTCCTTCCTATTTTACCCGCCATAGTACCTACGTAACTTCCATGCTGGACTGGGAGCAAAAGAAAAACATAGAATGTGCCAGCTGCTTCTCTTCCCGGGCATACTGTAAAAGTCAGTTAAGGGACGGAGGTTTTATTGGCGTTTGTACGGGCGATAGGCTGACCCCCTGTCACTGTAATAGTCTCTCTCCATCATAATAATACCTCCAAACCTACGTGACAGCATAGTTGCGTAGCGGTTGAAGGGGAGGAACAGCAAGTTTATTACAGGAACAAAAGGCTTTAACAACTGAAGAAGGCACGGCATACTTAAACCTACCATGTTTAATTAATGATGTCCATGGGCCTGGATACTATTTACCATCAGGTGGATCCAGTTCGCGTTTTCCGGCTTTCATAAGCATAAAAAGAAAATTGATCTGTAAAATAAGACTCAAATTGCAAAGCGAGTATTGAAGCCGGTTTGAATACGGTCTTAAGCGGATAAAACCGTGAGTAACATATAAATTATCTGATTTACACATAAACGAATCAGCACATCAAATCGATTGCAAACATAAATCAAATTAATAAAGTACTGGTCCTAAAATGCACAATGAAAAGTTACAGCAACAAATATATGATCTACTTTCCTCACAATGTGATCTGCAGATCGATTTATGCAACGAATGATTTATAATCTTCTTTGATACTTCAACAATCGAGTAAGCATAGAATGTGATTGGCACAACTGTCTGGCGTCTTTAGGTCATTGTGACCTATATGTCTACATGAATCGAAATGTTGAAATACAAAATTAATCTGTTAATTGTTTATTAGACAAAGAAAAACATTCTAATCCTATTGGAAGTTTGACTTTCGAAGTCAAACAAATAAACTCTTCAGATTTATTGTATTATAGTGGATTTCTATATTGAATATCAATCTAAATGCTTATTTGTAAAAGCTTAAATGTATGAGCGATGCCATGACAACCAAAATAAAAAATTGTTTTTTAAGAAACAGTTTTTGCTTTGTCAAGTCAAAACTTTCATAAAAAGATTGACTTTTAGGTTATTTTTTTTTGCAATTAATATGTTTTATTTCGTACGGGTATTTATGAAGTGTAGATTCATTTTAGGCATTTTAAACCCCAATTTGCGGAAAAATTCCTAGTGGACTGAATTTTTGTATACACCTTTGTTACGGCGCGGCGTTACAATGAAGATGTTAAAATCGACATTGATATCGTGCCGGCTAAAAAAGTTACAACAGAGTGACCTCTGAATTTCACAGAAAAATGCAAGAGACGACCACTATGGCATTGGGGTAAACCTATCTGCCTCAGACGCCAGTGGCTGCGGGATCGATCCCCGCACGGAACCAGAAAAAAAAAATGTTCCGTGTCTGGGTGTTTATCTATTTATGTATTTATATTCTAGGTTCCCCCCTAGTTCGCTATATGGTATCCCATAACACAAGCTTTTCTTACTTTGGGGCCATGTAGTTGGTGTGATTGTCTGGGGATTTTATTTTATTTATTGATTAGAGACATTTTTTGTAGAAAATTGCACGATAAATATTTTTTGTAATGATCCTTATGGGCGCTTGAGCAATGGATCCCGAGATATTTGCAAAAAAATGATTTTCGCGACCTTTAAACCACTGTAAATTTTTAAACTTTTTTTTTAAATATCATATCATTAAATCTAAAATAACTGGGCTAATAAATACGTCATACTCATATTAACAAATATTAGTTTTTACTTTTCTGAAATCTGATTTTCTACTTTTACGATATGTGTTTGATTCCTGTTAAACGAAAGTGTTTTACAGTAAAGGCACCATTTACTTATTTAATGTGCGTCTGATGACAAAATTCCCGGAGTAAAATTGTAGAAAGCCCAGAAGACCTTTTACCATCATTTTACACGTGCGTGAGTGTTAATATTATGCAAGTCAAGCTGTAGGCGTTAAGCTAATGTTCCGAATAAAACGCTTATGTAATTCTGACTGACGAACTGTCGATATGACAAATATAAATGTCACTGATAGATATAAATTTATTTGACAGTAAAACTGTTTATAAAGAATATTAATAAACTTTGTTTCATCATCATCATCAGCCTGTAGACGTCCACTGCTGGACATAGGCCTTCTCCAAAGTTTTCCACGTCGCACGGTTCCGCGCCGCCATCATCCAGCGCTTACCGGCGACTTCTGATCTTACCGGCGAACTCTGTTTGTGTTGTTTTAAATACACAATATACCTATTTTAGTAAACAGCAGTGCGATCACAGAACTTTGTCGACTCGTATGTTCACGAATGTTCGTATAGCATGGTTGTAAGCAACAGTGATTTATAAAGAACATTGGGCATCTTTGTTTGGGACAATTACCTTCGGCGAACTAAAATAAAATTAGGTCTAGTGGATAGGCAATTAAATCTAGTTTGCAATGGTATAGGTCCCATATCTGTGGGTCGTGAAAAAGAAAGACTTATTATACTTTTGAAAATCAAGTTCTCTCAAAGTTCCATATAAAAAAAAACTCTAAGATCAATCAACCCGCTTTAATTCACTTTAAATTATTCTAGAAGTTCACTCCGTTCACCTTCGAAAAGGAGGAGGTTCTAAATTCATGTGTATGTTTTGTATATGTATGATTTCAAATATTCTTGTTCCATATAATAGAAGATCCTTCAGAGGTGGTCTCATATAAATTTTATCGAAATCTATTGAGTACTTCATGAAAAAAAAGTTTGGAAGAAATATGTATCTATACTAATTGTACCTGGATGACCTAATACTTCAGCCATAGCTTAGACCAGGATTTAAAAAAAATAGTGAAGTCGTTTTTATTAATGCTCTGCATTCGTTGATTTACAGATCTTATAGAAATTCTATTAATATAGATAAAAGTAAAACGGTATTGAACAGCAATAACTTTCCATACAGCGGAAGTGACCTGCGCGCGCAACTTTAACATATAAACACTTTCGAATGGAGATTGCGCATTTGTGGTATGCTTTGACAAGGATTTAAAAAAATTAGTGAAGTCGGTTTTATTAGTGCTCTGCATTCGTTGATAATTATATTAAAACTGATCTTAAAGAAATTCTATTTATAAAGATAAAAGTTGAACGGTGTTGATAAACGCGAGAAGGCTTCCTAGCAATAACTTTCCATACAGCGGAAGTGACCTGCGCGCGCGACTTAACATATAAACACTTTCAAATGGAGATTGCGCACTGTCATATTTGTGGTAGTTACGTTGCGTGCAGTAGAGTGTGAAGATGCGGCTTTTTTATCAATATTTATGGTAATTTTTCGAGGAATTGCCGTAAACAAAATAAATAGGGGAAATAAAGTAAGGAATAAGCTTTAGTGGATTGCATGGAAAAATACTGAATTAAGATTTCTAAATATAAAAAATATACTAGCTATTTTACCCGTGCTATTTTGAATCCCGTGGGAATATTAAGATAAAAAGTAGCCTATGTGCTATTCCAGGCTGTACACTATTATAATTATTTTTTTTTTACATTTTTTATTTATTCTCACTAGCCGGTTATAACTGTGTTTACGGGCTGACGCCAAGTAAATCACAGTGGGGTGGTTGTTGAGGATGGGATGGTTATATTATTATTTTTGTGATGTTTTGTCTTCTCAGCTCTAGGCTTCATTTATAATATTAGTAAGATAGTAAGATTATTTTTTTGAGGAATTTACGTAAACAAAACAATAGGGAAGTCAAAAGGGTTAAAGAAATAAATTTACGTCGATGAGCTTTTATTGACTGGATGGACAAAAACTGATTTAAGACATCACAATAAAATATACAGGGTGACTGGTGGGTCACTTTTGAAATTCAAGGACGAGATAGTTTGAGATCATACATGAAGAGAAAGTATAATAAAAAATAAATATTAATTCTTTACTGAGTAAACTTAACCGAAAGTTAAAGCATAGTTACACTAGCGTTGGCAGGGTCCGCGTGCCAGGTCACGTGACGCGATTGACTCAGGCGTAAGTAAATTAGATAGAAACGAAACTTTATTTATGTATAGGGAATTCTAGTGAAAAATTAAGTACCTACTTTTGTCATATAATTATGACCAGAATCGAGTACAGAGTGCTCTCCTTCGGTATCTAAAATTTGTTACCAGTCACCCTGTATATAAAGGGATGCCAATACTTAATTATCTAACATTAAAGTAAAAATTGCCCCATCCACGGTTTATTTACAGCTTGTCGTGTCTGAAGTAGGTTCAAACACATTCATC
The DNA here is from genome assembly GCA_944452665.1 of Stenoptilia bipunctidactyla. Lineage (NCBI taxonomy): Eukaryota > Metazoa > Arthropoda > Insecta > Lepidoptera > Pterophoridae > Stenoptilia > Stenoptilia bipunctidactyla. Next base: position 17,451,522 of record OX101741.1, read on the forward strand.
ATCATCATCACAACTCCGTGTAATGGGCCCACTGCAGGGCATGAGTCTCTCCTCTGGGTGACGAGGAGGTCTAGGCCATAATCCACCGAGCTGGCCCAGTGCTGGGTGGTGGATGTCAGAATTTTCAGGGTGCCGATATGGCTTCTGACAAACCCTAACGACTACTGTATACAAGTATACAGCACCCGGGACCGACAGCTTAACGTGCCCTCCGAAGCACGGAAGTCGCCGTGAGAAACGAATGGTCGGCGGTCACCCATCCAAGTACCGACCGCGCCGAACGTTGCTTAACCTGTGATATCGTAAGATACACACAGTAACCACGGCGCCACGACGACTCACACATTATTAAATGAAAATTTATCTTAACGTTTAACGTAATTAAGGAAAACATTCGAATATATTTCTTAGATTGATATTTACAGCTTAGATTTTTAATTTAGTGGGGACTGGTTCGATTTCTATTTGGACTAGTTTAAGAAAAATATTTGAAAAAGTACTCGTACTCGGTAGGAATCGCTATTGAGAGCTTTTTTAGATGACGAGTAACTGAGTACATACATAGCTTTACCTTTATGGGGTAGGCAGAACAACAGAGGCTTTAAAAACATCTGATAACTCGTTTAGAGGCATTATAATGATGGAAAAAGACTATTGCAGTGACTGGAGGTCAGCCTATTGCCCACAAAAACACCTTTAAAACCTATGTCCCTTAACTAAGAAAGCCCGGAAGAGAAGCAGCTGGTACATTCTATGTTTTTCTTTTGTTCCCAGTCCAGCATGGAAGTAACCTAGTGTTTATATTTATTGTTGTTTTATCAACTTTAGTTGCAAAAATACTATTTGCAATTAATTTCCTAATATGTGTGTGTATTTACTAAACTAATATTTTCCAATACGCAATGACACTACAGTCATACAGTGGTCGCATTTAGCAAACAAGCATTGTCAATAGTAAAGCAAATATTTACAGTCAGCAGCGTCAGTAACAGTACATATAACATTTGGATTGCAAGTGATGTAAGAACTAAAATGGCATTTAGTCGTTCATTTGTTGTTGATTGTAAAGAACTGTCAAATTTCGCCTACCAATTTTTAACTTAATGCCGAGGGCATAGAGTTCAGATTCAATAACAATTTTTTGACAGTTTTGGACCGAATGTTCTGCTGCCTTCTGTACATGCACATAGTTAAATAAATAATATTGTGTAGTGTTTGTTTCCACACTTGACCTGGTCAAGCCTTCTGTGTTTGCAAATTTACTGAAACGTTCTTATTTATTTAAAGCAAAATAAGTAAACAAATGATTAGTTGAAAATACACGCATAGTTTGCAAATCAAATTAAATTGCAAAAAAACCTAAAATCCGATCAAAAAATATTTTAAAGAAATACTTTAACTGTCATAAAACATTAATATTGATCATTATCCAAGTAATTTTATAAGGACGAATGCCTCAGAACAATTAATTAATGAACTGAAAATATGCCATTGGTTTCACCCCCAAAAGTACAATTTCGATTAATCCGACTGACCAAAAGTATAACCACATAGCATGTTTCAGGGTAATTATCAAACATATCAGAGGTTCTATTCAACTTTTAAATCAAACTTCAAACTAAGCGTTTTGACAGTTCCTTTTTGGTACGAGTGGCCAAGGTGCGGAATGAACTGCCTGCGTCTGATTTCATGACCACTACAGTCCTTGTACTTTCAAGCATCGAGTGAATAAGTTTTTCGTGGATGAACATATGCCACCATAGTCTTCATGATAACTTACCACTAGGTGTCATGGGGGACAAACGTCCCATTCTAATTTTATACAAAAAAGGGTTATTTTTTTTCTGTGCCTTCTTGCTTGTTTTAGATTTCAACGCATTCTGTCAAAGAGTTGTGCCATGGCTTTGGTCCCAAGCAATCTTAATTGTTATTTAGACAGTTACATCTAAATGTCTTTCGTAAAATAATTATCAGATACTACCATTTGACTAACCATTTACATAAATTATATAAGTTTTCATAAGGATCCTTAATAAATAATCTCGTAACAAACTTTCTTTGCTTTGAACTTACATGATAAAACCAACAATAAGTTTTCGCAGTGATATGCTAAATAACTAGACAATGTATGGTAATAAATGAAAAAGGAAGACTATTTTAGGTATTTTTTAATAAGGTGTGAAAATAAGCACTGGTTACATTCTCGATTGTTAAGAACAGTTTAGACCTATTAACTTAATAATTGTAAATCAAGGATTTAGATTCCTGTCATTTTACTATTGCATTCATATACTTAGCTATCCAAGATACTTCAAAATAACAAATGGTGAACGGTTTTCGCTTTTCTTCTATTTAGCGATTACTAACCCTGCGTGTGATCTCACTTGATTGTAAGCACCGATTCGTCGATATTAGTTAAGATTGCCAAAGGATATGTTTCCGTTTCTTTGTATCTGGGGCTAGAATGTGAGCATAAGGATATATTGAAGAAAATACTTCTACAAACAAATTGTTACCACTTGATTTCAGATAGACATCGTATTTAAAAAGCACAAGAATTATTAAAATAATCGTCACCATAGGTAGAAATTCCATGCCTACCAAATTCAAGTGACAGATTTGTACGAAATGAAAAGACAGATGACATGACAATGACGCCATTAATTAAGCGTATTGTAACTTTTCGTTATTTTTATCGATACCAGCATAATTTTAACTACGTTTTGGTTAAATGTTCCACTTTGGAAACATTACCTTTAGCAATTTAGTGCAATTCAGTTAAATTAAAGCAGTAAAATTTACTGTTTTAATAACTAAATGAAAAGCTTGTATAAGTTTACTTTGGCCAGACATCAATTTACAGCTGATCAACGCACAACGCGTTTTTTAGGGATATAATATCTACCGCGAATATTTACAGGGTAATTAATCGTATTTCTTATTAAAATCTCACTAACTTGATAAAAAAAATCATAAAAGAAAAATAAAGACAACAAGTAAATAACATAAAATATTTAACAATAGACTTTTCTGAAAAAAAAAAATACATGACTTTTTGACCGTGTCTACAACACAAATAGCTGAGGTCATTTTAAAAATATCAACCCGAGACCTCTACCATAGAAAATAATATTAATGGTCTTGGCGCATTGATTGTATAACATTCTATTACAGCGTATAACAATATGCATCAACCATAGGTGTTAGATAATAAATTACAAATTGGTTTGACATTTAGATAACTTCAGTTACTATTGCGCACATGTCATCTTTGTATTGAGCTTCCTTCAAAATGAAGGAAGCTCTCATTTTGACATGACAGCTTTATTTTTGAAAATGTTTATACGTTAATAATTAATTAATTTTTATAATACATACCTACTTGTTTTATTATATTACACTTCAGAAGTTGTTTTATCAAACTTTTATCAAAATCGATTTAGAGCTTTCTGAAGTAAGCAGATCAATCGTTACAAACCTGTCAAATTTTCCCAACCAATTCTTAATTTAATGTCAAAGGCATATAGTCCAGATTCAATTACAATTTTTTGACAGCTTTGGAAAGCTTGATCTGTTGCTTTTATTTTTTTTTTCTTTTTTTTGTTGCTTGATCTTAACAAATGCAAAAAAATGAAGTAGCCACATTCAATTTTTTTTGTTAGAATTTTAACACACTGGAGTAAGGTCGCGTATTGCGCAGATATTCGCGACCATCGTCACCGCTCAGATATTGCAATTATTTAAAAAAACGATAAAAAAATAATGGTCAATGCTATGTAAGTTTTAATCAACTCAAGTTCGAATAATAATGCGAAGATTGTTTTTAAGTAATTTCTACTAGGATATGGATTTTTTAAATATTTGGTTTTTAAAAATATTAATATCACCATACTTAAATTTAAGATCCGTTCGTCTTGTCATACTCTCATAGTACCTATGCGATGAAAGTCAATGCATTTTTTGCGCCAAAACTGCTACAGAGATTAGCGTGCCTATCCAAACAAACAAACTCGTCAGATTTATTATACATATTACTAGCTGTTTCGCGCGGTATTACCTACGCAAATGTGCTATTACAGACACTATCACTATGCCAAATTTCATCCAAATCCGTTGAGCAGTTCTGCCGTGATTAAGGAACAAACATACATACATCTATCCAAACTTTTACAGTCATAATATTAGTGAGATGTAGATCCAACAACGATGGTATGCAACTTTATACCATCATAAAAACTAAACTGTATCGCAATATTTACATACTCTTGACATACATACTCTCAGTTTATACAAAAAACTCTCATCACGATTTTTCTATTACATTTTATGCGCGTTATTTACTTACCACTTGCCACTTGATATGGCAATACCTGACGCTATATTTATTGCAAAATTAAAAAAAAAACATTTGGTTTATAGCCGCCTATCTGAGGTTGACCTCAATCTTGCCTAAAGGTCATGGGCTTGTAAATAAAAAATACATGAAATAGATACTTTTTGTTAATTTGATTCCATTTTAATTACAAAAAACTTGCTTTTTTCGGTATTTTATTTTTGTTTTTTAAGGGTCATTTTGTCGGCTGTAATGCACAAAGTCTATATACGGTTAGGATATAATTAAACCTTAAAACCACAATATTTTGAAGTTTTCCTGCATATTCACAAGTCTCGATGATAATTAATTACCCATGGCTATATAGCTCAAATTTCTGTAACACCCTGTATAGATAACAACGGTTGCTAAATGTACAGTCAGCTTGGTATGTATTCTATATACATTCATAGTTTATTACTCTTTATTGTACCCAATAATAAATCAAAAGTCAAGTTATAATTTTTTAAATGTACATGTACAAAGGCTGGCCTCTTCGCTAGAGAGCAATTTCTAGGCAACCCAATTACATGAAATTGAAAATTTATGAATGGGCATTTATATAATATACCTACTTATATAACCAATAATAAAAAAATATATGTATAGGTACTTAACAAAATTTACATACATATCACTAATAGTTGTACAATTGAAAGACGCCATAGTTTGCAGGATTCTAATGAACGTACCCTATTAAAGGTATAGTAAGGTGAGGTGAATGTAATGAGTCACGATGTTCGCATGAAAAGATAATATGGTATAATAGTTTATACATTATGTAGATAGCCATTGACATAATTTATAAAACTAGAAACTAAAAGTCAGACAGCCACGACCTTTTCAACCGACTTCCAAAAAAGGAGGAGGTTCCCAATTCGTCTGTATGTTTTTTTTTGTGTCTTTGTTACACGATATTTCAGACAATTGTGAATTGATTTTGAAAATTGTTGTTTCATATGATAGAGGATACTTCATAGTTGGTCCCATTTACATTTCATCGAAATTGGTTGAGTACTTCATTGAAAATTTCCAACTTTTGGAAAAATTTGTATGATTTCGGAGAAGGTTTATGTTGATGACACTCTCAACTCAGCCAAAGTTTTGACGTGAAGTAGTTTTTTTTAATGCTCTGCATTCGTTGATTATTGTTGTTATTTAATTTATTTTTAACTTTGGGTTGTGAGTTTGAAATGTATTATTTGACGAACATTTTGGCAATGGGGTAAACCTGTCTGCCTCAGACGCCAGTGGTTGCGGGTACGCTTCCCACACAGAACAACAAAAAAAAAAAAGTTCCATGTCTGGCTGTTTATCTATTTATGTATTTACATCTAGGTTCCCCTCTAGTTCGCTACATGGTATCCCATAACACAACCTATGCTTATTTTGGGGCCATGTAGTTGGTGTGATTATCTGGGGATTTTATTCTTATATTTTTTTATTTTATGTACTTTCAAACTTATATTCGTCTTTATTAGTAGATTACAAATATATTTATTATTTATTTATACTTTATTGTATGCCTTACAAAAAATACAAAATATTGAAACCATAAAAAAAATATATACAATTGGCGGCCTTATCGCTGTGAAGCGATCTCTACCAGACAACCATGGATGTAGAATATTCGAAAATGTAGCTTGGGGCATACCTATAAACCTACATAAAACATACACTACATAAAAATATACTTAAACTATACAAAAATGATATTTATAAAAATACATAAATGGATATACTAAACAAACCAATAAATATACATAACACATACACATTATAGTACCTAAATAAGTGATCAAATAACTTCACTTGCTGATAAATAGTAGGATTTTAGGAGTTTTTTAAATGAATGGAGTGATTTTGCTGATTTTATATTTAAAGGGAGTTTATTCCACAAACTTACTGCTCGAAACATGAATTATTATAGTATATTATATATTACTTTAGTATTAGATTTTGTTTATTTCGTGACCTTATGTGAACTGTAAGATGATGATGACGATTAGTAAATCAAAGATGGACCGGGTTGAGTAGGAAACTTGTCCTTTATAATATGTTATACTTTATCGTCTAAGTTTTCACGATTCATAATAAAAATAAAACTACTTTTTAAACGGATTAATCGCGTATAATTTATAGAAGTCGTCGTGGCGCCGTGGTTACTGTGTGCATCATACAATATCACAGATTAAGCAACGTTTGGTGCGGTCGGTGCTTGGATGGGTGACCGCCGATCATTCATATCTCACGACGACTTCCGTGCTTCGGAGGGCACGTTAAGCAGTCGGTCCCGGGTCCCGGGTATACTTGTATACAGTAGTCGTTAGGGTTTGTCAGAAGCCATCTAGGCGCCCTAAAAATTCTGGCATCCACCACCCAGCACTGGGCCAGCTTGGTGGATTATGGCCTATACCTCCTCTTCACCCAGGGGAGAGACTCATGCCCTGCAGTGGGCTCATTACAAAGAGTTGTGATGATGATGAATTTATATTTTACATTTTAACTCGACGTTTCGGTGTCTTTGCAGACCCCGTGATCACCATGGTCATGTACCAGGTCGCTGATCCCAACGCCGATCTCCTGTTCTCTTCAACGTCCCTCTGAAAAGGTCGAACTACTCCCGAAATGCTCCCTTTTCCCGTTTGCCGCAAGTTTACAATAATCTTTTGAAAGAACATATTTAGCAGCAGTAAGGAAACATTTAAATACCTAGCCATAAAAAAGTTTAAGTAGGGTTTATTTACATATTTTTTTAATATTTATTTTCTTTAATGTAATGTTTAATGTTTGTGTATATTTTTCTGTGAACTGGTTCTTTTTATCATTTACATATAAATATAACAGTGTGATTATTATTACAATTTATCATTAAGTTAATAGGGTATATACCTTCCTAGTAAGTTTATGTCTTCTTCTCCTGGTTTGACCCTCGCAGGTTTATTATTATAATATTAAGAGAATCCTGTAATTAGCTTTACTTGACATAAATTAGTCTTAAGATAAAATATTTGTAACGCTGTTGGTTTCTTAAATAAATAAATTCAAAAAAATCACGAGCGACTCAATAAAGGAAATTTGGTGATATTGCAGATTATAAGTGTTAATAATAAAATGTTAATAATTAATAAATTAAAATTTAATAACTCTTTACCGCGTTTCTCAAGCCTAGTCTCGGTGACCATCGATATTTATGATAAACATCCAGTTAAAAAAGGGAATAGATTATTAAACTTATTTATAATAGCTTAATACAAAAAGTTGATTGATAACTTTTGAGCTTGATTTAAATTCTAGTAGATAAATTTGTATTTTTTGTTTATTTAATGTAAATAAATTAGAGGAATCCTCTATTACCGAAAAAAGTCATGATAAATTTACCCCTACGATAAAAGATAAAAACCCCTTTGGTTTTTCTTGATCTAAATTCGACATTTTTGATAAAATCCTGGAAAAATAAGAAAAGCGAACAATATTCAACTTTGCTGTCTCGTTTTTATAAGAATACTTAAAAATGTAGGTTTTTTCGTATTTCGCTTGCCCTCTGCGCCAGATACTGACAACGAGTATGCCATAAAAATGGGATGAGAGTAATAGATTACTAGTCATAGGTTGTTCATGGATTACATTTAAATTTTAAGGACCGGAATTAGATTAATGCTTTTTACTCTTAAATCTTATAAAACTTCAATGAGAATAAAAAAATGGACATTATTTTTAGGATTGACTTGAATAAATTATTTACCCAATTATATCGTGGATTCCAAACCTAATTGATTCTGATTTCTCTGGTTTTTAAGGAAATACCGATACAGTATAAACCCTGTAATCTAAGATCGAAGATTGATATTTTATATGAATAATGGTTAAAATAGTAAATTACGGCCCAAGCAAAAGAACTCAGTCAAAAAGAAATTGATTTAAATAATCGTGTGCATTAAATAAATCGTGATGCATGATGTCGAATAACTGAAATTAGTTCACATTTCATTTAATATATTTTTTTCGGCTGACTGTACCGCATTTGATCGCAAAACCAGCGTGAGACACTGGTTTTTTCTGCTATCGCTACATCTCAGCATTGTTATTACGCGCCTAAGTAGGTAAATTCTTCAAATAAAAACATTAATTTAGACGATATAATAGTAAATTAATGTTTTATCAAGCTCAATTTGATTTTAATTACGATTTCAAAACTTTATTCATATTATTGTTAAATTTAATTATAGATAAGTACTACGGAATTTGCGATGTAGAGAAACAGAACGCAAATATTACTGATGGCAAATCTTTTAGTGATTGGATTAGTTTTAATACACAGTTTATCCGTTCATTCATTCATACATTCAATTTTAAAGTCACATGTAAATTTTTTGTTTTATTATTATCTTTAACTTATCTCACGGTAGATAGGTAGGGTTGCCGACGTTTTTTTCTAGAAATAAAGTATATTTGAGTCTGAAAACAATATCAAACAGTATTTAATTTATTTAATGTTTTAAACACATATTTTTAGAGCTTCTTGCACAAATTATTAATTAAAGTCTAGCATATAAAGTGTTTAGTTTTTTCTGAAACAGTATTTTGTATACTTTATTATGTATTCGTTCTATAGTAAACAGTATAATGTAGTGAAAAACAGCATAATACTGTTAAAAACAATACAGTTAGCAACCCTATAGATAGGTGACAATGAGTTCTAAAATCAATATTAAAGCGTGAAAGAATAAGTTATCTATCCAACTATCTTCAAAGACTCTCCCGTTTATTATTAATTGTCTCGTAGACATAACTTGGATCGATAAGGCGCGGTCTAATTATTTGTATCTGTGATAATAAAAGATCTGTGATTCTACTTTAGTCTTTTCTAATGGGAATTGTTCATTTTTTTTTTTATTTACTTCATATGAAAAACCATTTCGAGGAATAAGGTTTCTGATTAATTTAGTAGATTTAAAACATTTAATGTATTGAGGTTTTATGGATGTTTAACAAAATACATTTGACCTTTATGATTTGAATCAATTTTTGAAATGTTTTTGTTTAGAATCCATTTGGTGACATTACATGACTTTAGCACATAGACACAGTTAATGTTTGTTTTACTGTCTGACACCATGTTCATTAAGTAAATGTCACTGATTAAGTCAATTAATAACGCACCAATTTAATAAAAGCAATATAAATTTATAAACACACTTAAAAATAAAACTGTTCAAATTAGTCTCTCAAAATAGGTTAAAGATTCATATAACACAATAAAAATAATAGGTAAAAAAATGAACAATGACCATTGTCAATTTCTGAGAAACATTATTTAGGTATAACTCAATATTCAATTAAATTTAGTATTAAACAGTAACTATGAGTAAGATATCATTTCGGAAAGTGACCCCATATACAATTATCTAATAAATAAACAGAAAGTGAGTGTAAAGGAAGATCCGAGCAACTGCATAAGTGCAGGTATTTGTAAATGCAACCTGGCCAAGGTCAGGCAAGGTCAGCCGATGCTTGTTTATTTCTGGTTTTCTCTTCACAGATAATCCACGACCTTTCCTGCAAGTTACTATCTCGAAAGTGAAATTCTAATAGACTTTATGAAGTTCCTGAGTAGTTGTAGACAAATGAAAGTTAATTTCTAGCATATTTTAAGTTAGCCATAATCAACGAATGCAGAGAATTAAAAAAACGACTTTACTAACATTTTTAAATCCTTGTCAAAGCTTTGGCTGAATTAGAAGATCGTCAACGTAAATATTCTTCGTTTTCGTACATATTTTTTTATACTTTGAGTACTCAATCGATTTCGATGAAATTGATATGGGACAACTTCTAAAGTATCCTTTATCATATGAAACATTCCAAAGAATATTCGTAATCGATTTAACTATAATACCTACATACATACATACATAACTTCACGCCTGTATCCCTTATGGGGTAGGCAGAACACCAGAGGCTATAAAACCATCTGATGTCACATTTGACAAAATTTGGAGGTATTATAAAGATGGAGAGAGACTATTGTACTGACAGGGAGTCAGCCTATCGCCCACAAAAACGCCTTTAAAACCTCTGTCTCTTAACTGACTTTTACAGTATGCCCGGGAAGACAAGCAGCTGGCACATTCTACGTTTTTCTTTCGCTTCCAGTCCAGCATGTAAGCAATTACCTATAATTGTCCCTAAAATTGTGTAACGTCTTAATTGACTAAGAGCGTGGATCCAGCCGTACCGTAGCGATGGATCCATGCCCATAGTCAATCGTAGTCATTATGAAATTAATAGATATTGTATGTACATAAATAAGACTGTTTTAAACATATGCACATTCAAACCACCCCATTCAAGTGCATTAACATTTTGTATCGGCGAATTACCCGCGTTTGACCGCGATTATAATTGTCAGAATAAAGTACCAGGATCTCATACGATAAAGTAAGTAATTAAAATTCATTTCACAATAAGACAACACCTCGAATAGATCAAACCTATTTTACAATAAGATTGATTGAAATAAAAACAACGTAAATCCCACGCGTGTTATGCAAAATAGTTAGAAAAATTTAATGCATTGTTGTGAATACAACATTGAATTAATTTTAAGCTTTAATTACATGGAAATATAGGTTTTAATTAAAATATAAAGATGTAGAGCAATGGATAAAGTTAATTCGCTCTTTGGTCTACTCAAGGTTAGTTTTTGAAAGAATTTTTTTATCTTTTTAGGGTTGGTTCAAAATAATTATTATTTTAAACCATTGCGGTTATCTACATACATACATAACGTCACGCCTGTATCCCTTATGGGGTAGGTAGAACACCAGAGGTTACAAGACCATCTGATGTCACGTTTGACAAATTTGGAGGTATTATAAAGATGAAAAGAGACTATTGTAGTGACAGGGGGTCAGCCTATCGCCCACAAAAACGCCTTTAAAACCTCTGTCCCTTAACTGACTTTTACAGTATGCCCGGGAAGAGAAGCAGCTGGTACATTCTATGATTTTCATTCGCTCCCAGTCCAGCATGGAAATCATGCTATTTTCATAAAATTTATAGATTTTACGGGAATGTTACCACGATTTTCAATTTTACATTTCGCGCATACGATATTTCGATGTCCACGATTATTATGCATCGTAATATCGGAAGCGCGTGATACAAAATCGGAAAACATATAATATTATTACAGAAAGGAAATACTTTGGGTTTTTTTTCGGTAAAATTAAATTATGAACCGTTAGAAAGCTACCTACATCATCGAAGAGCACAGGCTATTAGTGACGAGCGGCTGGTGTAGTGGTAACATATATTGCCTTCTATGTCAGAGGTCCTGGGTTCGAATCCCGGCGGCGACGGATATTTGTGTGATGAACACAGATATTAGCCGACAAGTCGTGGATGTTTATATGTTTATTTAAGTTTATTGTAATAAAAAATATGTATTTATTCAATATGTATGTTTATATATTTCTTAAGTATATCAGTTATCTAGTATCCATAACACAAGTTCTTTAAGAAACTTAATTTGGGCTAGATAATGTTGTGTGAGTGTCAGAAATATTTATTTATTATTGACTCAAAAAATCTTTCAGGACTAGAACTTATGCAGGTAAAACCGCGCAAAACTAAAAGATATAGTCAATCGTGTAATGAACTGATTGAAAAAAGACAATGAAATATTAAAAGTTACCAAGTAATACGTTTATTTGGTAATCTACAGAGAAACAAATTTGGGACCAATGTTTGTCTTATTGTCTTATTGCCTTTGTTTGTAATACTCGTAGCTTCACACCTCGCAGCTAACAGCACAGTAACTTTTAAAAGACTTTACGTGAGTTTTCTCACTTTTAATTTAATAACACACTGATATCTATCACAAAACACCCAAATTTAAGTATGTGTCTTGTGTTTGCGTTGATTCTGGCCATTTTGTATAGTGAGCACTTTTGGCAGACGGGTGCCAAGATTTTTTTTCGCCGGCTTTTTTTTCCTTTCAGTTTTTTTACAGCCGACGTAGTTTACTCTGAAGTTCTTAAAATGTATGTTATTTACCTGTAGTGCAGAAAAACTTTTGATTTTAATTTTTGACTAGTAATAGTGAATAAATTTCACCATTGATCAAAAGACATGCTTATACATTGCACTTGACCGACTCTCATTCATCATTGAAGTCGTAACTTACATAACACTCTGATCATTGCATAACAAATACACAACCTGATATAATTAGCGCTACTAAGAAACAAGTACAAAAATAAGATGGCAGCGTATTGTATAAAAGTGTATGCAAAGTTTGATTTACTATCGTTGTTGGTCTACATATGATGCTATCGGTAAGATAGTATGGGAAATTTTATCCTAAAAAGTTAATTAGGAATCTTTGTTTGAGGTTACTTTATTTGAATGATGGAGTGTCGTGTCAGCCTACAAATAGTACTACTTTACCATTTATTCATTGATGTCAAAATTTAAGTATTATGCCTAGGAAAGAACTGGCTCGTCATGAAATATTGCCGGAACACATCACCGCCGGAGCGGTAATATTTGGCGGCAGATTTTCCTCCTGATCCTCCGGATCCTGGCAAAATCCTAAAACCGAGCAGGGGTCACTCGAGTTAGTCGTATTTTGCGGCACGCTTATTCGGAGGAGGTAGCGATATTCTAAGTCGTAGGAATTGCTTTATAAAATATGAACCTTTTAAATCTAACCGTTTGTTTTCCACATCACCCTATTATAGTAGTATAGATTTAAGGTATGCATGTCAAGAAATATTCGAAAACGGTTTCTGCATAGTTCAAACAGTCAACTAGTCTCGGGCACTTCAAAATGACACGTAATTGGCAGAAAATCGTCCAATCGTGCAACTGCACTATAATTAGCCAATCAGAGAGCGGCATTATGTCATTTATCGGAAGCTCTTGCGCTTAACTTCAGAATTTACTTTGCAGAACCAAAAAATGTGTTGTAATAATAACGAACAATAAATAAATATACAATAGTAACATAACAAAACTGAAGAGTAACGTTCGATGTTTATTAAATATGTTCACATTCGATAGCCTAACTCTTAACGAAGGTCATTTCATAAAGAAATTCATATAAGTAACTTTAAAAGTAAAAGGAACGTAAAACCGCGGGAAACTAGTATTTATTTATACAATAACAACGATTTCTACTGTCCACAAATCGTACGTTTTCCTCTAACTGCAAAACGCGTGGGCTTATAAACAAAAACATCATTAAAAATACAAAATCGCAGAAACTTAATCCTTATTCTAACTTGTTAGAATCTAAAATCGAATGTAGGTATTCTTCAAATAATCTTTCCATAATTCAGAGGACAAGTTCCATTCGTGATCTTCCTAGTTCATACAGGTTTTAGGGCCTAGAACTTTCGCCGTGACCTGAACTTAGGGCACGAATTTCACTTTCATCGCAGGTTCGATCCCTCGGTGGACGATTGTCACGAACTCTATACGGCGTAATCATAGATCATTCTACGTGAGTATTGAAACCGTGGATATTGAAATTTTTTGAATTAAATATTTTTTTAACTTTCAAATGCTGCATAATTAAAAACTTTGTTCGGAACCTAAGCGATGCGGAAAAGGTGGTTTTAAAAAACGAATCTAATCGATATGTACCACTAAGTTTTACAGATTTTAATTTTCTACACACAAATATTTTGTATGTAAAAGCGTTAAAAATGTCGCTGCTATGCATATTTTTAATTAAATCTAAAGAGTATTGTGTGTGACTATATTTTTAGAAACTTTTAGCTGGTAGCTTGCATAATGCCTCCTCATACGATACAATATTAAAGTTTATTAATACAATAATCATAATAAAGTAGATATTTATAAACTACAGTCCAGTACTTTGAAGTTTATTCAAAAATCAAATAAAAACTTCCAGTTTTGATTAAGTTTTGATGTCAACGGTCAACGCAGTATTAAAAGACAATCAGAAGACGTTAGAGTTTTGCTAACGTCTTCTGATTGTGAATTAATACAGCGTAAAGCCAGGGTTGCCTGATCTTGATTTCTTAAATTGCCTCTTTTTTTGGACAGCTTTCGTTAGTAAGATCCATACTTTATAAAAAAAAAACGTAGATTCCGGGATGATTGCAGTCAAACAAACAAACAAAACTTTATTATACCTAGGTAGGTATAATTAAAAGGCAATCACACACAACTCGTTAGCGTTTTGCGATAAAAGGCAATTAGTGATCCTTTTGAGCTTCTATATAATATTACCCAAAGGACCTAGACGTGAAGGTTGTGAGATAAATCCATTACAAACGATAGTTAATGGCTCTCAAATACAAGGTAAATACAGTGTCCTCGTCTATTCAATTGAAATAATGTGCTCAATGATTTCGAGCTTTTCAAATTCAGACTTTTATGATAGCAACAAAAATTTGTTAAGTTTTTTACGTATTTTTATTTAGTCAAGGTACCTATACGAAATATAATTGCAGGTTGCGTAATCTATACAAAGAACAAAAATACAGTTTTTTCCTTGTTTTATCTCTGGATTGTAGCAATTGGCATTCCCTTATCTGCGCCAACCTCATAGGGAGACAGGCGTGATGTTATGTATGTATGAATTCTATACATAACGTAACGCCTGTATCCCTTATGGGGTAGGCAGAACACCAGAGGTTACAAGACCATCTGATGTCACGTTTGACAAATTTGGAGGTATTATAAAGATGGAGAGAGACTATTGTAGTGACAGGGGGTCAGCCTATCGCCCACAAAAATGCCTTCAAAACCTCTGTCCCTTAACTGACTTTTACAGAATGCCCGGGAAGAGAAGCAGCTGGCACATTCTACGTTTTTCTTTCGCTCCCAGTCCAGCATGGAATTCTATATTAAGTTAATAACGAGAAATTATTGGATGTTCTTTGTGATTATATCATTTTAATTTAAAACTACTATACCGATTCAAAATAGATATTTTTCCACTAGAAAGAAAGCTACTTCATTTAGAACATAGGTTCCGATCGTCAACCGCCTCCGTGATGCATTGGTGAAGTGTAGTTTCTTGACTCTTCTTCTTAACAGATCGACTTTCAGAAGTGGTGGTAGAGTAGTTCAATTTGTAAATGGTTTGACTATTTCAAGTTTTTTTTAATACCTACGAAATAAATATATTTTTTCTTTGACTTCTGCTGCGGTGGAGCGGTCCTAGCTTCGAGTTCAACGAAATTTTCCGCGAGCCGCAGTTCTCTCAGTACAGACATTCTTATGTTATTACAAACATAAAACTAACCAATCCCAGCCTTTTATTCAATTCCAGATAAAACTAACCAATCACAATAATGAGATAGCACATTGATTCATAATAACAAACATAAAACTAGCCAATGACACGCTTTCATTAATTTCAAGAGAGGGTAGGTTGAAATCCACAAAAGTGTCAGTATCCTTATAAAACGTGGTTGTGTATGTCATTGATAAATTGATATCGATGGTATGTATTGCGCCCATGCATCACCTTCTTTTCTATATATTTAAAAATGTAAGTTATTTGCTAATAAAGAGTGATTTTTTTAATGTTTGATATATTTATTATAACATTATTTACACATAGAATCTAATAAAAATATTTGGATACTCTTTGAAACAACATCCTGTATAGACAGAAAATTCTACAAATACAGGAGTTACCAAGATGACCACGTGAAACCGCTTGTATTATACGTATTATACTTAAGCTACAAATTTCTTCGACTATATTTTTTTCCCCTCACTTAATTATTTGAATAAATTTTCGATGACCAGCTGGTGTAGTGATAAGTAACATACATTGACTCCCATGCCAGAGGTCCTGGGTTTGAGCCCCGTCGGCGGTGGATATTTGTGTGATAAACACAGCTATTAAAGCAGATGTTTACAAGTTTATTTTCTAAAAAACATATATTCCTATACATACGTTACAATTCAATATGACAAGTTTTTTTAACAGTTATCTACGAGTACTTATACTCTGGCAAATAATCCAATGCAGTAAACTGACAGTTCGAAATGTCAAATAGAAAAATAATGATACCAGTTAAAAACTTCGTAGTGTAAGGGCTGAATGAGAATAATTGAAAATGCACGAGTCTTTGTCATTCGTTTTGCATAAAATTTTAATGAAATTTATAAATAATTGAATTTGAGACGTGTACTATATCTTTAAAGTAATTTTAATTAAAATAATGAATTACCAAACATACCAATTGTTTTAAAACGGTTACAGTAGAAGTAAAATCGACTTGATAACTTCTTTATTTTTATTTTAGTCGTTAAAAATGAAATTTCAAGAATAGTTGCCCTTTGCTAACAGCACCATAAAAAAAGAAATATCTTATGAGCCAAAATATTTTTTTCCATACATTACAATATTATTATTTAAAAAATATTTACATTAATTCACTTAAAGCACATCACTAATTAATTTCTTCCCTAAAGTGGGCACACTGGAACTGCCATTTTACTGCATTGAATTATTTGCCAGAGTGTAAACAAGTTATTCAACTTGATTTGGGTAATACTGTGGGAATGTCAGAAACATTATTTATTGTTTCTTTATTTATTTAAGATGTTTAAAAACTCATATTAAATTAGGGATATTAAGTAAGAGCAGTATCTCAATATTTTGAATATATATGTTAGAATTTATGTCCATTCCAAACAAAACTTTTAAACTTACTGACATCCTATACTCGTTAAGCTGCAGTTAAAATTAACGACTTTAAATTACAAGCAAGTTGAGTTTAGCAAGCGTATGGCATTTATCTGCGCAGGAGCAAATAAAAAACAGGTGAAGTGCAAGCCTGGGGGGACATCGAAGGTTCCGTACCTATCCAAGAAATACTTTGTGTTTTAATGGAATTGTCACGGTTTCATCTCTTTGTTAAGTTTTAATTAAATTATCATGTCCTCAACTCCGTAAATAACGAATCTCTAGGATATAAATTTAAAAGTATTCTAAGTAATATTTCCTAAAAAAACTGTAAAAGTAACCTACTTTTGATATGAAATTAAATATACAGGGTGACTGGTGACAAATTTTAGATACTGAAGGAGAGCATTCTGAACTCGATCTTGATCATTATTTTGAACAAGATCATTATTATGAACAATGAAAAATTAAATACCTACTTTTATGTAGGTATATAATTTTTCACCAGAAATCCCTATGAATAAATAAAGAGGCCTTACTACACTTTTCCCGATGCGCCGCCTCAGTCAAGGCGCACACAGCTGTGTTCCCGCCACACGCACACCACCACCCGCTAAGTATCTATTGCATTACGCTTTTGTAACAATGCGTAATGAATTCTTTAACTTTCAGTTAAATTTACTCAGAAAATAATTAATAGTTATTTTTTATTTTATTTTTTCTCTGTATGTATGATTTCAAACTATCACGTCCTGGAATTTCGAAAATGACCCACCAGTCACCCTGTATTGACGACGTCCGTAGTCCAGTGGTTAAGACCCTATTACGTGAATCGTAAGGCAGTGAGTTTGATTCCCACACGAAACAAGAAAAACAATGATCCGGTTCTAGGTGTTTATCTATTCGCGTATTTATATTCCATGGCATCTCATAACACAGCTTTACTAAGTTTGGGGCTATGTAGTTGTTAGGACTGGGGATTTTTTTTCTAAGTTTTAAATTACTATAACACTATTGAAAGAGGTCACATGATTGCTGTAATAAAAGGCAAAGATGCAGCGTAATGCTGATGTGGAAACCATCTGTCCATCTATCCAACCTCACAAACTTTTAAGTTTATTACACTCATAAGAACAGGTAGCAAGTATACAAAATGACACCATAACAATTTCGTTCAAGCCATTTTACAGCGGAACCCCAAAAACAAAAAGCTACCTCTCTTTAGTGGCTCAAGAAACTGTTTAGTGACAGCAAATAAGTATTAAAATTGCGTAATTTTTGTCAGTCTATTAAAAGACAATGGTGCATAAATTTCGCTGCTACTAATGTACTTTTAAAGATAATAAATAATATATAAATAAAATCCCCAGACAATCACACCTACTACATGGCCCCAAACTAAGCAGAGCTTGTGATATGGGATACCATGTAGCGAACTAGGGGAAACCTAGAATATAAATACATATAAAGATAAAGCCCCAGACCCGGTTTTTTTGGTGTTCCGTGCGGGAATCGAACCCGCGACCACTGGCTTCTGAGGCAGACAGTGTTTAGTAGTGACCCCATCGTGTAAGTGGTCGTCAGAGAGATAATACAACGCTTAGGGTCGGCTTATAATTTGGCAAAACTTCGAATAATGATTTACGTGCGTATCGTACAAACGGGAGCCACGTTCCACGCGCGCGTGCCGCATTCCCTACGTCCGAGTCGTACGCGCGTTAATCATTAATCAACTTACTTTAATCATTAAAGCACTTTTGTATGATCACGCGTGTGGACACACGAGACGCAGCGTTGGCCCTTAAGAAGACGCCCACGCAGGCTACCCTCGCGTGCCAACGTATGCACCCGCGCGTGCGCAGACGAAACACAGTTTTGGCCACGTATTTAAAAAAAAGTGAGAAAACCGCGCGAAACTTTTTACTTTTTAAAAGCCGAAGCAATTTTTTTTACTAAGCTTATGTCTTATATCTGTACATAATATTAAATTAATTTTAATACATATAACAAGGATTTATTTCAGTTTTTTCGTTGCCTTTGTGCCTCCGACCATATCTTCTCATCAAATGATGTCAAACGCAGTCAAACGTGGGATTAGCCATAAATAAAAAAAATATTTATACAAAACACAACTCCGCATTCACGTTATTTTGGTTGTTAAATATCGCAGTTGCCAAGACAATGATTTACATTTTTAATTTTTGTTTTAATTTCTAACATTTACGCTTCTTCACTGCGGTGTGACCACCCAAACTACAGCGTTTAGACTTAATTAAGGTTTATAAAGAACTTGTGTTACGGCGAAAAATATATGAAAATGAAAAAAATTTACTTTAAAAAGTGAGCATACATAACTTTATTTTAACTTAACATAATTTTATCGAACCAACTGAATCATGACCCATCATGTAAGGTCTATCGCGTATAATGCACTTAGGACATTTTAGATACTGTACGAATGCTGTACTCATTAAATGTCAGTGTCGAATGCATTGATAACAAAGTCACCAAGGAAACCTATCTTCAAGCGAATTTCGACCTACTAGCATTTAGAGGATTTGCCAAAATAAGCTTGTTGTGGGTCATAATTCAGTTGGGTCGATGGTACAATGCTCTTTCGCTTGCTCCACGCTTATTAATACTTATTTTCATACACGTCGGTTACGGGTACTTTTAAATAGTGTGTTAAAAATAATTACAGAATAGTCTAATGTGAAATGTGAATAATTTTAAATTGCACTAAAAACATTTCAGTTGCTTCTTCATACAATTATGCGCTTTTATTATTTTATGCGCAACTTACAATTTCATTACGCATTCAGTGTAAATGTAAGAATTTAGAGGCAATTAGTATATTTTAGACAAATGAAAGAGAAAATAAAATCTGTTATAAAAATTATTCTATACATCTTGCATAATTTTATATAGTTTCAAAAAAATATCAAATTATTACTAATGACCTTTGCTTTCGTGTTCAATATAACAAAAAGTTGGGATAATTTAAATGGTTTCAACAAATATTGGCATTCAAAGAAATATATTAAATCTTTGATAGATATAGGGTTAACCTATTTAAGGCGGATGAGGTACACCTTGAGGTTTTTAGTGGGTAGGTCTGGCCTTCTGCCGGATCATCCTCACATACCCCTTCGCTTCCCCCTTGGGCGGGCGGGGACGTGATGCGCATTTTCCTCAAGTAAAAAAAAAGGTGTAACTGGCCTCTTTCATTAACTGGCCAATATTTACTTGACTTTTTTAAAATAAGAGTACTACTTCTAGAACGTCATCTGTGTCAGTGTAGAATATTATAATACTTAATAAGCTTTCATCTTAATTATTTTTTTACCACAATTGCTGGCAGTGCTAGGTTTCGCGATATTTTTTATCTAGATGTGCAAGACAATTATAAAATTTAAATCATAAAATTATAATTTGAATAATTTACCTATATTTTTTTAAATTTTATTGGTGACTAACCTTGAATATAAATACATAAATAGGTAAGCACCCAGAGACGGAACATATTTTTTTCTTGTTCCGTGTGGGAATCGAACCCGCAACCACTGGCGTTTGAGGCAGATATGTTTGCCCGATCGCCAAAGTGGTCGTGATATATAAATTGTGACAGAGCCGTAGAAATAATCCAATTTAAAATGGCTAGTATTTCTGTGTTTATTATGCAATTAAATTGCAATGAATATAATTGCTTGCTTTAAATGCAAGTAATTCTTATAATAATGTTACAATATAATTAAAACTCTAAACTTTAGTATGTTTGCTTACATATAGTGAGAAATTCCCATAATTATCTGATCAATAGAACTTGGGTACACGCGATTTTGTCGTCAAGCACAATAGAAATACAGATCATATCGGCTTGCCAACAATCGTAGAGTTATCTATCTTTTCCTGTCACTTGATCTAAGTTTTTTTGTAGTTCTATTTAGCTGACAGTTGGATTCTTTTGTGAGTCAACTTAGTTGAGTAGCCAATAGTC
Source organism: Stenoptilia bipunctidactyla (assembly GCA_944452665.1). Classification (NCBI taxonomy): domain Eukaryota; kingdom Metazoa; phylum Arthropoda; class Insecta; order Lepidoptera; family Pterophoridae; genus Stenoptilia; species Stenoptilia bipunctidactyla. The sequence goes on from OX101741.1 coordinate 17,472,576, forward strand.
ATTTTGAATTTAGAATAAAACCCATATTGGGCCATATTCGACTATTCAATCTTTAATTTTAAGTCTTTCTATGCCCTGGCAAATAATTCAATGCAGTAAAATGACAGTTCCAGTGTGCCTACTTTAGGGAATAAAAAAATAGTTACATGGTTTAAATTAATAAATGTGATAATATCGTAATGTATGGAAAAAAAATATTTTGGCTCACAAGACATTTCTTTTTTCATGGTGCTGTTATCAAAAGACAACTATTCTTGAATATTCATTTTCACAAAATTAGTTTAAAAATTAAGAACTTATCAAGTCGATTTTGTGTGATGAACACAGATATTAGTCGTCAAGTCATGGATGTTGATATGTTTATTTAAGTTTATTCTAATAAAAAAATATGTATTTATTCAAGATGTATGTTTATATTTGTGTACATTAGTATATCAGTTATCTAGTATCCATAACACAAGGTCTTTAAGAAACTTAATTTGGGCTAGATAATGTTGTGTGAGTGTCAAAAATATTTATTATTTATTTATTTATGATGTACTAACCACCGCGCGCGGTTTTATCCGCGTAACTTTTGATCCCGTGGGAATTTCGGGATAAAATATAGCCTATAACCTTCCTCAAGAGTTGGGCTATCAAATGCAAAAATAATTTCTCAAATCCCACTTGTAGTTTCTGAGATTAGCGCGTTCAAACAAACACAAAAGCAAACTCTTCAGCTTTATATGGGTGTGATATTTTAAGAAATCTCATTGTGAAATTTGCACCGTGAAGGGCTGGCTTAGTACAGCTCTATGGGCCCTGGATAAGCTTGTCGTTGTCAACGATGCGGCGTTGGCGTTCCCTAGTTTCTGCCTGACCCAAAGGGAGGCAAGCGTGAAGTTACGTCTAACTCGAACGAGCCCCCTTTGTGGTAGGGTCACCTAGCTAGCGAACACCGCCCATATAAAATGTAACTCCTAAACAAGGTTCCGGTGGTGATGTGATCCGCCAATATTTTCTTAAGAGACAGATCCTTGCAAAACCTGAGTGCTACCTGCGACCTGAACTTCACTTACCATCAGGTAATGTGAAGGTCAAATGCGGGCTTAGTCACAAATTAAAAAAAAATAAGAACCGAATACATATACATACATATCTTCACGCCCCTATCCCTTATGGGGTAGGCAGAACAACAGAGGCTTTAAAACCATCTGATGTCACGTTTGAGATATTTGGAGGTATTATAATGATGTAGTGAGACTATTGCAGTGACAGGGGGTCAGCCTGTCGCCCACAAAAACGCTCATAAAACCTCTGTCCCTTAACTGACTCTTACAGTATGCCCGGGAAGAGAAGCAGCTGCTACATTCGATGTTTCTCTTTCGCTCCCAGTCCAGCATGGACTTTAAAAATTACAAAATAAAAACCGTTTTTTTTTAAACGCAAAAAAAATTACAACTTATGGTGGGTTACTTATTTTCTTTACACCGAAATTAATTGTAATTGTATTCTGTATGTTGTTGTTATAGGTATAGTATGTTACTTTTAGGGATCACTTTAAGAAATTAACTTTGAAATTGATTTCCTAATCAAATAATTGATTCACGTTGTATAAGACTCCGGGTTACGTAGATCTATAATTAACAATAAGGATTAATATAAGGATCTATAGTAATTTCGATCTATAATCTATATTCAATTTATGACCTTCAAAAACGACGCAATCAAATGGGATCGTTTTTATTTTATTTATTGACTAGCTGCTGCCCGCGACGTCGTCTGCGTGAACGCTATGCAGCACCAAACGCACCTACGATTATAACACTGCTAGCGTGATAATATGTAGCCTATATGTTGACCCGACTTCTTAACTATCTTCATGCCAAATTTGAAGTAAATCCATGCAGTACTTTTTGAGTTTATCCCGGAAAGACAAACAGACAAACAGACAAAAATTCTAAAAACTATATTTTTTGTTTCTGTTTCGATTGTAGATCATACCCCAAGTATTCTTTTAAAAAAATATTCAATGTACAGTTTTGACTTTCCTACCATTTAATTATATGTATAGATGTTATCCACTTTTTCTGCAGGATGTTTGTAAAAGCAATTTGTTTCTTAATTTTGCATTTAAATTTCATGGTATTATTAAATAATTGTGATTTATCATAATTTGCGTGTCAAAAATCTGTTAAATAAAAATAAAATTGATTGCAGGCGAATTGATATTTAAAATAAATTAATGAAAATAATAAAAAAAAATATGGCCTAGACTTTTAAGCCCCTTCAAAAATTCACGGTAAGGCATGTATGTAATTTCTTTTTAAGAGTACATCTACAGTTTGACGGTATAATTCGGGAATAAAGATAACATGGTCACTGTACTCTATTTATTTCTAAATATATTTTTAAAATCTAAAAATTATTAAGGTACTCACCTTCATGGTATTTTTTTATATTTCACCAAAAAGACGACAAACTGGCACTACACAAAAAACAACACTTCAACAATCCGAAATAAGGTAAACCACTTCAAATCTCGTGAACCCCAATTTCAGTTTGAATATGGAAAGCGCCGTGATTGGCCGACGCGTCGGAGCTGAATGCGCGTGAGTTTCCATAGACCACTCTTTATAACATTCATGCGTTCACATGGACCAGTTTCATTAGATCTATTCAGTAAAAGTGTTTGTCGTAAATGACAGGTCTTGAGGTTTGGTGGTGGTGAACGATGGGTGATATATGTGACGTCAACGTGATGAAGATGATTCCGTAATTTTTGTAGAAAAGGCCTTGCTTTTGACCTCAAATGTATTTTAATTGTTATTAAACAAAAAGATTTAAGAGTTTTTAATTTATTCATTTATTTAAATAAAGTTTAAGTAAGCTTTCTCTAGGTATGATAATAAGCGAATATCTAATGTAAAATTATAGAAGGAACGATTTGACGACCACTTTGGCCTATCTGCCACCTATCTGCCTCAGACGCCAGTGGTTGCGGGTTCGATTCCCGCCCGAACCAAGAAAAAAAAAAACCGTGTCTGGTTGTTTATCTATATATGTATTTATATTCTAGGTTCCCCCCTAGGTTCGCTACATGGTATCTCATTACTTCGCTTACTTTGAGGCCATGTAGTTGGTGTGATTGTCTGGGGATTTTATTTATTTATTTTTATTAATATATTTATTTATATTGAATTTTTTTTTGACATCTATGAAATACGGGAGATCCATTATATTTCAAAAATCCTTATGTTATTAGAAAGCTATTTATAACACAAACAATATAGTCATTAACAATTAAAACAGATTTTTGTATACTCAGCAGTTTGATTTATAAGTCCAATCCCTTTCATAGATGCATGTACTTAGAATTTCTCAAATTACGAGGCTTATCCCCTTTTTTCTCCTTACCGGTGACGATAGCATTTGATTTGTGTCATCTGGTCCGTTAAATATATCACCGGGCCAGTTAAACCAAGCCACCGGGCCAGATAGAATGCACTCTATTATTTAAGATAACAACTAAAGGATTTACTTGTTTGTTTAAACGCGTTAGTCCTAAAAAATACTAATCGAATTTGAAAACTGTGTAAGTAATCTCTTAGGGAAGATTTTATAAATAAAATCCTATGATAGTATAAGTGATGATATTAGACAGCTAGCTATTTTACTAACGAAATTAAGAAGCAGACAGAACCTCCGTCCGTATAGGGGCCATATTTCAAAAACTCAAACTAAGCGTTTTGACAGTTCCTTTTTAATACGAGGTGCCCTTAAGAACTTTGTTTACGCAATAAAACTAGTAGTCAAAGGAAAACTCAAAAAAAATTTTACTTCACATATTACTTAAGTAAATGATTTATAAAAACTAATGTGCGCTTTAAAATACAATCAGCGCCATCTACCGTAACTCTATGCAACTAAATTTTATAAACAACTACCTGCGTCTATTTTTCCTGACGGTATAGTCTTGGTACTTTTAACCGTCAAGTGAATAGGTGTGTACAGCCTTTGTTTAAATAAGACTTAAGTCAGCGTTTGACCTCAATCTCAACTGATGGTAAGTGAAGACGAGGTTAAAGATGAAAGCACCCTGTGTCATTAACTAAGAATCAACTGGCTCTTCATAAAATATTGCTGGAACACATCACCACCCCGCTGAAGAAGTAATATTTGGCGGATGTTTTTATATGCAGGGTGGTGCTAACCAGTCGTACCCTGAGGTGAATAGCGCATTTGTGGGCGATAGGCTGGCCTCCTGTTACTGCAATAGTCTCTCTCTATCATTATAATACCTCCAAATTTGTCAAACGTTACATCAGATGGTTTTAACGACTCTGTTGTTCTGCCTACCCCATAAAGTTAAAGGCATGAAGAAGATAATAATGTATGTATGTGATAGATATGCCTAAATATGAGCCAACTTAGCGTTCCTTGCTTTGAATCCAGAACGTCTCACGACGCAACCGAACACTATAATGCACCAAGGAGGCTGTCAAAAAGAATAGATATTTCATCGTTCTTAATATTTCATCACTGTTATTGTATTAGATTAAGAAGAAGGAAATAAATAAATTATTATTATTATTATTTTTTTAAAACATTAAGTGTTCTCGGTACTAGGTAAGCACCGGAATAAAAGTGCACACGGGCCTAAACCAAGTGTGCACCTTGGGTAACTAGGTACTAATAGGGGTATTGTTCTATGAGAGATCTTCAGGTGTTGAGAATTACTGATTTTTGCATCTTTATTAAGGTAGAGTGGGCTGGTAAATCTAATACTTTAAATGATCTATGTATCTGCTTTGGGATAACACCTGTTGTAGAAATAACAACTGGTATTATGACTACATTTTTTAATCGCCACATTCTAGTTATCTCGTCTTTAAGTGGAACGTATTTTGCTAGTTTTTCTGAAATAGTGTTTTGTAAATTATGCGTGTTCGGAATTGCTATATCTATCAATTGAGCTGTATTGTTTGTTTTATCTACTATTGTTATATCAGGTCTATTGAAATGTGTGGTTCTGTCAGTCAAAATGGCTCTATCAAAATATAATTTGTATGTTGAATTTTCTAATACGGTTTCGGGTTGATATTTGTAGTAGGGAACAACTGTTGGGGGGATCAGGTTGTATTTAATTGCTAGTTTCTGGTGGATTATGTTTGCAACCTGGTCATGTCGATATTTATAGTCAGTTTGGGCCACACTTTTGCAGGCCCCGGTGATGTGCTGGATAGTTTCCGAGGCGCTGTGGCAGCGTCTGCATAAATCAGTAGGTATTCGAGTTTTTATGATATGCTTATGATAGTTGCGCGTTTCGATAACCTGATCTTGGATTGCAAACATAAATCCCTCAGTTTCTGGGAACAGTTCACCATGCTTGAGCCATTCGTTCGACGCTCGTTTGTCGACGTTAGGTTGGCACAAGTCGTTCCAGTGTCTACCGTGGAGAGATTTACCGGCCCAAGTGGCAATTTTTGTTTGCTTATCTACTTGTGATTCATTACGTTGACTTGTTTTATCTCTAAGATTCAATGGGGTTAAGAGTTTATCATTTTCGACTATAGCTTTGTAGAGATTAGATGTATTGGATTTATTGTGGAAGTATTTTCTTAGGGAGCTTACTTGTTTATTGTGAAGATTAAGTATATCTATGAGGCCTCGGCCGCCTTCATACCTCGGCAAGGTCAGTCTTTGGATGCATGATCTGGGATGATGTTTGCGATTTTTTGTGAGAGTTGTATGTATTACCCTTTGGATATTCTTGAGTTCAGTCTTACTCCAATTTAGAATACCGAAAGAGTATGTTAAAATTGGGATAGCGTAACTATTGATGGCCTGTATAAGATTTTTTGAGTTCAATTGTGTTTTCATAATAGTATTTAGTCGTATTTTAAAAAGATTAGTTAATGAAGTTTTGCTTTCTTTGATATATTGCTTGGTGGTAGGATCCCTTCTGGGTCCGCCTGGCTAGCGACCACCCTTTATATAAAGTCTGCCGCCAAATGTTACCGCTCCGGCGGTAATGTGTTCCGGCAATATTGTATAAAGAGCCAGTTCCTTCCTAAACCCGTGTGCTGTCATCTTCGACCTCATCGTCACTTACCATCAGGTGAGATTGAGGTCAAACGCGGGTTTAGTCACATATAAAAAAAAAAAAAAAAAGTTTATTTGTCTAGCTTGGTTATACCCTAAATATTTATATGTTTCATTTTCTGTTAAAGATTTTATAATATTTCCAGTGTTTAGTTGGTAGCTGTTTTCAATAAGTATACCTGCATGAACTGAATTAATTTTACATTTATCAATACCGAATTCCATATTGATATCCTGTGAAAACCTATCAACCATATTTGCTAGTGTATTAAGGCCTTGCTGATTGGTAGCATAAAGCTTAATATCATCCATATATAAAAGATGATTTATCTTATTTATTGATGGAAGGTGTGTGACAGGGTCAATCCATTCTTGATGGTATCCTACATCTGCTGAGTTTAAAAGATTGGACAGGGGGTTCATTGCAAGGCAGAACCAAAGAGGGCTGAGGGCGTCTCCCTGGAATATGCCCCGTTTTATTGGTATAAAATCGGTTTCCTGGTTACTGAGTTTTAATTTGGTAGTCCAATTTAACATAGTTTGTTCTAGAAAATTTATTATTTTAGGATGAATTTTATGTATATTTAGTATTTTGACTAACCACGAGTGAGGAACTGAATCAAAGGCTTTTTTATAATCTATATACATCGTATATAGATTACTTTTCGTTTTGGCGACCTGTCTTAGAATTACTGAATCGATGGTGAGTTGTTCTTTACACCCCTGACTCAATTTCCTACATCCCTTCTGTTCTTCAGCCATTATGTTATTTGTTTCAATGTATTTATATATATTTTCAGAAAGGCATGATGAGATAATTTTGTAGATAGTTTGAAGACAGGTAATCGGTCTTTGTTTGGCTGGGTTACTAAGGTCAGATATATCTTTAGGTATTAAGTATGTGATGCCCGTTGTGATATAGTGAGGCATACTATTGGGGTTTTCTATAAAGTTATTAATGTGGTTAAATAAGAATGGATGAGTATATGTGAACTTTTTATACCAATAGTTGTGGATATTATCAGAGCCCGGTGCTTTCCAGTTTTGCAGTTTTTTAAGAACTTCATGAAATGTTTCTATAGAGATTTGTTGAAATTTCATTCCACTCATGGCTGATAATGAACTCGTTTCCCCTTGAATCCACTCCGCTTCGTTGTTATGTTCTTTAGTCTGACCCCAAATATTAAACCAAAAGTCATACATATTTTGAACAAAATTTTTTTGTGCGTCAGTTTGTTGATTATCAGTGTTAGTGTTGATTATGTTATTGTTTAGATTACGGTAAAATAATTTTTGATTGGTATAAAACTGTTTATTTTGAGTTTTCCTGAGTGTGCAGGCTCTATATCTACGCAAGCGGCTACTAGTTACTGATAATTTTTGTTTGAGTGTGTCCATGAAATGCTGCAATTCTGTATTAGGTAGTTCATGACTAGTGTGTATTTTATAATTTTTAAGTATGGATTCTACAATAGCAGTTAATTTTCTATTTCTGTTACCTTTTATATATTGAGTTAATCGCGCTATTTTAGTTCTTAGATCATTTATCTTCTTTTCTAAGCGTATTTCCCAATATCTTTTCATCGTTTTAGGAGTAGATCGAGCGGGATTTTCTAGTGGTACTAAATTTATTTTAGAGCCATTTACTTTAGCTGCAGTCCAAGCAGCACAATATATATAAGTTTGAAAATGTTCGTATTCTGTTTCTACGTTTATATATTGAGGGAGTAAAGCTATATTAATATATTCTACTATATTTGCTAGTCGTTTTGAAGTATTTTGTTTCGGGATGTAATTTCTTTTAGTTGGTTCGGTGTTTTTATAAAAATCAAAAGCTTCTTGGAATGTTTTATCTATATCAGGGTTTCTTTGGGGAGCTACTTGGGTTATTGGTGTTTCGGTTGCAACATTGGTGGGTTCAATTAGATCGTCAAAGTAATTCAAAAAATCTTGATTTGGCAGCTGAGTATTTTGGTAAGTTAAATTGTTTACATCATTAGGGTTTGGTGAGTTTGAGTTAGTGATATTTTCGGAAATTATTTGTAGTTCTTCTGCAATATCCTGTTTGATTTTGTTTAGTTTTTCGGAATTAATTAATTTATTGGTTATTATCAACCTTCTTTGGTCAGCTACTCTTTGCTCGGTTATGTGGGAGAGATGTGGAAATTTAGTTACAAACTCTTGGTGTAAAAATTTTCTATAGGCTGTTTTGTTTGTTTCTAATTTAGTTATTGTATAATAAGATCTTATTATGGCTTCATTATATTATTTTGTCCAACGAAGACGCTGTCCTCCTGCATTAATAAATTGAGAGTTATTTATAGTTTGTTGGCTACTTTGTGTATTCGATTGTAATTCTAAATGTATTCTATTGATGGTTTCTTGAGAAAGTAATTTATTATTTACGATAGCCCTTCGTTGGTCTCCTAGTCTTTGTCTACTGACTTGTATGTGTGGGAATTTTTCGGTGAATTTTGTATGAAGTAGTGGTAAGTACCCTTTAGTATCTGTATCCATATTAGTAAGTTGTAGGTAAGTACGCAGGATGAATTCATTAATTTCTTTGCTCCATCTTTTTCGCGTTCTCGAGGTACCATTAGTGGGCGCAAGTTTTGTGGCTAAGTCAGCCTCTTGTGCAACATCTTCTGGTGTTTCACTATCTGAATTTGATACTATTGAGGGTTGATAGGATACAGATGAACTGATAACTGATTCTGAAGGTGATGATGTACGGGATGAAGTTTCGGCAGTAGTATTTTGAGAATGAACAGTGGCAAGGGCCCGCCTGGTCAGCCTCTTGCATTCTACAGCCCGTGGACTGTGGCTTTCATTATCTGCAGCAGTTGTAGGCTGGGCAGGTATTTGCGACACGGTGTCCCCCCCAGAATACGTGGGACAGCCTGAGCTAGAAGGCTCAGGGCGGGATTTCCCATTGCCAGTGGCACTGGAACCCGCCTGGGGTAGTTTGTTTCCGCTTCTTAGACGCATCGCATTTATTTTCTAGTGCTCCGTTGGTTATTGGTGTGTATTTAGCTTAATAAGCTGCCAATATCCGCTCCTCACGTAACCTCAGATGATCGGGTCGGACGTGGAGATAGATTTATTATTATTACTGTTTCAAGCGCCCAGATCACGACAGTACTTAAACTTAGATAGTCATTTACCTAACCTCGCTTAAGTGTGCGAGTCCATCTCACACTTGGCCGTTTGGCCACAACTTTAACTATAGTTACTTCCTAAGCCCGTGTGCTGACATCTTCAACCTCATCTTCACTGACTATCGAGTGAGGTTGAGGTCAAGCAACCGACAAATTAAAAAGCTCTGTATAATACTAATAGCTCTAGTGCGAAGAGAAGGATATATTAAAAAGTGACAAATCTGAGTTAACTTCACGTGATGGTAGGAACACATACAGGGCTTGAAAGGCCACTGTGCAGGTAGGTAATATATAATATTTTAGGTTACGTAATTTCTAATTACATTTGGAAAATCTAGACCAATATAAAATTGAAGTTTATAGAAAAATTTAAGTATATCTGAAGCCGTTTAAGTATATCAAAATGACCAGTCTCTTATAGAATTGTTTTTATCCATTGGGTAGCTCAGCTCTTGAACGAGGTTATAAGCTATATTTGATTAATAAATACTTGCAAGATCAAAAGTCTCGCGGGTTAAAGCACGCACGGATGTCTGTGTACTTAAAGCTAAATACTTTCTTTGTGGACATATACAGCGCCATCTAGCCTCTACGTAGGAATTAAGCTGTGTGTTACATTATACATGAAAAGTAAAAGTTTACCAACTATGTATTTATCAAATAGATATGACCAATATGAAATATTATCAGTATTATCTTACAGTATTCTAATAGTATATTACAGAAAGAAACTTTTCTTTTCCTTAACTTCCTCTTGAATCATAAGTCCATCTTTTATACATAAATCAAAACAAAACTAGTTGCCATTCGCGACTTCGTACCTCTTTGTAATTAGAATAAGGAGTTAATTTTTTCATGCCAAATTTTCTTAATTTTTTACCCTTTAAGGATTGATTTCTGAAAAAAGTAGTATATGTTGGCCCCTGGTATTCAACTATTTTCATTGCAAAATTATACGTGAAAGCGAAATAGACTGACAGCCTTTCGCGTTCCTTATATTAGTATGAATGTTACGTAGACAACGAGGGATTAAACTTCCAGACCCAAATAAATAAAAATAATATACTATTTCGGACATAAAATTTACGCAACTTTATCTAGCCTAAATTAAGTTTTAAAGAACTTTTGTTATGGATACTAGAAAACGAATAATTAACTCATGAAACATGTAAACATACTTACATATCTTTATTAGAAAATAAACTTTAATAAACATATTAAACAGTTCATATCTGTGTATAACCCAATATCGAAGTATTATCCCAAAATTGCACAAACCATTTTTGCTTTTCCTTGACTCTCTCCGCCATCTTGCACTGTTACTCCATCTTTTATACATAAATCAAAAATGTTACGTACACCTGTAATGTGGAGAACCACAAGATTAACTTAAGGAACTAAATTGCGTTTGTGCGTAACTTTATGTTATATTAAAGGTATTGTAAAGGGCTTTTGACCTACATTTCACATCAACCTTTACAAACAGTCTTTCCTCTATAAGAATGACACAAAACATATTTGTCTACTTGTACAAATATTATTTCTACTTCATAGAAACCTTTTAAGAATTCAAGTGATGACGAAATTTTATTTTACTATCGGTTACCTACTAACCATTCCGTGGTTTGGAAAAGAAGAAGAAATAAATATGTACCTCAAACTCACGTAAGGTAAGTGATAAGGTGACCAATTGCTCGAAGGTTACAGCACCAGTATTTCGGAAGGAGCTGGCTAGGTTTTCTCTATTTCGTGATCACGGAAGATAAAAATAATAACTATTGTTTTTATCATACATACATAACGTCACGCCTGTATCCCTAATGGGGTAGACAGAACACCAGAGGCTATAAAACCATCGGATGTCACGTTTGACAAATTTGGAGGTATTAAAATGATGGAGAGAAACTTGCAGTGATAGGGGGTCAGCCTATCGCCCACAAAAACGTCAATAAACCCTCCGTCCCTTAGCTGACTTTTACAGTATGCCCGGGAAGAGAAGCAGCTGGCACATTCTATGTTTTTCTTTCACTCCCAGTCCAGCATGGAAGTATCATTTAGTATAACTTATCATCGTGTGCTTAAAATATAAATCAATAATAATATATAAAACTGTTCCGTCACTGACTGACTGAATGATTGAGTGACTGACAGACAACGTACAGCCATAACTACTGGACGTAGAGAGCTGAAACTTGGAACATACAAGAGTATGGGTGTACTAAGGAAGGAATTCTCAAAATTCCTACGGGAACGGGAAATATGGGACTTTTTAGTTTACGCGCGTACGAAGTTGCGGACAAAAGTTCGCTACGGTGGAATATTTATTTTAAGTGGACAATGTGATGCTTCAGGCTTGTTTAAATTTTCTAACCATTGAGATCCTGGGGCAAGAAATTCACCTGCCATCCGAGGTCGAACCGTTTATCGATAAGTATAGTTATCTACAGCGAGTAGTGATCGACTACTGTGTCAGGCAGGTACCGAGGACGAGGAAGTAAACTGTTAACTTCGTTAGTTGTAAATAACTTAACTTAAATAACTTACAAACAGTAAAAATGACTCAATTATCAAAGAAAATAAAAGGCAAGAGTTTTGTTTCCAAACGCGCTGAAACGCGTTGAACGAACGCCTGAACAAAGGGCTGAAACGTGAAGGTGCAATTTTGCTTGTTACATATTTTTACTATCCTTTGCTGGACAAGTTTCCAGTTATCTTCCTCATTGGACAATGAAAGAAAACTATGTACTAATATTTAATTTAATATAATAAAGACAACTTATTTTACTAAATTACCTTCAAAGTAGCTTCCTTTCAAAATAACACTTACGTCAACTCTTAACTCAATCATCAAAACATTTAAACGAACTTTAGCTGACCTTGCTGACGTGTTTTGATGTTTTTTTTTCGGTTGTAGCGATTTCGGTTCCGAAGCTACAACTCCACGAGTATATAATCCACAAATGCAGAGCATTAAAAAAACTGACTACACGTCAAAAATTTGGCTGAGTTATAATGTCATCAACGTACACATTCTCCGAAATCATACAATGAAATTTTCAATGAAGTACTCGACCGATTTCGATGAAATTTATATTAAGTATTTTCTATCATATGAAATAAGAATTTTCAAAATCGATTCATAATTGTCCGAAATATCGTGTAACAAAGACACAAAAAACGAACTGAAAACCTCCTCCTTTTTTGGAAGTCGGTTGAAAATATAACACTTTTAAGCGGATTTATTAGTCAAATTATATCTTAAATTTTAACTCGACGTTTCAGTATCTTTGCAGGCCCTGCGGACACGAACGATATGAAAGACAACTAGCGACCACGCTAGCCAGGCGAACTGAAGGAGTTCTATCACCAAGAGGGTTCGCTTTGATTAATAGCTATATTCTCGACTAGTCTCGACTTTTTCAGACTTAAAAGACGCTTTCCCGTCACAAATTTCTAAACTTTAACTACGTTGAGTTAGTTCTTACTCCTACTGAGTAAAACCTCTTTTGATAACTACGAATCTCCATATGCCCTAGGTAAAATTTTAGGGGCTTTGGCATACGAAATTCTATACAAAATTTGAGATAGATGCTGTGTTCGATATAAGATATTTTTATCCATTACAAAGGCGTTTTATACGAGAAGCTCCCGTTTTGTGGTCCACTACCCCTTCAAGGTCCACCTGGCTAACGAACACGCATCATATAAATCCGCAATATTATGCCGCTCAAGCGGTGATGGGCTCTGGCAATCATTTATGAATAGCCAGTTCATCTCCAACTACTATTAGGTGAGATCGCGGTAAAATGACTTTCTTTCTTAAACACGGGGTTAGTAGGTTAAACCAATCATAATTTGTCTTAAGTTTTCACGATTCATACTATAAAATAAAACACTTTTTAACCAGTTTGATCCCGTATAAATATTTACATTTTAAATTATAACTCGAGGTGTCGGTGTCATTGCAGACCCCGTGGTCACGAGAGAATCTTTTCGATGATATGCGATGAATCCGGTTAAAGGGTGTTTTATTTAATACGTAACCAATGAATTGAAATTGAGATCATTTAAAAAAATGACGAAAACTTTCATCATCCAAGGGCTCTTGTGCCATCTGCGGTAAGAAAAGAGCTTGCCGTAGCTAAGACACAGTTCAGTGATTTCCGAATTTAATGCAAATTAAGTGAAAACATTCAAATATGAGTAACGGCATAGTTTTAATCTTATAATTTACATACCCATGCACTATAGAGGTACGTTATTCAAATGAAGTCATTCTGTTTTATGTTTTAAAATAATGTTTTTAATTGAGTAACTTATTTTTTTACGTTATCATTGTAACGACAGAACAGAAGATTGATTTCTTTTATTTAATCCTTACCATGTTTATTTTTTTCTGGTTTTTACCCGACTTCCAAAAGGAGGAGTATCTTTTGTGTCTTTGTCACACGATTTTTTAGGCAATTATGAATCGATTTATATATTCGCATTTGTTATGATGGAGGATTCAGAAGTAGTTCCATATAAATATCATCGGAATTGATTGAGTACTTTTTAAAAAATTTGAAAGTTGATGACTTTATGATTCGGAATTAAATGTTACGAGTAGTATCATCATTTTTTTAGTCGGTTGAAATAAAAGAATCTTCTTATATGTAAGACTCCTAACCACAAATAACCTACCAATAACTATCTTTTACGTAACAAAGGCACAGTGTATTTTTAACAAATCGCTTAAAAAATTGGTTTTTTAATTCAAAATTCAAAAAGTTTTATTCTTTTAAGGTTTATAAAAAAAATCGAATAAAAGTCAAACGGTATAGGCCTCTGCTGAGCAGTGTGCGTCTCTCGGCTCGCAAAGATGACGATCGCCCAATCCTTCCTTCAATATAGCTATTTCTTCGGCTTTAAAAAACGAAATGAAATTAGTACCCTAGGTAGACCGAGAGGAAAAAAGCCGGTGGAAAAAAAACTCTCGGCACTCTTTTGTCAAAATTTAATTCACTAGCTGTTGCGCGCGGTTTTACCCTCGCAATTTCGATTCCCGCGGGATTTTCGGGATAAAAAGTAGCCTATACGGATTCGGAAGAATCCCTCTAAGTAATGGTAAAAGAAATTTTGAAATCGGTCCAGTAGTTTTTGAGCCTATTCAATACAAACATACAAAAATACAAAGGTTTCCTCTTTATAATATTAGTATAGATTATAACAATTTGGTAGAAAAATAACTCAGCTTTGACAAGTATAAACAAACAGAAGACAGCTATTCGTGCTTGCCAATGTCATATTACAGCCAAGCTGCTTAAATGGTGCTTTACATTTAATATTTTGAAATTCACACAATATCTTCATAAATTATAGCCTATGTGTTATTTTGACGTACTTATAAGCTATATGTAACGTAAAAGTTCCATAAAAATCCATTCATAGTTTATGCGTGAAAGAAGAACAGATATCCATATGTACAAACTTTTTATTTGTAGGATATACTCGTAGTTTTCATGTCACAAATTCCTAGTGACCAACTAATGCTAGATAATGTGGTGTGAATGTTAGAAATATTTCCTTTTTTTGCAAAAAAACTTTATTTGTTTTTGAGGCACTCGAGCTTGTCGAATTATTCCTGATGAGTAATAAAAGTGACTGTAAAAAAATTTCATAGACGTGTCGTTTCAGAGCAATGCTTCAAAGACACAATTGCAACAAATACTCTACTTTTGTCAAAACGTTGTGTGAAGAAGGCGATGTGTATTTACGTGATGAACGCAAATATTAATAAGCCATCAAGTCTTGGATGTTTTTATTTTTATTTAAGCAGCACTTGAAGGTTTTGACCTCAGCACAATTCCAACGTGGTGAAAATCATCCGAATAGGCTAATTCGTGAAACTGTCTTTCTACTCCATATCTCAAATCCAAGCACACTTTTTGCAGACCCACAGATGTTCTCTTCGACCCCCCTCAACCAGCTCTCCTTAAACCTGGACAACCTCCTAGCTCCCAACTGCTAGCCTCTATCTCTAGTTCCTCCAGCAATTACAGCTTTCCTAAGCCTGCAACCCACCTTTGGGATGGTTCTGCCAAATACCAGCTCGAAGCGCTAGACTCTGTTGACCGAAGAGCCCGTAAACTCATAAATAACAACAACCTTACAAATAAAAAATTGCAGACGCTGGAGCATCATCGTAAGGTTGCTTGTTTGACAGTATTTTATCGGCTACATTTTGGTGAGTGTGCGAGTGCTCTTTTTGACCAAATTGAACCCACCCCTTTTTACCACCGGACTACCAGACGCAGACAGAACTTCCACCCCTATATAGTGAACTTACCAATAAGTCGAACAAAACGCTTCGATAGTTCCTTTTTGGTACGGATTGCCAAGGTGTGGAACAATCTGCCTGCGTCTGTTTTTCCTGACCACTACAGTCCTGGAACTTTTAAGTGTCGAGTGAATAGGTTTCTCGTGGATGGACGTGTAACACCATAGTCTTCATGCGCACTTTCCATCAGGTGGCATGGAAGACAAACGTCCTATCCTTACAATTTAAAAAAAAACAGGGTCCCGCCCCCTGCGCAGCCTTTATCACCGACGGGCTGTCGCTCATCAATTGACCCTAGAAAAACATAAGATCATTCAAGGGCGTGTGTAGCGGGTATGCTCAGATTATCAGCCGATGGGATCGCTTATGTGTCCCCCGCTTAGGTCTCTTTTCGTACATAAGCTCTCCACCTCCTCCTTTTCTGAGATTCCCTAGGTGGTCTCTGTTGGGTGCTTAACGTTCTTTTGCGGCAAAAGTTGAGAGCTTTTGATTAATACGGGCCAAGGAATTTCATGATGTAACAACTTCGTTTTTATAGTATTAGTAGGTTTAATGAATTGAATGATTTCTTCCCAGGATTTTCGATGGTGTCACACCATTTCTACGAATAGGGCTATTATATATAAAATCTGTTGCCAAATATTTCTGCTCCGGCGTGATATGTTCCCGCAATATTTTATGAAGAGAAAGTTCTTTCGTAGGCCCGTGTGATTTCATCTTGGACCTCATCTTCACTTACCAGCAGGTATGATTGTGGTCAAACGCAGGCTTCGTATTTAACAAAAAAATACCACGCACCATGATCGCAGACAGTACCATGCTTGTAACAGCCTAAGTATTGTAATAACTCTAAGGTTGAATACTTAATCTTGGTAATATACTGGTGGTCTATGACAGTTTAACATAGCAATTTGGTTGACCATGACTCTTATTTTGCTAATTATTATTACTTTCTGTATACAATGTTAATGTTACTTCCATGCTGGACTGGGAGCGAAAGAAATCATAGAATGTGCCAGCTGCTTCTCTTCCCGGGCATACTGTAAAAGTCGGTTAAGGGACAGAGATTTTATTGGCATTTTTGTGGGCGATAGGCTGACCTCTTGTCACTGCAATAGCCTCTCGCCATCATTATAATACCTCATTGGTCAAACGTGACATCAGATGGTCTTATAACCTCTGATGTTCTGCCTACCCCATAAGGGATACAGGCGTGAAGTTATGTATGTATGTTCATTATACTTTTTCTTCTTGTCACGTTCACTTGCTTAAACTTATCCTAAACTATTAACCAGATAGTTTTCCTTCCATGTGATGGCTTAGAAAAGCCCTACCGTAAGGGTATCAAAAAGGAATAAATTTATCCTGTCCTCTGAATACGTATCTACTGTATTGAGTAGAGAGGATAATGCTTCTCTCGAAAGTAGATTAAATTAAACCATTTAAATTAGAAATAGATAAATATAAATAAATAAATAAATATTTGTGACACTCACACAAAATTATCTAGCCCAAATTAAGTTTCTTAAAGAACTTGTGTTATGGATACTATATAACTGATATACTTAAGAAACATATAAACATACATATAAATAAATATATATTTTTTAAGAAAATAAACTTAAAAATAAATATAAACATCCATGACTTGACGACTTATATCTGTGTTCATCACACAAATATCCGTCGCCGCCGGGATTCGAACCCAGGACCACTGGCATAGAAGGCAATGTACGTTACCCTTACACCAGCTGGTCGTCAAGATTATTTATTAGATTATTTGTCTTTTTAGTTTTTATGTTTGTTTGACATGTTGTTAGTGTCCTGATTGTATTCAGTTTTGCTTCCACAAACAAGGTTGTCGGGAGGAACTCGATCTTCAGCGGTAAAACCACCTAATTTGACCAACCACTACACCAACTGTATTTTTTTATTTCTTACTGTATTGTCGTGTACACTGACTGTAAATAAATAAATAAACTAGGGGATTAGACAGCCCATGCTTGAAGGCCGGGAGAAACATAGATTCCTAGAAGTAACATAGATTAAATAAATAATCAATATATATAAAACTGTTCCGTTACTGACTGAGTGACTGACAGACTACGTACAGCCGTAACTACTGGTCGTAGAGAGCTGAAATTTGGAATATACATTCTTTAGGGGATGTAGGGGTGCACTAAGGAAGGAATTCCCAAAATTCCCACGGGAACGGGAATTATTGGACATTTTAGTTTGTATGAAAAATCTTATTCCTTGAGTGCCCGGCTACGATACTTGGCAAAAAGATTCTTCAAAAAGTGACTGGTTTTGTTTTGAAAGGAATTCCCGAAATTACCACGGGAAATAATATACGATGTTTTAGTTTGTATGAAAAACCTTATTCCTGGAGTGCATGGATGTGATACTTGGTATAAAGGTTACTTAATAAGTGTCTGTTTGTATTATGGAAAGAATTCCCGAAATTCCCACGGGAACGGAAATATAGGACTTTTGAGTTTATGCATGTACGAAGTCGCGGGCAAACGCTCGTAAATAAATAAAATCACACCAACTACATAGCCCCATAGTGAGCATAGCTTGTGTTATGGGATACCATGTAGCGAACTAGGGGGGAACCTAGAATATAAATACATAAACACCCAGACGCGGAACATTTCTTTTTTTTATCTTGTTCCGTGCGGGAAAAGAACCCGCAACCACTGGCGTCTGAGGCAGACAAATTAACACCATCGCCAAAGTGGTCTTCAGTAATCGTCGATTATGTTTTAATCAAGAAACCTTCCCAAGAATCTAATGAATCTAAGCATAGAATGCTTTTAAATAAAGTAGGAATCAGTTTTTAAATAAAGTAATAATTATTGTAAAAACAAAACAAAACCGTTTACGAATACAAGTTCGGTAGGGTACACATTTAGATTGCAAAAAACTTTCTTCTAAAGACGAGTACAGACTGACTACTGCAGTTTCCAAAATATTACAATTTGATTGAATACCGAAACAATTAAAACAACCGAATTGAACCCACTACTTTTTACCACCAGACCACCAGACGCAGACAGAACTTCCATCCCTATATAGTGAATTTACCAAGAAGTCGAACAAAACACTTCGATAGTTCCTTTTTGGTACGGATTGCCAAGGTGTGGAACAATCTGCCTGTGTCTGTTTTTCCTGACCACTACAGTCCTCGAACTTTTAAGTGTCGAGTGAATAGGTTTCTCGTGAATGGACATATAACACCATAGTCTTCATGCGCACTTTCCATCAGGTGGCATGGAAGACAAACGTCCTATCCTTACAATATAAAAAAAACTGAAACAATAATTAACTGAACGGCAGCGACTGCGGCGCGGGCAGAGGCGCAGCGCGGGTAGCGATTTCCGCGGCACGATAGAAAGTATTGAGTTTGTATGAAACCGCGACAAATCGCTCCGCTGCCCGCTGGCGCCGAGAACGGCGCGTTGCTGCCCGTGCCGCTGTCGCTGCCGTCCAGTTTGCAGCCTAAGGCCCTTTGCACACGAAGCAACAAAGTTTGCAGCAACTAAAAACATGATGAAAGTTTCCAGTCAAAACTTTTTTTGTGACTAAAGCCGCGTTTTGAAGTCGTCGTAGCGCCGTGGTTACTGTGTGTATCATATATTAAGCAACGTTTGGTGCGGTCGGTGCTTGGATGGGTGACCGCCGGCCATTCATTCTCACGACGACTTCCGTGCTTCGGAGGGCACGTTAAGCATTCAGTCCCGGGTGCTGTATACTTGTATACAGTAGTCGTTATGGTTTGTCAGAAGCAATTTTCGGCGCCCTGAAAATTCTGACATCCACCACCCAGCACTGGGCCAACTTGGTGGATTATGGCCTATACCTCCTCGTCACCCAGGGGAGAGACTCATGCCCTGCACTGGGCTCATTACAAAGAGTTGTGATGATGATGATGAAAGCCTCGTTTGACCTCAATCTCACCTGATGGTAAGTTAAGATGAGGTCGAAGGTGACAGCACACGGTGACATTTGGCAGCAGATTTTATATGATGGTTGGTCTCTAGTCAGGCGGACCCTGAAGGGGTCCTACCACAATGGGAGGCTACTCGGATTAGTCACCTTTTACGACACGCTTAACTTAGGGTGCTAGGGCTATTCTAAGCCGAGACCCGGGCTAAAACGTTTGTTGCTATAACATTTACGGTATTTGCTATACATATAATAAAAGACTTGAATTAGTTGACATATTCCAAACAACCCTTCATAGTTTCAAAAAAGCAGCTAACATACTACTTTCTGGTCTGTCTGATAGGTAAAGTATTTGCACATATTATTTTCAATTTTTTTTTATTATTACTAAGGCCGTAATTGTATTTTTTTTTTTAATTTTACCTTTTCTTTCTTTTTTTTTTAAATATGTTAATGAGTACAATTTTTTTGTCGAAATTCTTTGTAATATTTGTTTTTCTTTTTTTTTCACTTTTTTTAATTTAGTTTTGTATCCATAAGTTAAAGCCTCAACATGTACCTTATACTTACTCAGTGAGAATGTTAAGGAGCTTACCATTAACCAACACTATATTTGACATGTTTTTTTTTAACTAACCACATTGTAAATATCCGTTTTTTCTCCAAAATAAATAAATAAACAACAAAATCCTTAACGATTACAGCCACTGAAATCTGGGGACGATCATTGGAGGAACTAGAAGCTCGAGTCCTATCCTGACATACAATGTTAAGTTTTATTTGTGCGAAACCTGGCACACGGGTCAAATATTATCGTTAAAAAATAGGTAGGTATATAAAAATGTATAGTATTATGCTGGACTGCGAGCGAAAGAAAAACGTAGAATATGCCAGTTGCTTCTCTTACCGGGCATACCGTACAAATCAGTTAAGGTACAGAGGTTTAATTGGCGTTTTTGCGGGCGATAGGCTGACCCTCTGTCACTGCACGAGTCCAAATTTTTCAAACGTGACAACAGATGGTTTTATAGCCTCTGGTGTTCTGCTTACCCCATAAAGGTTACAGGCGTGAAGTTATGGAGATGGAGCTACGTTAGCAATAGAACGTAAAATTAAAAAAAAGTGTTAAGTAATTTCGAGGCGTACCGCCAGGCCCCGGTAGCTCAGTAGCGTCCGGCAAACGAGAGGCCCCAGGTTCGAGTCCTGGTCGGGTAATTTTTATTTAACACATTTATAATCAAGTATCAAGCATTTTAAATGCAAACACTTTTAAATATTATTAAATTACTTGTTACATTATACCTATCAATGTGTACCGACCTTATGAGCAAAACTGTGCGGCTATTAAAAAAAGCCATTTTATTAGCTGTTGTAATGTTAACTTTAAAAACAGGCTGTAAAGTCGGTAGTTGTATTTTTAATTAATCGTCGATGAACGTCAGTAACTTTTATTGTACCTAAAGTTTATTATTGTAGTACGATTTTTCTTGGACATTTCTCTACTAAATGGAAAATCGCTGTGCCAAGCACATTTCATCCAATAAATTGCAATAATTCTCAGTTTTTGTATGAATATTTATATATTAGGTGTTCTGGACCCACCACAGCTTATTTAGTAATTAAAAAATTTGATGTTTGATTAAATCAACATCAAACAACGCTAAAGTAGTTCCCTGGTACGTCCCATTTTCCAAATTACAAGCCTTGTGAGAAAGAATGCCTTTTTTCGGTGGAAACTAGATAAAAAATTAAAATCGTGAAACGGAAAGCAATCAGAGGTAAGTTCGTTCATGTGAATCGTTCAGCAGGCAACTGCCATTATGATAATGCTACTGCTGCATCTGCTTCAGGCGCGGTCGCAGACTGAAATTTTGAGGGGTCACATCTGAATTTTGGGGGAATCACAACAATTTTTTTGTAAATCAGTAGTATCTTTTTTACCTTCTTTTCTTATAAGATGTTCATGTTTTCATGATTTGGAGGGTCATGTCCCCTGTGACCCCCCCCCCCCTGGGACCGCGCATGATCTGCTTGTGAACCACGTTAGGTAAAACAGTCCACTGGTAAGCAGTAAGTCACTTCAAGAGTTTTAATTCCTAATATTTGTTTAAAATATTTGATTATTAAGTACGTTAATATAGTAGCCACATTTGTTTCGTTACTGAGATAAGTACTTTTTATAATAAAGTAGTAGTAGTTTTATACTAAAATAGATGCTTTTATTCATAAAACATTCCCCTGTGCACTAACTAAAGTCTCCCACGGGAACGGGAAGTATAGGACTATTTAGTTTGTATGAAAATCTTATTTCTTGAGTGCACCGATGTGAATATTTCGCCAAAAAAAATTTGCCTTGTAGTACAAGATAGAACGTTTATGCTGCAATGTAACTATGTATTGGTACTTAAAATAGAATACAAGATTCAGATTGATGACGCTAGTTGGCAGCACCGTCGTCGTCGTTGTGCACGTATTGGAGAAGTTTTTTTTGGAAAACGTCTATTATTTAATAAATGACTTATGGAGTGATGGTTGTGAACCTCATAATGTTAAAAATATACATATATATCTTCAATAAGTAACTTACGCATTTCGAAAGGTGTTGAGTGAGACTTAGTGCAACGAACCATAAATAATGGTGATATGAAAATGTAAAATATTTGAACTGTTTTGAATAATCTGCATAGTAATCCAAATTTTCGTAACAGTTTTAGTAATAAAGAATTTTGGAATGCTTTTTTGTGCATTCCGCATTACCTATTTATTTATTATTCACTTTTAAGACGTAGTCGTAGTGTCTTTTGGTAGCTATCTACCTATACCAATATACACTTAAAAAGGAGTAACTTATATTTATCTCGTAAGTACTTAAATAATAGAAGAACTCGTTGTCCGTCACCCAAGGAAAAAACTCAGTAGGTATGTCCTGTAGTAAGTAATAATGAAGTAGGTAATTTAATTTCGATGTAATTGCTAGAAAAACTTCTTAATAGTCATCTTTCTACTAAGGTTAAAAAAAATTATAGTTATAATATATATTTATACGTATAGTATGGGTAATATGTAAAAACCCATAATTTTATATCAATTTTACATACATACATACATAATTTCACGCCTGTATCCCTTATGGGGTAGGCAGAACACCAGAGCTCATAAGACCATCTGATGCCACGTTTGACTTAGGAGGTATTATAATGATGGATAGTGACCTACCATTAAGCGGTCACTCGGATTAGTCGCCTTTTGCGACACCCTTATCCAAGGGCGGCAGTGCTATTCTAAGTCGACACACGAAGGGATACTTTTGTAACGCGACAAAATCTTGAAAACGTGCATACATACATAACTTCACGCCTGTATCCCTAATGGGGTAGGCAGAACACCAGAGTCTATAAAACCATCTGATGTCACGTTTGACAAATTTAGAGGCATTATAATGATGGAGATTAACTATTGCAGTAACACGGTGTGAACCCACAAAAAAACCTCCAATAAAACCTCTGTCCCTTAATTGACTTTTAAAGTATGCCCGGGAAGAGAAGCAGCTGGTACATACTATGTTCTTCTTTCGCTCCCAGTCCAGCGTGGAAGCTTAGCTTAGCTTCAATCAATTTTGTCCCATTAATATGGTAATAATACTCCATCGCGCTAACTTAGGATCGGCCAGAGTTGGGAACGTTGTATGGGATTATGTTTGAGTTTATTAAACAACTTATTATTGAAAATTTAAAAAAAATATGAAAAACGTTTAAAAAAAAAATAGATTTACGAGTAGGTACAGAAGCCAGATCAAGCGTTACATTACCTGTAAAATTTCCCCGAAATGTCGAGGGCATAAAGTTCAAATTTAAGTAATTTTTTTTGACAGGTTTGAAACGCTTGATGTGCTGCCTTCTGTACCTACACATTTATCACGTTAGTATATTAAAATTAATATCGATGTATATTGTATTATAACTTAAAACATTTAAAGCTCATTTCCGTATCACAAGAAGGCACATAATAGCCGGACATTATAATCACTTTTCCATAAAAGCTTGAAAATTGACACTGAAACAAGATATTTGACCATAAAAATTTATGGTCGTTAAAAACTAATTAAAATTCAAGGTTACTTTGTAAACAATCTATACTTATAATAAATCTGTAGAGAGGTCAATTCTGTACATGAAATATTTTTTCAAAATAACTATCAGGGGGTGATTAGTGATCGATACTGATGCCAAAAATGCAATCAGTAAAATTTTTGTCTGTCTGTCTGTCTGTATGTTCCTTATAGAAACAAAAACTACTCTACGGATTTTAACGAAACTTGGTTAAATTATTCTTCATACTCCTGGGCAGGTTATAGTATACTTATTATCACGCTACAATCAATAAGAGCAGAGCAGTGAAGGGAAATGTTGGAAAAACGGGAGAAGTTACTTCATTTTTTAAGCTTCCGTCGCGTGTGCAGCCTTAATGGTTAAAGCTACATAGAAATCATGTATGACAGAAATATTCTTCATAAAATTATATAAAAAATATCCCACGACACTATATGTCTATATTTTATGGTTGACTCACAATAACACGTGTAAATCCCGATAGCTTAGCAGTTTGGAGCTTTCTGATTATATTTGTTTACTCTTACGTTTATAAACTCTCACTCATCCCTAATTAAAAAAAATTAACATTATTACCTATTCAATAAAAAAAGAATCATAGAAATCGGTATAGAAACACCAAACTTATACATGAAATACGCTAATAACCCATCGCGCGTGAATAATTAATGATCGCGGCGGTAGGGTATAAAAAGGCGGGAGGCGAGCGCAAGGTTTTGCGCGATTTAATAAAAATTTTTTTGGTGGTAGGATCCCTTCTGGGTCCGCCTGGCTAGCGACCACCCTTTATATAAAGTCTGCCGCCAAATGTTACCGCTCCGGCGGTAATGTGTTCCGGCAATATTGTATAAAGAGCCAGTTCCTTCCTAAACCCGTGTGCTTCCATCTTCGACCTCATCGTCACTTACCATCAGGTGAGATTGAGGTCAAACGCGGGTTTAGTCACTTATAAAAAAAAAAAAAAATAGGTAGGTACAGAAGGAACAAGCGTTACATTACCTGTCAAATTTCCCCAACCAATTTTAACTTATTATCGAGGGCATAGAGTTCAAATTCAAGTAAAAAATTTTGACAGATTTGTAACGCTTCATGTACTGCCTTCTGTACATACATACATACATACATATCGTCACACCTGTATCCCTTATGGGGTAGGCAGAACACCAGAGGTTACAAGACCATCTGATGTCACGTTTGACAAATTTGGAGGTATTATAAAGATGGAGAGAGACTATTGTAGTGACACGGGGTCAGCCTATCGCCCACAAAAACACCTTTAAAACCTCTGTCCCTTAACTGAATTTTAGAGTATGCCCGGGAAGAGAAGCAGCTGGCACATTCTACGTTTTTCTTTCGCTCCCAGTCCAGCATGGAAGACAGAGATAAAATGGAAGAAATCAAGGTTTTGTTTATTTCATGATCGTTACTGCCTC
Source organism: Stenoptilia bipunctidactyla (assembly GCA_944452665.1). Taxonomy (NCBI): domain Eukaryota; kingdom Metazoa; phylum Arthropoda; class Insecta; order Lepidoptera; family Pterophoridae; genus Stenoptilia; species Stenoptilia bipunctidactyla. The sequence goes on from OX101741.1 coordinate 17,497,630, forward strand.
TTGGAAGTCAGAAACCGTAGATTTCTTCGGAATAAAAAGTAACGTATGTGTTAACTACTATACCAAATTACATTAATATTGGCTTAGCCGTTTGGCAGTGAAAAGCAGCCATACATAACTATAGGTAGTATGGTATGTACACTGATAATGGCTGGATGGATGGATTTTTGCTTTTCTTTCACGCAAAAACTACGTAGCTTTACCTAGAATAACAATAAGCTAAGTATAATTAATGAAGATATTGCATGAATTAAGTAAAATTGAAGCCATTAAATAAAACACTTTTTAACCGGATTAATGGCGTATAATTTATATTTTATATTTTAACTCGACGTTTCGGTGTCTTTGCAGACCCCGTGGTCACGAGCGAATTTAAAATTTAAAATGTAAATATACGCGATAAATCCGGTTAAAAAGTGTTTTATTTAATAGTCATACATAATGTTATCGCGAAAACTTAAAACAATATTAAAATTTAAGGCACTTTGGCACCCGATTAGTTTATAACGCTATGTGCCTTTGTAATGTACCTAATAGATAGTTACCTACCTATGTTTGTGGTTAGGAGTTATACATATTATATGGGCGAAGATTTTTCATTTTTATTTTTGTTATTAAAGATAGTTAGGACCTTGGAGAAGAAAATAACCTACTCGAAATACTAATTCAATATAGACGAAGTCGCGGGCATCATCTATGTAATATACCTACCTACCTATACTTTTTCACAAAACCTAGGTGAAACTATGGATCACTGCTTTGCTGTAACAGTTTTTGAAGTAATTCTGTCTGTTTATCTATCAGTAACGCTTTCACAGCTAAACTACTGAGTCGATTTTGACGAAATTTAGAATAAAGTAAGTTTTAACTTCAAGGAGGATATAATAATAGTATTTAACCAACTCTAATAAACGGTATCCACGCGGACGAAGTCGCGGGTCACAGCTAGTATAGTGAATAGTTTGCTTAGTTATCTGTTCAATTTTCCCGATAAATTATCTTTATAATTAAAATATGGGATATAATCAGGCGCAACAGATACCTAATGAATTGATTAATATGGGTATGGAAAAGGATGGTTAAAATTATTTCCCAATAAAACTTCAGAAATTAACTACAATAAAATTCAAGTGTAAACAACAGCCATGTAATTTCAGAATAAAAATATAATAATCATAAATGACATTGTCAAATAGACACTAAGTTTTTCTACCAGTGTAGCAACCTTTTTGCTTTCAGCTACCTATAATAAGGTACGCCACATATTCCCCCTCGCCAGACCGTGACTACGGTCGGTAAAATTGTGTGAAGCGAACTCTTCTGCCGCTGCGGGTCCTCTTCTCCTCCGAAGGTGATGGCGCAGCGGAAGTGGTTTGGAGTGCGTCCTCTTCTCTCACTGAGATCGTGAAGAGCTTCCGCTGGAAACTTGTTCCGTCAGCTTCGCTACCTGTTTGGTTAGTTCACATACCTGTATAGCCAGGTCTTCATACGCTGAAGAAGAAGACGGAGTCGCCGCTGCAGATGCACTAGACACCTGGGGGGTATTAGGGACAATCTCGTGAACCTTATCTGCAATGTCACATAACTTTTCAATAGGTAAATCAGTTTGGGTAGCGATAACTGCCTGAATATTTAGAGGGAGGCGGCTAGTCCAAATAGTGATTAAAAAGTCCCAGGGAACGCCTGGACCAGCTAAACTCTGCAGGTGGCGCAGGAACTGTGAGGGTTTCCTGTGCCCCAACTCCTCATGCATCAAAAGCTGTTTTAACTTCTTCTCCTGTGAAGCTGAAAGGCGTTTTATTAATTCCGATTTTAATTTTGTGTATTTGTCAGTTGCAGGTGGATTGGTAATTATGTCCTTGACTTCGGCAGCATACTGATGATCCAATTGAGAGACAATATAACAAAATTTGGTTTCATCCGTTGTTATTTTAGAAAGTATAAATTGACTCTCAACTTGAGCAAACCAAAGACCTGGCTCTTGTGGCCAGAAAGGCGGTACTCGTACACCCACGCGCAGTACTTCGTGGCCATAGTCACCATCATTAGCCATCTAAAATTTTTATTTAAGCACCAACAAAAAAATATATCTAAAAATTTTTCGCTCACCACTCGGTGTAACCACAACTTTATAATAATAAATCTGGAAATTTCCGCTGCAATCCAATCAGAGGTTTTTCTTTTATTGTGTTCCGTAGGTCACCAAATATGGAAAAGGATGGTTAAAATTATTTCCCAATAAAACTTAAGAAATTAACTACAATAAAATTCAAGTGTAAACAACAGCCATGTAATTTCAGAATAAAAATATAATAATCATAAATGACATTGTCAAATAGACACTAAGTTTTTCTACCAGTGTAGCAACCTTTTTGCTTTCAGCTACCTATAATAAGGTACGCCACATGGGCATATACTTAGGGCTCTCCTAAACCCCCATGTCATCTCCTAAACCTTAGTAAGTGAATCAGATGTGCGCAACAGTGAAATAAGAAAGAGATGCGGATTGAAAGAAGATGTAGAGACTAAGATTGAATAGGGTATGCTACGGTGGTTGGGGCATTTGGAAAGGATGAGTGAAAGTAGATTTACGAAAGAGCTGTACAGAGCAATGGATGGTGTTGTCGGAAGGGGCCGCCGGCCTGGGCGAACGTGTGCTGATCAAATTGGCGACATTTTGAAAAAGGGCCTAGTCAAAAGTACCCGTAACCGGCGATCATGTATAAAAAGATTGATGAACGTGGAGGAGGCGAAAGAGGTATGTCTGGATCGTAGCAATTGGTGTTCCCTTGTCTCTGTCTACCCCAAAGGGAGACAGACGTGAGGTTATGTATGTAATATATGTGGTGGAAGTCAAACGCAGATTTAGTCTCTATTTAAAAAGTTTTGTATTATAGTGGATTTTTATATTGCATGTGATTTATTTATTTATTTTCTTAAGTGTACATACAGCGCACAATCGTATAACAGATAAGTGGTTTTTAACAAAATGAGTCTTAAACTAGAATGTTAGCCTAGAAAGTACACACAGCATGTAAAAACTGGTAAACATAAGTATTATAAAGTAACATATTTAGGAAATACAATTTATTCTTAATTTTTATCTAAAATATAGGTTACTATAGGTTTTAGTAAATTATAAATAATGTAGGTTTAGGTAAATTATAGGTTTCCAACATATTTAATATTAGACTAGGATGTAATCCTAACAAAGTACACACAGCATGATATAGCTTAATAAAAAGCTAAATACCGGAAAAACTTTACGAAAGCAAATTCGTTTTATATTTATTATTGTTCTTTAACATACTTACTTGTGAATTTTTAAAGTGGGATCTGACCACTTGTTAATATTTCTGCGAAAGGTGAGAAAGTTATGATTAAATAAATCAATGGCATCAACCATGTCTCTGTCCCCACCAGCGGAAGCCAAGAAATCATTATAAGCACGACACATGCGAGTAATGGGATTATAAAAAGAAGTATTGTTCTTGTAGATGTTTAGTACAAATGGCTTAGGGTGCCTTGCATTGAGCTTAGTATTGATTTCATCTCATAAGAACTAGATAGAAACTTGAAATAGAAGATTGAAATTCACTGTTGTTTTGTACTTTTAAACCACCCTTTCATAGGTCTTTTTATACCTACCTTACAAAATTTTAACTTTTTGCCGCACGCCAGCCTCACTTTTGATCTCTTCAGCACTTTCACTTTGTAACAATATCTACTTACTTAGATAATAATTATTCTTATTTAAAAGTCAACAAGTATTCAAATTACGTTCACCTATACATACAACCTTTGTATGCAGATTTATGCGCGTAATAACTGGACTATGCTTCTATAACTAGGTACACGTAAAAATTTAGAAACTATGATAAACGGTCGCATAAGGCCGTTTGTTTGAGTTAAAAAGTCATAAGTAGGTAGGTACATACTTTTATAACTCGAGGAAATACCGAACTCCTAACAAAATCAAAGTAAAATAGGATATCTATGTACTTATTATTAATCCGTGTTTATTTTAAGTTACACTTCAATTTATCAAGCCATTTTAGCGTGAAAGAGAAGAACCATCAATTCGGCCAAACTAATTAATGTAACGTTTTGAATAAGTATTGTATGGATTTGAATGGTGCGTTATGTCGACGGACGCATTTCCGTCCATTATCAAAGCGGAAGACTTTTTTCTTTGCAGGGAAACGTACTAACACGTCCCCCTCAACCAAAAGGGAGCAACGGGGTATGTGAGGATGAAAAAGTCCAGACCGAACTACTTTGCTGTTTAACTTCAGGTGTAGGTACCTCAACCGTCGTTGATGGGACTTAAGACGTCGCCAATGGCATTAACCGCGAGCTGAACAAAGAGGCCTACGTAGAAAATGATCCAGTACATATGACCTTTCCTCACCAGTAGCCCTGGTGACCGCAGCAGGTCATGACTCGGCTATCCGGAGGAGAGAGTATACACGTAACTCTTTATCTTCTATGAGGTAAGGGATTTAAAACCAGATGAGCATACCCAAGGTAGATCCACATTAAGCTTCATCCAGCAGTAGATACCATAATATGATTATAGCTAATATAATGAATGTCAAGTTACAAGGAAAAGATAATTTATAGGTATGTGTCATACCTTGGTACATTATTTCAAATTTACGAGAAAACCCCTTCAGTTTTTATAAAGCAAAATCAATTTGCGTACTAATTAGAAACAACAAAGTTGAAGGTTGTTTGTGGATAATCAAGGTACAAGGCAACGGAAACAAGTCGAATGATAATTACAAAAAACTGTAGTTTGTGTTAAAAAGAAATACATAAAACTAAAAAAAAATTAAACCAAATAAGAAATACAACAAAAATATGTTTCCGCCCGGGATCGAACCGGGGACCTTCTGCGTGTTAGGCAGATGTGATAACCGCTACACCACGGAAACCCATGCTTGTTGGTGTGAAATTATCAATTTGTTGTTTTGGCTGGAGAGAAGACTGTTAAAAACTAGACCAAGCATGCTTGATTTTTGGTGCTTGAAAGGTGCACTATAAGATAGGAGCAAGGCACCAACTAGACTCTAGGATAACCATCTCATTATCCGTAAAACAAAATAAATAAGTAATAAAAAAATAATACTGTACTAAGTTTTTGCGATCCATATTATTAAATAAAACACTTGATTGAATGAGGACAACTTTGGCAATGGGGTAAACCTGTCTGCCTCAGACGCCAGTGGGTGCCGGGTTCGATTCCCGCACAATAAAAAAAAATGTTCCGTGTCTGGGTGTTTATCTATATATGTATTTATATTCTAGGTTCCTCCCTAGTTCGCTACATGGTATCCCATAATACAAGCTATGCTTACTTTGGGGCCATGTAGTTGGTTTGATTGTCTGGGGATTTTATTTATTTACTTTTTTCCACTGTCAAGACACCTAGCACCTATCTATGGTGACTACGGGGTCTGCAAAGACACTGGAAGGTCGAGTTAAAATTTAAAATGTATGATAAATCCGGTTAAAAAGTGTTTTAATCAGAAATTGACCCAAGTTAGAAGATGTAGTATCAAGCGAAGCAGGGAACCTTGGGGGGAGGCCTGTGTCCAACAGAGACATGTCTCTCGTGTCTTGTCTGGTGTGGCAGTAAACAAAATAGCGTCTATGTCAGAGGCTCCGGGTTCGATGTCCGGTTGGGGTGGACAGTTGTTCTATAAATACAGAAGTTAATCGTCATGGTCAAGTCAGGTACCTACTGAGATAATTAAATTAGAAGTTTCTTTAGATACTTAATATAAGAAATAATAAAAATTTAATTAGCTAAAATATTTTTAATACATAGGTAGATATGTAATGTATATGATTTCATAGAAACAAACATCATTTGGAAAGACTACGAAATAAATGCAAAAAAATATGTAAATACAATGTCTGAAAATCTTAAACTGAACAACAATTATCTTTTATTTAATATAAATACCTAAAGTCACTGCTCTTAAATTAATGTTGTAACTATTGCATTATTGTACAAAAACGCAGAAAAATTTACATACTAAAACAAATTTATGGTTGATTATTCATATGCCATTTCTGTGTGAAGAAACATATCATAATCCTTTATAATTTTTTTATTTAGACCATGACTTAATAAATAGAGTAAAAAGATTAAATAAAAATACACTAATTGTATGTTCTGCACATGAAGATGTAAATATGATTATTATAACTTCTCACCCTCATATGCATTTCATTAAATAAAATGACCTTTGTATTGTCTTTTTGGGTGACTTTATCAGTATGTAATAAGATTCAGTACCTACTATTTATAAATTACAATAATAATAAACATACATACAATAATATTCAGTATTCTCTTTCGGATTTAAAATCATAAGGATTCATTGGCATAAGAAAGAAATCTGCTATAATTATGTTTTCTAGTACCTATATCAATTCATTATTAATGTTATCACATACTGCTAAGAGGTTTAATGTGAATATATAAAAATATGACGAATATAAACTCTTAAAATCGTAATAAATAAATAATATTAAATAATATTAAACAACTGTTTAATATTATGTAATAATTCCTTTTTGACTTGTACACTTGAAATATTTAAACCTAGTATGTATGTAACTTTATTTACTAAATTAAAATTGGGATTGACAAGATTACCATCTGTGAACATCCTGGTGAGATGGTTTAAATTACAATAGAATTTTACTTATATCAAGAGCAACTCTATGATAAGCCCGCTGCAGTTATGTCTCCCCCCTGGGTTGGTGGATGTCAGAACATCCAGGGAGCAGAAATGCTTAGTACAGAAGGCAGCACAACAAGCGCCACAAATCTGTCAAAAAATTTTACTTCAACTGAACTCAATGCCCTAGACATTAAGTTAAAATTAGTTGGGTAAATTTGACAGGTAATGTAACGCTTGATCTGCTGCCTTTTGTACAAACACTAACAACTGCAGCTGTATACATGTATTTAGCACCCGGGACCAACTGAAGCACAGAAGTTGCCATGAATAAATAACTCATCCTAGTACTTACCATTCTGATGTATTCTTGTCAATGAAAATTATGTTTTTTGCCTATATTTTATTTACTAGTTACTTCAGCAGTGGGGCCAAGGTATCTATCTGGGTTATTTTAAAAGGTGTTCATTGCAATAAATTGTTTATTATACATATGGTACCTATTTGAGATAAATTGTTCTTTGTCAAATATAAAAGCTTAACTTAAGTTAAAATATGTTTAGAAATATGAATATAATATATTCCTTTGATGAATTTAGACAAAAACAATCAAGCACTGCTTTACCTTACTAGCCAATAAGTACCTATAGGTGATCTTATATAAACGAAATGACCTACACATGAACAACCCTAGATAAAGCAACATAACTTTGTTTAGTGTCCATGTCATAGTATCCTACAGGGCCAGCGTCACAATCTGCACAACTTAAATATTTATAATGATCTACAGTATGGGTGAAGCCAATATTTTCAAATGTATACATATTTTCTACATGATAAAAGTCTGACACAGGTTCATTTTGAATTTCTCCTTCTTTCCGGTTGTTATCTTGTAACATCAAAGGTAATTCTTTCTGAAACATTAAAAAGTAAATATCACAACCTTTATCATTGATTATACTTTTTACTGCAGCGCTATACGCTTCGTAAGTGTTTGTTTGTAGAAAAGAAAGAACTGCTTACCTCTTGATTAATATAGTTGGCCATTTTCTTTTCTAATATTTTCGAACCACAATATTTACATTTCACCGTCATCTTATTTTTTCCTTCTTCTACGTATTTTTTAGATACATCTTCTGGTATAACAGCTTCATTATCAACTTGAGACATGTTAAAGATATATCTCAATACACGTGTAACATAGGTAATAATTATTTAAATTCGTAAATTGTAAATTCCAAGGAAAATACAAGGCTCTCTTCTTCTTTTAGATTAATCATTAATGGCAGGCTGAGGCAACCAGCCGTCGTTACTAGGCGACGTGCTAGCTATTGCCAACCATGCAGCATGCTAGCTATTTTGTCTTCCATACAATTGGGAAATTCTGATATAAACTAACGCCACCATACGCTTGGGCTCGGAACTATTACGAATAAAAAATTTCGTTCAATGGGGAGTTTTCTGACAGCTCATAAAAATTAGTTCAAAAACCCTCTATAGATGGCCCTTTTAAAAAGCCGAAGGCGTTAAGTCTGTATACTATAATGTAGGTAAGTGGTATCTACCATCTATGGTTATTTATACGTTCAATTTCTGATACAGACGTCAATTAATTTATTTTACTTTTAAAAACGCAGTGTGGAATTAATTCTTCGCCTTCACCTTTTGTAAAGCGCCATCTATTGTACCAATTTTGTACAGTTTTCTTTTTTAATGAGCTGTCAGAAAACCTCTCATAATAGCGTTCATAATAGAGCTGCCACTCAAAAAACTAACAATTAATAGTAGATTTAATAACATACTATTTAGCTATTTACTTTAATTCAAATAAACCTATTATAATTCAAATAAAACACGTATTATTTCTCACCTATTTTATTGAGTAGGTAATATTTGTTTTATTAGAATCTTGAATAAGCATATCTATGTCTACAATTTTACAGATCAACATGGTCTGAGGTGTCCCTTAGAAATTCAAACTTTGGTGTTTTTTCATATGTTTCCTGTAACAACTTTTGTGAGCAAATCAAAAACTACTAAACTGAATGAGTAGGTATACATAGCTGGGAGGAATATTTTTTTAAATCCTGGTAACACAAATTTTGTGTTGTACGTACTATGTGATTAAAAAAATGTTGTATCACTAAGAATTCGTTGGTTTTCAAGTGAAATACATTTGCGTTTTCAACTTTTTACCAATTTAGATTTTTTTTTGTTCGAGGATAAATTTATTCTTAAGTTCGTAGATTATTCCCATTTAGCCTAAAATTCTGCAAGTAGTTCTAAAACTTTCTTCAATATCTTAGATGAAGCATCTCTTTTCTTCCCTTTGCCCGCTTTTTAGTTCCGGTCCCGGGGCCTAGTTGGCGCCCTAGTGCAAAATCGGCAAGCAGCCATCTATACTTTAGTACTTATTTTCATCTATGTTGCCAACTTTCAAAGTCAAAGTGACACATGTCAGCGACAAATGAAGATTATCCATGGAATTAATAGGTACTACGTACAACTTGTACGTAGTACTTATTAATTCCATGAGATTATCCTTATCACTATAAGATGTCCCCTGCCTGCTGATGTTGGCAGCATTGTGGCAGCAGTGTTACCAATAATATGTGTCCATTTTAACCCCGTAATCTAACTTTGTTTATACCTACCACGAATAAATATATGTTTAATTTTCTGATTTGTAAATAATAAACAACTATAAGACTAGGAAGGTTTTGAATGACGACACAATTTATAATATACGAGGGCGAATCAAAAAATTCTTAGAATGAATACAAAAAAAAAATTAAACAAAAATATTTTATTTTTCTACCTAATCTCCTTCTAATCTTATACACTTAGAATACCGCATCTCCAACTTTTTTATTCCTTCCGCAAAAAAATCATTTTCTCGACTATTAAAAATCTCCTCTACGGCAGTCATAACCTCGTCATCATCGTCAAATTTAGTTCTACGAATATGCTCCTTTAATTTTGGAAATAAGTGAAAATCACTCGGGGCTAAGTCAGGAGAATATAGTGCGTGATCAAGGACTTCGAAGCCAGCACTGCGGATTGCGGTGAGCGCAACTTCCGATGAGGTGGAGCGTTATCCTGGAGAAACAACACGCCCAATGACAATTTCCCACGACGTTTTTCTTTAAACGCTTCACGTAATGTCGGGATTAAGTTTGCATAATAGGATTCAGTTATCGTTTGCCCTTTTGGCAAGAAATCAATAAAAAGGATTCCTTCACTATGCCAGAATACCGACAACAGCTTGACAAGCAATAGTGCCAACATAACGGCAGGGGACATCTTACGATGAACGGACAATAGGCAATGATGGCTTATCTACCAGGCAAGGCAACCCTTGCTTTACGCTGCAGCTGCTAAAAAGAAGGACATTAGAACCAATTATAAAAAATAGAACAAATAAATATAGTTATGAAAGTAGAGACTGGAAAAACCTGGCGATTTAAAAAAAATACTATCATGGTAGTATGGTAAATTTTCTGATCTTTAACCCTTTTACCTACCTCAAACATGGGCGTTCAGGGTTTTGCACTAACGACCTTTAGTACATTTTGTTCGGATTCGCTGTGAGGGCTGAATGAAACTTACAAACAATAGCTTAGTAACTGTATACCTAAACATTTACACCAATGTCGGGCAGGTTAATCTTTACTTTTCAACTGACTGTCTGCCGTAGAAATATAGAGAAAATGAAAAGTTTTTATAGTCAAATTAAATCAGCCCAAAATAACTATTGCTTCATACGAATATTTCATCACTATTTTTTGGCACAAACCTTAACTTGAAATTCAAAGGTGTTCCGGAGAAAATCGAAGTTTTCAAATGTTCAAGCTGTAATCCTCACCAAAGTACCTTTATATCTTTGAAGATTTGGCATGTCGTTATCATTATTTCACGACTATTTTTTGGAACGTATACCAAGTCGTTAGACCTTACTGTTTACGTGCACGAGACGTGAGGATTACAGCTTGACGTTCAAGCTGTAATCCTCACCAACCTATAGCTATACCGCCGGAACTTTAATATGACAATTTTTTTATATGCGTCACTATTTACGACTATTTCATCACAATTTTTGGCATAGTCAAAACTCCTTTCCATTGAGATTTCAAAAGTGAGGATTACAGCTTGAAGGATACGCATTAGTGTCAAGGCAAGTGAGTGCGGCGCGAATTCACGAACGAAGTGAAGGACGGGCTTAAGAGCTAATTAAAAAAGGATATCTGTCATTCGTTTATGTCAGTTGATGACTTATGCCTTGGCAAATGGCAGGCAACTTCAGGCAAGGCAACTGTCAAGAACTCAAGAAAGAACTTGCTTGGTTTTTTTTTTGATTTCATCCATGTTTGTTTGTTGCTCCCCGTTAAATTGACTACCTAATATTTAGAAATCGTGTAATCATGAGCTCGGGTTTTATATCCGAGTCTGAAATTCTCGAGGCAAGAAGAGTACGTCAAGAAGAATGGGAAAAAGTGCGGACCGATGATCAACCACAAGGTCGGTGTTCCTGTCTTTAGATAACAATTAGAAGCGTATTAAAAACAAATGTACCAATGAGGTTATTTATGCATTTCAGAGGCACCTGAAGAGGAATACGATTCTAGACCATTATATCAACGATTAGAAGAACAGCGACTCCGCAAAGAGGCAGAATATGAAGAAGCGCATAAGTTGAGTAAGTACTGAAAGCTAGAATTCCCTCTGCATATTTAAATGCAATATCGGTTTTGATGTCATTGTATCAAACACTAAAACATTATGTATTCGAATATTTTTATGAAAAAGGATTTCCCTGTTTAATATGTTGTACCCAGGCAAAGACGCGCATTACCAACATGTTTTTAAATTTGAATTAGTCTAAAGTCGCTCTATAGACTATTCAGTTGTAGTAAATTCCATTAAATTACTTAAGTTTTTTCCTACATGTAGCATCAACTGTGCAACAACCAAGTTAACTTTGATTTTTCACATAAAAAAAATGTGTTATTGTTATGGTTCAATGGCTCAGCTTGGTAGGTACTAGGATGCGTGACATACTAACTATTAATTTCGGCAGCTTCCATGCATGCTCAGCAGGCAGTACCTGGTGGGTTTACTTGTTGTATACTTGTAGGGTTTAGATAAGGGTTAGAAGCTTTTTTAAGGACCAGTACTGGGTCAGCTTGGTGGATTCCTCCTCATCACCCACTGGTGAGATTCATAGCTCTGCAGTGGGGTCATTTCAAAAGTTATGATGATGAAAAAATCCTTTTAGCTTTGCTAGCATATAAATATACCACTAGAACCTTGTCTCGTCAGATATCTATTTCTTTAATTTTTTTATCATAATTAAAAAGTCTGCTTTAGGAATATCTAGATATATCTTAAGTACAACACAGTGCACTATGTTACTTAAATCATTGAAGTTTAACTATAACTATGTATATGAACTTCTAACTATACAGTGTGGAAACTTTTAGCAAGGTAGTAAGGGAAGTTCCTTATCTGTTGCAGTTACACTATTGGAGACTATCCATAATTTTCTTATGGAATTTTAATTCCCATTCAGTTAAAAAAAATAACAGCAAAAAAAGTGATTTTACAGAAACATTTTTTTTGATGACCATTGAATCTGTTTCTATTACTGATTAAAAACTTCAGAGCGAATGGGATCAAAACTCCATAAAATATGGATATCCTAAAATTATTTTCGTTTACCTGCAACAGATAAAAGTCCTTCCCATTACTGTTCCACTGCAATTTTCTATCCTGCAAATGTATGGTTCATATAGCATAGAATATATTTATTGGAACATAGAAGAAAATAAAAAATTACAATCAACAAAGTTCAGATATAGATTTACCGATCTATGCCACCAATTGGTAACCACTCAGCTTTGTAGCCATGGCATCGCAAGGATGCTATGACGCTGATTTTCAGTGGCACCAGAAGTAGAAGACAGATTTTGTCATACAAGGAAAGCTTTGAGATATAATTAGATTAATATAAAAAAGTCACGCTTAAAACTACATTTGAATTACACTTTAACAGTTTTACAAAAATATTTGTCAAATTACCTACAAAAATTATTCAAAACTCATCAAACAAATAAACGAAAATAATAATAATAATAGTGATAATTAAAAATAATAAGAAAACACATTGATACATAATTAATTAATTAAGACATTATCAGTCAGTCAGAGATACAAATATTAATATAAAACCAAAACCAAAAGTCAGTTACCTATAATATGTTAATAATATAATACATACCTATCTTGTAAATAATATAGTACATACCAGGAAATATACCTATCTATGAAATAGAATGACCTACTATGGTTGGAAAATTTGACTATCTAAAAGAAACTTTCAAATCAAGTTTAAAGATTTTAATATTTTTGGAGTTTCTAATAGGAGGTGGTATGTTATTCTAGCATTTACTGGCAGCATAACGGAAGCTGCCCCTGAAGGTGGTCGTTCTATGTCGCCATATGTAACTTGTAGCTGAATTACGGATTCAATTCAATTAAATTCAATTGTTTATTGCTGGATGCAATGTTGCTGTGCAAAAATATCGTTGAAAAGAGTGATATATTGATGTTTTTGCTGACTTTTTTTGTAATGTAAATTAAACATTCTACTAAATAAAAACACATTAAATTTTATTAACATATTTATTTTGAAATTATTTACTAAAATTACCTACCTATTTATTTTGAACTTAACAATCTTGCAACAGAGTTATTGAAAAGAAGCTTAGATAATCTTGACCCTAACAGCCTATTTCTTTGTTGAGTAATGATTGCTCCAGCTTCCGAGAACAATCACTCACTTAGGACGGAAGTGGCAACAATGGCAACAACATACCATTACGTCAGATTCTTTTTGCACTTCTAGGCGAGCTGTTATATTCCAGTAAATATTTATTTAACTAATTAACTACTTTGCTTCTGGCCACCACATCTCTTTTGAAACAACTAAGTTAATCATTTGACCAAAGTAGGGAAAGATTGGTTTTTTTTCTTTAATCTTTTCCCGATTGGCCTTCATGACAGTGCTGTCATTGTATGTAATAACAGCTGAAGCTTTTTCAATGAAAACATTACACTCGGCGAAAATACTGAGTTTCTGGATAATGTAAAGTGACATTTACCTTTTGGTGAACTCAAAAACTCCTAGAGACTGAGAACTTGAGAATTATCCACAAAGTAAATAGTGACTCCAACAAATGATTATGCATAGTTTCTGTTTAAATGTCATACGTTATGCAATTGTTTTTTTTATATAAATTTTAAAAAGTTGTCTTAAAAAGACTCATTGTCTCACATTTTTCATCTATTCTCACTTCCATGGTCTCTCAACTAGGCACTTTGTATAGTGGACTCACTTCTCTCATCAGTTGTATAAAACCTTACCCTTCAACAATGGAAAATGTTTTGTTATCCATGATTTTGTTAGCTATTTTTGAATGTCTATGTTTACCTTCAAATCTCATTGACCACAATGAAGAAATAGGTCCGTATTTAACAAGAGCAGAGTTATAATGAATCATGTTATGATATTTTGGTTTTAGAGAGTCTTTTGTTACTTTTTATATATAGCTCATTAAATTCACCTACCAATACTTGTAACAAATCTTATGTGCCAACTGTGATTTTTGCACTAAGAATTATGTCAAGAATTTTTCTCAATTTAACATATAACATCCAAATAAAGTCTTCCCTCGGCACAAAATTTCCAATCATTATTCCCAGGAATCTTAAAAGAATTAACATCTCTCCTGAAGATAAACGCAATGTACCCCGAATCAGATGATCTCTTTCTGTTGAACATGGTCTATTTTTAGAATCTGGTCCAAAGTCCATTAATGATATTTTATCATTAAGAACAGATAATGAAAACAATTTTAGCCTTCCAGTGTACTCTGATAATATAAAACTTAGTAAATATTTTGCTACACATTTGAAAACATCATGCATTATGTCAACCCCAACCCGCTGAAACATATCAAAGTATTTAATATCTAGGAAAACGCATCTTTCTTTAATGCCAGTCAAAGTTACATTATCCAAAGACAAATCTGCCATATGGGTGAATATGGTATTTGATTTTCTTGTGTCCCTGAATGAAATGTAATCTGTTCCATTCAATATTGATAATTTCTCTAGTTGACACTATTTTTTAATTTGTAATGATAAGGGCCAGAAGATCTTTCCATTTTTAAGAATTTTAAAAGCACCAGAGGAAAATGTGTAACCAGGGGAGTGACAAATTAAAGCAGGGAAGTTACAGGCCATTGATTATTAGCTAAGAAAGGGGACTAATATTAAATAAAACATAAATAAATTATAGTATTTGGATATTTTTTAATATACAAGATACATTCAGTCTTCACGGTTTCTAAATGCAACCTTATTTTTAATATTAGATGCAAAGACTTTAATTAATAGTCTGTTTCAATTACCCGTATCAAATAACAGAATTAATATTTTCTGCTTATCATATATCAGTCTCATCTGAGATGAAAATCACAGTCCATACTGTTTGATAGTTTTTAATTATAAAATGATCAAAAACCTAAAAGCCATGTTTATGGCTCTTTAATCTATCAAATAAAACAAAAATATAAACTTTGGTTACAAAACAATAAAACTATCTAATAAACTATCAGTCGAGACTGATAGCTATCTAAACAAATAAACTTAAAAATTATCAGTGCACACCTATACATTTTTTGCAAAGAACAAAACCAATCATTTCCACTAAACAAAATATTTTTTACTTAAATACTATCAACAATATACTTTTCAAATACATCAACTGGCTTTGGAAACTTGTAGAATACTCTGTTACCCTTCATACGTATATTTGGTACTGGTAATATGGTCAAGATCTGTTCCCATTTAACATCAGACATGTTATTGTCAAGTCTGATGTTAAATGAGAAGTCGTCGTGGCGCCGTGGTTACTGAAGTCGTTTTCTGACATCCACCACCCAGCACTGGGCCAGCTCGGTGGATTATGGCCTAAACCTCCTCGTCACCCAGAGGAGAGACTCATGCCCTGCAGTGGGCCCATTACACGGAGTTGTGATGATGATGATGATGTTATTGTCATTTATTCTAAAAAGTGTACTATCTTCATTGGAGATCTTTAAAAAAGTAACCCTGATCTCTCCTTCTTCATCAAAATCTGACGAACATACACCAGCATATCTATATTTTTTATTATTAATATGGTATTCCACAATTACAAAATCTCAGTTCTTGACAGCATTGTCCGTATTGTCTGTAGTATTAAACAGATGTGTAGATGTTTGTGCAACCTATTTGTTTGGCATATCTTCCATAGGATCGGTGTTTACTGCATCAACATCCAATTTGTTTTTTATTTTTATTTTGGGGGTACTTAATGTCACCTAAGTAGAAGTGAGGACAAAAATTGCTACAAAAGCAACTGAGGCTCTTCATGTACAACGTATTGCTCAGATATTTTCCTCGTACTTGATGTACTTTTAATGTACCAGTAAAAGGTTTGATGTTTGGTCGATTATCTTATCTTCTTTTGAAAATCAATTTCTTCTTCGGGTATCACAAAAATTTTAACGCCGGGACAATATTTGTCTAGTTCATTAGCAAAGTCGTCAATCGTAGCAATGTCAGTCCCTAAAGCTACAATTTTGTCAGCAGTTTGTTTACATGTCCCTCCGATACCAGCTGGAGCTCCTTTACCGTGACCGGCTTCATGATAGTTCCAGGTAAAATCACAAATATTCGGATAGGTTTCAGTCAATTTACAAAGTAAATAAAAAAACATATCTTTGTTACGGTACTGTGTAACTGGGCCATCGCTTAAGAAATGAACGTTTTCTACTGAGTACAGAAGGAGTTTCATGACAGGTTTTAGATGAGCCCAGATTACAGGTACATTATGGTTTAGATTTTCTGATATTGTGGCAAAACATTTTGTTTCTCCCTTTGTATATAAGACCACAGTATGCAAACTTATTTGCGTACGTGAGCCACCAAATTGGAACGATCGAACTTCTGAAGAATATTATAATTTTCGGAAAAGTCCATATGAATCACAGCATCTTTTTCAGTTAAGTTATCTTTTAGACTTTTAATAGTTTGATATTGATGCACTATATTTGCTTCATGCTTTAAAAAAATATCATGGTTTTCTTCTAGTTTTATCACAATGTCTTTTGGAGCACAGTTTAATGTTATTTTGGTATATTTCCGAACCCTGCGTTTTTTCTTTGTTTTAGTATCTAAAATGTCCTGTGCAATACATTGCCATGCAGAGCATTTGAGCAAACAAAACAGATTAATTAATTCTAATTCCTACAGTTGTTGTCCGCAGCTGCATATCCTGCTTAATAACCTCGAAAGCTGCATTAATGCGATTTATAAAGTCTTCGCGGCTTTCCACTTCTGTGACATACACGAGCTCCTTTGCACTTCCCCACACGTAAAAATCAAGTGGAGTGAGGTCAGTGAGTCGTGCAGGCCAGGGTATGGGTCCACCCCTGCCAATCCACGAATTGGGAAAACAGTTGTCCAACAACTCACGAACTGCCAGACTCCAGTTTGCTGGGCAGCCATCATGTTGAAAGATAATAGGCCTGTCTTCTTGGAATACTTCTTCCAACAATGGAGGTAGATCATCCATTAAAAATCCCAAATAGTTGTTCCCATTGATGTGATCGGGGAAATAATGAGGCCCTATTAGTTTATTGCCTACCACTCCTGCCCACACATTTACACCGAATCGTCTTTGGAAGTCCCTTTGTCTTTTTACTCGAGGATTTTGTTCTAAACGTGCCCAATAGTGTAAATTGTGAACATTTGTAATTCCTTCTTTGTCAAATTTAGACTCGTCTATCCACAGAATACTTCTTAAAAAGTTTACATCGTCCACATCGGTATGCAGAAAATGGCGACAAAACTGGACACGTCTCCCAAAAACCAACACTTAGACTGCTAATGGAGAGTGTCAATAAAGAAATAAAGTATTTATTTTCCATCGATCATTTAATTATTACCAACTCAACAGTATTAAATTTCGCAACTACATTTCGCTTTCCGCAAAAGTAGAGTTTTGTCAAAATTTATCTACTTGATAAAAAAATTGAATAACTCTTGAAGTTCTTTTTTAATTAAAACAAATTACATATCGTTAGAAAGGTCACACATTAGGGATGTTTTGCTAGAATTGGAAGTCCTCAATCTCTTTTAGTTTTTTTAAATGAAAGTTGAAATTAAGCTTTAAGTTTTTTCATACATGTTTCTGTGACTTTGAGGACCCATAACTTTTTTTAGGTAACATCAGCGTTAAGCGATAATTACATGAGAATCTGATAATATTCAAAATAAAAACAAAACAAAATGTTGCCTTTTTTACTCATTTTAAATAAAAATATTCGCCTTCAAAGACGTAAAAGTGGTGAAATTCGAAAAATATACAAAAAAAAAGTTTAAAAAAAACCAAGGGGCCAAGGTCAAATAATTTGGGCTGAGTAAGTGGGTCATTGTCAAACTTAGCGCAGGTAATCATGACTAAAGATGATAAACTTATAAAAAAATAAAAATACTTAAACTTGAGTTTTCTTTTTGTCAATACCTCTAAAAACAATTGAATATGGTCTGTAACTGTTGGCCGCGATGTTTAACTAATAATTAATTATTTATTCCAGATTTAGTGGGTTAGGGTGTAAAAAAATACAACTCTGTTATCACAACGTATTAACTTTTATAATGAAATTAAACAATTCAGTCGCAATTATTTTGGCATTAATGTTAATTACAGCCTTTTATCTTTCAATCAAATTTGGTATCACAACATTTTTTTAAAGTTTAACGGTCATTAATTTATGTTCTAAACAACTCTGTTACTTTTTGAATATTTGAAAACATTAAATTGTACCGAAATACTTTAAATATTAATATAATAACCGCTAACTGCTACATATGACTGTCAAATATCTAACAAGTTAAAAGATCTTAATATTACCATACTATAACAACTGACTGAAAATAAAAATCTTAATTAAGTCCTTTAGTCTTTGGGACAGAAAAGTAACCGAGTTGTAGCGAAGTAACATAGTTGTAATTTAACTTATCTTATGACTATATGATTATGATTATATGACTAAATCAGACTCTGTTGGGGTTGAGATCATAATTATTAGCATTAACTTAAATATTAATAACAATAAACAATATTGGCGGTAAGTATTTAACAATCTATTCTTAACTTTACGAAATCAAAAATAAAAAAATCTTAAAAAAGTAACTGACAAGTGAAAGTAAATTATTTTTCAAATATATTTAAAGGATTATCAAATTGGTAGTATGATGTTCTTTTGCCTTTACATACTTTTTTAGGTTCTGGAACAATTGCAATTAAATTATCAAAAGGCACATAAGACAAATCAGACTCAACTAATTTAAATTTGGTTGCAGTATGATCCATTGCCTTGAAAAACATAATTTTAACTTCACCATCATCTTCTACTTCAGATAAGGCCTTCCCCAAATACACGTAATCTTGTTTTGAGCTGGACATTTTAACCAAGACACAAACACCTTGTTTTATCTTATTGACATGAATATTTTCTTTCTCGATCAAAGCATCGTCATTTTCCTTTGATGTGCTGGGTTTTTCTGTCAAATAAGCGTCGGAAGATTTTTCTATTAATGATATTAGAGGAACATCATCTTCGGAATCTGAACTGTAGACAATGCTGTAAAACCCTTTTACTCGTTTTTGGCAAAGGTTGGTAATATCAGACAGATAACTGTTATCGCAAGCGGAAGGAATTGCTTTTTCCACGGTATTTTTGGATGGAATATAGCGCTTGGGATTCATGCAAGAGCAAAAGCCACGCTGACAAAAACAACTCAAATTTCTATACTTTAGAACTCCAACCTCCTCGGTGAAAACTTGGTGGACTTTCATGGTTCCTAATAATGGTAGGATATGATCCGGGATCTGCTTTGAGCTTTGCTCAATATCTTCATTGGTTATTAAATGTAATCTAACTTTACTAACATCTTTCAAAGCAAGATAAAAATTTGTAGAATCAGAGATGTCAGTTCCACGTGCAACAAGTTGGTCAGCAGTACGTTTCAAAAATCCGCCAATCCCATCAGCTGCACCTTTGCCATGACCCGCTTCAAAAAAATTCCATGTAACCTTAGTGAACTTGTACTCAGAGAATAGTTTTGTGCAAATCAGATAAAAGTTCTGTTTTTGGCGGTATTGGGTGGCTGGGCCGTCTGAAAATACATGCAGGATATTAACTTTAGGAAAGTTGTCATGAATTGAAGCAAATATGGGGTGGAGATGAGCCCAGATTGCAGCTGGGTTGTGTGAAAGGTTTCCAGATAGGGTACAAAAAGATGATACATCTATCTTATTATTTGAGCCACGACTATACATCACTCCAGTATGTAAGGATACTTGATTTCGGGAGCCTCCAAAATGATGAGACTGAACTTCTTCAAAAAATTTGCAACTATAATTTTCACTGAAATCAATATGCAGCGCAATTTCATTTATGCCCAAGTCATCTATGCATTTTCTGTAGTTTCTGTACTGTGTCTTAATGTAATATATGTGCCTTTTAAATTCCTTTAGTGTAGCTTCAAACTTATCTATCAAAACTTTTCCTGTACTCTCTTTCTCCTCTTTGATACTTTTCGTAACTTTGATTTTCTTTCCTGACTTCTCTATCACTTCAGTTTTAGTTAACCACCGAGGATATTTTATTACTATTTCATCTTTGGATGTATCATAATTTGTTGTATTTGATTGACATACAGAGCAAATTCCTGTCATACACGCTGGTGAATCAGAGTCGCACACTTGGTTTGCAATAATCTTGTTTAGATCTGAGGTTGATATCATCTTGTTTTTGCACAAAGCAATTACTAAGTACTAGCTGTGACCCGCGACTTCGTCCGCGTGGATACCGTTTATTAGAGTTGGATAAATACTATTATTATATCCTCCTTGAAGTTAAAACTTACCTTATTCTAAATTTCGTCAAAATCGACTCAGTAGTTTAGCTGTGAAAGCGTTACTGATAGATAAACAGACAGAATTACTTCAAAAACTGTTACAACAAAGCAGTGATCCGCAGTTTAACCTAGGTTTTGTGAAAAAGTATATGTAGGTAGGTATATTACAAAGATGATGCCCGCGACTTCGTCTGTATTGAATTAGTATTTCGAGTAGGTTATTTTCTTCTCCAAGGTCCTAACTATCTTTAATAACAAAAATAAAAATGAAGAATCTTCGCCCATATAATATGTATAACTCTTAACCACAAACATAGGTAGGTAACTATCTATTAGATACATTACAAAGGCATATAGCGTTATAAACAAATCGGGTAGGTACCAAAGTGCTTTAAATTTTAATATTGTCTTAAGTTTTCGCGATAACTATAATGTATGACTATTAAATAAAACACTTTTTAACCGATTTTATCGCGTATATTTACATTTTAAATTTTAACAGTCGCTCGTGACCACGGGGTCTGCAAAGACACCGAAACGTCGAGTTAAAATGTAAAATATAAATTATACGCCATTAATCCGGTTAAAAAGTGTTTATTTAATGCCTTCAATTTTACTTAATTCATGCAATATCTTCATTAATTATACTTAGCTTATTGTAATTCTAGGTAAAGCTAAGTAGTTTTTGCGTGAAAGAATAGCAAAAATCCATCCATCC
Source organism: Stenoptilia bipunctidactyla (assembly GCA_944452665.1). Taxonomy (NCBI): domain Eukaryota; kingdom Metazoa; phylum Arthropoda; class Insecta; order Lepidoptera; family Pterophoridae; genus Stenoptilia; species Stenoptilia bipunctidactyla. The sequence continues at coordinate 17,519,077 of OX101741.1, forward strand.
AGCCATTATCAGTGTACATACAACACTACCTATAGTTATGTATGGCTGCTTTTCACTGCCAAACGGCTAAGCCAATATTAATGTAATTTGGTATAGTAGTTAACATATACTTTACTTTAAATTCCGAAGAAATCTACGGTTTCTGACTTCCAAGAGGCGGAAGCGATCATGAAATAAACAAAACCTTGATTTCCATTTTATCTCTGTATGTACAGAAGGCAGTACATCAAGAGTTACAAATCTGTCAAAAATTTTTACTTGAATTTAAACTCTATGCCCTCGATATTAAGTTAAAATTGGTTGGGGAAATTTGACAGGTAATGTAACGCTTGTTCCTTCTGTACCTACCTATATTAAATCGCGCAAAAGCTTGCGCTCGCCTCCCGCCTTTTTATACCCTACCGCCGCGAGCCGCGTCGTCGAGCGCGGCAACCGTTATGCAAAAATAATCCCTATATCATTCAGTATTCACGCGCGATGGGTTATTAGCGTATTTCATGTATAAGTTTGGTGTTTCTATACCGATTTCTATGATTCTTTTTTTATTGAATAGGTAATAATGTTAATTTTTTTTATTAGGGATGAGTGAGAGTATTATAAACGTAAGAGTAAACAAATATAATCAGAAAGCTCCGAACTGCTAAGCTATCGGGATTTACACTTGTTATTGTGAGTAAACCATAAAATAAAGACATAATTTACTGTAGTGGGATATTTTTTATATAATTTTATGAAGAATATTTCTGTCATACATGATTTCTATGTAGCTTTAACCATTAAGGCTGCACACGCGACGGAAGCTTAAAAAATGCAGTAACTTCTCCCGTTTTTCCAACATTTCCCTTCACTGCTCTGCTCTTATTAATTGTAGCGTGATAATAAGTATACTATAACCTGCCCAGGAGTATGAAGAATGATTATACCAAGTTTCGTTAAAATCCGTCGAGTAGTTTTTGTTTCTATAAGGAACATACAGACAGACAGACAGACAAAAATTTTACTGATTGCATTTTTGTCATCAGTATCGATCACTAATCACCCCCTGATAGTTATTTTGAAAAAATATTTCATGTACAGAATTGACCTCTCTACAGATTTATTATAAGTATAGATTGGATATTAGTGTGGATTCGGCATAAACATGTTTCTCTGGCAGCAACAGTCGGAGGCAAAATATAGAATGGTCGGTATCGTGTAAAAGTTTTGTAGCTGCACTTCAATGCAGGATTTTCACGTTTAAAGGATAGGTAAAGATTTTTCATGTTATCAAGTAAGTAGCGCTTCTGCATTTTATTTTTCTTAAGAGAAACGGTTTCTTTTTTACCGGCAGTCGCTCTTGATATGTCGTCACGTTCAAAAAAATCCTTAATTTTGATATTTAAAACTTTTTTCTTAAGCAGAGGCTGTGTTTTTCGTATGTAGCCTTGATCCACAGCCAGACATTCTTGAATTAGTTTATTCTTTTGTCTGGAGCATTTAACAGCCTGTTCTTCAAATATCTTCTGTATAGCATATTTTTCCTTCCGGCTTTTTATATTTTCATAGCGTTTTTTAATAGCATTTGACAAAATTTCGTATTTCCTTTGATTTTCTTGGCTGTCACTTTCAATTTTAGATCTTTTACTTTTTTCTCTATTGTATCTTTTTTTGTACTTTTCGTACCTCTTGTTTGTTGCTTCTAACTGTTCCTTTAATTTTATGTTGTCTCTGAAAATCTTGGATCTATTTCTATGCAGTTTCTTTCTGCCGCGAGAAGCTGCTGATGTGATAGAGCTGGGAGTTCATTCACGGGAATCAGATGGCTGTGGCGTAGACAAACGAAGATCAGCATTTGTAATTAACTGATGTTGATCTGAAGGGGCTGGACTATTGAAACGGCAAGGTGACGACTCAGGAGTGTGCATCACAATTTGAAGTGCTCTGACCCTATTTTTACGTCTAGCATTTGCAGATCGCCATTTCTTTTTTAACGCTCTATGTTCACGAGCAGATAAATCTTGCACTAAGCGTTTGTTTGCATGGTATCTCTCTCGATCTTTTCTTTTAGAATCTGCTTCTTTTTCAGGATTATTTTTACGCCGTTCACGGTACCGTCGCTGTTTCTCAGCAGGCGTGAGAGGCATCTCGAAATGTCGAAGAAATACAGTACTAAACCTGTAACGAAGATTTTGAGTTTATTCAAGTAATATAAAGTTACTATACAAATAAATTATTACATAGCAAATCCATTTATTAATAAAAAAATAAGTTTTAAGCATAAAATTTAAGTGAAAAGTTAAAGAATATAGTCATAATTCCATTCTGTTACTTTGTTAACAACTCCGTTACCCATTTTAATAACCGCGGTAGTAACAGAGTTGCGTAGTAACAGAGTTGTAAATTTTACATTCTATAAGACATAAATCATAAATTAATGATTAAAGAAACATTTTTTCTTTTGTAAATAGATTAATTTCCACTTTGACAACATACTCAACATAAAATAAATAAGAAATGCGTTTATCTACTTACGTAAATAGTAGGTAACAAAGTGGTTGCACTATAAAAACACGCACACTGAACCACGCTTCACGGTCGACTAACGCCTTCCGCACCCCGCCACCCGATCTCCCGATCAACTACAATGAATGCTAACTTCCCGCTCAATCTAGTACAGAACCTAAGCAGCACCATCTCTTTTTTACTTAGTGAATTATTTGGTAACATAACATTCCACTCGTTTCACACCATGCGCGGGACCAAGTTTTAAATAATTATTATTAATGAGAAATGTAATACTTACCGGTTTTAAGACATTTAACGCATAATTAACCATAAACTGTTTGAAGTTATAGTTTATTTAAAGTGTGTTTATATAGTAAAAAAATACATTATTTTAATCTAATTGTATCAGAGTCCTACTAGGGACATATAGATTTTGTAATTAATACCGCTCTGTTACTAAAAACAACCACAATGTTACTTTAAAAAAAGACAAAAAATATCAAAACTTAGTCTTAATTTGATTAATCAGTATTTATAAATGTGATGTATTGTGTTTTTAATGTATTTTTTATACGATGATGTGTATATAATCCTAATTAAAAATTTACACGACTCGGGGACTAGTTTACCTGCGCAAAATTTGACAACGACCCAAGTAGCACATGACCCCACCCATCCACCATTTGCCTTTGTTCAACGTTCTGCGTAACACCCTGTATAATTATGATTTAAAAAACATGTAAATACATCTAATATATAAAATTCTCGTGTCACAGTTTTCGTTGCCATACTCCTCCGAAACGGCTTGACCGATTTTGATGAAATTTTTTGTGCTTATTATGTGCTTAGTATATTATTATGTGCGGTATCTATGAGAATCGGCCAACATCTATTTTTTTTTATTGATATGGCAAAACAACGTTTGCCAGGTCAGCTAGTAGTGTTATAAAAATCAACTTTATGTCTTATCCAAACTAATACCCTTCCTATACCTACAGACCTACCAAAAAGTCTTGACAAAAAAAGGGCGCCACTTGATTTATTTTTACGGAATATGGTAACACCGAATAAATTGTCCTAATGATTTTTATATTTGCAAGATTAAGTAATATTGTATAAAAATCTGTTTTTTTTTTATTATCTTTTATTTATTTTTGACAACTACTTAATTTTAATTTGCATGAGACCGTAAATGCTATTTGACTACCATACAAATATATAATGCTAATATAATCTGTCAAGCTCTTATATAATTCATTCATAGTATAAAGGAGACAGAACCTGCTCCATACATTTCTGGGCCACGGTGTTAACAACTTAACACTTGCTTTTTTTATTTAAAATATAATCATGTTTCATCACCGAAATTTTCAAGACAAACCAGTGTTGAGGAATTGAGATATCCATAATTTTGTCTATAGGTATACACAGAAATTAAGTGAGCTTAGAATCACTTTCGAAAGCTATTCTTTTTCTTATTGTTGAGATCTATAATATCCCAAATAGAGCGGACAGCAAAAAAGTTAATATTTCACTCAAATGATTATTTATGCAGATCAATTAACATGAAACATATTTGTCAGAGAAGAACTAAAAGATACAAACAGGAAGATACTTACCATATCGGGTGTACGCCATTGACGAATAACATTACGCGTTTCTTCATCTAAAGCTCGTCTGCCTAAAGCTGCACAGCGACCCAACGCAATGCCACAGTTAATACAGCGATCCATGTCAAAATGCAAAATCAGAAGTCCAATGACAAAAACCAAAAATCGCGTGTAATGCGGGTTCTCGGGATCCAGTAGGCAAGCACAAAATAGTCGTTTATAGAAGAATCGTGAAGTCCGTATGAATAACTGAAGTCGTTAAAAATGGAAAAACCATGAAAATACTCAAGCGCAAGGAAAGAAACCAAACAAAAGAGTGAACAAAGATCGATTGACTTACTGAACGAGTCAATTACCATAGTTTTGTTCTTCATTCAATCAGTATTGCCAAACCTAATAAAGAATTTCGCCTATTTTAATTACAAAATAATTATTTAAAATAAAACTAACGTGGTTAGTTTACATTCATTTAACCTTATAATGATTCTCATTAATATTTAATTAATTTTACTCAGCGTATTTTCAATTATATTATGAGTTATTCATCCACACTAAAAACCCATGACAGCGATTTCCATATCTTGAATTAACTTGTTTCTCCCTCACTACATTTTTAGGGGTTTTATGTATTTTGAATAAGGACAAAATAAGTTATTTTTTTAGACCAAAGTCAACCTGTTAACCCTGTGGCCCAGGCTTACTCAGTTTCCTTTATCAGAGGCAGAGATTGTATCACAAAAATTAGATGACTAACAAATTTGGTCAACTTACACACAGTAAAATGACCATGTGAAGTTATTTTTACTAAGCTAGAATGCAATGGGAAAAAATTAAATAAAACAGTTTAAGTTCTTTTAAATTTTATTCGGAAGGAACCTCTAAGTATTCCACACCCGATATGTCACTATTGCTGCTGCTGTCATCACTTTCGACTTGGATTACTAATTCATCAATATCATTATATAGTGTTATTCCGCTCATAATATTCTTTCTCTATTTTTATTACATGTTCACAGCAATTCCTCCAATTTTGGGGAGTGATGCTGTTCAGTGCATCTTCTGTCAGACTTTTAACATCACATGTTCCCAAATTGCGTTCAGTCACCTTTTTTTTTGGCGAGAGCCCAAATGAGCTCGATAGGATTCAGATCACAGTGATATGGGGAAGCCTAGCTACTGTATGTCCATGTTGTCCTTAAAGCTCGTCTATTGCATAAATAGGTTCTGGTTTATTATTTTGTACCAATTTGAGAAAACTTGGCTTTCTGAGTGAAGGATCAAAGGCAATATTATTTTCCATTAGCCACAGTTTTATTTCATCAACGCGTGAACTCGAATTTGGAACCTTGTTTGTTCTTATCGAATGATAAGGTGCATTGTCAAATACAATGATAGAATTCTCATGGAGATTTGGTATTAATTTTTCGGTAGTCCACTTGGTAAAGTTATGAGAATTCATTTCCGAATGATAATCATCCATTTTGTTTTTGCCACTAAATACTAACATACAATTTGGTACAAAACGTTTTGAGCTTCCAGCGTGTACAATTATGTATCTCTTGCCTTTTGAAACACTGGATTGCACTCCTGGAATGTCAATAGACTGCCAACATTTTTTCACTTTATACGACTCGTGGATATAACTTTCATCAATGTAAATTATATCTTTTTGTAACTCTTCAGGTAGAGCTCTGTTTTTCAAAATAATGCTCAAGTATTTCTCTCTTTTCTCGGAAATAAAAGTTTTCTATTAAAGCTAACCGGTTTGATTTACATTTCTTGTAGGAGAATCCAATTGATTTTACAATTTTTCTTAAATGTTCTTGGCTACAAATAAATTCTAAATCAGATTTAGCTATAGCCAGTATTTTTTTGAGTGTAGGAACTTCTTTTTTAACAGTATAAAAAAAATGAATTTTTTGACGGAGTTCACAAATTGTGAAATCATCCATTTCCACCTTTGGACGTCCAATTCTTTTTTTACTAGGCGTTTTGAATACTCCATTGTTTGTAAGGCCTTCATTCACAATTCGTCTGACGGTACTCTCTGATTTTCCTGAAAAATAAACATAATAACTGTTAATTAGGAAGCAAATATAAACAAATCGTAATAAGATGATTAGTTATACAGTATATTTAGCACTGTGCAGAAAAACTAAAAATAAATAATAATAAACTTAATCACATGAGTGATGAAGCAAGATAGTGACTGAAATAAACATGAATGAGAAATAGAAATGAAAGTATCAAACTGCGTCGACCTAACTATAAACAAATGTTTGTAAATTTTTACATAACCTTAAAATAGCACAAGTACTTTTGTGTTATAATTATGATCCATTTTATCATATATGTTATCCGAATCCCTGTTACATACCCGTCATTAAAGCTGTGCGGCCATAAGCATCCTCCAAATCTGATAATAAGCGTCCAGCTTGGTATTCCGCAAAACACCTTTGGAACACATTCCCGGGCTCCACTTCGTATCGGTTTATTCGTTGTCTCCTTATTCATGATGATAGCGATGAAATTTAGCGTTTATCAAACAATAAATAAGAAAAAACGACACAGAAAACCGATTCTTGCACTATTCAATCAAAGATATCATAACAGTGGGGTTTCTGCTGATTCCCCCCGTTGCTGATTCCCCCCGAAATATGTTTAGTTAAAAAAGCGCGTTTTATCACGCGAAATCAAAGTGGTACAGTTAAGAAAAAAAGTACTCAGCTTTTTCTAAAAAGGTTTATTTCAAATCATGTCACAAATAAAATCACAGCTTTCGTCAATTTTTCAATTACTTTGTTACATCTATGTTTTTAATGAGACGCTGAAAAAGTATTTAAGTCAAAATACGTATAATTATTATAGGTCAATCAACAATCAATAGATATAAAATAATAGGCCTACATTATCACAGAAATCAGATTCCTACAATTAAATTTAAATTCTAAGAAGTAACTTTAGTAGAAAATCAAATAAAAAATAGCTTTTCAGTCGTAATTAAATATTATCTACAAAATAGAATAGCTATAAAATATAAAACTTTTAAAAGTACTATAATTATTTATCCGATAATTAAACAATCAACAAGTGTAAACGTGATAATTGCAACGTAGGTAATATAAATATAAAAATTAACAAAATGACAAAAAATTACTATAATTATGTAAATCAACAAGAAATGAACTTAAGTCTACATTATTAAGTCTACATTATTAGAAAAATCACAGATTTCTTCTATATAGAAAAATACGCTTAATAGGTACAATAAATACCTGCAAAACGTTTTTACGTTTAAACGCCGGATACCTTAAATTAGAGATTTTATAAATCAACAATTAACAAGTTTTGGTTTATATAATGTCACAGTTAAAAATAATATAGATACGTAGTTTTAAAACAAATCAACGAATCATTGAAAATATGAATCAACAAGTCTTAATTAAAAATAATAATTATTTTTTGTGCATAGTAATCATTGAGCTGATTTTTTGCAAGAAGAAATGCACTGAAATTTGTTTCTTTTCATATTGCTCTGTTAATCTGGTAATTAGTGCGTCGTTTAATATACTTCTTTTTTTCCTTTTATGTACAGCTTTTCCTTTAATGTGGAATCTTTCTTGAGCCAAGTCATTGGTTGAAATATCCAGTGCAATCATTTCAAGTAGTTGTATAAAGCTGGGATTCCTGTGTACGAATGCCCGGAGTCGCTCATTCCACGCTTCTACCAAGTTAGTGCTTCGATGGTGTTCTTTGTAACAGCACCATAAAGAAATCATGTCCGAAGACTGAAGCCATTGGTTGACAAAGTAGTCATTGAATTGGATTATTTGTTCTTCCAAGAAACTATTTTCCATGATTGCCAACCACCCATCTTCTATATCTTCTTTTGGAAGAAAAGCCAAGCTTATGCATGACTTTACATGTTGCCTTGACTCTTCATGATCCAGAAGTCCTAGAGATTGTGCTCTTCTTAATATTGATCTTTGAAAATGCACATAGCAGCCGTGGATGACGACATCAGGAAAAACATTTCTTATTGCATTTATAGCCGACGTTTCAAAATCCACTGTAAATTTCCTAGGATTGAAGCTAGGTTGGTTTTCTTTTATTTTTGTCAACATAGTTTCGTACGTGCAAGCCTCTTTATTAACAAGGAGCACGTAAAATAATGGGACTATATTAGATGCATTTACGTCACTTCCAATATCTCCTTGGATTGAATATATTTGTTTGAACGGCTTAGCACAGCAGTTAAATGTTCCATCGCCGAAGTAATGTTGCACGTGGACTAGATGATTCTTTACTTCTTCTGAGGCAAAGACAATAATTCTATTATCGCCTTCGATGTAATCGATTAATAAAAACGATTGAAACGCCTGTGGAATAACGACTTCTTTTGGTTCATTAAAATGTGTCTTCGGTACATTGAGATGTTTTTTTCTACTTGTGTAAAGTTGAGTAGAAACTGATCGAAAATCAGGAACATCGGCGAATGAACTATTGTGTCCTTTTTTTTTCATCTCACTTTTCATTTTCATTACATTCGTTTCGTAAATTTTCTGTATAGAGTCAAAATTACTGCAAACGTCTTTTTTGGATTTATTTATTAAACTTTTAACCTGGATTTTCAAAAAATTTGGCACACAATCTGAAGAATGTTTGTTTTTAAAATGTACAATATCTGTTTCCTGCAACACTGTGATAGCACCACTGCACTTTGTTTTTCTTTTATTAACACATACCCACACTGTCGTTTTTTTATTTTTTCTATGTAATACATATGAATGACCCGCGTGCAGTAACGTTTTTCCCCGTTTATTGTCGATTATTTCGAAATTACGACCCGCCGATGATGAAGGACCTTCACCCGACATTGTAAGGGATGAACTAATAGTTATTTTTTATCAGTTGCACTTGCACATGGCTACAAGGTCAACATGAATCGCCTACGAACGAGTGCAAGAGAGACATCATTATATTCTATGCATGTGTGAAAGAGACAGAGACTATCTATTTATATTACGTTGTATTGTTCCTATTGTAAACGCATTATAAACAAACACTGAGGCTTAGGATCATAAATATTTGTATCTGTCTATCTCGCTCGCACTCACAGGTCTTATCGAAGTGCATATCAATACAATAATTTTTAACTATAAAAATTATAATTAATAGAAGCTTAGAAAAAAGATCACGCTCTTTCTTACTTCATCATAGTAATCATCATATCACCCGAAAGACGACCACTGACTTTCTTACATGACTGTTCTTAATTCTAAAATTCGGGGGGAATCGGAAATGAAATTAAACAATATTTTTATAAAATCGTTCCGGGGGGAATCAGCAACGGGGGGAATCAGCAGAAACCCTAACAGTGGGTGACGTGATTGACATTATTATTATGTCGAGTTGCCATAATCAGCTTTTTTTTAGTTCTTGAAACATTCTTTTCTACATTTTATGGTCGAACTTTACCTACAAATTTACATAACAAGACTTAAAAAAGGAAATGTTAATTACAGTCTATGTCGAAAGCGTGCGATGTACAGTTTTCCGATGTTTATATATTTTTAATATCATGTTAAATTGCAAATTTTTTCCAAGCAGTGTCCTAATGTAATTTCACTATTTTTATGCTGTGAAATTATACTAGCGACACGTGCATCAAAATCAATTATTTTTCTATTTCTATTTGAAATTGGAATACACTGTTGAAATTGTCTTATTTTAATAGTGAATTCATTTGTATTTTTAATAGGAGATCTAAACATTTTAAGAGCATTGGTTTAGAATTGGATTTTCCTTTATTTCTTTTTGAATGCCTGCCTTCTAAATGGTTTGTAGTTCTGAATCGTTCACCATGTGCCGAAAAAACTTGATTCGATCCAAAAGTTTACAAAGTAGTCATATTTGTAAACTTTTTACCATTTGTCCGTTATTAGAACAATCTTCCATGATATATAAATAACCATCACTGATTAAATGCTGTGGAAGCAATGACAGGGCACTACACATGACAACGTGAGTTTTATATACGGGATTAAAAAAAAAAATTAATTCCTTAGCTTTTTACTTACCCTCACGATCGTGTGGCTTAGGAGATAGCATCAGAGGTGAATTTCTCTGTTAACCACCACGAGCGTATGGCTTAGGAGATAGCACGAGATGTGAGTTTTATCTAGTTTGGAGATATGGTTTGTAAATAAATAAAAACTCTTTATTGTCATTAGACATTTCTTAGATATATTAACAAAGAGATTTTAAACATTTGGTATAATTTATAATTGGTATAATAACAATCAACAGGTTTCATAGTAAACTAAAATATTTCTTCTTTTTTTAGCTTTTTAATCTTTTTTTGGCATAAAACCTATAAAAATAAACAAAAATATTACCTCAGTGTACTTAAACCTACTTTGGCATCACAAGAGATTTTATTATTTAGTAAATTTAATTTAAACAGACTTTGGAATCACATCAGTACTTATTAATATCTTACGTATTTAAAATAAAATAAAAGTTTGCAACAATTTTTGTCACGAGATAGACAAAGGTAGACATCGCATTTTTCGCATTTTATTTTAGATCGACTACCACCATCCATACGACAGGTCCTTGGTGCCTTAATATCATCAAACACAGGCAGATGATCGTAACCATCATGTCTTTTAGCTATTAAAGGTTTGTAGATTTTCAAGGGCTGACTTCGTTGACGTTGCTGTGGTTCAGGTTCATCTTCTCTTCGTTCTGTTTCTGGAATACACTTCAAACATTCTGCTAAATCCAGGCGAAATTCAAGTAAGGCCAGCGTGTCTTTTCGGCGGTAACTATTAGCTGTGCAGTCGTTCTAATAAAGTCTCCAGGCGTTTACACAAGAAAGATCTATAAAATGTACGAGAACTTTAAGAGTCCATTTTCTGGTTTTAATGAACGTCCTGTAATACTCTATTTGTTGATCTAGGCTAAGACATCCACACCTTCCATCTTCTGATTGTATAGTTCTATAACTTTTGGAGCCGAAATGTTGACATAGGTCTTAGTATTTTTGTCCCAACGTTTCACGTACGTTGCTTCTCCAACTCCCGTGCAGTTAGATATCATTAAAACGGACTTATTGTCTTTCCATTTGACGATTGCAATATCTTTACAAACTTACTGCTGCATTTCACCACGAGCCATCTCTATCCTTTTTGAAATCGATTGAGGAGCGAACAGGAATCTGGTTCAGCATTATTGTACCAGTACTATGGAGGTTTCGCTTCAGCATTTCTTCTGCCAAAGGAACCGTTGTAAAATATCTATCATGATACACTCAACTGCCAGGTGGTATACTCTGAGGAAGATGGAGAATGACAGACGGTTCCAAGCCAAAAGCCGTGTCGCTGAACATAGTTTTAGCCCCTTGATAAAAGTGTTGGACCCACAATTATAACCAAATTGGCTAAATTTTTCTCTCCTATCAGTTATAGCTGACCTAACATCGGAATCTTTTTTCACTTGTGTGATGAAGCCTTCCCTGACTTCATCTTTCGATGGCCGCCAAACCTTTTTGGACTGTTTTTTAAACGCACCCTTGATACAGCCAGAAGTGTAGGGATCAATAAAATGCAAGCAATGTTGGAGCTCTCTTCCGATGCTGAAACAACAAAAAGATTTGTTTAGCCTTGCAGGGTATACAAATATTAAAACGTAACAAAATTCCTACAGTACTTGCACAGTACGTTGTACAGTACATTTGTTTAAGATGGGTTTTAGTGTTACCAAGTAATTAAACTGTTTATTCAAATTGTAATAGATGTTAACAAATTCAATAAATGTCTGTCTTTCTTTCTAAATTAAGGTTGAACAGTTTAAGATAAATTGTAATAAATTTCAAAAATATATTGTAATAAATTTAAAGATTTAAAAGTGTAGGTACTTACAATCTTGCAAACTGAGAAGTTCATTTAGACTTGGGTCCTTGTTGTGAGTAATTTTTCTCTTCTTGGCTACTTTAAAAATATTTTCTTTTAAAGAAGGAAAACTAAATAATGTCTGTATATGTGCCACGATATAACTCTTCAAGGTCTTTTTCCAACTGAGAACAAAATCATAATTTTAGTCGAAAAATAACTTCAATTTAACCATGGGGTACTTTTTCTAATAAGTATATAATACTTATCAATATATATCCATTTTCCTTAAAGCCGGGTACTCCTTGAAATATTGCGATATGGGTAATTTTTTGGAAAGATTTAAGCGTGTCTGATTTGTCCCTGTCCACTTTTAAAAACGGTTGACCAAGGTTCGCTAGAATTTTTCAGCCTAAGAATGGCATCAGGGATCTCTTCCTCTTGTTCTAGAATGTATCCTTCTGGTAAGCGCAGTGATGGCAAAGGTGTTAGGCCGTTCTCCCATTACGATACTTGTAAGATACGATACTAGAGTAGAATACTAGTTGAATACTTGTTCACTACTCGACGCTCGCATATTATGCTACTGAAAAATGACTAAATTAATTATTTGTGCAGACTCGTTTTTTGTAGACGGACGTTATGTCGAGTGACTCCAGTGACGAAGAAGCTCTTGCAGCTTTTCTGTTTTGTAGAAATAGAAGACGTCAACACAAGAGTAGAAAACACTGGATTCATCCATATATTGAAAGAAACATAAATTGTAGAGTTTTTGTAGCCGCACAAGAACTACAATATGATGATAAGAAATTTTTATCTTTCTACCGAATGTCTAAAGAAACCTACTTGCATCTTGTTACATTATTAAAGCCTGCTATACATCAACGAAATACTAAATTTAGAGAATGTGTCAGCGCGGAAGAAAGGATTCTGATAACCCTAAGGTAAATAATACTTCATTGTGACATATGCAGTAAGTAAATGTTTATTAAATTTTTCATTTTTCATCTTCCTGTGATAATAACATAGGTATTGATTCGTAATAAAGTGTGGCAGTATTTGATTGTACGAGATGGCTTTCGTTTACGGTGATTGGCGTACTTATCACCTCAGCAGCATTCATCGGTGAAGGAGTAGATACAATTGTGATGGGACTGTTAATATTTTCACTACTGTGGTCCATTATATCGTCTATCAATGCAAGCACTCTTCTCTTAAACAGTCTTCTTTGACTATCATTCATTTTGTTTACATCCGATAGTAAACTCAGTAAAAACATTTTGTTTGAATTTTCAGTACTATCACACTTTTCTAGAATTTTAGATTGTTTTAATTTAAAATAAGCTGAAATATCTTGCTCGGCTTGAGATTCTTCAAGCTTCTTTCGTTTTTTTTTAATGCTTGTTGATGGTGGTAATTGCTGTTGCGAGATTGGTTGAGTGCTTGTAGAAGGAAGGGATGAATGCTGTTGCGAGATTGATTGAATGCTTGTAGAAGGAAGGGATGAATGCTGTTGCGAGGTTGATTGAGTGCTTGTAGAAGGAAGGGATGAATGCTGTTGCGAGATTGGTTGAGTGCTTGTAGGTACATTTTCTGTGAACTCTGTCGGTTCGCATAGCTCAGGATCAGGTGACTGTGGTTGCAATGCGTCATTATCTTCTATCGTCTCTTTCAAATTGCCTGATGGTTTTCCTGCTGTTTTTATGAACGGTATAGCAAATTGCATAAAATCAGCTAAGTAGTATGGTTTTTTTTGCGCAGTATCTGCTCCACTTTTAGGCGGTTTCAAATGGCGAACAAATACACTACGTAGGTTTTTCCACTTTTCTTTAGCTTCTGGTCCTGAAAATGACCTTAATATTAATTCTTTTTCAGATATTTGGGATCAGGTTGTACGTTTGTAAGCCTAGGATTGTATTTTGCAAGAGGAGATAATACAATTGGCAAGGTCATAGCTGAAACTACAATTATAATATGGGAGATTTTAAATGGAGACTATATGCCATTACTAGATGTGCAACATTGGAAAGACATTGCAGCTCGTTTTAATAGCCTCTGGAATTTACCCAACTGCTTAGGGGCATGTGATGGAAAACACATCAGAATAGAAAAATTACCTAATTCGGGATCAAGTAATTTTAATTACAAATCCTACCATTCGATAGTATTAATGGCATGTTGTGATTCCGATGGATTATTTACTATTATCGAGACTGGCTATGCTGGTAGGAATAGCGACGGAGGAATCTTCAGAGCTTCTAGGATCAAACGTTGGATAGAACATGGACGCAATATTCCTTTACCTTCCAAACTTCCTAATGACCAATCTAACTATGAATTTCCGTACTATTTTATTGGTGATGAGGCATTTCCCCTTCTATCTTACTTAATGAGACCATATCCCCAAAGAACCTTGAATGACTTGAGAAGGGTGTTTAACTACAGACTAAGCCGAGGGAGGAATACAATTGAATGTGCTTTTGGGATGATGACTGAGAAATTTCAAGTATTAAGTACTGCTATAAGATGTCAAACAATAGAAAAAGTATCAAATATAATAAAAGCAGTGTGTATTTTACACAACTTTGTTCGAAAACGTGAGGGTATTCTATATAGTCCAAGGGAGGTTATACAAAACACATCGGTAACTATTCCGTTGACAACGTCGATACAACCTCATAATATAGAAACAACTGCAACTATGTCACCACATAATCAACGAAATTATTTAGCAAACTACTTTATATCTGAGCAAGGTTCATTACCTTGGCAATATCGATCCTGTTTGCAAAATACAATGCAACATTGATTTAATAAACTATGTATGTGTACAAACAAAAAAAATACCTGTTATTTGAAATTTGGTCCCAATTTCTGCCCAAGTCCTGTCTATTGTATTCTGGTAATTTATAGTTATATAAACAAGCATGTTTTTCAACTTCTTGCACAAACTTGATATTTTTATCTTGTTCCGCCGCCGCCATCTTGTCGAAACGCGCGAGACGCGACGCACGAGCGACCAGCGCGGTGAGTCGTGCGATACTAGTAGCGGACGCGTAGGATACCAGTATCGTAGTGTGCGAGTCTGCATTCAAATGTATGCGAGATATTTCGCGGCGACTAGTCTTCGCGACTTGTAGGATACTTGAATCGCCTGTGCGTATCGTAATGGGAGAACGGCCTTACTGATCCATCAGAAGATCTAGAAATTAGTCTGCGTTTTTCTATTACACCAGGTTCACGGTACTTTTTTTTTTCAAATTATGTATTTGATCTGGCAACTTGCCAGCCAATCTGGTGATAAGGCCATGTGTAGACTCTACAATTTTACGGTGAAAGTACACAGATGGTTTTTCACATGGAAATATTCGTATTATCTCTCTGGCCCAATTGACATAAACGGTAGTTCCTATCAATTTGTCTGGAGTATCTCTTAATATTGATGTACCTGTTATCCGAACTAATCGCTGGCGCGCTGCGGTTTCTCATGGGCTGTTTTTGTCTAAATTAAGAAGGCCTTTTCCTTCATGACTGCTAGTCAATAGCAGTTTTAAATCCTGAAGGGAAAAAAACACTTTAAGAGCCCACTGTCAAAAAATATAACTTCATAACGCACTGCCCTTTTCCGCGCGCCCCTCACGCTACACTCGTCATTAAACATTTAAGATTTGAATTTCGCGCCAATGGCGCCATCGCAGGTCAACAGCGTTTAATGCTAAGGAACAAGAAATCTACGGAGTCGCAACAACTGTTATTAAAAGTATTTTTATAATCCCTTAATATTGTTTAGTGAAAAAATTTTAAATGTTTGAATGTCAGTGTTTCATTAATTATAAGTACCTACCTAACGTGTTATATTTTTGTATTTTTTTTAATGTGATTAATTGTAGTTGTTGTTCCTTTATTATAATTTGATCGACTTTAATAATTTGTTATATTTACGTCTGATATTTATGTTGAATTCAATGGCATGACTTATACATAGTAACTAAAATATTAAAGAAACGGAGTTTGAACTTAATAATGTATAATGTAATGTATAAAGGTATATATTACAAAAGAAAAAAAAAACAATCTTTTACGATTCCGAAAAATCCAATCTTCGTTGTCGAACTGGTTGACTATGAAGAAATAAAACGTCATCAGTACTATTATTTACTTCAAATGGTTGAATATTGATCGTAGACAAGGTAGGTGTGGAAACATTTACTATTGATGGGTCTCGAATATTTTTTGTTGTTGGGTAGCGAGGATCCACCAATTCAGGCAACAAATACTCCATATAAAATGAGAAAAGTTTGGGTTCCATTTCTTTCTTCCAAAACTGGTCGTCCTTTTCTAATACTTCAATTTTTAACTTATTGTCCCCATACCATATAGCTAAGAGACATTTAGTTTTCTTTGCGATATGCATTTGACCTTGGACTTGGAAGTACCAATCAGAGTTTTTGTTTATTTTTACCTGGAATAAGAATCGAATCAAAATATTTGAAACTCTAAAAAACTGTAAGCAAACATTTTTATGATAATGGGGAGTTTTCTGACAGCTCATAAAAATTAGTTCAAAAAACCTCTATAGATGGCACTTTTAAAAAGCCGAAGGCGTTAAGTCTGTATACTATAATGTAGGTAAGTGGTATCTACCATCTATGGTTATTTATACGTTCAATTTCTGATACAGACGTCAATTAATTAATTTTACTTTTAAAAACGCAGTGTGGAATAAATTCTTCGCCGTCGCTTTTTGCAAAGCGCCATCTATCGAAGCCTTTTGTACCAATTTTGTACAGTTTTGTTTTTTTAATGAGCTGTCAGAAAACCTCTCATTAATAAGTGTTTGCCTGTAAGTGTGTAGGTGTGAATACTAAAAATTTCATGTCTATTTAAGAAGTGTATTTAAATATTTAAACAATATCTGGAACGCTGAGTATTTACCTAATGTAGATTAAAAAATATTAAAAAAAAACTATGTTATTATAATAAAAAATCGAATTATAGATTCAAGGACAGGATAAGAGATTATGATGAGTCTTGTCGGATTTATAATTTGTAGCCCCACAAGAAAGAAGAGTTTTGACGAACATGAATTTTTTGCATGAATTCAACCTTCCGTATGTATTGTACGTACTAACTTTTATCAGAACTCAGTCATATTTACATCTAACGCAAATATAATTGTATATTTTTTCTAAAACTACAGATTCCTATATAAACAAAGAGTGAAGAAATACTTTGTATATACAGGGTGTCCAAAAAACGAGTCGTTTGGATGACACTGGAGATAGATGGACCTTAGGACTATCTGATAACGAGAACACTATGTTTAGAAAAAGAGTGAAATTTCCTTATGTTATTGAATTTAATTGAGTTTTTGGAAAGTAATTTTTGAAAAAGTATTCTTTTTTAATGTCAACAACGTAACTAAAGTTTTATTGAATACTGTCTAGAATAAAAACCATTCTGATGTTCGGCAATAACCTGCACTGCTCCAAGCCCGCAATTAAAAAGGAAATGATGGTCAGCCACTGATTTTAACTGATCTAAAAAATATTGTATGTTGATTATGGAATAAGAAGTTTGACTTCCTGAAAAAAAATAAACTTTTACATAACCTATGAAGGGTTTCAAAGATAGCTAAAACTACAGATTTAAGAAAATAGGTATGATCATTTTTTAAGGACAAAAACAACTTCAATAACGTATGAATTTTACATACCGAATTAGTCGAAGGGTTCTTGTAAATTTTCGCCTATGTTAGTATTACAATTATTATCTTCGCCATTGTTTTGAAATGAGATTTCGGGTAGCAAGTTATCGTTATCTATTTTATCCAAATGTGCGATCTCCTAAAAAACAACTTACGAGGGGTGATCCAAAAGTAATGATAATCAATAATAAACACAATGAATAAAATAAAAAAAATAAATTTATTTCTCAACATAGTCTCCTAGCAAGTCTATACATTTAGTCCATCTCTTTTCTAAACCTAAAATTCCCTTAGAAAAAAAATCTTTATCTTGACTCTCAAAAAAGTCCTCAAACGCGGCCATCACGTCGCTGTCATCGTCAAATTTCTTGCCTCGGAGGTGTTCCTTGAGTCGTGGAAAGAGATAGAAGTCACTGGGGCTAGATCTGGTGAATAGGGAGGGTGTTCCTCCAGCTCAAAGCCCGCTTCCTGAATGGCAGCCATGGCAATTGCAGCTTTGTGAACCGGTGCGTTGTCTTGATGGAACAGCACTCCAGCCCGCAGTTTGCCTCGCCTTTTCTCCTTAATAGCCTCCCGCAATCTTCTTATTTGTTCTACATAGTAGGAGCCTGTAATAGTGGCCCCCTTTTCCAAGTAGTCCACCATGATTATTCCTTCAGCGTCCCAAAAAACAGACGCCATAACCTTCCCTGCTGAGCTTGACACTTTGAATTTCTTCGGCGTCGGTTCATCGGATCGTTTCCATGTCATCGATTGTTGTTTTGTTTCAGGATCAAAATGGTGGATCCAGGTCTCGTCCATGGTCACAAAACGTGACAAAAAATTATCCTTGTCTGCCTGAAACTTTTCGAGATTTGCTCTTGACATGTCGACTCGTTTCTTCTTTTGCTCGTCGTTTAACATTTTCGGTACCCAACGCGCGGAGACCTTTCTCATATGCAATTCGTTCGCAAGGATTCTTTGAATGCTGCCATATGAGATCCCTGTGACCTCAGCTACATGCCTGATAGTCACTCTTCGATCTTCCAATACAACTTCTTCAACTTTTTTCACATTTTCTTCCGTGAGGGACGTCGATGGGCGTCCTTCGCGGTGTTCGTCTTCCGTCGATGTTCTTCCCAGTTTAAACTCCTTAGCCCAGCGTGCAACTGTGGAATATGGAGGAGAAGAGTCCCTTAATGTTTCCACCAAGTCGCTGTGTATGTCTTTGGTAGACATTTTTTTCAAGCAGAGGTAGGTAATGACAGCTCTGATTTCATGTTTTTCCATTTTGATGTTCACTCCTTGACAGTCCTTATTCAAATGAATGTAGCTCCCGGGAATCGTGGCCTATTTATATGATTTTTTTTCCTGAACTAGTGGGTAACTGAGCAAGTGACTTATATTTTTTTGTATTTTTGTGTGCACTAGAAATAACTGATTATCATTACTTTTGGATCACCCCTCGTGATCCAAAGTAATTATATGAGAACACAAATATTTTACACTGACGATGATAGACTTTTACTATGCAGTGTGTGGCTTGACATATAGTAATAAAACTATAGAGAAGCACTATAAACAGTTTTATCGATGAAAACACCACGTATGGTTAGTCAAATCCAAAACCCTGCCAGTCTGCACATACTTTTATTTTTACTTAAGCAAAATTCACCTTAATTTGTAAAACAATGGATTGATCTATGATGGAATAGATTTGTCGAGATCAATCGGGCTAATGGAATATAGTTGGGATTACTCGATTAACGTCGACCAACCGTCGATCGACTGGTTAGTGGAACGGTATCCGTCTATCAATTTAAATTACCATATCAGTTCTCGACTTCGATCGACTATGGATCGATTGTTCTGGTAACACCCTAAATAATAGAGACAACAAATTTTCGAATGCCATTTTTTTGTAAATTCTGTTAGTAATTAAAATGATTGAAGATTTCATGGTATTCCTTTCATTCAATTAACCAAGTATGCTAGAGAGATTTCATCCTTGCAATTGGCCCTAACGATCGATGCAATAAAAACATTTTCTACAGATTTTAGTCGGTTCGATTCTCGGGTGAGGCGAGTGAACTTTCGAAAATCTTTGAATGCGGCTTTATTTCTTTTCTGTAATAAAGCAATATTTCGTTTGAGTAAAATTTGTTATCTCTATCATTTAGAGTACCTATTTTCCCTCAAGGTGGAATAAAAAAAATCCACCCTGTATAACCAAAAAGGCTATAAAATATTATTAAATGAAAGATTATTTTCAACTGAAGTTACTAAATAACACTTAATAAAATTTCTAAATAAATAATCTACAGGGTTAATTTTAATAATTTGTTTATAAAATTTTAATAAAATTAACCCTGTATAGTAATGACCACAATTATAAATATTTAAAAAAATATATTATTTACACTGCCAAATAGAGTACGTATATAATCTAAACTAAATCAACGCTACAGAGGAAAACTAGCTAAAACTAGAAAAACGAGCTAATATAAAAACTACAGAGAAAATCATTATGTCACATACTTCTTGTTCACTCATTGGAGCTGTGGTATTATTAGGCATTATGAAACTTGATGAATTAATTTGATATAAGAATATATTTTTCAAAAAAAATATTGTATTTTTACTAACCGGTACGGTGAAACAATATTATTTAGTGATATCAGTAAAAGCATAAAATAAGTAAATAGATTGACCTTTTAACCGTAAGTAAATTAGTTAGTTCAGATGACGACTCCACTGTTGAGAAGCTCTGTAAAAAGACTTTTTATTTCTGAAAAATATTGTTGATAAGGCAATCAAAACTATTTTTTTCATATCGTAATATTGATACATAATAGTTAAATACATTGAATCTCGTACTAGACTAAATCGTCACGAATTGCATAAAAAAACGGCGATGTATGTCTACATCGCATTTTTATATTTGCATCCTACTCACATCGCTTTCTTTTCGACAGAGGCGTCAAGCTCGAAGATGAAGCCTTAATAGTATCAACTACTGTAAGCGGAGATTTTGATATAAGCGTGCGTGTTTCAGCTTCGCTTTCGAGTGGATAGTGCAGCAGGTCTGTTAACGAGATATCCAAACTTTCACAAGCCTGTAAATTAGTAGGTGTTTTATATGTAGGGAAATAAAACAAAGCAAAGCTTGAATACAAAATAAGACATGCATGACACATCATGCTTTTTCCTAGTTAAGATAGGCACCAAAGTTGAAGAGTATTATGGCAGGCAGGGTGCATTGTTTTTTATAAATTTCCAAATTCCTTAGAAATATGGACCGTGGCCCCACTTTAGGAATCAAATCCTTTATTTCTGCCTCTCCCAATAGGGGCAGAGACAAAGATGTTATCTCATTTTCTGATACGAAAATGATAAAATTACACACGGATCACACGTTACATCGAACGTTAGGCGTCACGCAGGTAAAGCACTAGCTAGCATATCAGTTATTACTAGGGCTTGTAAATATTCGAACTTTTTAGATATTCGAATATTCGATGTTTTTACAGGCAGTATTCGAATTATTCGGATATTATTCGAATACTAGCTTTTTTCCTTTGAAACCAAAATAATACCTTGAAAAAGCATTAATAAACAAGTTAGAGTTGAGTATTTTTATTATATAAAATTGAATGACCTTTCAGCAACATAGTTTGAAATTATAATAAGCAAAAAAAAAACAAAAATTAACTTTCTAAACTAGACAAAAATATTTTTAATAAAAATTTACACCCACTGCGTGAGTAAACATAAAATACTTAAATTTTAGGTTCTAAGGCACTTGAGACTTCTTGAGATCAAATCAGGTTTGCGTAATATTTAATCTAATTACTCCTACAATTAGTCAAATTGAAGTAACCTATTAATAACAATAATAAGTTTTATAATAAAAGTAAATGAGGGATCATAAAATCACACCGCAATCAAAATAATCATTCGTGGGGTTGACGTAATCCTTGGTAATGCGATCTAAGAAAACTTACGGCGTCTATAGAGTCGTCCTGTAAGGCGCATCTCAGATTTTTTTTTAAATAATTTATTCATAAAAAAATACACAATTAACACATCACCAAACATCGCCAAACTGCAAACAGTTTGTTGGCGATTGAAAAGCACCTTTTTACATAATTTTACATTTACTTATAAACTATTTTATTAATAACAATCAATTTATTCTTATAAGCGTTTAATGTTATTTAAATTATTTATTATTATTTGTTTTATTTATACAGATATATCCATACAATAGTTGCTTAATTAATTTAACTTTCCAATACAGACTTTTATTTAGCCATTTAATATTTATTAAATTAGGCAGTACTTACTTACAGTTATACTGCCCTGATAAGCCGAAAAGCGCTAACTCAATCAGAGTAAGTTTTGAGAAAAACGACTTTTTGTGAATGGATTTTTCCCACCTTCAAACGGGGGTTAAAACTAAAATTTTTAAAACTGTTAAAACTTATATAAACGTATTTTTGACCCTAGATATAAGTGACATACCTAAATTTTGCATAAATGGCACCATTATACCTATTTTGTGAGATACCGCTAGTTTGATTAAAAATAAAGGCTTCAAAAATTGAGATAGTGCTTTTAGTCTTATTCTGCTCAAAGAAAGTTCCATACAAAATTATGTTTTTTTCATTTTTGATGAAAATACCGAATAAATTTGTAATAAAACTTCATTTCATATTTTTTTAACAACTTTATTAAAAGTTTAAGCAATTTATCAAAAGTTGGTAGTCCCCGCCAAAAAGACATTCTATTAGCAGGTATTAAACTGGAAAGAGATTTTAAAATATTGTTTTTTTTTTTGTTTGAGATATTCCTGCTGATACTGTTTTTTTAGTTGGGGATGGAAGTTTGTCTAATTTTAAGAACTTTGTACCTACAATTCTAGCCGTAATGGGTTCATTATCGAAAACAGTTCTGTACCTAATGTCAAAACTGCCTCTGTTAACTTCCACTTCAACAATGTCACGAATGTTAGGTCGTGGTGACAACCGGGAAAGTTTGTATTGCGTCGTATAGTCTTGCCACTCATAAAAATCATCTATTGTAATTTTTTTGATATTAACATTTTTTCCAGCACTGTTTACAGCTTCGCAAAAGTCATCAAAGTCATATATTTTATTTTTCATTCGCTTCATCGCCAATTCTACTCTATGGTGAAAAGAGTCTGCAGACATAAATGTGTGTCCGACTTCGAAGTATTTAACAATAATCTTTTCTGCATTGATCTGATCCTAATTTATAACATAGATTAAAAACGAAAAAAACGTCCAGTTTTTATTTTGAGCAGAAAAATTATCCACGCAAAGTACAAAATTTTTCATATCCCGATAGAACAAAAAAAAATGATAATACGCACTTATGATCTCATCTTTAGATCGTCCAGACAATGCTTCATGCCAAAGTACAGGATAGATACTGGATTCTTTTGAACCTTTCCTAGCTCCAATAGGCACGAAACTTTCATTATATACAACAATCCTGTGAGTGAAAACAGTCGACTTAAACATATCGATTCTCGGTAGCATTATGACTTTTTGTAACTCTGCGGAGTACACAATGGTATCAGCGGTGGTTAAGTTGGAATCAGATTGATATTGTTCTCTTGATCTCTTGGCTCCTTCTATATGACTTGCCCACCTGGTACAGCACTCACAGTCTTCCTTGAGATTGTCTTTATCATGCGTTTTATCGTGCAAATTGAATTCTTCACACAGTTCACATTCTTCGTGGCCCAATTTTACGAACGAAATATTCAAATCTTGCAGAACTTTTCGGTACTTGTCGTAAGAGCTTGTGATCGAAGGATTTTTTTCTACGTAATCTGTATGTAGATGTGTAATCGACAAGTCACTTGGGCAAATATAACCGTTTGGGCGCATGTTCACATCTATAATGGGATATGCTGGGTTCAAAACTAAATATGTGTTCCTTTATAGGACCATCGTCAATTTTGTTGTGGGGAGTGCAAGTGCTCTTTTGTCTACTGGAGCACTGACGGAGTCTTCCTTATTATTACCTAAAGCAGTCTTTAAAGGCTTGTCGTTAGCTGCATTATAACCCAAGGTAGTTAAAACGAAAGTTTTGCATAATTTGCATGATGAACCTTATGAGTTTTTAAGAAAATAGAAGAATGTAGTTTGTCTTCTGTAGTTAGTTGAAACAGATTCATTGACAGTTCTTTGCTTTACAGACTGGGAAGAAGTGTGGTGCAGCATAAAATCTTTTCTTTCTGTATCGCTTAAATTCCAAAAAGAATTGTTTAATCTGATTTGCAAAAATTTCACTTTGTCAAGATTTGTTTTACCGGTTCTTCCATAACTACATAATCCATAGCTTAAAACTGAGTCAGCAAGTGCATGATAGATCATACATAATGTCCTTTTATTTACTACATGCTTTAAATGATAAAACTTTCCTAGCATAACTCTCAGTTTATCACATACAAGATCTATATGTAAGTTCCAGCTTAGTTTACTGTCAATCATGAGCCCTAAGTATTTGAATTTATCTACATTTTCAATACCTTTACATTTACAGTCAGAGTTACTCTGGGCATTCATATTATGTAGGCACTCATAGCTATGGCCAATCAAGGTTATTTTACTATTAGATTGTAACTTGTATGGAGAAGATACTTTCATAATTTTTGTTTTAGCAACATTAAGGCCGGCTTGCGTAACATTTGGTCTAAACAGAATTTAGTTAAATGAGTTTATCTTGCTAAATATGTTTAGCCTAAATACAATTAAAAAGGTCTTGCTCACGTCCGTTTGGATGGTAATTTAACTAATCGTAGTTAGGGAGTCGGTGAAGCAGTTTCATGCGTTACTTTTTACGTTTTCGTGCGTTGTGCACTAGACTTAGGGCGGCTTGCGCATCGTCTTTAAATAAAGTTTAAGAGCGACGTAAACGCATTTAGTCTGCTAATTATAATTAGCGTCTTGCACAACAAAAATTTAGGCACTAATCACGTTTAACGAACTGTCAAAGTTAAATACCCAAAGATGGCTATTTAGCGTCGCTAAATACGTTTAGTAGCAATCGAGCGTCATCATTTTGACGTTATAGAAATTTTACTATTATTTTATAAAAAATTGTAAAGAGTTCGGTAGGAAGTTTGTAAGATGGATTTGTGGGAATTGTATTCTGACAATGATGAGGAGATTATAGAATATATCAACAGACCGAGGGAATTGTTTGAGAGAGCAGACTTATTTGGAATGTATTCGGACGACAAATTCTTCAGAAGGTTTCGTTTAACGAAAGAAACCACTATAATGTTGTTACAGCAAATAGCCCCACATTTAAAAACCAGCAACAAGTAAGGAAATAAACTCATTATTAATGAATATTCAATAAATAGATAGGTAGTTAATTAGCTAATTTTTGTTTGTTTTGCAGGATCAAATCAGTCACTCCTATGAACCAACTTTTATCAATTATTAACAATTATTATCAATTAAAATTACCACGAGAAATAGCACGAGAACACAACAACACAATTTGTGTGACTTGGTGTGACAGTTGAAAGCTCGTCGGTCCATTTCACAAATTTTTTCTTTAAGAAATTCAACCATTTTGCTTTAAGTCAAGTGTACAACGCACGAAAACGTAAAAAGGATCGCAAGAAAGTGCTTTACAGACTCCCTAACTGCGATTAGTTAAATAACCATACAAACGGACGTGAGCAAGACCTTTTTAATTGTATTTAGGCTAAACATATTTAGCAAGATAATCTCATTTAACTAAATTCTGTTTAGACCAAATTTCTGAAAGAAAAAATGCCACGAGCTTTCAACTGTCACATCAAGTCACACACACAAATTGTATTGTTGTGATTTGTGAAGTGTTTTCGTCATCTCGTGCTAATTTTTATTGATTTGTTGAGTTCATTGATAATTACCATGTCAAACAAAAGTGTTTCTTCTAGGGCCCGGGGGCCTAATTTTACAAAAGAAGAACAAATATTGCTGCTTGCAGCGATGGAACCATACACCCATATTATTGAGTGCAAAAAGACCGACCAAATTAAACAAATTGAAAAGCAAAATGCCTGGGTCAAAATCGCTCATGTTTTTAATGCCAACACAAAAGGTGTTTCAAGAAATGCCGAAAACCTTTTAAGTTGCTATAGAAACATTAAAAGCAAATTGAAAAAAAAGCATTCGGAATCAAAAATGTTGTTGAGAGGTTAGTAACATGATGAACTTATTTTGCTGGACACAGACTACCACACCCTTGTATATAATCCTCAGTAATGTCTTTTATTAACCGTAGTACCGCTGGTATTTGCTATTTATAACACAGATGTCTATTTATGTTACAGATCCTGATCAAAAACAGGCTTTTTTAAGTGCCTTAGAGGAAAATGGCAAAGACTGGGAAGCAATCGCCTCCACAATAAATAGGCCTATTGAGGTTTGCCAGGAAAGCTTCGACAGTTTGAAAGTCGAAATGAAAAAAGAAGAAGCCAAGTATAAGAAGGTTGTGATGGGAACAGGTATATATAAATATCATAGTAGTGTTGTGTTTTTCTTTTTATGGGTGTTTTATAAGCTGCCTATCAATACTGATTAAAATCATAAGTTCATGACATTAATTCTTTCCTCGTCCTAAAGAGACAATTGTAAACGAGTTAAACTTATTTTTTAAGGTGGAGGCCCTCCTTCAGATGATGATAACCCACTTTATGCATTAAGAAAATTGATAGAGCCACAAATGGATGGACTTTATACTATGTATGATGGAGATGCCACGCTCATGAAGCAATTTCAAGAGAGTCTTCCTGAAGAAAAACGAATTGCACCCATCGAAGAAGATTACTTGAAAAGTATTGAAAACATAACTACATTTGTAGTTGATTCTAACACTGGTAGGTAACTATATAGTACACAAAAATACTTTTTGATGCTTTTAAAACCAATCATGTAACAAAATGTGACTGGGAGAAAATGCCTTCAGGCATTAAGTCCGCCGCTTGTGCATAATTTTTGTGCAATAAAGATTAAATAAATAAAAATGTGTCAAAATGTTTATTTATATTATTCATTTATTTAATTTTAGTTAATACTGAGAATGGTGATGGCGGTTCTACTCCAAGCACACCATTGCAATCTCGAGCTGGAGATAAATTTAGTAAGATGGAGATATTACGAAAGAAAGGAACTGTGCTGACAAACAATCG
The DNA here is from genome assembly GCA_944452665.1 of Stenoptilia bipunctidactyla. NCBI lineage: Eukaryota > Metazoa > Arthropoda > Insecta > Lepidoptera > Pterophoridae > Stenoptilia > Stenoptilia bipunctidactyla. The sequence goes on from OX101741.1 coordinate 17,545,975, forward strand.
TAATTAATTATCACCATAATTTATAATTATATATATTTATAGTTTCAGAAGTTTTTTAATTATATTGTTTGTTTTAGATTCAACTGATAATGACCATGGACCTTCTACAAGTGGCATTAATACCACACCATTATCACAAACTCAAGTCAGAGAAAGTTTAAATAGGATAGACATTTTAAGAAAAAGGAAGGCATCTGCTCTCTCTAACAAAGGTACCTAAATTATTATTACAAGTCATTCAGATTCATATCTTTTTGCTAATTCGCAATTAGCTTATAGTAATATTATATTAAAGTACTTTCCTTTATTCCAGAAAATAATAATACTGAAGAACTATCAACTAAGAAAAGTAAGACAGCAAATGAGAGTTTCAAAATATTGTCAGCAGAGAAGTTGGAGCTGGTTAGATTACAAAAATTGTCATTGGAAATGGAAATAGAACATAAACAAAAAATATATGAAATAGAGTTGGATAATTTAATGAAAAAAAAAGAATTTAATGAACAAATGTACAAAAAAGAACTTTTACTTAAGGATTTAGAAATAAAAAAGAAACAATCAGAGCTGTAATATATTTTTTTTATTTATTTTTTTACAATGATGCAAAATATTCCTCTATTAGTAATCTTCGTTGCAAATTAGAGCGTCCTCTTCCATTCCATTCTGCTGCAACATCATCATCCCTACCTTCCATAATAACAAGAAAATCTTGATCTTCAGGGGGTATGTTTTCCTTTCGTAATATAGCTAAATTATGAAGTACAGCTGTTGCTATGATTATGCCAGGTACTCTATGAAGGTGAATACTTATGCCCCTGGATAATATAGGGAATCTCCTCTTCCATATACCAAATGCCCGTTCAACCACATTCCTCGTCTTGATTTGTGACTCTTGATAAAGTGTCTCTCCTCGTGTATTCACATTATTTTCTGACAGAGGTGTCATCATAAAGTTAGTTTGGGCATAGCCACTGTCACCTAGCAACAATTTATCATTATATTTGCCCTGCAAAAAATTGCGTTTTAATGCACAGTTATCCCAAATGTTGGAATCATGTGCTGATCCATGCCACCTTGCCACAACATCTAAAAACATAAGGTTTGCAGCAGCTACACATTGGGTGTTTATTGAAAAATATCCTTTCCTATTTCTATATATTTCAGCGTTATCACCACCTGGGGATAATATTCTCACATGAGTGCAATCTAACGCACCAATAACTCTAGGGAACTTTGCAATTCTATAAAAATCATACGCTGTTTTATTTTGTTCTTCTGTTGTGCTTGGAAATTTTATATACATCTTATACAATAATGCAATGGCATGAGTAACACGATGCACTATTCTACAAGCTGTGCTTTCATGTACACCAATCATGTCACCACAAGTTATTAGCTGACTTCCTGTCGCATAAAATCTCAGCGTACATAAAAGTTGGTTCATAGGAGTGACTAATTTGATCCTGCAAAACAAACAAAAATAGCTAATTAACTACCTATATATTTATTGAATATTCATTAATAATGAGTATATTTCCTTACTTGTTGCTGGTTTTTAAATGTGGCGCTATTTGCTGTAACAACATTATAGTAGTTTCTTTCGTTAAACGAAACCTTCTGAAGAATTTGTCGTCCGAATACATTCCAAATAAGTCTGCTCTCTCATACAATTCCCTCGGTCTGTTGATATATTCTATAATCTCCTCATCGTCGTCGGAATACAATTCCCACAAATCCATCTTACAAACTTCCTACCGAACTCTTTACAATCTTTTATAAAATAATAGTAAAATTCTATAACCTCAAAATGATGACGCTTGATTGCTACTAAACGTATTTAGCGACGCTAAATTGCCATCTTTGGGTATTTAACTTTGACAGTTCGTTAAACGTGATTAGTGCCTAAATTTTTGTTGTGCAAGACGCTAATTATAATTAGCAGACTAAATGCGTTTACGTCGCTCTTAAACTGTATTTAAAGACGATGCGCAAGCCGCCCTAAGTATTATGCCATTATCATGCGACCATTTCAATAGGCTTTCAAAATCCTCTTGCATTTTTATTTGTATAACATTAAGGTCTCTGTGTGCATACATAAGGCAGGTATCATCAGCATACATATAGGTTTTACAGTGTTTTATAAAAAAAAAAAAAACCCCAGACAATCACACCAACTACATGGCCCCAAAGTAAGCATAGCTTGTGTTATGGGATACCATATAGCGAACTAGGGGGGAACCTAGAATATAAATACATAAATAGATAAACACCCAGACACGGAACATTTTTTTTTCTGGTTTCGTGCGGGGATCGAACCCGCAACCACTGGCGTCTGAGGCAGATTGGTTTACCCCAACCACGGTTTATGACATTACAAAGACTATTAACATGAATTATATAATCAATAGGCCCAAAAACTGATCCAGTTGGTACTCCAGACTTGACATGAAATGTTTTCCCTATTGTTCCTTTAACTAAGGTGTGCATTTTTCGGTTTGAGAGGTAATTTCTAAAAAGTTCACATACTGGACCACGGATCCCACTCTCCTGCATTGCCTGGAGGAGGAGGTCAAGATCCAGCGTGTCAAAGGCCTTTTTGAAATCTATAAACAGGATCCCTACATGTTTTCTACTATACAGGTGATCATTTACCTCATCAACAAGCTGTGACAGGGCAGACACTGCTGCGTTGTTTCCTAAAGCCATACTGTATGTTTGACAATATTTCATGTTTTTCCAAAACATCACTCACTTGGTTAACAATAACTTTTTTAAATATTTTATTTATGACAGACAATAAATCATCTGGATAAGTTCCAATTCTTACACACATATTTATTAAGTTTGCTAAGATTGGGCAAATTTTTTCACTTACATATTTTATATCCTTAACTCTTATTCTATCAGATCCTGGGGATTTCTCATTTCTAAGACTACTGATATTTTTTTTATTGTACTTGAATTTAATTCAAATTCAAATTCAAACACTTTATTGCCATTTGCATAGAATGGGATACTTATAAAAATACAGTTTTAACATTAAATGTACAATTTGGGCGGCCTTATAACTTCAAAGTGATCTCTTCCAGGCAACCTTATCTTAAAATAAATTAAAAAGAAACGTAAACATGGCATTATTATTTTATAAATGTTACTAATTAAAGTATATAAATAGGTGTAATAATATAATATGAAATACATATATATAAAATATAAAAACATTAATTTAAAAATAGATATATAAGTAGGAAGAACAAAGTACGCTTCGTATTAACATAGATTCTATATAAAATTAGATAAGTTTGAGAGATATAAGTTTTTTAAATGATATTTAAAAGAAGCTATTGTTTTAGCGTGGTGGAGAGAAGATGGTAATGAGTTCCAAAGAGATATTGCTTTCACTGTGAACGACTGCTGATAAAGGTGGGAACTGTGACAGGGAGTTGCCAGCAAGTAGTTGCTGGCAGACCGCAAGTTACGTTCATGGTGTTGATGGCGAAAACTAAAGCGTTCTTTAAGATAGATTGGCAGACAAGGGTTGAATAATATTTTGTATAAAAGATTTAGTGTATGAGTATTCCTTCGAAGACGAATTGGGAGCCACTTGAGCCTTACGCGGAATTCGGAAACGTGATCATATTTTCGTAAACCAAATATGAATCTAATACACATATTTTGAAGGCGCTCAAGCTTGTTTAGTTGCTCTTCGGTCAAATTAAGATAGCTAGTGTCAGCGTAATCCAGTATTGGGAGTATAAGTGATTGTGCGAGAGCAATTTTGGTAGGTATTGGCAGAAAATTTCGTAGCTTTCGGAGAGATCGTGCAGCAGAGAAAACTTTTCTGCTGACAGATTCTATTTGAGGTTTCCATGACAGTGTGGAATCCATGAGAACTCCTAGATTTTTAACCACTCTACTGTAAGGTATGATGACCTTATTAGAATTTACAGGTTTATATCTAAAACTAACATTACTATTTTTAACATATTCCTCTCTATTTAATAAAGATATACCACAATTGTGCCTTATTGTTTGTATTTCCTCTGTAAAAGTTTTAGAAAAGTTTGTACATATGTTTTCCAAACTACCTGTTTTTCCTAAGTAAAGGGACCGAGGGACTTTGGATAAAACTAAAGTAGTATAGTTTTATCCAAAGTCCCTCGGTCTGCACCTAACCAACTATTTATATATGACCATATTTTTCTAAAATCTTTGTTACAATTAATTATACAATTTTGTCTATATTTATTTTTAGCCTCTATTATACACTTACTTGTTTTGTTTCTATATTTTGTATATTGTAGTCTGTTATACATATTATATGGTGAAGATTTCCACACTCTAAACAGTTCATCTCTTCGTTCCATCATTCTGATCAAATCTAAAGTAATTTTAATAATATATTTTGAGGATGAAAATACCCACTCACATTCAATGCTCGAGGGCGGTATTGACATCAAAAACTCATACACTTGACTTAAGTGTGTTTGTCGCGGTCCACCTCTATCGTATAATGCCATTTGCATTCTGATCGATGTTTCGAATTCATCCATCGTTGATATATTGGTGGTAGATGTAGAGGGAACCGATGAAAGTGTGCTATCAATGCTTTTCTGAAGTTGTTCTTTCAGACTTAAAGTTGGTTGCTTTTCCTGAGTCAGTTCATTATGAGGTTGGCGGCGTTGAAAGTTAACTAATGGGACGTCATCTTCCTCATCATTAGAATCTTGAACTATACAGAAATACTTTGCATTGATGTCAACAATAACTTTTACGTTTACATTATTTGATGGGGTCAAAAATACATCACAAGGCGGCTAATTGTAATAGTTTGTAGGATTATGAAGATATTTCAACGTACTGACAAGATCCGTTTGACGCCTTTGTACTATCCTCTCTTTAAGGGCTCTAAATCAATATTATTTGTAAGCAATTTCACGTTGTGTCTAAAAACTCCTTAATCCTAAGTCAGCGCAACATTATGAACGAAAAAAGGTAATAATATTCGAAAAAAGAAAACAATATCCTCTGTTTCGGTACTGACTAGTCAGCTGTTGCTTGTGCAGTGTCGCGACGACATGTGACCTCCTGCGCTACGAACAACGCGAACGCGGAAGGACGCCTGGTATGAGGTATCTAAAGGACCGTTTAGCATTACCAAAAGTCTATTATTTCGAAAAAAAAACATAGAAAATAAAAAAATAAAAATCGTGATATTCAAATTCTGACTTCATCATAGTATTTACATGCATGTGTTAGGACATACATGGTTTGTCTCTATAAGGGAATTAGATTACACCCTGTATAATGTATCACGGAATTGTATGTATGTAAATAAATGTAAATTAGTAGCCTGTACATCAAGTAATAAAATAATAAATACTATTGCCATTTTGTTTCAGAGAATATGATCAGAGGATTGGATGATGATGAAGTAGGATTTTTGGACTTGGTAGAACACTCAAAAGCTCAAGCAGCTCAACAGATATCTTTGGAAGAGAAAAAGGAAATGCAAGAATTCAGGTAATATTTCAAACCTTTCATAAAAATGAACATATCTTCCGTGCCACCTGGTTGGAATTGAACATAAGGACTAAGTTGGTACACATTCTAGCCATGAGAAACATATTCACTCTTTTTTAAAAAAAAAGTAAGGATCCATGCACTTGATGTTAAGTGAAAATTAAGACTAAGGTGGTACAGTCAGCACTGTACCACCTTGTGTGCTGATCTGTTTGCTTATATTAATTTGACGCTGACTGTACACGTCCATCCACGAGAAACCTCAACACTTACATATATTGAGATATACTATTCCTATTAATTAATCACATTTTTTATTTTTTATTATTTAGTGAAGAAAACAATAATGTTCAGAATAAGGCATGTTAATATTACTGAATTAGATCTTGACTGAATTTTTAGCTCATCCCAAATATGTTCTACTGATTTTAAGACCGGACTGTGAGATGGCCACTGAAATTTTTGAATGCTTATCTCTCGAAGGTACTCATTTACAATACGAGTGACATGAGAACGTCCATTAATTAATGGGTGCTAATTAAACAGACATCTTTTAAATATAATTAGTCCCCTCTAAAAATCTAAGTTGCCTTCTAAATAACTATGTCAGCCACAATCCGTGAGACAAACCACGTCGGGGTTATTTAAAAAAGGTTTATTACTATATGCAACCTAACAGCTCCCGTTGCTGCGCTCGTCGTCGCACCTAACCGTACCGACTACGTCTTCCGGAACGGGAGCCCTTCTTGTCGCATAATATTTTTCATCGCAATGTTAATGAATATATTAACTAGTATAAATTATTATGGTATAATTATAGTACAAATTGCTTCAAGAAACATTTTTCGCAATTAGAAGTTATTGTGGTAGTTAAGAAAATAGAAGCTTCATCACGCATGGCCAAAAAATATATTCTGTAGCTGTATTTCTTTTACGCAATTCGGTTTATAAAGTTTCTAAAAATATCAGTGATTTTCCCCTAGGCAATTAAACATGTTTTTTATATTTTTTTGATTTTGTTGATTTTAGAGAGTACAAGTCCAGCTTAGCAGAGAGTGAAGAAATAAGAAGATTAAAAGCTCAACTCGCACCAGCTAGGCCCACGCCAGCATCAGGACAACAAGCACAGAAAAATAAATTGCAGGGGGTGAGTCCTTTGAGAAAATATATTGTATTAATTTCATAATAAAAAAAACATATCTCTTTTTTGCAAAAATCATTTCTACAGGGTGGTGCGTCACTTTTGATATTTAAGGAATTGAATTCAAGAAAAAAATAAAATGAAAATAAATATTAATTATTTACTGAGTAAACTTAACCGAAAGTCAAAGAATTGATTACGCAACGCATGGTTACGCTAGCGTTGGCACATGCCGCGATTGACTCAGTTGTATGTAAAGTAAATAGTAGTATTTATTTATAGGGAATTCTAGTGAAAAATTAAGTACTTACTTTGATTACATAATTATGATCCGAATCGAGGACAGAGCGCTGTCCTTCAGTATCTAAAATTTGTCACCATTCACCGTTTATAAATGATACTTAATAGTAAAAAAATTGGCCGGTGATTAAAAAACAACCCTGTATGCACTGTTTGCGCTGGAGGATGGTGCGGATGATAGTTTCAGTTTCGTTTCATTCTTGAAAGTTGCTGCGATTTACAATTTATAATATTACATAGCTTCAAGCCTGTATCCCTTACGGGGTAGGCAGAACGCTAGAGGCTATAAAACCATCTGATGCCACATTTGTTAAATTTTGAGGGATTATAATGATGGAGGGAGACTTTTGCAATGACACAAAGCTAGCTTAGCCTATCGACCACAAAGCGCTAATAAAACCTCTGTCCCTAAAGGGAGGAGAAGCGGCTGGTACATTCCGTTTATCTTTTGCTCCCAGTCCAGCATGCAAGCAATGACTTTGTATTTTAGCTGTACTATTTATATATAAGGCGTCCCAAGACTATGGGACATTTTTTTTTTTTATCAATGACTAAACCCGCGTTTGACCTCAATCTCACCTTATGGTAAGTGTCGATGAGGTCGAAGATGAAAGCACACGGGTTTAGGAAGGAACTGGCTCTTTATACAATATTGCCGGAACACGTTACCGCCGGAGCGGTAACATTTGGCGGCAGACTTTATATAAAGGGTGGTCGCTAGCCAGGCGGACCCGAAAGGGATCCTACCACCAAGCGAAGGGAAATTACTTTAAATATAGTAGATAGGGTATTTTGCTGAAAGAAGACTTTATTGGCAGGTTAAGACTTTTTTAGAGGTTTTATTGGCATTTTTGTGGGCGATAGGCTGAACCCCTGTCACTGCAATAGCCTCTCTCCATCATTATAATACCTCATTTGTCAAACGTGACATCAGATGGTCTAAGCACTGGTGTTCTGCCTACCCCATAAGGGATACAGTCGTGAAGTTATGTATGTATGTAAGACTTTATCATATTTTTAAATATTAGTAATTCTGCATTTGATGATTTTCTAAAAAAGACTTGCCTCCTCTGGGCATCGAACCGACTTCAATATGAAAAAAAACCACCCCATTTTTATGATGCCAATTGAAAGGATGAACAAAAAATTATGATTCTTTTTAAGTTACATAGTATTTTAAATGAAAGGAATAACATGAAATTAATCATTTTAATCAAATTAAATTTATAAAATGCTCAAAATTGTCTTATGCAAATTGCCAATCTCTTAATAGGTTCGCTGCCTGTTGATATTTTCTTATCATATTATGGTGAATATTTGATACGATATGGGTCAATGTTTTTTTATAGCAAATTCATCATCTAAAGGTCTGGGGATCTGGCCGGCCACTTAATCTGTCCATTTGTACCAATCCAAGTAAGAAAGCATTGATTAAGAAACTCAGTGGCTCTCCGACTATTATGAGCCGGTGCTCCATCATGTTGGAAAATTAAGTTCCATGGAATGATTCCTTACCTCTTAAAAGTTGAAGTGTTCTAATATTTTTTTTTCTGTGTTCTTTCATAAAAACGGATTAAGAAAACCCGGTTTTTTTAAATTCCGCACCGACACTTGAATGAAAAACGCACTTGGTTATTCGTTTCAGTGACAAGTCGTGAATTTTCTTCTGAACAAACATGGTTATTGTTGCGCTTATACATACCGTTATTGCTAAAGATCTACTCGTTTGTCTACATTATTTTATCCAAAGATTTAGTTCTTCGAGCAAGTGTGCCTGATATTAAGACAGAATATGTTGCTTCTTTGTGTATCGCTCGGAACCAATCGTCTTACGACATAATTTTTAAAGCCGTGTTTTTTAATACACCGTGTATTTTGCTGTTTGAAGTTCCAATTACATTTTCACCTTCCCACATCGACGTTTTCGGAAAAGCCGAAAAATAAATGAAAATGTCAAGTTCTTCGTCGTTGATCGTATGGTTCTATTGCTATAGTTGTCTTGAGCGTTGATCAAATCGTCCACGAATTTTCAAATTATTCACAAGCATTTTTAAAACTTTATGAGACGGTGTTTGTCTCTAACGATATTGTACGCTGTACCACCGCAAACTTCAAGAGATATCTTTATTGTTCAAGAAATATGCTTCCATTTATCAAAACTTAACTTAATGCCACGTTAGCAATAAATTAATACAATTAGTGAATGAAGACTAAACAGACAAATAAATAAACATCAGAAAAGCAAACATTCTTTTTTGAACCGACTTCCAAAAAAAGAGGAGGTTCTCAATTCGTCTGGTTTTTTTGTGTCTTTATTACACGATATTTCAGACAATTATGAATTTTAAAAATGTTTGTTTCATAAGATAGAGGAAACTTCATAGTTGGTCCCATTTAATTTCATCAAAATCGGTTGAGTATTTCATTAAAAATTTCAAACTTTTAAAAAAATATGTATAATTTCGGAGCATGTTTACAATAATAAATGTGTCTGGAAGTAGATCTTAGTATCTTATGCAAATTTTGCTAAATATGGAATGATAATATCGCTTTTTCTCGAACGGCGTCTTCGGCATAAACAATTTTCTTGAAATTTTACTCAAACACATTACGTTATTCCTTTCTTTTAAATTACTATGTTACTTAAGAAAGTTTTTTTGCTCATCATAAAAATGGGGTGTTTTTTTTTTTAATTTAAGTTGGTTTGATTTTTAGATAATCTTTAAATGCAGAATTACTAATATTTAAAAATAAAATAATGTGTTTCAGCAATATACCCCGACCTACGATATTTAAAGTATTTAAATATCGTAAAAAAGTATTTCAAAGTATTTCCCTTCATGCCCCATAGCCTTGGGACGCCCTGTATAATATAATTAAAAAAAAAGTACACATACTTGTGTTGACAAGTATTGAATTAAACTATAGAAAAATTATTGCAATCGATTCTATTAACAATTCTGAAAAAAACTGTTTTCAGGTTTCATATAAACAAAAATTTTTTATTTTATTATTTTTATTTTTATACGTATAACCTTATATACTTATAACCAACGATATATTACGATAAATCATGTAACTGAGGCAATTCTGTTGACGATATCTTTAGCCATGCGTCTACCATTTTCTTTACTAATTGATCGTTACTAAATAACTAATCATCTTTAAATCATTGTACAATAGCTAGGTTTTTATTGATCAGCCGTACTGCCTTTCTAAATATTAGCATCGAAGATAGGTTTTTGCTGGTGTTGAAAACTGAACTGGCGAGAATAATAAGCGGATTGTCCTGATAGTTTGGGTAATTCCTGTGTTTTTGGCAATCAAATGATATGGTTTTAAGATTTTCCTTATCTTCTTGAAGATTATGGTAAAATGCTATATATTTTAACCGGTGTACTCTTTTTACCATCATAAAAAGCGTTTTTTTGTTGAGTCCATTTCAACTTTTATCCGCTCTTGATAAGAGATACACTTAGAACATACGTCGGTTCTTGGTGTTCTGGATCCAATATAATCGGTACAAAATATTTTACGGTAAAAGTCTTGTTTTACTTGAAGATTGGTTTGCCGTTCCGCATTTTACATACGCCATAATTTCCGAATGTTGAGCTCCGTCGGGAGATACATTCTTTTCGTCTTAGATCGGCAGTAATGGCACTCCTGAGCGTGAAATTTTTCAATAAACCACTGAACAGAAAGTCTTTTTGCTATATAATTAGAGGATTTCCTATCACCTCCTCGTCTTTCTACCGGACAACTACCGCCAGATCTGCCGTCGTAATTATAAACGCAGTATTCGCAAAATCACAGATTCGAGAAAAACGCGGTTAAATGATTTTTTACATTCTCTACGATTTCTGACCTGATATGTATATTACTTTTGATTTACGATGTACAAAATTATACACTTAATCATTTACCTTAATATTATAATCAATTTTACTTTTGGATTTATTTAAAATGCTGAATACTGCATTTTAACTTTGGTCCCGTTACTAATATATTATCTGTGCACTGTTAGTGAAACACAGTATTTGTGCTTATTACTGCGTTTATGCCTTGAGAATGCTTGATACTGCATTAAGTTTTAGTGTACATATAAAAATAAACCACCTTTATAAATATTACACAAATGCAGTAAACACACTCATATAAAATAAAGGAATATGGAAAAAGTAAGAAATAAAGTGAACATGTTTATAAAATAAAGAATTTTTTATTGGTGCAAAATGAAAATAATAAAAACTTAAATCTAATTAAATGACACTTTAACAGTCTTCTTAAAAATGTATTTAACCAATCTTTGAAAATCAATAATACTGAATAAACGTAATCTTTTTCTCAAATGACTCACTTTGTTGTCTTATATAATAAAATAATAATAACTTAGATCTAATTAAATGGCACTTTACCCCTCTTAAATAATGTACTCAACAAATCTTTGAAATTCAACAAAACTTGATAAATCTATAAATCATAATAAATCATATAATAAATCATAATCTTTCTTCGAGTCAAAATGTCTGGTAAATCATTACTAATAATATATGATAGCGAAATTGCTATTTGTCGTATACAGGGTTATTGGTAATTAGTCCGGATCCTTTTAAGGGGTGGTAGGGGATGTTATTTGCAACAATTTGACCCTACATTGTGAAATCCGGAAATGGCTCATTTTGTGATATATTTTTTTTTAAATATATTTTAGAATATCCAGTTTTCTTCATTAAAAATTCAATTTAAAAAAAAGTTATCAATCGATTTCAATTCTGTTTCCTGTTTTAGAGATACCTTGATACGGCTCTTAAGAATAAATAATAATATCATACTAATGTGGATCCATTCAGAAACTAGAGGCTGTTTTTTTTTATTTTTTTTTTGATATTTTTTATAACATTATTTACATAAACATATATTTTCTCCACAAAAACGCTAATGAATTCAGTCTGCATTTCATTTAAAAAACATCTACAATTTGTTACCTATCTAACGAGGTAAAAAAGTTGGTGTTTTAATACACAGTTGCAGAAATAATTAGATAACAAAAGAGTCAGGTAGAGACATTCTGAGAAAGGGCCTTAGACAAAAGGTATTCTATGAGAAGTAGTAATGGAAGAAATACTTTCTTTGATGTAACTTATTTTGACGAAATAAAAGAGTAAAATTTTTTAATTATTGTGTATTCATACAAAATGTGAGCCCCTATTTTGTATGCAGAGACGCATACGTTTGCGTAAATTGCTTTTAAAAACACTTGTCTTTAAGTTGATTTTCATTTTTTCTGCTGCATTTATTATGCGCAGTTTCAATTCTTCGATGGTTGCCACAGGTCCGGGTGTCTGGTCGTAAACCAAGCTTTTCATGTGACCCCATACGTAGTAGTCAACAGGAGTCAAGTCGGGACTCCTTGCCGGCCACGGAATGGGTCCTCCTCTGCCAATCCACTTATTGGGATACTGTCGATATAGCCACTCACGGACGCTTAAACTGAAATGAGCGGGGCAACCATCATGCTGGTAGATCATGTTCCTTCGGGTTTCAAGGCGTACATTATTGAGTAGCTCATGAAGTTCGTTTCGCAAGAAAAAATCATATGCTTCTCCATTAATGTTGTTGGGTAGAAAAAAAGGACCGATCAATTCATCCTTAATAATGCCCATCCACACATTGAGGGGAAAACTTCTGTGTGATCCTATTAATCTTTTCTTGTTTGGGTTTCCATCTTCTTTTGGGGCCCAATAATGAATATTATGATAATTCGATATTCCATCTTGATCGAATTTGGACACTCATCGGTCCATAAAATTTTTAATATAAAATTGGCATCTTCCATATCTGCATTTATGGCCCATACCTTGGGCCTCTTTTAATAGGAATGATTTAAAAGTGGAAAATGTTGCACATTAAATAACTTATTCTCACTGATCCCGTGAATGTGTGAGTTACCTCTCATGTCAACAAACACCAACTGACTGATTGACCAACTGCGGTAGCTTGTTCCTTGTGTGCGAGCGCATAATATGCTTAGCAGAAAAATGTACGCAACAAACGAGCAGCCTGCCAATAAACATGGCCGACATCTTCCAATGGTTACCATTTTGCTCTTCCTTCCATTTGCTGATCCTCCCATTTGCTCATCCTCTCTCGATTTCTGCTGCCCTATAGACAATAAGGTGTAACGCTTTATGTGCTGCGTGCTGCACTAAGTCAGGAAAGTTGAACGATGAGTTTGGTGATAATTCGATTAATCGTGTGTATCTGTCCTGCTGTTTCTTGAAATACCAATATTTGGGCAACACGTAGAGCCTTTTCAATTTTTTGATCGAAGTTTTATTGTAATGACAAGGCAATCCCTTCATGCGAAGCGTTTAGTACTTGCTGAGCTTTTAATTAGTCAAAAGCGTTATTTTTGCAAAATTAAAGCTCAAGTCGTCCCCTTTGTTGTGAGGTAAACTTTTGAAATGAAATGATAATTATATAAAGATCTTTATCGCCATGCAGTGTAATTTTTTTCGGGAGATCATTGATGTATATCAAGAAGAGCAAAGGTTCTAAAACGTTTCCTTACAAGAAATACTTTACAGATCATACGTATAACAGATTTTATATCGCCGATACTTGCGTGGGGTAAAATTCCGTCCCGTGCACTTTACAGCGTTTTTTACGCCACGTGCGCTCGCGTCGAGTGCCGGTAGCGTACCGCCTTTGAACCTCACTAGGATTACATGTGGTGATGCAATCCGTATTCAAATAATTTAAAATAGTTGAAATTATAAGTAGGGGTGAATTTTCACCCCGCGTTCGTACCGTAGTGTTAAGGACCCTTCGACCCCAAGTTTTCTATTAAATTTAAATCAGCCATTTTATTAAAATACTATTATTTTGCGCATGATTTTATCTTAAACATGATAACAGTGAGTGTCCAACAAAACTGTTATCTTTCATAATATATTTTCCACCAACACATTTTTATCAGCCCACCAAAATCAATCGTTTTGTGCCCTAACCCAATAACCTAGAAATTATTACTAAAAAATATATCGGCCTAATTCACTCAAGATGTGAAATTAAAATTACTTTTAAACGTTTAAATAATATATTATTATGAATATATGTGTCGGAATGTTGCTCAAAATTAGCATGCATTTCCAGCACGCTTTGTGAATCAACAGGCTTGCGATTTTTGAGCATACTTTATCTTCCGGATCACAAGAAGAATCAGCCAGTGAAATAACAGGAACAATAGGTTTTGCAGCGACAAAAGTAAAAGGTCTCGTGTAAAAACATGTAAACGTTCCGTTTGCGCCTCATTCTTATTTTATTTTAATAAGTTAACAAAAATCTTGCGGCTCAATTACAGTCCAGTAAAACTGTTTCAACAGTTGTACTGAGGTACGGTAATCTTTAACGGTAGTCGAAAATATTTCTATTCTCGAGCTCGGATCTTATTTTTTCGGTTTTCGTACATACACGCATTCCGGGAAAATCATTATTACTAGCTTTTGATAGGAATGTATGAAAGGCACATTATGATACGTTTAGAAACGAAATCACTCAATAAATATACTTCGTCCAGAAGTTATGATGAAATAAATGTTAGTTATCAATATTTATAATCTATGCACCTACATAAGGTTAACATTGGCGGCTCCGGTATCATTTATGTCATATAAAAAACAGATTATATTATTCTTCATGTAATGTAGCAATGACATCTTCCAAACCTTGTTCTGGTAGATGTATAGAATCCTCATGACCTGTGAAGCTCATATACCACACAATGGTCATCTTGTGTGAAAAACATCCTTTTTTCCATTATCCTATTATCTGTCTTCCTATTGGACTTGAGCAATAATAATATGGAAGTGCTGATTCTGCTGCAATGAATACATAATAAGTTTTCGACGTAAAATGCCTGGGTACATACAGCCTCCCTGACATAAGTCACGAACCTGTTTGGGCAGCTCTATCTTAATGTTCATTCTTCTTCGATATGCCTGGATCGGTGGCTTTTTGGTGGTTTAGGGTGCTTCTATGCAGGACTGGGAGCGAAAGTTACCTAGAGGTGTGGCAGGTTACTAGATAATAACGGACCACTGAATACTAAACGAGCTGCAAATTCCCCCACTTTACTAACGCATCCATGACTTGGCGTGAATCTCGCATACCATCTACCGCAATGAAATATTCTTCTAGTTCAATGTGCTGTTGCAGTCTTACTCTTTTCTCCAGTAATGAATCGATCCGCACTGAAGTCCAATACAGGACTATAATGAGCATTAGCTGGATGAAAGCGACATATCTCACATAAACCGCGAACTAACTAGGTACCTCAGACGTTATCTTTTTGATCAACGCCGTAACTAAGAAAGCCACGGATAATAATAAACGTATAACGTAGATGAGGTTTTATAATCTTCAATTTGCTCCCGAATTTCTCTTTCCGCGTGACTGCTCCTCGCCTCAGTGCTTGTTTGGCCGACAGACCACTTGGGTAATTTTACAGGAGCAATGTTTTTTTTTTGTTTTTCTATGTTATCACCCAAATAAAGCAGAAATGTTACGATAGTTTTCGAAAATAAGTTACATCTGGGCTTGCAATAATCTATGAAAAAATAAAAAACTTTGAAATTCACATGTAAAAAACCGGTTTCAAAATGGATATAGGACAAAAAAACTAAATTCTGCGTATACATCTCTTGGGATGTTAGCCAAATAGAAACCAAAAGTATTGTGTGCTTGTTTGCCCTATAGCCTCGCTTCACAATACAGGGTGTGAAATTAAATAAATCCACCTGTGTTTCACTGTTGTATGTGATATTCATATTATAAATGACTTACCTACGTGATCTCATCTTAACAGGCTAGAATAAAACATACCAACGTTGAATTAATAAAATTATTGACAAACGTCCTATCCTTACAATATATAAAAAAAAAAAAAACATGCAAATTGCTGACGCAAAAGATTATACTAAGATACTTAAACAATCAAAAATTAGAATTGAATTTTAAATTATTTTAGTTTTAAAGAAAATGAGGTAGGTACTTAACGTTGTTAACCTGTTAAGTTTACATTGAATTATTATATTTACTAAACTTCGATAATTGAAGGTATCGCTCGAATAACGTTGCAACTGACAAAAACAAGTTTGCGAAATATTAGCGTTTTATCAGTTATTGAAAAAAAAATAAGGGAATAATGAAACCAAATTTTGCCAGGATTATCTTTATTATGAAATACATATTAAGATAAAAAAAAAACTAAAGTAAAGATTACAAGTTTGAAGATAATCGTACTTTAATCAAAAAAAAATTGGAATAACGTTGCAAATGTATGTCGGTTGCAACGTTTTTTCCAAGACTCTCATACATTAGAACAAGTTTTCATAAAATGCTTGTTTATTTTGTGGTAAGTATTGTTTCATGGCCATTAAATCATTTTTTTTAGCTGCTGTAATGGGTAAAATCATTTCATATAATATTGGGAGCTCATTTACTTGGAGTACTTCAATTCTTTGCCTGAACCTCCCTCTTTGTTTTTTGAACATCTCGTATTTCTTCCAACCCTCCATTACATTATGACACGTTCTCATATTAATACAACCTGGTTCATCGGCAGTCAGTCGAAACCATCTAGCTTGAGTAACTTTTAGCTCCGGATCTCTTTTAAATACACTGTCCAAAGGGGAAAGGTTCAAAAAAAGATTTTGCGTCATTTTAAAAACTTGAAAAGGATTGTTAACTCGAGAATTTGCGATCATCTCTATCACATCATCAGGATCGTATATTTTTGTGGTCTTTTTCTTTTTTTCAATGAGAGCAAAATCCCGGTCACATGGCAAGAAGCTGTGACCAGAGACCAAAAACTTTTGATTTATTTCTGTGAAATACTTTAACTGAATCAAGTAAGCGAATAAGACAAGCATTTTAAAGTTGTTGTTCTGTCCCACACATCTATCGGACCATATTGTGAGCTTTCTTTCTTCACCAATCTCGAGAAGTTGAAAATTGTGAAGAATATATTGAAGCAAACATGAAGCTATTTCTGATGAGCCGCGTTTTGCTATAGATTCGTGCCATGTGAACATAGTCACCTGTTGGGTACCCATATTGTGAACTGCAAAGTTATAGTTGGAATATTGTCTTTGATAAAACACGTCAGAATGGGAAAGATTAGGTGTAAAAATAACTTGTTGTAAATCTACACACAATACGATATTTTTACTGTTCAGGCGAGCTATGTCTGAGTCCTCTTTTAACTGATTGTAGGCTTTTTCGGATTTCATGTGATGTAATTTGGACTCATTGTAAAGTTTTTGGTAGCTTTCCTCATTTTCAGCTGCTGCAAGCTGAATATAAAATTTGTCACACAGTTTACAGGTGTCGCTTCGTGGTGTTCCGAATCTTAATTTAAATTCTGTACGAAATATATTTCTATAAGTATCGTACTTAATTCTTATTTCCGGATATTTTTCTTGAAATAATCGGAACATACTGAGAATTGATAGTGATGGATGGAGGCAAAGAGCTTTACTTGAGGATCTTGAATAATGATTTTCTTGGGCGGGGAAACTTTCGATGTGGTTTTTGACAGTTTGAATAACCGTATCTTGTATTTTATCAGGTCTGTTATCATGAAGGCCTCTTTGATCCTCCACTGGCTTGTTAAATTTTAGTTTGTCAACTAAAACTTGAATTCGACGTCGTGTCACCGATAAAATATTACAGAAGGTTTTTTGACAAACTTGGACTTTCTTTTCAGGTACAAAAGATAAGTAATACATGACAGAACAATGCCGTTTTGATATGCCTTCAGGAACTGTTCTTTTTTTAGGTTCACGTAACTCAATGCTAGATCTCAGAAAAAGTGTCTGATTGTTATACGATTTTTTATAAAACTCATGAAACATTAACATTTTCTGTTCGAATGTTATAGTTTTACAATCATAATTGCATTTGCAAATTGTATTCTGAAACAAAATAAATACTTATAGTGAATAAAAGTTACCTACATAAACAAAAACTAACAAGTAGGTAGTCTCATTTCGAACAGACTGCAGATAGCACGTTTTTCCACCCACATGATTTGGTTCCAATTTTTGGTTAATTAATTTGCCTTTGCGATTTATATATTGCTTGCCTGCATCTCTTAATGCTTTAGGGCGCTTGTACACGCTAAGAAAATTTACCGTGCCTGCGGCAGACAAGACAAATACTTCGTGTAGACGACAAGAATTTTGTCTGTTCCATACACGAAAACTTTTCGTGTCTTCCGCAGATAAGACCAATCGAAACGTGTACACGACACGATTTTTTTCGTGCAGTCGTCAGTCGAGCGTAGGGCGCGCAAATAATAACAAGTGCGATAATCAGTGTGAGTTTCGTTTATTTATATAAATGCTAACTACAAAGCAAAAAAGAATGATAATTGCATATTATTATTATAACAAAATAAAAAAGGAAACAAAAAACAAGAGACTTTACTGGGTTCATCCAATTATACAAGAGAAAAATGAGTTTGGTGGGTTCATTACCCTTTACCGTGTCATGCGACAACATGAGGAAAAATTTGTGGATTATTTTCGCATGAAAATTTCTACGTTTGACAAGCTTTTGACAAGTATAGAAAATAATATACGACATGAAAATACCAAAATGCGAGAAAGTATTCCTCCATACATTAGATTGGCCGTAACATTAAGGTAAGTAATTTTTTCAAGCATATTGATTTGAACGTTATACAATAATAAATGTCTTTGAAGTGTTACATGTTTCCAAATTCAACAGACTCCAAATGTTCATATTCTTTAGAAAAGTCAAAGTGAAATTCATCTGTATGCGATGTTTCAACACTACTAATAGTTTCGGTGTCAATTTCAATGGATGTAGATTTTTGAGTACTGTAACCGGATACGTTAAATGACGACGTAGAAGGCTGCGTTGTTCTGTAATACTCAGTACTCCATTGATGCTGAACATCACTTGCCTTTCGTTGTTGCGTAGCACGCACAAGTTTTAAAACTTCAAACTGGAAATCCACCATTTCCTCATCACTAAACTTATCAACACTCGGAGTTATACTTTTAAAAAATGACATGGCACGGCTCTCTTCTTCTTTGGTAACAGTTTTTATAAATTCTGCCATATTTTTGTCCACCTCGCTAACATCCTGTTTCTTTTTTTTCGCGATCGGTGTATGTTCTACGGGACTTTTTTCCACGTTTGTTGTTTCGGGTATATTTGACTCAGTGTCTCGGTGTGTTGCAATTTTTGTCAAAAATAACATTTCGTCGTAAAAATCACATTTACGAATCTTCTTAGCACCTGATCCCGATTTCATTTCTTTAAGTCTTCTGTGACATTTCATCCACCTATCTCGCAAAGTTGTCCATTTTTTTGCTATAGACTTTGCTGAAACAAAAAACGAACTACCGTAAGAAAGCTAAGGACTAAGCTTTCCAGGAAATGTATCTTAACAGTGATGTTGATGTGTAGAAAAAAACCTTTGTCATGTTAGTGAGTTATCTTCGAAGCTCACGAGTTCAAAGTTACTACATGGCACTAGTAAAAAAAAACGGTGTCAATCGCCTTTTTTTGACAAGTACTATCTATTGCAAGTAGACATAAACATCATATAAAAAAGGAAATGACCTCATTGTAAGACATTGTTACAATTTTTTACAGATACATGGCAACTGGAGATGCCTTCGCACGTCTTCATTTCGATTTTCGAATCGGAATAAAAACAGTAGCGAACATTGTACGTGAAGTTACTCATCATATTTGGTCAGAATTATCTACAGTTTATATGCGAATGCCACTACAAGAAGAATGGTTGAATATAGCACAGGGATATGAAATAAATGCCAATTTTCCACACTGTCTTGGAGCACTGGACGGGAAACATATTAGAATAATTAAACCTGAAGAAAGTGGATCAATGTTTTTAAATTATAAACATTTCTTTTCTATTGTTCTCATGGCTATAGTGGATTCCAACTACAATTACATTTTTATTGATGTAGGGTCGTATGGTAAAGAATGTGATTCTAATGTTTTCAAAGAAACACAGTTTTGGAAAAAAACTTGTTGACAATACGTTAAACATACCATGCCCATGCTCTATAATAAATACTAACTATATATTACCATATGTTTTTGTAGCTGATGAAGCTTTCGCACTTCATGCTAACGTACTTCGACCCTATGGTGGTAACGAACTCACAAAAGAACAAAAGATATTCAATTATCGCTTGACAAGGGCAAGAAGATACGTCGAGTGTGCATTTGGAATAATGGCCAACAAATGGAGAATTCTGCACCGATCTTTAAACTTAAGTCTCGATTTAACAGTTGCTATTGTAAAAACTACGTGCGTTTTGCAAAATTTTATTCATACAGAAGAAGGTCACGTTGAGCCTTTAATCAATCGAGACCGATCAAATAGTCGATTGCATTTAGAAGGCAATAATCTGACAGCAGACGAAATTCGTCAAAAATATACTGAATATTTTTCCTCTGATGAAGGATCACTGCCATGGCAAGATAAATACACATAAAAAATAAGTTCTAAAACTAAAACCCGACTACTAAATTTTATTCCAAAAAGTGTGAAACAAGGCCTGCCATATTGTTTAAATAAACAATTACATGTCATTTCATGTTTATACGTATTTTATTATAAGTATTAGTCATTATCGATTTTAGCAAAGCCGTTGTCGTATGCTACTTAGCGCTATTGAACTTATGATTGCTTGCAACTTAAATCTTTTATTGTAGATGTATTTAATGCGGGTAACGACAATGATTAATATTTATAATAATTTATAGCTACTCGTATATAGAATATACCTAATAATCTGTATTTTTGAAAATTGTAAAAAGATAGTAATATGTTGTAGGTACTTACCATATTAATTTTTTTTGACATTTGTCATTTCGTCGAAGTCTTTGTTAAAGATAATAAATATTTCTCTCCATGCTTCGTATGTGTGTCTTTTATCTTTATATATCTCTAAAGTTTTGTCCCACAATACCGGTCGTCCTTCTACTAAAGTTATAAGTAACTGCTCATCAGCCATTTTGTATTCTACGCTGCAATACTCGTCCACATCAAACGCACAACAAAAACTACCTGGCTGGCTGGCTCAACCCTACTACACCGCCCCCCGCCGCTCCGCAACAACGTTCGCCGCGTCGTGTCTTGCGCAGACAAGATTTTTTTCGTGCACCGCTGCGAGCAGTGTACACAGTTATTTTCTAGTTACGACACGAATTCTTGGGTAGGCCCGGCGTTTTTTCTTAGCGTGTACAAGCGCCCTTACGCTTATTATCTTTTCTATTTTCTAAATTAATTTTGCGTTTTTTCGACTTATTTATTTGTTTTAAAACACCCGGACTTAATTGCGCATGCGACGACATGTCTGCGCTTGAAACGTTGTTCCACTGACGCGCGGACGACGGGGGTAGGCCATACCCAATTACAGATAAACAATACGCCACAGAGTTATATGAATGAATGAGACGTGACACTGTTAACACTTGCAACGTAATTCTACAATAAAAACGCGAAATCAAATTTTGCTAGTTGCAACATTATTCGAGCGATACCTTCAATTATAAAAAAAAAATGAAAATACTTTTGCGGTAGTTGAACTACTAGTAAGTCCACTTCGAATATTTTCTTCACAGTCGGTACGCCTGACCTTTATTCTGTGTTTCCTGCTTTTCCAGTCTTTCCTTCTTTTCCTTTCTTTCCGCGTTTTCCTTTATTTACTGTTTTTTTCTTATATTCCTGTCATTCCTATATTTCCCGTGAAATCGCAAACAAGCTACTTTGAGTACCTAACCACGACATGTATAACGAAAGTATGATTTTGAACCATCCTGTATAATCAACACAACATAACCTAAAATAATAGAACCGGCAATAAAAAATAATTACATTTCCTTGTGTGCAGTGCTGCGGTTATACCGTTTATCACATCTGGTCCAGGACATTATATTCAAAGTTTATTGATAATTTCCCACCTCGTGTCACTTGTAAATTCACAAAAAAGTAAATAAATCTTGCAGCTTCTACACCGTTTCGTGTCGCCAATTGTTTTAGACATACAATATGGCGGAACAACGACGTGTGACGTCACGAGCGAGCAGCTCTGTGATTGGTTTATTTGAGGATAAACGGCAAACAAGCACGCGCTAAGAATTTCGATATTGGATATTGTTTAATTTTTAGTGGTAAGCCTTACAAGCACGAAAAATAAAATTCTAACGGTGGATATTGGTTATTTATATCGTCTTTTGCTCGTTTATTTGTATAATTACACGAGTCATTCTTGATTTAGACTGTGTGGAATTTGATTCTTAAACATACTACATTCAAAGGTCATTTTCGCCTAAATTGGTCTGTTGGGCAAACAAGCACTGAGGCGACGTGCTGTAGAACTGAGAAGACGGCTTTCCAATTCTCAGTTGCCCTGAAATAAGTCACGAACCTGTTTGGGTAGCTCTATCTTATTGTCTTTCTTCTTCGCTATGCCTAGATCGGTGGCTTTTCCATTCTAGATCGGTGGCTTTTCTTGAAAGGTTTGTGGTATTTCCTTTCGTTTTTACAACTGTCAAACATAATTTGCATCTTCCGCCCTCAGGTATCTTTATGAACTGAGACCACACAGTAGATGTTATAGGAGGCACCATTTTTAACCAATCCTATTAGTTTTTATTAACAAAACCTCCGCACATCTAAGATTATCGGAGACAATGAAATAGTAACTAATCAAACCATACATGTTTTCTTACTTACCTACCTACACAGTCAGATTATAATAAAATGTAATAAGATGCTCGTATATCTACCCGCAAAAGACGCCGCCGCCGCCGCCAAATTTGGAACGAAACGTAAACAAAAGATCAAGTTCGGTCCTAACAAAATCGTGAGTAGTATATGTGGTAAGGTATAAACCGCCTTTCAATACATACACGATCCAAGCGATCCGATATTCGAACTTTTGTATCGATACGCCAAAAAATCGCATGGTCTCGATTCGATCCAAAAATCGTTAGATCGTGTGGCTTCGATCCGATTTTCCAAAAGATCGGATCGGATCGGATCGGCGCGTCCCTACTCAGGAGTAAAATCTTGTCTGAGGTTTACCTGTAGTTGTAGTAAATGCCGAATACTTCAAGAATGTATAATTCAAGAATAATGTTGTATCGGCAAAACATGTGGAGAACTACAACTACATTTCTTCTGGTACTCGACGTCTAGATATATTTTCAAAATATTAAATAACCCAGTTATTAGTGCTATATGCAGTACGCTTGAACTCAAGGCACTTTATTTATTTATTTAGCACAGAACCAACAGCACTTAATAAACATAAACAATAAAAACAATTAATATTACACTTACTGCCAATAACAGGTTCACATTTTTTAAGTTATACCTATAACACTTACTAACGTCTCATTAGGCGCGCCTCTATTTGAGCCGTTAGTAGTCGCGCGCTCTACATATATAGAACATTTTTAATATAAGATTTTCAAAGGAAATTTCTATAAATTGAAAAATGTTTTTTGGAACTAATAAGAAACTACTAAAACAAAAAAAACATGACTAATTTTAACATATTAGGAACCAAAAATCAGACTTCTTGTAAATAACTAAAAATAATACAAAGTTAAAAAATTTAAAGACATTTTTTTTTATTCGCTCATGTCCTCCACCTCCGATTCTTCATTTTTCGCACAGTCTGGACATAGAAGAACCTAATGATTAGGGCAAATGTACTTGTTACATGTGAAACAATGCCTCCTGGTTGACTTGTTGCGCGCTCTGCCACAGAAGGGACATTTTCCAACGCGACCGGTGTTGGGGGGTTGTGCTTGACCCGGGTTCAACTCCGATGGATTGTTCATACCCAAAATAATTTTCCCTTTTAGTTTTAATGACTTTGGAATGTTTTCCATAGATATTCTGCGCTTTAGTTGCGTCTTCCGGATTTAAGAACACCTATAAGAAACAGCATGCCAAGAAATACTCTCATTTCGCAAATACCTGTTAGTTTAGCATCTCTGTCTCTGGACAATTTTGATTTTACTTGTTCAATGTATATGTTAGTGTATTTTACTAAGATTTCTATGATATCTTGGTCAAAATACAGTTCAAAACATTCTAGCTCCGATTCTGCATTTTTAGCTGCGTCTTTAGGCCCTGCTGGTTGCGTAAGAATATTGCAAGCACGCGTTCTTGTTACTGGATAAGGATTTTTCCTCCATTTAGTACCATTTCTGGACGTGAAATATAGGTTTCTGAGTGAACTTAGGGGTACATCATCTTCAGATTCTATATCGGAATGCTGAGTGCCTTGTTCGATATTTTCTATGTCAGACTCGGTGCTACTTTCTTCCTGTTCGGTGCCCGTATTATGTGGAGATTCTTCTAAGCAGTCTTCTTCTAAGAGCAAATCTTCAGGGTTCTTCTCCACGATATCTCCATCATCCGTGTCTTCTTCTTCGAGCCATCTCAAAATTCTGTCTTCTCCACTCTGTGTAGCCATTATTCTGAAAAAAAAAACAACACTCTAGTTAGTTCTAACCTAATTACGTTTGCGACAACCGGAGGATCGAAAAAAAACCGAACTTGTTTTATATTACTTTAATTATAAAAGAAATTACAATAAACTTGTAAATCTAACTAATACAAAAGATTGATCCTATTCGAAGTATGAATTAAGAAATGGAAAAATACATTAACAAATTATTTACGAAAAAATTCTAATTGACGTCATTGCTGTGCATTTCATTGCATTTCCTGTTTACTCGAAATGCAGTTCATAGGTGCGTGTCGGCAATCCTCTTTGTATAGGTATATGTAATTACCTTCTTGTAAATTGTATATATCATAAAAAAATAAATAAAAGGTTATAAATATATGTACTTCCGACAAATAAACATCGACCGCAGCTTACGAAAAAAATGTCACGCGAGTAGTCGCGAGTTCTACGATTGTAGAAATTCACTTTTGGCGCCAAATTTCTCCGGCGTGCGGACGCATCGGTCGCCGCAAGGACACTGAATATGTTCATTGTCTAGTAATAGAAGAATAGCAAGACTGTGCGTGACTGACCTTGAGTTGAAAGATTCCCCGGGTGCCAAGTGCGAAGTTGCTCCGCGCGGAGTCTAACGGCACTGCTGTTATTAACTTCTCACTATGGTGCCGCGAAACTCCTCGCGGGTGTTATGATGGCGAGCGAAAGAATTTTATAAAGTTAAAATTATTTATTTCAATTACTTAAGAACTAGTTATAATAGATGTTAACACTAAGATGTCAGAAATAGGATTGATACACATTGTATTGCTTTACTCTTGTGTTGGATTATACGAGTGCAAATCTGAAAGAAAAAAATATATATTATCATCCATTTATTTGGTTGGTTATTATTTAAGTATCTTTGGTTAACACCCTCAACCAAGCCTGCCAATTAAGCTGGCCGTGCTATGTACCTACCTATGGTACTCTAGTTTTAACTATTGTGCAATGTAAAAAATTACCTGATGTTCGCAGATGGCCCAAAATTATTTCTGCCTGTTCAGCTTTGGCTTTGGTCTCCCTTACTTTGTAATTTAATAACTGTAAATTTAATTTATGTTCTTCTTCAGCGCTTTTTAGTCTGTCTGTATATTCTTTCTCCAGGATAATATTTTTAAACTGTTAGAAGGGAACAGATGTAGGGCGAGGTGGTCTTGTAGCAGTCACCATAGGTTCATTGGTTATGGAGGATGGAACAGCTACAGGGTCAGTGGGTAATAAAGGTTTGACAGGATGGTATGTTAGTGTGGGAATCTCTGTGTCTTGGGTTAATGCAAAAGTTTCTGTGGTTTGGGTTGATGGTATGGAAAGCGTTATTGAACTGGTAATGAGTAATTTGACCCTGATAGAGAATTTGCGCTGGGCTGTGGTTGGGTTAGGGTATAAACCACATCAGAAATAGCATCTTTTTAGGGGCATGTTTTAAAACCTGTGAACAATAATTTAATTGATTAATGAGTAAAGTTAAAATGACACAATACTCCATACATTTTTAAGGTGAAAAAGGCAATGGTTGTTAAGTGGAATATGAGCAACATAATTTACATGGTACAAGTATTTTATTAATAAAATTATTAAATTATTTTGTATTATTTTCACTTTATTATTAATTATTAATAATAAAGTGAAATCCAATTACTATACTACTCTGTTTTTTCTCTGTCTTTTTATACTGTAACCTGATAAATCAAGTTTAATGTACCAAATTGACTTACATAACTTCTTGAGTGATTTAAAATTCCCTTAAAAAATGGTGCAAATTTTAATACTCTGCCGCTCGTCTTAATTCAAAACTTTCTTTCCATTTGATCTCCACTTCCTCCCAAGGATCAGAATGATTTTGGAGCCATATAAGGGCAGACTTATGGCTTTTTGCAAAGATAAACCCAGTTTTTTTATCTATTAAAAATGTGAAGAGACAACGATATTACAATTCTGCCCAAATATTTGTTTTTATCTTTAATACAAATCACATATACAATACAATATAAATCAACATTAGCATACAATTTGGGCGACCTTATCACTATAAAGCGATTTCTTCCTGGCAACCTTTAATAGGTACAAGTCCATCACAATACTGCTACTGGAAGAAAAATGACCATTTAGCGAATTTAAATCAATGCTGGAAGATAAGGGATGTTTAGGTTTGCCAATGCCCATCGATCATATAAATTTGTATTGAATCTGTCTGAATCTAAGATTCAATTTTACTTGAAGATTGACAACAGGTCTGCGTTTTACCTTTTAGATTTGTGGGACATATTTTCTTTTGAGGTACCTATTTCATGTTCATGGTTGGTTGTTGAACTTCTTCTTCGGTCTCCATATTCATAAATTAAATTTCTTACTTTGTCAACCAGCTTGCCTTTGGCTACGACAGACCTTTTAGTTACAGTTTGTTTTTTTTTCGTATGGGTTTTGTGTAATATGTTTCCACTGCTTCTTTAGGAAATTATGTTATTAATTTTGCTGCCAAAATGTTGTATTCTTCATATGTTATTTTGCTAAAACAATATACATAAAAATTGACACATTGAAAAAAAAAAGAATACAATTTTACAAGAGATATAAAATGATAATATACTATTTTACTTGTAGTAGAGTACCTTATGTTAAGATATCGTCTGGATAAGTACTATGGTCCCTCCTATTTCAACCGCCATAATAACTACATGAAAGCTTAGTTGTGTTCCAGGTGAAGGGAAGGAACAGCCAGTGCAATCACAGGAACAAAGGCAATTCCAACTGAAGCTTAGGGTCAAATAATAGTGCATCATTGATCACCAACGCCTTCGATTGATGATGCCCATGGGCCCGGATTACACTTACCATCAGGTGGATCCGGGGCTTGTTTTATCAACTTCTAATTTATAAAAAAAAACAAGTAACTATGACAAATTGATTAATATAAAATGAATTTACATACCTGTTGACAATGTGGGTGTATACATGTTTAATAATTATGTCCGTCAACTGATTTCTTTTTGTATTATTTAAGCACCCAAAATTTTTATAATATTGGGTTGGGGAAAAAGTTTCTTCGCATTTTTTAAGAAAATTCTAAATATTTTTAAATATAGTTTATTGACATTTAACTAAAGTATGTATGTACCATTTTGTTCGATAACCTTTTGCCATCTTGTAGGTAGGGACATGATCCCATTGTTATAAAAATTTTGGGACCTCTCATCAAAATACCGCGACAAGTGGATTTGGCAGTCCTCTCGTGATGTTAACCTAACACTGCCTAAAGAATTCTGAAGAGACCGAAATAGGTGGAAATCTGAAGGTGCAAGGTCAGGACTATACGGCGGATGCATTAACACCTCCCAGCCAAACTCTCTTAATTTTTGCTGGGTGGCTATAGATGTGTGAGGTCTAGCGTTATCATGATGAAACACCACACCCATTCTGTTGATCAATTCCGGCCGCTTTCTCTCAACTTCTTGTTTTAATCTCATAAGTTGTTCGCAGTAGAGTCCAGAATCGATAGTCCTACCTGGTGGTAACAGCTGATAATGAATAATGCCCTTCCAATCCCACCACACAACATCACCTTATTGCGAGTTAACGCGGGTTTCGCCACAGTCTGTGAAGCCTGACCGGCCTCTGACCACGACCTTTTTCGCACGTTCTTATCGTACGTGATCTACTTTTCATCACCAGTTATCAGCTTCTTCAAAAATGATTCGGTTTCGTTACGTCGTAATAAAGAATCAATGATGAAGGCCTTTCACTAAAATCGTAGACAGATATCATAGTAAAAACTATGCAGATATGTTGCTTATGACAGTTGCTTGTTACGTTACCTTCGCAAAAAACCGAGCTTATAGGTACCTAAGTACTGCTCATGCAACGTTCGACGTAACAACTAACTAACCTCCGTACGTGTTTGTAAACAATGGCGGTTTCCGGGGAATAATATATCTCATAAAGGACGCGTAACATATACCTAACATATATAATTTTAAACAAGTCAAATTTTGACAGATGCCTGTTGACAGGAGTAGTGTTGCTTTTTCAGTAAAGAGGTCAGAAATTCGAAAAGTCACGGACTTATTGACCCGCCCAAGTAGAATTCATTTGATTCCGAACAATTTCCCATTTCAAATACTTTTAGGAAAAAATTTGCACAATCTGGAACATTCTTGTTTTGGAGTTTTAAGTAATATGCGCAACTAAACGACCGCTTTTTCACAGCTGTACTACTTTTACGAATTGGATAGTATGGAGCTATAAAACATGTCTTGGTTTTGCTAAGTGTGATTCTTAAGGAGTTTTCACGCATAGGTAATAAGTGTTCAGCAGTAAATTGTCTACATTTAAGTTTCTGACCTCTGTGTTTGCATGTAGCTTGGAATCCAAAAATTAAGGGTTTTTTTTCCTAATACCTGTAAAAACAACGTGTTAACATTTGAATATCTACAACATTAAAATACAAACATATTATGGTATACACGGTGTAGGTAAGAATTTACAAGTTTGAACTTACTTTTCAATCCTTGTCGCAGATGCTTTTCGAATTAAACGTTTACGTTTTCTACTTCCTCTATTTATGTTTGAAACGGTTACTGTATTTTCCATTGTGTACGTATGGAAAATACATATTACATGAGGCATATAAAATCAAACACAGCTAAGTGCAATCATAACAAGTTAACAGGAAATGAAAAAAACGTTTTTCTCTTTCGCTAATTTGAATTAATTCATAGTTGTATTTTGGTATTCAGGTTTATAACAAATTATAAGCTTTAAGTTTCTACAATCTTTAAATTAGGTAAGAATGAAAAAAAAAACAAAAATGTAAATCACCTAGCTGTTTTTGAAACTAACATCTGGACTTAGCTGGATTTGATTCTAAGTGTATGGAACTTAGCTGTCTTTGATAATGAAAGGCGCCATAATTTTAGTGATGTTACTACACACAATTAAAACTTATCGCGTTTAACGCCCAGCCAGACTGTTGGAAACAAAACATCAAACCAAGGTGACCTTGCTAGTTTACAACGTGTTTCCAACAGTGAAGACGGCTGTTGACAACCAAATTACATGACCTTGGCGGGTTGGAAACGGCGGTGTTTAGAATCACAGACATACATCTACATAGACAATGCAAGTGCCACGATTTGTATTGGAACCAAGCGTGCCGACTTTTTAAGACCTATTGTGACGTCATAGCTGATATTTATGACTGGAAAATACAAAAAGATTCAGAGACACCGATACCGCCGATGAAATCGATTATTAAGAACGATATTGATATTGTGGACTCGATTCTCTAACAGACATACATACACGCATATTACAAAACATATTAAATCTAGAGGCGACCATCCTTGACGCTTGGTCGGGGTTCGGACACGCAAAGGACATGCATTTACGTTATCTATGTAGATGTATGTCTGTGTTTAGGACAGTGTGTACGCTTGTTATTGTATATTTTACTATGTAACTATAACTATAAATGACTCGAGTTTTGTAGCTTTTTAGCCTGCGTTTCAACCTTTCCTTCTTTGTATCCTCTATTGCATACAAAACTGCCATCGCGAAGATGTTGCCAACGCGAGAGATCAGAGCACACTGACGATTAAGGGGCGTGGCCTGGCGTGACCTTGGCTTGTGTTCTTGTTTGTCTCCTTGTTGGCAACCACCGTTTGTAACAGTGTGGATGACTCGGAATTGGTTGTCAACAACTTAACCTTCCTTAACCTTGGTTGGAAGCATTGGTTTTCAACGTGTTTTCAACAGTCTGGCGGCCCCTTTATCGAAGCTCGTATTTTTTGCAACTCATTAAAATATACTAGCTTTTGCCCGCGGCTCGCGTGAAAGTAGATGTTGTAACTTAATTTACCCCTAAATTTCTTAAAATCTCGTCTTAGTGAGTGAGTAGGAAGTAGTCGTAAGTCCTTCAAAGAACACGACGGCAAAATTTGTAATTTCTAACACTGGTCATTTCTGAGATTTTGTGATGAGTGAATGAGCCTTTTATAAATAAGATTAATGGGAACCAAAATAAAAAAATATAATATTTTTTTTTATTTTACTATTAACAAACATGAAAATAAACAAAAATATGTTCTTTCTAACAAAGGAGAATTTTTTTTCTTCGGAGCAACTACTTTGCCATACTTATAATCAAATAGATACTATAGAAATTTTAATCTTAATCAGACTTTCCTCTTATTAACTAATAAATATCTTTTTTATAACATTGAAAAACGTAGGACTTACATTTTTTTTTAATAATTGCATGTACGACGAATTTGTCCATAGAAAAACGAAAAAAAGGACAAAAAGTAATTAGCATAGGATATAAATTTTTATTATTATTCTTGTATAACAAATTCGACGTATGCTTATTTTTTACAAATAGCCTTTCTTGCTTATAATCTTATAATAATAACAAAATAAGTAATTGAAATCAAACTTAGACAACATTTTTTTATAGCTGATTAGCCTTTTCTTCATTATTTTTATATATATTCTAAATTCTTAAATCACTTTGCTCTTCTTTCTGTTCTCACAAATCTTCTTGAGTTTCTTTTTCTTCACCCTGTATTACTATAATCTAATAATAATAACAAAATACTTGAAATTAAACTTAGATAACATTTTTCATAGCAAAATCAGTCTTTTCTTATTATTTTTGTACTTATTTTAAATTCTTAAATCATTTGGCTCTTCTCTCGGTTCACACAAATCTTCTTGAGTATCTTCTTCTCCACCCTGCATGACTGGCGATCTTATGATATTACGATAAAACTGACATTCATCATTGTCTTTCCATTCATTGCCGAAATGTTTTTTTAAAAGTGAATCCACATCTGCAATCTTTGCATGACTTACTGGTGCTCCGACTGGTATGGCTAATGGACGAATCATACTTCTTTTCATGCCCGCTTTGCAAAGATTTACTGCTTTATTTAAATCTGCATTAAAGTATATTTCTCCACGAACAAGGACATTTCCTGCAATTTTGGATCTTTTTATGATAAATCTTTTACACTGGGTAATCTTAAAATGCCATTTAGTCAAAGGCTTGAATACACTCTTAGCTGCTTGCTTAAAATCTAGCATTTGGATATCGCGCATTCTAGTGACTGTTGCATTTTTTGCGATAATATCTATGTACTCTTGTGGATGAATGATAACTTCTTTCTTTTTAAGTTCTTTTTCGATATTACCGAAAACTCTATCGGGTGGCATGAAAGAATGCCCAGTAACAGGAAATATGACTTCAATTTTTTTTACATGAGTGTTCTCTAGAAGCCACTTCGACAGCATACATAATAATATTTATTTTTATTTTGACCACCACAACCATCCGCCATTAGACGAACAGTATTTATCCCTTCGAAGTTAGTTTTATTTAATCTGTCAAGCACTGCAGAGACTATCTGATTTGCTGTTTTTGGATATTCATCTTCGGTCCACAAGTACGCAAAAGTTGTATCTCTATTTAAATGATCTTTTGAAGAACCCTGAACAATGGTGAAATTATAGAGGTAGAACTGACGACTGTAGTAAGCGCTCTGATCTGGTATTTTTGGTAGAGGGTTATTTTTCTGACAATCGAATGAAAATGTTATCATGTCTTCTGCCTTTTCTTGTAATAATTTGAAGAAAGCTTGTGCTCTGAGTTTATGTACTCTTTTTTCAATCATCAGTTCATTTTTCTTCTCCAAATTGGTTTCCATTTTAATTTTCCCGTCCAATTCTATGCATTTCGAGCAAACGTCTGTTCGGGGATTACCGAAACCTAAGTTGTAATCTTGGTTGAAAAGTGCTCGAAAATATGAATTTTTTACTGTAGATTGTGGATTTTCAGTTTTGAACATCTTGTAAAGTTTATTAATGCTCAATTCACTATTTAAATATTTTCTCTCCGTAGTTGCAGATCTACAGTAATGGGATTCTATGCATTTTAATTTTAAAATAAACTGACGAACGAGGCATTTTTGTTCATTATACTTTTTTATTTTATGGTTTCCACCTCTATGTTCTGTAGCAACTTCTCCAATATTGTAAAAATGCTTTGTAACAAACTCTACTCTATATTTTTTGATTTGAAGAGTATTTAAAAATACTTTTTGGCACACTTGCACAAATACTTTCTGATTATTTGAAATTCTATACTTCACATTAAAATCTCTTCTGAGTCTTTTATTCTGGCAGATACGTCTTCTCTTTACTTTTTTTATTTTGCAGCATTTTAAAAGGAAAGCATCTTGCACGCTTTTTAGTGGTTTAGAATAAAATGATTGATGAAATTTAAGTAGTTCAGCCATCGTTAAACTAGTACATTTAAAAGTTGAGTTATTATGATTACAAAAAACTCTTTCGGGTAAACCAGGTGAAGAGTATCTGAAAGTAAAAGAAAATACACATGCATTAAAATCAGTCCAAAGTGGACAGACAGAAAAATAGACTGACAGAGTTTCGCATTTATATTTTTTGTATTATTGACCTCGGCTTTAGGGCAAAAATTATCTACCAAATTTTTATTATCTTGCTCGTAGAAAATATTGTAGTAATCGGTAAAATTAATATTGAAATTTGTCAAGTACCTACATACTTAGTTAATTTATTTTCCTTAGTGAAAATAATGAATGAAGGTAAAGGGTACTTGTTAAAATAATGTAAAGTTCACAAATTTCGTCAAAAATTAAATCGAACGAGGCCGTGAGTAAATTCGAGTCTTCAATAATACCTATTGTGACAAAATATTGTCATAAAAATAAATTACTTATTTATGAATAATAAAAGTAGAAATTCAATTTTGTTGTGACTTATCGATAAAGCTGTTCGTAAGCCTTGTGTTGTGGTACATCACTAACCTTGCTCTCTTCGCGATGTTTGCTTTCCAGTTTTCTGGGTTTCGTTTACGTTTACGACCTTTGCCTGCACTTGCTAGTTGTACTGGAACCTCCATGGTAACAGTCTTGCGTAAAATATTGCACGAAAACACACTCAAACAATAAGATTTCAACAAAAAAGATTCAACGTAATTAAGGAGGACGCATAGAAATCGCCATTTTGTTTTAAAGAAATCAAACGCTATGATTGGCTGGTTTGTCACATTGCTGTTTTTGTAACTGTCAATGTGGCATTTAGCTGTATTTGATCCCAATTTCGATCTTTCGATGCAATTGTAAGGGTGATAGCTGTGTTTGTTTCTTATGGGGATACAAATATCAGTTATAAAAAAGTTCTCGCCAGATGCCACCACAGTCAGTTTATTTTTGAAATGTATGGCGCTTAGCTGTATTTGTTTCTATATGCCTCACATGTAAACTGATTAATGGTCATTAATAATAAACACTGTAAGCCATATTTGTAAAGGCACATTGGTAGTCACTCAATTTTACACAGGTCACTTTCATTGGCAACGTACATTATTTTGGATGTCTCATTTTTTTGTACGAAGAGTTTACAGTCTTTCACCCAGACAAATCTATAGCCTAGTTCTTTCCCAAGAACGCGGACTTTTTTTGTAAAGGGCTTTGTTTTGTGGAGTAAGATGCTCATTAACGAACAGCTGCTTCGAGGGTCCGTTGAAGCCTATGTCGCTTGTTGTGATCTCTCGCCGAGCTTTGTAAGCCGACAAAAACTCATTTCTACAATTTCGTCGAGTAAAGTTAATAATAGCATTTGGTATTTGATCATATTCAGTTGTACCCCCTGCTGGGAATCTAATTACACGATGTACTTGATTTGATTTATATCAGCCGGCCCTAGTGTAAATCCGATTTTTAAGCAAATGTTATTTAATACAGAGAATAGGTTTTCGCCCTTCGTATATGGTATTCCCGCAAGTTCAAGGTTGTTCAAACGGTCGCGCTGGTCCTTTGCCGCAAGTTGATATTGTAGGTGTTGTATAGTAACCGACATGTCAGATAGTTGTTTGTTCATTGTTGAGTGTTGAGTTTTCCAATCCTCGAGGCTACTAATTTTGTCACTTTGGGAAGTTAATTTAATATTTATAGCTTCAATAATAGAATAATTTCGTTGGTTCTTACATTCCAGTTCAGATAAAGATAACTTCAGGTTCTTAAACAAATAATAACTTAAAAACATTATTATAACTTCAGATTATTACAGGTAGATTTAACTTCTAACGTCTCGTTTTTTATACATTGTACATGAGTTTGAATTTTTTTTGATTCCAATGCTAAGGTTTCATTAAACTTAGAATAAAGAGATTCTAATTTTTCGTTAATCTCTTCTCGAAATATGTTAATAGATTTATTAACTTTACACTGGTGAAGCTATCCTCTTCCGGCTGCTTTCTTTTCCTTTTACTTACAAAGTCATGATCCATGTCGACGTTCACACTGGAACTCAAGTTAGGATTTGACAAGCGTTGTCCAGGCGGGGATCGGTGCATTCTGGTTATAATGTATGTGAGCACTCAGTTTTTTTTTTGTATAAAAAATATTGTTACCTAAACGTAAACTAATCGCACTTTGATGTTTTACTGATTTGTTTTTGTGTTTGACTGATTTCTGCCGATTTAATTCATTTATTCTGACTATGAGCAAAATCTGAAAATTAGAACCCTTAACCCTTACACCTTCAGCATATCCGACACCATCGGGGGCTTTTAATATGATGATTTGAACTTTATAAGGTATATAACTATGCCCATTTTCAAGACCAAATAAATTAGGGCTGCATCGTGAGGACCCCAGTTGTAGCCGAGGACTAGCGGAAATCTCGCACATCGCAAATTTCAACACATTTTAAGTCGTGAAGTATTGGTCGCAGAGTAAAAACTAATATGACCAACTCTTTAGGAAATTTTATGAATAAAATTTGGTCAGTCGCATTTATTACGCTATTTGTACAGATTTTCAAGATATGAGCAAAAAACTGAAAATAGGGACCTTTATAACCCCCTACACCAACAGCGCACCATTGAAGACTTTTAATATGTTAATCTGGAGTGCACAAGGTGTACGTGTGCCAATTTCAAAAATACACGAATTATTTCCCCTGTTTGTCTATTTTCGGCTTAATTTGACTGGGCTTTTACTCGTATTTAATATTATGAATCGTGAAGACTTGAGGCGTTAATAAACCCTATGAACCTTGTTGCTGAATTCTTTGCTTTATATATATTTTTAGATATATATGTACATGTCGGAAAACAAACGAAACGAAAAGAGAAGCATTACTCATAAAACACGATAGAATTAATCGCTGGACAGTTACTTAGTACCGAGTCTGTGGGCTTGGGTATAACCCTGGCTTAATCACAACAAAATCTTAATTCGCGAGTCCGTTCCGTCAGTTACAATGCCAACTCAATTAATACCGAGCTACTATCGACCGTCAGTCCGAGATACGTCCGCGCACCTAGCCGTCCTAACCGTATCTGTGTCACTTGCCATCATCCTACTTCAAGATATAACCTATGGCGCTGCAATCGAATGTCAGTCAGTCATTGCATTTAGCGCCCTCTTTAACAGTGCTACCAACATACTTGCGTTACCATGAAGTCATACTAACATCTTAATATCGCCAACTTATCGTTAGCTCCGACACGGCCATCCTGCGATGGAGCACGTCCTCGTGTGATATTCTGAAACAATCATACCAAAGTGGCGGCTCGACCACTCCTGACAATGAAGTCAGGCAAATTCTGAAAAGAAAACACACAAGTTTGAATTTTTAATAACTGAAAATACCGTTTCAGTTAACCAAGTTCCAAGCACCAATGAGTAACAATTATCTCCAAATCAAACATTGAAATCCATTATTTTCATTATTAACAACAAGGTACATCGTTCGTGGTTAACAGCAATTACACCATTTCCCCACGGGAAACCCGAGTCAACCAATGACTCCTTCAACACACTACCCAGAATCCTTCTGGCGTAGTCACAAAACCAGCGAACGAGAACCTGTATCCACAACACATTAAATCTCTTCCAAACACCAAAAATAACATCTTTCTTTACAACTACAATGGATACTTGTACTTTTGGCAAATTCAAAACTTTAACCGCTACAGATTTTTTTAATTTTACTTCAACTTAATATTTCTATCAAAATTCTAAATCCACGATTTAAAAATTTACGTAAAGCTACCACTGGTTCGGAAGATCCATCTACTGAGAAGAACCAGCAAGAAACTCAGTAGGAATCGGCTAACGTCTACGCATTGTACGAACTACAATACTTTCGAAAAGAAAACCGCACATTAAACCATGAAATTTACTTTGAATGTAACATCAAACAATTTGACAGCGAACGAACAATAAACAAAGCAAGCATAAGCTGCTAGAACAACCCAATCAATTAGCAAACAATGCAAAGGCTACACACAGGCTACTCAATGCCACACAGGCTAGTCATTGCCACACAGGCTGTCATTGCCACACAGGCTAGTCATTGCCACACAGGCCAGTCATTGCCACACAGGCTGTCATTGCCACACAGGCTAGTCATTGCATTGTACTTCATAATTCACAACAACAAAGTATTAAAATTGTTCGACAACCGCAAACAGTTCGACAGTAAAATCCAGCTCTTTTGTCAATCGCAACGAATTCAAAGTATTATTTAAACGCATTTTCATTTTCGACGTTATAACCTATCTCCGTGATCCATTAAACACACACTATCGTAATATTACGTTTCAATTGCCAAAATAATAACAAGTTTACTGTTACCAAAATATAAGAAAACGTGTCTCCTAAGAATCGCAGCAAAATAATCGAATATCGGCAAGATACAAAGCGATTTCTACCGACTCACGGATACACGATAATCAGAAAGAAAATCTACAACTTCAATATTCAGACTACCTATTTAAAAAGGCATTATGAAGGCCGCTTAACCACAAAATTTCACCCGCTCAACCGTGATATCATTACTATCTACCAAGTAGGTACTAAAGGTTCAAAAAGAAACGCATTAAGCCACAGCAGCGCAAGCTATACAAAATTAACGCAAAATAAATCGATTGAAATTTAGTTGCCATGTTTCAAAAACTCGCACGCAATAGAAATGAACACGTTATGAAAATAACAAAATTAACGTATTGGATCCCTTTAAATCACACACTAAGTTATCACGAATTTAATTAACAACACATGGCAAATATTTTTACATAAACACGGCACACAAAATGGTGAACTCTCTAAGACACGTGAATTTACTCTAATCACAAACGAAAGTTAAGCTTGGTCAGATCCCGGAAGTCTATTCGCAAAATGAACCGAAACACTAATTATGCATGGGCTCATCCCACTTCTGATGTCGGAAAACGAGACAAAACGAAAAGAAAAGCGTTACTCATAAAACACGATAGAATTAATCGCTGGACAGTTACTTAGTACCGAGTCTGTGGGCTTGGGTATAACCCTGGCTTAATCACAACAAAATCTTAATTCGCGAGTCCGTTCCGTCAGTTACAATGCCAACTCAATTAATACCGAGCTACTATCGACCGTCAGTCCGAGATACGTCCGCGCACCTAGCCGTCCTAACCGTATCTGTGTCACTTGCCATCATCCTACTTCAAGATATAACCTATGGCGCTGCAATCGAATGTCAGTCAGTCATTGCATTTAGCGCCCTCTTTAACAGTGCTACCAACATACTTCCGTTACCATGAAGTCATACTAACATCTTAATATCGCCAACTTATCGTTAGCTCCGACATACATATATCTGAATGGCCATTTTAATTGTCAAATAAATATAAAGGGTGACTGGTGTGTCACTTTCAAAATTCTAAGACGTTATACTTTTAGATCGTACATGAAGAGTAAAAATTAATATTAATTATTTACTGAGTAAACTTCTCCGAAAATTAAAGAATTCATTACGCAACGCATGGTTACATTAGTGTAATATGTACAATAAAAACAAAGCGGGTGGTGGTGTGCGTGTGGCGTGTGCGTATTTTTTTAAATGCGTTATGTCAAAGTGATATAATTCATTTTATAATTATAATGTTTAGTTTATTTTCAAAATTCCATAAGTGGATAAGCAAAAATAGATATAGGTATGTATTTACCTTGTGCAACGTAGAGACGTGAACTTCCGTTGAACTTGCAAATTGTCCTCTTTTCGTGAACTATTAAATACTCATACATAAATACGACATAATCGGCCACTTGAAATTTTTTTTGAACTATTTGAGAAAATTGAGTATCATTGAAATTATCCTTAGAAATAAAGGTCGCTATAACGCTTAAATTTCGAAGACTTGTGCGTCATTACTTACGCGCAGATAATCGATGGATCAACTGAATGTGTATGTAAATTGTGGAACAGACTTTATGTTGATTACGCGGACCACTAACAAAGCAGTCATCTATTTAAAAAAAATGCGGACTAATCATAAATGCATGCAACCAACCAATTCGTTCTGCCATTTTTGTAGACTGATGATGAAAATTAATCCTAAAATAAAAAAAACAGCGTATTTTTCGTTTTTTGCAATGAATTCATTAACAATATTTGCCAGATTCTTCAAGCTTGCCTGAAGGTTTTCTTCTCAGCTCTAGAGACCGTAACATTTTCTGGATTTAGTCCTAAAGTGGAATCTTTTTATCCTTTTTAAATTCTTATAAATAGGATGTCCGTTACCATCGACAAGCTTTATAACTTTCGCTTAACTATCTGAAGACCAGTAAGCCTTTTCAGTCGCCTTGACTCGTATTTCCAGCATTTACAAAGACTTACAACTGATGTTAAATTGTTAATAAATGATTATAAACTACATTATTATAAATGGTAACCCAATTTAAGTTTTGAAGTGGGAGACTGGTGCCCCATCTAGGTTGCCCTGTACTAGGGAATCACCAGGCTCATTAACAATTACCTTCCAATTAGAAGTTACTCAAAATAATTTAATAAACGTGAGCCGTTACAATCGACTCTGAGTGCCCAGGTCGGGCAGTTTCGAGGACGTGAAGGTTACTGTCATTACCCACTGACTCCCATATTTTTCTACTTATCAACAAGCATTTTGCTAAACATTACTTTTTATTTACAGATAGTAGTGAGAAAACGAAAAGCCAGTGAGATAGAAGGAGAGAAACCAAACAGTGATGTAACTTCACCGAAAAATAAGCTACAAAAGTAAGTGATTCAGTTTTTTTCGTTTTTTCCTGAGTATAGAAAAAAATCGCGGCTTAGCTTGCCTATAAATGTTCCTGTAGTATTAAAGGATAGTAGTATCAAATGTATTATATTTTACGTTTGTGTAAAATTTCAAGGAAATTCGACTGACCTTTTAATTATTTAATTACCCAAACTGACCTGAAAAAACTACGAGGTCACATAGTATGCTTTTGTAAAAACTTGTGTTATGGAGACCATACGGTGGAACTAGGGGATATTCTTTTATGTTTTTAAGTTTTTGCATTTAAAATGCTCAATTATTCTTAAATAAATGAAACATGTGATAAATAAAAATTACCCGACCAGGATTCGAACCTGGGACCTCTCGTTTGCTGGACGAGTGCTCTTCTACTGAGCTATCGGGGCCTGGCGGTACGCCTCGAAATTACTTACCACATTTTTGTTTTTACGTTATATTGCTAACGTAGCTCCATCTTATGGTATAGCTTTGCAGCTAAGACCACCCGAGACCAATTTCTTTACAGAAATTGTGAATCCCAGTTAAAGTGAAGCATTGCAATGTTTTAATAATGTTTTTAAGTTTTTGCATTTAAAATGCTCAATTATTCTTAAATAAATGAAAAATGTGATAAATAAAACTTACCCGACCAGGATTCGAACCTGGGACCTCTCGTTTGCCGGACGAGTGCTCTTCCACTGAGCTACAGATTCGAACCGCGGGGCCTGGCGGTTCGAATCCTGGTCGGGTAATTTTCATTTATCACATTTTTCATTTATTAATTATTTTATACACCCTGACGACTAAAATTAGTGTTCATCACACAAATATCCGCCGCCTCACAGTGGTTCACCTCCATACAAGTGGTTGGACGTAGCAGCCTAAAAGAATCAACAATTTATTTTAGTGACTTTTAGAATGCCATCGTGTTCTTTTAGTTTTAGACCATTTAATTAACAGATTTGAGTCAGATTTTTTAAGAAAAATTTTAAAAATTGTTTCATTAGTATGAAAAACGGTAAGCTATCATTTGTAATTCGTGATTCCCGCTTTGTTTCGACTAACGGTTTCTAAATCTGTAATAAATGTACTAAATGATACATTTAACCCTTTGACGCATGGTGCCCCAAAAGTGACCCTTGGAAGATGATATATCGAAAACTATTGTTTTTTTGTACAAATATTGGTTTTCTTGGTGATTGGGTATTTTATTTTTTTATTAGTTTCGCCTCGGTTTTCTCTAAAACTTTCACGATATTTCTAGTACTGGGATAGAAGAATTAATGCTAGATGTAAGCCGAAATTTCAGTTCTACGATTCGTATTTCAGTATAAATTTAACCGGATTTTATAGCCTTTTCAGTCAGGCTTAACTTTTTTGATGAAACTCTAAATAGTAAAATAAGACATCTGTCATGTGATTATTTGTGTACACAGCAAACCAGAAAACGGAAAGGTATCTCCGGTGGATATAGAAACGGGTGCTATGCAGTGTGTTGGAATTTTGCCCGGCTTGGGCCACTACGACACAGACTCCACTAGTGAATCAGAAGACTCTTCCGATAATGATTCTGTAAGTTATCTTGCATTATGTTTGATATTTTTTTTTAGATTTCTTAATCTAATCCATCGGATTACTGTTGAAATGTTTATAAGGAAACAACGTACACTTCTACAATAGTTACAATAGTGACATTTGTGATAACAGGGTAAACATTGGATCTACCGAAAAAAAAATTTGGTAGTTTCCTTGATTTGTTTAAACCTGCAAACTGGACGGCAGCGAAAGCGACAGCGGTGCGGGCAGCGACGCGAGGAATCTGGGCCGCTCTTGACGCGAGCGGGCAGTGGAGCGATTTGTCGCAGTTTCATACAAACTCAATACTTTCTATCGTGTCGCGGAAATTGCTGCCTACGCCGTTGCGCTGTCGCTGCCGCTGCCGTCCAGTTTGCAGCCTTATGAACACGAGTATTTTGTTTCTAGAACGATACGTGCTGTAAACGTGACTTACTCGGTCGAAGGCCAGATCAATCTGCTGACAAGCAGAAAGAAGAAACGAAGACTTAGAGAAGAATTCAGTTCTTTAAATAAAATGCTTTCTATAGTGGGCCATAGTCGACATTCCACTCTCTAATTTAAGTCTCTCTATAGGCTTCATAATAAGTTTTTAATAGCAACAGCCGAGTCCCCCAATTTGACTATTGAGAGGTCTAAAATTAAAGTGTGCAATGTCTTAAAACGAATTCAATACAGCTCCTGTTTTCCCCATTCATCATATTTTGACAGGATTTTTTCGCGTTATTAAAGCGAAGTGTTGGTGGTTTTCCATACACCGTGGTCACTAATATAAATGAAATGTTAACGATAAAATGCGAAATATTATTATTCACTAAACAATTCTTTAATTTTAATTACTGCATCACCTCCTGCAGCTGCTCCACATCAATCCCAACAACATTTGTTCTTTTAAAATTAATAGTTTTTAAAATTTTAGTTTTCCCATAAAAAAGTATTTATAGCCTTTTTTATTTTTTGTGTTATCTATCAAGATTTGTAAAAAGTCGTAGAACAATGTTGTTGGAATTGATGTGGATAGGGCTGCTCGCCAGAGGTGATGCGTTAATTAAAATTAACCCTGTATAGTCCTACTATCGTCTTCAGTAAGCCACCCAATGTATTGAATAAAATACAAACGCGAATAAATCTGGTCAAAAAGTATTGTGTCTGTTATGTATGAGATCCTCTGAATTAAGTACGTATTTTAATGAATAATACCTACCATCTGCAATTTAATACTACCAGCAAAATAAAATGCCGCTGTTAATTTTAATGTTTATAATATTTAGTAAATATATTTTTTATTTTAAAGTTCAATAGTATTTAAGTTAGTTTACACGCTGAATATCATTTACTGTTATTTGTGACGAGCTGACTTAAATGTGAACACGATACTTTTGATTATTGTGACAATAAAATACATGTCGATTTAAAAAATATGTTTTCGAAAGGTAAAAAAAATCATTATTCACTATTCATCTTCTCACGAAAACAATCCAGTATTCTGCGAATATTTTGTCATGTAAGTTCATTAGCTTTCGGCATGCTTCATGTATTCCTTGGTAGTATTTTTTGAAAACCTAGATTCATCTTGTTTTTAAATCAACGTGAGTAATTACGAATGCAGTTTATAAGAGAAAAACTATTATAAATAGTTTGATTATATGATTATCTAATACTGTGTTTATATCAGGAACTCCATGTGTTTGTAAAGAAATAAATGTATTTAAGTTTGTTTGTCTAGTTTTTGTATTAGCATTTATCATTACCAAGTTTGGCGGTGAGTTTTTTGAACAAAATTCAAATCCACTTTACTTCTATAAAATAAAACACTTTTTAACCGGATTTATTCACGAGCGACCACGGGGTCTGCGAAGACACCGAAACGTCGAGTCAAAATTTAAAATGTAAATATACGCGATAAATCCGGTTAAAAAGTGTTTTATTTAATAGTATGAATCGCGAAAACTTAAGACGATATCACTTTACTTCTTCTTCTCGTGTCACTGATTCCCTAAATTTTTAACCAAAACCTGGCTAAAAGCGTTAATAGTAGCCAAGTTAAGTTCATCTTGTGTGAACTATTGAACTATTTTAATCCAGAAAACAGCGATAACCACACCCTGATTTCTTACTTTTTGAATTGGACATTAACTTTCTGATTTGTGAAAGATTTATAAGTTCCAGTGGTAAAGTATACGGGGCTCATTTTAATTAGCGCATCACCGCTTGCAGGCAACTTTTCCACATCAATCCCAACAACATTTGTTCTACAACCATTAAAAATTACTAGTTTTTATTTTTTTATTTAAGTTTTACCATACAAATAGTCTATAGCCTGTTTAGATGCGTAACTCTATTTACTATGAGCGTAGGTATGCCACGCACCTTGCGTGGTAAAATATCGCTTCATAATAATTGAAGATCAAACGAACTTTACAAGTGAAGTTCGATCTAAATTATGTGAGCAAGCTTCATTCGAAGCGATTTGGTATAGCATGATATAGTAGCGCTATCTACCGTAGGCCTTTGCAGAGATAAGTTTAAAGTATATATATTTTTTGTCAATGCTAATATCGTCTATGCTGCTCCTTAAGCTGTGGTCGAACGCTCACCATCTACGATCGTCATTTTGTTTAAAGTCTATCTTATCGGGTAAATAATAATAATATTACTAAATATTTTATAATCATTTTCAACAAAAGGGGTTGGGACTTATTAATTACTGAACACAGGTCGGGAGTTCATAATAGTGTAACATGATGTAGGATGTTCATAGCTTTAAAATGATAATAAAATATTGAGTATCATTTTGGTAAAATGTAATTAGCTATTTATAATGTTATACAATTTTGAAATAAAAGAATATAAATTTTGCAAAAGTATTTAATTTACAATGAGGAGTTTTCAGTCTACGATAAAAAAAAGCAGTTCACTTTTCAACATTAGATGGCGCTGATCTAACTCAAGTGTCAACTCAAGTACCAATTTCAGTACCGTACCTACGTGTAATAATTATTAATATACTTCATGTAAAGAAAAAACAAACTAGGAGAATAAAAAACAATGAAATGTAATATTATTAATTTGAAGGTTATGGCAATCAGCAAGAATTTTATCTCTACGATCAGTCAACTGTCAACAAAGAGGATACGATATTGACATTGACTCTTCAGTTTTGTTCAACGCCATCTACACTCGCGTGCAAGTAAATCGACTCAAGCCTCAAGTGCGCATAAAAAGTGATATAACTAAAAAATGACTTATTTTACCTCTATATAATGTTTTACATAATGAAAGCCTAGTAATTAGGCTTTCAAACGGTAGCATAATATCAGTAATTTAAATAAACACTTATACTTAGAATGCAACTGAACGCAACCTCCCGTAAACTGCTCTGCGCTCTATTCACAACTTGCGCGACACAACCCCCTATAAAAACCCCCTGCAATCGTTTTTTCTTATCAGTCGCTCATTAGACGTTGACCTGAACACATCTCTGCAAATTAAAGCCGTCATTTGAAGGAAATTATGGATACAACACCTGAAGAAGCCGCTCAAGTCGTTGCCCTGTTGCAAGAAGGGTTGAACCAGCGAGAAGTCGCTCGTCGTTTGAATATGAGTCAGTCCGCTGTCTCGAGAGTATACAGAAGGTTTCAAGAGACTGGTGCCTTCACTCGGAGGGCTAATACCAGCCGACGCCGGTGCACCTCGGAGCGTGACGACCGGTTTTTGGTCTCGACCTCTCTCCGAAATCGACACCTTAC
Source organism: Stenoptilia bipunctidactyla (assembly GCA_944452665.1). Lineage (NCBI taxonomy): Eukaryota > Metazoa > Arthropoda > Insecta > Lepidoptera > Pterophoridae > Stenoptilia > Stenoptilia bipunctidactyla. Next base: position 17,590,966 of record OX101741.1, read on the forward strand.
CGGCGTAGATGTGCAGCAGGAGCTACGTCAAGTTCGCGGGGTGACTGTCAGTCAGTGGACAGTTAGAAGAAGGTTGAAAGAAGCTAACCTTACTCCGAAAAGACCCGCAACAGGCCCGAAGTTGACCACAGCTCATCGTCAAGCACGCCTTCACTTTGCTCGAGAGCATTAGGATTGGAGCATAGATCAATGGCAGTCAGTCCTGTTCACAGATGAGACGAGGATGTGTCTCCATGGCAGCGACAGGAGAGGTCGGGTATACCGTCATCCCGGTGAACGGTTTTCACAGTGCTGCTTTGTAGAAACCGTTGCATATGGTGGCGGATCTTGCATGATGTGGGCTGGAATTTCCTTAGAAGGCAAAACGGACCTTGTTTTCGTTCCTGGGGGAGGCCGGGGAGGAGGTCTGACCAGTGATCGTTACATTGAAAATGTTCTACTGGATCAAGTTGTCCCTTATCAAGACTTTATTGGGGAAAATTTCATCTTGATGCATGACAATGCCCGATGTCACACTGCTCGGGCCACACGTGATTTCCTGAACGAAGTTGGAATTCACACTATGCATTGGCCAGCGCTCAGCCCCGATTTAAATCCCATTGAGCACATATGGGACGAGCTCAAAAGGAAAGTTAGAGCGAGGAATCCAGCTCCGACAAACATCAATGAGCTCAAGACTGCGTTGGTAGAAGAGTGGAGTCGAATACAACAATCATCCATTAAAAAGTTGATAAGGTCGATGAAGAATCGCATGAGAGCAGTGATCAGAGCTAGAGGAGGGAATAACAAATATTGACACGAATATTTTTTTATCTTACGCACATTTTGTTTCATTTAAACACAATAACCCCATACTGTGAAATTGTATGAATTTTCAACATTTTTTACATTATCATCGGCATTAACCTTTTTTACTAAACTACTGAATCGATTTTCATGCAACTTACACCATTTTAAAGCTCAAGTACTAGGCTTTAATAATGTAAAACATAATGTTTTGGTATAATAAGGAATTTTTAAGTTATATCACTTTTTATACGTACTTGAGGCTTGAGTCGATTTACTTGCACGCGAGTGTAGTATGTATTGAAAAAGCTTAAAAAAATGAAACGAAAAGGCCTCATTCTTAATAAATGAACAATATTTATCCCTTCATACATTACATAATGTTGTTTTACATATTTGATTACAGATTGATCAATCAATCAACTTATTGACATGAGTCGAGCAAATTGAATGTTGTTTACAATATTTCAGTTATAGAACCGTGCTAAAGCAGATGATGAATCAGACCATCCTGCTGTATTTTTAATCACCTCAATGCTTACAGAGCACTATAGAAACTGTGATAGCGCGATGTAGGAATCACGTCGTGTCGTCATCGTTCTATGGAGCGTCGCTACATCACTCCTTAAAAATGTAAATAAACAATGAAAATAATAATGAAATGAGTTCAAAATACGAAATGCAATACGAGCGTATTTAAATCTTCATACGAGTCAGTCCTAAATCTGGAAAAGTATGAAGACAAAACAAAACTATTATACCTAAAAAACAGTTTCTTTGAAATTTAAACAAATTTACTTTTGTTTTATTCAACTGTGAAATACTAGGACGTTTCGTTGCGTGACGCCCGTAGACGAAACCGCACTAGTCGATTGAACTTCTGCCGTTACGACGTCAACTAGTTGCCGAATTCAACTAGTTGATCGATTAGTCGAAGGACGGCAATGGACGGTCTAGTTTCGTTCACGAAAAACCCGTCGACGACCCATTTCTGTAGATAACTCATTATCTCCAAGACTGTCCATATAATTTTTCAACCGGCATATTTACTCACAATAGTTAAGTTCATAAAGTATTAAACTTTGTTGGACAGCTTTAATAATTAACGTTATCATGATGGGATCTGCACAATAAGTGACTAGCACTTTTTTGAGGAGGCGCATTTTAAGGGTGAGTTTTTGGTTTAACTCTTTGTGAGAATAGTGCTTGTATGACCAAAAGATGCGTTATTATAAAGATAAGTTATTTTAGGTTTTATGCTTTATGTTTCGAACTCATTAATCATTTGTTACTCATTGATTAATGAATTCTTTGGTTTTAATTTCTTACTAAAACTTGTAAACAATAGGTGTCTTTCTACTATAAAATCCTATAAAGTGAAATAACTCAAAAACGGTTAATTTTTACCGTTCTTGAACTACTCTATTACCCCTCAACAGATGCGGATAAAATAAAAAATAAGGCAGTATAAATAAGGATACGCGCATAAAGGTTACGGCAACGGTGCTGCCGACTGGTGTGTCAAATCCGAAACTAGTACTCTAGTATTAAAAGGCGACCTGACATGAACGGCCTAAAACATCTTAAAAAAATAGAAAGCTTTTTCACTAGCTGTCAATAGAATCCCACATGCATCCACGGCATTCATGACTGATTACACAAAAACCAAACCCAAGGGCTTAATCCTCGGCTACTTTAACGCATGCTCTCTCCGCACCCGAAATCAAAAATACTTTTTGAAAAGACGATTTTGACCTCTTCCTTGTCCTAGATACCAGACTCGACTCCAAGCAATGGTGTCTAGGTTGGTCATGACAGGTCATCCAACCATCACCATAGCTTCCACGTATTTCCTAGCAGCAAGCCTCCCCTTCGCAGTGACTTTGAGGCCATCCTTTAAGGTAAAGGCACCAGTAATTGACCACTTAAGAGCGCTGGTAAAATGTTTTTTTTATTGAGCACATACATTTAAATTTTTAAGTCTTTCAATTTAACAAATTAAAAACACTTAAAAAAATGTTTGAACCATATTAAGTTTTTGCTTCACTAGTTGACCAATCAAAATCTGAAAAAATTAGTAGGTGAACGTATTTAGCATCAGTAGGTGACCATATGCATAAAAGTTACTTTATGGTAAATAAGACCACAGATATGAGACATCTAGGTGCAAATCCCGCTAAAACGATTCAATAAAATTTTACAGTAATAAAAATAAATATTTAAGACACAGACAATTTTACTTTTGTACATGATATTTATTATGTTTTATGGCAACCAAAGGTACCAATATACTTAAATGAAAAAATCCTACCGATAGTAACAAAAAACTTGTAAAAAACAGGTTTTAATTTCAGATTTTGATTTTGAAACTAACTTTTAGTTTTAGGGGAATTTGCTACCGACCTTTTTAAAATAGTGGGATTTGAAACTTACGCTAATCTGTGGTGATGGACAATATTATGCAACAACAAGTAGTCTTCAAGGTAAATAAAAATGCCAAATCAATTTATAATAATGTTATTAGAAAATAGAAATGAAAATTAGAAAATGGTTTACGTCTTCAATACCGTCATCACATAGATCGTGTGGTATCTCGACTATCTCTTCCTCAAGATTTTCTTGGTCAGGAGTTCTGTCTTCCACTGTTTTATAAAATACTAAAGATTCAATGTCTCTCCATTGATCTCCATAGTGCTTTTTTAACAGATTCGAAACATCGGCGATCTTGGCCTTATTTGGACCACCTGGTTCGCTGCAATGACAGACGGATTCAACATAGTAATGTTCTTATTTTTTTTGGTTATTGTATTTTTTGCGTTGATTTCAATTTTATATGACATTTCTCCTTGAAGCAATAAATTATTTGTTTTGGAACGTGACAAAAAAAGTCTTTTACATTTTTGAAATTGTACGTGCCAGCTAGTAGTTGGCTTTATTATCGGTCCGTAGGCTGATTTCCAATCTTGCACAGAAATTGTCTCCAAATCAGTCAATTTACAATACTGATGAACAATATCTTGGTATTGTTGAGGCGATGAAATAGCTTCGTGTTTTTTTTTAATCTTTTTCAATTTGAGCAAATACTCGGTCGGGTGGAATAAAAGAATGCCCTACAACAGGAAATATTATTTCTATCTTCTCCAAGGTTCTGGGTGCTTCCGTTGTCAGCCACTTTCCGAGCATGGCTACCATGCCTGTATTTTTATTTTGCCCGGAACAACCATCGGCTACTATTCTTAATACTTTGATTACATCTTTGAAAACATCTACGTCGGTTAAAAAGTGATGAACTGCTGAAATTTTTCATTACTGCCTTTATTGTACGTAGCTTCGTTCCAGGTATAAGCAAATATGTTATCTTTAGTCAATTTTGCCTTAGAGCCGCTAACTACAATTGTAAAGTTGTAAAAATTATATTGTCTGCTATAATAAGCAGACTGATCTGGCACTTTAGGTAGCCCTAAATTTTTTTGACAGTCGAAGCTAATTGTTAGAAGGTCACTTCTTTGCTCCCGCATAATCTCATAGTATGCTTTGAACCTCAGATGGTGGACTCTTTTTTCAGTTAATAATTTGTTTTTTAACTCGGTATTTTTTTCTTTTTGAATATTCTCTTCTAACAACAAACAAGTGGAACATACGTCAGATCTGGGTGTGCCAAAACCAATGTTATAGCAACAGTTAAATATATTTCTAAAAAATGCTGTTTTACTTCTAATTGTGGATGATTTTGGTTATACATGCGCCAAAGTTTTTTTATGTTCAATTCAGGAGGCAATTCAATACAATCTTTTTATATTTTTTGACCTACAGTAGTGGCTTTCTTCTGCTTTAAAACTTTCTATAAATGATTTTACTGCTTCTCTTTTCTCTTCAAACTTCTGATTTTTGCGGTCTCCACCCCTACGCTCTTTTGCCATCTCCTCTTTTTCATAAAATCTGCGCATTACTCCTGTATACGATCTTTTTTAATGCATAAAACCTTAGTAAAAGTTGTTTGACAAACAGGGATCAACTTTTCGCTCTTATTACGAATAAAATGTTTTATCGCATGATTTCGCTTGCTTCCAACCTGTGCAATTTTGGATGTGGTAATAGAACAATGTTTTATGATAAAATTGACTTGAAAAATCTTTGTTGGATAGTTGTAAAACGATTGATGAAATTTTCTCATTTCCGTACATGTTAAAGTCGCGCACTGAAATGCTTTGCGACTGTGACCACATGACGGAAATGCTGGTAACGCATTCGGTTTGTATCTAAAACAAAAAAAGTTTCATTTGAATTTTGATTTGAAGCACCTACAAATTTTAAGCGTAAGGAATAGGATGCTTGTCGCTTTTGTTAGAAACCTTTGAAGTGACCAAAATATCTGAGACTTGTGCAGAGTTCTTTAAGTCTGAGAGGTGCAGAAGTTATTACAGTTGAATCAGCTTGTTGCGGTATCATCAACGGCCTGTCTGTGAGAGCTGATAATCTTAATGCATCGACTAGGATTGCATTTCCATCAATGGACAAATCTCTTTCTTCTTGAAAGCATTGACAATATTATTTGCACTTAGTGCACTAACGAATGATTCAAAATTAAATGGAAATTAGATCGGTTAGAAGGAGACGATGGATTATTCCTCATATAGTTAGCCATACTCTGGCGCCAGTGACTTTTGGTTATTTAAATACGCCCACATCTAGGGGTTGCAAAATGTGAGTGCAGTGGGCTGGAAAAGTCATTAGATAAACTTGATTTGATTTTGCAGTTTCTAGAACTGAGGGGGTACTAGTGGGGAATAGTGTTACAGGACGATCGGGTGGAAAAGATGTAATAAAAAAATTAAGCCATTCAAGAAAAAGTTCTGAGTTGATCTAACCCTTTGGCGATAGTCTTACGAATGAGTTTGGCAGTGCATCTCTTTAAAGGATATTATTATATCATTACGCGGGGACAAGTGAAACGCTTGCTGGTTGACAACGCACTTTTTTATTAAACTAAACTTACTTACTACCTACATACATAACACTCCTCACCCCTATTTAATGAGTAGGTACATTAACTATTTCGAACTCTAAAACATTCGCTTATAGTTAACAATAGCACGGTTTCGGCGAGAGTGGTGTGCGGTAGTATCTACGTGGGTTTCAGTATTTAAGTGTGGTAGCCTGTCGTTTTCTTCCTGAGCATCGTAGAACTCGCCTCGACGCGCCAGGGACCTACAACGGGCCGGGCGAGGGCGGCGCCGAGTCGGCCGGCCGTGGAGACGGCGACGGCTCATTCTGTTCCTACCCCACACTAACGACATCACGAGGCCTGGACAAGACCTCGGAAACAGGACTGCTGGCACCGACGCAATCATTTACTTGGGAATTCCAAGTCAAACTGCCTGTAGCCAATCCGTAATTAAAACAGAATGACATTCAAATCTTGGTGGAGGATCACCCGGGGCAAACTTTCTTTTTACCACCAGAGTTTGCAGATAAAAATGCACCCCCATTGTTAGACCCCAGCCCTTTGCCTGTGCATGCTCCCAGCAGCTCCACAAGTGCTCATGCTTTATGCACGCCAAGCACATCATAAAATACACCAAGAGCTTCACCAAGTTCAAGGAAGAGGGTGCATGAAATATTTTCTTACTTACAAGTGGAAAATAATGATGTGTTAAAATTATGCTTTTACTCTTTTACTTACTAGCAAAGGAAATTAATTGATTTCCATAAATTTTTTATTGCTATTTTATAGCTGTATATTCTGTTATTATATAGTTTTTTTATTGATTTTGTTCTGTTTTTACAAAATTATTTTAATGTATGAATAAAAAAATATTATTTCAAGACATAAGATCTCTATTAAGGGATAGAAATAGTTTGCTGAGTGAGCAAAATAGAATTGCTAAGAGGAAAAGGTTAGAATTTCAAAAGATTATTGTAGTTGTTAAAATATCTATTTATTAATGAATCCCTTTTTGCCCGAGCTACTTTTAAAAGGCTAGTTTCTTCATTTAATAGCAAAGATTGCCCATCAGGCTCATCTCGAGTTAAAGAGACATCCATTGGAATTCTGAACTTTACAGCACAATAATAGACAAATAAGAAACTTACTTAAATCATATTTTAATTTACAGACATGCAAGTTGACTTACCGATAATGTTGCATAATATTATAAAGGGTTGCACAGGATACATTATTTTAGACGCTTTTTCAGGAGTATAGTGCAAGACCCTGTTCACACAAGGCACCTAAATGTTCCCTTGAATTAGTTCTCTCAACACAATTCCTTACTTGACAATGCCAGTGTGTATATCTGTCTGCAAGACTATTTGGCACTGCATTCAAGAAAGGTGTCATAAGCCATGGTTCTATAGTGGATCTACGAACTATGGTGAATCCCCTGTAAAATAAATAATGACTTAATTTTTTCAGGTCAACACGGACATTTCCATTTTCTTTTTAGTACCATGTAGGTGTAAATTAATAGCAAATAAATTCATATTTAAATTTTTTGTATGTTTTTTCTAATTTCACTTCTCAAATATTGAAATTTAATTTCACGCAAAAGTTTGGTTAATATATCAGCACATTGCTCATTAGTAATATACTTTAAATCAATAAGCTTTTCTTCATGTTTTTTCTTTTACAAGCTTATATTTTATATCAATGTGTTTACAACGTTTAACGTTTTCTCTGATTATCAAATATTTAAACTTTAAGATAATTGATTATATTCGTCTTACCAAAGCTGTTTCAATTATTTAAGGCAATAACTTCATATCGACGCTAGAAAGGCCCCCTTGCTTAAGAACCATTTCGAAACTTCAGGGAAAGGTGATGCAAAGTTTGAAATATTCAAAAATAAATCATAGTAAATCCATTTTTTTATATTTTTTGTGAAAACTGGCCAAAATGTTTGAATAATAGCATGTCACATGTACACTACTTATAAATCATTAAATAACATCAAATATAAAAGTTTGAAGATGGTTAAGCAATAATGGACCAGGCCACTGGTAAGGGAAATTTTATAATAAAATAACTTGTTATACTAATGTTTTTAAGTTTTTTTTTGCATTTAAAATGCTCAATTATTCTTAAATAAATGAAAAATGTTAGCAATATAACGTAAAAACAAAAATGTGGTACGTAATTTCGAGGCGTAGCGCCAGGCCCCGATAGCTCAGTTGGAAGAGCACTCGTCCGGCAAACGAGAGGTCCCAGGTTCGAATCCTGGTCGGGTAATTTTTATTTTTTATTTATCACATTTTTCATTTATTTAACTTGTTATACTGCTGCATTTTTTGCTAATGCACCAACAATAACGAATTTTTTACGCAGCAAAATAGTTTATCTAAGTATTTATAAAAAAATGGCTCATTGGGTGATATCATCTAACAACGTAAAAGTGAAAGTATCAGAAAATCTGACTCTAAAGTTCCCTGAAATTTTTTATAGCATTTTTGTCTTACATCAGATGTTATTTTATGGCGGTAGGACTTTCAAAAGTAAGAAGTAAAAGTAAAAGTAAAAAGTAAAAGGTAACTAAAATGCGGTTTTATTTATTTTAAACCTAAGTCTTAATCCTTAGTACAAATCTTTTCATATAATAAAAGTTTTTAGTCACTATCTTCCACACCTAATTCGGGCAAAATGTCCTTTATGTTTCCGTGAGGCATCTTTAAGTACTCATCATGGAACTGTCGAGGAATCGATGAATCCTTGCAGTGTTTTGCTAAATCATTAAACTTTGCGTCTGAAATAGGTAATGATTTTTTATATAAACGGTCAGAAGAAACCCGGTTTTTACCTAAAACAAAAACTTTTCATATTTTTTCTCATTCTTCATGGATATTTATAAAAATATGCGTGGGGTCACTGTCTTTAAAAGTGATTAGACGTATTTGGCTTATTTTACCCGCCAAGTTGTTTTTAAAATATTGGTCGGAACTATAAAGTCTTTCAAAGTATTTTGAAATTTCCACGTTTAACGGCTTAGGATTTTTTCTAGCCAAACTAAAAGAGTTGACAATTGCGAAGGCGTGTGTTTTATACTGCTTTCATGCATGCTATCTACAGGCATAGAGGTGTGGCCAGGTAGGAGAAAGTTCATTTGGATGGACTCAATTTGTTGAAAAATTTGATGATCGGTGTGAACTGCAGCAAACACAATTTTATTCTTGTGCTGGCCTGAGCACGAATCACTGTACATTATAAGATTTTTAACAGTACCTCTGTAATCTACAACTTGTATATACTTCTGCAGTATAGTAGAGATTTCGTTACCGCCTCTATTCCCATCACTTTCTCCCCAAGAATAACAATACCCTTCTCTTGTAGAACTCTCATAAAAGGTTAGATTATACACACAGTATTTTCTACTATAATAAAATAGCATGCGTTCGCCGTAAGGAGTATTCAAAACCTTTTATGTATATGTTTTGGTGAAATTTGAACCTTGCTTTGGAATCTTCAGCCTCTTTTAAATGAGATTTCTTTTCTTCTTCTACGTTTCTCGGATTATTAGTAAAAGAAACACATTTCTTACATTAAATGAGACGGAACGGCCGGCAAATCTTTTATATAATCTACTACAGCTTGTTTAACGGAAGACGGCGTTTTATTGGCGAGCACATGTTTTCTTCACATGTCAGTTTTGGATAAATTGAACTCGGCATTGGAGTGAGATAGTGTGATGAGCAAAGCGTTCAGAAAGATCCAATGTGTTTAGAAGAAACTTTTGGCATATCTCCTTCTCCTTCGTTTATAAAAAAAGAAAAGTGTTTTGCCGACGACTCAAATTCTCTTTTGTACGTTTTCTTTTCACTACCGCTACTTGTGAATTTGCCACTAACCAATCTCGTTTACGTTGAGAAGAAAGATTGTAATAATAATTAAAAATTTGTTGTCGGCGATCCTCTGAAATTTCGTGGCAATTATGGGGACATCTTTTAAAGTCCGTGATCTCCTATTTTACCATCTTCCGCTGACTTTTTCCGCTTCTTGCTTTTATTTTGTTCCTCTTCTTCATCGCTCTATAATTCACCCTTCCACGATGAAGATGACCACTCAAAGTCTCCATCATCAGACATAAAATCCATATACCTCGTTTTAAATTCTTTCCATTTACTTTTCTTGGATACCTGTGTATTAGAAACCTGAAAAATTATCTTAAAAAAGGTTCATTAAATAAGTCCTAATGACTACTTAACTAATTACCATTAAAACTGCTAATTAACCGTTCATCCCAGAAACAATATTTAAGGGTTCATTTGATAATGACAGATTTAAATAACCGTAGGGCGGATCAGTGTATCGATTACAAATTCGACAAAACATTGGTGTAGCCACGCTTAAAAAATATCGGTATTTAATAATGCAAAAGTAAGTACATTTAATAAATGTGAAATCATTATTTAAAGTAAAATGATTGATAATTAGTTCTTTTAGTGTTAGTTTTTACTGAAATGCATAGCGAAATAGCTATATAAATATAAATAAAATATAGCTTTTTTCTATGGGAACACTTACTGCTGTCAGGTCAGGTGTCAATGTCAATAATCAAGCAAGGTTTGTAAACGAAAGTCGACTATTGTTGTTGTTCCTTACGTTTATAAAAGTGGCGAGAATATTTTGATATATATTAAATAAAACTTATAATCATGGTAAGTAGGTATTTATATTTTATACTATATTCCGACCTGGAGACAAGGAAATCTTCTTTTCCAGACACCAAAGCATCTTTCCACGGTGTTTCTGGTCTTGATTTGGCTTCTGTTGTAATTTTCTTGGGGAATTGAATTGGGTGATAAAAAAGGTGTGAGCAGCACATTACTTACTGCATACCCACTGTCCCCTAAAATTATCCCTTTTAATTGCCCAGTCATAAGTTTTTGCTTGATAATAATAAAATAATAACAATAAAAATCTTTATTTCCTCTACAAACTTAAGTTCAAATAGCACAGTAATATACACACAAATACAGTTTTGCAGAGGCTGGAGCCTAACCTAGGATACCCTGTGTCTTAGGACTCCAGGCCTCTACCTTCGGAAAATTATACAAGATTAGGTTGGTTTAACATAAAAATAATTTTAAATAATAGTCTAATGGCGACAACACTGCAAGTAGTGTATGTGGTTCTAGTTCTAGTAATAGAATTTTTCGTGACAATTAGGTTGTCTTATTGACAGGTTGTCTTACTTGATAGCGCTGCTATTATAAATAAAACTGTCATGCGTACTGCCAGGCCAACGGGCAACTAAATCATAAAATTGTAAGTTTGGCCCTGTGACAGCCTGGACATTAATAGAAAAATACCCTTTTTCTGTAGACCTCAGAAGTCATACCACCAGGGCTTCTTATTTTAATGTCGGTACCGTCTATACATCCAATCACTCCAGGAAAATGGGCTATTTCATAGAACGAGTGGCAGATGGGTAGTAAAGTATTTTTGGTATAAAATTGTCTTACTTCACGGAGTTCATTTCTTCCACAGTAGCAGGGCATTTTACAAAATCTTTCATTTTGCTAGCTATCAATGCAGAAACTTGAGCAATAATTCGTGACACTGATTGCTGACAAATATTCATAACATCTCCATCTAACTTCTGTAAAAAAAAACACATCAGCAATACCTAACACTTTCAAACATTGTAATATTGGTAAGTACTTTATTCTTACTGACAAACTTCAATGCTCACAAACTCCAAGCAATTTATTCTACTAGACGTAGGCATTTACCTAAATACCTACAATTCAATCTTTTCAATACTAACCTGAAAACTGCCTGTAGCAAAGTAGCGCAATGTCAACAGTAACATAATTTCCTTCTGATTTGGCTTCTGTTGTAATTTTCTTGGGGAATTGAATTGGGTGATAAAAAAGGTGTGAGCAGCACATTACTTACTGCATACCCACTGTCCCCTAAAATTATCCCTTTTAATTGCCCAGTCATAAGTTTTTGCTTGATAATAATAAAATAATAACAATAAAAATCTTTATTTCCTCTACAAACTTAAGTTCAAATAGCACAGTAATATACACACAAATACAGTTTTGCAGAGGCTGGAGCCTAACCTAGGATACCCTGTGTCTTAGGACTCCAGGCCTCTACCTTCGGAAAATTATACAAGATTAGGTTGGTTTAACATAAAAATAATTTTAAATAATAGTCTAATGGCGACAACACTGCAAGTAGTGTATGTGGTTCTAGTTCTAGTAATAGAATTTTTCGTGACAATTAGGTTGTCTTATTGACAGGTTGTCTTACTTGATAGCGCTGCTATTATAAATAAAACTGTCATGCGTACTGCCAGGCCAACGGGCAACTAAATCATAAAATTGTAAGTTTGGCCCTGTGACAGCCTGGACATTAATAGAAAAATACCCTTTTTCTGTAGACCTCAGAAGTCATACCACCAGGGCTTCTTATTTTAATGTCGGTACCGTCTATACATCCAATCACTCCAGGAAAATGGGCTATTTCATAGAACGAGTGGCAGATGGGTAGTAAAGTATTTTTGGTATAAAATTGTCTTACTTCACGGAGTTCATTTCTTCCACAGTAGCAGGGCATTTTACAAAATCTTTCATTTTGCTAGCTATCAATGCAGAAACTTGAGCAATAATTCGTGACACTGATTGCTGACAAATATTCATAACATCTCCATCTAACTTCTGTAAAAAAAAACACATCAGCAATACCTAACACTTTCAAACATTGTAATATTGGTAAGTACTTTATTCTTACTGACAAACTTCAATGCTCACAAACTCCAAGCAATTTATTCTACTAGACGTAGGCATTTACCTAAATACCTACAATTCAATCTTTTCAATACTAACCTGAAAACTGCCTGTAGCAAAGTAGCGCAATGTCAACAGTAACATAATTTCCGGGGCAAATGGTAGTCCTCTTTTCGTTGGTTTCCTTAGGTCAGATTCCAGCATAGGCAATATAACATTTTTTACAGATTCAGGCGTAAATCTATATCGTGCATGGAATTCTTGCACTGAATATTTTGTAAAGGGATCTGAAAAATCGCGTAAATACCGCCTCGGTCCCACTTCTCTAAACCTTCTCGCATATTCCACAAACTCAAAAAAGTCACTCAGATCAGACATATTTGCTTATTTAAACACAATGCGACTAATTCTCAATTATTCACCGGTAAAACTAACAAAATAACCTCAAAACGCAAATGTCAATAATGCTCCGTTAACTGACTGTGAGAGTGAACTTTTTTAAATCTATACTAAGGAACGATTTAAGTAACCATTAAACGACTCTGAGTGCGGCAGTTAGTCATTATATTTTATCATGAATAAAATATAAAACGTTTAAAATTATCGAATGCGTTAGTCGCGCGGCGATGTTTCTTCTCACAAATTGTATGAAATACTTACTATTTCTTTATCCTTCAAGATGTTTTTTGAACCTTTATCCACAGTTTCGATATTGTAGGTCGCTACCACATCTGATGAATATATATATTGTCACTATCCTGTGAAGAATAATACCAGTAAACTCATGAATTACTAAATATTGCAAGTATTTACTATTAATATACAAGGCTAAAGTAAGTACGTACATTGTTGATTATAATCACAGGAAATAATGGCTTTGTGTGCGCTTCCCGATATTGTATCTCGCCAGGTTCCTGTAACATTAAAACATATCAACACAGGCAATTTCAAGTAAAGCCTGGGGTCCATCTTTCATTATTGATCACTAACGCCTTCGATTGATGATATCCATGGGCCCGGATTACAGATACCTTCAGGTACATTCAATGCTCATTTATCTGTTAACAGTTAATATATAAAAAATATATCTCCTATATTCAGGAACCTACAACTTGATCACCGCAGTACTGTGCGATCATTGCGTAGCCAAATTACATTTTACCGTAATGATGTTTTTAAGCTCGGTGTTCAGATTATTAATTAGTCGTGGTGTAATGTATTCGGTGGTTCTTTGTCCGTATGAGTTATGCTTAGACATTGTGGTGGCTAATTTTTTATTTGTTATTTGTCTAGTATTAATTTTGTGATTTACCTTATTTTGAATGGCCATATTGAAGAATTGTTCCTTTAGTATGTTAAATTGGAATTTATAATGCACGGGTAGTACATTACAGTGTTTAAACAGTTTGTGTTCTTCATTTTTATACTGTTCTTTTATTTTAGGAGATACGATTTGTTTTAAAATTCTAGTCTGGAGATTTTCTATTTTGTCAAGATAGGTTTTAAATGTTCTCCCGTAAGTAGAAATGCCATAGCTTACAACAGATTCGGCTAGCGCATTGTACAGCAAAAGTAATATTTTAAATGGTATTCTATTTTTAATTATTATACCTATATGCTTGATTAATGTATTCCAAATTAATTACTAAACTAATAATGACCAGTAAAATGGGTGATAGAATTACTTAATGACGAGTTTAATGACGATTTAGCGCAATTGCTCTCTGTTTAGGATTCATATTATATTCTTATGCTAAATTCATTGCAATCATTAAACCAAATTAACATTGCTACTTTATTTTAATGGGTCATGTAAAACAGTAGAAATGTTATACTTTCTTACCTTCATTAATTTTGTTACATATAAATATCACTTCAACCATTTATTCTGAAACGCCAGCATTGTACTTATCTAACTTTAAAATTAAAGAGGCAACAAACATATACAGGGTTGTTTTGTAGGCCCTTGCCAAATTTAAATATTACGTACTTTGATATAATACGAATAACCTGCATTTTTATTTTAGTATCGCTCAGTAGAAAAAAGTAAAGATATGGCACCTTCATTTGTTTCACGAATAGTCGTTATTGATGAATGCCCTATACACAATACGATACTATGACGCGGCACTTTATTGATTACGTTTAATAATACTACGAAGACGTAGTACTACAAGATGTTTTGTCGCGCGACAAAACATGTAAACGATATGAGGTTGCAAGGTCACACTTTGAGTTCAGTAGTTATGCATACCTACAGGCAATAAAAAAAGTTACCTACACAAGTTACGTACAATCTTTTCTTCATACTTTTACAGGCTTAGAACCGGCAAATTGCAAAAGGTTTGAGGGATTTAATGTGAGAAAATTTAACATAATACTTTTAAGTGAATGCAAAAATAGATAGAAAGAAAAGCATTTTGCACTTCGGCGTATTTAAAAAGATTGAATAAACTTATGTACATTAATTAAAGCTCTAATCTGTGTAATAAGTGATCCAAATGCATACCATTTTTCTCCAGGCATAGTCTAGCTCGTTTTAACGTAAGTATTTTCATGGGCTTTATTTAGCACTGCAGTGTCACTTTGTCAAATTCACACACTATTTGGTTTTTTAAATCAGAAAGGCTTCGAGCTTCGTTCTGATAAACTATTCCCTATTTGTAAACATTATCGATAGTTAGCGACGACTCACTGTCTAATAAACACATGCGGCGCAGGTTTCGCGGGCTCTCGCGAACGCAGCTGCATTACGCTGCGCGTGCACTTTCGCCGAGGATGCGCGAGCGACTGAAGGTCATGGCAACAGACAAGTGTTTCCGGGTTTGCGATGGCGCCGCCGCGGCGCCGGCCGGTTTCGTTCACGTGCGAACATGTCGGTATCTTACCTGCTCGATGTAATGGCATTTATTGTCAAGAAGATACGATTGTTTTTTGAAAATTTAGACGTCTGTGTTGTAATTCATTCGGTTAAACAAGTTGTACCATTGCGCGTAGTCTTTATAGTATTCATTCGTAAAATAATATGACCATGTTGTGCCTAACATTTTAGTGAATAATATGAATTTCCGTGTAAAAAAATAACTACTAATAGATGTACCCCTACCTGACAAGAGCACTGTGCCGAGTAAGTCTATAAAAGCACGCCACCTAGTGGTTGCCAACCATTTTCGGCTTGGTAACTCGGTGCGTGCGGAACGGAACTACTCGGTACACGTGAGTCATTTTGTGTTAGCTGCTTTCGTTATTTTACTGTGTTTAAAAGTTTTGTTTCATATTTGAATTGTGAATTACTTGTTTGTTATAGTTTCTGTAAATTTGTCAATCATAGTTTCTATAAAGTTGCTGTATTTGTAAAATTAAAGATCCGGTTAACCTGAGTGTTGTTTTTTTTTAATTATTAATCACTTCTGACGCTAAAATCAGAAGTGGGATAAAGAATTCAAAGCCCACACAATTAGGAAATCGTTTATATCAAGGACGGCAAGTAATTCACATTCTATCCTCAAATTTGGATATTTAGTTGTTTTGCGTTACTTTCACGTTTTTCCTTTGTTTAACTTATACTACTGTGTGATAAGTGCGTGATTTATCGTTGCCAAACGATGCCGTGAAGTACATCTCGTAGACATTCTCGACGTTTTCGAAATGACTCACGTGATCGAGACGCCTCGCAAAGTCGTAATAAACGTTTGCGTGATCGTTATCGCGAAAGATCGGTTTCCTATTTGAATAGTTCGTACACAAGCGATAGTGATCGTAGTTTTTCGCGTCGGACTCGTCGATCTCGTAGTACGGTACGTCGTTCGCAACAACCTCGTGAAAGGTCACGTCGATCACGTCGATCGCGCAGTGTTTCACGATCCCGCCATACACTTAGGGCATCGTGTCGTCGCAATCTGAACCGTTAGTACCTACTTGGTAGATAGTAATGATATCACGGTTGAGCGGGTGAAATTTTGTGGTAAATCGGCATTCATAATGCTTTTTCTAAATAGGTAGTCTGAATATTGAAGTTGTAGATTTTCTTTTTGATTATCGTGTATCCGTGACTCGGTAGAAATCGCTTTGTATCTTGCCGATCTTCGATTATTTTGCTGCGATTCTTAGGAGACAAGTTTTCTTATGTTTTGCTTACAGTAAACTTGCTATTATTTTGGCAATTGAAACGTAATAGTACAATAGTATGTGTTTAATGAATCACGGAGATAGGTAACAACGTCGAGATTGAAAATGCGTTTAAATAATACTTTGAAATTGTTGCGATTGACAAAAGAGCTGGATTTTACTGTCGAACTGTTTGCGGCTGTCGAACAATTTTAATACTTTGTTGTTGTGAATTATGAAGTACAATGCAATCCTCTTATTGGTTTGATATACGCCCTATAACCGGATGGAAGTTATGAGTGTGAGTTGATATAACCGGATAAATGTCCTCTCATCTACATAAATTGTATGATATTGCAATGCCCTTGCAGGGCGTCACTAGAACCACCAATTATTTTAAGATCCTTTCTGTACAGTGATACGCAATAAAGAAATTTGAATTTGAATTTGAGTGTGAGCTGATGTAACCCAGTGGAGGCTGCATTACGTTTTGTGACGGGATGGACGTCACTGCAGAAGAGCTTTGCATTGTTTGCTAATTAATTGAATTATTCTAGCAGCTTATGCTTGCTTTGTTTGTATTGTTCAACAGCTGACAAATTATTTGTTGTTAAATTCAAAGTAAATTTTATTGAACAATGTGCGTTTTTCGAAGCCCTGATGCGGTTCGTTCAATGCATTGACGTTAGCCGATTCCTACTGAGGTTCTTGCTGGTTCTTCTTAGTAAATGGACCTTCCGAACCACTGATGGCTTCGCTTAAATTATAAAATCTGGTATTTAGAATTTTGATGGAAATTTCACTTTGAAGTAAAAGTTAAAATATGTGGCAGTTTTGAAGTTGCCGAAAGTACTAATATCCATTGAAGCTTTAAAGAAAGTTGTTGGTTATGGAAAGAGATTTAATGTGTTGTGAGTAGAGATTCTCATTTGTAGGTTTTGGCGACTGCGCCAGAGTGATTCTGAAGTGTGTTGAAGGAATCATTGGTTGACTTGAGTTTCCCGAGGGAAAAAGATTATGTTGCAATTGTGATTGCTTTAAACCACGATCGAGATACCTTGTTGTTAATGACGACATTAATGGATTTCAATGTTTGTTTAATTCAGAGATAATTGTTATAATGGTGCTTGGAACTTGGTTCACTAAAACAGAATTTTAATGTTGAGAATTCTAAAAGATTTATAATGTAACGAGTTCCAACTTGTGTGTTTACTTTTTGTTTTGTTAAAATTAGCCTGACTTTATGTTGCCAGGAGTGGCCGAGCCGCCAGTTTGGTATGACTGTTTCAGATTGTCACACGAGGACGGGAGTCATCGCGGGGTGGCCGTGTTGGAGCTAGCAATAAGCTGGCGATATTAAGATGTTTGTATGACTTTATGATAACGGATAAAGGACGCATGTTCTAATCCAACGAATTTACAACCTGGATCAATGATCTCAGATGCGATCTTCACAGCATAATCCCAGAGATGCGCGACTCCAATGTGCAGGTAGAGAGATATTTGATATTGGTCATCTGGTCTTTGTTATTAATTTTTCACAGGCAACGGGGAAACTTGATTCCGGACGGAACACGCGGTCCGTATAAAGTGGCGCGGACCTTGCCGGGTGGTCGCTGCGGACTAACGCAGGCTGCAGCACAACACATGGTGCTGTGACAAGGCGAGTGATGCCTCGAAGCGTGGGCAGCAATTGTTTTGGTTCGTAGTGATCTTATCGCTAGTCGAGCAAAGATTGTGGTTTCGTAGTGATTAACTTCACTAGTCGGGCACAATCTGTTGGTTCGTAGTGATTGGATTTACTAGTCGAGCATAGTTTGTTGGTTCGTAGTGATCTTATCGCTAGTCGAGCAAAGATTGTGGTTTCGTAGTGATTAACTTCGCTAGTCGGGCACAATCTGTTGGTTCGTAGTGATTGGATTTACTAGTCGAGCATAGTTTGTTGGTTCGTAGTGATCTTATCGCTAGTCGAGCAAAGATTGTGGTTTCGTAGTGATTAACTTCGCTAGTCGGGCACAATCTGTTGGTTCGTAGTGATTGGATTTACTAGTCGAACATAAGCGTTGACGTAATGTCAAGTCGCTGCTTATTAACGAATGCGTTAGTAAAGTGTCCAAGTCGTTTTAGCGTTAGTAACTTGTTGCTAAGTCGTTGTAACGTTGGCACTGCACTAAGTCGTATTGGCGTTAGTTTTATTGGTTCGTAGTGATGAAATTCGCTAGTCTACCATGAGCGTTGACGAAATGTCAAGTCGCTGTTTATTAACGAATGCGTTAGCAAGGTGTCCAAGTCGATTCAGCGTTAGCAATTTATTGCTAAGTCGTTGTAGCGTTGGCACTGCGCTAAGTCGTGCATTACGTTGACGGTTATGTGTTTAACGTCAGCAATAGCTAAATCGTCGTATTTGCCTGTAACATTCGATTCGCTAGCCAAGAATACGACATCGTGCAGACTTCGTATGATTTCAGGTGAAGCAGACCCGTCAGAGCCCACTCATTCCTCAACCTCTGCCACAAATGATAGCGTTGGTGCTGTAGCACCCGTGTCGCGGTCAGCATCCAACGCAGTCCACGCGCCGACGTCCCTCACGGCCACCGAGGCTGGACCGTCGATGTCATCACTGGATTAGGACACGCTCTGGACGTCCTACCAAGCTTTTTCACTCCAGGGTCGGGGACGACCAGTTGTCAGGAGAGGCCGTAATAGATGTACCCCTACCTGACAAGAGCACTGTGCCGAGTAAGTCTATAAAAGCACGCCACCTAGTGGTTGCCAACCATTTTCGGCTTGGTAACTCGGTGCGTGCGGAACGGAACTACTCGGTACACGTGAGTCATTTTGTGTTAGCTGCTTTCGTTATTTTACTGTGTTTAAAAGTTTTGTTTCATATTTGAATTGTGAATTACTTGTTTGTTATAGTTTCTGTAAATTTGTCAATCATAGTTTCTATAAAGTTGCTGTATTTGTAAAATTAAAGATCCGGTTAACCTGAGTGTTGTTTTTTTTTAATTATTAATCACTTCTGACGCTAAAACTACTTTTTTTTTGCAGAAATGGTTTCTATTAATGATACTTATTACGTAAAAAAAATTTGGTAGATGTTGTCAAATGAACCCTGTATATACAGCGTTAACTTTATGGTTTCCTTACCACTCTTTAATGTTTGATTAGGTCAACTCAAAAACCTACATAAACTGGTCAGGTACTTTACCCTTAAATGCATGATTTTTTATGTTTTATTTTAAAAAATCGTATGTGGTGTCTCATGGTATAGGTATAACGGGAAAAATAGTAAAAAATATTTGAGAAGGTCCAGACCCCTAAATTCCTTATTTTGTCTCTGTAGGATGCAGCCTACACTATGCACTTCAAGTAAAATGAATGTTTGTAAGTAGATGTTTATGTAGTGTAGTTTTATTGAAAAATAAGAGCAACCAGATATTGTTTTTCATTTATTTATTATGATATTCTCTAAAACAATTATTTCTTTTTAACTCCCGACGCAAAACGAGAGGGGTGTTATAAGTTTAACGTGTCTGTATCTGTGTATCTGTCTGTTGTATCGTAGCTCCCAAACGGATGAACCGATTTTCGTTTAGTTTTTTTTGTGTTATAGATAATTTATCCCGAGTGTTCTTAGCCATGTTTCATAAACATCTGTTCAGCCGTTTGAAGATCATCAGCTCTTTTCTAGTTGATGAGGGGATCTGACTACCTTCCATATGTCCTATCGATGCGAAATTTGGTACCGTATTGATTCAATTATATTGAAAGTATATGGTAAGGTAACCATGACCTGATCAGCCGTTTGAAGGTCATCAGCTCTCTAACAGGCGATGAGGGGATCTGAATAAATTCCATATGTCGTATCGATTTGAAATTTGGTGCCGTATTACAACAATGATATTGATAGTATATGGTAAGGTAACCATGACCTCATCTGATCAGCTGTTTGAAGGTCATCAGCTCTCTAACAGTTGATGAGGGGATCTGACTAAATTCCATATGTCGTATCGATTCGAAATTTGGTGCCGTATTACAACAATGATATTGATAGTATATGGTAAGGTAACCATGACCTGATCAGCCGTTTGAAGGTCATCAGCTCTCTAACAGTTGATGAGGGGATCTGACTAAATTCCATATGTCGTATCGATTCGAAATTTGGTGCCGTATTACAACAATGATATTGATAGTATATGGTAAGGTAACCATGACCTGATCAGCCGTTTGAAGGTCATCAGCTCTCTAATAGTTGATGAGGGGATCTGAATAGCTTCCATATGTCGTATTGATTCGAAATTTGGTGCCGTATTACTACAATTACATTGAAAGTATATGGTAAGGGAACCATGACCTGATCAGCCGTTTGAAGATCATCAGCTCTTTAATAGTTGATGAGAGGATCTGACTACCTTCCATATATCCTATCGATTCGAAATAATAAAAACTCTTCCCTTTCTGGGGTGTTCTCCTCTGGCTGCGTCAATCTGCGCCTTTTGGCTTCGTTTCGAGCATTTTTGCATTTACGCCCAAGACCCATTTTATTGCTATGGATTATTTATATATGCAGCTATAAAATTATAAATAATGACCTAATAGTAGGTAGTTGAAACTTAATCTAACAAATTAAAAATAATACCTACCTAACCTGAAACTAATACCTACCTAAATTGCTTAAACTGATCACAAATACCTACCTTATATTCCACTTAACCTAAGACTACCTACTAGTTAAAACTTAATCTAGTAAATTAAAACTAATATGATATCTAATACCTAACTAAGTTACTAACTCAACTAACTAATTACTTTAAATATATTCCTAATATTAAAACCTACTTTAAAAAGTACAAAATAAAAGTAAAATTAAAAATTTTGAAAACCCCCCAACACAAAAAAAAACCTTAAAAACTAACAAATAATATTTTAAACCTATTCTAATTATTATCGTCCCATATATAATTGACTGTAAGACTTGTACTTTAAAATATTTTTAATATCCGAGCGTCGTCGCCGCGTCGCGGGACCGCTAAGTGAGAAAAAAAGTTGTCAGTTGCAGATTGCATCAAAAGAATTCACTCCGAAAAATTCGTAAAATCGACACAACCGTCAACGTCGGCTGCCCTCTCTTGTCTGCCCGTTCGGGTCGCCGCACTTGGTGACGCCCACCCCCGCGCCACAAGCCGCACACCGAGCTCGCCGCGCGCGGCGTTACGTAGAGCGTAGACTATACATGAAAGTTAAGATCGCTAATACCTAAATGTAATAATAAATTAGCTGTTGTTGGCTTAATACTTTATATACTTGAGCGGTCCCCGACGCGGCGACGACCCTCGCAAAATAAAAATATTTTAAAGTACAAGTCTTACAGTCAATTATATATGGGACGATAATAATTAGAATAGGTTTAAAATATTATTTGTTAGTTTTTAAGGTCTTTTTTTGTGTCGGGGGGTTTTTAAAATTTTTAATTTTACTTTTTACTATAACAAAGTGATACATTACATTTTTCACATATGGTTTGGGTAAAACCAGTACACTTAGGCATCTTACACCTGTTACTTTTGTCACAAAAAATTGGCCAATGGGCTACTTGGTCTAGTCGAACATCTTTTACTGGTGCAACCTGGGAAACACCTTTTTTTTTTTCGCCTGAATTTCATGTTCTAAAGCAGAACTTGGTCTTCCCCTTTTTACTTCATTTTTTTTTCCCAAAAGACAAAGAGTCTCAGCTACTTCCAGACGAAATGTACCCAAGTTACATAGCTTTCCACTATATCCAGGTTTTTGTGACATAAGTTTCTTGTAAGCCAACCACGAATTTATCATGGCTAGGTCCAATAAATGATGAAACAATCGCATATTTACCACTTTCTATTTTTTATGGATATGTTACTTATGTTTCCTATGTTACTGTCTGGCTAGAAGATCTACGCCACCCATGTGGGAGTTGTAGTCTTTGACAATCTGTGGGCAGTCAATCAAATTTTTTTCTTTTTAGACTTGTCAAATCTATTTATTTTTTGAACCGGCTCAGCTCCCACATAGGTAGATAACAATGTAACAATTTTGTTGTCTTTCCACATAGTTACAGATACATCAGTCCCATCGTAAGTTGTCATATGTTCTTCAAAAGATCCCCTTGGTATAGATTTTTTCATGAAAGTTATTATAATGAAACTATTTTTTAGCGGATTAATCGCGTACATATTGATTTTACCATTTTTCCTGCCAATGTAAAATCAATAAACACGCGATTAATCCGGTTAGAAATTATTTTATTATAAGATGAAAATAATTATTATTACATATGTAGGTACCTACGTAAAATATGATCACTATACTTACGTCAAAATGGTCTTCACAACAATAAACTGTACTTTTATCTCCAAATGGATCTAACCTCTTCATAGCTTTTATCCATTTTTTTCGCATTTTAACGTCCTTTGGAACTATAAAAAACAACTTTTCCGGCGAATTGGTAGTTGTATTTTTACATTTAGGCACAACACATTATTTCCTAGTATTTGGATTGGACATTTTTAAAAGTATTTAGGTATAATTTCGACAGCACGGGCGCGCGACCGCAAGCGGACTGAGTTAGCCAGACTGAGCGTGTTGTGCGATGACGTCACACCGTCACCGGCAGCCCGCGTCGTGCGGTTACAACTTGTTTTACTTCTAATTCGGAAACTAATTGACGTTTCGATGTAATTCTTTTACTAGTATTTTTTATTTATGACAGAGAATATGGAGTACTAATAATCAAAATTAGTTAACATTCTTCATTAGCATAAGGAGCATATTGTGTCGTGAATAAAACCTATCATTTAATTTGTGTAAAGTTGTGTTTAATTCTTAATTTCCAATAGACATTAGCATACATAACTAGTTAACTTTAATATAGGACCATCCGTCCTATAATATAATCCTCAGACAAAGTATATTTGTATCTAATTTTATTACTTTGAGTCCTATCAACACAAACTTCTTTAATGCCTGTCCAAGTAACTTTTTCGTTATCTGTATTTTTGACCCAGTTTTTTTTCTTTAATTGATCTTTAAAATCAAACACTAGCGACTGACTTACGTCTATGACTTCATAAGGGTCACCTGAAATTTTGGCCCAACGTACAAGTAATTTCCATTCGTCTGGTATATAGATTGTTTTATGCGCAGCAGCTCTTTCTATGACACTGTGCACAGAATCCCCCTCGTTTTGGGTGTGCCCTTTCTCGAGAAATCTATGCGTTATATTAATACTGTATTCTTTAGCTGCATGAGCATACATACCAAATACTATAATACGATTTCTATTCTGGCCAGCGCAATTGTCTGACCAGAATCTAAACTCTTTCACTCCCTTTGATACAAACTTCCTTATGAAGTCATAGACGCAACTTGCTACTTCGTTTGCCCCACGTTTAGCAATACCTTCATCCCACATATAGCAGTAACCTTGTTTGCCGACCATATCATAAACAGTAAAATTATAACAGGACAGTTTTCGCTTGTAATACAATACACTCATTTGGCCGTGTGGACATGACAAAACTTTTTGAAAGTCAAAGGTAGCGCAAACGATACGTCCATCAGAGTTAATAGCGTCATTTTTATCATTTTGTTTCAAGGTCCTAGATATGTTTTTGTTATTCAAATGGTTTGTATATTGTTCTTTCAGATCATCAGGTGGATTTTTTATTTGTTTAAAACTGTGACACTGGTCACAAGTATCCTTTTTGGGTACGTGGAAACTCAAATTAAAATGAGTTTTAACTATATCCCTGTACTGTCTAAGACTAGAAGCAGTATTTGAATATTTTTTGAGTTCAGACCATTCCTTGTACGAATTGAACATGCGAGCAATGCTCAAGTCACCATCCAAATACAGCCTTTTGGACGATGCTCTATTATAATGAGACTCTACAGGAGCGAAAGAATTTACATGGGCACAAACCGACTTTATCATTTCATCATCAACAACCCGATTATGCTGTTTATGTTTTCCTCTCATGTCTTTTTGAACTAAAGTACTTCCGTCATATTTTTCCCATGCTGTCCTTACTAATCTTTCACTTATTGAATACGTATTTAAGAACATGATTTTACAGACTTCAATCTTTGATGACCCTTTTCGCAAAAAAATATTTATATGTGAATAGTCGGTTATGCTTCAAGTTTCTTTGAATACCTCTTTTTTTATTTTGTTTAGTAGTATAATTCGCAACATGCAACCATTGTTTTTCGCGATCGCCTAACTTCCAAAACCTTTCAAACGCATCCTGTCTTTCTTCGTGAGTCAAAGTAGAATAGCATTTATAACGGCACGTGCAAGGCCTGCCTATAGCCTTTGCTGGAACAATAACGCCCCTTTTGGAAGAGTATTCTTTTCCTGCGTTTGTTAAGCGTTTTCTCTTAACTTCTGCCCAATCATCATAATTTCGGACACGTTTTTTACCTCTACATCGAATAAGAGGCGCTGGAGATGACTGACATGAAGATACAGATGTGTTGATTGATGGACATTTGCTATAGTGAGTGGGACAAAACACATCGTTACATTCTTCACCATGGGTTTTTGCTGGTGATGGCATTGGCGTTCCTTCGTTATTTATCGATTGTAATTGGTTGTAATCGGTTGATGTCAGTGGAGTTATCGGTTGAGGCAACGGTGATAGATCTGTTATAAAATTAGAGGTATTCAAAGGAGTTAAAACTGAGCTGATATTTAGGGACGCGGCATCATGGTGGAGTAAGCATGGCGAAGATGCATTTTGAACCATAACAGGATCTTCTCTAAGGACACAAACAGGTGATGGTGTGTTCGGTTTCATATTATTTTCATTTGCTGATTGTGTGATTTCCCTTATTCCGTGTACTTCGTCGTCTGAAAATACGTCCTCGTAAATGTCTTTCATATTTTCTAGTATGTTTTCTGCCCCTGGGGGTAATGGCGAATGGCGTTCTGAAAAAAAGCAGTAGGTATATTAATATTTAAAAAAAAAATACAAATAAACATCCGACGATTTACTTTAAGACAAGTCAAAAGTATAATTTTTTTTTTGTTTTTACATATTCTGTGAATTATTACTCAAATTTAATTAGTTGTTTATCGAAAAATATTGAGAAAGTATACAAAAGCCATTGTTTTTTACTAGAAGAAAGGTGGAAGTGAATTTAGGTCGTAGAACAAAGTAGGATGTTCAGATACGACAGTTGGACAAAAAAGTATGTCCACAGAACATTGTCGGTTGTGATCACGCGTCACTATAATGTCCAAAGAAAAATAAAGTATAGTTACATACAACATAATATTCAAATTTTATTAAATATTGCTCAAATTCAATAAAATAATTGTATTATCAGATAGCTGTATATATTTTTTTATTTAATATTCAATATTAAATTGATTTACAATTTTCCGTAGATAACCGACATATGATCAGAACTGACACTACAATAATTCAATTAGCAATATTTTGTAACCTACAATAAATGCATGAAGTTAAATGTATATAAATAATTCATTTACTTACCTGGAGTCCCTGGTATGCAGTCCTCCTTATCAAAACACTCTTCGGGAATAAAATTTTTGATTTGATCATTTTTACTTGTTTCTTCCACAAGTTTTAACATAAGTTTTGATCGGCCTGTTTTCATAATGCCACACTTTTCAACAAAAATATAAAATAAAAGAGACACACAATATTTAATAATCAGTTAAATAAAGATAAACCAGTGTAATTGTTTCGAAAATCAAATTCGATGCAACGCGTGGGCGAGCTCAACGAACAGTGGCGGACGCGCAGTACCGTGGGGAGCGGGAGGGGTAGCGGGAGATCCCCGGACGTCGGACAAGGACGATTCCACAAAACCGTCATTTTTCTATGAGCGCCAATCAAATCCGTCAGTATACCGACTGATTAATTTTAAATCCTACATTAATATATTTTTTTATTTATTGTAGTAATAATATAGAGACAACTTAGTATTTGAATATGTAAAAAACCGTAATTCGTTATTTTTTCAAAACCGACATTTTTCTACGATCATGACGATCTGTTCATCAATTGGCAGCCGTTGTTCGATAGGGAAAAGTGCAAAGCGATTATTCAAATAATCTATGACTGGTCTGATTTTGTGCAATTTGTCGTGGCGAGGGTGATCAGATGGAAGCAGTGAGTCATTGTTATTGATATGTAGTAGACTTTATAGTTTCACAAAACGGTTTAGGGTCATGCAATTATATACAGGGTGTCCCGTAAGTCATGGATCAACGGAATGTTGGTAATAGAGGGGATCAATAGCTAATAGGAATACAAAGTTTTATTGTCCTAGGCCAAGTAGTTTTATAGTTATAGTTATTTTTTGTATTTTGTAAAAATTGACATAATTTGAACAAAAAAAATAAAATTTCCAGGAAAAACTTTAATAAAATGTTATTATTTTTTTTCTTAAATGTTAAGTAAACATAAGTTATCCTAAATATAAAAGAGATAGCAAATCAATTCTCAGAATTACTTGCAATTACCCAAAACCATTTCTATGAATTTTCTGACTTGCTCTGTTTAATACCAGTTTTTATCCTTTTAACTTTATGTAATGTTGCATTGTGCCGCGCTTGGCCGGCAGACTAGGTGGGTTCGTAGGTTAAACCAAATAAAAAAAGAATAACTTCGGTTTAACAGTTATTTAATTACTTTCCGCGGCTCGAAGTTAATAAGGTAACAATGTTAATGGAGCACTGGCCTGTTGTTGAAGCTTGTAATCCTCGTGCCGGTGTGCTGCTCCAGGCGCGTTCCTTTTAATTAAATTTGAAGTTCTTCTCGGTAGTCGGTAGTATTCTGCACGTAGGACTTTTAGGGTAGAAGTTGTTCCTCACGTGCTTCTTAGGGTTATATATGCAGGAATATATATATTCCCTTTAAGTTTTAGTCCTCGCCTTGAACCTGGAATGCACGGCGAATAGAAAGGGCGTTAGTCGCGTTAACAAAATGGCCGGCACGACGCTCACGGCACAAAGGTCGCAGTGTCTCTATAAGGAAATTAGGAAGGTATTCTAGAGTTACACATAGTTAAATTTACAATTTAAGTTAGATACACCATGAAAATAAACATTTAAGAACCAGACACTCACCCGTTAGATGGGATAACTTTTTCTAAATAGATTTCAATTAAGTTTTTTAAGCGCGTTCGCTCTCAGTTGAACACGAAACGAAATGGCCGAGGCTGAGGGGCCCGCCGGGATGGAAAAGAACGAGTTCGTTCTCAAGCGGCGTTGCGTTCATTCACCATAGTGAATGTAATGTATTTTAAAGTTATTCAACAGGCAAAGAATTAAGCTATTAAGTATGCAGATTGCTACAATTGTTATACTATTTTGGAATCTGTGTTAGTTGTAGATATTTTTCAGCAAATGGGCCAAGAAGTTACCATACATTTTTTTTATTCTAGCTTCGTTCAAATATTGCATTGCGAATTTTGTAATTCAAACTTTTCATATGTTTTAGCACATATTTTTTTTGTCGACGATAATTAGGAAAGCTAATTTGTTGTTAGTCTTGTTCTTCTTAAAGAAACAATCTTTTTCTTCATGGCTGGTTTTTTACAGATGTTGCATTTCTTTTTGAAAAAAACAGTCTTTTTCTAGATTATTTGTCTTTTTACAGATTTCATAAGCTTTTTTTGTTTTTAAATGCTTTGAATGCAACTTTTTCACATGATGTAGAATCAACTTCACTTTTGGATTGTCTCTTCTTCACTGAGTATTCTGGTTTTCAAGAGTTTTGTCACTAAAAGAAGTACTTTCCCACACAGTTATTAAATTGTTATACTCAGGAGGTAAACTTGATATTATTTTTGCGGTTATCATCTTGTCTTCAATTTTTTTACCGAGTCCTCGTAGCTTGTATGCAAGATTTTCTATCCTTCATTGCTTTGCACTCCAGCACGGCTAGCACGGGCTGGGGATAAAATACCTCTGAAGAGAGGATAAAATTTTATACCGCTTGTCAATTGTATCTTCCCTGCGAGCACGGGCTTGTTAGTGGAGAACGCTCATCGCCGGGGATAAGGCCTTCTCTCCCTTTAGTATTGCTATTTACAGAAAATGACAATATAAAATTAAACCATAGAATCAATATCAAGAAATCAATCAGTATTTACATCAATATCGGTATTCATTCATTCTTTCATTCGTTTTTATGTCAACAATCAACAATCCAACAAAAAAGAAACAACAAGTTCGATCGACTCAATATTTATCTTTAAAATGAGTGGAAAAAAGTAAGTAATGAATCAACTGTTTTACTTATGAGACGGCTGTATTTAAAACCCGTTTAAAAGTGACCATTCATAAGTATATAGCTCCTCTAGGCTTTGCAACTGTTTCATGGTAAACATTATCACGTTAATAATTTTTTATTCTGTTCAAGATTAAGAAGTAATAAGGTGCAAGTCGGGATATTGGTCGACTACATGTCGACCCACAACATGTTGGCGACAGGTGAATTTTCCGGGCCACTTGGCTCTCATAAAAATGAGGCTGAGTGGCAGAAAATTAAAGACCTTCTCAAAGAGCATGGTCCTGATAAGACCATTGGCCAGTGGAAGCAGGTGATAATTAGCATACTAAGCCTTGTATTGTGCTATTTATGAGTTATAACTGTCACATAGTATTTTGTTTCTAGACATGGAAAGATTTGAAAAAGAACGCACGGGCAGAGAATGCCATGATGATGAGGGCACATACTGCTACTGGAAATGTGGTGCATGTGCCCAGCATTTCTGAGGTGTCTAAGAAAGTTAGACACCATTGGCTATGCATCATCATCCGGGATTGGACCAGCAGAGTCCCAGATTGGATTGTCCAACGTATGTATTTTATGTAAATGTTAGTTTTTTGGATTTTGTCAAACCTGTGGATATGAGTATAATTTCTTAACTTTTATTTGTATATTTTAAAACAGAATGACATTGAAATCTTGGTGGAGGATCACCCGGGGCAAACTTTCTTTGTACCACCAGAGTTTTCAGATGAAAATGCACCCCCATTGCTAGTAGACCCCATCCCTTTGCCTGTGCCATGCTTCCAGCAGCTCCACAAGTGCTCATGCTTTATCACAAAATACACCAAGAGCTCCACCAAGTTCAAGAAAGAGGGTGCATGAAGTATTTTCTAACCTACAAGTGGAAAATAATGATGTGTTAAAAGTATGCTTTTATGCCCGCCTTCCACTGCGTAAGTGAAATGAGCGGGAAATAGTCAACTGGAACGGAGTTTGAAATGATAAATAGTTTTTGCCTTCCACTAAGAAAGAGTTTTTTAAAATAATTTCTTTCGCCTTCCACTGACAACGAGGTCAACTAGGCCGAGCGGGAAATGAACGACTACTCCGTTCATTTTCTGCCTAGTTCACGCTCCATCCAGCGAGGTGGTGCTTCATTTGCGAGCCGAGCTGAGTATCAGTATTGGGCAGCCCTTCGTAGTATCAAGACGTTTGTGAATTTCACTATGTCAGATTCTAGTGAAGATGATTATATTAATATGGTAAATAAAACCTTACTACTGTATCACTATAAAAAGAAGCATATCCGGCGCAAATCAAGATATTGGATCAATAATCACATTCGAGGAAGGCCTGCAAAAGGAGATTTATTACGAATGTACAACGATTTGCAAGATGACTACTTCAAAAACTATTTTAGAATGGATAGAGAACATTTTCAAGAAATATTATCACTTATAGAAGAAGATATAAAAAAACAAGATACGAATTTCAGAAAAGCTATAACACCACTGGAGAAGCTTGCGGTAACATTAAGGTAAGAAATAAAACACATGATTTTAGTAAGTAGCAAATTATATTAATTTTGAGAAGTAGTTCTAGTAAGTAAGAAGTAGGTACAAATAAAGTATTTAAATTATTTTAAAAAATACTGAAGCTATAGTTTTATTACGGAAGCTGCTGATATACTGTGTCTGTAGGTGATTGGTATGGATTTTGTTGTTGCTCGGATGCGGATGCTGCAGAAGATGTTGAATAGCCATAACTAGGGGTTATGTTATATGTTTCAAGTTCTTCTTCAGCGTCACACACTATTTGTAAAACCTTTTTTTTAATACTATTTTGCATGAAAGTAGGCATTGTCTTTGTTGTTTCTGCCATACTTTGGAAAAATAGTTCAATTGGATGCTTTTTCTCTTGTATTCGTCTTGTATCTCGTTCTTCTTGGCGTCTGGAATGATTGGCTTCCATTTCTCTAATAATGTCAACAATGTTATCATCATCTTTGTTTCTCTTTCGTTTAGCTTGTGGTATTCCCGAGGTTTCTGGTTCTACCATAAGCGACGAATCATCATCTACATAAACGTTGGTGGTGGTGTCTTGTGTGTTTGTGTCTTGTGTGTTTGTGTCTTGTGTGTTTGTATCTTGTGTGTCTGTGTCTTGAGTGGACTCTGAATTTGTTAAGTTAGTAGATCTTTTGCGATTTCGCATATAAGGAATTAAAAATTCCATTATTTGTGCATATTTCCAGTTATTAACAGAATCAGCAGCCTGTCCCGTTTTGCCACTCTTTTGTCTTTTCAAACTGTCTCGGTGATTGTCTCTTAGTTTTTTCCATTCCGCTTTTGCTGTTTTAACTGAAACAAATCAAGGTGTGAAAGTCAATGAAAAGACAAATACTTTTATATCTATTAATTTGACCGTCCTACCAACCGTTTTTTTTTTTAATTTGTAATGAAATAAATATAATGTCAGCTTTTAAAATATACAGGTGTCATCAGTGGCTGTCATTTTGAAAAAAATAACGGCCAGTTCCGATAGTAAAATCGAAATGATTTCATTCTTTTTTTTTTCAGGTACTTGGCAACCGGCGATTCATTTAGATCACTAGCTTACAATTATCGATTGAGTGAAATGACCGTTTCAAGGGCAGTAAATGATACTTGTACTGCTCTTTGGAAAAGAATGCAATCTATCCATATGAAAGTGCCAGATAGAAAGGATTGGGAAAATATTGCATATGATTTTGAATCGAAATGGCAATTCAAAAACTGCGTGGGTGCTATCGACGGTAAACATGTTTCGGTAAAATGTCCTCCACATTCAGGAAGTTCTTATTTTAACTACAAAAAATTTTATTCTGTGGTATTACTGGCAGTCGTTGATGCCCAAAAAAGGTTTATAGTCATCGATGTTGGATCTATGGGCCGTTTTAGTGATGGTGGTATACTTAATGACAGCGTTTTTGGTAGAAAATTGGATAACAATGAGTTAGATTTACCGCCGGATCGGCCTTTGGAGGATAATGGCCCACGAGTCCCGTATGTATTTATAGGAGATCAAGCTTTCGCACTGCGTAGAAACTTGCTTCGACAGTATACCACATCCACTACTATCGAAAACCAAGCAAAGAGACATTTCAACTATCGTCTTTGCAGGGCGCGCAATGTTGTTGAGAACGCTTTTGGCATATTATCCAGTAGGTGGCGCGTTTATCGTCGGCCATTTGAGTGTAAACTTGAATTAGTCGACAAAATAGTAAAAGCAACATGCTTATTGCATAACTATTTAATAATATCGCCATCATCAACTAGTTACCAAGTTGAAGAAAATGAAAATAACTTCTTGCCACTAACTAATGATACTATGCGAGCCACAAGAGAAGCTTTCAATGTTCGTAACATATTTTGTAATTATTTTAATACTACCGGTGCAATTGAGTAACTAATCGCCTTTAAATTGTAATAAATAAATTGTCGTATAAAGGTACTTACTGTCTGTTATTTCTGGTATTTTTAACTTCACTATATTATTCCACGCCATTTCTTTTTTTTCTCCATGACGATATTCTTTGTCATTTGTATTCCACAAGCAAGGATATTTTCGCACGGCTTCAATAAAGAGCTCCATCACGTCTCAATAGCGTGGCGTTGCACCGAAAACTGACCGGCACGCAAGGGACGAACGAAGGAGAGGGGTCTGGAGGGGTGGCGGGAGGTTACGAGTCCGTTAAAAACTAGTTTTCAAGAGCATACGCAGCGGACTCCGCTTTACTCGCTTGCTCCGCTCTGCTTTACTCTTTTGCAGTGGAAGCAATTGTATGAAATATAATAAAACTAGTTCAGCGGGTTCCGTACGGACTCCGTGGGAAACTCGCTAACTCGCTAAACCTCGTACGTGACTCTTTTAGCTCGCTCACTCCGCTCCACTCGCCTCCGCTTTGGTGGAAGCACATGTATGAAAATCATCGTTACGAGTATAGCGGAGTCGGTAATGGGTCCGTTCCGCTCGCAGTGGAAGGCGGGCATTACTCTTCTTTCGACTTTTACTTACTTTACTAACAAAGGAAATTAATTGCTTTCCATAAATTTTTTGTTGCTATTTTATAGCTGTATATTCTGTTATTATATAGTTTTTTTATTGATTTTGTTCTGTTTTTACAAAATTATTTTAATGTATGCATAAAAATTACTATTTCAGGACATAAGATCTCTATTAAAGGAGAGAAATAGTTTGCTGAGAGAGCAAAATAGAATTGCTAAGAGGAAAAGGTTAGAATTTCAAAAGATTATTGTAGTCGTTAAAATATCTATTTATTATTGTATCCCTTTTTGCCCGAGCTATTCTTAAAAGGCTAGTTTCTTCATTTACTAACAAAGATTGCCCAGCAGGCTCATCTTGAGTTGAAGAAACATCCATTGGAATTCTGAAATTTACAGCACAATATTAGACAAATAAAAACTTAGTTAAATCATATTTTAATTTACAGACATGCAAGTTGACTTACCGATAATGTTGCATAATATTATAAAGGGTTGCACACGAGTAAATAATTTTAGATGCTTTCTCAGGAGAATAGTGCAAGACCCTGTCCACACCAAGGCACCTAAATATTCCCTTGAGATAACCATTGGTTCTCTCGACACAATTTCTTGCTCGACAATGCCATTGTGTATATCTGTCTGCAGGACTATTTGGCACTGCATTCAAGACAGGTTTCATAAGCCATGGTTCTATAGCATATCCTGAATCCCCTGTAAAATAAATAATAACTTATGTTAATATAAAATACTTTTTTTTTTCAGGTCAACACGGACATTTCCATTTTCTTTTTAATACCATGTAGATAAATTAATAAATAATAAATTCACATTTAAGGCTTTTGTATGTTTTTTCATTTCATCATACTCTTACCCCTTATTCATAACACAAACCACAGTTATCAGAAGTTTTAAAATGGTATCAGCATTATAACTCAAATAGGATTAACAAACTATGTATTCCATGTAAGGGGGTTAGAATATAAAGGGGAAGATTATAACAAAAAGACCATGTAAAAACAAACTTTCATAATTATCTTAAAATAATAAAATGACCAAATATTCTACAATTTAGATATAAAAGGTTTAGTTGAAGTTTTTGTATTGTCAAGCTCTTTGGCCTGTTAATTTTGTCACTATTGAGGAGACCTAGAGATTTGACTCTTAATATCCTTGGCCAGCAAGCAGCAGAGTTTGGAGCTTGAACAGACAATGGCATGGTCGACAGTATTACCCTAAATTTTGTGAACTAAGCATATCAAACATATACCTTTCACTAATTGAGTAAGTATTTTAATGGTAGTGTACAATGATAAAAGTAAAAAATGAAATCAAACAGAAATAATTGTCATCAGAAAATAAATTTTAATACAGTAATTTTATCAAACTTTCTTCTAAATAACTTTTTGTTAAATACAACAAATATTTAGATAAACATTATACTTAACAATGTTGCATCTTTGAAATGAATACTATTAGCCTACAACAATTACAAAACTTCTGATTTTAATTTTACTCATATTAATATAATAAGATTTATTTTCAAAGTGGTTTCATCCATATGCCTTTAAACTATCTCGCATTGACTGAAACTTTCTTACCCCATATCCTTTGTATACTTATTATAGTTTTAAGATTAACATACCCAAGAGAAAATAGTGACCAATTCCTGAATCATATAGCCTCTTCAGTTCCCTTTTCACATTACTATTATTAAATATAAATTGGTCATGGACTCTGCCCGGATACCTTGCATTGATGCTTAGTATCCGACAGTTTACATCTACAACCTGAAAAAAATTTGAAAGTGTTATAGGAATTAACTGTGACTGATACATTCATATTGAATGATAAGTGCCTAGAATAGATTTTCTATAAAAAAGGTTATGCTTACCAGTTGAACATTAATACTACTACGCCCTTTTCTATTTTTATACTGTATACCAGTGGGAAAGGGAGGAGGAAATATGTCAACATGGGTGCAGTCAATAGCCCCAAGTACATCCGGCAGACCATGATTTTGTAAAAAGCCATTACTAACCCTTTGCCTCATGCTTTCAGTACCAGGAAAGTTGATCCACTGTGGCATAAGCCTGGAAATTATGTAGGTATCACAGTCAGTTTCATTGTCAATAAAGAAAAATAAACTTTGTGTAAATAGATTATTTTTAACTCACACTGTAATTATAGCCTCAGTAACTTGTGCCAAGTATTTACTCACAGTAGTCTGGGAAAGAGACAGCCCATGGTCTTGTCCAGTTCCACGTTGGTAACTACCATCTCCCAAAATACGTAAGATACATGTAAGAACCTAAAAAATTTCAGGTTATCTTTTATAGAATATGACCAAAATTAATATTAGAAATTTATGTAGCCATAACAAAATAGGTACTTTTTGTAATATTTACCAACCTTTATGTGAACTGGTAAACCATCTCTAGAATTAATTGGCTTAATGTTTTGTTTTAGGGCATCGCATAAATACAAAGCCATATCTTTAGATACCCGGAAAATTCTTTGAAATTCATTGTCTGGGAATTCAAATGGATTAGAAGCATCTCTGATGCGTTTCCGATGCAGTTTTCGCTCGGCAACCTCAATTTGCCAAGAAATAATATAATTAAAATAAGCACGGGACATTCTTATCTTTACAACAAATTTAAACCCACCTAATATGATCGCAGATAACATCTCTCCACCTAATGTCAAACGACAAGCAATTTATCTTCGATAGACGGAGTCCGTGCTCTAATGCGAAGACAATCGGGAGAGATAAACCCTAGGCAAATGTCAAAGAGACAAAATCTACCTTCTCTCCTGTCGCCGTGCTCTAGGCGGTGGAGAGTATAGATTTCTCCCTCAAAAAGGGATAAAATCGGGAGATAAGAGCGGCCGTGCTAGCCCTGCTGTTGTTCATCTGTTTTTTTCAAATAAAAAACATAGTTTCTTGTACATATGGAAGGCACTTTCACACGTCATTATTAAGGTTACGTGTTTTTTATCAATGGTTTGCATTACAATGCGTTGAGCTTGAGCATCTTTCCGGTTTTTGTTGAGGATGTTTGGATGAGCCAGCAATTCCGATAGTGTTTGTTGCTCCATACACAATGTCGTACAAACCATAACTTTTATACAATATTTCAATCTGAATCTTCCATCTTGGGAACGATTCTGCGTTTTCCAGGCGTTGAATGTTCGCTAACTCTGCCGCCGTTATTGGTATCTCCATTGTTTTGCGTATTTTACTTTTCTTCGACACGTATGGTACCTATGTCACTGTTGTTTTACTGTTTTTACGCGTATCAAACCACGGACCTCTGCTACCATGAAAAGTTTTCATGGAGATGATTTAAAGAAGTTTTAATATGCAGAATCACGTTTGTCACTGTGCATGGCTCTCTATTTTCTGCATTTCTAATATCATTCGTTATAATGTTATTATCTTGACCATCTAAAATTAAGAGAAAAATGTATGTACATTAAACAATAGATGTAAGTTGAAATCCTATGAATTATTATAAATAGATAGATAAAAACGTTTATTGTTACTAAAATCACACACTTATAAACTTAATATTAAAACAATTCTTAAAAATACTTAATCTAAATCAGTGTGTGTTATAGCAGCGCAAAAAGCCATAGCTCAGCGTCCGTATTTGCTTAAAAGCAATACGCTGATATTCTGCTACAGCTTAAGGAGGTTAAGTTATAACTTTAAATAAAGCATTATTTGGTTAAATTTGTACAATTGTGCAATAATTATAATAAGAATATGTCCGATTTGAAGTTAATACTAAATATATATGAAATTGAATTAGTACATGTTAGTAATAGAATATGCATAAAGTCACAGTATTTATTAGTAAAATGTCATGCTAGAAATAATAGTATATGAATTGAAAGTACATAATAAGTACCTAATAAATAATTATGAAAACATGTCAAAATATATTTGGTCAGCAATAAATTAAATCCAATAAGTAAGAATAAAAATAATGAATATAATGAACTCCAAAATGATGTTTTAAAATTATTTAATATAGAATTGAAAATTAGCTACTTGCAAAGCGGTTTGGAACTTTCAGTTTTTGTATATCCATAAGGAGAGTCTTTAATTTAGTCTTAAAACTGTACTTACTTAAATACAAGTTTTTACCCCGAAGATTGGATGTCTGTGTACATGGCTCTATATTTTCTGTGATACTTGTATTGTTTGTTACAATATAAGGTTGATCATCTAAAATTAAAAGAAATCAGAATAAAGTCTCCTTGTTAACTGCAACCATTTAAATATAAAGAAGCAGATATTTGTGTACCAACCAGTGTTAACTTCTTAAGTTCTTTAAGTCCAAGTTATATTCTTTGTGGTAAATAAAAATAATTTCTCTATGTCTTGTATTAAAATCTCCATGAACTTATAAGTAATTTTTATGTAATCTGTCACTTCCCTATATGTATTTCGGTTTTTTTTTATTTTTCTGCCTTTTAAAGGGGTTTGAAAATTTTTGGTGCACCTTCTGTCCGCCATTTTGATTTTTTTTCGATTTTGCGTCGCACTATAAAACTTGTATATTTCGATTGCTGACATACAGACGAGCAAAAAATGTTATATAACATATGGGTCTAAAACGTCACGTTTTAGAGATAATATGGAAAACAATTTTGCTAAATAATTCCAATTTTTCATATATTTAATCGTTGAAATACCTCTCAGAATGTATCAAATTAGCATGAATGTTTGTAGTATTATCTTGCACATTAGTTAAGAGTAAAAATAACTGGTTTTCACACCTACCTATCTAAAACTTGACAATGCCATATTAACTCGGCAAAGCCGGCGCTGCTGTAGGTACGTACCTAACTATATTATTCTAGTAACTTACAAGAAGTAATGACACAGATTACTAAAGAGTTACTACGTGTAATGATATGATTAAGAGTTTTCTTTTTTAGAATTCTTTTAGATTTGCTTGTACCTATTCGGAAATGCGGGATAGAGAAAGACGCGTCATTTCAACGCCCTATAATATTTAAGTCTGTCTTTAAATACTTATTTACTATATTTAAATACACGAGAAGAAGAAGATGGGCTTGTGTATACACTTCTACAACACGGTTCCCCATGACATACAGGAACTTACGTAAAAAAGGCAATTATAAAGTGGATGACTTCTTTAATGAAAAGGAGCCATGGGTGTGAAAAAAAATAACCTTTTCCTTTTGGAAGTCAGTTGAAAAGAACGTTTGAGGCGACGGACCGTCCTCCGACGAAATACGGAAAAAAACTTACTTATGGTGCGTACAGATTGCTGTAATGGAACTTGTAATGTAACATTCTGCGCACAACACGTCCAAATACGCAACGTGCGCAGAATGTTACATTACTAGCAATCTGTACGCACTATTAGGATGCCCGTATTGAATGCTCAGTTCGTGCGGAATACACATAAAAATACAGCGAGCGCAGGCATTGGATGCTGGATATTACGTTACTAGTTGCATTACTACCAATTTGTACGCACCCTAAGAGTGCACAGGTCTGAACTGGAGAAAAAGTCGTTGTGTTTTATTTTTACTGACATGTTTCAGGAGAATATTGTAATATTCCCAAGAAATAAAATATTTTTCTTGTCTATTCTAGTCCTCGAGCCATAGCCTCAATAATTAATACTTACTGGGAATTAAAACTCCCGAACTCCATTAAGAGTAGGTAATTAAGTATGTAAGTACTAATTTTTTTTGCTAAAGTAGCTATATCTGTATTCAATAACAATTAGTTATAGATACCTACACAATCTGAATTGCCACAGAGGCGTTGCGCTCTATGAGCACAATCCATTTTAACGCGTCTAGCCGGCTGGGAGCGCGGTGCGGCGCGGCGGCGTTGCCGGGTTGATATGGCATTGTCAGGTTTCAGATAGGTAGGTGTAGAAACAAGTTATTTTTACTCTTAACTAATGTGCAAGATAATACTACAAACATTCATGCTAATTTGATACATTCTGAGAGGTATTTCAACGATTAAATATATGAAAAATTGTAATTATTTAGCAAAATTGTTTTCCATATTATCTCTAAAACGTGACGTTTTAGACCCATATAATATAAAACATTTTTTGCTCATCTGTATGTTAGCAATCGAAATATATAAGTTTTATAGTGCGACGCAAAATCGAAAAAAAATCAAAATGGCGGACAGTAGGTGTGCCAGGCTCCATACAAAAATTTTCAAACCCCTTTGTATATTCTGTTCGTTCTCTTTATTTACTCATGTGGTGTTTACCCTTAAGTGATTGTTGCACTGTATATGTATACCTTCCTTAATGTTATCCGAATATTTTTGTGTAAACAATTGTGGGTGAACCAAATTAAATAAATAAACAGTTTCATATAATATTATATCAGAGGATGCCTCAACTTCATCTGGAATATAATTTTTTTCTGTGTCACCTGAAATAAATAAGCAGTTCTTTATGTGTAAGAATATAAATGAAAATCTTATTTGTCATTTTAAATTAAACTTACCAAAATAAAGTGCAGCATCATCATATGGATTCGCTAAAGGTTGTACTTGAGGTGCCACCATTGATATTATTAGTGCATCATGGTCGCTAATAGTGCTCCTATAGGATCCACCACCAGTACGATTTAACTCCTTCTATAAAAGGTATAGCATAAAATAAATTCTTATACAAATTCAGAATTAGAGCATTCAATTAATATGTAGATAAGTATTCATTTTATAAAACCTTATCAAGTGATGCTTTAGTTTGCACAACATCTTTCATACTATTAACATCTCTAGTCTTTTCATAAAACTGTTGCCGCTAAAAGAAAGAATATACACAGGTTTAGAAATAGAGCAAACTATATTTTATTATGTGCATGTACAAGGTGTCTCAAAAGAAATTTCATATTTAGAGGATTGATTAAAAAAAAAGGAAGCGGTTTATAGAAAAAATGTTTATTTATTGTTAAAATACACTTTTTGGGAATTCATTTCTTAAAAATAATATTGTCTAAATGTAAACCCTCACGTTGTTGGCACTCATTTAATCGAACAGTAAAATTACTTATGACTGCTCGACAGGTGGAGTGAGGGATGGCTGCCATTTCGTGACGGATATTTTCTTTCAAATGCGCCAGTGAAGTTGGTTTATTGGCGTAAACTTTAGATTTAAGATAACCCCATAGGGGTTAAATCTGGGCTACGTGGAGGCCAATTTATGTCACCTCTCCGGGAGATCAATTTTCCTGAGAAAATTTCACGAACACGTGGCAGAGATGTATAGGACGTGTGTGAAGTTGCTCCGTCCTGTTGAAACCATGTTCTTTGGTTATAGCCAGGAAAGTTTTGCAGTTCAGGTACCAAGAAGTTGTCTAACATCTCCACATAACGCTCTGAATTCACTGTAACTGTACGCCCCATTTCGTCTTCAAAAAAGTAAGGGCCGATAATTCCTCGCGCCGACATGGCAGCCCATACGGTCACTTTAGGCGAGTGTAGGGGTTTCTGATGTTTGCGTTTCGGATTGGCTGAACTCCAGTAGCGGCAGTTTTGCTTATTTACGTGGCCATTAAGATGAAAATGAGCTTCATCCGAAAACAAAATGTTGGTAAACGTTGAAAATCGCTCAATCATCTGATTTACGAAATTAAGCCTCTGACCGGCATCTTGGGGCTTTAATTCTTGCACCAATTGAATTTTGTAGGGGTGCAGCTTTAGATCTTTGTGCATAATGCGATGTAATGATGATCTATGCACATTTAAAGCACTCGCGCGCTTCCGAATTGAAAGGCTCGGGTCGTCACGTACAGATTGATTAACACTCTCCACGTTTTCTACCGTTCTTGATGACCTAGGTCGCCCGGATTTTGATTTATCCAGCGTTGATCCAGTCTCTTCAAACTTTTTAACCCAATGTCGAATGAGAGGAAGGCTTGGCGCATCATTTAAGTGGCGAAAACCTCGAATACTGCAGAATTTTCTACGCGCGACAGTTGCCGAATCACCGTTCTTGTAAAACTCTCGCACGCACAACGCGCGGTCTGCTTCCGAGAAACGCTCCATAGCGACTGAATCCCCAAGAGCCAAACTACCAATTGACATAACCCCCGCACCCCTCAAGTACGCAGCGTTCACGCAGTAAGCTAAACAAATATAAAATTTCTTTTGAGACACCTTGTACTTATGTATTTATAAAATAATAATATTTTTAGATATGAAGGGACTTACATTTGCATTGTCAATATTCGACCGCTGCTTTAGATTTTCATAAAGATGCCGAAGTTGTTCCCAACTTCGGCACCCACTAGCAGAGACAGCGTTTTATTGTTGACTGATGTATGTCCATGCCTCCCTCTTCTTCAAAATCATATTTGAATTTGTCTCCTTATTTTCAATTATATTCTGATGTCTAGAAAAGTGCGTTTAAATTAATAAACAGCCACGAACTTTTGTAAATAAGTAGTCAATGTAACTACATTTTTATGAAAATAGTATATTGATAATAATGTTGCTCTTACTCACTTTTTAAGTAATTCTAACAGCATATTCTTTTCCGAGCTAGTATAGTTACAGCCACGTTTTTTTTTAATTGTCTCCACAATATATTATTATAATTAGAATACAGTT
Source organism: Stenoptilia bipunctidactyla (assembly GCA_944452665.1). Lineage (NCBI taxonomy): Eukaryota > Metazoa > Arthropoda > Insecta > Lepidoptera > Pterophoridae > Stenoptilia > Stenoptilia bipunctidactyla. The sequence goes on from OX101741.1 coordinate 17,632,554, forward strand.
TCTTTTTTAAATGTTTAAAATGTTTTGAAAATTGATGTTGAATCGCGCCTTCTCAGACGTCAGTCATGTCAGTTGTAACGATTTCAGATTTTCTATTGTAATTAACCAGAAAATTATACTGAACATTTTCAAGTCTTAGATTTATTTAAATATATTTAATGACAACAAATAGTAAACGGCATTAAAAGATTTTTAGTAAACTTTTAATTTGTACAATCGAGTTAGATATGGCGTAAAAACAATTTTTTTTTTTTTTTTAAATTTATTAACGGCATGGATACAGGTCCTTAAGCCTATCTTATTTATAAAATAACATTTATTAAATTTTCTCAACACTGTTAACTATAAATTTATATAAACTTTTGAAAAATATTGGTTTAGCTAAAAGTTCTTGTATTTGTAGCGGCACTTCATCACTTGAAACTTCTTGTAACTCAGACGCCAATGTCAATCGCTGTATATTAAATTTTTGACATTTCATGATCATGTGTTCGAGGTCAAAGATCTCACCACTTGTACAATGTTTGCAATTTCTTTCTGATTCAGGAATTATCTTAAGTCTTGCTAAATGAGCTGGAGTTCTACAATGGCCGAATCTAAGGCGATTAATGGTTGTGATGAAATTTCTGCAATTTGCATCTTTATTTTTATGATACCAAGGTATGTGCGGCGGGGTGTCTTGAATTTTACTGTACCATTTTCCTTTATTTTTACTTATGATTTTCCAATATTTGTGCCATAATGTTTTCATTGTTTTTTCCAGTTGTTCATGATAATCAGTGAAAGGAACTTTTAACAGCATGGTGTGATCTTCATCATAAATTCCTCGAGTGGCCTTATCCACAACTTCATTACCAGTGATATTGCTGTGCGAAGGGACCCATTTAAATCTAACATTTTTGCCTTTACTATGTAATACAAGTATTGCTTTTCTTATGTTAAACAAAATATAATTTGACTTATATTTAATGGAAATATTACTTAGAGATAATAAACAACTTTTGCTATCTGAAATCACTAAAAATTCAGAACTATTTACACTATTTACATATATCAATGCTCTATAAATTGCATAACATTCAGCTGTAAATATTGAACATTGTGGATCCAAGTTAAAGCATTTAGTTTGTTTTACTTGTGGGTCATAGTATGCTGCAGTGACTTTATTGGTGTCTTTAGAACCATCTGTGTACAATTTATAGGTATTAGGTTGACTATTTACATATTGTGAGAACTCAAATTGATTGTTAATGCTCTCTGTATCAACAAACATTAAATTATCTGTATAACATTTAAAATCAACATTATATATGGGTAAAGTATGTGATATGTACATATTTTTAAATAAGGTTTTTAAATTTAGGGTTATGGTTAAAATTTCTGGGATATGTTCAGATAACAGTTGTTCTGCTGTGATTTGTATATTATTTAACAGACTTTGAGGAAGGTCTTCATTAGGTAAAATTCTATTTAAAACAAAAATATTGTTAGTAGCCAACAATGTGGTACTGAAGTTGTTAGCAATTTGTAAACGTCTTAGTTTGAGTGGAATTATACCAGTTTCTGATTCCATAGCATTTATTGGAGTGGAGCACATAGCTCCTGTTATTATTCTTAAAGCTTTGTTCTGAATAACATCCAACTTTCTAAGTTGACAAACATTAGTGTTCATATATGCCAAACAGCTGTAATCAAAGTGACTTCTAACAATACTTTTATATAGCATCGATAGTACTTTTGGATCTGATCCCCAATGAACACCAGCCAAGGATCGTAAAATATTAAGTCCCTTAGATGCATTTTTAATAATATAATTGATGTGTTTTTCAAATTTTAATTTTGTATCTAAATATATCCCTAGAAATTTCTTTTCTGAAAACCAACTTAATGGATTACAGTTGTATTTAATTGGAGCAATCTCGTTTTGATAACAATCTTTTTTGCTAAAAAGTATAGTACCACTCTTATTAACATTAATATCTAGTTTAAGGTCACTATAAAATTTATGAATTTGAGTTAATCCATTGTTCAAAAGTCTAACAGCACTATTTACATTTTTATTTATAGTATACACAACAATATCATCAGCAAACAACAAACATTTTACAGAAGTATCTGTCAAATATTTATTAATTTGTGATGTATACAAGTTAAATAATAAAGGAGAAATTGTGGAACCTTGCATTGTTCCCTTGTATACTGTTCTTGGTCCATGCAAAATGTTATTAAATCTGACAAACATAGTTCTGTTGTATAAAAATGTGAATATCCATTTGCAAACTTTGCCTGGTATGCCTAAATTACTGAGAATTTCAATCAATAGTGAGGGATTAACATTATCAAATGCACCATTAACATCGAGAAATGCACAAGCTGTATATGAATGGTTATGAAAGGATTTTTTTATATCTGAAATGAGAGACATGAAGCTATCATGGGCACTTTTGCCTCTACGGAAACCAAACTGCTGTTCAGGTAAAATGTTATTTATTTCACTATAATATTCTAATCTAAATTTTAACATGGATTCAAAAAGTTTACCAATACATGAAGAAAGTGATATTGGCCTGTAAGAATTACAATCATTAACATCTTTGTCAGGTTTGAGTATTGGAATTACACATTGTGTTTTCCAACTTTCGGGTATGGTTTCTGATAACCATAACAGGTTATATATTTTTAACAAAATACTCTGAGCTCTAGGATGAAGGTTCTGAATTAATTTATAGGTTATGTCATCAAGACCTGGCTTAGTGTCTTTTCTAGGTTTAAGAGCCATTTTAAGTTCATTCATAGTAAATGGTTCAGAGAGAAAGCAACTATTTATGTTTCCAGTCAGTTGAAAAATTTCATTTAATTTAGCTGTATCTATTTCTTTTTCAGGAGGAGAGATAGGTGCATATTTGTCAAGGAATGAGGGAATCCACTCATCATTTTTTGAAGCTTTTCTACATGTTATGCGTTTGAATCTGCGAATGTAGTTCCAAATCATGCTTATAGGTGTATATCTGTTAAATGAATCACACAATTTTGTCCAAGATTGTTGCTTTTTGTCAGAAATTAACCTCTTTTTAATTGCATCAGTCTTTTTATACTCAATGTAGTTTTCTACTGTGGGGTACAATCTATAGTGTTTGAGAGCAGATTTACTATTGTTAACTGCTGTAGAGCATTCATTATCCCACCAAGGAACTGGCTTTTTCATTTTAAATGGAGTTTTATTAACTTTTTTTGGTATACATTTAAGCTTTAAATTATTAAGAATATCACAAAAGTTGTCATATATATTTTGGGAGTTTTCAGAATCAAAATTTAAATTGTCGAATATGTGCTTACTTTCAGAATGATACTGGGTCCAGTTTGCTCTGCTATATATGAAACGTTCAGAGGAAGGAGCTGTCACATATTTTTCAATAGACACCTGAATATTTATTATAGTGGGGAAATGATAACTTCCCATAGGATCATCATGTACTTTCCATTCACAAAGTGGAGCTACATTGGGACTGATGCATGATATGTCTATAGCTGACGGATTATGATGAGCTGTTCCTACAGTTGTTAGGGATCCAGTATTAAGAATACACAAATCACATTCATCTAGCAAGTTATATACATCACTACCTCTGGAATTGGTTGATAGACAACCGAATGCAACATGATGTGCATTTAGGTCACCTGATAGCATGATTGGTTTGGGTAATTTGTCAATGATTTGCTTCAGTTTCCTAGTTTTAAATCGGCCACCTCTAGGGGGACTATAAACACATAGTATAGATAAAGTTCCCATATTAGTTTGAACAGTGACTGCAGCTGTTTGCATAAAGTCATAGTACATAGTCTGAACTACTTTGAATTTAAATGTATTTTTGATCAAGATAGCTACACCTCCATGGCCTTTGGGACCATTTTGTTTTATAATGTCAAAACCTGGAACATTAAATTTGCTTGTCTCTTTGAAAAAAGTTTCATTTAATATCAATATCATTATTAAAAATAAAATCTACTAATAGGGGTTTTTTGTTATTGACACTTTGGATGTTGAATTGTGCTATAGTTAAGTATGTCTTGGCGTCGGTATCTAAAGATTGTATGGGAATGTTATAATCCATGTTAAGTTAGATTAGAAAGAAAAACATCTTTAATCCTGTTAGTAGTTATAGGTTCATTACCAGAGTTGGCTAAAAATAGTAAAGATTTGACTATTGCATTTATAATAATATCATTATTGGCAATGTCTTCCAAATTTACTTTTTTGTTAGTTATATTTACAGGTCTATTTACAGATTTATTTACAGAAGAAACTACAGGAGACTTTGTAGTTTGTTTGTTATATACATTATTATTTACATTTTGTGTATTTTTGTGAGGAAAATCATTCTTATTTATCAGTTGGGGAAATTCATTCATAGTTGTTTTGCTGATATCAGCATAAGTAATTTTATTTTTCTTTTCTAGTATCTTTTTAACTTTAATTGGACATGACTTCGAAATTGCAAGGTGTGGACCGCCACAATTTATACAATTCAATGAATTAGGTTTGTCACATTCTTTAAATAAATGCTCACCAGCACATATAGAACATCTTTGTTTATTATTACAAATTTTTGCCGAGTGATTAAATTTAAAACATTTAAAACATTGTAGAAGTGGAGGTATATATTCAAATACTCTATATGAAAATAAGTCATATTGTACATTATCAGGCAAAGTGTTAGATAGAAATGTTATACTAACTGTCTGTAAGGCCACTCGTTCATTACCAATTCTTTTAGTAAATCTTCTTATGGCTATGATGTCAAATTTGGATGAAAGTTTATTGTAGAGATCCTTATTTGATATATTTGTGGGCACAAATCTAATTATTCCGGTTTTTTCAATTTCTTTAGCTGGGATGTACGCTTTCATATTATACTTTTCTAAAAAGTTGGTGTTAAGAAGAAAATTGTTTGCATAGTTGAGTTGGTTGAATATGACTGAAATTTTTGTAGCATTCACTCTATGTAGACTATGTATTCCTTTTATTTCGTTTGAAAATATATGATTTAAATAAATTGGACTTTTATTTCCTAGCTTTTCTTTAACATTTTGGCTTTCCACAAATACTTGGAAGCTAGTATGCAGAGAGTTATCTGGGTATAGTCTTTTATAACCCTTTTTTAGATATGGTGTATGAGGATCCTCCTCATTGGAGACAGTTTCAATTATTTTTCGCTTGGGCGGGGGCCCGGTGCCACTAGGGCCCGGGTCCTCGTCCCCGTCCATAATATAAGTAAAAACTTACTCAATTGCTTGAATTTTCTCGTATTCGGCGAAAATAAAAATTAACTTTCAAGAAAATTGAAAAAAAACTTCTCGTCGTTTTAAGAGTTCCCGCCAGACTCCGCGTAAAATGAATTACTGTAAATGTTGCCATGATTTAAATATATGACGGCTACTCACAGGGCCACTTACGTGAGCATCATAACAAATCTTCTCAGTGGCGTTTGTGTATATCAGTTAAATATGGGAGACGCTTACATTTAAATGCCCTTCAGCTGATTGATACATTTGAGTGACTTAAAGTGACTTTACAGTATTCGGGCCATGGAACAATATACTCTCTTACGAGAGAAGAACGATTACTTCATACTTCGTAAATGCATACATACAGCTCACTAGCGCTTCAGTTAATGCCATCCGCAACTTTTCAGTGTATTAATAAATCCACTTTACACAGTAGTAATCTATGCAGTCTATTACTCTAAGATAGGAACTTAATGTATAATTGACGGGTTGAAAACCATTGGGGTATAAGTGGCACCTGTACAAAATGAAGAAAAACTGAATTTTGTAAATAGTTCAAAACTCTTTGGTAGAAGAGTTACAATAAAACACGTTATGTTTTTAGTGTCAAAATGCAATGTATTGGGTACAAAATTATAACAATAATATAAAGTCTTCATTTAAAAAATGGAAAAAGAAAATCACTTGTACCGTTGTGGTCCATAGTGTACATAGAATAATTCACTTAGATCAGTATGGCACATAACAGTCTCAATTTTTACTTGTATGCACTTATATTAGTTTTACATATTTTTATTACAGATATCATTAGGTACATATAATCATTTACTTAATCCCCTTAATCAGTCCCTTTTCCAACCATTATCTTAAAACTACTGCACAAAAGCGTCAATTTCGCAAATAAACAAACAAACAATTACAAAGTATTTAGTGTCACTATCACAATATAAAGTGCCAATTTCGCACTGAACAAATAGCACTTCCGTAAAAACACACAGCTTACAGATTTTCAAATCAAAAATTTTACAGGTTTTCAAATTAAAAATGGGTTGCTGAAATTACGCAGTTAACGCAATGAACCGTTTTTACAAATGGCGTCAGTCAGTTTTTGGCGATGGATGATTGTTTGTCTTTGATTGTCACCTCTGAGAAGATTGACATATAGACTTACGTCAAAGCAAAGTACTTTAAAGCTTTCTCATTCATACGTATAGATTTGTCCCACTTTGGCTCCGGCTGCCATCGACAGCATTGGCTAATAAATTAGTAAACTCCCCCTTATTCGGGCGTTAGCCACTTCTAAAGCAGTGTTTTCTTTAATAGTCTGCCCTAACTTTAGTGCTTGCACAATAAAATTTATGTTTTCGTGCATAGCGCAAAGGCAAGTATTTCTTGCTGAAGCTTTTGGGATTAGGACCCAAAATGGACGGTTTGTACAGAAAGTTTTATAAGATATAAGTTTCCCAGTTTCTTTTTTAAATTTGACATGTAAAAACAAAGTAGCATTCAAAAGGCGAATTTGTTTTTTATCTTCTTTTTTGTTATCGTTTCTTTTTTTCCAGACATGAGACGACTATTTTAGTCATCAAGTAGGAAGCTGTGGATTAACATTTCTATAGTCTCGGCACTTTTAGATAAAGGGGTGTATTTTCCTTGTTCTGATCGTATGTCCTACTGGTATTCCTTTTTTGACCGTTTTTAGTTCTCATTCGAAGTTCTCTCATTCTGTATATCGATAATTTATTTTCAAGTGCTTGTAGTCTTTGACATAATAAAAACATATTTTCGGCTTTAAGTATTCTACTATTTATAGCAGCGACAGCTTTCCCCGCGGAAACTCTTGATGTGGATGATAGAGGAGTTTCAAAAGAAGTTGTTGGGCTATTACAGGGAATAGGAGATGACGGTGGTGTTTCTTCATTGAAAATTGTCTCAGTTCGTCGCTGTATTTTATGCATTTCTCTGCCCTTTTTGTCATTTTCTCCATTTTCCATTTTTTTTCTTAACAGTCTTTGTTCTCTGACACTTAAATCTTTTATAGTTTTTATCAATCCCTGTTTTTTTTTTATAATAATACTCGAGGTTTTTTTTATGATTTTGTTTCATTTTTTCACGTATCTTCCTTATTGTTAATTTTTTTGAGTTTTTTCAAGAGGAAATGAAAATTCAAAATTCAAAAGTTTTATTCATCATAGGAATTTCACAAAACACTTGATGAAGTCAGTCATCACATACTTCGGCTTTAACTAGTTGTTGATAGTTGTTAAATAAGATATTACAGTAGACCAAGAGACAAAAAAAGCCGGCGGAAAAAACTCTTGGCACTCTTTTTCAGTCAGAATTATCAAATTAATACAAATAGGTACAGTACAAATTGACCATGACATGAAAAAAAACAAACACAAGACAGCTAACTGTGAGAGCCGATGTCATGCCACAACCAAATTGCTTACATAGCAGGTGCAATGAGCTATGGATGCACAATTCGAACATGACAAACTGGGACCAGAGTATTTGAACAAGAATGGAATAAAATAGTCATAGTATCATTAGCAAAACGACCTGGCACCGCTAGTAGCACCCGTTCATGAGTATAACGCAAGCACCAGCCATCACCCTCCTCAACCATATTTTAGGGAAGAGGGTGACCCGATACCCGACGCTACCACTAGCCATGCCGCCTGAGGGAGCATGACGTTATTGCTGTTGTCTTGACAAGAAAATAAGTGAGTGGGACAGTCACCAGTATGTCATTTGTATACTGCACAGCCAAGCCGTTAACAAAATTATTAAGTAATTAGAAAATTTTAGAAATATCCTGTTGTGCTTAATCCCATGCCTTTTTATCATCTAAGTAATGTTTAGTTTTATAATAAGCTTTTCTAGATAGAGTGTTTTTAATGATTGATTTAAATTTATTGAATTGAATTGAATTGGAATTTTGTTATATATACGTATTGACATTCCAATAAATGATTTGCTGCTTTTAGCCTGCCTTAATTTAGGAAATGCTAACTTATGGTCGTTCCTAGTCCTTACAGAGTAATTTGTATCATGATTATCTTTCCTAGTTTTAAATTTATTACTATTCTTATAAATATACATAATGTTTTCATAAATATATTGTGATGCAAGGGTCAAGATAGCAATCTCTTTAAACTTTTCTCGAAGAGATTCTCTGTTTCCAAGTTTATACATTCCACGAATAGCCCTTTTCTGCAGTGTAAATATCATCTCAATATCTGCGGCATTGCCCCAAAGTAGGATGCCATAGTACATTATACTATGAAAATAATAGATGATCAAACGAACTTCACAAGTGAAGTTCGATCATTATTATATGAAGTCACTTCATTCGAAGACATTATAATACAAGGTAGTCCTTTTATCATACAGGCAACGCTACGCACATTTAAGAGGGTATTTTTAGTTTTTACCCCGCTCGCTCGGTACCAGGCAGCCCCCGAGAACTTGGCCGATCGTCATTCTTTAGAGACAAGTTACAAAATTTCTTTGTTTTGGGTTGGGTCGGGAGGGTGATTATATCTTCGAATGAAGTGACTTCATATAATAATGATCGAACTTCACTTGTGAAGTTCGTTTGATCATCTATTATATTTCATTCACTTCATTCGAAGATATTATAATACAAGGTAGATGTTCAGAGTTAGAAATTTTGTAATACCTTTATAGTAAGGGGAGCATTCGTTCAATACGAACCTAATTTTTTAAATTAAAAAACATTTTTAGTAATTTATTGATATATTAACTTTCAAATCACTATACACACTTGTACCATTTAACATTATAACACAATATATGCAATAATAACTAATTAACATAAATAATAAGCGAACTTATACATTTCTTCGCACGAAATCAATCCTTAACTAAAAAAAAATGTTTACTTAATGTCTATCTATTAAATCTAATCTATGTTATAAATGCTTTGTATTTAATTAATTTCTCGTAACATCTTGGCAGACAGAGGTTGCAAAGTCTGCTTGATTTAAAATTGGTCTATTATAAAATCTCGCAAATGTTTGTGAATTTGGTGTCCATCCTGCGGTTTTCCTTATTAAGTCCAGCGAGAGACCACGAGCGTACGCCGTGGACGTGGCGGCGTGTCGCGTGCTGTGCGCGCTGAACGTCGCCCCGTCCACGCCGCTCTCCACTAACACTTGCTTTATCCATCGGCTGATGGTTTGAGCAGATGCTATTTTATATGGGGCTCTCACCGTTATTAACAAATTCTGTAAAGAATTCGTTCTGATGTCGTTTGTCGCAGCTAAATAGTCTTTTAATGTAGTAGCCGGACATATATTTTTATTATGAAGGAAATATGGTAGGACCAGCACTGGTTGTTCCTTACCGACGGCGGATGTTTTTATATGTTCTGAGATATATATTTGAACTGCGGTTTCTGTTATTTTAATGTCACGTATTTTAATTTTAGAAAATGTTTGTACTCTATGGGCAGTGCATAAAGCTAGTAAAATAACAAGTTTTTTGGTAATTTTTTCTAACGTTAAAGTTGAATTAGGTGTCCATTTTGAAATGTAATCTAAGACGATTTGTGGATCCCAAGAGAATGCGTATTTAGATTTTGGTGGTTTGGATTTGAAAGCGCCTTTTAGTAATCGTCTAATTTGCTCTTTTGATCCAAGATCATTTCCAAAGAGTAAGCTCAGAGCTAACCTGTGAGTATTCAAAGAACCGTACGCTATGCCATTATGAAACTGATCCGTTAGAAATGTTAAAACCGCCGGTAGGGAACAATTATATGGATCTGCATTATTGTTGGCACAAAATTGCCACCATGCTTTGTAAGTTACGTTATATTGGCACAATGTTTTTGTAGCAAGAGAAGCCATCATTAGATTTAGGGAGACGTCCGGCACCCCACGCCTGGAGAAAGCAATCCGGAGAGTCTCGCTACACCCAGGGTAAGGTGATTCAGATGCTGCTCCCTGAAAGATGAATTCTCTATATTCATTTTTGCGTCCAAGAATAGTATTTCCGAGATTATCATAGAATTCAACAGTGGAAACCACGGCTGTGAAGGCCAGTAGGGGAAAACGAAGATACCTTCAGCTCTTTCATTCGTAATTTTTTGAAGACATTTTAATATTATAGAAAAAGGTGGAAATGAATAAAAAAAGAATTCCAAGGTATTGTAAATGCATCCATAGAAAGAGCATCGGGGTCTGGTTTCCACGAGATGTATTTATTACATTTGGCATTGGTGCGAGATGCAAATAGGTCTATGTCTGGTAATGCTAAATATTTTATTCGTGCACGAGACATCACAAGAGCAACACGACATGGGGAAAGGCTTCTTTATAATGATATGCCCCATCTACAACTGTACCACAACCAATGTTACGCAATGTGTGTGAAAATTTTTAATTCATTACCAAAAGCTTTTAAATTAATGACAATAAATAAACTCAAAGTTGAATTGACTAAATGGTTAAAGATAAAATGTTTTTATTCCGTCAATGAATTTTTTAATTCTAAAACGTGACATTTTTAATTATCTATTGACAATGCTGTAATAATATTATATATTATATTATAATTTGATAATTTTGTTATGATTTGTATGATCATTCGAATATTTTTTTATTGATTTCATAATAAATCTTAAAAATTGTTTAAAGAATGACATTAGAATATTGCATACTGTAATAATTTCAGTAAAATATGTGATACTTATTTTATATTATGACCATATTTTTGGCAATAAAGATTGATTTGATTTTGATTTGATTTGCCGAATTTCTGTACAATCATTTGGAATGCCTTTACACTCAAGGACCATTCTATGTCGGGATTATTTTTTCTTGATTCCTGATCTGCCTCTTTGTTATCTTTTGTATTAATGTATGAGGCTGTAACCCAAATATTTCGCGTCTCGCACCATTGCCAAATATCACGAGTTAAATTATTTAAATGAGGGTATTGTATACCACCCATGCGATTTAAGTAACTTATGGCAGTTGTATTGTCAACGCGTAAAAGTATTGCACAGTTAGTTTTATTCTTCGCGAAACATTTTAAACCAAAGAACACCGCCAGCAATTCTAAGTAATTAATGTGGTGTTTCATTTCATTACAAGACCATGTACCATTGGCACGAACGCTATTACAATAAGCTCCCCATCCGGACCTTGAAGCGTCAGTGAATAGTTCCATATCATATGTAATAGGTTTAAGAGGGTTAAAATTCTTATAAATTTTAGCCGTCCACCATTGCAAATCGGGTAAAATGTTTTGAGATGGTCTAAATTTCGCGTCATAATTATTAACATTTTGTAATGCAAGTAACTTTTCGCGTTCGAGACGTTTGGTGTACAACCAACTATACCTAAGAGCAGGACACGCAGCTGTTAACATGCCAATAAATTTTGCGAACTCTCTAATAGTGCAAAGCGGTAACGACATGTACTTTTTAATGAGCAAGGCTATTTGTTGTCGTTTTTCGTCCGGTAAGGATAATGACATTTCAATAGAATTATATATGAAACCAAGAAATTTACATTTTGTGCTCGGTATTAATGAACTTTTTTCCCTATTTATTACGAATCCCAAACATTCAAATACTTTTAGGGTATACCTTACATTTGATAAACAATCCTCATAAGTGTAACCTAGGCAAAAAATGTCATCTCAATATACTACCGATAAAAAACCACGTTTTCTAAGGTGAGATATCACTTCTTTGACGACCTTTGTAAATGTTCTGGGCGCAGAAGATAAGCCATAGGGCATCGCATTAAATTCATATAATATTTTTCCTAGTTTATCGTCATCAAATTGAAATCTTAACAATTTTTTCTGGTTTTGGTTAATCGGAATCAATAAATAAGACTCTTTCATGTCTATTGTAGCCATGAAAGAGTGTTGTTTAATCATTTTTGATGCCGTCCTAAAATCTTCCATCTTAAAATGATTATGTACCACAAATTTATTAATTTTTTTTAAATTAAGTATAAACCTTTTACCTCCATTTGATTTTTGAGCCAAAAATATACTAGAAATGAATTGATCCGAATGAGGTTTGCATTCTGAGATTGCTCCCAAAGTTAAAAGGTTTTGAATAGCAGATTTCATGTCTTGTTTTTCGTTTACTGAAAAATTGTTACGTGGTATTTCGGTTTGTACTACTTTTTTGGATAGCTCTATAGTGTAACCTTCACTAATCCATTGTAATATTATAAAGTTATTAGTAATAGATAGCCAACAGTTATAAAAATATTGCAGTCTTCCTGCGTGTACCTGAGTTATTGCTTGGTTGCACGTGGGCGGCCCCTGAAGTTCGCGCGAGTGCTCGGCGGAGGTGGTCGCCGATATGCCGTTGACGCTGCAAATGCTGGACCGTTGGCGGTCCGCCCCCCCCTGCTCGCCGCTGCATAGCGGGGAGGGCCCATCCAGTTTCCCTGGTGCTGAGATCTTGGTATTGATGGGATCGTTTTTTGAGAAGCAGGTTTAAATGGTGCAGCTGGCTTTTTAATTTGAAGACTCTGCTTTTCGATCGCTTTGGACGCTTTTATTTTTTCAGGTAAATCATTACCAAAGAGGGTATCGTCCCTATCTTTATTTTGAAGAATTGACAAGAATGACTTCTCGAGGCGTGGTATAATGAGCTTAGATCTTACTTGCGTGTGTACGAAGTGTAAGTCTGTAAGAATTCTACATCCATCCGTAAGCACCTTAATAGCCTTCACTTTATCTTCTCCCAGTAAAAGTATAGTAATTGCTTTACTGATTGCTGCGATTCCATGACCAAGTTGGTCCTGCGTAATCGAAACATTTTTATCTCTATTTCGAGCAATGTCTGGGATAGCTGCTGATATTTCAGCGTTTACAGTTGGGGCTTTGAGAAACATGCAATTTTCAGGTATTAGGTACTCCTTAAGGAGTTTTTCTTTTGTTTCTCTCACAAGCCCTTTTTTCAGAATAGGCAGCCATCGTTGGGCCAAAGATTGGTGAATATTTTCTCCAAAGCCGGGCTGTTCATCCGCCGGTTCTCCTAGGGCTAATAGTAGCTCTGGGTCAAGTTCAAGATCATCATTTGACGGCTCAGAGATTGATGCCGCAGGCCGGGCATCAGCTGTCGTTTCGAATTCGGTCACATCTGTTGGCCCTTGAATATAATCAGGTGTGTTTGCACTCCCTGTCGCGTCCATATTTTGTACTACTTCCACTTGAGATGCTCCGACATCTACGATCCACAGAAAAGTTCAGTTAATTAATTTAATTAAAATACTTAATTTATTCAAAAGGTGGGTAAGTAGGAATATAGTCATGTAACATATAGAAATTCGAAAATCGCTAGCCTTAGGACTAGCTTATGGATGCTTGTAAATTTTAATATTAACTTTTATAGAAACTATGGAAAAAGTATAAAAAAAATATTGCACCTTGCTAGACTTTGATCTAACTTATGATGCCTTTGATTACAGCCCACCATTTTTATTTAAGTATTTTATTGCATTCTCGTACGGTAGGTATTTACCATTTATAATATTTAATCTTGGCTTATTATTATTCATTTAAAAATCTAATAACATTTACATAAGTTTGCACTTATATCATGTTACCCTCGCGTTGAAATATTTTCAACTTAGGAGGTTGTCATTTAACATTGCGCTTACATTGTATTTCTTATGTAAGCTTATGCATGTTTTTCGTACAATTAAATGCATTTATCTAGTATTCACTTTACAAATAATATAATTACTTATAAAACTTACCTATGTTTTCTTCGGAATCCGATGAGGAAGAAGAATACACAATTACGCGGCGTCGATGTTTCGCCTTATTTTCTAATTTTCGAATCTTATTTTTATAAAATTCTATTTTATCAGCCTTTCGTTTAGGCATTATGAAATTTATTTTTTAATAAGTTTAAATGTAATACTATAAATTTGAAAGTTGGATGTGCTTGTTGCCACGCACGACAAAAGAATGACGATCGGCCAAGTTCTCGGGGGCTGCCTGGTACCGAGCGAGCGGGGTAAAAACTAAAAATACCCTCTTAAATGTGCGTAGCGTTGCCTGTATGATAAAAGGACTACCTTGTATTATAATATCTTCGAATGAAGTGAATGAAATATAACTAAAATATAATAATAATAATAAATACTCTTTATTGCCATAAACCTTAAAAAAAAAATGATATCACAAACTTCAATTAGGGCAGAGCATTTCATTTGTAGGACTTAACATAATTAACAACAAATAATATTAACTATAAATAAATTCAACACAATAAAATAAAAATATACCTAACAAATATTAATAATTTTAAATGAGTTGACAAAAATATTAAATTCAATACTTAATTATTGAAACATTTATTAATTTATGTGCATGTGATTGCGAACTATCTAAACTAATTTTGTAGAGAAAAGTATAAATTTTTCAGTTGCTTTAAATGAAGTGATCGTCCTCGTACTGTGAATATGAGATGGTAAGGCATTCCATAAGGTTGTTGCTTTCACTGTGTAGGATTTATGGAAGAAGTTAGAGGAATGCAAAGGCGTCGCTAAAAGCTTATTATTTGATGAACGTAGGTTCCTTTCATGACTTTCATGTCGAAAATTAAAACACTTTTTTAAATACGTCGGTGTGGTAGAATTGAACAGTATCCCATAAAGTAGAGGAAGGACATGAGTATTCCTGCGAAGGCGAATTGGGAGCCATTTGAGCTTATTGCGATAATCTGAAACGTGGTCATACTTACGTAAAGAAAATATTAACCTTATACATATATTTTGTAGGCGCTCAAGCTTGTCTAATTGCTCCTCGGTCAAATCAAGATAAGTTACGTCTGCGTAATCCAGTATGGGTAATAAGAGGGACTGTGCGAGCGCAATTTTAGTCGGTATTGGCAAGAAGTTTCGTGGGCAGAAAGCCTACTGCAGCAAACATCTTTCGGACGGCGTCAATTTGATGCTTCCACGATAGAGTGCAGTCCATGAGAACACCGAGGTTTTTAACTACGGAACAATAATTTATGATTTTACCCTCAAATGTGACAGGAGGAAGTGCGTTAAGGTCAACTTTGGATAACATCTTGGAACTTCCGATCAAAATGAGCTGAGTTTTAGAGGGATTGACTTTCAGGCCAAAACTTTTGCTCCAATCTGAGATATGCTTTAGATCATTATTTATGGTGTTAATAGCTACATTAACCTCTACTATGTGAGCCGCCGTGTTCGCGAAATACCGTTGTCTGTGCAAGGTGACAGCGCGCCGCGCGCAGCGCAAGGAGTTTGTTTTTGTTTGTTATTTTCTACTTGTTACTCCAGGCACGCTTATATTGTGATTTATTTTAGAAGTTAGATAACTAATGAATATAAAAAGCTATTATTTATGAGTGTCCTGTTTATATTTTTCATTCCAGAGGCATCTGATTGTGGCTATTGCTTGAAATTCGACAGGGAGCTCGTAATGATGTATTTTTATTAATTATTTACGAATTAGTTTTGAACTTTATTATCATTCTTGGTTGACAAAGATATGTACTATCTGTTAGTATAACATTTATGCGGGTTTATTTGGAAAATAGATTTATATAAGAGAAAAACAATTGGAAATAAATTTACAAAACCGCCATTGTGTTGTTTTCATTTAGTCTTCTTTTAGTCAGTCCTGTGAAGTAATTACTGCATTACAAATGGTACTGTTGCACTTATTTTGAAGATAATATATTCAGTCTCCTAAAACGACTGTAAAATACATCCAATTAGATAGATAAATACGATTTTTTACCAATAAAGTTGAAATCGGTCCAAAAGGTTAGCCTATTTTTCATGACTCTTTTTGACAGAGCATGTATATCTACTGCTAACTGAAACTTGACCATAGTAAAGTAGACAAATGAGGCTTTTTGATGATGTTGTACAATCATCAACTTGCAATAGAGGAAAATATAGAAATAGAGAAAATAAATTAGCACAAAATAAATTCACTCTAGATTCAGTTCTGCGTATGTGTGCGTTCGTTTAGTGTATTGTTCGTCTGTGTAGTCACAGATCTGTGCCACTTCGACATCGCTCATGTGTGTAGGCACAGATCTGTGCTACTATACAGAACATCATTCTGTGTAAGACCAGATCTGTGTCAAAGTACAGGATGTTCAATTTTGTAAGATGTACGTAGGTCCTAGGTGTAGTACCTAAATAACATTTACTGTGGAATTTTGATTAAAAAAAAAAAACTTTTTTTTTAAATCGTCTTTATTTACATTATTTGGGGCACAATGAATTATATGAAAAAATATTTATTGTGTACTGCAGGCACAACATAAATTTTAGTAGGTAACCACACGAACATGCATATTATCAAGCCAGGCATTTATGCATTTATGCAAACTTAGTACTTATATGAGATAATATGAGATTGAGGTCAAACGTGGGTATAGTCTAATGTAAAAAAAATAGAAATATATACTTTTAAATTGTGAATAAATAATAACTATTGCTCAGTGTGGTATTGCAACCAACATTGGCCAATGCACAAAAAAACATTACATTGCCTGCATATAGCGTTAGACATTGTGCGCTTATTGAGCTGTGTGCACCGAACACATCGTCCCCTCTGGTAGCGCACTTGGGCCTTTGAGCGGCGGTCTTCCTCAGCAACGACCCGATGATCGGGAAAATGGCACAAAGTGATATTTAACCGATCACACGGATTGCTGCTGCGTGATCTTGGCTGGATGTTAAGACCATACCTCTCCCTGATTTGGGACGCCAGTCGGTACCTGAACTGACGGTGGGTCAATTTTTTTGTCCCTTGGCCAATATTAGCGCGATAGATTATAAATGAATTTAAAACGCTTACATTTAAAAGTCTTCGGAATACTTTAACATACCACTTAAGGACGTGTATATTGGGTCAAATTAGGGTGTTTTTCGGAACACTTTGCGACGTGATTACGCCAAATTATGAAGAAATACGAATCAATCTGAATAGAATGGTCCTTTATCTCCAATTCTATGAAAAGTTTTCATTTAAAATATGTTTATTTCATACTTATAAATCATTTTTCCTTTGGCTCGTCACACAATATTCTTGTTTTGGGGTTCACTTTCGGTACCGTTTTCTCACTGGAATGTAGTTATTTTTAATTTAAAAAAATATGTTTCGATAGCTTATATAATCATCTAAAATTCTATGAAAAGAAAATACATTAAACTTCACGTTATACAATCAAAAAATAAATAAAAACCTAACGTATTTTTTAACGTCGTTTACCTAAATATGTAAACTTTAATACAACTGCATAAGGGTTATTTTAGGGACAGATCTGTGATTCACAAAATACAGAAAATAAATAAAAAGTCAGTCAGTCTGCGCTCGGCCGCCGTCGGTAGTGGACCTCTCGTCGATTTTATGCAGAAACGGAGAAACCAAAGATCGCTGTACGAACACAATATATTCTAAGAAAAACAACTTGATACTTTACAAATACTGTTCTATGACAAAGTAAGTATAATTTATTTTATTTATGATACAAGTAATGTAGTTTATTGAAAGCTTCTTTGGAACTATTATATGCTATAATGTCTGTATATATCTTCACCACCGCACCTAGAGCAGAGTGAGCTGGTGGTAAGCTCCGAAGACTCCCACTGGAACTCCTAGACGGGTGGGACTAGATGGGTCGAGTTTGGGTTTATTTTGCTTGTCAGGATGAGACCTTACCACCGCTCCTGGTGGAGTGAGCTGATGGTGTACTTCGAAGACTCCTACTGGAACTCCTAGATGGGTGGGACTAGATGGGTCGAATTTGGGTATATTTTGTTTGTTAGGATGAGACCTTACCACCGCTCCTGGTAAAGTGAGCTGATGGTATACTTCGAAGACTCTCACTGGAACTCCTAGACGTGTGGGCCTAGATGGGTCGAGTTTGGGTTTATTATGTTTGTTAGGATGAGACCTTACCACCGCTCCTTTTGGAGTGAGCTGATGGTATACTTCGAAGACTTCTACTGGAACTCCTAGATGGGTGAGTCTAGATGGGTCGAGTTTGGGTTTATTTTGCTTGTCAGGATGAGACCTTACCACCGCTCCTGGTGGAGTGAGCTGATGGTATACTTCGAAGACTTCTACTGGAACTCCTAGATGGGTGAGTCTAGATGGGTCGAGTTTGGGTTTATTTTGCTTGTCAGGATGAGACCTTACCACCGCTCCTGGTGGAGTGAGCTGATGGTGTACTTCGAAGACTCCTACTGGAACTCCTAGATGGGTGGGACTAGATGGGTCGAATTTGGGTATATTTTGTTTGTTAGGATGAGACCTTACTACCGCTCCTGGTAGAGTCAGCTGATGGTATACTTCGAAGACTCTTACTGGAACTCCTAGACGTGTGAGTCTAGATGGGTCGAGTTTGGGTTTATTTTGCTTGTCAGGATGAGACCTTACCACCGCTCCTGGTGGAGTGAGCTGATGGTGTACTTCGAAGACTCCTACTGGAACTCCTAGATGGGTGGGACTAGATGGGTCGAATTTGGGTATATTTTGTTTGTTAGGATGAGACCTTACTACCGCTCCTGGTAGAGTCAGCTGATGGTATACTTCGAAGACTCTTACTGGAACTCCTAGACGTGTGGGCCTAGATGGGTCGAGTTTGGGTTTATTATGTTTGTCAGGATGAGACCTTACCACCGCTCCTGGTGGAGTGAGCTGATGGTGTACTCCGAAGACTCCTACTGGAACTCCTAGATGGGTGGGACTAGATGGGTCGAATTTGGGTATATTTTGTTTGTTAGGATGAGACCTTACCACCGCTCCTGGTGGAGTGAGCTGATGGTATACTTCGAAGACTCTCACTGGAACTCCTAGACGTGTGGGCCTAGATGGGTCGAGTTTGGGTTTATTATGTTTGTTAGGATGAGACCTTACCACCGCTCCTGGTGGAGTGAGCTGATGGTATACTTCGAAGACTCCTACTGGAACTCCTAGATGGGTGGGACTAGATGGGTCGAATTTGGGTATATTTTGTTTGTTAGGATGAGACCTTACTACCGCTCCTGGTAGAGTCAGCTGATGGTATACTTCGAAGACTCTTACTGGAACTCCTAGACGTGTGGGCCTAGATGGGTCGAGTTTGGGTTTATTATGTTTGTCAGGATGAGACCTTACCACCGCTCCTGGTGGAGTGAGCTGATGGTGTACTCCGAAGACTCCTACTGGAACTCCTAGATGGGTGGGAGTAGATGGGTCGAATTTGGGTATATTTTGTTTGTTAGGATGAGACCTTACCACCGCTCCTGGTGGAGTGAGCTGATGGTATACTTCGAAGACTCTCACTGGAACTCCTAGACGTGTGGGCCTAGATGGGTCGAGTTTGGGTTTATTATGTTTGTTAGGATGAGACCTTACCACCGCTCCTGGTGGAGTGAGCTGATGGTATACTTCGAAGACTCCTACTGGAACTCCTAGATGGGTGGGACTAGATGGGTCGAATTTGGGTATATTTTGTTTGTTAGGATGAGACCTTACTACCGCTCCTGGTAGAGTCAGCTGATGGTATACTTCGAAGACTCTTACTGGAACTCCTAGACGTGTGAGTCTAGATGGGTCGAGTTTGGGTTTATTTTGCTTGTCAGGATGAGACCTTACCACCGCTCCTGGTGGAGTGAGCTGATGGTGTACTTCGAAGACTCCTACTGGAACTCCTAGATGGGTGGGACTAGATGGGTCGAATTTGGGTATATTTTGTTTGTTAGGATGAGACCTTACTACCGCTCCTGGTAGAGTCAGCTGATGGTATACTTCGAAGACTCTTACTGGAACTCCTAGACGTGTGGGCCTAGATGGGTCGAGTTTGGGTTTATTATGTTTGTCAGGATGAGACCTTACCACCGCTCCTGGTGGAGTGAGCTGATGGTGTACTCCGAAGACCCCTACTGGAACTCCTAGATGGGTGGGACTAGATGGGTCGAATTTGGGTATATTTTGTTTGTTAGGATGAGGGACATTTTAAAGTGTTTTTTTCATTTTATAAAGCTCAATTATATTTGTATAGAATTTAAAAATACCATAGAGACTGCTACGAAAACATAGTTTCATAACCGTGACAATAATAATAATAGCAATTACATTGAATTTTTTTTGTTTTAGATGCCTAGAGTTAAGCAATTTGGAAAAAGCTTTAGCCGGAGAGATCACCTTGATAGACTGTGTCACAAAAAAATAAAACGGTTTGTTTACTTTAGTTTGAATATTCGATTAAGTAGGTTCTTTATTTGTTTTGAAATGCATTTTCGTAACATTTTTATTTTACAGGTCACAAGAATGTCTTAATATACCAGAACAACATTCTGAAAGATATGACAAACCAAGTTGTAGTATGTCTGTTGATAATCTAGGATCATCCATAAATGTAAGTATTTTATGAGTTCGGCAAACAGTCAGTATTTGCTGATTTTCGTGTACTGTGTATCTCTATATTTTTTTTTTTGTTTAAGAGCACCAACAAGGAAGAGCCAAGCCCCTTCCAGCTGCGTGGCAGAAGGGTCGTAGATATGATGTATTTTATGAAACAACTACAGGAAATTGGAAATCACAGTACAATGTTCGCTTGTAATTTGGCCACTGTTGAGTTTTTAAGTGAAAAACGGACTGGACTCCAATCGACATTTTATATGAAATGTCAATTGTGTAAAACAAATTTCACCCTAAAATCATCCAACGATTTAGAAAACGAGATGAATGTCAATGAGGAAGTCGTAGCTGGTATAATGAGTATTGGTTCTGGATTCACTCAGCTAAATACAGTTTTGTGTCATATTAATGTGCCGCCTATGTCTTTACGTTTGTATCAATCGACACACGACACAATATGCCACTGGTGGAGGAAAACTGCTCAGCATGTTATGGTTGAGGCTGGTAAGGAAGAAAAACTACAGGCAGTCTCAATGGGAACTACTAATGCTGATGGAACACCCATGATTCCTGTATCAGGTGATGCATGTTGGTCAAAACGTTCGTATGGAATTAATTACAGTGCATCTTCTGGGTGTGGCGCAATTGTTGGAATTCACTCGAAAAAAGTTTTATACTACGGCGTCAAAAACAAAACATGTATCATCTGTACACGAGCACAATCAAAAGGAATACCATCACCGAAGCACCTATGCTTTAAAAATTTTCACGGTCCTTCCACTGCAATGGAAGCAGCAATAATAACCGAGGGTTTCAAAAAATCTCTTGATAGTCACGGTCTTATTTATAACCAGTATGTTGCAGATGGCGATTCCAGCACTTACGCTAGCATCCGAAATGCAAGACCGTATGCCAATGTAACAGTCGGTAAGATTGAATGCAAAAATCATTTGCTGAGAAATTACTGTAAAGGCCTTTTGACGATTGCAAACAATACCAGTTACCACGCACGAGCCCGAAAGTATTTAAAAGACAATTATTTACGGATACGGTGGGGAATCGATAGTTGCATTAGGTATTGGACCAACAAAAATATTTCCCTTGAAGAAAAGGTTAAAAATATAAGAAACGACATAATAAATGGTCCTTTTCACATATTTGGTGATCACACAAAATGCCCCTCATATTTTTGCAATAGTCACGGCAAGACACAGCACGAAAACCTTGTGCCAGAGCTAATGGCATACGGCATTTTTCAAAAAATCGAAGATTTGGCTTATCGTCTTGCATCCCATGCTTATAGTTTTGCTCACAATATAACAAATAATTCTGTTGAGAGTTTTAATGCTAGGGTTGCGAAGTATGTCGCCGGTAAACGAGTCAATTTTTCACAGCGCTGTTCATATTATGCTCGTTGCGCTGCGGCCGTAGTATCTTATAATACCGGTAGCCTACAATCTACTGTGCATCAATACATTTTTAACTCGGAAGCCAACGCGGAAATAGTCCGTTTAGAAAGAATTCGTTGAGAGCGAAATGAGATTAGACGAGAAAGAAATATTAAAAAAAAGAAAGTTATTAGGTCAAAACATGAGAACAATAGCGCTCATTACGGTGAGAACTGTCAAAAAGTTGACATGGATGACAAACAGTTCGAAGAGGCAAAAGTAATTTTTTTAAGGGCATTGCAGCTAACAAAATCTGAGCGGGAGAACCTTCAAAAGGACACCATTCTGCAAAGTGGTAGTCCATTGTGGTTGGAAACCCGACGGAAACTTTTAACAGCCTCATGGTTTGCAATGGTGTGCAAACGGCGCCTGAATACTGACTGCTGCCGTTTGGTCAAGCAAATACTTTATGGAAGAGACATAAGCAACGTTCCTTCTATAAAGCATGGTAAAACGAATGAACAAACGGCACTCCGAGATTTAGAAAAAAAAATAAAAACAAAAATTTCAGAATGCGGTTTGTTCATAGATGAGCAATTCCCATTTTTAGGAGCAAGCCCTGACGGATTGTGTCAGTTAGGCATTGTTGAAGTTAAGTGTCCATCTTCAGCCTATGGCATGGATCCAGACGAAGCCATAAAACAAAAAAAAGTTGACTTTTGGTTAATAAATCATAATATATTCATTATTAATAAAAAACATAAATGGTATTACCAAGTGCAAGGGCAGCTACGTATTACTGGTCAAAATTGTTGTGTTTTTGCCATTTGGACTGGTCCGGGTATGATAAAATACGAAATAATTGACAAAGACCCGCAATTCTGGAAGACGCACATGGAGACTTCCTTAACACGATTTTATAAAACTTGTCTGCTACCTGAGTTGATAGATCCAAGACACTCAAGGAATATGGAGTTGAGATCTCATTCCTCGCATCATCAAACTGGAGTATTACAAATAAAGAACTGATTGGACAGATACTACTAGTACACATTTTTAAAGCATTTTTTGTACACTATTTAACATATATATTAAATACTTACCTAATTATAAAAGGCATTTGATTATTTTCTATTGTGGTCATATCCTAACAAACAAAATGAACGCAAACTCGACACATTTGGCTCCATCAATCTATCAATCTACGAGTTCTAGCGGCAGTCTTCGAAATATATCTTCACCTCACTCTATCAGTAAAGGCGGTAACTTCTTATTCTTACAAATAAAATTATGGATTTAAATTGATACCGTCATCTCACTTTACCAGGTCAGATAGTGAGGTCTCATCAAGACAAAAAAACCCAAACTCGACCCATCTAGCCCTATCTATCTAGGAGTTCCAGTAGGAGTCTTCGAAGTATACCATCAGCTCACTCTACCAGGAGCGGTGGTAAGGTCTCATCCTAACAAACAAAATATACCCAAATTCGACCCATCTAGTTCCACCCATCTAGGAGTTCCAGTAGGAGTCTTCGAAGTACACCATCAGCTCACTCCACCAGGAGCGGTGGTAAGGTCTCATCCTAACAAACAAAATAAACCCAAACTCGTCCCATCTAGTCCCACCCGTCTAGGAGTTCCAGTAGGAATCTTCGAAGTATACCATCAGCTCACTTCACCAGGTGCCGTGGTAAGGTGTCATCCTTACAAAAACAAAATAAACCAAATTTGACCCATCTAGCCCCACCCGTTCCATCATTCCAGCAGGTGTTTTCGAAGTATACCATCAGTTCAATCTACCAGGTATTTTTTTCCTCTCGTCATTATACTGCGAGTCTTTACGAACATTCCTATATTCTCTTTTAACTACACAAATGCAATTTAAATAAAAAAAAAAACATAAAATAATAAAAGTATCAAAACTGTGTAAAACTTTCCGACCTAGTCACAACCCGCTTGTGTGAGTGCATTTTATGAATGTAGTAGTGGGATTTGATACCTATCAAATTTGTAAACTCGCCCTTAATGCCTCTTTTTCGTTCCAACAAGTACATGGACAGCTTTTGATCTTTGAGATCAACGCCGCCCATGTACTTGTTGTACGTTTCTACCACAGCAGGTTTTATGCAGTCTTGTCCTGCTCTTCGTCCCGGCACCATATCAGCGTTATGGTACGTCGACACTGTGGTAACTAATCTTACATCTTTCCACGCCACGACGGATACATCACCACAATGTCGACTTACCACGTGGCTTCTCTGTATCCTCTTTTCATCCAAAATTTTTATGTCTAAGGGTGTGCCTGCTCGGCGCCTATTTAATGTTCCTACAACATCCGTTTTCTGATTTTTTAAAAACCTAGTCAACGGTATCGAGTTATAAAAATTATCCATAAATAACGTGTAGCCCTTTCCAAGGAACCCCTGCAACAGCTTCAAAACAGTTTTTGCTGTTACACTAGTAAAACCATACAGGGCTTCCGTGGAAAGGCTACATTTACCGGCATATATGAGGTATCTCGCGCAGTATCCAGTTATCGCCTCGCAAAGCTCGTAACTTTTTATGCCGAAGCGTGCTGCTTTTGTTCGAATACACTGTAACCAGCTGAGGTGGCCCTTCCACAGTAATAACGATTCGTCTATTGAAATTTCTTGCGACGGAGTGTAAACAGAAATAAATTTTTGGTTCAAGTAATCATCCAACGGCTTAATTTTTACAATTTTCCGGTCGGAACCATGGCAGCTTCTTGGTATATTTTCATTATTTGTAAAATGTAAATATCCCATCAGGAGCCAAAATCTGTCAATGCTCATGAGTTTGCGAAACTCAGGCATGCCCATGACACCGGTCGTCCAGTATTCGTCCACGCGCCCTCTTACACATATTCCCATAAGAGTTATTACTGCAATGAGGCGGTAAATTTCAGCTGTGCATGTTTCTGTCCATTTGTGCATGCGCGAGCTGGCTGATATGCCTGTCTCGGATGCAGCTGAAATTTTCTGCCAAGCATATTCGTTAGTTTCCCTAACTATCATTTCCAAGAGAGGCTGATCCCAAATTTGTGTGAAAATGTCTATAGGCTCTAATGCGTCGATTTTGGGACCAGCGGTCTCTTGGAAAATTTCACGTTCCCCCCGAAAAGTCGTGTAATCGTCACACCACGTCAACTCTTCCCCCAAGTCTTCAAACTCGGGTCTCCGGTCCTCCTGATTCGGATCTCCAAGTATTTCTTGGAGCTCCTCCTGCGTTAACTCTTCATCCCCTTCCGATTCACTCCCTGAATCGTTACGAAGAGCTTCTGCAAGAGGACCATCCAACAATCTCTCTTCATCCTAGATAAAAACATGCAAAACCTTAACCAATAGCACACACAGCAAACGCACCCAAACATAATATACTAAAAACCAGACATTTTATTTGAATAGCAATACGGGGGTGTTTTATGTCACTGATTTGTTTGAAAAAGATCTCATAGCTTTAGATAATAAGGTTATAATATTAGTGCCCCATGATATGTAAATACATTAGTACCCAGCCAAATAAACATAAATTTAACAATATGCAAAAATCTGTGCAAAAGTAAAGCAAAACAAGACAAAATATAGTTTGTAAATAAATTCGTAAGATGTTAACAATGCTGGAAATATACTTAAAAAAAAATATAGGTAATAGAGATCAGATCAACACACCGAAGTTTACCAACCTAACAAATAAATGTTTTCTAAGATTCAATTTATTTAATTAAAAAATACTTACGTCTTCCTCTAGGCCGAAAAGATTACGTCGGATATTTTCACTTGGCGTAATTACCTCCACATCGTCACTACTAACCAAATGTGATGGATTCCACATCTATCAAGTAAATAATAATATTGATTAGATAAATAAATATTCATTATAATCCTACAAAAATAACTTAATACATAGTTACATACATGAAGATTTCCGGAATCGCTTCTTTCCATCAATATTTGGTTCCTCACATTGATGGAACCTTGCGGTGAGGTATCCACCTCCAGAGCTACAATTAATGGCCTTCCGCTACATGACGGCGCTGCAGTGTCCATTATTTAGTTCGTATTTTACTACAAAACACAAAACTGATTGTTAGTGATTCTGAATTTTCCGTTTTTGCGACAAATATAAGGTGTATCTGGGACACCCTGTATATATAAATCGCGGTATTCAAATTCTGATTCATACCTATATAGATTTCAATATAAAACACACATAAAATTTTGAATAAAATATACCTAAACAACGAATTTATGTATAATAGGCATAGAGTATCATCCAATTTACATTTAGTATCCTAAAATATTATAATGAGGAGTAACTCAAAAACTAACATTTTCAGCATGATAAACAAAACCACTATCAAAATACTTTCATTTACTTTACAAGTTTTGCAAATAAAATTCCTAAGTCAAAAGTAGTAATCTTGTAAAAAGTGATCATCCTGTAGCTTTATGTGTACGTACACGCTTTCCTCCATTTTGCTGTCACAGGAATATATGCTTGTGTGCGTGTGATATGAATACTTTTGGAAAATAACCTATCTGTGTAACGAAACCATACATATACTGTAAAAACTACTTATAAAACTAAAATCCTGATAAAATTTCCCAAAAGATTATATGTGATAACTAATAGAAACATGTATCACAATGCGACGAAACCAAACAGAACAGAGAGCCTCAACAACGTCTAAATGATGATGAAATTTACGTTGAACAATTTGACTTGAATCGACCTGTTGAGTTGTAGTAATAAGAATAAGGAACCTTCCTAATACAATAAATAACCGAATAAAATAGTAATTTACTTACCTTTTTCACAAATTTTAGCAATATTTCACGTAATGACGCGCACTCACTATCTCAACTGGCGAACGGAAAAGTTTGAAATTCAAAACGGTTTTATGACGTTGACGGTGAAGTTTTGACAGAAACGACAAATGACTGTGGTTCATTCATTCATTGAGAATATATTTCAATCCATTTTAAGTCTTATTTCATAGATAATATTGTGTAAAATCGAGTAAAATGTGACAAAAGTAGTATGAGCACATATCTGTGCCAACACATATAACGTGGGTGCGCAGATCTGTGCCTATACAGACCAGAGGTTAATTTTGTTGATAGGAGCTTGTGTGTATATTTGTAAATCATCTGCATACAGGTGGTAGGAAGGAGATATAGAATTAGTTATTGAATTCACAAATATTGAAAACAAAAGTGGAGATAGCACGCCACCTTGAGGGACGCCGGCAGTTGTGTTACACCAGTCTGAAACAGTGTTTTCCACAGAAATACGCTGCCGACGACCATTTAGATAACTACGAAACCAATCAATCAGCGTTGGAGATATCTTGAGAGTGCTTAAGACACCAAGAAGTATATCAAAATCCACTGTGTTGGGATTTTGATATACTTCTTGTTCAAAATCCACATTGCTGAAATCAAGTAAGCTCAACAGTGTGAGCTGTTGGTTTTCCATGTTACGACGTATGACGTTAGTAATGTTAATGAGAGCCGTTACCGTACTATGGCCAGGACGAAAACCAGATTGGAGAGGATTCATTAGGTCATTTTTGTTGAGGAACATTAGGATTTGCTGATGGACAAGGCGTTCTAGTACTTTAGAAAGAAAGGGAAGGATTGAAATTGGACGGTATTCGAAGTAGGAGTTAGGGTTTGCTTTTTTAGGAGGGAGTTATATTCGCTGATTTCCAAGCTTCTGGAAAGGTATTTGTGGATATGGAGTGATTAAAAATTTTTGTAATGACAGGAGTAAGAATATCTAGTAATGGAATGACTATATTACGGCTAATGCAATCACTTCCTACAGCGTAAGAGGAAATTAATAGTATATTCTTGATATCACAATCGGTTAATTGATGAAAATTAAAAAAAGGTATATCTGGGTATGACAAAGATGAAAGATGTTTAAGGGTTTGGTCTCTTAAAGATCCATCCATTGTAGAAGTACAGGAAAAGTGCTTATTTAAAAGATTTAAATCGACTGATGAAGAATTAGAGTCGTATTTGATTTTGCCAATACCCAATGATTTTCGGAATTTCCAGAGTGGCTGGATTTTCATTTTCTACAGACTTATGAATGTGGCGACGTTGTGCGTCCCTACACATCCTGTTGCAGTGATTCCTTAAAGTTTTGTAATGTTCCAAGTTATGATCTTCGGGGTTTGTCTTATATTTACAGCGTGCACTATTCTTTTTCGCTAAGAGAATTTTGATTTTCTCCGTTAGCCAAGGAGCAGGAAGTTGTTTTATTTTTACTGGTCTAATCGGTGCGTGACAATCGTACAGTTCAATTAATATTGAATTATACATATAAATTTCATCATCTATACAAGTTGCTTGATCTATCACAGACCAATCAATCTTTGTTGCATCTATGCGAAGTTTTTCTTGGTTTATACCGGCAAAATTACGGCGCATCAGAATTTTTGGCTTTACTTTAGGGAAACGAATCTTATAAGATAAATACAACAGATCATGATAGGAAAAAGCTTCAGCACTACACTGACCATGTTTGGTGATGCAGTTTTCTGATGAGACTATTATTAATTCAAGTAGAGAGGGATCACAATTTGGGAAAAAATGTGTAGCATTAAGTTTAGCTAAATGTAAATTACTGGACTTAACAGTTGACAGCAGTTTGGCAGATCGGTAGTCATTTTTCACAAGGCAGGTGTTAAAGTCGCCCATGATTACTGTGTGTGGATATGATGGTGTCAAGTCTTCTAGGAGTTTATCAAATTCAAAAAAGTAATTGATTTGTAGAGATAGACTGTAACAAACTCCTAAAAGAACTTTGACGTGCGACAAAATGACTTCAATGAAGAGGTAATCCAAAGCCGTGCCGGATAACTCTGTTGATTTTCTAACAATGTTATATGAGACACCCGTTCTGAGGTAATGGCCACGCCACCACCTGTTCTAGAGCACCTATCGTTGCGTATCAACTGATACCCAGGTAAGGAATACAGTGTAGAAGGCAAACATGGTTTGAGCCATGTCTCGGACACAAGTATGGCATGGAGATCTTTGCTGTCAAAACTATTAAGCATATCTACGTGATGAGCACGAATACTCTGAGCGTTAATGTGAATAATATTAAAATTACGGGAAAGATCAGAAAACGTAGAATGCAAAATTTCATTTAGAGACGGAGAGGTGTTTTGAAAACTGAAATCACTGCTCGAATCGCTAGGTGAGCATGATTCAGAGAGCAGAGAACTATCACTTTTATAATTCAATGACATTATACACAAGACACAAAATAAAATAGAAATTATATAACAATATGTAAATTAAGTATATAGATAACTAATATAATAAATAACATAAACTTAACCTTCTATCTAATTACCTTATCAAATTAAATACCTGCCTGCCTTAAATATTAAAATATACTATTATTTAAATTATAACTTCGACACAAAACCAAAATACAGCAAAAAAAAACAAATTTTGGCTGTAATTGTAATAACTATCATTCCATGCCAGCACTAGAAAAATAAAGTAGATTGAGTGATTGGGTTTGTTTGAGTGAATATCAAAAAGAAAAATAGTTGAAATAAGATATTATAAGAACATACATAATGTTGCTTGCAAAATAAGTTAAAACTATAACATTCACAAATCAGGTCGACATTGAACTTAGTCTTGCGTTTAGTTATAACAACACGTAAATAAAAGCATTCACAAAGCGACCCCCTTTGACAGAGCGGCGACCGAGTTTGTGGCCGTCGAATCACGACGCCTGGCGATGGAGGAAACTCGCACGAGACTACAACATGAGCGCGGTTTCAGAGCTTTAGAAGAAGATCACGAGCGAAATAAAGTTTTAAGGGCTATCGTAAATATCGCACAAGCCTGGCTCGACTACTATCGCAGCAGGGACAACACAGAACCGCTGAACGTTGAATAATTACTCAATTATGCGCAGCAATTTATTAGTTTTATTGGATAATTTATCACCCACGTCTAAAAAAATTATAAAGTTGACTGTGAACTAAAATATAAGTACTAATAAATAGAAGTTTTATTCAAAATCTTTATTCTGTCTGAAAAAGTTTTTTTTTTAAATTCATTAATATACGAGTAGCTACATTCTTGTAACCAAAACATTGCGCATAGCCCTACCTCGGATTAACTCATGTCCGTCGTCGTTTGCGGTGGTACTTTGTTGCACAGAATGATCTTCATTACCTTCAAGACCACTGGCTGGCATATCACTCGGAGGTGGTATTTTAGCAGCTACTGCGATGTTGTGTAGCACACAACATGCATTGGTGATTTTGCTAGCCATTTAAGGGTGATAGTGAAGAACTCCGTGTCGAAGCAGACACCTCCAACGTGCTTTAAGTAATCCGAAACAGCGTTCAATACGAGACCTAGCTTGGACATGACGCCGAGTGTACTCCTCTTCCTGGGATCCTGGTTCAGCATTTAATATAGGCGTCATTAGCCAGGGTCGTTGTGGATAGCCAGAATCTCCTAAAAAAATCAATTCTTAATTAATGGATAATTGAGTACATACTTCAGTTCCAGGGTCAATGTCTAACCTAATAACCAAACCTGTTCCCCATTATTATGAAGCTCTTGCATATATAGGGTCTTCTTTATGAAGAACAATATATTTTAAGAGAAGGTTAAGAATGATGTATGGATTCAATTTATGAAAGAATTTTTTTTTTGTTACAATTAACAAAAAAAAAAATCTTTCATAAATATTTTATAATTCTCATAAGTTAACAACATTTTAGTTTAATCTGTTATTTACGACTAAAGCAAGAAATAAAAGTGTTTCTATTTAACTATTTATATTAAGACGACGAATTGGAAATTTGGGTGGTGGGGATCTCGATTTTTCTCAGCAGTTACAAAACATATGAAAGTGATATTTTATAATATGATTCTTCATTTAATTGACTCCATTTTAGCCGTTGCAAAAACACGATTTGTTAACTTTTGTAACAGAGAAAAAATTGTCAAAGAATCCTCTTTTAAAACAGAGATTTGTATACTACGGGCAAACTAGACCAGTTATAGAACCAAAATTTTCTTAGTAAATTAGTCTTATTACACACTTCAATATGCCCGTTATGTTTTTCAAAACTTTTTTGTAGGTTTTGATTAAAACGAAATAAATCATTTTGTCGTATACGACCTTTTTGAACAAGCTAGTCCGCGCGCGATCTTGTATGAAATCAATCTCCCCTCAGTGACCTCAGTCCCCCGGTGACCACTGTCAACGACGGGTCTATGTCAGTCGAGCAAGCGCCCGCCATCGATTGCTGTGCAAAATTTAACGCAAAATCGACTTACAAATAATTAATTTAAAACGGGAAAAAAATGTGTTGGCTATTCTAAAAGGAAAAGGAAAGCTTGTTTTATTGAGCTATGTAAAAATATGACTAAGAAAAGGTAAGTAATCGTCATTTTTATTTGTCAGTCACATTGTTTAATAGTATTTATACTTAGTAAATAGGTAGGTCTTACTTTTTGGGAACTTAGTAGTCCAAAAAATATTCTAAAGAATGTGAGAGTAGTTATATTGCGTTTGTAATTTATTTATTTTTATTTATGAAAAGTCGATCGCAATTTCGTGGTAATTGTAGTAAGGGTTCACAATTGAAATTTACTGTTATTATAACTAAAAGTCGACTGCTACTTATAAAACTATTTGAATTTTAATAAACGGTTTTTATAAATAATTACAAAAATACTTTTCAGAAAAAAATTGTTAGAACAAAGTTCGGAGAGTACAGTCATGGAGTCGTCTTTGAATCTCAGTGAAAATAAATCAATGACTTTTGATTTTACGTAACAGTATGTATACATAATACTTGCCTACATTCATATTAATTTAATCACTTCACACGATCACTAATCACCCCCTGATAGTTATTTTGAAAAAATATTTCATGTACAGAATTGACCTCTCTACAGATTTATTATAAGTATAGATTACTGTCACTGTCATCTTTCATTTGTCATACGGTAAGGACTGTTCACAGAGATACAAAATTTGTAACCGGTTTGGGACTCGTTTCAAACTGAACATGCGTATTAGAAAATTTGCAACCAGTCAGAAATTGGGCTCTACGAACGAAGCTATGATGCTGTGTGCCTGTTCCAACTGTCAACTTGTCATTCACTTCTAATGTTCAGGCATCAAAACATAGAATTTTCTCGTTGAAAGTGTTTTTTTTCAAAGGTTAAGTTTTTTTCTTGTGATTTTATTTAGTGTCTTGTAAAGATGGGAAAACGGAAACGTAAAAGCAAGGATCCCGAAAAAATACGAAGAAAAATTCGTCGTTTGGAACGACGTTTAAGATCGGAAAATAGTGAGGATTCTTATGGTAAGTTGTTACTTTAATTAAAGTTTACGTCCCCGTTAATCTTATAAAAATGTAGTAGCATAATGGCGAATCAATGAAAAGCAAAAAATCTTAAAGATTTATGAAACAATGTTCATGTCGTTTTTTTATTATTCTCATTGAGAACCAAGTCTACCCGCCACAGAGTCGTGATGTGATTACGACCAGGCGGTGGACAGTAACATACATAATTGTTTTTTTTTTTTTTATAAGTGACTAAACCCGCGTTTGACCTCAATCTCACCTGATGGTAAGTGACGATGAGGTCGAAGATGAAAGCACACGGGTTTAGGAAGGAATGTTTATCATATTTTTCTTTATACGAGGAACCTCGATGCGATTGAGATCTTTTTATAATATTTCATAGAGTAGTGATGCGATTACTACCGAAATATGAATTCTTACCCAGAATTATCACCCTTACAGATTACGTATCGGACTATTCATTTCCGTCAGATTACCCTAACGTTCAATCAGTGGTCTCAATACCCCTGCAGGAACCAGTAGTTGAGACGGCTCTGGAAGACGAGCCAATTGAAGACCAGCCAGTACAGGCGGAGGTCAATGATGAGACTCCTGCACTCTTAGCTGATATTTTGGAAGCCTTAGGTGAATCCAAGAATAAAGATGAAGTTTATGCTCCTAAAATAAGAGATGAGATATCTGAACGCTGGGGTAGGATCGTGGTCGATGGTCTGTGTAAAGAGTCAGTACAAAAGTTGACCAAAAATATCCATATTCCTGAAAACTTTAAGTTACTTAAAGTTTCCCCTGGTCTTAACCCGGAGATTTCAGCAGTTTTGTCAGAGTCTACCAAGAATAGGGACAAGAGATTGGAAAAAGCTCAAAATCATCTCGGATTAGGAATCGCAGCAGTAACAAACTTGATGACTAATCTAATAAATGGAAATATGAACAAGACCGAGATAATTAAAAGACTTTCTGAAACTGGGCAGTTGCTTTTAGATTTACACTGCCAAAACACTGCAACCAGGAAAAAACTTATTATGTATAGCCTCGATAAAAAAAAATCGAATATTGTACAGGGTGTAAGAAGGGACTCTCTATTATTTGGCGAAGATTTGGGAGAAAAAATTAAGACTAATAAAGCGGCAGAGACATCAGGTTTACAAATTAAAAGGGCATTTGAACCACAGCCGTCAACTTCCTTTTATAGACCGAGCCAACCGGCTGCGCCTACACATCAGGGAAACTGGAGGGGCCCTCCCCACACACAGGCTCAGAGAGGCAAGCGCGGGGCGCGGGCGGCCCGAACTCAAGCCTCTTCGACATACAGACGGATTCCAGCGACGACCGATCGATACACCAACTCCAAGACGAACAACCACCGAGGCAAACCAGCGCACAAATCGTAGAGGTAAAACAATACGCAGGAAGGTTGCGTTACTTTCTTAATACTTGGAAAAGCATTACTTGTGACTCAGTAATACTACAATATGTTACTGGATACAAGATTCCATTTAAACTACCTGTTATCCAAAAAAGTATACCACTTCAGCCTCATTTTTCTGCAGTAGAAATCCACCACATTAAATTAGAAATTACAAAGTTACTAAAATGGGGTGCAGTTAAAACTTGTAATTATGTTACGGGACAATTCATTTCAAATATTTTTCTCATTCCCAAGAATGATAGTACTTTCCGGTTTATTCTTAATCTTAAAAACCTTAACAAATTTGTAGAAACGCAACATTTTAAAATGGAGGACATAAGGACAGCCTCGAAGCTAATATCTAGATATGACTTTATGGTAAACATTGATCTCAAAGACGCATACTTCTCTATTCCAATACATTCTGCATATAAAAAGTATCTCAGATTTAAATTTGATGATCAAATTTATGAATTTCAATGTTTGCCATTTGGTCTAAGTTCTGCTCCTTTGGTATTTACGAAACTTATGAAACCGGTGATTACATACCTGAGAAATCGTAGACATTTACTGGTTATTTTTTTAGATGACATTTTATGTATTAATAGTTCGAATACAGGCTGCTCTCAAAACGTCAAGGAGATTCTTAGTCTATTGGAAAGTTTAGGGTTTACAATAAACTATAAAAAAAGTGACATCGTTCCTAGTCAACAAAAAGTTTTTTTGGGATTCGAAATTGATTCTTTAAAGATAGCCCTTAAGTTACCCTTAACCAAACGGCATAAAATATTAAATTTGGTTAATAGTGTATCAAAGAAACAGGAAATTTATATAAGAGATTTTGCAAAATTTTTGGGTGTACTATCCGCTGCTTGTCCAGCTGTTGATTACGGCTGGGTATATACTAAACAGTTTGAGAGAGAAAAGTTTCTAGCCCTTCAGGCGTCAAACGATGATTACGATAAAATTATGAAGTTAAATCCTAGCTTAAAACATGATTTTATTTGGTGGAGGCATAATGTTATGTCTTCTACTAAGCCGTTGCGCAACAGCCAGTACGCTCTAGAAATTTTTTTCCGACGCTTCTCTTACTGGTTGGGGAATTTCTTGTAACGGTGAAACATCAAATGGTTTTTGGAGTCTTACTGAAAGTCAGAATCATATTAACTATTTGGAGTTGCGAGCAGCCCTTATAGGAATTCAGTGCTTTACAAAAGATATTACTAACAAAGAAATTTTGCTAAGAATAGATAACACGACCGCGATATCATATATTAATCGGATGGGAGGTGTCCAGTATGAATATCTGAACACCATCACGCGAGAAATCTGGGAATGGTGTGAACATCGCCAGATTTTTGTCTTTGCATCCTACATTAAATCGAAGGATAATACAGACGCAGATCGTGAATCTAGATATACTAACATTGACACCGAATGGGAAATATCTCAGGTGGCTTTCAATAAAATTACAGAAAACTTTGGTTCGCCAGACATAGATTTGTTTGCATCCCGACTAAACGCAAAATGTTCGAAATATATATCTTGGAAAAGAGACCCACACGCCCTTAACATTGACGCGTTTACAGTAAATTGGGGGGATTATTTTTTCTATTGCTTCCCTCCATTCTCGCTAATATTAAAATGCTTACGCAAAATAGCTGATGATGGGGCTTCGGGTATCATTGTTGTACCTCATTGGCCAAGCCAGCCTTGGTATCCATTGTTTCTAGAACTTCAATCGTCAACACCAATTTATTTCTCATCCAGAAATGACCTCTTGCTATCTCCTTCCAGGAACCAACATCCTCTTTGGCGAAACCTTACCCTGGTGTCCAGTCTCTTGTCAGGGAAGCATTCTCTACAGCTTGACAGCTGATACAATCGAAATTATGATCTCATCACTTTCTCATAGTACGCTGAAGCAATATGACACCGCATATAAAAAACTCTGGGCATATTGTCTGACTAATAGAATTTATGATTGTCTTTCTATAACCACCCCGGTAGCATTAAGTTTTTTATCAAATAAATTCAAAGCAGGTGCTAGTTATTCCACTATAAACACACTGCGATCAGCACTCTCTCTTTTATTGGGTAAGGAATTCAGCTCTGATGTAAATGTTAGTAGATTTTTAAAAGGAATATTCAAAGCTCGGCCCTCTTTCCCTAAATATCAAAACACGTGGGATACGAACATAGTCTTAGATTTTATTAGTAATTGGTATCCTAACGAAGAACTACCTTTGGTAACATTGACAAAAAAATTTGCAGTTCTCCTTATGTTGTCGACGGGACAACGAGTGCAGACACTGTCTATGATTAAGTTGTCTAACATTCGAATTGGTGATTCAAACATTGACATAATTATAGACGATTTGATTAAAACATCAGCTCCGGGACGTACTCAGCCACATCTTAGGATTCCTTTTTTCAATGATAAAATAGAGATCTGTCCATCTAAAACAATAATATCTTATTTAAAAGTAACTAAATCTCATAGAGAGAATGTTGATACAGAAAGACTTATTTTGACTAATAAGAAGCCTTATCACAATGCAAGCGCTTCTACGATTGGCCGTTGGATCAAACAAGTTTTACACGAATGTGGTATCGATACAAGTATATATTCCGCACACAGCGTTCGCCACGCAGCGACTTCTGCGGCCAAACGTAGAGGAGTTTCCATTGAGATCATTAAAAAAGCAGCAGGCTGGTCTGATAATTCTCTTATGTTTAGTAAATTTTACAATAGACCATTAATTAAAAATAATGATAATGAATTTGCTAACGCTGTATTTGATTCTGATTAAAATATGATTGATTGGCGTAATGTCTTGTTTTATTATTTTAAATACGATTTCACTAAATCTCTGAACATCTACTTGGTGAATCTTAAAATCTCGAGGATGCAGCGACGAAGTATAATTGAAGGTTAAACAAACTTACCTTAAGTGAAGTTTGACCGTAATTATACGAGTCGCTGCATCCGAAGAGATTTTAAGTCCCGCCCATCCCGGGAGTTTAGGGGGACTAAACAAACCCTTTTTTTTTTTTTGTTTCATCTTTAGTGAAATCGTTCTCTGAAAAGAATGACAAGTTGACAGTTGGAACAGGCACACAGCATATTATGTGCAGAATTATATTTTTATTTTTTTTAGCTCTGAAATGTGTTCGATGCCAGATACATTCTGGAGGGGACTACTTGGTGAATCTTAAAATCTCTTCGGATGCAGCGACTTGTATAATTACGGTCAAACTTCACTTAAGGTAAGTTTGTTTAACCTTCAATCACTCACTCAATTCACTCATATTAATTTGTTATTTCCAGTAATAAGTGGCGCCACCAAACGTTCAAATGGTGCAATGGCCAAACTCTTGAAATTAAATAAAATGCTTTGATTGTCAATTAAGTAAGTGAGAAGTAGTCGTTGCAAGTGCGTGTTTTTGTCTCTAAAAATGAGAAAAAAACAGTTTTATAGGTCGACATTGATCTTGAGTGTTTTAAAAGAACAACATGATGAAATGTAAGTACGCTACAAAAGATTTATTGTTTTCCAAGTTTTTTAACGAATATAAGGCATATCCTCAAAATAATGACCCAAGCATGTAAGATTTGTTTCTACGCCTAACCAAAGATCAAAGAACCTATCCATTGAACTACAGTATTGAATGTGTAGAAACTGGGAACTGAGCAGGTGTAGGATCTTACTTATGCACAAATATACTTTATTTCAATTCATTTTTCACAAAACATTTCTGTTAGGTATTGCTATGTAATGTAACTTCTGCTACCTGCAAGCAACGGTTTCATACGTTTTTGCAGCACGAGTGTAATTATTAAATCACTGTTTCTACTGTTTACTTACTATCTACTTATTTACTACTTTTCTACTACCTACTACGACACATAATAACAATATTATTATCACGACTATTATCTCCGAAGGGGTAGACATTTTTGTGATTAACTCTTTACTTTTTCACTAAAACCCTTAAATATGATTACGCATTTCTAATACATCTCGTGGATACCTAATGCGACATAGAATGTTCTGTCATGTTGTCTCTATTTTTACCCGACTGCAAGGAAAGGGTTATGTTTCCTTTCCTGCTTTTTTTCCTACACACACTAAGCAACGTTTTGGTGATGGCATGGCTATATAACGTATTTTATTACTTACCCAAATTCTCTTAAATTTACTAATCAGGAACCTGCTGCAACACATAACAAACAACACATAAATACAGTAAACTTTATTGCTAACTATCCAGAACCCATATATATATAAACACAGCTTTAAATTGCAATAACAACAACTTTAGAGTTATAAAGAATGATAGCGATTGAAACGATCAACAAGAAGCGTCCGCAAATCGTGCTCGTGCTAATATTGAAAAAAAAAATAACCCTTAACAAAGCTAAATACTCTTTCATACAAAATAGTTGTGGCGACAAATGTAAACTTATTTACTGTGGATGAAAGAAAAGTCATATGGAATAATAATTGGAACATGAATTACGCTTTACGAAGACAGTTTTCAAATGTATTGTAATCAAAAACATACAAAGGCGAACAAAAAATACAGATAGACTGTTATTTTAAGAAAAATGAAACCAGATTCTTCTTTCTACAAAAAAACAATACCGATGTCCAGGTATGCAGAATTTTTTTATTGAACACTTTAGGATATAAAAATGATTCAGTTATTACAGAATTAAGCAAAGCAATTAAACGTAAACCACTATATCAAAATGTAATGGAAAACAGGGGGGGGGGGGGTAAAAAGCCCAGAATTGCCAGAAACGATGTTGAAGCTCATATTCTTAGTTATAACCCCGCAGTCAGTCATTACCGACGAAGCAATGCACCTAACCTTAGATATCTCCCTAGGACATTGACTGTTGATAAAATGTTTAGCGACTTTAAAGACAAAAATCCTAATTCCAAATTATGTAAAGAAATATACAGACAGATATTGAAGACCATGAATATTTCATTTAAATACCCAAAATCCGACAAATGTGTAGATTCTGGGCTGTATGAAGAAATACTTAAATGAAGTAAATGAAGGTGCTAAAACTGCGTGCGAGGATCATAAAGCTGAATCAAGTAAAGCAATACAAAAGTATTAAGAAGATGCCTCCCAAGAAAATACTTCCTCTGGGAGATACTATTCGATGGATTTACAAAAAGTTATGTTGTTACCTGACATGCCTAAAGTTAAAGAATCCTTTTTTTTTTAGTAGAAAACTAATGTTTATTTATTTATTTTGGCTCACCAGTAATAAGTACACTGTTACATAAAAACAAAATATAAGAAATACAGAAAAAAAAACAAGTGCCTTATTTTTTAAGGTAAGCACAGCATCAACAGTTACCTATAGCGTGCACTTTGTAAAGGTACACTTTCAAAGTTTAGTAATATTAAAGGTTAGAAAAAATATAGTAGTAACAATATAAAAAATCCGAAACAAATTAACAGTTTAAAAGTAAATAATATATCAAAATATCGAAAGAAGGAAATGTTAATAGTATTTGTGTTCTATGGCATGAAGCCTATTCTGGACGAGACGCTAACGATAGTGTTAATGCAATTGCAGCTATGATCGAAAAAGAAAGAGATCATTTGATATTGTGGTGTGATAATTGTACAGCTCAAAATAAAAATTGAATTCTCTTTACATCACTTGTTACCACAATAAACTCGTGAGTTTTGCAATTTAGAAATTTTGACTTTGAAAAACCTATTATTATTATTGGGGGGTTTAGGGACTATATGAGCAGTCTTGTCCGCTCGTCACACTGCAACCTAAAAGATCTATTGTGTGAGTCCCAATTTATAACTCGCCGCACAATCCAATGGAGTCCGAAAATTTAGGATTTTCCTTACGGCGATGCACCTAATCTCTTTTGGATCCAGCTCTTGCTTATCCAGGTGAGCGGATCGTTTGTGCATAACTGCGGGGCAGCGGCACAGTAGGTGCAGAGGGGTTTCCTCTGCGCTTTTGCAGTATCTGCTTGAAAAACCTAACTAAAGGACACACTCAAATGTCAGCTGATGGAGTTCACGGCAATATGGAAAAGCAAATTTAAAAAAAAAGATGCTGTGTACGATTTTGAAGACTATAAGAATGTAATTTTGGGTTGCAGATCGAATATAGAAGTTATCGAAGACCAAAAATCGTATGAGTGGGTAAAAAAGAAACGCATACCGCGACGCAATGATGACCTTGATCCCATGATTATTTTTTTGCTAAGTTCTTTGGTTGAAATAAAATTTGTAAATGGATTTCGCAATATGTTTTACAAGAATGACTATTTTGATTCTCATTATTCCGAATTGGATTTTCTTATGAAAAAACACAATCCCTTGACCATGCCAACCTTAAAAAATATTCCAAGAGGCATTAAAGAAAGTAAAAAGGAAGGCTTAATAAGAACTTTATTACAGCTTATGCCAATGAACAGAAGGGAGTTTTGGCAAAGCTTACAGATTAATAATAATTCAGTTGATTTAGTTTTTGGTGGACAATTATTAATAGGCGAATCATTTATTTTTGGTTAACTGTTTTCAAATATTTTGAATGATAATTTTTTGATTTTTTAACTGTGAACAAATAGTGTTTGGTTTCCGATTATCTGTTCTTTTTTTATCTTTTTCATTAAAATGCATATTACTGGTTATGTTTTTTATGTTGTGTTATTCTGCTGTTTCATACTAGGTTTATAAAATTGCATTTAGTTCCTACTCAGGAAATCAGACCTAAATGAAAACAAAGCAAGTGTTTATAAGCGTTACCCCAGCCAGATTTTGTCGAAAATCACATTTTTTTTTAAGTAGATAATTAGAAGTCCAACTTCTTCAATTGTTGTGCTGATTTTTAAATTTGTTTTGCTTATGGTTTTTTAGTTATTTGACAAAAACAGATCTGGCTGGCGTAACGTTACCCCAGCCAGATGTTTTGTTAATTAAAGGGTTTATTGAAATAAACTTTAGGTACATAATTAGTATTCTGAACGAGGTAAATGTTGCCACAAAATTTGAATTTGTATCGTTTATGGTTTCGGAGATATTCAAAATCCTGCTGGGGTAACGTTTACGTGTTCGCTGAATCTCCGAAACGGCTAAGCGAATATGTATAATTTTTTGTACACAGCTTCTATGAATTTGTTATAATTTGTTTGCCAATAAAGAAAAACAAAATAATGCACCGTTTAGAAGTATTTTAATTAATAAAAAAACTCAAAAATAGCTCCTAGCTCTTCAAAAAAGAGCTCCAAAGCCTTATTTGAAACGTCATTTTGTAGCTTACAACTGCCTTCAAATGTTTGTAAATTTTCATTAGAATCCTGTAGGTATTTATTAAGTTACAACGATATTTAATTCAGTTCTCGTAACGATGCGCTCCGGAGATTTTAAGCCTCCGATTTACTGAGTTCCTTGTGGATTTAAAAGTTGAATAAGATATCATTAATTAGTATTTTAGTTCAATTTTCTACCTGTAAAATTTCAGCGTAATACGATTTGTAATTACTGAGATAATTAAAAGAAAGACATTAGGTAGTGCATGATCATGGCAACCCGACCAAGTATAGATGGTTACGAAAAAGCGGCCGCGTAGTACTTTATACTAACTTTTGAAATTAATAGGATAGTTTTAAACGTAAAGTACAGTTACGTACAGAAGTGTAAAACGAAAACAATATCATCTTAATTTGAGTATTTTTATTTACAAATCATGTCTTATAAACTTACAAAGAAAAATGCGAAGTACCTAAACACTTTAATTTAGTTATATATTTTCTTATAGCAGCATAATAAATGTTCATTGGCTCAACATAATTATAAATTAACTTCAAAAAGATTAACATTGATTTTCAAATCATGAACTAACAATCACATAATAAATTATTGACTCTGACATTATTATTTTAAGAGCACATTACGATGACTGGCTGGCTAGTATTCTTATAAAAATAGTTTTATTATTAAAATCACAGATCATTATTAAAACTAAATTAAATCACATTGTACTTAGTAAAATGTTCGATTTTAAATATCAAAATAAACTTTCGGACATAGATACAGCTCTAATATAGTTATATTGTTTTAAAATCACAGATCGATAATTTTAAAAACAAAGAAAATATTTACAATATGTACCAACTTTTTAACACCCTAAAAATCACAGATCATATAAAACTATACAAAATCACAGTGCGTTTCATAAAATATTTACAGTAGGAAATGGTTTGATTTCAAATATGTACTACAATAATCTTTCGTACATATATACCTCTATAGTTCTAAAGTAAAAACTAAATATAGTTATATTGTTTTAAAATCACAGATCAATAATTTTCAAATCAAATAAAATTCTTAAAATAGATATCTACTTTTTAACACTAGTTAATAGCTCTAGTGACAGTTGAACGACAGTGAACTTTTTACAGTCATAGTGCTTTTATTTTCACGTTACAGCTAGACCTCCAAGGATGTTTTGTTCCTCTAAGCTCAGGAGGAATTGTCAGAATAAGCATTTAAATCACATCAACATTTAAAAAATTAGATACAAATATAATCATATGTCATCAGATTGCAACGTATAAATAATCGCATGAGGCATTATTTCTGTTTTATTTTTTTGAATTTTGGTGTACATATCGTCATAACATTGAAATGTCCGATTATGTTTCCGAAAGCAATGAGCTTTATAGTGACCAATCCCTTCTGAGCTTAGAGGTGGATCAAATTCAATGATAGACAAAATCTCATAGAATCTTTCGTTGATCTCAATATTGACAGGAACATCATTGAATAGAATACGGATATCATGAATCTCAAACATTATCAAACTGTTCAAATTATAGTTGAAGCTTACTGTTCCTTTTTTACAACAATAACAGAGGGGTGGTAAATCGTCCTTCATTCCCGATTCTACAGCCTCTTGTAATTTTGTAATACCTTTCTGATTTATTATATTTATATTTAGTGGCAAGTATTTACATTCAAAATGTGTTTTGTTTTCGTGATTAGTGCAATTTTCGTTTGAACAAGTTCTTTTTCTAGTAGCGGAAAAGTATGATGTGCAGATTTCTTCGAGTATTTTTGTGACGTTACATGCACAGGTTATTACATTGCACCTAGTTTCATCATTGATTTCAATTCCAGGGCAAAAAATACTTGATAAAAGTATATCTCGCGTGTCATAAAGTTTTTGATTAAATCTCTTTGCAGTAGCAAGGTCTGCGATGAACTTCGTAAAAGCATCAACACAATTATTAATTTCTTGCCTGAACACAAGTCTGTCTTTGTAAGCTATGGCAAATGTTTGCGAGATGGCGTCAAATGCACAAGTATTAGTAAGAATTAGTTTTTTATTTTTAGATATGGCAATGTTTCCATTTTGTAGTATATATATGGGTCTCAAGTTATAATTTGCTTTGTTATGAGGAACAGCAAGACCTCTCCAGTTTTCAACTTCTACAGGTTTATCCTGAAATATGGATTCTAATCCGAAATCTATATTGCTCGTTACGTTTTCTATTTTATCTATCTGTTTTTGCGACTCCTTCCTATTAATCAAATCCTTATTGCTCTTTTTGATTTGAACTTTATTTATCTTTTCCTCAGTAGTTTGAGATTCAGTTGTTT
The DNA here is from genome assembly GCA_944452665.1 of Stenoptilia bipunctidactyla. Classification (NCBI taxonomy): domain Eukaryota; kingdom Metazoa; phylum Arthropoda; class Insecta; order Lepidoptera; family Pterophoridae; genus Stenoptilia; species Stenoptilia bipunctidactyla. The sequence continues at coordinate 17,676,097 of OX101741.1, forward strand.
GCGAGATACTTAATTTCACAGTCCAATTTATAAAAGTGTAGTGTTGAATCAAAAATTCATCTAGTCGTATTCTCTCGTCTTTGGTGTTAAAATAAATTGTTTTTAAGTCCTTAAAATGGCTTTCAACATTTGAACTACTAGGAACATCTTTGGCATCGACAAAATAGTTGGTCATGACGTTACCCCACATAGGCAATTTTCGCAACAATCTTTTCAATGTCTCATTAACAGCCGGCAAATAATACTCATTTTGTTGTTGATATTTTACGTCAAATAATAATAAATATAACTTTTCAGTCTCAATAACGTCGTTGTAATATTTGATAAGAGGACAAATAGTACTGTCAGCCTCATAATTTTCAGGAAGTGTATCATTTTCAGGAAGAATATTTTCTTCCTGAAAATGATTATCTATGTCATCATCAATTTTGATATGGTCGTTTTTAGAAATTTTAGAAATTTTTGTTGACAAACGCTGTAAAGCTTCTTCGTATTTACCAGGGCTAATATATTCGGGTAGTGACACCGTAACAATATCATCAATAATCTTTTTAATTTCTTTGTAACAATGTTGTCCGTAAATTACTTTTATACAATTAATATAAAAATATTTACATTTTTCTGAGCATTTGTCAAAACAACTTTGTTTAGGCAGTTTTTTGAAAAAATGGGATTTGTCTAGTCTGACGTAGCAAACTGGCACATGCTCAACCTGCCCTTCCAAAAGTGAAAAACACTGTGCTAAGTATTCATTGGTATCTGTTTTAAGGAAAGTACGACATATTGCTTTTAATAAAGCAGCTGAATCGTCACAGATTATTTCTTTGGGTAAATGTCGATTTACTGCCCATGTACTTAACCAAGTGGCTATACATTCAGTTGTGTGTGACTGTGATGCCATATAACATAAGGGAATGCTAGTACTGGTAGTGTATGCCATAACAACATATAAAAAAGTATGTTTAGCGTCTTTAGCGCTTACTCCTGGGGGCGCTATCGTTTGAAAGATCGAACCTGTTGCGTCTAAGGATAAAACAGTATGTGTATTTTTTAAAATCTCATCGTAATATTTACTTTGTTCGTTTGTCCAGAAGTAAACAAAAAACGGTACAAGTGAAAAATTGTGTATGTATGTATTAAATGGGGAACTCTGAGACATTGCATAAATAGATATAATTGTGTTTTTATCAAATTGTAGTGCCCTTTTAGCCTCATGACGTATTTTCCTCAAATTATTCAATTTTGGCATAGTTGGAGGTTCTTTTGGATTGTCTTTATCCATGAGTTCGTCTGCCATTAAAGTTCTGACTTTCAACGCCTTGTAATTCATTAACCTCTCAGCAATTTTTCGTTTTCGGTTTGATGTCAGTCTATTTTTAACGTTTTTATCGTGGACAAAGTTTTTCTCGAAACGATTTACTTGACAAACCACATTTACAAAATTTTCAGTCAACGGATTTAAGTACATAACAATATTCGCGCCACACTGAGTACATTTTCCCTTGCATACAATGTCGTTTAATTGAAAGTTCGTAGGTACATAACAATTTTTAAAAGCGAAAGTACAATCAAGTTCCGTTTTTTTCCATATTTGGTCTTGAAGCTCATTAGTCCAACTATTCTGTAACAATGTGTGGTTTTTAGGTGCGATACGTTTGAATTCATAAATGTCCATTTGAAACTCTATTTCCAAATCAGAATAGTTGTCGCAATTATCAGTTTTTTCAAAGTTGATGTTATTATCGAGGTCGGTTATGTTGTTCGTCACGTCCGTTGTGTTATTCGTTAGTCCATCTGAGTTATTATTATCGTGAAAAAAGTATTTCTTATTACGTCTTACTGAAGCTTGTATGGCCATTTTAGACATTTTGTGTTGAAACATTTCGTTTAATTCATTCTGTATGCTTTCATATACATCATGATTAATTGGAGGACAAGTCTTAAAATTATCAAATACATAACCATATTTCGAAATAACGCGTTTTTGATCATGCAACGGTATAACGCTTTTTCTACCGGCCATTATGTTTATAAATTTCTTGTCGGATGCAGGAATCGATTCACTGGTGTGCGTTGCTCCAGCACAAAAATACGTGGCCAGATAAATAAATAAATATACAGCAGGCAACGAAGATACTTGGTGCTTGCACATGTCTTCGCTTAGGAGATTGTCGGAGCCATCAAATTGTCTACAACAAAAAAAATATAATTATTAAAGCACATCTAGTATACTCAGGTACTAGACGACCAATACTACGATACGATAATTCGTGGCTGCATCTTTTGTCGCACACGGCACAATAGTGCAGGAACTTTAGCATATCTTTGTATGGCGAAATCGCATTAATTCATAACTTCGATTTTTTTTCTCCTTGTATAGTTGATCGTATTGCTAATCGAATAATAAAGGAATCCAACTGATTTTATGACCGGAAAATAATAAAAAAAAATTTTTTTTCTTATTTCACCTCGTAACAAAAAAAGTAAAAATACTATAAGATTATTTTTTTATCCAAACGCATTGTTTTATTTTAAGCTTAACAAACATGCTATAATCCAACTGTTTTTATTTACGGAAATATTATATTGATTAAATAACGTGTTTTTCGCCAATGTATTATTTTTTCTATGTTCCGGTCTTAAATTTAGGTGGATTTTTATTCCCTTGTGGTTTTTGATTTTATGCATATCTATATCAATAAAATAGTGATAGTATTTATGCTTTATTAAATAAAGTGTTTTTCGCCAATGTGTTTTTTTCTATGTTCCGGACTTAAATTTAGGTGGATTTTTATTCTCGAGTGGTTTTTACAAGATTTTATGCATACTATATCAGTTAAAATAGTGATAGTATTTATGCTTTGTTAAATAACGTGTTTTTCGGCAATGTATTTTTTTTTCTATGTTCCGGACTTAAATTTAGGTGGATTATTAAATATAGTATCTTAAAATTGTCCTATTTAACGAAATTTAAAATATTACGCTGATAGCGAATTATTTTTTTTTAACTTGTATTTTTCCTACACTACAAGCCAGCGGCCACGTTTGCGACCACGAAGCAAATTATACGTAGCTTGATTGCAACAATCAGTCGTGCCAGCCAGAGCTGGACTAGACCCATTCTGAGTATTGGGGGAAAATTAAAAAAACAATAACTACTCACCACAGGTAGATAGTCGCCAGATTTATGAGTGTGATGTGTGTCAAGTCAACATGCATCCAACTGTGATTTGCTTATATCTTCCATAGGCAGCCGGCGCCGCGCCGTCCGCACCGCTATTACCTACTCATCTCGCCACAGTCACCACCAAATTGCTGTGGTTACATTGTTATGCCTACATTAAAGAGAAACACTAAGTTAATTTGAGTCTTATTTTTTTATATTAAAGTCATCAACATCATTAGTTAAGAATTTTAATTAAAAGTGTATTATTCACGGTTGGTTCATGGCGAATCATTTCACATAATTCGTGTAATTTATCAGTGACAAGACTTCCGCCCCACGGTTTCACCCGCGTTCAATGAGTTTTCCCAATGTGAATTATACATAAAAACCTTCCTCTTTAATCATCAATCATCATTATCAAAAAAACCGCATCAAAATCCGTTGCGTAGTTTTAAAGATTTAAGCGTTCAAGGGGAAATAGGGACAGATAAAGCGACTTTATTTTTACTATGTAATGATTAAAAAGGAAAATTATTTTTATACATTAAGTAGCTTACCTTTTTCATTAGTAACTCACGAACTCAGGTATTATGGTCCGCAATAGAAGTACTTCATAGTAGTTCACTTTAAATTAAACGAAATTGCGAAAATATTTTACGGAAGCGTATGCGCACTCATTCAACGAAACCAAATCTTTGACTAACTCTATCGAGCGACAAACAATCATCCGCCCTCCGTCCCTCGTCCCAAGGACGCGTTATCGACGCTCTCTTTCTTTCTTCAGTAAGTTGCAATGATGTCGTCTCATGTGCATAACTGTGAAGAACATAGAACACGCGCGAATGCAGCGCGCTAAGTACAAAGTCTTCTATCTCTCTATCTATATTATTTTAAAACTGCAACGGGACCGTGTTTGTGCCAATTAAATATTTCACTATTTTGTTAATAAATATATAAGTTTAGCGCTTACGTCACAACAGGTTAAATAAGATAGGTAATGAATGGTACAGTATTTTAAATAGGTAACATAAATAAGTAGACACAAATTAAAAATATATAATTTAATTCATTTCAAGATATATACTATGCTATAGGCTGAATAGTTTAATTCTGTACGCGACTGTATTGAGCATGTAGCGTTATTATACTATACGTTTTAAAAGGTAGGCATAAAGTACTACGCGGCCGCTTTTTCGTAACCATCTATACTTGGTCGGGTTGCCATGATCATGCACTACCTAATGTCTTTCTTTTAATTATCTCAGTAATTACAAATCGTATTACGCTGAAATTTTACAGGTAGAAAATTGAACTAAAATACTAATTAATGATATCTTATTCAACTTTTAAATCCACAAGGAACTCAGTAAATCGGAGGCTTAAAATCTCCGGAGCGCATCGTTACGAGAACTGAATTAAATATCGTTGTAACTTAATAAATACCTACAGGATTCTAATGAAAATTTACAAACATTTGAAGGCAGTTGTAAGCTACAAAATGACGTTTCAAATAAGGCTTTAGAGCTCTTTTTTGAAGAGCTAGGAGCTATTTTTGAGTTTTTTTATTAATTAAAATACTTCTAAACGGTGCATTATTTTGTTTTTCTTTATTGGCAAACAAATTATAACAAATTCATAGAAGCTGTGTACAAAAAATTATACATATTCGCTTAGCCGTTTCGGAGATTCAGCGAACACGTAAACGTTACCCCAGCAGGATTTTGAATATCTCCGAAACCATAAACGATACAAATTCAAATTTTGTGGCAACATTTACCTCGTTCAGAATACTAATTATGTACCTAAAGTTTATTTCAATAAACCCTTTAATTAACAAAACATCTGGCTGTGGTAACGTTACGCCAGCCAGATCTGTTTTTGTCAAATAACTAAAAAACCATAAGCAAAACAAATTTAAAAATCTAGCACAACAATTGAAGAAGTTGGACTTCTAATTATCTACTTAAAAAAAAATGTGATTTTCGACAAAATCTGGCTGGGGTAACGCTTATCAAGTGATCTTACTAGGTTTTGAAATTGTCGCACTCCAAAAATTAAGTTTAAGAAAACAATGTTTTTATTAGTAACTGCTCCTCTACGCACATCTTTTGTGATAAACGCATTAAAACATTTTGTTATAAAAGCCTCATTGCAAAATTTCAGGTATTTTGTTATATAACTCAAATTTCGCAATCACTCCCGAGAAGGTACGACTAATATTATTAAATAAAATAAAAAAATAATAAATCCCCAGAGAATCACACCAACTAAGCCCCAAAGTAAGCATAGCTTGTGTTATGGGATACCATATAGCGAACTAGGGGGGAACCTAGAATAAAAATATATAAATAGATAAACACCCAGATACGGAACATTTTTTTTTCTGGTTCCGTGCGGGGATCGAACCCGCAACCACTGGCGTCCGAGGCAGACAGGTTTACCCCAACGCCATTGTGGTCGTCGTATTGAAACGGCAAGCTGTCAAAGATATGAAATCGTTTTTTGGCTACCCTGTAAAGTTTGGTTTTATGCAGATACTGGCTTTTGATATTTCATAGCCGACCTATTCATTGAAAATTTACTTACTTACTTAGTTATACCCACTAGTTATACCACCGCTTTTAAAAATAGGTACTACAAAGGAACGCTTCCATACAACGGGCATTATACCACTGGATAGAGATAACTTAAAAAGGATACTTACAGGATATGCAAGTTCCTTACAACATCGTTTTAAAAAAATAGGATGGAGACCATCCGGACCGCTACCCTTATTTATATCAAGGCGAGCTAAATATTTTTCGACAATTTTAGGAGAAATATGAACAGAGGAAATAATTGTTTCATTCGCTTCCTGTGCTGTAGACGATGTAGACTGTAGACGGTACGGTAGACGAGTCATCCTCAAAAACTGACTGAAAATATGCACTAAAAAGTTTAGCAATTGATTCGCCATCTGAGGCACTACTACCTCCATAATGCAAGGTATCAGGTATAATATTATTAGACTTTTTTGACTTAATGTAAGCCCAAAACTGTTTAGGGTTCATTTTGATATTCTTTTCTGTTCTAGCTATAAATGATTTATGACATGATTCAATTAATTCTTTCGTTTGTTTACGAAGTTCAGAAAATTTTTCATAGTCAACTAATCTATTATAACATTTCCATCTTATATGTAATTTAATTTTTTTTCTAATAAGTCTAATTAACATTGGCGAATACCAAATCGGATACTTATTTTCCTTGGTTACAATTTTTAAAGGTACGAACTCTGTTATTATCTGGTTAAGAGCAGAATAGAAATTGTCAATAGCTAAGTCAATATCACCGGTCCTAAGAACACTATCCCAATTGATATTGCGTAAGGCATTATTAATTGCATCGTAGTCAGCCGCAAAATACCGGTGCAGCTCGCGCGGCGCGTGCCGCAGCTCGGCGAGCGCGCGGGTCGGTGTGCACGCCACAAGCAGCGCCGGGTGGTGCGCGTCCTCGGGCAGCGCCAACGGCGCCGCGCGCGACACTACGCAGCCGCAGCTACTGAACACAAGATCTAAACATCGATTATTATTATTTAGTATACTATTATACTGAGACCAATCGGTGTAGCACATAAAAATGTGCATTTGACTAGTTAACAAATTACATAATGGATTTTGTAAGTCCTGGATACCTAGTCTATCGATGCGCGCATTCCATACTGCATCAGATATGTTGAAATCCCCCAACAGAACAAATTCACTATTAGATAAATCAACGCTTAAGTCAGATAAGTAGTCATAAAATAATTGTTGAGCAACAGCTTGGTCCTTATTTTGAGGGAAGTAACAACAAAAAATATATAAATAGTCAGTTGTATTATGAGCACTATCGAGCGCGATTCCAACGCAAGCAATGTCGGGATCGCCAGGTAGCTGCGGCAGCGCGCGCGGTGGCCGCACCTGCAGCGCCAGCCCGCGCCGCGTCGCCACCAGCGCGCCGCCGCCGAATCGCACGCCCAGGCGCTCGTAGTGTCGGTCAACGCGGTACACGTTATACCGGGGGTCAAACAATTCAGAATCGAAGATACCGGGTAAAAGCCACGTCTCGGTCAAACCTATCACGTCATAATCACAGTTAAGAACATTATTGAAAAACGTTTTAGTTTTTGTGCGTAACCCTCTAACATTCTGATAAAATATATTTAACGAATTAACGGCGAAAGATGTATTAAAAAGTAGTAACTATAATAGTAATGTAATTGATTCAATATTACAGTACAAAACGTTTTTAAAGTACTACAATCAATGTTTAAATACGATATTACATTCTCACAAAAAAACCGTATATAAATTCCATACAGATAAAAATTATTATTAAAAATTATTAATAACTTATTTAATAACTTAATTGTATGAAAAGTTATAAATAGGATTGTTTTTTTTCCAAATAAATTACCGATTTTTATTTAAATTCAATTAATAAAAAAAAGCTGATGAAAAACAACAAAGAAAAAGACGTTGTACTATGACTAGATAATGTATTAATATTAAAAAAAAATGCAGCTCTGGACACCAAATTTTAAGATGAATAAATTTTTTTCGTTTATTTTGAAGCATTACAAAAAATCACTTCTCACTTTGAGAGCACCTTGTTAAAAAAAGTAATACGGAAAAGTGACCCTGTATTAAAAAAAACTTGCAGATTGAATGCTGATTTTAATGAGGTGTTACACTTTACTGTTTGACATTTAGTTCTGGTTTTATGCGATTTTCTTCATACCACAAAGTGCAAATTTGTTAGAAAGGAACATTTGAATAAAAATTTCAGAAACAATCTTAAAATAAAATAAAAGCAATTTTGAATTGGTAGTTTTATTAATTATTCCTAATAAAATTGGCACGTAATCGGCGGAAGGCACCTCTGTTATTGAAAAGGGACATGCCCATTCTGCCTTGGACAAAATGCCCAGTACCAAGCGACTTGACTTCTAGTTATAATAACTCTAAGAGATGTTAATATTAGTAATAATAAAAAGTTATTTCAAATAAAGAATGCATTCATGAGATATAACGTTTTTATTTTTACAATTAATCAATTTTCCAACAATACATTTCATACCACAGAATGTGTTATATTATTACAAATGCATATGAGCAGTGTATTAGGCATTAAACATTGCTTCATAAACTGTTTATTCCATATTTCTTAAGCTGATTAAATATTTCCTTTATGGGATATACACACCCGTAAATATTCAATCATCATTTGTTTCGTAAGCAATTAAAACATTATCTAGGAATTGAGCTGGAGCTGCAATACCAGCTTGATCCCGTGCCCATCCTAGATACCATATTACTGTCATAACATGGGCACAGCATCCAACAGTTCGACGGCCAACAATGCAATTACAGCCATATTGTTTTACTGCATTGTGGCCAGTCTCATCAGTTTTTACCAAAACATATACAAAGTATATTTTTCTACTTATATGTCGGCTGGATATTCCGGCCCTTATCAATAAACAATTGTTTCCAAAGTTGGAAGCCTCCATTAGGATATTTCTTCTATTTTTGCATATTTCAATTCGATAGGAGCCATCATTACAGATATGTTCTCCATAGTACGACTTTGCTTGTTTAATTTGGTATAATTTGGTAATGCAATAAGTACCAAGTGTTAGATACCCCTGTTTATCATGAGTATATTAAATAATAAGTACATCTATTGACTAGTGATAATGTTATTATAGGATGTTGTTACGATTGAATGCTTCCTTAAATACTTACTAATGAATATTGTGATCGGTTAGTGGACTTGATTTGACTTTTAGTTTATGGTAAAAGATAGTTAATTGACTACAGGAAAGTTACTTGAATAATAAGATGTTGTTGTTGGATATAAAATGGAGACCACGCCATCATTAGAGCGATTTTGTATAATATTAAACTTATTTTGAGACTACTCTGCCGTTTAATTACTGAAACCACTCTGATTCTCGTATATCAGAAGCGGGATTAGTAATTCACACGTGAATTTTTTTTTCGCATTCTACAAAAGTGAAAAACGAATTATATTCAAAATGCATAAGAATAAAAAGAAAAACTCACGCAGTAAATCAGTGTCATCGGGAAGTAGCATAAGCGTAACAAGCAGTGAAAACAGCGAAAGATATCAAGCTAAGCGTAAGCGTAAAAATAAAACAAATGCACGAAGTAGGAAACACAGAAAAGAAAAAAGGGCTGCAAAAGCACAGAAAACACAAGAAGAGAATTGGAGTGGGACACCGCCATTGGTGTTTGATACAGCACAGAGTTTGGCAGATTTTCACAGCGCTGAAAACTTTTTGAGGAGACCAAGGAGTGCAACCGATTCCTTTAACACCCAGGAGCACATGGATTACAATGTAGGACAAAATGGATCTGCACTGGCATCTACAGAAGTTGGAAATGGCGACAAGCAGTTGGAAAGTTCTTCGAGGATTGTGGTGAATGAAGAAGCAAAAAGTACAACGGAAGGCGAGCTCCCTAATGGTTTGTCGAATAATTTAAATAATACTAGTACGAGTATGAACGTAAATTTTCACGATTTTGTTAATTTTATGAACCAGTTTGTAAAGCCTGATTATTCTCAAAAACTTCATTATGACAAAAATATAATCCCAGAGTTTGATCCTTCTATTAAAAATCATCGTATAGATTCATGGATATCTAAAGTAAACGAATGTGCTCATATCTATGGTTGGACGGATCAACAGACGTCGCACTTTGCTTTGCCACGTTTGATAGGGCATGCTAAAAAATGGTACGAGGGTTTAAGTAGTATAAAGCATAGTTGGGTAGAATGGCAGGATTACCTAAAGCGCGCATTTCCTTATGACGGTAATTACGGTTCATTGTTGTCTGATATGCTTGAGAGGCGTTTCAAAATGAGCGATTCTATTGATGAATATTATTATGATAAAATGATACTTTTAAATTCATGCGAGATATCGGGTAAAAAGGCCGTGGACTGTTTGATCCACGGGATTGAAGATCGGACTATTAGAACCGGTGCTTCCTCAGCCAGATTTACTCAGCCTGAGGACTTATTAAAGTATTTAAAGGACATCTGTCGTGATCAAAGGGAATTTAATTTGAGACCTAAGTTTAAGGCGGCAATGAATAGTGGTCATAATTACAATAATGTATCGTGTTCTATTTGTAACCGGGTTGGTCATCGCTCTAGCCAGTATCGTAGTAGAAATACCTACCCGCCCTCGGTTTGTTTTAACTGTAACCAATCGGGTCATCGTGCGCTACAATGTCCAAAGCCGATAGTTCAATGTGACAAATGTCAAAAGTATGGTCACAAGGCTGACGTATGTTATTCAAATTCAAAACCGGAACAAGCAAAACTTAATTAAATAAATTCTATAATTATTCTAAATTCTAAATACTATAAAGATGAAATTATAAATAATAGTTTGAAAAAGTGACCTGCTTTATAAATTTTGGAAGTGATTGTACGTTGATGAGTAAGAAAATGTAGACGATTATAACCTTCATATTAATATTGATTCATTACCGGTTATTGTTAATTTAGGTTTGGCGATTCCCAAATAATTCCTTTACGGAAAACAAGTTTTCTGTTATCTATTGGTAATTTTGAATCTTTGATCTCGGCACATGTTGTAAACACGGACAACATACACGTACCCTTATTGATTGGTCAAATTACACAGAATTACCTAACATATTAGTGATAAAAACACAGCATACTCTTGAGATTTTAGACTATCGTAAAATAATGTCATCGCCTGATATTGAATTTGGAGACTTTAGCAGTCGTTACATCCCTACAACGTTTTTGAGTATATTTAGTGGAACTAAAGTTTACCATAGTAGGTAACGGATTTTAATGCTCTTAGGTCTACTTTCTCGAAGCGTGATTTATTACTTCAAATTGCCCGATGGTGGTTGACTATGCAAGAGTATGATTGCGACATAATATATCTTCCTAATCACAGCATGACCCATATCGATGGATTGAGTCGAAATCCGGTCAGTATTACTAAAACGGAAAGCAGACTTGAGTCTTATCATGACTTAAATATATAGGATTGGCTGTTAAGTATACAATTGACCGATTTAAAACTAAAGTTACATTAAAGAAATTCTAGAGGATCCAAACTATAATATAAAATATTCACATCATGATTAATTATATAAATATGCATATAATATGTTACTGTAATAACACAAATTTGTGACTAAGTATATTCAATCTTGTTTACATTGTGAGTACGGCAAAGCCCCGACAGGTAAAAAGGAAGGATTCCTACACCCCATACCAAAAGCTGAAATTCTTCGAAACAGTGCATATTACCACGATCCTTTTGTGAGAAATTCACGTACAAATCCATATTTATTTGTTATTGTACACTTGGTATCGTAAACAGCACATAGTATATACAAGAGTTTAAAACAGATATTAATATACACATTGAAAAAGATCGGGCACAACAGAAAAAATGCTTTGATAAAAATCGCAAAGTAGTTAGAAAGTATTTCCTAGGTGATCTTGTTAAAAATTCAAAAACAACAATCAAATGATATAAAATAAAAATAAAAAAAACTACTGCCGGTCTTTTCAGGTCCACATAAAATAACTAAAATTCTAGAAAATGATAGATATGAGGTCTCGAGTATACCTGGTTCCAACATAGGTAATAAGCAATATTCCAATGTTTGGGCTGTTGATCTGATACAACCATGGATAAGCATAGGTATCAATGTAGAGATTTCTGCTTCAGATTCAGAATAATTGGGCTATTAAAATAGGTAACTAAAGTAAGAAAACCTTAGTATTTAAAAATACATATGATGCAACTCAATCAGTGAGCGTGAAAGGGATGGAAGAGTAAATCAACCAAAATCTCTTAGAAAAGCGGCACACGACCTTTGTTTTCTTTAAACGCCTAGTTGTTTCCTCTGAAAATGATGCAGTGTGATTGGTTTCATTTGTCAACGCACGTCGCTAATTAGCTAGGCAACGTACAGTAACTATAACATCATTGGCCGTTGAAGGGTACATTCGCGAACATTTATGAACCTGAAAGAGTCGTCATTGTGGACGATTCATGTAGAAGGTGGCAATGAAAGATAAGAATATTTTTACTTTGCATATTCCTATATTTTGTTTATGGTGTAGACAAAAGGTTTACGTTCATAATTTGATGAACGGCGGTTGAAATGGTAACATAAATTGCCTCCGATCCCAGAGGTACCTACTGGGTTCGAATCCCGGTGACATTAGATATTGTTGTTATTTTTGTTGTTTAGATACAATTTAAGGACACACATAAAACAAAATAAATACAAAGGCACAGCTTATCTCTATTGAAATTTCTTACAGCAGACCCATGACTGGAGAGTTTGAATTAACTGCAATAATAGTGTGTACTAAATATACATACATATGAATACATACCAATATATACAGACAATATTATAGGTATATAATTTAGACATACATTATATACTTTATACAAACATACATTATTTTATTATGTATTTTATATTAATAATATATTTGTACATTCTTCTTAAGTTTAATATCCGTTTAGTATCTATAACACAAATTCTTTGAGGAACTTAATATGGGCTGCATAGTGTTGTGTGAATATGGAATATTTATTAACTGAGTTAATTATTATAAGTAATTCTAAAATCTAAAATAAACGATGAAATGATTAAGGTCTTGGCTAAATATTTTACGATTATTAAACTATCTTCCGAAACTATTTTTTCAACATTCTGAAGAGTTGATATTTTGAATAGTACCTTAGAATTTTTTTTAATAGAGCAAACAGTAAACAGAATGCACATATTAGTTTGACTTCAAATTATAAACATTTAAAAATTCACTTATTTCATCGATCCTATCTACCTAACACTATCCCCGTAGAAATAGTTGCCCCATGTTTTACTTATAGAAACCTGAATTTGGTAGTTTTACAGTAAGCGGGTCTATTTACACGTTATAACTAAAGCTTGCAATTTATTATTTGGCTGCAATCAATTTGTAAAACATTTTATAGCGCAAATCAGCATTGTTTATATTTTTATAATTGATAAATACGGTCCATCATGGCATATGCTGCCAACTACGAACTAAACACGGAAATCAACTGAATAAAACTGAATTTTCGTTGGGCCATTTTCAAGCGCAACTAGCTCTTCCATGTATTTTGCGTTCACTGAATTTAATGAATATTTGTATAAGTACTTGATTTACAGTTGAAGGTTATTAAATTGATAAAAGGGGATAAAATATACCTATATTGTTAAACTATGTTAATATATATTTTGTACTACATATATGCTTATTAGAATACATTTACATGCTAAATGTAATATGAATGGAATGTGAATGCACTGATGTTTTAAATCAAGGGCTGGAAGTCGCGTTGTGGTTGGTATTGATGTTGATGAAGTTCTGCGGTGCAATCAATAAATGTGTTGGTTGGAAGTCGTAGAGTGGTCAGCAGCCAGCGAAGCCTCGCGGTGCAGCCTTCAGTGTCGGAACACCAACTGGAAGTCGTATTGTGGCTGGTGTTGATGTTGATGAAGTTCTGCGGTGCAATCAATGAATGTTTTGATTGGAAGTCGTAGAGTGGTCAACAGCCAGTGAAGCTTGCGGTGCAGTGGGTGTCCGACGCTTGATTTTAGGTCCGAATAGAGATATGGGATAGATGGTTGAATGAAGTATGAAGCCCTGGAAGTCGTATAGTGGCTGGAGATCCTTCTCCAGTGAAGCTTGCGGTGCAGTGGCTGACTGATTTTTGATAATGATGAGTTATGAGGATAAGTTAATTTGATATAGTTGAATGAAGTATGTCATGCCCTGGAAGTCGTATAGTGGCTGGAGATCCTTCTCCAGTGAAGCTTGCGGTGCAGTGGCTGACTGATTTTTGATAATGATGAGTTATGAGGATAAGTTAATTTGATATAGTTGAATGAAGTATGAAGCCCTGGAAGTCGTATAGTGGCTGGAGATCCTTCTCCAGTGAAGCTTGCGGTGCAGTGGCTGACTGATTTTTGATAATGATGAGTTATGAGGATAAGTTAATTTGATATAGTTGAATGAAGTATGAAGCCCTGGAAGTCGTATAGTGGCTGGAGATCCTTCTCCAGTGAAGCTTGCGGTGCAGTGGCTGACTGATTTTTGATAATGATGTGTTACGAGGATAAGTTAATTTGATATGGATGAATGAAGCATGTCATGCCCTGGAAGTCGTATAGTGGCTGGAGATCCTTCTCCAGTGAAGCTTGCGGTGCAGTGGCTGACTGATTTTTGATAATGATGTGTTATGAGGATAAGTTAATTTGATATGGATTAATGAAGTATGTCATGCCCTGGAAGTCGTATAGTGGCTGGAGATCCTTCTCCAGTGAAGCTTGCGGTGCAGTGGCTGACTGATTTTGATAATGATGTGTTATGAGAATAAGTAATTTGATGATTATGAGTATTGTGTCTGGAAGTCGTAAGTGGTTGACATGGTCAGTGAAGCTTGCGGTGCAGACAAAGCCGATTTTAGATTATATGTTTTATGTACTAGGTATAAATATAAATGAATATAATTGTCTTATAGCTAAGATCTATAATATAAGCTTATTGTGAATAAGTTTGAGGACAAACTAAATTGTCAGGAAGGCCGAATGTTAGATACCCCTGTTTATCATGAGTATATTAAATAATAAGTACATCTATTGACTAGTGATAATGTTATAATAGGATGTTGTTACGATTGAATGCTTCCTTAAATACTTACTAATGAATATTGTGATCGGTTAGTGGACTTGATTTGACTTTTAGTTTATGGTAAAAGATAGTTAATTGACTACAGGAAAGTTACTTGAATAATAAGATGTTGTTGTTGGATATAAAATGGAGACCACGCCATCATTAGAGCGATTTTGTATAATATTAAACTTATTTTGAGACTACTCTGCCGTTTAATTACTGAAACCACTCTGATTCTCGTATACAAGCCATATAATGAGAGGACAGGGAATAGGGTAACATTATCTGTATTTACATTAATATTTTCAAAATCAGCTCTTGCTCTGTTTAGATTTCTCATCCTTACATAATTGGAAAGGTCATTTTCAGTGTGCATTTTACTACGGCTTATACTTGTGTTGCATCTTCTCTAGCACTTATTTTTGTGTGATACTTATTTATAAGAGCAGCCGCTATTCTAAAATCTACCTTCAGGTGTGTGGAAGCCCTATTAAAATAATTTTGGCGAAACAATTTAAAAGCGGTTTTAAAAACGCCATTGACTACTTCCGCACTCCATCTGCACATTGTGACCGTCCTTGACTTATTAGCATCAATTGTTGAGAGCTGTGATTGCCCATCCTCAGGAGAAATTGGTACATGAACATCATATCCACAACGTTCTCCAAGTGGCAAAGCATCTCTGAATCCGCTATCTAAAATAAAAACATCACCAGATTGAAAAAATTGGCTGTATGGACTAGCTTCATTTTCAAACTCTTTTATCATGATATTTGCATCAGACGTAGTTGCTGGATAAGGTCCTAAGACATCCACAATATATCCATCCGAACATACAAAAAGAAAAGGTTTTATTAGATTAAGGTATTTGTGCAATGAATATGTTTTTTTTTTGGTATAGATAATTGGAACTCTTTTCAATATACTTATACAATATATTCTTTTGTATATGTACGTGCCGTCTCCAATGACAATGGGGACTTTTCTGACAGCTCATAAAAATTTGTTCAAAAAACCTCTATAGATGGCACTTTTAAAAAGCCGAAGGCGTTAAGCCTTTAAACTATAATGTAGGTAAGTGGTATCTACCATCTATGGTTATTTATACGTTCAATTTCTGATACAGACGTCAATTAATTTATTTTACTTTTAAAAACGCAGTGTGGAATAAAGACTTCGCCTTCGCCTTTTGTAAAGCGCCATCTATCGAAGCCTTTTGTACCAATTTTGTACAGTTTTGTTTTTTTAATGAGCTGTCAGAAAACTCCCCATTGAAGGGCACAGGGGAAGAAGGATCATTGTCAACTTTTCGATAAAAATAAACTAACAATGCCATCTAGTGCAAAATGAAGTAACCTTCCTGTCCATATACACGAAAAACGTTTAAAACGATCATCGTGCACAAGGGACTCAAAAAAAGATTGTATGGCTGTATCATAGAAAGATCAATGTCACTCTAGTTACAGAAAAAAAGATCATTGTCTATGGACATTGGATTTTTTAATTTTGACAGCTGGGTGTCTTTTCATATGTCTGGTTTTCGCGGTATTTATTTAGTTCTGCAAATTAATGTGGGTTCAGTTTATTTTGTATACCTTTATAAAATAAACATGTCTAACAGTGAAAGTGAAATGTCTACATGTCGTGTAACAGATAAACCTAAGAAAAGACCTAAAACTTTTCGTTCGACTGACGTAGTGAAGAAGCTTCGTTTAGCAAGCCATGCCACTGGAGAAGACTGTAAATGTAGCAGGCATAAGTGTTTTCAAGAAGTACCTGATTCAGCACGACGTCAAATAATACAGAACTTTAACAGTGCAGCCAGTCACGACGAACAAACCCTGTACTTGAGTGGTCTAGTTTCCGTTTTACCAGTGAAACAGCGTCGAAGCCGTAAAACAATGAATCCAGACACTAGTCATGAGCATTCGTATGCATATAAAGTACGGTATACTGTAGAGGGTAACACTATTGAGAAACCTGTCTGTTACAAAGGTTTTTTGAGCATATTCGGCATCACAAATAAAAGGATGCAAAATATCAAAAAAGCCCTTAGTGAAGATGGTAAGTGTATCTTAATGAATCAAAGAATTTAGTCATCATCATCATCATCATCACAACTCTTTGTAATGAGCCCACTGCAGGGCATGAGTCTCTCCCCTGGGTGACGAGGAGGTATAGGCCATAATCCACCAAGCTGGCCCAGTGCTGGGTGGTGGATGTCAGAATTTTCAGGGCGCCAAAGTGGCTTCTGACAAACCCTAACGACTACTGTATACGACTATACAGCACCCGGGACCGACTGCTTAACGTGCCCTCCGAAGCACGGAAGTCGCCGTGAGAAATGAATGGTCGGCGGTCACCCATCCAAGCACCGACCGCACCAAATGTTGCTTAATCTGTGATATCGTATGATACACACAGTAACCACGGCGCCACGACGACTTCAGTAACCACGGCGCCACGACGACTTTAGTACATGATTTATATTAGTTTAGCACTTACTTCCTTAATTAGTTTTTTATTTTGTATTGTTACAGGGAAAATCAAACCAGATTGTCGAGGCAAACACAACAATCACACACATCAATTATCTCAAGCGACAAAAAGAGCTGTTATTCAACATATATCTTCATTCAAGGGAAGAAAATCCCATTATAGTATACATCATTCTAAGAGAATTTATTTGCCAGAGGATTTAAATGTTAAAAAAATGTATAATATGTTCATCCAAGCTAATCCGTCTGTAAAGATAAGTTACGAAAGTTATCGTCTCATCGTTTTGTCGAAATTCAATATTTCTTTTGGTTACCCCAGGGCTGATACATGTTCATTTTGTGATGAAATGAATGTAAAAATAGCAGCATTGGAAGGATCTAGCTCTGATGAGCAACAAACACAGCTTTCCAATCTTAAAATACAACTAAAACTTCATCTACATAAAGCTGATAAATTCTATGAGCTAAAAAGGAAAGCTAGATTAAAGGCACAGCATAATCCAAAGTTTGAAGCGTTTGCATTTGATTATCAAAAAAACCTTCCAGTTCCTAATGTGCCTACCAATGATGTGTATTTTAAAAGACAACTTTCCTTTTATTCTTTTAATGTACACAAACTTTCTACTAGTTCTTCATATTTCTATGTATATGATGAAACAAAAGGCAAAAAGGGATCTGATGATGTTGTATCACTGCTGGATAACTTTATCACACAATTTGTTCCCAAAGAGGTAGATGAAATTCAATTTTTCTGTGACAGCTGTAGCGGTCAAAATAAAAACTACACCGTATTTCGCTACATCTACTATTTAGTGCATATTAAAAAGAGGTTCAACAAAATTTCTGTCATATTTCCTGTGCGAGGGCACTCGTACATTGAATGTGATAAAAACATGGGACTTATCAATCAAAAAACACCATGTGAATTGCCATCTGATTGGGTCAAAGTGTTTGCTGAAGCACGAAGTTTTCCTGAACCTTTCAAAGTAATTAATTGTGAATTGTTTATGTTTAAAAATTACTCTCAGATGTTTAAAAACTATTTTGTCAAAAAATGTCCCTTTGCTTCCCGTCCTATTCGACAATTATCAGTATTTAAAAATGCACCAAATCAAATTTTAATAAAATCAGATCCGTATAGTGGCAGATATGACTCATACATATGTGTCAAGCGTGGACAGCCTTTAGTGCCTGATATGGGGAGCATCCAAAATCTTTATTCAACTCCAATAAAAATATCTAAAGAAAAGTATGACGACCTGCAATGTTTAAAAAAGTTTTGCAAGCCTGAAGCACAACATTTTTATGCACAATTAGCTAAAAAATAACTAATTATTGTCAGGAATTGTAATATTTTTATTACAAATAACTAGATTATTTTTATTAAATTGTGCTGTAATTAAAATAAATAAATACTAATCTTGGAAAGAAAGCAATTGACTATGATCTTTGTTACAAGTAATATTTTTCTTAATTTTCTTTATCCTTAAACTAACTATAAGTAAATGAATAATAAAGAATTCAAAACTAAATTATAATATGTGCTATAAAAAATTGCTGTAGTAAATTGTTTAATAAATAATGATACAAAGTAAATTAAGTTTTTTCCATTTTCTCACAATGATTCACTTTTGACAATGATCCTTTTTCCCCTGTACCCTTCAATTGGTTTTCTATTGATTCCTCCATACAGACCGTTAGGTATTGTAAGGTTTTTCCTCGATATTTCTCCTCTTGATGTATGATCAAGACCTAGATTCTGTGGTACAAAGTCTTCATTAAGAATTTCTCTCACTTTTTTCATTCATCGTTCTAAAGTTGATCTAGGAGTTTTTAAAAGTACCGACAGCCGCTTGTCACTGTCTCCTGTCCTCAACTTCATTAGATATGCAGCAAGTGCAAGGTCACCTTTATGTAGGTTAACCAATCGAGGAATACTTAATATTTCATTGAACTGTTCTTTGGTGTGCCCAATATAATAATGCATAATATGATCTGGCATACTATTAATGTCGCTGAAGTCCATATTTGTGAACATATTTTCTTTTAATAATGTAGCGAAATCCTCTATTTGTTCAGTGCTGAAGGTCCTTAAAGGGGTTTCAATAATTTCAATTAATGTATCCCAAAAATTATAATCACAAAATAGCCTTACTCTCAGTGGAGATGGGACAACAAGTCTGTCACTTTGTGAACAGCTAGGAAAAAAACACCTAGCTTGTGTGGCTGGTGCTCTCATATAATTTGGCAGTACTATATTATCATATGTTTGTACAGATAGAGGGTCAGGTTGATTGGTAGACTGCAATGTGTCTTGCGCAGATGGTGGTGGTAATGAAGTATCAGCCCTTTGCCAGCAAGCATGACACACAGTAGCTGACCTCGGCAACTGAAACATATTAATAATTTTATTTAGCTTCCATTTGTCCATAGTGTATCTATAATCGTAAATACTGTTTACTAATATAGAAAGTATTTGCCTAGAAGGAATCAATTCACCCTCGATTTGAGCTATTCCACAGCTTAACTCCATACACAATAAACATGGAGGCAAATCTATTAATGTGGGTCTTTGGAACCTCCACTGTAAAACATTGACATTTTACAATGTGGCATCATAAACAATCATGAGAGATCCTAATATATAGGGTCCTCCTATATTAGTCAATTTAATTTTAATAGCAGATCAAGAATGATGACTACACAGCAAGTAATATAACGATTCCATCTAATTGTATGTAGTCATAAAATGTAGATTAAACTTAAATTTTACTCGATAAGAAGAATTTTAAAATATTAATTTATGAAAAACATTTAAAAATAAAAAAAATGTTATTGAATTTCATACTCACTCATCATTCTTAATCTGCTATTAAAATATAATTGACTATTATTAATGGACCCTGTATTAAAACCTATAAACTTCCCTATAAAATAAATTATTCCTTAGTGAAAATAGTACCTTCAGTAGTTTATGATATTTGTTTACCCGTGTTTACCGTTAGGTAACTATATAGGTAATGGTAAACACGGGTAAACAAATATAATTGCATCGCGTAACAAACGTCCCATGCAAAATAAAAAAAAAAATAACAAGCAGTATAGGTATAAATTCTTTGAATAGACATTAATTGTACAAAGAAATTACTTGAAGTATAGGACAACTTCATATTTGTAATTGTTAATTTATTAAAAACATCAGCGCTCCACAGTTTTACCTGTGTAGTTCCCAATCCTGCGTAACCACCAGGATAAATCATAACATACGAGTATGTTATGGTGAAGATGAAGCTTTTTAATGGTGAAAGAATTTTCATATTGGTTCAGTAGTTTTTGAGTTGATTCATTACAAACATACACATACACACAAAAATACAAATCTCTCTTCTCTCTTTATAATGGTAGCGTAGATTATACAAAAAGAACTACTTAATTAAGTTTTTCTGTATAAAATTACCCCCATCCTCTATAATGCTTTCCTTACTTGCTAAATACCTACTAATAAAATTGTTTACCTGTACATATTGACGGGCAATCATATTTGTTATGTGACTTTCATGGGGGGTTTCCATATGCAATGTATGAACATCTCTTAATCTATGGAGTGATCTGCCACAGCCGATGCACACATGTCTACATGGTGGTTGTTGTCCTTCCATAGGGTTTCTTATTTGTTGCCAGGCTATAGTCCAACAAATATGGCAGACTAAGCTGTTTCTTGCCACTAGTGCCTAAAAATTCCACAAAATGTTTATTTAGTATTGATGTGCATGTACCTACAAGTATTTTGATGAAATAACTTCATATTATTGTAAGCCCATCTTGTTTTTATTGGTTATTCGCAGTCTAAATAATTAAAATTGTTTGGATAGGTACATTCCTAGGTAATTAAGTAACGAAATAGTATACCTAATATGGAGTAGTATTTACCTGTTGGGGTTGGAGCCATTGTTGTATGAGACTACGGACTTCTGTTATCTCTAACAAATGTCTACAAATTCTTGAGACGTTTAAGAAACAATATACACAATGCAACCGTCTTGAGGCAGAGGTTGCAGATTGGGATGTGCTTGGTACCGGTCCGGTTTGATCGCTTTGGTCGTTAGTTCGTGCAGGTATCGTCATATCCAAGTTCTCGCCGTGGTCGTCATTTGTAGCAGGAACGGAATCCATGTTCAGGCCGTGGTCGTCGAGGTAAGCAGAATCATCGGTGTCCATACTCCAGCAGTAGTCAATAAAAAAACAGGAGAAAACACGGAGAAAAAGTAGCGATCGCTAGTAACAACACAACACAAACAAAATGGCTGGCTGACTGACTGACTGGCTGGCTGAGCGAGCTAAGTACTGAGAGTGAGTGATGTACCAGATGCGTGCGCATCAATCGATTTAAACAGATTTTGCGATTCGATCGATATTGATTATGCAACGGAAAAATATATTTCTAGATGTTTTTTTAATAAATTCTTTTAATTATTATTTATTGTAAGTATACAGCTAGTTTTGTAAAGCTTTTTTAATATAAGTAATTGAAAGAATGATTTAGTGATAATATAAAAGTATAGGTACAAAATTCTCGTCTTATCACCATGACGACCGTAATTAATAAAAGTAATTAATAAAATAATATGCATATCGATCATAAAACAAAAACAGTTTTGAGACCGCCGCCGTGCACAAATCGGAACGGCAACAAAAGTGATGATATTTTTTAACTGTTTAGGGTAATCTTTGATTTTACTGCTCTAATACAGGGTGCATAATTCATGTTATTAATATTTTAACTGCTGTTTTGTTATTTCTTCTGATTTTTACCGAATATTGCTATGTCAATTTAGTAAAAATAAAAAAATATTGTACCAACACTAAAAACGTAATTAACTTTATTTCTTATTAGAATGGCATAATGTATATATTTTATATTGTGTATTACTTATTATTCTGGCAACAATAGATTTTTCATTCGAACACAACTTAAAAACATCTGATACCTACAAAGGTCTCCTAGATGCTTTCAAAGAATTTATGTGTGAATGTGATGAGGACCTGAAGTAGGTACGAATTGGTGATAATTCCCTCTGAACCAAGTCACGTAACTGACGAAGAAGAGGATGATTTACTTCAAAATGACTAACCACGAGATGTTCCAGAGAGTCAGATGATGGGAGAGTGATGATGATGAGCTTAATTACTTTGATCAACAGATCAAAATATACAAAAGCGGCGTTCACGTTCAAAAAAACTTTGAAAAACAATTGCGTTGCACTATACATCACGCCAAAGCACGCTGGCAATGCACATTATGTGTGAAAAAATTATGATCCCGTTTTTTTTACTTTTATTTCCCATTTGAGCACGGCTGTTTGTTTCAGTTTCAAAAAAAATTTTTTTTTCACTGTTTTCTTTTCAAATATGTTAAACAACCCAAACATTAAAGAATCATGCAAATATCTCCAGTAGTTTCATTTCGGTTCCAAATGGGTAATATTAGCGTAATAATCGAGTAGTTTGATTGATTTAGAAAAAAATACGAGTATCAACACTAGTGTTTGTAGGCTGCAAAAAAAGCTCACATTCTCTTCGAAAATAGCAATGGGGTTTCCTTCCGGTCATTGCAATAGTTTATTTATTTCTAACTATTATTGCATTCTTTTCAAGTGAATTGATTAGTTTAGATATCAATATATATAAAACTGTTCCGTTATTGACTGAGTGACTGAGGTACTGAGTGACTGAGTGACTGACAGACAACGTACAGCCGTAACTACTGGGCGTCATGGTAGGTACTAATCATGGAATTAATAGGTACTACGTACAACTGGAAGGATTACTCGCAAACTTTCAACATAACAAAATGAACCATAAGTCCATGCAAGTAAAGTTTTTTTTTAAATAACCAATATCTACTCAATGAAGTGAGCTCAAGTGAAACTTACTTTTTCTTGGTGTGTCCCTTTCGCACAATTGCCATGTAAAATATTATTGGTATAAAGGTAGTATATTCCAGAAAAGTTCTTTCGCAGAAAATAATGACATTTTGTATATGAATAATACGTGCGGCATGTTTGTAATTATACGAATTAAAATTGCAATAGTTTGTAGGTGTAGATAAATCTTTTTTATTTCACGACGAGACATTTCAATATTTTGGTAGAGTTTTATTACTCTTACGTAAGGCAACACTTGGTAAAATGGTAATATTTGTGTGGCACCACAAAAACAATATGGCGTTCTTTTTGTTGTCGTATTGACTTGTTTGCCTTTCTGGGTTTCAAAAAGTGCTTTATATTGGATTTATATTGGTTAATTGTATTGTAAAAATGGTGAACAATATATGTGCTGTGAGTGGGTGTGGAAAAGAATCTTATCCTGGCTGTGGATTATCTTTTCACAGGTAAGTTAGACATAAATAGGAACTAGGGTGACAACATTTTCATTGTTAAATTATGTACTGGATTTAAGCTTGTTATATCACTAAATACTTAACAAAGAAATTCACTATTTACAACTCTCTCTGCATTATAAGTATATTAAACGTTAAATGATCTGTATGAAAAATACCCTAAATTAACGTTTCGTAGTCCCCTGATTTCTTCTCTAATAAAGTAATAAATGTAGTTTTTCAATAATTTTATTGGTCTGTAGGCTTATTACTGATCTTTTGCGAAAATCTATCTACACACCTAAACAAACTAAATAAATACTATAGTAAAAATTTTTTTTTTTACAATTCCAGATTGCCTTCGGATTTGGAGTTAAAGAAAAAATGCAATGCATTTTTATATCATCAGAGAATATTTGGGTTATATCTACGAGTCTAAATAAATCTGTAATGTTTGTGGCATATAACTTAATGTCGTCCATATATAATAAATGTGTGATATTGTGGGAGCAAGAATTGTGGGGGAGGCCTGGCAAATATGGAGCAAGAATTCATAGTTTAAAGCCATACAGAACCATAACGGGCTTAGTGAATCCTATTATTATTATAATTTCAAAGATAAATAATAAATATTGGTACTATTTAATTTTGTTTTATTTACCACACATCCTTTGTTTCCGAATTGGATGCCCGAGCGCCGGCCGCTGCTGCCGCACTGGACATCGAATCTCGCGTCTCTCCAGTCGAAATTTACGATCCGTGAACCTATGAGTAGGTACATGCGTGTGGGCGTGGATCCATCTATACGGTACGGCGCCGTGCCGTACGGTGCTGTGCACGGCGGTGGGTGCCATGGCACAGTGCGGGTGGGTGCCATGGCACAGTGCGGTGCCGCGCTGTTTACCGGCAACGCCGCCGTACCGTAGAGATGGATCCACGCCCTAGGATCCTTAAGTGATAAGAACTTTCTCCTGCTTTCATTAGTGCACTTCTAATAGTATCTAGACTCAGTAAATTTATATTTTCTCCTCTATACAAACTTTGTGGCTTAAAATAAACTGTGCGCTGTACAGCTGTGGATTGTTTTCTTCGAACCTTATAGAAACCACACATCACACTGGCCGATTTGCCTTAAGTACGCACGTCATTTATTATTATTAAATTTATTCGTAGGCATTGAGCGATTATCTAAATGTCCAATGTATACAGGTAAGAATGGTTACACTAGTTAGAAAGGGACAAACCAAGATTTATGACCTCTCACTCGGCACGTGCTTAGACGCACAGTAAGCCTTCCAGTTGTACGTAGTACTTATTAATTCCATGGTACTAATAGACAGGAGATGCCCTTAGAATGAAAACCATGAAACACTTGACAGTTGCTATAAAATGGCTGCTGAAGAGTTGAGCCCTAATTAAAATTACATATCGATATCGATAAAGTTTTCGTAGTCATTGTGTACATATACTTAATGGATAACCCAGTATTGGCAGGTAAAGGAACTAGTGACTGCTTAAAAAAAAAATAGATGTTTTTTTTTTAGGAAATTCCCTCATTTTCTACCTAAAATAGCCAATATCTCTCATTGAGTAGTGACTTCATTATAAGGTTACATTATTTTTGTAAAATCGCAAACTACGATAACTCTATCCAATTTTAGGTAATTGCCGAAAAATAGCTCTTAACACATTAAATTATCAATATCTTTTATATTTTTTAATCAAATAGTAAATGTTATATCGCTTTAGAATGAGGCAATTTTTTGAGAAGTTCCAAAGTGTGGCAACAAAATTATGAAAACACAAAAATAAAAGTTCTAGCGCTTCTTAAACAAAAACTGCTGAAGGAATTCTGCTTATTCTGATTTTATTTAGTGGTTATTCAAAATTGTTATTCATTAAAAAAAAGAAACAAAATCCGATACTTGTGGCCAATATGGCTATTTTAGTTAGAAAATGAGGGAATTCCCTCAAACAAATTTAAAAAAACACAGACCTACTTGCTGAAGATTTTTTTTCTAAGCAGTCACTAGCTCCTCTACCTACCACTACTGGGTTATCCATTAATTACTGGACACCCGATATATTATACCTAACTTTCATGTTCTAATCCGCTGTTTAGTAATAATAAAAAACAATTGTCTTATGAGGTAGTGGTAACCACGGCGGAAATATATAGAGGAGCTGCCCTATCCAGTATTTTCTAGGGACTCAAGTGAAGCCTACGTGCGGGGTGCGGGAGGGGTAAGCGGTGGGTTATGGCCAATCATAGCCAAACAGGCGATGGCATTAGTCACCTAGTAGTGAGTAGTAAAAACCGGTTGAAACATAAGGTTAAAATATTCACATAATCATAATCACCTTTTTTCGCGGCATAAAAATCACCTAGGCAACAAATAACAATCTGGAATTTTGGACACAAATAATTGGAAAACAAAAAATTTTGTAAAAAATAATTATGAATGAAATTATCTTCGTGGTAAGTTAATTTTATTTGGATTGTCAATGTAATTCCCTTATAAAAGTATAGAAAACTAAATTTTACATCGAGAAACAATGGAGAATTAAATTTTTTTTTAATATTTACGCGTGTACATACTTCACAGAAGTCAGCGACGAACTGACGCCAGTGCCTCTAGCGAGGAATAGCTTGAACTAAAGGCTGTGACGTCAGGACAACCCAAATTGAAGCTGTGCAACTTTGCTTACAGCAGCTCTACTATGTATCTGCTTTGTGGTGGTAACATACATTGCCTTCTATACCATAGGTTCTGGGTTCGAATCCCGGCGGTGGCGGCGGATATTTGTGCGATGAACTATCGTCAAGTCATGGATGTTTATTATTTAAGTTTATTCTAATAAAAATATGCATTTACTCAATATGTATGTAATATTTTAATACGTATGTTTATACATTTCTTAAGTATATCAGGTTATCCAGTATCTATAACACAAGTTCTTTAAGAAACTTAATTTGGGCTAGATAATGTAGTGTGAGTGTCAGAAATATTTTTTTATTTACTTAGGTACTCGTATACCTAAAAAAATTGATCAATGCGGCCACCAACCTAATACTAGACTTTTCCAACTTGGAAGCAGTAGATACGTTAGCTCGTATGAATTTATAATACCTATCCATATTCATTCTGTATTCTATTTATAGTCATTCTGTATGGTTAAAATTAGTATTTAAAATTACCAAATAAAACACCTGCATTGTGAATAGATTTTGATGTATTGAAATCAACAATTTTAAGGTCACTTAGCGACACTAAAGTAAACTTATCTTTGAACAGGTGTCAACATTTTGAATTAACTGTTAATACTTATTACTAATTAAAAAACAGTCTGATTTACAAATAATACAGTAAGTACAATTTCAAGGTCACTTAGAGACACTAAATTAAACCTTATCTTAAACATTTTGAATAGATATTAATAAAATTGAACTTTTAATGCTTATTTCTAAATAAAAAATAGTCTGATTTACAGATAATAAGATAAGTACAATTTCAAGGTCACTTAGAGACAATAAAGTAAACTTATCTTTAACATTTTGAATAGGTATTCATAATAATTTTATTTATTTAAGCTGTTAATTTGATTCAAATTTTCCTAAAAAAAATATTTTAATATCAGCTAAAATTAAATTAGAAACCTTGCGCAGGACACCCTTAATTTAATTTTAGTGCGGTCCAGCACATTCTTTCAACATGTTGCACTCTTCGTTTGTTATTAACTTTTCAGCTTTTAATTTCTCCATGACATCTTTTTGTTCTGCTATTTTCTTATTTTTTCGATATACTTGAAGTTTCAGATTTTTATTTTTTTTATTAAGCTGTCACATAATTTTTCTAACTTGACAATTTTGATTTCATTTTGATAAGCCTGAAAATATTAAAAGAAAAATATTTTATTTAATAAACACAAGTTAGAAACGCCTGGTACACATACATACATACATACATAACGTCACGCCTGTATCCCTTATGGGGTAGGCAGAACACCAGAGGTTACAAGACCATCTGATGTCACGTTTGACAAATTTGGAGGTATTATAAAGATGGAGAGAAACTATTGTAGTGACAGGGGGTCAGCCTATCGCCCACAAAAACGCCTTTGAAACCTCTGTCCCTTAACTGACTTTTACAGTTTGCCCGGGAAGAGAAGCAGCTGGCACATTCTACGTTTTAAATTTTCTTTTAATTATCATCATGCAAAAGTTATATCCTTCGATGACTATGTAAATTTTTAAAGATTTTAAATTATAAAAGGTACAAAGTAACAATTCTCTACAAAATACTTACTGATAAGTAAAGTGAGGGCACTGCATCATCTTTTAGCCTGATGACTCCAAGTGTTCTATTGATGTTATCATCCTCAAAATGTAATGAACATATAAATAGATTCTTCCTATGACGTGGGCTTATATTTTCTAATCCAATTTTCTAAAACTTAAGCGTTCATCCACCTTCGCCGCATATTTAAATTAGTGGGAAAACTGAAAAATATCGATAAAAAAGACGGTTTACGGATGCCCATCACTATGTTTACACTTGGTAACTAGGAAGCAAGGTTATAAATTTAAAACCTTCTAAACATTCACTATTACTCAATTATTATCGCTTATAGGTACTTGTTACAGTAAACCAGATGATGATATACGCAAATAATTACAAAACATAAGAATTTGAGATAACTTACTGGTGTAAACTTATGTTTTGCGACTTTTTAGCGCCACAAACTAAAATCAAACACTTATGCATATTGTACACGATAATTCAAATCAAACTTATAAAATTGATATTTATTAAAGCATTTCATAGTCAAATCTCTAAAAAATCCCGAATATTTTGCACTTTTCCTGAAAGTAAACAAAACACACTGACGCAAACGTATAAGTAAAATGGCGACTGCATTTCACCAAGCTGACAACATAGCGTAAAAAGAAAATCAAACCAAAAAAAGGAAAGGAAGAATTTGACTTCGATTCTTTCACTCATGTCAAATGTACGCTTGTTAGAAAGAAATAAAGATATGTCCGTAAATGCATCGCACGTTTGCCACATATATCCTACAGTAAACAATTAATGGGCATCTCCTGTCTATTACTACCTACCATGCTGGGCGTAGAGAGCTGAAATTTGGAATATACATTATTTAGGGGATGTAGGGGTGCACTAAGGAAGGAATTCCCGAAATTCCCACGGGAACGGGAAATATAGGACTTTTTAGTTTGTATGAAAAATCTTATTCCTTGAGTGCACCGATGTGAAACTTGGTGTAAAGGTTTTTCAATATGTGTCTGGTTGTGTTATGAAAGTAATTCCCAAAATTATATTTATATGATTTTTAGTTTGTGTGAAAAAAACTTATTCCTTGAGCGCATGGGTTTGATACTTGGTATAAAGGTTCTTTGCAGTGGGTGTCTGGTTGTATAGTTTCTGAAATTTTCACGAGAAGGGTAGTTAAGCGCATACGAAGTTGCGGGATAAAGCTAGTATATTATAAAATAAACATTGTTTTGATACGCGAGCAAAGGTCGATGCCTCGCGCGCCCGGGCGCGGCGATGCGTGACCTACTTAGCTTGATGTATGACGTAACAATCAGCTGTTGTAATATCATACTTATTTCGTATAAAAGTTGATTCTAATTTCCCATCACACTTCAACTGTCAATTTAACGTTCAACTAATTGTAAATACCGTTTTAGTAATGTTGACTTCTTTGATAATGTTAAAATTAGAAATAAATTTAAAAAAAGCTTTCATGCTTGAGCTGTTTGTCTTAACGAATAAATGTATTTTACAATCAATTGAATGTTTAAATGGAATCACCTTATTATCAACTATTATTATTTACAGTTTATGTACAAAAATAACTTACATATTGCTTCCTGTCAATGATGTTAGGTACACAGCACACGAATACACATACACAAGCACTTTATAGTAACTGCTGCACATGACTACCTATTTGCGATACACAAAGTCTTGTTCGTTTAATAACATTGGCAGCACACAACATTGGGGCACGTGGAGTAAATGTGCCATAATCTCGATGGCGCTGCACAGCTCCTAGAATTGTTCGGAGGGCGGGACGCCTTCCATGTCTCTGCTCGTACGTGTCATGAGCTCGTGACAGGTTCTCACTCGCAGCACTAGCACAAAGCCATTTGAAGATATTCTTGGTTCGTGTACGCGAAATTAGGCATTTTGATAATTATTAATTTACGCGCGCGTATCATTAGACAGACTTTTACAGACTGGCTAGCGCTCGCCGAGCGGTGAGCGGGTCGCGCGCGTTTGGCTCAAACAAAGTCGCCGCCGCCGCGCCGCGCCGACAAGCCAACAGAGTGTTGTCGGCGCGGGCGGCTCGCTTGTCTTTCGGTGTCGATAGTGCCGTCAGAGAATACCTACATACCTATGCCTAGATTTTTCTCTGTGTGTGTGAGTGAGTTTCGCGTAGTATAAGTTATTGTTTGGTTATGTATAACGTATTTCTTAAGGTGACGAATCGCTAAACAATTTATCTAAAACTGAGAGTTTGCGCCCCGCTACCCGCAAACACCCCGATACTTTTACGCGGCTTGCGAGTTGCAACTCGCAGTCGACTTCGTAGCGTCACGATAGCTGTCAAGAGAGCCCGCTGGAACAGAGACTATTATAGAGCTGCTCATACAACACTTTTTAATTTATTTTTATTTACAAATATCAATAAACCTAGTTACAATCAGTTGGAGAGTATGATGATATATACAGGGTGTTAGGGTTAGTACTGATGAATATTAACAAAAAATATTTGGCCAAATTCAGTGTATAAAAAAGTTATGAACTTTTGAATTCTTTTTTTTTTATTTTTTGTTTTTTTTTTTTTATTTTAATATTTCTAAATGCAACAGTACTCAATAAAATTGAATAACTTTTATTTGATCTTGCACTACTTACTACTACTAAACTACTTAATAGTTTTTAACTACAATTTCAAAATAAAACATAGTTTGTAATGCCTAATTAAAATTGAGGTATAAATGCAATGTCAAGGCCACGCCACTTATAAGTTAGATACGGCAGATTATAGCAAAAATAAACATGAAAGGTATTTTTTATTTTATTACATGTAATCATTTGCATTTGAATATTAATAACGGCACATATTTATTTATTTATTCTTCATTGTACACATGGAGTAAGACATAACTTTATTAAAAATATAATAGGTACAGTGCACAATAGGCGGCCTTATCATCTACAGACAATCTCTTCCAGACAACCCCATTAACAATTTACACAGTTATAAATATGAACATTTGATTTTTTATAAATTTATTGTTTCACTTATTTACAGTTTACCTACTAAATTAAATAGAAATTACTTAACATATTTTTATTTCACACATTACTTAAGTATTATAATATCATTTATTATTGAAAACATTTACTTTTTCACATATAAAAAATACTAGAAGTAAACAAATAAAATACAAGACACACTAGCATTTACATATTTGTAGTTAATATTTAGAAAATGGTTAAACGATATTTGAGGTTGCAGCATTAGCAACTTCATCAACGCCAGAAACAGAATTATGAGTAATATTTGGGTCAGTATTTTCATTGCTATTTCCAATAACGTACCTACTCTGGATCACGAATTGGCTTATTCCTAATATGTCTTGGATCGACAAGTTCAGGAAGAAGACAATCGTAATAGAATTTTAGCAATTTTCGTTCCATAACATCTGTCCAAAACTTGTCATCTTTTTCTATGATTTCCGTTTTTATTTTGTTGTCGCCATACCATATCCCCAACAGACAATATTTCATTTTGCAGATATGCAATTGTCCCTGAATTTGGAAATACCAATCCGACTTTTGGTTTATGATTATGTCGCCATTTTTGTTTTTTGTATAAATGTGTAGCTTGTTCTTTTTAATTGCCTCTTCTATGCCAATTTTAAAAGGCGCTATGGGACATTTAATTTCTATCAGCATATCACTTGTGATACCATTGGGCGTAGCACCTAGAAAAGGATAGTTTTCATCGATAAATAAGCCGCAATTTTCAATTTTGACTTTATTTATTGAAGATAGTTGCTCGAGAGCTATTTTCTCATATTTTTTTCCATGGCAAATAGAAATTAAAATTCTGGGTGTATACAATTAATTTTAACATATAAAAATAAACAGAATGCTTACTGCTGCCTCAGGCGCGCAATCTAATGCTATGTCTGGAGATGCGCTATTCTTCGCTTTTTTTTCTGTCTGCAATATAATATACTTACATTATTACACATATCATTATGAATATTGCAAAAAAGAAAAAAAAAACAATATACCCACTGTAAGTTTAAACATGCTTTCAATGTTACATGGAAGATGCTTGTTGTTTTTATCCGCAGACCTAAATAAATAATGCAATTAGTGAACTTTGAATTTTCATTAATCATAATATCATAATGTTGATGGATACGTGATAAAATCTTACGTGGGCAGCACGTTTTGTAACTCTGTATAGATCGGTAAATTATGGTCTTGTTTTCTATAATAAACGAAATTATAAATTAAAATATTATTACTTCAAAAGAGAACTGATATTTGAAGCAAGTAGATCCTGATGACAAAAATGCAATCAGTAAAATTTTTGTCTGTCTGTCTGTCTGTATGTTCCTTATAGAAACAAAAACTACTCGACGGATTTTAACGAAACTTGGTAAAATTATTCTTCATACTCCTGGGCAAGTTATAGTATACTTATTATTACGCTACAATCAATAAGAGCAGAGCAGTGAAGGGAAATGTTGGAAAAACGGGAGAAGTTACTTCATTTTTTAAGCTTCCGTCACGTGTGCAGCCTTAATGGTTAAAGCTACATAGAAATCATGTATGATAGGAATATTCTTCATAAAATTATATAAAAAATATCCATAACAGTCTATATTTTATGGTTGAGTCACAATAACACGTGTAAATTCCGATAGCTTAGCAGTTTTTTTTTATATTGTAAGGATAGGACGTTTGTATACCATGCCACCTGATGGAAAGTGCGCATGAAGACTATGGTGTTACACGTCCATCCACGAGAAACCTATTCACTCGACACTTAAAAGTTCCAGGACTGTAGTTTGTAGAATGTAGGACTGTAGTCGGAGCTTTCTGATTATGTTTGTTTCCTCTTACGTTTATAATACTCTCACTCATCCCTAATTAAAAAAAATTAATATTATTACCTATTCAATAAAAAATAATCATAGAAATCGGTATAGAAACACCAAACTTATACATAAATTCGCTAATAACCCATCGCGCGTGAATACTGAATGATATAGGGATTATTTTTGCGTAACGGTTGCCGCGCTCGACGCGGCTCGCGGCGGTAGGGTATAAAAAGGCGGGAGGCGAG
This sequence comes from Stenoptilia bipunctidactyla, assembly GCA_944452665.1. Lineage (NCBI taxonomy): Eukaryota > Metazoa > Arthropoda > Insecta > Lepidoptera > Pterophoridae > Stenoptilia > Stenoptilia bipunctidactyla. The sequence goes on from OX101741.1 coordinate 17,709,308, forward strand.
CGCAAGCTTTTGCGCGATTTAATATAGGTAGGTACAGAAGGAACAAGCGTTACATTACCTGTCAAGGTTCCCCAATCAATTTTAACTTATTATCGAGGGCATAGAGTTCAAATTCAAGTAAAAAATTTTGACACATTTGTAACGCTTAATGTACTGCCTTCTGTACATACAGAGATAAAATGGAAATCAAGGTTTTGTTTATTTCATGATCGTTTCTGCCTCTTGGAAGTCAGAAACCGTAGATTTCTTCGGAATAAAAAGTAACGTACTTATGTGTTAACTACTAAACCAAATTACATTAATATTGGCTTAGCCGTTTGGCAGTGAAAAGCAGCCATACATAACTATAGGTAGAATTGTATGTACACTGATAATGGCTGGATGGATGGATTTTTGCTATTCTTTCACGCAAAAACTACTTAGCTTTACCTAGAATAACAATAAGCTAAGTATAATTAATGAAGATATTGCATGAATTAAGTAAAATTGAAGGCATTAAATAAAACACTTTTTAACCGGATTAATGGCGTATAATTTGTATTTTACATTTTAACTCGACGTTTCGGTGTCTTTGCAGACCCCGTGGTCACGAGCAAATGTTAAAATTTAAAATGTAAATATACGCGATAAAATCGGTTAAAAAGTGTTTTAGTTAATAGTCATACATAATAGTTATCGCGAAAACTTAAGACAATATTAAAATTTAAGGCACTTTGGCACCCGATTTGTTTATAACGCTATGTACCTTTGTAATGTACCTAATAGATAGTTACCTACCTATGTTTGTGGTTAGGAGTTATACATATTATATGGGCGAACATTCTTCATTTTTATTTTTGTTATTAAAGATAGTTAGGACGAAATACTAATTCAATACAGACAAAGTCGCGGGCATCATCTATGTAATATACCTACCTACCTATACTTTTTCACAAAACCTAGGTGAAACTGCGGATCACTGCTTTGTTGTAACAGTTTTTGAAGTAATTCTGTCTGTTTATCTATCAGTAACGCTTTCACAGCTAGACTACTGAGTCGATTTTGACGAAATTTAGAATAAGGTAAGTTTAAACTTCAAGGAGGATATAATAATAGTATTTATCCAACTCTAATAAACGGTATCCACGCGGACAAAGTCGCGGGTCACTGCTAGTGACAAATGAAATGAGATCAAACCAAGTATGACAAATAACGAAATAACCTTAAAAGTTTAAAGTTTTTGCTTTTACGATTTCTGCTGTTTTGTTTTATATTTTGTAATGCTGATAAGTCGCTGCCCAGCTATCTAGTTTTTAAAATAGACGGAATAGGACAGATCCAGACCATCCATAATCCATTGCATATAGGCCGAGTATTTTTTAAAATGGATAGTAAGTATTGTATTATTGTAACTTATTTTTTAAATAAAATATAGTTAAAAAATCATTAATCTTTGAATCTAGTATTTGTTTCTAAAATAGCTAAAAGGCATAGCTATAGAATAAAGTTTGGGATAGCCTTCCTCTTTTTGTACCATGTTAGATAAATTGATGCATACTTATTATTTTTAAATTTAAAGGATACCTAAAAATAAAATAAGCTTAATATTATTTTTGTTGTTTTAAATTTTGGCTTATAGTGTAAGTAAAAACATATTTTTCCAGGTTGCTTATCTGAGTTTCTAGTATTTGAAAATGTACAAACAGAGCCAGAGTCCTACGTGGATGGAAAATCATTTATGTGGACCAGAGAAAACACTTTAAAACTATTAGAACTTTACAAAAAATACAGAAACCAAGTTGGTACATTACAGATAAGAAATTTCAAGAAAATGTGGGAAGTAATCTCATTGCAATTTAAAAAGTTGTTCAATGTATTTGTATCAGCTTCAAACTGTGAAAATAGGTGGAGGGTCCTCGAAAGAAATTATAAGAAATATATTGATAATAAAAATCAAACAGGGGCAGGAAGAAAGGTATTTGAGTTTGCTAATGAAATGGAGGAAATTTTGGGAAAGAAAAAAAACATTAAACCAACTGTTGTTCTTTCCACTGAAACCATAACCACGCCTTATAAGAAGAAACATAGTTTAGATAATGAAGAACCTAGCTCAGGGCATGATGAAAATGAAGAATTCATCTCAGGGAATATCGAAAATGAAGAACCCAGCAACAGTGCTGAACAAATTCCAAGCCCAAAATAACACCAAAAATTCAACATGCACTCCCAAGAAGAAAAACTCCAAAATACAGAAGCAATGTTCTAGAACAGATAAGAAAAGATAAAGAAGAAAGGCATAAGGAGAGATTAGCCTTTGAAAAAGAAAAATTTGAAAAGATGTTTAAGTTAGAGGAAGAGAAACACTCAGCAAGATTAGAAAAGAATGCTTTATTAAAAGAAAATAACAGCATTTTAAAAGACTTTCAGTTACAGAAATTTTGGATTAGGTTTTATGTATTTATCTTATTAATAATTTAAACATTTTTTTGTGATAGGAAAATGTGATTTTTGTTAAATGTACCTGAACAAGTTCCTAGATGTTTTGGGTACAAATTTAAGAATAAATTTTATGTTTAGTGTTATTTAGATACTAATATTTATTTTTGTTTGGTATTACGTATAATTAGACCTTTTTTTAATGAATGTTTTTGTTATTTTCTGTTTTTTAGAATGAATTAATATAGAATGTGCTCTATTTTCATTAAATTAACCTAAAAGTTTTATATCATAATTAAATTAGTATATAATATTTAACACAACTTATAACTATTTACAAACTACAGTAAAAGGTACAGTAATTTTGTAGGTATATTTAATAAATTTACCTACAAAATTATAGTAGAGTTACAGGGCACTGGTAAAATATCAAAAATGAACAAAATTTACAACAAATTATTGGCAACTTCATTTCTTATTTGAATGCCATCTCGATCATCTTGAATTTCTTCAATGGGCAAGTTGTAATTGTGATCTTGACCTACTGGAGGCAACTCATCAACTCCTAGTGGAAAATTATCCTCCAAAGCCAAGTTGTGTAAAACACAACATGCCCTAATAAAGTTGGCAATATCATGATCATTTCTAAGTTTTAAGTGGTATAACTGTCTGAATTTTTGTTTAAGAACTCCAAAACAGTGTTCTATAACGTATCTTGTTTTGGCTAATTTTAAGTTATATTGCTGCTGTTGCCTCGTCAAATTTCCCATATCTTTGTATGGAGTTAGTAAATTCCTTAAGCATGGGTAGCCACTATCACCCAAAATATAATTTTGTTGGCATTTTTGCTGAAGAGTTCTGGATAATGGAGAAGCTCTAAACACTCTGCTGTCATGAACAGAACCTGGAAATCCCACTACAACATCCATTATTTTTCTTCTGTGGTCGCAAACTACCTGAAACTAAGTAAATCTGTGTTAATATTAGGTATACAGGCTGTCCCATATTAAGTCGTACTACTAGAGGTAAAGTAACTATAAGAATGTTGTGTTTTAATTAGGGTTATAGCTATGCAGATATTAAGCAAAAAATTAAATGCTCCAATAAACACTAATATTTTTAAAAACTCTGAAAGATTCACATTAACACTACACACAACAAAATGTTTAATGTTTTTCCAATAAACCAATCTTGTACCACTTACAGTTACTGAATTAACTGTAGTAATGGTTCAAGCAAAATAGGGGACACCTGTGGCATAAATATTAATAAATTTCTTTATAAATTATTAATAAATTGGATATGAAATATTTTAAACTCGTTACTTAAAATTTTTAGTAAACTTGATTTTATTTAATATAAAATGGGTAAAGTGTGTTTCACCAGAGTTTGATCTTAAGTCATTGATGACATCAAGCGTATTCTTATAAGATTTGCTGGTGTAACCATTATGACATAAGTTTAAAAACCCTCATGAAATGAACATTAATTTATTAATTAGCATTTAATATTAACTATTAACACCTATATGTGAATCTCACCTGCATAGAGTAATAGCCTTTTCTATTAATATAGGAATCAGGATCTTCAGATGGTTTGTCAATTTTGACGTGGCTGCCATCAATTACCCCAACAACACCTGGAAAACCATTTGTGGAAAATTGTTCTCGTATGTGTAACTGTTCTTCAGGGGTAGGCCATTTTATTATATAAGGTGATAAATTGCTTAAAAAATATGTCATTCTCTCCACAACTTTTCTCAAAGTACTAGGGGCTATCCCAAATCTGTCAGACACATCTCTATAGGAGGCAGCTTCATGGCCAGCAAACCATAAAAATATAAGTGTATACTGACTTGAACTTAGTTTTCCATACTCTCCACTCTGCTTAAAAAAATATTCAGATTGCTCCAGTCGGTTTGCAATTTCATTAGCCACCCCCCTACTTATACGAAAGTGTTCAATAAATTGAAAGTCAGTATACTGGGGAATAGTAACCTCAAAATAATCTTAATTTTTCGGTTTAACGGGTCTGTAATCCACGTATAATTCGTCATCACTGGATGAACTAAGAGGATTGTCTTCAAACATCTAAAAATAATAAAATTATGTATACCTAAATCCTAAATGAAGTGGGTACAAAATAAAACTTAGGAAATAACTTGAAAAACTTACCTTTTCAAAAAGTTCTTTTTAGATGTTATTTAAGAAATTAAAATTTAACAGTTATTTAAGAAATTAAAAAATTCGCACAAATCACCAAAAAAAGAAAAAAGTATCTCTACTTATTTATTTTGTATAATATAATACTAATACGCAGGATCCAAACCAAAAATTTCTTATCCGTCAGCGGATTTTTCTGACGGTTTGAAATCGATTGGCAATCAGGTCTGTTTGTTCTGCGAACATCGGATTTTTAGTCAGCTATCACAAATTTTCGCTCTGTGAATGCTTTTTATCTTATGCGCAAGCGTCGGACAGTTTCTGATAGTTTCCAACCGCTCTACGAACGAACCTATTATGTGCAGAATTATATTTTTATTTTTTTTAGCTCTGAAATGTGTTCGATGCCAGATACATTCTGGAGTGGACTACTTGGTGAATCTTAAAATCTCGAGGATGCAGCGACGAAGTATAATAGACAATCATTCGCCATTTGATCACAAAACGTTGCCGGCTTGTGAAAGTCTTAAGCAAATCTGTCGTAAGCTGCACACATCTGCTGTGTTTTCCTGCAAACTCAGAAGTAGCGTCAAGTGAACTTAAGTTTATAATTTATGTAACAGAATTGTTGTGATGCTTGATAGCCTTCATGATTCACATATTTTGACGAAATTATAACTATCGAACTGCTAACAAGTGTTTGTTTTTGATTATTTTAGTTAGTGGTTCATTAGTTCGTTGCCATTGTACTGTAAAATTAGCACACATTTCCTTTCACATATTGTTGTACGTTCTGCTTAATTGTAAATGTCATTATGACATATGACACAGACTGACAGTGCGCCAAAAGAGCAATATAAGCACGTGTACGCCTGGCCCTGTTCAGCAAGTATGTTTTTTTGATTAGACTTTCCAGTGATAGAATATTAAACCTTACAAGCTGCCACCATGTTTTATAATATCATTATAAAACATGGTGGCAGCGCAAAATAATGGCAGAGAAATATAAACTTGAAGACATCGTTCGTCAACAAACTGAGCTAATGGCCAGTATGCAGGAGCAAATTATGCGTCTGTCCAGGGCATCGATACAAGTTCCCTGGCCAGCACCGCTAAACACTAATTCAGACCCAGCAGAAGCATTCACAAGCTTCCAAGCGGCATGGCACACTTACAGCATAGCCATGGAGATGGATAACTGGCCACCAGAACAAGAACCGCGGAAGTCAAGCATACTATTTAGCGCCATTGGGGAAGAGGCGCTCAAAAAGTACGCGAATTTTGGTTTGTCAAGTGATAACAAGGAACGAATGTCTTGTCTTAATATTCTAGACATTATGAAAAAAAAATTAGTCCCAAAAAGAACATAATTTACAACAGATACATTTTTCTGAGTAAGTTCCAAGAACCAAATGAGACATTTGATGTATTCTATGCTGGACTCTGTAAGCTAGTTGAAGATTGTAACAAGTAGTAATTTTTTTGATTTTGGCTGACAATATTCAAATCTATAAAGTGACCTTAGCGATGCTGTAACCTTGTATATGTATATGTGTCTAATTGATCAATATATTATATCTTAAACTTAAGTAAAATCATAAAAAAAGAGGGAGATGATCAGAACCGGACCGGGGTAGCTAGGAGTACATGATGTGGTTTCTTTCAGTCTTCATGATCCCAAACGATTGTCCACTGCTCGAGGTTCAAGGGAACCATCGCTTGGAGGCGTCGGATGATGATAAGCTTTTCCTTCTTATCCTCTCCCTTAAGACAGGACATTATTTTGGGATCTTTAAATAATGCATTTAACAATTGGTGGAGGTCAAGATTAAGGAGGGTTGATTTGGCTTTGAGGGAAATTGGGCATGTTATGAGATCTTCGATCGGAGAGCACACACAATTATCTGTCGGGAAAAATATGCACACCTCCGACTCATCTACATATATCCTACCTAGATTGGAGCGATATTTGTGCCCCTTTTCCAATACAACCTTTCCTTCGATGGGCTCATCATTCTTTGTAGATTGTGTCATGACAGATGGGGGGGACTTAGATGACCATTTGCTGGCCCTTGTCTCAACGGAGTGAAGCTGAAGTGTTTTCTCTTCGATGGATGTCATTAACACGGATAGAGCGCCTGTGGCTTTGTTTATCTGCCTGGCTAAATCTTCTATTGTGGTCTGGGTATTGGCAGCTTGCTTTCTCATATTCCATGTTTGTAGTGCAGCATACTCGGCTGATTGTTCTAGAGAACGAATCAGGCCATCATAAGATTTGGCTTTGCAAATGAGCAAAGCCGAGACTATAGCATTCAATCCAGCTGCAATAGCCTTTACACCGTAAGGGGTCAGATCTTTCACATTCCTCCTAAAATGCGACCACCCTTCTCCCGCCACTTCAAAGAAGTGAGAAAACTGTTATTTAGATATAACAAAATAATTTTATATGGCAATACTAATGGCTGTATCCTCTGTATCCTGTGCTTATTAATAAACGCTAGTCAGTTGATAGCAAAACCACCATATTGTTTCATTAGGTTATGGGCCCAGTCCCGCTAATTATAATTTAGTATTAAAAAGGTTCAAGTTTAGATTTCAATCAATATGACAACAAATTATTTAGCTAACGTTCCGAAATTGAAAGGTCGTGAGAATTACGACGACTGGTGTTTTGCGGCGGAAAATGTTCTCGTGTTGGAGGGAATGGCGGATGCCATCAAGGCACCATTAACGTCATCAGCTACCTCGGCTCAGAAGGCAGATGATTTGAAGGCGAGAGCAAAATTAATACTTACCATCGATGCATCTCTTTACGTGCATATTAAGCAAGCAAAAACTACATACGACTTGTGGAAGACGTTGAAAAATATGTTCAATGATAATGGATATTCACGAAAAATTAGCTTGCTCAGAAATCTAATAAATATTCGCCTAGAAAACTGCGAGTCCATGACCAGTTATGTAAGCCAGCTCATAGAAACGGCTCAGAAGTTAATCGGCACCGGCTTCGAGATAAATGACCAATGGATCGGGTCGCTTATGTTAGCTGGACTACCGGAGAAATATGGGCCAATGATAATGGCAATTGAAAACTCAGGCATAAACATCAATGCGGACGCTATAAAAACAAAATTATTGGACATGTGTGCAGATTTTGAGGTTATGTCGGAAGGTGCATTTGCCGTCAAAAATTTCCATAATAGGCGTAATGTTGGCAATATTGGAAAAATGCAACTATATGGCGGACTAAACCGAACGCCGCAGCCGTCAACACCAACGCCGCTATCGCCATTTGCCAACAACGGAAACAAAATGGCGCACAAGAATAAAACAATTCGTTGTTATAATTGCAAACAGATTGGACATTTTAAAAATCAATGTCCGGTTGCAATGAAGACGAAGACAAATGCATTTAGTGCAGTTTTTCTATCAAAAGAATTTAGTCAATCAGACTGGCACTTGTATTCTGGCGCAAGCACACATATCATATCGAATATAAACTTATTGTCAAATATTTGCTATCAACCCAAGACCAAGGAGATAATCGTTGCCAATCAAACCGTCGTGCAAGTTTTATGCTCCGGAGACCTGCAGATCACGACACTTGTTGGCAATGAAGAGTTTACCATTGATGTTAACAATGTTTTGTGTGTACCAAATCTAGCTACCAACTTACTGTCAGTGAGTAAAATCATTGCGAGCGGCAACAGAGTTACGTTTAATCCGCGAGGATGTCTAATTTACAACTCACAGAATGATTGTATTGGCGTGGCTAACTTGGAAAATGGTGTATACAGGTTAAATGTTGTGAAGTCGGAATCTATCATAGCAGCAGCGTTGAAACCTTCAAGTACTACTTGGCATAGGCGGCTTGGCCATGTTAATGCAAATGATTTACAAAAATTGAAAGATGGAATAGTTGAAGGGGTTAGTTTTGATGATAAATGTGATAGCGGCAAAGCCAGCTGCATAGTTTGTTGTGAAGGTAAACAAACAAGACTACCGTTTCCCCAAAGCACCAGCAAAAGTCAGGAACTCCTAGAACTGACACACACTGCTCTATGTGGGCCAATGGAGAATCTATCCCTCGGTAAAGCCAGATATTATCTGTTATTTGTGGATGACTACAGCAGATGGTGCACAGTTTATTTTCTGAAGTCAAAAAATGAAGCATTTAAGTACTTCAAACAATACAAAGAGTTTGTTGAGAATCAGCAGTCAAAGAAAATAAAGATATTAAGATCAGATAACGGAGGAGAGTTTTGTTCTGTGGAAATGACAAACTATCTAAGACAATGTGGTATACTTCATCAGAAGACAAACAGTTATACACCAGAACAGAATGGACTATGTGAGAGAAACAACAGATCTATAGTTGAAAAAGATCGGAGTCTCCTTTATGATGCCCAGTTTGAAAAATTATTTTGGGCAGAAGCTGTGAACAACGCTGTGTACATTAAGAACAGATTACCAGCTGCGGGCTTAAATCAGAACACTACTCCGTATGAAATATGGACAGGAAGAAAGCCAGATTTGAGTTATTTTAAGATCTTTGGCAGTCCAGTTATGGTTCATATTCCAAAGGAAAAAAGAAGAAAATGGGATAAGAAAGCAAAAAAAAATGTTCCTTGTTGGATATTCAGAGAATGTCAAGGGCTATCGCTTATATGATCCTTGCTTGCGTGATGTTATTGTGGCCAGAGATGTAGTTGTTATGGAGAATACATATGACAGTTTAACTACATCTATTGTTATCAAAGAGCAGAAACGGCCTGATATGGTTCCTGAAAGCAATTCAGTTGAAGATAATCAGCATGATAAGACATATGTCCCTGATAATTCATTGAGTGACACAGATGACAGCTTTGTTGACTCTTCGTCTTTGTCACCAGAAGCAAAGAATCTCACTACTAGCCAGTGTGATGTCAATCTATCAAGTAAACGTGTGAGATGCAAGCCAAATTATTATCAAAGTGCAAACATGTGTGTGGAAGTGGGAGATGAACAGATTTCTCTCAATGATGCAATAAATGGACCTGAAAAACAACAATGGCAGAATGCAATAAAAGAAGAATTGAAGTCTTTTCAAGATAGTCACACATGGGAACTTATGGATATGCCACAGGAAGGTACGGTTGTGAAAAATAAGTGGGTGTTTAAGAAAAAAATTAACAGTGAAGGTGAAGTGTGTTTTAGGGCAAGACTAGTTGCAAAGGGCTTTACCCAGAAAAAAGGCATAGAATTTAATGAAACTTTTTCACCAGTCTTGAGATATTCTACCTTTAGATTATTATTAGCACTAAGTGTTGAGCTAGGTCTAAATATGAATCTTCTTGATGTACCCACTGCATTCCTTAATGGTTTTCTTCATGAAACAGTATATATGGAAATACCAGAATGTGCAGATATAAAAAATTGTAATAATAAAGTTTTAAAATTAAAAAGGGCTGTGTATGGACTCAAGCAGTCAGCTAGAGCTTAGTATACCCGTGTAGAAGATTGTTTGTTAGAGTGAGGGCGCATTCACACGGGATACGTCTTTGACGATTCGGTATATTTCGGTTCATTCTAATGACCGTAGTGACCGACGTATTCGTCTACGTCTTTTTTCACGATTCGTGAAGCGTGTGAACATGGGTATATAAAAAGCATTGCTCCCGTCAAAAAAAATAACGAATCGTGAAAAAACACGATTCGTGAAAAATCACGATTCGTCTTCGTGTGAATGAGCTCTTAGGTTATAAAAGGTCAAACAATGAACCTTGTCTTTTTGTAAAACATGATCATAATGTTAAGTGTTATGTAGCATTATTTGTTGATGATTTTTTTGTGTTTCTATAATTGTCAGAATATATATGAAAAGTTAATAAAAGAGTTAGTATCAAAATTTAGAATAAAAGATTTAGGTCAGATAAAACATTGTCTAGGAATGCGTGTAAATGTTCAAAGAGATTGTATTACTATTGACCAAAAGTTGTTTATAGAGACAATACTTAAGAAATTTAATATGCTAGATTGTTCTCATTCAGATACTCCAATGGAAATAAACTTAAAATTAGAAAAAGATGTAAACAGTAAAGTAGAAAAATTATATCCTTACCAACAATTAATAGGTAGTTTGATGTACTTATCTGTACTTACCAGGCCAGATATTTGTTTTAGTGTAAGTTTTTTAAGTCAATATAATAACTGCTTTAATGAAACTCATTGGGAACATTTAAAACGTTTGTTAAAAAATCTAAAGAAAACTACAAATTATGGTTTAGTATATAGAAAGACTGGATGTAATTTGTATGGTTTTGTGGATGCTGATTGGGCATCTTGTACATTAGATAGGCGGTCTTATACTGGATTTTGTTTTGTAATGTCAGGATCAGTTATTTCTTATGAATCCAAAAAGCAAAAGACTGTAGCACTGTCAAGTACAGAAGCAGAATATATGGCCCTCTCTGAGTCCTGTAAAGAGGCAATATATCTAAGGAATATATTAAGTGAACTTATTGTATTAAATGAATGTATGCCAATATGTATATATAGGGTCAATTTATAATACACCATAAAACTTTTACAGCAGGTTAAGAATCATGAGTAGGTTTAATTTACGAAAAAAAATAATTTTTTTTATATAAATGTTTTTCTTAAATTAAAATTTAAAAATTCTTGTAAGTCCATAAACTTCAATCGCCTTTAATCTGTAATTGACGACTACATAGCAAGAAATAAAAAAAACGTTTCCATTTATTTTTATTAAAAAATAAGTTATTAATTTCATTACCAAATAATACCTATACATTCTTACGCGGCACAATCAAACGAGCCGAAAGTCAATTCGTGCCGCTGCCACCGCCGGCGCCTACGTCACGCTATTGGTTAGTCGCCGGCGGCCACGGCTTCCATGTTTGAAACCTACAGGACGCCCTCCGCTCGCTCGCCAGTCTGTCTAGAGATACGCGCGCGCGATTAGTAAGATTAAAGTAACCAAAATGCCGAATTACGCGTACAGTAATCAAGAATATTTAGAAATGGCTCTGTGGAATGTGGAATGCTCTCAGGAATGTGCGTGAATACATATCTCAAGAGTACGGTGAGCGATGGATAGGACGCGGAGGGCCAGTGAGCTGGCCACCTAGATCACCTGACCTTACACCTGTAGACTTTTTGGGGTCGAATTAAAGACTTGGTGTATGGTCGGGACGGTCATACGATTCAAAGTGCGGACGAACTTAAAAGTATAATTGACGGCAGATAACTTGGCCAGGTTTTGGCGAAGTGGGGGAAAGTCTGCGCATGTACACTCACGTGCATCAATATATGGTTTTGGTCACTTTTATTTGAATAACATTGATGAAGCTTAAAATCAATCTTTTAACCAGGAAAAGCAATCAGTTAGATAGATAATAAATAAAATACAAAACTCAAATAAAAATGTATAATCATTAATATACATTCAAATAGTCATTCAACATTTCACTACAATGGCTGTCTCGCACGGTTTCACCCGTGTAGCACTTAATGCCCGTGGACTCCGTGAGAACTGAACTGAAAAATCACAACCCGTCTGACACAACACAAAATTCGGGCTCTCTTTTCAAATTTTTTTTAATATAATTAGTAGATTAGGTGACCTCATCGTCACTATCACTTAATAAAGGAGCCACCCCTGGCATGAAAGCTGAGCTGGTTGAAGGGGTTGTCTCTTCACCATCCATGCTATTATCCACACTTTCACTGTCTGACGAGTCACTGTCGTCACTGGCGTAAATGACGAATTGTTCAGTTAATGTGTCAACTACATGGTCACTTGAAATGTAGTCAGCTTCATTTTTTTTTACTTTCTCACAAAGCTTGGACCACTCTTCGGCGCCCATAAGTGCTACCTTTTCTTTTAACAGCTCCATTACTCTGGTGACATTCCAGTTAATGTTTTTACTTGCAACATATCCTTTTATTGTGGCCCATGCCATTTCTATAGGATTTAAATCCGGATGATAAGGTGGTAATCGTAAAACACTGTGATTATACTCGGCAAGTATTTGGTCGATACTATATTTTTTATGCTGTAATTTATGTACTTTTATTAATTTATATAGTTGAGGCTTTAGCATGCTGCTGTCATACTGTATGCCTTTTTCTGTAAGCCATTTTTGCATATCTGCTTTCTTAGAATTTGAGGTAGGTGCAGGATCATATTGTTTGTTGTGGTAAGATGCGTTATCTATAACCAACACTGAGCTTGGTGGCAAATTAGGTATTAGTTGACTGCGAAGCCACTTTTCGTAATTTTCATAGTTCATGTTATCATGAAAATCACCTGATTTTGTACCTGCTTTAAATAATAATAGCGCATTAGGTACAAAACCAGCTTCAGATCCAGCATGCACTATCACTACCCTTTGCCCTTTCGAAATAGGCTTTTTAAGCCCTTTCAACGATCCATCTGACCAAGCTTTAGAACCTGAAAAAAATAATGATATATTTTTATAAGTAGTTTATTTTCCTGAAAGTAAAAAAAACAGGACACAAATAAGTGATAACAATGTTTACTATGATTGACACATACCTGAATGAGACGAATCAACATACGACTCATCTGTGTATATAATAGGTCTTCCTTCTCGCCTGTATTTCATAATTTTTTCTAGATATTCAATTCTAAGTAATCTTATATTAGTTTTTTCAATTATTAATTTTCTGTTATTTTCAGTTTTTTTCCACCGAAAACCTAACCTATATAAAATTCTCCGAAGACTGCGCTCAGAGCCATTAAAATTGATGTCTTCCTTTAACTTTTTTTGCAGTTTTACTACGGTGGGTAGTTCTTTATTTGTGTTGTGGAAGTTATGTACACAGGTTCTTATAACGGACTGATCAAATGTATCTAGATCAGTGATAGGCTTTCTTGTATTCCTTTTTTTACCAGGAGTCCTAAAAACGGCGAGCAATTCTGAATTTCTGCCTTCGCTGATGATACGCCTAACCGTTCTTATTGGGGTTTTAGTGGCATCAGCTGTTCTTTTCACTGCATCTTTTTCCGTTGTTGCTTCATTTTTCATGAAGCAGTAGACGTCGAAAACCATTTTTCTGGCTTGTCGACGTAAAATGACGTTTGTACGTGGCATAGCAATAACCTCTACTCAATTAAAACTAAAACACTGCTCTACTCAATTAAAACTAAATAAAAACTTAACAATATGAAAACAAAAACTTAATAATAACGAAACTACAACAAAAGGTACAATATTGATGCACGTAAGTGTACACGGGAGCGGACGGGTAGTAAACACAGTGCGAAAGGCAAAGGTCGACTGGCGAACCAATCACGCGCTCGGAACGATGTTACGTCAAACTTCGCGTCACCCGCCCCGCGTCCCGCAACCCAAGGAGATCTAAAAATCGACTTCTGCGCATCTTACGATTCTGGCCAAGTTGCGTGCCGGAATCTGTAGAATAACTGACGCCTTTGCTGTCGTCAGAACTGAGAAGTACAGTTTACTAAGAGTGAAAATGAATGTACTTAAACGGGCAAGACTGTGTATAGGTATAGCAGCAAGGACGGTATGTGCAGCAGTTGCTTTGAATTGGTTGTCAGTGATTACGAGTATCGGATCTAACATCAACGACAGGACGCAATGTAAAAACGTAAGTTATTTTTGAACATACCTACTCTGTTAATTATAATAGTTGTAAATAAGGTGATTCCAGTTTTTTAACACGTCATTCTAACATTAAATTAATTGTAAAATAAATGTACTAGTTTAAACAAAGAGTTCAAGCACTAATGCTTTATTTTATTTATAATTTAATGAAAATCAAAACTAAAACAGTATTTACAATTAGTTTAACGTGAAATTGATTGTCAAAAGCCTGTAACAGTAGTGTGATGGGACATTAGAATCACCTTTTATCCTGATGTTTGACGTGATTCCGCGCTAAGTAGGTAACTGGGTCACGCAAACACACGGGCGCGCGTCAACGACCTTCGCTCGGATGCGTAGGTACTATTCGCATAAGATTATTGTTTTGGTGAAGTGATTTTCTTAAAAGAACTAGATGGAAATGTTTGATTTTTTTTTGCTATGTACCTAGTCATAAATTGTAGATTAAACTTAAATTTTATTCACTAAAAATTATTTTCATAATTTATAATTTTTTTTTTTATTTGACTTCGTAATTAAATTACCCACTTATGATTCTTAAACCAATTTTAAAGTTTTATGGTGTATTATAAATTGACCCTGTATAGTGATAACCAAAGTTCCATTAATTTAGCAACTAATCCATTGTTTCACAATAAGCGCACAAAACATATAGATATAAGGCATCACTTTGTTCGAGAATGTGTTGCAGTAAATAGTGTGGATATTAAATATATATCAACAATGGATATGCCAGCAGACATATTCACAAAAGGTTTAGGTGCAAATAAACATTATAAGTTTTTAGAATTAATTGGTATATCTGAAGTTAAATGTTAAATATTATACACATTTGATTTTTGTATTTTATGTGAAATTAGATTATTTTGTTAGGTCAGGATGTTATTTAGATATAACAAAATAATTTTATATGGCAATACTATTGGCTGTATCCTCTGTATCCTGTGCTTATTAATAAACGCTAGTCAGTTGATAGCAAAACCACCATATTGTTTCATTAAGGTACCGATACACGGTGACATTGACACCGACACTAGTGTCGACACAAGTGTCAGACGCGTCCACACGGTGAGCAATTTTTAGTGTCGACACTAGTTCTGAGATCGAGTGTCGCGGTCGAAGTGTATTGGCCGTCTACACGGAGCGATGCGCAATTCAGTGTCAGACATTCCATCGCCATGAATCGATATTTACGGACTTAGTTAAAATTAAGAAATGAATATCTACTATTAATTTTACATAACCGGGAATCGAACCTGGTCAAAATATCGTTTGCATTTATGAAAAGGCACATTTTATTTAAAATATGACATCAGTTGCAAAAAATGTATTCCATTTTCAAATTTCAAATGAAATGGCACGCCCGCTGAATAAATGCGTTCTTATTAACCGACTTTTAAAAAGGAGGTTATCAATTGCACCCGTAGGTATCTGTACCTATGTATGCTTAGATCTTTAAAATTATGCAACGGATTTTGATGCGGTTTTTTTTAATGGATAGACTGATTCTTAAGGAAGGTTATTATGTATAATACATGCATAATATAGTAGAGAAACACTGATATTAGATGTTTCTAATGTGATGTCGTAAATAAGCACGTTCTTTTGCGCTTATATTGCAAACGCTGGCTGAACCCTACGAGATAGACCAAAATGATGTACTACAGTATTGTCCACCTTAAAAAGTTCAACCAAAAAGTTCCCGATGGTATATGTCTATCTCTTAGGGATAACCCACCATAACCATTTTTATCCTTTACTAAAAAATGGTTATTTACGAAGTGATTTTAAACAATACAGCATTCATTCTTATCCAATTAAGTACCTTTAATAAATTGTGCATTTATGATAGATCAATATGCTTTTTACAGCATGTAATTTAAGTGAATATTTCCGAAGATATTACAAATTTAAAATGCACGCGCGTGCCGCCGTCATGTTGCTCTAGCTAAAAGTTTCGCGCACGACCGAAAACCGCGACACTGGTCTCAGACACTGCGCTCGTCGCGTCTACACGGCAGCTAGAGCGACACCAAGCTAGAGCGCCCCTAGAGCTGCAACTGAGTGTCGCGGCACATGACACACACGGACACTCGGTGTATACACTGAGTGTCAAGTGTCAGGTGTCGTCGTGTATCCGTAGCTTTAAAAACACGTCTGCAATACTCTCTTGTTGATGATTCTTACTATAACCATCTATGTCCAATTGTCTTTATTGTTCTAAGAATATAGATAGATCCGTGGGTTTTAGACTCGGGAACGCCTGTGTAATATAAGATGTCAGGGCAACGTCCACCTCGTCTTTCGCTTTCTTTGAACAGGAACACGTGGACAATGAGGTCGAGGAGGGCTGAGACGTTATCACTGACTTCCCTCGTTTTTTTCTTTTGAGATGCAGATAGAGATGTCTTGTCTTCGTTTGATTGTTTTACGAAAATCTACCTAGCACGAGACTTTCGTAAAACAATGGATTATGCCTACTGCTGGACGTCTAATGGACTAGTATATTTGCGCAAAAAACAAGGTGACCCATACATTTTAGTGAAAAGTGAAGCCCAATTACAACAACTGAAAAATAAGTGACTAGTTAAAATTTCTATTATAGTCAATCCTATGTACATTAGAACTATAACACAAACAAACCTAGAAATAAGATATAATTTAGATAATAACACAAATCACACAAAACAAAACTCACACACACTTTACACATTCATGTCCACCCCACTCACAATCGTATTTATCATTGACACCGAAAGAAAATTTATCTTATCAAAAACTAAAACCATCATGTCAAAAAATTCTAAAATTAACCTTCACCAGTGTTTTATAATAACTGGTAACATTTATCTAGAGTCTTCCTACATATTAAAACTATATTCATACGCCATACGTATTAGAGACCCATATAAGAACATCGAATTAATAAACCATACTGCTCATTTTAATTTCAATTATGAATAGTCGACAATTGATTGATGATATCGATAGGACGTGTCCGGTCCGGTGTAAAGTTATTTCAGATCCAAGGTCCGTTACAACCGAACTTGAAACGATGAAATCAAAAAACCAAAATTTTAACATTATCTCGGCTAATATCAGAAGTATTAATAAAAATTTTGACAATTTCTTAATATATGTTACAAGTTTGAATACAGACATAGACATAATTGTTCTTTCAGAATGTTGGTGTGACGAATCTTCAACTCCACCTTTGATAGACGGCTATAACATGTTTTTTACCAAACGAAGTTATAATCAAAATGATGGGGTCATTATGTATATCAACAGTAGCATCAAACATTCTGTCCTAGAGATAGAATTAAGTGAAGCTAATTGCCTAGCAGCCAAAATAGAAAACATGACAGTTATAGGATTATATCGCCCTGCTGCCTTCAAAAATCCACACACATTTCTAGATTCACTGGATACTCTTTTGACAACCACTAGAACGAGAAATATAATACTTACTGGGGACGTCAATATAGACACGTTAGATAACAAATGCCCAATAACACGAGAGTATTTAGAAATCATTGGATCTCATGGTTTGCTTAACGTTATCGATTCTCCAACTCACGGTCGTACATGCCTAGACCACTTTATGTGTAAATTAGTCTCATCTGCCCAGTGTTTTGTTCTAAAAACTGACTTAACTGACCATGACCCTATTTTCTTAAGTCTTTCGAGTTCCCTTGCACCAACAACAGCGTTCAATGAATCTTTTACTAGAACTAGAATAGATTATGAAGCATTGGAAGAAGCGATCAAATCTCACGATTGGGAACCCTTTCTGTCACTAAAGGATACGAATGAGGCGGCAATCTTGTTAACTGAAACTCTGCAAGATCTGATATTGCGAAACACTTCCATTAGAACCCTCAGTAAAAGAAAACGTCCTCTAAAACCCTGGATAACTGTAAGTATAATAAGATGCTTTAAAACTCGAGATAAACTACACAAAAAATGTAAAGCGAATCCTCAAAATATTGAACTAAAAAACCATTACATCAAATATCGAAACATATGCAATGAAACTACAAAATATCTTAAATATAACTACTATAAGGAAAAATTTGACAGAAACTATAAAAACAATAAAGCAACATGGGAAACGGTTAAGGAGCTGTGCAATATAAAACACCAACAGGCAGACGCCTCGCACCTACTAAATCTGACAACATCACCACAAGAGTCTCTGGACACTGTTAATCATTTTTTTACAACCATCGGAGAAAATTTAGCAACAGATATACTGAATAGAACGAAGTCGAATATCTCAAACCTAATCCAAAAACCAGTTTCTTCAAATAGTTACGATTCCATGTGCTTACTATCTACGGATTATATTGAAATTGACAAAATTATTCTTAACCTAAAAAGTAAAAGCGCCCCAGGTATCGACTCCATATCGACAAAAGTTTTAAAAAACTCACACGCTGTTTTGTGTACATTGATTGCCCACCTTTGCAATTTGAGCTTCACTAACGGGACTTTTCCAACTGTTTTTAAGAAAGCGGTTGTCATACCAATCTACAAGGGTGGCGGTATGGAGTCAGTATCGAACTACAGACCAATATCGTTACTCAGCACAATTAGTAAAATCATTGAAAAGGCATTTAATAACAGACTTATAAAATTCTTGGAATCTAGGAATATTATATCTGATACACAATACGGTTTTCGAGTAAATATAAACACTGAAGATGCTGTGTCACAATTGTCAGAACTGGTAACGAAAACACTTGATGTAGGGGAAAGATGCGTTGGAATTTTCTTAGATCTAAAAAAAGCGTTTGATACCGTCTCTGCACCGCTGCTGTTGGCTAAGCTGGAAAAAATGGGTATACGTGGTCCCGCATTGGAATGGCTTACAGACTATTTAACCGAACGTAATCAGGTGGTTAGAGTGAATAACGCATTCAGTAAAAGTTCAACAATAACATATGGAATTCCCCAAGGAAGTACATTGGGCCCCTCTCTTTTTCTGGCTTATGTCAATGAACTTTGTTGCTTGAAACTTGAAAACGGAAGTGTTCTGTCCTTTGCGGACGACACCGTTCTCATATTTAAAAACAAAACGTGGTCGTTGGTGGAAAAATCTGCAAATGAAGGGCTCAGAAAAGTTGTTGAATGGCTAGATCATAATTTACTCACCATAAATGTTCAAAAAACAAAATATATCTGCTTTAAAATCTCTGCAGCATCAAATCCACCTAATAACTTCACTGTAAAAGTACATGTATCGGAATGTAGTTCACAAGATAAATGCGATTGTAAAGTTCTAGAGCAAGTTGACAGCCACAAATATCTGGGAGTAATAGTGGACAAGAACCTAAATTGGCAACCGCAAATAGAAGCTTTGGGTAAAAGAATTCGTAAACTCCTTCCTATATTCAGGACCCTTAGACACGCTGCAGATCCCGAACTCATAACCAAGATTTACCTTGCTCTCTGTCAATCAGTCTTGACCTATTGCATTACTGTCTGGGGTGGAGCCACTGCGACCTCCCTCTTGGTATTAGAGAGAGCACAGAGAGCTGTGATCAAGGTTATGAACTTTAGGCCCAGACGATACCCGACGAAAAAGTTGTATGAGGAAACACAGTTGCTCACCGTCCGACAACTCTTTATATTCAACTCGGTTCTCCGCCACCACAAACATATAAATCCCAATCAGGCTCACTCAAGTAAACGGAGATGCCGTACTCAGGTGCCCATCTTTAAAACTATGTTCACTAGAAATCAATCATTTTACATGAGTCCATTCCTATACAGATATATAAATGACAAAATAAATATAATTAAACTGAATAGAACCCAACTAAAAGCATCTCTCAAGTGTCATTTAATTCCTTTGAGTTATGACGAAACGGAAAATATTCTGAAAACAATTAAGTAAGACGAATTAGATAAAAACTTCACTACAGACATAACACAATTACGAACACACACACACACACACACACACACACACATACAAAACACTCACATACACATACACAACACACACATACAACACACACATAAGAATATAAAAATCAATAACTTGTGTTAATAATGAAATGAAATGCTTTGTTTATTTTATTATATAGATATTTCTTTCTTTTTTTAAGTTAAAATTTTGTATTATATATTTAAACTCAAATTCAAAAATGAAATGAAATGCTTTGTTTATTTTATTAATTTTATTACATAGATATAACTTTAGTTTTTAAATAAAATTATTGTACAATATATTTCAATGTATAAAGATATGTAAATATTATAATTTTAGTTCCCTACGGGGGAGATCGCTGACTCCTAAGACACAGAGTATTCTAGTTTAGGAGTCAGAGTCTTCGAAATGATCTTTGTATATCTCTTTCTGGAAAAAAAAAAAAAATAAAAATTATCAGACAGTTTAACAACTTGCTGCTCATCTCTGTATTCGAACAGCCCAGTTGGGTCGTTAAGACTGGTGTTGCGGCAGGCTTCCATTTCCAGTCCTAGGAGAGAAGGGTGGAGATTCTGTAGTTCCTTAGTGGGGTCCATATTAAATGTCAGAGAAGGGTCTGATGAGGAATTGGATGGCTCTAATTGGAAGTGTAAGTTTTGAAGTAAGAGATCCCCAGTCCTTGGGGTTAATGTCCAGTTTTCGGGACTTTCAGGGGAGAACTGATCAGCACAGACGGAAATTGTATTCTTAAGACTGGTTAGTATTGTATCTCTTAAAACACACAGCAAATTTGTCATAGACTTATTATTTATTGACCAGTGACTAAAATTGTGAATAAAGAATGTTTTTAAAATAATAAAAGAAAATAGCATACGTGCGTATAATTTGTATTATTTTTTGCGGCCTACCTCCTCGATGTGCTTATTCCAGTTTAGTGTTGAGTCAATGTGTAAGCCGAGATCCTTGACACATGAGCTGCAGCGAATGGTAAAATTGTTAAATACAAGTGGTGGTGCCGAGGAACTGTCTTTTTTAGCTAACTGACTCGAACTGCCTATTATTATGGCTTGACATTTGCTGGGATTTACTGTGATTCCGAATTGCTGTGACCAATGAAAAATATGTAACAGGTCTAAGTTAGCATGGGCGAAGAGTTGCTGGTCTACGGCGTAAAGGTGATAGGAACACTTGAGATTTAAAGTAATAAGATTAATTAATATAGAAAATAGTAATGGAGAAAGAATTCCGCCGTGTGGTACGCCCGTATTTAAGTTGACCCAGTCAGAAATTGAGGATCCATCAGGACTAATTTTGATAGTTAGTTTGCGACCACGAAGATAATTAGAAAAGCACTGCGATACTAATGGTGAGATACCAAGTAGATTAAGAGCAGCGATAAGAAGGTACCATATACTTTTTATATTTAATTCCATTGTATTTAAGAACTACTTGACATACTCAAAGTTTTAGTGCCTTAGGCGCTCATGTCAGATTTTTAGGCTTTCTACTGCCTAGCAATAGGATTAGAATCATAACTGAAACACATGACATACAATTTCTTATCTCTGTACCCCGTCGGCACAACTTTTTCTTCCTTATCCTTTATCTCGCAATGGTACGTTTCAAATTCCATTTTAAAGCCTCTTTCTATTATGCTTAACCCAGCAAACAAATTAACAGTTTGAAAACATACAACACAATATGCAGAGTTATATCAATCCATTCCCCTCCGTCAAAAGCTTTAAGGATCACTTTTCCTTTACCTGTAGTTCTCTGCCATCACTTTTTAAGGAGACGCCTTTTACGCCTTTTTATCATCTAAGATTACTTAGATGATAAAAAGGCATGGGATTAAGCACAACAGGATATTTCTAAAAGTTTCTTATTACTTAATAATTTTGTTTACGGCTTGGCTGTGCAGTATACATATGACATACTGGTGGGATCCCTACTTCAAATCGAATGCTTCTCGATCGAATAACACTACCTCGAACACTATACATAGAACGCTCATGAAATCGAAGCTTTACGACAGCGATTGTTTACTGGCTCGATGCATCATTACCTCGAAAGATTGTAAAATCGAATAAATACCAGCCCGAATGCTTCCGCACAGAAGTTGTTTTTCTCGAATGATCATGAGACCGAATTTGACTTATACTTTTTTAGGGTAGGTGTAAGGTAGGTATAGGTGGGAGTAAGGTCAAATTATACCGGGCCTAGTAGTGTGATATATCATCTATTGTACATAATCCAACCAAATAATGAAATAAAAGTCTTTTTAATAATAATCAATAACAATCAATATTTTTACTTCTGATAAATATTTAAATAAATATTCAGGTTTTATAATTTGTTATAATTAAAAATAGTAGTCAGTAAGTAGGTCAATAATTACAATTTGGTGTGGTTTGCGATTCCTTTTAAAAATCCAAGTAAACTCATGTTATCCCTCTCCTCACACAATTTCTTTATGGAAATGTGGAGTCGCATTTTCTTTTTGGGCGGAGTTCTTTGCACAGCCGAATTAGCCTTTTCTATTATATGCTTGGTGTTAATTTGCTCTTCCCGCAATTTTCCAATGGTTTCATAGAGACCATGTTTTTTATGGTCCAACAAAGCATTCCAACGACGATGCCAAGCCTCAACGTTGTTTTGGGTTCTTGGGATTTCCCTCGTATTATTTAAATGAATGGACCACAGTGAAGGCGGGAAAAGAGGTGGTGTTCGTGAAATTGAAATTGAGCTTGGCGTCGTCCCAGTACTACGCGAACTTAATTTGCCAATAACGTAATAGGTTTCAAACCAATTAATCAATAATTCAGCTTCATTTGGGAGCACATTGTCTTTGAGCTCTTGATACGCATCAGGAATCTCTGCTGGAGTTAAAAATGCTAAGGCAATAAGATGACGGAGTTTAAGTGCAAACTCGCTGTCTTCGCCATACTTAGTTGCCAGCCCCAGCCGTTGAATTTTCCTCCATAGTGATTGACCCAAATGAAAAAAGCAACTCTTGTTGATTGCATTTGGAAAGACAATCTTAGTGGCTTATTGCCGCTTGTTCAAAGTCTGTAATAATGATTTGTGGCTCCAGGTTGATGTTGAATTCGACTGCATAGTCAATAAGCTGTCGGAAGAGATGAACATAACATTCTTCCGTTTTTCGTGTAATAAATGCATAAACTAAGGGTACAATTCTTTGACAATCAGCGATTCCAACGGTGCCATGAATACAATTGATTGAATTGAATACAATTGATGAAACAGTTGCGGGCAGCTTTGAAATGTCCCGTCCATAATCCATACCTCTGACATTTTCAAAATTTCCAAATTAGATTTTGTTGTAAAAATAAGTAATCGTTCGTCTCCAAACTTCCAATCCTTGGCAAAAAAGTTTTCATTCTCTACTTGCAGCAATTCCATTGGTACATCTATTTCCTCTAAAGTGACAGGTTCTAATGGTTTTCCGATTTTCTTTGCGCGTCTTATGATTTGTCTTAACGCATTTTTGTTTGGCACGGAACAAGCGCTTGTGCTTGGTACATTTGATACATTTTTGTTTATTATTTGGGCGGGACGCGATGTATAATTGATTATAGCATCTTTTTTAATGTCATTTTTAAGTTGCACTATATCTTTTACACCAGGATCCGGGGCATGACAATGAGAACTCATATCGTTGATAAAATAGTGCACATCACTTCCTTCTGATGATTCACTTATAGCCGTACAATTGCAATGCAATTCTTTTTTCTTTGCGCAGCACCAATAATATTTGTTACCACATTTTTTATTAATTGCAAGCACAAATCCGTTTACAACCAAAATGTCGTTGCCTCTTCGAGATTTCAAAGCTTTAACACTAACCAGCGACATATTTTTTTACTCAAATTGAATTTAAATGTGCACATAAAATACTGAGTCGCAGGAGTCGTTGAAATAATAGTTGTCACCAAGGTGAGGGTAGTTCGTACTTAGTTCAAACAACAATTAATTATCTTAGTCAAAATTAAAATATTACAATACGATACAACACAATAAGGTACAACTCGTGCGAATCAACTGTGCACTCCGCTGGAATGCAACCCCTCTCCCACTGCCCCGCGCGGCACCCCGCATTCGCCTCAAGCGCTCAGTACCGATAGCATTCCGTCCGAATGACGTCACAACGCGAGGTGCACAGTTAATTCGCACGAGTTGTAATAACATGTCAAATTATCTTTTAAAATGACATTTATGATTTCCTACGTACACGGATGCAGTGTGCGCAGGCCTTAAAAAATGGAATACACAAATGACTGGTCAAGTTCGGTCTCATGATCGTTCGAGAAAAACAACTTCGGTACGGAAGCATTCGGGCTGGTATTTATTCGATTTTACAATCTTTCGAGGTAGTGATGCATCGAGCCAGTAAACAATCGCTGTCGTAAAGCTTCGATTTCATGAGCGTTCTATGTATAGTGTTCGAGGTTGTGTTATTCGATCGAGAAGCATTCGATTTGAAGTAGGGATCCCCATACTGGTGACTGTCGCACTCACTTATTTTCTTGTCAAAATTGTGAAGCTGTCTAAGAACGACGCTTTGACAGTTTTCGAAACAATTTACTTCAGGGACAAAGTTATTTATTAAATACAAAACAGATTTAAGTAGTTTCTTGCTGGATGAGACAATAATTATGTTGTCAATAGTCGATGTAATTAAAGCATCTGCAGGATACACAAAACCAATGTGTTCTGGAGAAGAATTATTAAGGAGTGGAATGATGATTTCTGTAGGAAAAAAAGACAATGTTAATGACAATTCATGTATGTACAAGCACTGGTATTGCACCCGTCGCGTCGGGATTAAATTCCTAACATGCAGCCATTATAAAACTATGGATAGATGTTTCTCAAGAATATGGAAATAGATTAGTTGATTAATGAAAAATGATAGAAAGATTAATGATTAATAATTAAGGAAAAATATTAATAAATAATTACAGATATATAGATTAGTTATTTTAGATAAATAGATATTAATATTAAATCCGATAGCAAGTTACTGATTTGTGTAAAAAAAATATATATACATACATGAGATTACAACAAGATACTTCAGATAGCAACCTTACAGGGACGAATATAATTTTTTCAGTTCTTTTTTAAAAGAAGTTATGGTTTTTGCATTGTGAATATGGGATGGTACTGTATTCCATAAGGTTGCTGCATGCACTGTAAACGATTTATGAAAGAAATTAGAGGAATGCAAAGGCGTCGCTAAGAATGTTGTTTGACGATTGTAGATTCCTTTCGTGTGTTTCATGTCGGAAATTGAAACAATTATTTAAATACGTAGGTGTAGAAGGATTGAACAGTATCCCATAAAGCAGAGAAAGAACATGAGTATTCCTGTGAAGGCGAATTGGGAGCCACTTAAGTATATTGCGGAAATCTGATACATGGTCATACTTACGTAAAGAAAATATTAACCTTACACATATATTTTGTAGGCGCTCAATCTTGTCTAATTGCTCCTCGGTCAAATCAAGATAAGTTACGTCTGCGTAATCCAGTATGGGTAATAAGAGGGACTGTGCGAGCGCAATTTTAGTCGGTATTGGCAAGAAGTTTCGTGGGCGTCTCAGAGAGCCTACTGCAGCAAACATCTTCTTTCGGACGGCGTCAATTTGATGCTTCCACGATAGAGTGCAGTCCATGAGAACACCGAGGTTTTTTACTACTGAACAGTAATTAATTATTTCACCCTCAAACGTGACAGGAGGAAGGGCTTTTGCGTCAACTCTTGATAATAACTTAGAACTTCCGAACATAATGAGTTGAGTTTTGGAAGGATTAACTTTTAGACCAAAACGCTTGCACCATTCTGATATATGGTTTAGGTCATAGTTTATTATGTTAATAGCAGAATTAATATTGCTGATAGGTGCTTGGGTGTATATTTGTAAATCATCTGCATACAGGTGGTAGGAAGAAGATAAATAATTAGTTATTGAATTAACGAAAATGGAAAACAAAAGAGGAGATAGCACGCCACCTTGAGGGACGCCGGCAGTTGTGTTACACCAGTCTGAAACAGTGTTTTCCACCGAAATACGCTGCCGACGGCCATGTAGATAACTACGAAACCGGTCAATGACCGTTGGAGATATGTTGAGTATACTTAAGACACCAAGCAGTATATCAAAATCCACTGTGTTAAAGGCATTACTGAAGTCGAGTAAAGTCAATAATGTAAGTGGTCTATCTTCCATGTTTCGACGTATGTCGTCAGTAATTTTGACGAGGGCCGTAACCGTACTATGGCCGGGCCGAAAACCAGATTGAAGAGGATTCATTAAGTTATTTTGGTTAAGGAATGTTAGGATCTGTTGGTGGACAAGGCGTTCAAGTACTTTAGAAAGGAAGGGGAGGATAGAAATTGGACGGTATTCGGAGTAGGAGATAGGATTTGCTTTTTTGGGCAAGGGAATTATACTAGCTTATTTCCAAGCTTCTGGAAAGGTGTTTGTGGATATAGAGTAATTAAAGATTTTTGTAATGATAGGAGTAAGTAATTGCATTTTACGGCTAATGCAATCGCTACCTACAGCATTAGAAGAAATCGATAAAATATGCTTCTTGACATCACAATCGGTAAATGGACGAAAATTAAAAGAAGATATACCTGGGTACGACAAAGGTGAAAGATATTTTAGGGTTTGGTCTTTTAAAGATCCATCCATTGAAGAAGTATAGGAAAAGTGCTTATTTAAAAGATTTAAGTCAATTGATGAGGAGTTATTGTCATATTTGGTTTTGGCAATACCCAATATTTTAAGAATTTCTAAACTTTGGCTGGATTTTCATTTTCTACAGACAGACAGACATATTAGTTGGTGATAATGAACAAGAAGTCACAAAAGTCTGCGATTGCCCTGCGGGAGCTTCAGAGAAATGTAGACACATAGTAGCTGTCATGCTTTATCTCTCAAGGTTTGTGAATTAATCAATTCCTTTTATATCCATTTGGATCTTTCCTAATCCATACTATGAATACTATAAATTTTAAAATATTTAACCCTGGCTGTCTGTAATACTTTTACAGCTAGGTAATAGATAATGTAAAGCACTTATATAAGTATTTTTATTTATTTTATTTATTTATTTATTTATTTAGGTATACACAACAGGTTACAATTAAATATAGACAAAAAAGAGTGAAAACAAAAAAGGTATTAAACTAAATTATAACCCAACAGGGTGTACACACAAAGTTACATTTACATGACACGTAAACACTGAAAACGAATTACAATAAAATACAAATAAAGTGCAAAAATTAATAAAAAGAATAGACAAAAAAAGCAATGAAATTATATAATATTAAATGTTCCCAGAAAGCTCAGCAGAGGATACGCTTCACCGAAAATCTAAATGAAACATGCCTTGTCATGAATATATCAAGTTCCTCGTTTGTTTTCGAAACCTCATTGTAAAAACGGCACATACGAACTATCGGATTATAAAAGGAAGTGTTATTTTTGAAGATGTTTAGGGTGAAAACTGTTCTTCGCCTACGAGATAGTGGTCGTATGTTAAAATTAAGTAGGGAAAGCAAATTGGGGGAGTCAAATTGGGAATTAATGATTTTGTGCAAGTGGAGAAGGTCTTGCTGCTGGCGTCTCACCTCTAAGGTAATTACTTTAAAGAATTTTTTATTTTATTTGACCATAATATTGTAAATGATCAGCAATTTTTTCGCTTTTTCAGAATTGAGGAGGCAGAGCTTGAGGATAATAATAATAATAAAAATAAAAAAAAAAAAAGCTGTGAAAAAGATCTTGTCGAAAAAAATAATAATAAAGGCGAGTAGTTATAAGTATACAAAATAATAATAATAAAACTCTTTATTGTACACCAACATTGTTACACAGTTTAAATTAAAAATAACAATCACAATTAACATACAAAGGGCGGCCTTATCGCCGAAGCGCGATTTCTGCCAGGCAACCCAGGCATTGGTGGAAATAAATGTGGGCGAGGTGTACGGCTCGTAAAAAATAAACTATATACGAATAATTACATACACATACATAGACGTTTACTTAAATACTTATGTACTACATAAATAAATACTATATCAATACAAATATAAATATATAGGTATAGATAGTTAAGATGGACAGTGTTTCGCCAGGTAATGCCGTTTAAGCATTCGTTTAAAAATGCGCGGTGTGCGCGCCAAGCGGATCTCAATCGGGAGCTCGTTCCATAACGACACCGATCGAATAAAAAAAGACTTGCCTAAAAATGTGGACGAATGCGATGGTGTCGCCAGGAGTAAATTCGATGAGGAACGCAAGTTACGGTCGTTGTTGGCATAGCGGTAGTTTAAACGGTCTTTCAGATACGTAGGTATCGCTTTATCGTACAGAATACGGTAGACTAAAGAAAGAATGTGAGTATTCCGGCGAAGGCGAATAGGAAGCCACTTGAGTTTAGTCCGGAAGTCAGATATGTGGTCGTATTTGCGTAATCCAAATACAAACCTTATGCAGAGATTTTGTAGTCGCTCAAGTTTATTAAGAAGTTCTTCAGTTAAGTCTAGATAGCTGGCATCGGCATAGTCGAGAATAGGTAATAGGAGAGATTGTGCAAGCGTAATTTTAGTGGCAATAGGGAGGAAATTACGAAGACGCTTGAGCGAATTCGCCGCGGCAAACATTTTCCTGCTCAACTCAGTGACTTGTGGTTTCCAAGTCAACGTGCGGTCAAAAATAATACCCAAGTTTTTCACAGTTTCGCTATATGGAATAGAAATACAGTTAAACACTATTGGCGGAACTGACTTCCAGTCAACTCGTGAAATCATTTTATGACTTCCAATGATAATAGTTTGAGTCTTATGAGGATTGATTGTGAGTCCATGATTATAACTCCAGTCCGATATCCGTTTTAAATCAGCGTTGTGTAGCAGGATAGTGTTTGACAGGTTCTCGAGATTATCTTGTGTATAAATTTGAAGATCGTCCGCATACAGATGGTAAGAAGAAGATATATTGAGAGTAATCGAGTTGATGAACAGAGCAAACAGGAGAGGAGACAACACGCCACCTTGCGGCACACCGGTTTTGACATCACACCAATTGGAGAATTCCGTCTCAGTAGATATTCGTTGCCGGCGCCCATGCAAGTAAGAATGAAACCAGTCAATAGTCGATGGAGATATGTTAAAAGAACGTAGCATTTGCAAAAGGATGTCAAAATCCACCGAATTGAAAGCATTACTGAAATCTAGAAGTGTAAGTACAGTAAGCTTCTTCTGCTCCATGCCCATACGAATATCCTCTGTGATATTAAGCAATGCAGTAGTCGTACTATGCCCAGGACGGAAGCCTGATTGGAGGGGGTTCAGTAATACATGTTCTTGCAAGAAAGTACTGAGCTGTTGGTGTACGAGCCCCTCGAGTACTTTGGAAAGGAAAGGTAAGATGGCAATAGGACGATAATCAGAAAAGGAAGAAGGATTGGTTTTTTTGGGGAGAGGTATGATGTTTGCATCCTTCCATGCATCAGGAAAGACACCATTTAAAACACAGTTATTTAGGATACAAGTAATTACAGGAAGGATAATGTCTAGGATAGGTATGAGCATCTTACGACTAATGCAGTCCGACCCAATAGCATTGGAGGCAATAGAGAGCATAGTCCTTTTGACACCACATTCCGAAAATTGACTTATAGAAAAGGATGGAATATTTGGCATCGGTAAACTAGATATATGATTCAAAGTGTTGGTTTTTGTAGCAGCGTCTATAGAGCTAGAAGAAGTGAAATGACCATTTAATGAGTTGAGGTTGACATTTTTCGGAGAGCTATCAGTCTTAGATTTACCGATACCCAAAGTTCTAAGAAATTTCCAAACTTTAGCTGAATCGCCGTTTGAAACTGATTTGTGAATATGGCGTCGTTGTGCATCCCTACACATCGTGTTGCAGCGATTCCTCAAACTTTTATACACCAATGCATTTTCATCACTCGGATTTTTTTTCAATTTGACCTTTGCACGGTTTCTTCTGTTCATCAATTTCTTAATGTCGTCCGTCAACCAAGGAGCAGGAAGATGCTTAATCTTGACAGGGCGTAATGGTGCGTGTCTGTCATATAGGTCAATAAGGAGTGAATTGAAGGTCATAATTTGGTCGTTGACCGATAACTTATTGACAGCAGCTGACCAATCAGTATGACTAGCGTCGTCAAGAAGTTTTTTTAAATTAATGCCATTAAAATTACGCCGCAGAAGGATTCTCGGCTTTGCTTTGGGAGGGCGAATTTTGTATGAGAGTAACAATAAGTCGTGATAAGAAAAAGCATCCGCGTCTAACTGAGCAAAATGGGATAAATGATCTAAGGAGGAGACTATAGCTAAGTCAATAAGAGAAGGAGAACTATGAGGGAAATAATGTGTAGCGTTAGACGGGACAATATTAAGATTGGTCGACCTTATTAATGAGCGAAGCTTTGTGGAACGAAAATCAGCTTTCAGCAGGCAGGTGTTAAAGTCGCCCATCAAGATGGTGTGACCATATGAAGGAACCAAGTCCTCCAAGACATGCTCTAAAGAAGAAAAGTAATTTATTTGTGGTGGGCTATACATTACTCCTAGAAGCACTTTAGATTGGCACAACGTTACTTCCAAAAATAGGTACTCAACTGAACTAGTTGGTGAAGCGGTTGATGTGCTGACAATAGAAAAAGGAATATGTGCTCTAAGGTATATGGCTACGCCTCCACCAGTACGGTCGGGACGGTCACTACGGATTAGGCAGAAACCCGGCAATGCATACGCAGTAGAAGAGAGGCATGGCTTTAGCCAAGTCTCCGAAACTAGGATAGCGTGAATAGCTTTGCTATCGAAAGCTGCCAGCATATCAGGGAAGTGAGCTGGAATACTCTGCGCGTTAATATGGACAACATTAAAGTTTTTACGAAAATTTGAAAAGTTATTGTCAAGCGCAATGTTTAAAGAAGGAGTTAAACTTTGGTAGCTACCTGTACTCTGTGATGAAGGTGAGGAACAAGAAACATAACCAAGCAATAATTTGTCATCTTCACTATCAGAAATATACATAAATGTTAAATAAAAATTAATATATACAATATAAAATAATAATAATAAACTAAACTACACAATAAAATAAAAATAAAAAATTAATATTAATAAAAAATACAAAAACAAAAATAAAAACAAGTTCTACCTCCGGCTAAATTAATAAAATGAAACTTATAACTACATCAGAATAAATATATGGAGTCTATTAAATTATTGGCAATAATATTGCGATCAACTGAAGTGAGTGATTCACTGTCAGAGTCAGTCATTGATAGTAACGATTGACGATTGAAAAACGAGATAGATAGATACACAGTAAAATATAACGAATGTAAACATAATAATATTAAATAAATATCGGAGGTAGCTAAAAATATAATAAAGAGATATATCTACATAGAAATCTACACATATGCGTAATGGGAATGAAAGGAAATAAACTTGGATTATCTACGAGTTGGACGCTTACTCCGTACAGATTTTGTTGGCTTCGACTGCGCCGGGGATCCAGTTTCAGCATCGCTGGACTCGGGATTCGGGATTGCGATGAGGTCGACCATGGTCACGATCCGATGTCGCACATCATTAGGTCCGAGTACAAACACCACACCGTCCTGGGTCCAGCACCGCGTCACACCGAATTTTTCACGAGCAGCAATAAAAGTGTCATGACGGAGTTTTGTTAAATACTCCGAAACAGTAATGCCTGAACCTTTGAGCGTCGTCTTGGCTTTCCACACCTTACTTTTCATTTGAAGATCAGCAAATTTGACCAGGACTGGACGTGGCTTCTCAGGCCGAATAGAACGACCCAACCGATAACAGTGACTTATGTCGGCTCTAGTTAATTCAGCAATCTTCATGTTGTCTGTTATTAGTTTAACTGCTGCTGAGGCCACATCTTCGTTCTTGTGTTCCGGCATGCCATGAAGAAGGACAAATTTTCTTCGGTTGTGCATATGTAGTTTGTCCAACTCTAATGCCAGAAATTGCACCTGCTTATGGAGGTTGTCTACAGCTTGTTCAATAAATTTTTGGAACCTGTCGAAGTCTTGAGATAGTGAAGATGAAGTTGATGCTGGATTAGATGATGATGCTTCTTTTTTATTAAGTACACACAGCTGTGTGTTTTTTTTAAGTACACACAGCTGTGTGTACTTAATTATTTATTAGTTATTAACACTCTTACAATATTCCCTTCCAATTCTAAAGCTTTCCCTGTTACGCTTTTATAATTTTAGCAAGATAAATTTATCAATGTGAATAATTGGTGGACCCAATTTTGTAAGACCACTAACAATATTTAAAATATCATCAAAATAAGGAACCAATGACCATCGTAATGGTCCACACAAAAGTTTATATTATCGTAATCTCTGCATCACTCTCTCAACATGAACTCTTGCCCATGCAATCTCTGCAGTGCGGATTGCGTCTTCTTTGGTCATCTGATTTTGCTGACTCAAGAAAGGAGGCCTGATGAGCTGAAACAGACGCTGTAACAAGAATATAAATATTTAAGTATATTGCAAAATTAATCAAATGTTATACTTACTGTTCAATTAATATCCGTAACTCACTTCATTACACTCGGAATTAATCTTGTATCGCTTATCCACCGTCACTCCATCGTTAAACTCGCATTTATTTAAGATTCCTGATTCATTTACAATATGTTTATCTGATGCTCGACCACCATAAGATGCACTTATTTCAGTTATTAGGCCAGAAGGAGGTATTTCAATATTAAACTTTGCTGTATTGTTTTTTTTATTATGAGAGTACGTCAATATTCTACATTTTAAACATTTACATTTTTCAATTACAGTTTCAATATTACTCGTGTATTTTTATATTTTTGGAATGATTTAGGTAAGTTGCTACGTACCATTTCGATATGCTCAGCATGGGGCACATATTATTAAAATAATTAGAACATGTCTGTCTGTTTATACCAAACAAAACACTTATGGCTCTAAACAAAATATTTTGTTTAATTTTTACCATTGTCAAAATAACTCTGTCTCTTACGGATAACACTTTCTTGTTTGTTATACAAAAGTCACCAATGTATCTAAAAGTTCAATTGAATGAATACCCGTAAAAGTAAATAAATATATATCGCAACTGAGTAAATCTGAGAGGATTAATTGCTTTAAAGCTGATCTTTTCTCTTTCCATAAAGGAAGAAAATTTATTTGAGTGCACTTTTCCAAAGGTTCTTTGTCACAAGGAAGGTCAGCTATACTCCAATCTTCTTGAGGACGAAAATTTCTGTACTCCACTAAATTGACTTGAGTCGATGAAGTCATGACATGATGATGACTGTTGTTATCAGTTATATTATTGTCGTCTAATCCATCCTCAACATCAATTTTTTCATTCTCAACAACCAGTCCAAGATCTTTCTTTAATACAACTATTTTCCTGTGTCTGATATCAGCCCTATTTTCTAGATCAATTGATTTTATTTTTTGGGCTAATGGTACTTCTTTATCAGAACGTCTTTTAGGAATATTCTGAGACGGTACGACATTAGGAAACAACTTCTGCTTTTTAGAATCTGAAACAATAAAATAATCTCGTTATCTCACGAGAAACTCGCCTTAGCCTAAACTAAATAAATAACTCATAAAAATACAATAAAATAATTAAAACATAATTATTCAACTTACTGTTTGGAAAATAGTTTGAAGCTTGAAAATGATGAGAACAAACATCGGCTTGCCTATTCTTAAAGCAGTCTCCCATTTCTTCTTCATAATTTTGTCTTTTGGAAACAAATGAAAACTTATTCTCGAATCTCCGTAAGTACTACATTGAGGAACGCAACAATATTTTGTATTTCTGCTTTTATTAGCAACAGGTT
This sequence comes from Stenoptilia bipunctidactyla, assembly GCA_944452665.1. Lineage (NCBI taxonomy): Eukaryota > Metazoa > Arthropoda > Insecta > Lepidoptera > Pterophoridae > Stenoptilia > Stenoptilia bipunctidactyla. The sequence goes on from OX101741.1 coordinate 17,743,443, forward strand.
TCTTTGTGTAATCGTGATTTATCTGTAAACAAACCAACTCAACATAACCTAAACAGCAAAGTGTCGTTCTAAGACGACTTCTAAATTTCGCCGCTAGAGGCGCGCGGATAAGCTTTGCATCGCTAATACTCGTGAACGGGTGCTACTAGCGGTGCCAGGTCGTTTTGCTAATGATACTATAACTATTTTATTCCATTCTTGTTCAGATACCCTGGTCCCAGTTTGTCATGTTCGTACTGTGCATTCATGGCTCATTGCACCTATGTAAGCAATTTGGTTGTGGCATGACACTGGCTTTCACAATTAGCTGTCTTGTGTTTGTTTTTTTTTTTCATGTCACGGTCAATTTGTACTGTACCTATTTGTTTTAATTTGATAATTTTGACTGAAAAAGAGTGCCTAGAGTTTTTTCCGCCGGCTTTTTTTGTCTCTTGGTCTACTGTAATATCTTATTTAACAACTATCAACAACTAGTTAAAGCCGAAATATGTGATGACTGACTTCATCAAGTGTTTTGTGTCCAAGAATGTAGAAATTACTTCTAAAATTATCTAAAATTACAAAACACTACTAAGACAAAATAATTTTAAACCATATGTTTTTAAATGTTTTCCCTTGATATTTTAATGTAAAGTAAACCCTCAAAAATCTCTCCAAGTATTCAGTAATTTTTAATAAAACTGCCAGGACTGTGGTAATTTGGCATCTAACAAGTGGACTGTGGTGAATTAGCATCTATAATTGTGGGCAGTGGCATATTTGCATTGCATAGTTCGCACGTTGTACAGTCAAAAAAAAACACATTCATTCGTTAATATTTACCATTTAAATTAAATTCTTAAACCCGATTCAGGCCAGCAGTATCACAAATTTCATCTTCATCCTCATTTCCTCCAACGCTGTTATTTTGTGACTGCTCAATAACTTCCCTATAATAGCTGAAGCTTGGGTCATTCCTTTCTTTCCAATCTTCGCCGTAATGTTTTTTTAATAAGTTCTGTACATCTTTTATTTTCTCTTACATAGAATACAATTACATTATTCTTTTCAATTGTAGCTGGATTTACGTCATAAAATATCTTTCCTCTTCTCAAGACGGACTTATAACTTCCTAAATCTGCAGTGTAATTTGGTTCTCCACGTATATAAACATCATTACATCTTTTTCTTTTTAAATAAAAACGTTTGCATGTATTAAATTGGAAATGCCAATTCCCAGGTGGACGAATGGTTTTGTCAAGTGCAGATTTCCAACTTCGAACAGCAGTAAATTTTTTGACAGTCCCTTATTTATCGAAAATGTCTGTGTATTCCTCAGGTTTCAGAATAACCTCTATCCGCTTAATTTCTTTCTCGATAAGGCCAAAAACCCTGTCGGGAGAAAGAAATGAATGTCCCGGTATGGGAAATTCTAGTTTGACTGTTTTTATATGGCTTGGTGCATGAGAAAGCCAACTACTGCACATACCTATCATGATACTATTTTTATTTTTCGCTCCGCGCCCATCTGCTACTAGTCTTACAGTGTTAATATAAACTAGATCGGCAGTAGTGGGATTCTAGACATTGAAAAGATTCAATAAATTGTTTCACCGCTCTAAGTTTGAACGCATTTTTCGATTATGTATGATCACCACCTCTTTTTTCTTATACAACAGAACCTGTGTTAGCAAACGTTCGAGATACTCTTCTTACTCTATGCTCAGATATACCCAAAATACCTATAAAAGTTTTCTGGCAAATACGTAGTAGTTTGGGGGACCCTCGCTTACGAATAATCTCTGTAGGGTTGCGCTGACCAACTCTCGGACGGCGTCTCTTAATCTTTTGCACTATGCAGTGTTTCAATAAAAATGCATACTGATCGTGTTTCTTATTTGTAGCATAAAAGTCCCCATGAAACTCTTGAATATCCAGAATTGTTAATTTACGGCATTTGAATTGTTTATTATCAATGCCATGAGTACATGAAGGTACTTTAGGCGCCTTTGCATTGTACCAAAAATATAATAAAAATCTCAGAATAACAAATTATTAGATAAAATTTAATTGTGTTTTACATTTTTCAATTTTCTTCAATGATTACAATTAAAAAAAAATCTCCCTGAAGTCGGTTACAAAAGAAATAAATTTAAATATTTGATTGCCTGACCGTACATTTTATGTAAACATTACTCAACTTTCCAACTTTGCGTTAGCACGTTTCATAATCATAATTATTTACGCAAAGAAAAAACTGTTTTGTTTAGAAATTATAGTTTATTGCAAAGTTTAATACAAAATTACTTACAAAACTTACTTAAACATTAACTTGTTTGCAATGACAACCAAGTTAATTTTGCTTGGTGGTAGGATCCCTTCTGGGTCCGCCTGGCTAGCGACCACCCTTTATATAAAGTCTGCCGCCAAATGTTACCGCTCCGGCGGTAATGTGTTCCGGCAATATTGTATAAAGAGCCAGTTCCTTCCTAAACCCGTGTGCTTTCATCTTCGACCTCATCGTCGCTTACCATCAGGTGAGATTGAGGTCAAACGCGGGTTTAGTCATTTATAAAAAAAAAAAAAAAAAAAAAATGACAACAGCTAGCTTACTCACATTCTTATTAATACTTTCAGTCTAATTTATAATTACAAAACTTCAAAAAACTTAGGTGATAAAAAGATAACATAAAAATTGTAATAAACAAAGAGGCATTTTTTATATCTAATATATAAAATTTTCGTGTCATAGTTTTCGTTGCCATACTCCTCCGAAACGGCTTGACCGATTTTGATGAAATTTTTTGTGCTTATCCGTTATCTATGAGAATCGGCCAACATCTATTTTTTTTTATTTGGCAAAACAACGTTTGCCGGGTCAGCTAGTAGAATATAAAGTAATAGTTCTTAAAATACAATAATGATCAAAATAGTAATAAAGTTTGTATGAATATCACAATCATGTTTAATTACTTATTTTAAATTGTACTTAATAATTGCGATAAAAAAAAATACTGTATCAGATAATTAAACTTATATTTGAAGGATTCTATCAAAATGAGAAGAAACGTAATAATTAGGAATGAGATTTTGATCAATCAACGATTTGATGTCGTTTTTCTTTCTTTCAGCCAAAGGGAGCTTAGTTGTGTAAAGAGGTGTCAATAAGTTGTTGGCATTGGGAACTTGGTACCTATTACCTGCTTGTTGCCTCCGAGTAGCTACCCTATTAGCTTCTTGTCTAATCTATTTAAAGTTCTGTTCCAAGTATGATTTCTTATAAAATACTTTGATCGAAGCAGGTTCATTTAAATCTTTTATCATTTTTATGATTTTAATATCACTTATAAACTTTTCTCCATCCGTGTTCTTTGAAAAAATATTTTCATAAAGACATTTAATATCGATAAAATCACTATGGCTCATCAGATTAACAATGTATGCGTTTCCTTTTTTTCGTGCATTCGTTATTGCTGCAATGTATTGGTCGGGAACATAAATAGGTCCAGACCTTAACATTTTTTTTACTTCTTTCTCAATCATGGAATGCAGCGCATCACCCTCATTTTGATTGTGACCCTTGATGAGAAATTTGTGGCTTATAGATTTTATTGGCAATTTTTTAACTGCATATAAATAAAGAGATAACATGAACTTCGCACGGGTATAAAATATATAGACTATGTGATTAAAATCGATTCAGTAGTTTTGATTTATTAATTACGGCCCTTGGCCCGCACGCGTTAAATTTGGAGTAAAACAATCCCCCTTTCCCTATACCATGAAGATTTCCTGCTCTCTTTGGAATATCTAAATTCATACACTACATTTTTACTTATTAACTTTTTACATTTTTAACTATTTATTTTATTTTTACAACATATTACAGAATGTCTTTATAAACAACGTTCACAGCTTTCTTGTCATTAGACAATACAAATATGTTTTCTCTGGAGGTCACTCTTGAAAGAGCGACATACAGTTGTCCATGTGAAAAACAGTCAACTCTCAAATCTAAGCCTGCAACGTTGAAGGTTTGACCCTGCGATTTATTAATGGTCATTACAAAAGATGTCTTTACCGGAAACTGTAAACGTTTAAATTGGAAGGGTAAATCCTATGGTATCAGAGGGATTCGGGGAATCAATACATCTTCTCCGGTACCACATCCTGTGAGTATTGTGCACTCTATTATGAAAGTTTTCAATGATTTTACCAGCAAACGCGTGCCATTGCAAAGTTTAGGTGGATTCAGGTTTCTTAATAAAATAACAGGACAACCTACTTTCAACACCATTTTGTGAGGAGGGAGTCCAGACGGGTCTAAAGAATTTAGAAATTCTGTAGGAAAATGAACAGCTTCTTCCAAATCGAGAACAGTATCGACCGAGTAGTATATTTTACAATCTTTGAAAGAATCCTGTAATTTATTTTATCTACTTGTTCGTTAGTTGGTGACAGAATCGCTCTTTCTTTAAATCAAGATATTGTCTTATAACTTATGTTATCAATATCAGGACAGACATTGTTGACTAACTCTTGGATGTTGTCTATCAAAACGCAAAGGTTTTCTTTCAAACTGTATAATGTATTCTGTATTCATTCTGAGGTAATTCCTGAAATCTTCTGGATCTAAAAGGTCTAAAATGTTCAAGTTGCTCAATTTGTTTCTTAGTAGCAGATGTATAGAACATGATGTATATGTATAGAACTCAATCCATTCTTATGCGAATAAAACATATAATCAGCTGATTTTACCAGGCATCCTTCGCTTATAGTAAACAATCCAGCCCGACTTATTTGCACGGTAGTAATTTGATCATCACAGAGTAATTTGAGTAAGTAATGTTCATAGCAGAAATAAAAATAAGTGTAGAATTGGTTTGTTTCCATGAACTTGTTCTTACAGACATTTGTTATTGTTTTGCACGTTTGTGAATGATTTTCTCTTAAACATAAACTCTGGTCTCCAGTCAGGTGATTGATGGGTTTTTTCAATGGACAAAGTGATAAGTCGACATCTTGATATATACAGCTACTTAATTCTCTTTCTGCTAAGGTGATAAATAAATCCTTTTTTAAGTTTAAAGCCAGTATACGGCTTGTAGGTATAATACTGGTCATGCTGTTTTGATAACGTGTAGGTATAGGCATGACTTCTAATATTTCAAATAAGTCTCGTGCTATCAATGGGATTCTTATTTCTATTATAAGAAAGTTATTAGTAATACGTGCTTTGGTTTTAAGTAACTTATACAATTGATAAATATGTGCCGGGTCGGTCGGTAATGATAAGTCTTTAGATAGTTGGGAGGAAATAGTGTTTAGCTCAGCTTGTAATTGCTCGGGCGGTAAAAGATGCAAGTCCATCTTAACATGAAACACGTCAGTGATAGTATCTAACAAATGATTTTGCATGTCACTTAGGCGGTTAAGAATGTTATTTGCAATCATAAATGTTAAAGTGAAATTGCTTAGATATGATGAATTTTGCAAATAGCTGTTGACTTGGTTAAGCGAAGATTCGATATCAATTAACTTTTTGTTTACAACTTTATGATACTTTTGTATGTAGGCCTCTGTTCTTTTGATAACGTTAAACTCAGCTTCCATGATTGAAGTCTGGTTTTTCCACAATAGCGCTAGATGGTTTTGATTTTGTTTGAGCAAGTAAATATCTTTCTCATACCTTTCGGCGAATTGACTGTCTAATACGCCAAAGATAGCATTTGCGACGTTGCCGACGCCATTGATAAGACCTCGCCGCAGACGGCGGCGTCGTCCCGTGTGCGTATCAAAATGCTGATCCTGCATTTAGTCGTTGAAACGTTGCAGCCCAGAGTACTCCTGTTGTAGTTGGAATGTGATACTATCACACTGTATGGAAGTATTTATCTTGCTGCATATTTTTTCTAAATAATTGATGTACTTATTAATAGCCTTCATGCCGTCCCAGTACGGATCTAGGTCATAGTAGACTACTAGGCGCCAGTCGTCTCGTATTAAGTGCATATTAGTTATGTGATCGATATAAATACTTTTATTTTCAATCGGTGTGTTATTGTATGATCCATATACACCGGTGATAAAGGTCATGATAAATGAGGCCACCAGAACCAGAGCGGCCCAAACCACAATTTGTGAAATATTAGTTGACCACGGCTATGCCCCTTTTCAAACCCCTACGTTCATAGCCAGAGTGGCTCAAAGGTAATTTCAGTACACAATCATAGATGGCGTTAAAAACAATTGTTTTGGCATTGTGTGGGTTACTATAGTATTTCCCGCCAATACGGTTCATGTGACTTGGGCCACTCTGGTCTTTGATACTTACGTGTAAACATTTTTGTTTTTGCGGTTACAAAACTGGTGTTTTTACGCAATAAGTGTGTATAGATTAGTTATTAATCTACGTGAACGTGTGGAAGGAGTTGGCGGTACAGCAATAAGCTTACGAGGTAAGAATACCTGTAAAATCAAAACCTCTCGGCACTCTTTTGTCAAAAATAGTCTTTACAAAATTCATATATTTACAACTTGACTTTAACATGAAAGAAACAAACATAAAGACAGCCTCATGTGTGCCAAAGTCATGTCACAGCCAAGCTGTTCACAATTTTCCTTAATTAAACTCAATAAAACTCTTGTCGTTAATAAATTCTAACCTATAAATTAACTTAATTTTTACTATTTTTGTTTCGGACAGATCTAGCAGGAGCTACAATGAGTGCTACTGAGAATGAAGCTACTGACAACATTGAAGGTGACTTACGTGGTAAGCATACGTTTTTAAAGTCCCGAAGTAAAACAATGTGTGTGTTTTGTATTAGTCTATTGAGGAAATCGTTCTTGGACAGATCTTTTGAAAAAATTGAGGGTACGTACTTATGAGAAGAAGTTTTAATGTTAAGTTTTCGTTAGGTAGGTTGTTACTTACTTTTCTTATTTGTATATTTAGCTATTAATTTACATTTATTTTGCAGATATATTTGGATTGAGTCCGGTGGAGCCATATGAGGATTCGGGTTCTGAGTATGTCCCAGAACACCGTAGCAGGAGCTCATCAAGGAGTTTACAAGACATTTTTGGGGACTCGTCTACTGAAAACAATGAAGAGGGTCAGTCATCTGTTTCTACAAACAAAGATACAAGGAAGCGTATGCGCAAAGAAAATTTACGGAAAAAGAATGTGAGAAAAAATAAACGAGCTAGAGGTGAGGCTTACGTAAATACTAAAGGCGTTCTCATTCCAGCTAAACAAATAGATACAGATACCGACCCTATTTTTAATATACATTAATGACCTGTGTAATTTAAAACTTAATAACGCTGATATATTTTCATACGCTGACGACACCGCCATACTGTTTTCCGGTGTTAACTGGCAGACACTTCAAACTGACGTAGAAGTAGGATTGTTTCACGTAGCTCAATGGCTAGAATCTAATTTGCTCACCCTTAATGCAACTAAATCCAATTACATTTGCTTCAGTATCAACAATAGGACTCAGCCCGCAGAAACATTCTATATTAAAATACATTCCTGTCTTGATGCTGCCAACTGCAATTGTCCTAAGTTAAAAAGAGTGGCAAAGGTAAAATACTTAGGCGTTATACTAGACTGCAACTTATCCTGGTATTCACACGTTGAATCACTCACTAATAGGGTACGAAAATTTATATGGTTGTTTAGTGCACTGAGACACAATGTGCCAAATGATCGAAACTCACCAAAGAACCTTCTGATCTCAACCTACACTGCATTGGTACAATCGGTATTAGTGTACTGCATCCCGATCTGGGGAGGAGCCGCTAAATCTAAATTCATAGCCGTAGAGCGGGCTCAGCGTGCTTTATTAAAGGTAATTCTTTTCAAAAACGTAAGGTTTCCCACAGATGACTTGTACAGAATCACGAATGTTTTATCAGTAAGAAGACTCTATATTTATCAAACCGTATTAAAAAAAGACAAGGCTCTACCATACAACCCAGGTAACAAAACAAAAAGACGAAAAGACATAGTGGCGTACACACTTAAAACGAAAACTGCCTTCGCAAACATCCAATACGACAGAAGATCATCACTGCTCTATAATAAAATAAATAAAGAAATTGAAATATATAATAAAGAACATAAAGAATGTAGAAAATGTATCTTCGAGTGGATAAAATGTTTTAATTATGAGGAAACTGAAAATCTCTTAAACTTTATAACGTAACACATGTAGGTAAACACACTCTCAACTAAACACAAACACATTTTTAACTTTGTATTTACTATTAACATTTTATTATTATATTTTTGGTATTTGATCACACAGTACTACGTCATTATAAATGATACAAACAAACATGTAACCCAAGTTATGTTGAATTGTATAATATTTGCTTTTTGTTTTTATTTTGTTTTCATTGTTATCACATCATCACCTTTCTTTTTTATTTTTTTCTCATTTTATACCTTTTTTTGTAATCAAGTTTTAATTTTGTAATAATATCAATACATATAATAAAACAGTAAAAAAAACGTGTCTGTACATTTAATATTTTTACAAAAAAAATTATCTAGGGTTATAAAGAAATGAAAAAAGAGTAAGAATCTGAAAAAAAAAAAATTTCTGTTTGTTTGTAAGTTTGTCTGTTTGCACACGCTAATCTCTGGAACCGCTGGACGGATTTGAATGAAACTTTTTTTGATGTATAGCTGTGAAGCCGGGGCAACATATAGGGTATATTTTATTTCGGTTACTGGAACACCTGGTGCAGAACCCTTAAGGGATCATCAAAACCGTAAGAAATATAGATATGATGCCTTAACAAAAGTTGTCCAGGATGATGAGCAGATTCTGCAGACATAAAAAAAATCTAGGATCTAAAAAAAATTGTAATAGATTTTTAAAAGTTATGCCTAAAACTTACTAGAATATGGAGGAGATGTTCGGCATACAGATCAGAAGTACTCATAGCTCAGTTGCGCGTAGACCGACCTTGAGTCTAAGGTCGTGGGTTCGATCCTGCTCGCGTAATTTCTTTTTATTATATTTTTTTTTATTTTGTCAATCTTTACCATACATCTATCTTTACATACATTATGTATATAATATAAAACAGTAAACAATAACGTGTGAACATGGAATATTTTTACAAAAAAATATGTAAGATTATTAAGAAATGAAAAAAAAAGTAAGAATTTGAAAGAAAAAAATGTCTGTTTGTTGTTCTATTCTGCTGACATCTGTGGCTGATATATATTGAATAGTTTGCTATGTTGATAGGGCTAAATCATTAGTAAATAAAGCTTCTTGCTAGATTTAATGTAGGTAGTGTACATACAGAGATATATTGTAAAAAAGTTAAACGTAAAATAATGGAACTCAATATCGTTTAGGTTTTCTTTATTGATCGTTTCTGTCTCTTGGAAGTCAGAACCCGTAGAATTCTTCAGAATAAAAAGTGGTGTATGTGTCAAAACTCAACACAGGACTTTATGAACTACCATACCTAAGCTAAGCCGTTTGACCGTGAAAAACAGCCAAACATATAGGTTACTAAACATATTATACACTGATAATGGCTAGACGGATGGATTGTTGCTACTCTTTCACGCAAAAACTACCGAATGGATTTTTATAAAACTTTACAGTTATATAGCTTTACCTAGAATGTGCCTTTGTAATGTAATAGATTGTTATTGGTTAGGAGTTATACCTACATATTATATGGGGGAAGATTCTTCATGTTTATTTTTTTAGATAGGACCTTGGAGAAGAAAATAACCTATTCGAAATACTAATTCAATGCAGACGAAGTCGCGGGCACCAACTATGTAATATACCTACCTACATATAAACCTACCTTTATACATACCCCCATAAGGCTGCAAACTGGACGGCAGCGACAGCGAGAGCGGCAGCGGCGCGGGCAGCGACGCGAGCAGCGATTTCCGCGACACGATAGAAAGTATTGAGTTTGTATGAAACCGCGACAAATTGCTCGAGCGCCCGCTGGCGTAGAGAACGGCCTAGCAGGGCTAGCATGCAACCATCGATAAATAATCGAATCGACAAGATAAATATTATTTTGTTATTTTATCCTACTATGTAAGCTAATATGCGCACCATAATAGATAGAATTACTCGATTTGATACCATGATTAAGACTACAGAACCAAATATGTCATAGTCTTAATAAATTACTTACACTTAATACCATATTCTAAGAAAATATCGATAAAAGGCCCGATTTATCATTGTCGACGGTAGCATGCTAGCCCCGCAGATTCCTCGCGTCGCGTCGCTGCCCGCGCCGCTGTTGCTCTCGCTGTCGCTGCCGTCCAGTTTGCAGCCTTACTTTTACCCAGTGTGCCTTTCGTAGGGTATTCCTGTTTGGTATATACTTTTTGTAGGTTACTTTTTCTATTTTATTTTATTTTTCACAAAACCTAGGTGAAACTGCGAATGACAGCTTTGTTGTAACAGTTTTTGAAATAACTCTTTCTGTTTATCTATCAGTAACGCTTTCACAGCTAAACAACTGAATCGATTTTGACTTTGAACTTCAAGGACGATATTATAATATTATTTATCTAACTCCCATAACCGGTATTCACGCGGACGAAGTCGCGGGCAACAGCTAGTATATTATATGTAACGTTAAATTCGTGCAGTAAAGGAAGACCGGAGTCTTCTGGTACAGGCACAATGTGCTTAAAAGGAGGCTCCAGCCCCTAATTATTGTGAATCATAAAATTGATACTAAAATAAATTATTTATTATTATTTTTTATTATTATACAGGTCTTCAATGCACCTGTAATCAAAAATGCCATGAGAAAATTGTACATGACAGACAAAAACAACTTTTTTCAAAGTTTTATGCCCTAGCAAATTTTGATTTGCAAAGTGCATACCTATATTCACTCATACATGTCGTGATTAAAGCAAGGTCTTATGTGAGACTTAGAGATACCACATCGGATCGGGTAGCTGGAAACATCACATCGAAGCCCAAGGAGTTTTCTCGATTGTATCATTTACCAGAGGCGAATGGAAAACATATTCGTGTGTGTAAGTCATTTTTTAAGCAAGTTTTTAAAGTATCGGACGGACGCCTTACAAGGGTTCTGAAAAATAAGCCTCTTGGCGATCCCGCTCCCATTGATAAAAGAGGCAGGCACATTCCGTCGAATAAAACCCCAGAAACAAAAGTAAACGAAGTAAAGGATTTCATCAATACTTTTCCGAAGTATGATTCTCACTACACGAGACACAAAAGTGAAACGAGACAGTACCTGCCTCCTCACTTAAATTTGACAATAATGTATCCTGAATACAAAAGTAAGGTTGAAGGACCAGTTTCAAAATACATATTCGAAAAAATAATTATAGAAAATTTCAACCTCACATTTTATGCTCCAGTAACTGACTCATGTAAGCGATGTGACAATTTCAAAATAAAAATTGACGCTTGCGATAACAGCGAGCATTCTAAAAAAAATGAGCTTACTATCGCCAAAGAACTTCATTTGCGAAAAGCAGAGTCTGCGATGAATAATTTGAAACTTGACATGCAAACTGCGAAGCAGGATAACGATACTACCGTCATAATCTTTGATTTAATGAAGACTCTCCCAACACCAGTAATTTCAACTGGTATTTGCTACTACAAGCGTCAGTTATGGACCTACTGTTTAGGCATTCACAATGCTGGTACAGACGAAATGTTAATGTATGTCTGGGATGAATCGACAGCATCCAGGGGACCACAAGAAATAGGTTCTTGCCTCCTAAAATTTATCAGAGAACATGTACATACAAAGAGGCTAATCATGTACTCTGACCAGTGTGGCGGGCAAAACCGCAACATAAAAGTTGCTGCGTTATGTATGCATATTGTTTCTAGTCCTCAATTTACAGTGGAAAATATAGACCACAAATTTACGGTCAGCGGGCATCTTGCGACCGGGCTTTTGGCTTGGTGGAAAAACAAAAGAAATATTTCCCAGAAATATACGTACCCGAACATTGGAACAATGTGATACTAGCAGCAAGAAAAAAGAAACCATTCAAAATTGTTGAAATGAAACGAGACGACTTTATATCCACCAAAGCCTTGGAAACCAATATCACAAACAGGAAGATCGGCGTTGATCGAAGTAAAGTTGAATGGCTTAAAATACAGTGGATTTTGTACAATAAAAGCCATCCATTCTCGATGTTCTTCAAATACTCCAATGAGCCAGAAGTTCTTTTTACGGAGGTCAATTTCAGCAAGAGGTCATCCCAAAATACTTCAAACTTTGAACTAGAGATTTTACATCCAGAGGGAATAAAAATCAGCCACGAGAAAAAAAAGACCTTCTATGCCTTTTGGATTATGTTCCACCTATCTATCACCCTTTCTATCAACAACTCAAAGTCTCCTCCAATGCGGGGAACGAACTAGATGGTGCAATTAGTGATTCTTCGACTGAGTGATTTGGGGACTGGAAACTGCTCGCGTCCGCAAGGTTTAGCCCTCGATGCCTTGTACGTGGTCCCTGGGTGGTGCTAAACGAGCAGTAAAATCTGGTGGTAGGCTTCGGCCGTGGCTTGTCACCACCCACTAGACAAAACCATGCCGCCAAGTAACCTAGTTGCGTTCCGGCATGATGTCTAGTGTAGCCATTGAGGAGGATAGGTCTGAGTAATCGTGCTGCATCGGAGAACTGTTTACAACTCGTAGGATAATGACTCGCCGGGTAACTCGTTTTGGAGGGTAGCGGGATCCGAAGCACGGTGCACCGCTGGCCGACCGCAGGTAGTAGGGGGCCCAAGTAGCATGCCAGCCACATGCAAAAGGCTGCCCCGCCACCTCGCGAAAAATCCCGGGAGGCTCCATCGTGCCGGTTGGCGACCGGTTTGAGAGGACCCGATGGCGAACTCGGGGGGGTTCGGGCGTCCCCGCAGTCTCCAATCGAGTTTCCCAATGGTGCGTCACCCCTATCGAGTTGCTTGGTTCCATTTGCAGCGCTTCACTCAACTTCTGTTCTCCTCCCTATTCACTCCACTCCAAAACTAATGAAAGGTCCAAAGAAGAGTAAGGTAACACAGCGGTTGCACTTCCTCTCGTTTAAAGTGCACTTCTGTAACATCCGAGGAGTGCACTCCAATCTCAATGATGTCCACCACCACCTCGAGACGGAGAGACCCCACCTACTCTTCCTAACGGAGACGCAGATCTGTGATCCGTCAGACTCGGCATACCTTTTTTACCCAGGTTACATCCTGGAGTCCAAATTCCACCCGCACGCCGGGGTGTGCATGTATGCCAGTGACAAGATCTGTTGTCAGCGTCTCCGTTACTTAGAAGTGCCGGACCTTTCAGTTATGTGGGTTCACATAGATACCGGCCTAGACCAAATGGTATACTGTTACGGAGCGGGTCAGGAGTTGGTTTTTAAAAAAAAACTATTTATTAACACACACGAAATAATATATTAAAAGAAATAAGAATAACGAGAACTTAAGCCAACATGAAATAAGAATTATGTCTAAACCCGACGGAGGTCCAATCCAATCTGATGGGAAATTAAGGTATTCTATTCGATTACAAAAACAAGAAGTTTCCTATTGCAATGACGTCATTGCAATGGGAAACTCAGCAATTTATTTTATATACAAAATGATGTGTTGACCGATATAACAACCCCCCCGTTAAGATCGATCATCACATCTTAAAGTGATGAGAGATTAACGCGAGCGATTGGACTTACGTTTGGTGAATTAAAACATACATTAAGTTGTTACAACCTCAATCGTAAACATTCACTTTCGTAATACAAAAGTTCTTACCATAATGCAATAAAAAGCATGGTTAAAAACAATAAAAAGTTATTCTTACAAATTCTATTTTAAGTATATATATTTTTTATAAGTATTATAAAATAGTTTAGATATAGATAGTTTAATAGTTACAAATCATGATCTCTTTTAATTAAATTAGTTAAGACAACATTTCGTTTCAAAGGGCTCGGAGTGCTTATGTAATCATCACCCAGCTGTTCCGGCACAGAGTCAGTCAGAGTGGAATCTTTGTAAACAACTAGAGATGCTGGTTGTGCATTATGTGTTTTAGAATTATTGCACTGGTTGAAAATCTGAATACAGTAAGGTGACTTACGACAGGTTATATTTCTTCGACATTTATATAAAAGATACATTATGAATGCTAGGCTAATAACTAAGCTGAAAGACATATAATGAGTGCCGTATTTCTGGAAATGAGTTGGATTTTCCAATTTATTTAAGTCATCTTCCATCGAAGTGAGGTGGATGCTAGCATGTACCAAGGAATCAAGATTACCAATATTTTTTATTGTAGAATGTGGAAGTTTAAAGAGAGTTTTATTTATCTTTGTACGCTCGCAACAATCATCTAATAAAATGTTGAAATTGGAGACGATGTTTGTCACGTTACTGAGCGACGTCTCGCCGACTGCAGTGAACTGCATAGTTTTAAAAAATGCTTTACAGTGTTTCGGCAAGGTAAGTATGCCGGTACCTAATAAAATGACATCTGAATTAACGTCGATTTTATCACAAGTGATATGGCACTTTCCAGGCTCTGACTGCACATATACCCAGCGGTTAAGACTTAGTTTGTGAAATACATCTATGGAGCCATGAATAATCTTAGTTACACACGTGTCTGGAAGTTTATTCACTACTTCAGTAAGTAGGGTTGTCTCGCACGTGGGATTGGCTATCACTGAGAACATATCTGTAAGCACACACACATAACACTTTTCACTGATAAGTTTGCACTCGTCAATGTCCTTTATCAGAGAATAAAACATACGATCACCTGTTACTGCTACATACGAGCTAGTCGGTTGGATAAGAATGTAAGTATCTGGTTTGAGCATATCATATGGAACTGGTAGCGGGATTGTATTATACAGGTTATAGGTTTGGGGTAAAACTAAGGGAATTTTAAGAACAAATATTATTCTATTTTGATAATAGTAACAAACTAATTTAGAAATGTCGGTTATCTCTTGAATATTCTGTAACGTGAGTGATACAGGGAGATCATAATGGCTAGGAAGCTTATTTCTATGCTTATCTAATTCACCGTATAACTGGTGAGGGCTAAGTACAGTCGGGTGTAAAACATTTAGTTTCGCAAAAAGAATAGCGTTGTTTATGTCATCGATATCAAAAGATGACGTTAAGATAATAGCTTCTAAAGAGTTAGATAAAGAGTTAACTTGAAATTTAATCGAAAGCTTATCGTTTGAGTTGGAAACCGTTTCTAAGATTTTATGTATTGTTTCCATATTTTCTAAAAGAAACTTCTCATTTCGATCGACCTTGGAAATTGAATTATTAAATGATGTAATGGTAGATCGTATAACATGTATGTTGTCCTTCATGAGATAAGCGAGGTGTTTTTCATCCGTCTGTACATTGTCTATAGCTCTCGAAAATTTAATAGCGTCTTCGGTGTCTAATGTACCAAATATAGTTTTTAATATAGATCCTCCGAAGTCAAGAAGGCCTCGTTTGACTCGTTTATTACGGTCATTATCAAGCAAGTACGAAATAGAAGAGAACTTATTTACATTAGTTAAATGCTGACTTTTCAGCGCGGAGAGTGCGTTGATACAGTCTGATTGCATTTTGGATGACACGAGCGAGGCACAAAATACATTAAGCTTTTCTAATAAGATTTCTATCCTATCTAAGTTAGGTTGAATATGACTTATATCTAGGTATGCTAAGACTTTCCAGTCGTTATTAGTAAACTTAATATCTAAAAGCTTATCAAAGTAAAGCCCGGGACTACTGATTATAGGTGTTATGTAATCAGAGCTGGCTAGCGGCGACAGCGCCGATCTGAAATAGAATTGAAAGGGCTTATGTTAGGTATAAGTTATACCTATCTTATTGTTAACTTACAACCTAAATTACTATGGCGTGTTATGACTGGCTATTTTTATTTCGTCATAGTGGTGACGCACATGTTTACGATTTATGAGTAGCGTCACTGTATGATTGCCATTGAGTTTTATTATTTTATAAGGGCCTTTCCACACAGGAGATAAGGCCTTATTTTGTTTGTGGTGACAACGGATGTACACCATGTCACCAGTGTTGTAAGTAACGGGCTTAGTGCGAGAATCGTATTGGTTTTTAGATTTCTCTTTTGAGGCTTGTATGTTTTGAAGAGCCTTTTTCCGGCTATAATAAAGTCGATGATTAAGCGCTCGGATATAATCGGTGTAGGTATTACTTTCAAGAATATCTATACTAGACGGCAAATAAGGTTTAAAACCAAATAATAGTTCTAATGGAGAAAACCCCGTTGTACTGTGTACACTCTGCAACAGAATAATGTATACCACCCCAGACGCACGCACACATACAATATGCATTCGCGTTGTATGTGTGCGGAAGACTCAGAATAACGTTGACCACCAGTCGTACGCACACAACTAAAGATCAATTCTAACTAAGCTAACCAACTACATCGTGTCACAACAAGAAATAATATAACTACACGGATGTATAGATCTTTACTTTCAGTACTTCGACGAGCCTATGTCAGCCGTATAATGTGCAGATTATTGTTTTATATTATAGAACTCTGAAAGGTCTGCATTTTTTTTCTCCGTTGCTATATTAATATTAGTCTTTTTTATTGTTAAATTATTGATTGATTGTTAAATTAATAATGTTTAAAGATATATCTTCAATATCTTTTTTTTTGTTCAAATTTAATGAAGATATATTCATCAATAAACCTTAATATATATTCATTTAAATTAAGAAATATTTAAATAATTTATTATAATTTAAAATGATATAAATATAATTTTTATGTTCTATATTTCAATTATATTTATATTCTAATTAATCAATGAATTAAATATAGTGCAAGCAATCGAAAAATAAGGTGCAGGTAAAAACTACTAATTAAAACAACACAATCTTTTCCAGATAATTATTTATTTTTTGCATTTCACAATATGTTGCGTCTGACTAGGAATTTTTATTTCACAAATTTATTAAACGATTAATTTTAAAAACAATGATAGTTTAGGTAATAGTTGTTATTTGAAAGATTTGAATGACAGTTCTCACTTTAATTTTTCTGTCACTTGGCGTATGAACTTATTATATAATTGAAGTAATAATTCCATTGTAAATATGAATCAACATGTTATTAGCCAGAAACTATAAATAAGCTAAGCTAAGCTTATTTCTAAGCTAATCAACAATAACATCATTCACTCTGGATTATCTACTTTTTAAAAGACAACTATTACCTCACTATTTTATTAATAGCTAATTTGGGCGCCGTCGGAGTCTATGACCTGCTGCAACCGAGATCTCATACTGTCAACTAAATTCCAGCACAAGGCAGATCCTCTCATCATCTCCCAAGTTGAAATAACCCGCCCTTCTAATTTGGCTCTGGACCTCACTTGTGATGAATCCCAATTTAAAATCATTTGACCCTACAAATTCTCGATGGCGTTTAATGCAGCCGCTTAAACTAACAGGTAGGGTGTTTCGAGCATCATAACGTTGGCATTTTCTCCTCCATAATATTTTACGGCCATCTTTGTCCGACTTGAATGTCGTTTATCCGTAAAAATAACTACATTGCTAGACGAATCAAATTCCAAATATTGCTTTCGTTCATCAATATCTCTTTTGCTAGCCTGTAAATGAATAAAATAAACTTAAGTTCTCTTGAAGTTTAAACAAATTATATTGCATGCATAAGAAAGTTAATTCATTTTAAGTTATAATATATTGTATATCTAACGTCGATTTATATACTTCTTTATTTACCTGTAACAATATATGTTGCTTGCTTTCAAATGTCGTCACACAGTTTGCAAACTCACATCATATGTGGTGGCCGTCGAACGAGTGGGTAAAATGGATATATCCCCCGGTTCCTCTTAACGACGAACAGATAGTTGCACTGTTTTTCTCTGAAAATAAAATTATCAACATAGAAATAACGATCACGTTTAATACAAGGATTAAGTCAGAATAATAATTAACTTAAAACTTACAAATATCATCAACCGACGTGCAATTCCCCTGATAGAAAAGTATTGATTGAATGAAACAATGATTTCAGCTCTCTGCAGCAATGTTAAATGATAATTCATTTTTAATTTCATTTGGGCACAACAATCTGATAGTAGTAACAAGTAACGACGAATGCAAACCTTCTAGAAACACGACTACACAATATTAAATAACAGAGGGTAGATTTAACTTTTTTTTTCTAAAGATATGACAAGCTAAAAATAAATCTAGCAACACAATAAAAGATAATCGGGGTCTTCCACTTATTTTGTCTTAAGAAATGAGGGATCGTTGTTATTTCGAATAGTAACGCTAATAATAGCTACCTACTTCAAATTCAAACTTAATAAAAAACATCAAAAAAGTTGTAATGTATTTCTTCTTTCAATCTCTAAAAATGAATATGAAATCACAGTTTTTTGTGGGATTCGATACCTGACCTGTCCAGATCTCATTCCTAGACACTTAAACCGCTAGGCCATGGACGCTATGACTTGACGTTGTGAAATTAGCATCATATTATCTTGTCTGCCTGCTATTCATCCATATAGCTCGTCATGTGAGACTTGAGAGTAGCTAAGAACGAGTTTAACAAATTAATGAATCAGCAGAAGTAAAGTATTTTCACAGTGTGCGTGTGTGCGTAAGCACGTCCACTTATATGCTTGGATTGGGTGACTTTCGTGGTGTGAGTGAGTATGGATGAACGCGCGTGTGCGTGCGACGTCAGATGGTGGTATACATTATTCTGTTGCAGGCTGTACATTAGAATTATAGGCTATCATAGCGCTTGGGATGTAAAGGTCCCAAGTGTTTTGATTTTCACCTATGTACGACCTTAAATATTCTTTAAGTGTAGAGTGGCTTCTTTCGAGCGCACCACATGTTTGGGGATGATAGGGCGAAGCGAAAATATGTTTGATACTAAATAATTTTTCAAGTTGTTTAAATAAGTCTGAACAGAAGTTTACAAACGTTTGTACCTTGATCGGAGATAATCATTTTAGGTATTCCCATGTGTGAGATATAATTAACAAATACTCTTGCTGTTTCCTCAGCCGAACAAGATTGCATGGGATAAGCTTGTGAGAATTTGCTAAGGTCATCTTGTACGGTAAGTAGGAATTTGTATTGATGTTCGTATGTTTCAGGAAGCGGACCGACTAAGTCGACGTAAACCTTTTCGTTGGGCCGTGATGCGGTGGAGGTTATTATCATAGGTGCCCGATTAAGCTGCCGTAAGGGCTTATTTATTTGACATGAGCGACAATTCTTTACATAGTCTTCTATGTCCTGTCGCATGTTTTTCCACCAAAATTGAGATTTGATTCTTTCGAGCATGCGGGAGATGCCCGGATGCCCGGCGAGAGGCGAGTCATGGTTATCTTTGAGTATCTGTTTGATTTCGTTTGGCGTCGGATATTTTATACAATTGTGATAGATATGAACTTTTATATTTGTGTTATGAAAAAGGAACGCTAGAAAATTATATATTTTTGTAAAAGATATTTTAGAAAAAGGATCTGTAAAATCAGATATAGCTATTTCTTTCTCTTCGGAGTACCAATATTTTACCATGTCGCGATATTCGCGAAGAACGTTAAATATGTCTTTGTATGACATTTCGTCGAAGTGATTTAGTTTGATGAATAAGTGCGTAAACACGTGCTTATCGTTAGAGGTTGAATAGTAGGTATGAAGTTCGCGTTCAATACTTCGAATGTCAGGATCGCTAGTAGATGCATCTATGATGTCACTACAATATGGTATGGATTCGTCGAGGTCAATAGATGTTGGATATGCGATTAACTTTATTTTTGTTTTTAACAAGGAGTCATTATGTTCTTGAATTACGGTGTCAAAAGAGACATTAGGTTGTTTTAAGATTTGAAGAAATTGTTCGTAAGTTTCTGATATAGAAGGGCGGCTACAGGGATCTAAGTCACTGTCGGAAGGCAGTGAAGGATTACACGCCATCGAATTATCTTCTAGGGCAAGTACCGGGAAACGTGATAGTGCGTCTGCGTTTGCATTTAACTTTCCCTTTTTATAAACGATCTCGTAGTCGTATTCCTCTAGTTTAAGCCGCCATCTAATAAGCCTAGAACCAGGATCTTTAACATTGAACAGCCACACTAATGGTTTGTGGTCCGTTATAATTTTAAATTTGCGTCCGTATAGATAAGGACGGAATGTTTTCACCCCGAATAAGATGGCTAAGAGTTCTTTCTCTATTGTAGAGTAATTACCCTCGGCCTTATTTAGAGTGCGTGACGCATACGAGATGGGTTTGTCCTTACCGATTTCGCCTTGAGATAGAATTGCTCCTATGGCGTAGTTAGAGGCATCGGTAGTTAATAGAAAGGTTTGATTGAAATCGGGATATTGAAGCAGAGGTGCTGAAGTTAACTTATCTTTGAGAGTTGTAAAAGCTTGTTCTTGCTCGTAAGACCATTGGAAGGTAGCATCCTTTTTAAGCAGGGAAGTCAATGGTTTAGTGATTTGAGAAAAGTTATTTATGAACCGACGATAGTATCCGACTAACCCCAGAAAGGATTTTATATCTTTAGGGTTTTTAGGTTGGGGAAATTGAGTTACGGCTTTGATTTTGCCACTTGAGAGGTCTAAAGTACTAAAGTACTTACAGTGGCCTAATTGATCCAGAATGTCCGTGATGAGAGGCAGAGGATAACTCTCTGCCACGGTGACGTCATTGAGGCGGCGATAGTCTATAACTATTCGCCACTTTTTTTTACCAGAGGCATCCATCTTTTTGGGAACTACCCATACCGGAGCACTCCATGGTGAAAAAGAGGGACGTATAATATTTTGGTCAAGCATTTTGCGAATTTGTGATTCAACTTCTTCCTTGTGACATTCAGGGAAGCGGTATGACTTTACGTGAACAGGTGGGGCGTCTCCCGAGTCTATAGTATGCTCGATTGCATTTGTAAGCGATAAAGGTTCGCCTTCTATATGAAAGATGTCGGTATATTGCGAACAACATTCTAAAAGACATTTTTTTTCTTCCGAGTTCAAATGAGAGCACCGAATAAGATCTAGAACTTTTTGTACTCTATTTGAATTATAATAGGAAATAGTGTTGACTAATTGTGACGATTCGTTAGGGGACACATCGCTTTGGCATTCGAGAGGACTTAATTCCACGGCATAATCTTTGATCTTAATATCAGAGTTAGTGGTATTTAAAATTGTGACGTTAATTCTTTTATTAGATTTTATAGTAACAATACAATTAGCAAAATAAACACCATCTTTAAAAATGTGATCTAATAATAAGCCTTCGTTATTCGGATAACGTTCAGACGAGTAATTTGATACCGCGCACTCGATAACGGCTTCGGTACGGGCGGGAATTATATAAGTTGGCTGAACATAGTTAATATCCATGCTCTGCCCGCAAATATTTATTAAATTTGAATCATAGTTAATGTTAGCCTTGAAATGGCCTAAAAAGTCGCTACCAATGATACCGTCGTACTCTAAACTAACATCATCATTAACTATGTGAAATTTATAATTAAAAATTTTATCGGATATAAAGAAATCGATTTGAGATGTACCTAAAGTTTCAGAACAATGTTCAATGCTGTTAATTCCCTTTATCTTAACTACTTGGCAAGATAAAATAAGTTGATTATTTAAACTAGATTTCTTAATAAGACTTATACTCGCACCTGTATCTATGAGAAGCCGTAAAGGTTCCGTAGAAAACTTAGTTTTTAAGATTATATGCGGTAAGGAAATTTTTTTTAAAGATGAGTTGATCTCATATATAGGGATTTTAAAATCACTCTCGTTTTTATTTTCAGGATTTGATTTAGAGAGTCCGGTGAAAGCGGACTTTTGACTCAACGAAACAGAGACTCCCGGGGGAGCATGTTGAGGTTTTTTTTTTTGACTCGACGAAATAGTAGTTCCCGTAGAACAATGCCGAGATGAATTAGAAACTTGACTCAACGAAACAGTGGTTCCCGTAGGAATGTGTTGAGGCGAATTAGAATTAGGATAAGGCTTGATTAGATAAGTATTTGTGCCTAAATTGTTCGAAAAATTGTTCGAAAAACGACGGCACGGTTTCGTTTTCCGATGAGTTAGTTTAAATGATGATCAGGCATATCAGAATCGCCGACATTTTCACACGGGACTTGATAAGGTGTCGGTGATGGCGGTGATGATGGTAGCGGCGGCTCATATGTAACATGATGCATATTCGCCGAGTTGTTACCGTTCAAATTTCGCCTTTCGTTGTTATATTTTCTTTTACGACATTGTGTGATGTCGTGACCCTTTGTTTTGCAATACCTGCAGAAAACGTGGGAACTGGATTGATAATTATTTGATGTTGAAGCTTGAGGGTTTGAAAAATTACGCGGTGGACCCATGCGTTTATCCTTAAGGTAACATTCGGATTCCGTATGCCCAGTTTTCCCGCAGGTTTTGCATTTGGATTTTGTAGCGGTTTTATATAAAAGATTTTGTATCTTTTCTTCTTCAAGGGCAATATTTATTGCATCATTGAGATTTTTAGGACTCCTACATCTAACATTATTACTAATTCGAGGGTGAAGCCCTAATGAGAATGCGAATAACGCTAAGTCTTCCGTCATAGCGATCCGGCCGGATATATCTTTCTTTAGGCTTTCGGAATTATAAATTTCAGACTGTAAATCAGTAAGGCAGCTCTCTACGCGAAGTGAAAATTGTGCAACAGTTTCATTTGGTTGTTGCCTACACGACTGTAGATCTAGCAGTAAATGATTGTAGTGCTTTCTTTCGCCGAAATTTTGTTTTAAAAAACATTTTAACTGATTAAAATCTTCAAAAATTTTGTTAGAACAAGCAATTTGCGCTTTTCCTTCTAACCTTGACAGTATATACTTATTTAATAATGTTTTTTGAGACTGTGATGCTAGATCTAGAGCGTTTTGGCAGTTTGTTAGAAAAGCGGTGAGAGTTTCGCGGTCTCCTTTGTAAGGACCAATAAAGTCACATAACACATTTATAGGAAACTGTTCACTTAATAATATTTCTGCACTCGCGCAGCTTTTCTTTGTTTCGACCGACATTTTAAAATTATTAATACTTGATATAAATTGTATTTTCAACTAGAAAATTATGAAAATTATAGAACTAATACGGATAAGGAATTAAAAGGAAGGAAAAATGTTCAATCTGTTGAATGAAAATTGATATTGTAGCAATAACAAATAATAGTATGCTTTACTCACAAGACCGACAGGATCACGAAGAAGTAGGGTGGCATTTCAGTAACGTATCCACAAGAATATAGCGGCGGCAGCCCGTTTCCAAACGGGACTCAGGTCAGGAACAGCAGGAACAGCGACGGGATGGAAAAATGGCGACCAGTTCGCTGCGATCCAGCAGCAGTAGAATAGCGCTGGCAGATGACGATGACTTAGTGTCGCTGCAACGGCGACGAGATGGCGCGCCAACACAACGGTGGCGGTAGAGACGTCTTCAGTGGCGTCGGTGATCGCCTTCAGTGGCGACGGTAGTCGAAGAGGCAGATAGCGGCGGTGGTGCGTATTTCGCACCGGCAGGACTTAGAGATGATTTCGGTACTGGTCTGCAGGCTTACGGAGTAAGGCTGACTGTCGAGACTCAGTTATGCAGGAGTTTGACGAAGCGGACACAGAGGTATTTTATCACTCCGGAGACGGACTGGCAGTGTTCAGTTTTTGGGTTACAGTTCTTTTTTCTTTTTATCACACGACCCGTTATGGAATACCAGTGGAACGAAAACGGCTAATCAACACTGGTATCCCACTTCTGACACCACTGTTACGGAGCGGGTCAGGAGTTGGTTTTTAAAAAAAAACTATTTATTAACACACACGAAATAATATATTAAAAGAAATAAGAATCACGAGAACTTAAGCCAACATGAAATAAGAATTATGTCTAAACCCGACGGAGGTCCAATCCAATCTGATGGGAAATTAAGGTATTCTATTCGATTACAAAAACAAGAAGTTTCCTATTGCAATGACGTCATTGCAATGGGAAACTCAGCAATTTATTTTATATACAAAATGATGTGTTGACCGATATAACAACCCCCCCGTTAAGATCGATCATCACATCTTAAAGTGATGAGAGATTAACGCGAGCGATTGGACTTACGTTTGGTGAATTAAAACATACATTAAGTTGTTACAACCTCAATCGTAAACATTCACTTTCGTAATACAAAAGTTCTTACCATAATGCAATAAAAAGCATGGTTAAAAACAATAAAAAGTTATTCTTACAAATTCTATTTTAAGTATATATATTTTTTATAAGTATTATAAAATAGTTTAGATATAGATAGTTTAATAGTTACAAATCATGATCTCTTTTAATTAAATTAGTTAAGACAACATTTCGTTTCAAAGGGCTCGGAGTGCTTATGTAATCATCACCCGGCTGTTCCGGCACAGAGTCAGTCAGAGTGGAATCTTTGTAAACAACTAGAGATGCTGGTTGTGCATTATGTGTTTTAGAATTATTGCACTGGTTGAAAATCTGAATACAGTAAGGTGACTTACGACAGGTTATATTTCTTCGACATTTATATAAAAGATACATTATGAATGCTAGGCTAATAACTAAGCTGAAAGACATATAATGAGTGCCGTATTTCTGGAAATGAGTTGGATTTTCCAATTTATTTAAGTCATCTTCCATCGAAGTGAGGTGGATGCTAGCATGTACCAAGGAATCAAGATTACCAATATTTTTTATTGTAGAATGTGGAAGTTTAAAGAGAGTTTTATTTATCTTTGTACGCTCGCAACAATCATCTAATAAAATGTTGAAATTGGAGACGATGTTTGTCACGTTACTGAGCGACGTCTCGCCGACTGCAGTGAACTGCATAGTTTTAAAAAATGCTTTACAGTGTTTCGGCAAGGTAAGTATGCCGGTACCTAATAAAATGACATCTGAATTAACGTCGATTTTATCACAAGTGATATGGCACTTTCCAGGCTCTGACTGCACATATACCCAGCGGTTAAGACTTAGTTTGTGAAATACATCTATGGAGCCATGAATAATCTTAGTTACACACGTGTCTGGAAGTTTATTCACTACTTCAGTAAGTAGGGTTGTCTCGCACGTGGGATTGGCTATCACTGAGAACATATCTGTAAGCACACACACATAACACTTTTCACTGATAAGTTTGCACTCGTCAATGTCCTTTATCAGAGAATAAAACATACGATCACCTGTTACTGCTACATACGAGCTAGTCGGTTGGATAAGAATGTAAGTATCTGGTTTGAGCATATCATATGGAACTGGTAGCGGGATTGTATTATACAGGTTATAGGTTTGGGGTAAAACTAAGGGAATTTTAAGAACAAATATTATTCTATTTTGATAATAGTAACAAACTAATTTAGAAATGTCGGTTATCTCTTGAATATTCTGTAACGTGAGTGATACAGGGAGATCATAATGGCTAGGAAGCTTATTTCTATGCTTATCTAATTCACCGTATAACTGGTGAGGGCTAAGTACAGTCGGGTGTAAAACATTTAGTTTCGCAAAAAGAATAGCGTTGTTTATGTCATCGATATCAAAAGATGACGTTAAGATAATAGCTTCTAAAGAGTTAGATAAAGAGTTAACTTGAAATTTAATCGAAAGCTTATCGTTTGAGTTGGAAACCGTTTCTAAGATTTTATGTATTGTTTCCATATTTTCTAAAAGAAACTTCTCATTTCGATCGACCTTGGAAATTGAATTATTAAATGATGTAATGGTAGATCGTATAACATGTATGTTGTCCTTCATGAGATAAGCGAGGTGTTTTTCATCCGTCTGTACATTGTCTATAGCTCTCGAAAATTTAATAGCGTCTTCGGTGTCTAATGTACCAAATATAGTTTTTAATATAGATCCTCCGAAGTCAAGAAGGCCTCGTTTGACTCGTTTATTACGGTCATTATCAAGCAAGTACGAAATAGAAGAGAACTTATTTACATTAGTTAAATGCTGACTTTTCAGCGCGGAGAGTGCGTTGATACAGTCTGATTGCATTTTGGATGACACGAGCGAGGCACAAAATACATTAAGCTTTTCTAATAAGATTTCTATCCTATCTAAGTTAGGTTGAATATGACTTATATCTAGGTATGCTAAGACTTTCCAGTCGTTATTAGTAAACTTAATATCTAAAAGCTTATCAAAGTAAAGCCCGGGACTACTGATTATAGGTGTTATGTAATCAGAGCTGGCTAGCGGCGACAGCGCCGATCTGAAATAGAATTGAAAGGGCTTATGTTAGGTATAAGTTATACCTATCTTATTGTTAACTTACAACCTAAATTACTATGGCGTGTTATGACTGGCTATTTTTATTTCGTCATAGTGGTGACGCACATGTTTACGATTTATGAGTAGCGTCACTGTATGATTGCCATTGAGTTTTATTATTTTATAAGGGCCTTTCCACACAGGAGATAAGGCCTTATTTTGTTTGTGGTGACAACGGATGTACACCATGTCACCAGTGTTGTAAGTAACGGGCTTAGTGCGAGAATCGTATTGGTTTTTAGATTTCTCTTTTGAGGCTTGTATGTTTTGAAGAGCCTTTTTCCGGCTATAATAAAGTCGATGATTAAGCGCTCGGATATAATCGGTGTAGGTATTACTTTCAAGAATATCTATACTAGACGGCAAATAAGGTTTAAAACCAAATAATAGTTCTAATGGAGAAAACCCCGTTGTACTGTGTACATTAGAATTATAGGCTATCATAGCGCTTGGGATGTAAAGGTCCCAAGTGTTTTGATTTTCACCTATGTACGACCTTAAATATTCTTTAAGTGTAGAGTGGCTTCTTTCGAGCGCACCACATGTTTGGGGATGATAGGGCGAAGCGAAAATATGTTTGATACTAAATAATTTTTCAAGTTGTTTAAATAAGTCTGAACAGAAGTTTACAAACGTTTGTACCTTGATCGGAGATAATCATTTTAGGTATTCCCATGTGTGAGATATAATTAACAAATACTCTTGCTGTTTCCTCAGCCGAACAAGATTGCATGGGATAAGCTTGTGAGAATTTGCTAAGGTCATCTTGTACGGTAAGTAGGAATTTGTATTGATGTTCGTATGTTTCAGGAAGCGGACCGACTAAGTCGACGTAAACCTTTTCGTTGGGCCGTGATGCGGTGGAGGTTATTATCATAGGTGCCCGATTAAGCTGCCGTAAGGGCTTATTTATTTGACATGAGCGACAATTCTTTACATAGTCTTCTATGTCCTGTCGCATGTTTTTCCACCAAAATTGAGATTTGATTCTTTCGAGCATGCGGGAGATGCCCGGATGCCCGGCGAGAGGCGAGTCATGGTTATCTTTGAGTATCTGTTTGATTTCGTTTGGCGTCGGATATTTTATACAATTGTGATAGATATGAACTTTTATATTTGTGTTATGAAAAAGGAACGCTAGAAAATTATATATTTTTGTAAAAGATATTTTAGAAAAAGGATCTGTAAAATCAGATATAGCTATTTCTTTCTCTTCGGAGTACCAATATTTTACCATGTCGCGATATTCGCGAAGAACGTTAAATATGTCTTTGTATGACATTTCGTCGAAGTGATTTAGTTTGATGAATAAGTGCGTAAACACGTGCTTATCGTTAGAGGTTGAATAGTAGGTATGAAGTTCGCGTTCAATACTTCGAATGTCAGGATCGCTAGTAGATGCATCTATGATGTCACTACAATATGGTATGGATTCGTCGAGGTCAATAGATGTTGGATATGCGATTAACTTTATTTTTGTTTTTAACAAGGAGTCATTATGTTCTTGAATTACGGTGTCAAAAGAGACATTAGGTTGTTTTAAGATTTGAAGAAATTGTTCGTAAGTTTCTGATATAGAAGGGCGGCTACAGGGATCTAAGTCACTGTCGGAAGGCAGTGAAGGATTACACGCCATCGAATTATCTTCTAGGGCAAGTACCGGGAAACGTGATAGTGCGTCTGCGTTTGCATTTAACTTTCCCTTTTTATAAACGATCTCGTAGTCGTATTCCTCTAGTTTAAGCCGCCATCTAATAAGCCTAGAACCAGGATCTTTAACATTGAACAGCCACACTAATGGTTTGTGGTCCGTTATAATTTTAAATTTGCGTCCGTATAGATAAGGACGGAATGTTTTCACCCCGAATAAGATGGCTAAGAGTTCTTTCTCTATTGTAGAGTAATTACCCTCGGCCTTATTTAGAGTGCGTGACGCATACGAGATGGGTTTGTCCTTACCGATTTCGCCTTGAGATAGAATTGCTCCTATGGCGTAGTTAGAGGCATCGGTAGTTAATAGAAAGGTTTGATTGAAATCGGGATATTGAAGCAGAGGTGCTGAAGTTAACTTATCTTTGAGAGTTGTAAAAGCTTGTTCTTGCTCGTAAGACCATTGGAAGGTAGCATCCTTTTTAAGCAGGGAAGTCAATGGTTTAGTGATTTGAGAAAAGTTATTTATGAACCGACGATAGTATCCGACTAACCCCAGAAAGGATTTTATATCTTTAGGGTTTTTAGGTTGGGGAAATTGAGTTACGGCTTTGATTTTGCCACTTGAGAGGTCTAAAGTACTAAAGTACTTACAGTGGCCTAATTGATCCAGAATGTCCGTGATGAGAGGCAGAGGATAACTCTCTGCCACGGTGACGTCATTGAGGCGGCGATAGTCTATAACTATTCGCCACTTTTTTTTACCAGAGGCATCCATCTTTTTGGGAACTACCCATACCGGAGCACTCCATGGTGAAAAAGAGGGACGTATAATATTTTGGTCAAGCATTTTGCGAATTTGTGATTCAACTTCTTCCTTGTGACATTCAGGGAAGCGGTATGACTTTACGTGAACAGGTGGGGCGTCTCCCGAGTCTATAGTATGCTCGATTGCATTTGTAAGCGATAAAGGTTCGCCTTCTATATGAAAGATGTCGGTATATTGCGAACAACATTCTAAAAGACATTTTTTTTCTTCCGAGTTCAAATGAGAGCACCGAATAAGATCTAGAACTTTTTGTACTCTATTTGAATTATAATAGGAAATAGTGTTGACTAATTGTGACGATTCGTTAGGGGACACATCGCTTTGGCATTCGAGAGGACTTAATTCCACGGCATAATCTTTGATCTTAATATCAGAGTTAGTGGTATTTAAAATTGTGACGTTAATTCTTTTATTAGATTTTATAGTAACAATACAATTAGCAAAATAAACACCATCTTTAAAAATGTGATCTAATAATAAGCCTTCGTTATTCGGATAACGTTCAGACGAGTAATTTGATACCGCGCACTCGATAACGGCTTCGGTACGGGCGGGAATTATATAAGTTGGCTGAACATAGTTAATATCCATGCTCTGCCCGCAAATATTTATTAAATTTGAATCATAGTTAATGTTAGCCTTGAAATGGCCTAAAAAGTCGCTACCAATGATACCGTCGTACTCTAAACTAACATCATCATTAACTATGTGAAATTTATAATTAAAAATTTTATCGGATATAAAGAAATCGATTTGAGATGTACCTAAAGTTTCAGAACAATGTTCAATGCTGTTAATTCCCTTTATCTTAACTACTTGGCAAGATAAAATAAGTTGATTATTTAAACTAGATTTCTTAATAAGACTTATACTCGCACCTGTATCTATGAGAAGCCGTAAAGGTTCCGTAGAAAACTTAGTTTTTAAGATTATATGCGGTAAGGAAATTTTTTTTAAAGATGAGTTGATCTCATATATAGGGATTTTAAAATCACTCTCGTTTTTATTTTCAGGATTTGATTTAGAGAGTCCGGTGAAAGCGGACTTTTGACTCAACGAAACAGAGACTCCCGGGGGAGCATGTTGAGGTTTTTTTTTTTGACTCGACGAAATAGTAGTTCCCGTAGAACAATGCCGAGATGAATTAGAAACTTGACTCAACGAAACAGTGGTTCCCGTAGGAATGTGTTGAGGCGAATTAGAATTAGGATAAGGCTTGATTAGATAAGTATTTGTGCCTAAATTGTTCGAAAAATTGTTCGAAAAACGACGGCACGGTTTCGTTTTCCGATGAGTTAGTTTAAATGATGATCAGGCATATCAGAATCGCCGACATTTTCACACGGGACTTGATAAGGTGTCGGTGATGGCGGTGATGATGGTAGCGGCGGCTCATATGTAACATGATGCATATTCGCCGAGTTGTTACCGTTCAAATTTCGCCTTTCGTTGTTATATTTTCTTTTACGACATTGTGTGATGTCGTGACCCTTTGTTTTGCAATACCTGCAGAAAACGTGGGAACTGGATTGATAATTATTTGATGTTGAAGCTTGAGGGTTTGAAAAATTACGCGGTGGACCCATGCGTTTATCCTTAAGGTAACATTCGGATTCCGTATGCCCAGTTTTCCCGCAGGTTTTGCATTTGGATTTTGTAGCGGTTTTATATAAAAGATTTTGTATCTTTTCTTCTTCAAGGGCAATATTTATTGCATCATTGAGATTTTTAGGACTCCTACATCTAACATTATTACTAATTCGAGGGTGAAGCCCTAATGAGAATGCGAATAACGCTAAGTCTTCCGTCATAGCGATCCGGCCGGATATATCTTTCTTTAGGCTTTCGGAATTATAAATTTCAGACTGTAAATCAGTAAGGCAGCTCTCTACGCGAAGTGAAAATTGTGCAACAGTTTCATTTGGTTGTTGCCTACACGACTGTAGATCTAGCAGTAAATGATTGTAGTGCTTTCTTTCGCCGAAATTTTGTTTTAAAAAACATTTTAACTGATTAAAATCTTCAAAAATTTTGTTAGAACAAGCAATTTGCGCTTTTCCTTCTAACCTTGACAGTATATACTTATTTAATAATGTTTTTTGAGACTGTGATGCTAGATCTAGAGCGTTTTGGCAGTTTGTTAGAAAAGCGGTGAGAGTTTCGCGGTCTCCTTTGTAAGGACCAATAAAGTCACATAACACATTTATAGGAAACTGTTCACTTAATAATATTTCTGCACTCGCGCAGCTTTTCTTTGTTTCGACCGACATTTTAAAATTATTAATACTTGATATAAATTGTATTTTCAACTAGAAAATTATGAAAATTATAGAACTAATACGGATAAGGAATTAAAAGGAAGGAAAAATGTTCAATCTGTTGAATGAAAATTGATATTGTAGCAATAACAAATAATAGTATGCTTTACTCACAAGACCGACAGGATCACGAAGAAGTAGGGTGGCATTTCAGTAACGTATCCACAAGAATATAGCGGCGGCAGCCCGTTTCCAAACGGGACTCAGGTCAGGAACAGCAGGAACAGCGACGGGATGGAAAAATGGCGACCAGTTCGCTGCGATCCAGCAGCAGTAGAATAGCGCTGGCAGATGACGATGACTTAGTGTCGCTGCAACGGCGACGAGATGGCGCGCCAACACAACGGTGGCGGTAGAGACGTCTTCAGTGGCGTCGGTGATCGCCTTCAGTGGCGACGGTAGTCGAAGAGGCAGATAGCGGCGGTGGTGCGTATTTCGCACCGGCAGGACTTAGAGATGATTTCGGTACTGGTCTGCAGGCTTACGGAGTAAGGCTGACTGTCGAGACTCAGTTATGCAGGAGTTTGACGAAGCGGACACAGAGGTATTTTATCACTCCGGAGACGGACTGGCAGTGTTCAGTTTTTGGGTTACAGTTCTTTTTTCTTTTTATCACACGACCCGTTATGGAATACCAGTGGAACGAAAACGGCTAATCAACACTGGTATCCCACTTCTGACACCACTGTTACGGAGCGGGTCAGGAGTTGGTTTTTAAAAAAAAACTATTTATTAACACACACGAAATAATATATTAAAAGAAATAAGAATCACGAGAACTTAAGCCAACATGAAATAAGAATTATGTCTAAACCCGACGGAGGTCCAATCCAATCTGATGGGAAATTAAGGTATTCTATTCGATTACAAAAACAAGAAGTTTCCTATTGCAATGACGTCATTGCAATGGGAAACTCAGCAATTTATTTTATATACAAAATGATGTGTTGACCGATATAACAACCCCCCCGTTAAGATCGATCATCACATCTTAAAGTGATGAGAGATTAACGCGAGCGATTGGACTTACGTTTGGTGAATTAAAACATACATTAAGTTGTTACAACCTCAATCGTAAACATTCACTTTCGTAATACAAAAGTTCTTACCATAATGCAATAAAAAGCATGGTTAAAAACAATAAAAAGTTATTCTTACAAATTCTATTTTAAGTATATATATTTTTTATAAGTATTATAAAATAGTTTAGATATAGATAGTTTAATAGTTACAAATCATGATCTCTTTTAATTAAATTAGTTAAGACAACATTTCGTTTCAAAGGGCTCGGAGTGCTTATGTAATCATCACCCGGCTGTTCCGGCACAGAGTCAGTCAGAGTGGAATCTTTGTAAACAACTAGAGATGCTGGTTGTGCATTATGTGTTTTAGAATTATTGCACTGGTTGAAAATCTGAATACAGTAAGGTGACTTACGACAGGTTATATTTCTTCGACATTTATATAAAAGATACATTATGAATGCTAGGCTAATAACTAAGCTGAAAGACATATAATGAGTGCCGTATTTCTGGAAATGAGTTGGATTTTCCAATTTATTTAAGTCATCTTCCATCGAAGTGAGGTGGATGCTAGCATGTACCAAGGAATCAAGATTACCAATATTTTTTATTGTAGAATGTGGAAGTTTAAAGAGAGTTTTATTTATCTTTGTACGCTCGCAACAATCATCTAATAAAATGTTGAAATTGGAGACGATGTTTGTCACGTTACTGAGCGACGTCTCGCCGACTGCAGTGAACTGCATAGTTTTAAAAAATGCTTTACAGTGTTTCGGCAAGGTAAGTATGCCGGTACCTAATAAAATGACATCTGAATTAACGTCGATTTTATCACAAGTGATATGGCACTTTCCAGGCTCTGACTGCACATATACCCAGCGGTTAAGACTTAGTTTGTGAAATACATCTATGGAGCCATGAATAATCTTAGTTACACACGTGTCTGGAAGTTTATTCACTACTTCAGTAAGTAGGGTTGTCTCGCACGTGGGATTGGCTATCACTGAGAACATATCTGTAAGCACACACACATAACACTTTTCACTGATAAGTTTGCACTCGTCAATGTCCTTTATCAGAGAATAAAACATACGATCACCTGTTACTGCTACATACGAGCTAGTCGGTTGGATAAGAATGTAAGTATCTGGTTTGAGCATATCATATGGAACTGGTAGCGGGATTGTATTATACAGGTTATAGGTTTGGGGTAAAACTAAGGGAATTTTAAGAACAAATATTATTCTATTTTGATAATAGTAACAAACTAATTTAGAAATGTCGGTTATCTCTTGAATATTCTGTAACGTGAGTGATACAGGGAGATCATAATGGCTAGGAAGCTTATTTCTATGCTTATCTAATTCACCGTATAACTGGTGAGGGCTAAGTACAGTCGGGTGTAAAACATTTAGTTTCGCAAAAAGAATAGCGTTGTTTATGTCATCGATATCAAAAGATGACGTTAAGATAATAGCTTCTAAAGAGTTAGATAAAGAGTTAACTTGAGATTTAATCGAAAGCTTATCGTTTGAGTTGGAAACCGTTTCTAAGATTTTATGTATTGTTTCCATATTTTCTAAAAGAAACTTCTCATTTCGATCGACCTTGGAAATTGAATTATTAAATGATGTAATGGTAGATCGTATAACATGTATGTTGTCCTTCATGAGATAAGCGAGGTGTTTTTCATCCGTCTGTACATTGTCTATAGCTCTCGAAAATTTAATAGCGTCTTCGGTGTCTAATGTACCAAATATAGTTTTTAATATAGATCCTCCGAAGTCAAGAAGGCCTCGTTTGACTCGTTTATTACGGTCATTATCAAGCAAGTACGAAATAGAAGAGAACTTATTTACATTAGTTAAATGCTGACTTTTCAGCGCGGAGAGTGCGTTGATACAGTCTGATTGCATTTTGGATGACACGAGCGAGGCACAAAATACATTAAGCTTTTCTAATAAGATTTCTATCCTATCTAAGTTAGGTTGAATATGACTTATATCTAGGTATGCTAAGACTTTCCAGTCGTTATTAGTAAACTTAATATCTAAAAGCTTATCAAAGTAAAGCCCGGGACTACTGATTATAGGTGTTATGTAATCAGAGCTGGCTAGCGGCGACAGCGCCGATCTGAAATAGAATTGAAAGGGCTTATGTTAGGTATAAGTTATACCTATCTTATTGTTAACTTACAACCTAAATTACTATGGCGTGTTATGACTGGCTATTTTTATTTCGTCATAGTGGTGACGCACATGTTTACGATTTATGAGTAGCGTCACTGTATGATTGCCATTGAGTTTTATTATTTTATAAGGGCCTTTCCACACAGGAGATAAGGCCTTATTTTGTTTGTGGTGACAACGGATGTACACCATGTCACCAGTGTTGTAAGTAACGGGCTTAGTGCGAGAATCGTATTGGTTTTTAGATTTCTCTTTTGAGGCTTGTATGTTTTGAAGAGCCTTTTTCCGGCTATAATAAAGTCGATGATTAAGCGCTCGGATATAATCGGTGTAGGTATTACTTTCAAGAATATCTATACTAGACGGCAAATAAGGTTTAAAACCAAATAATAGTTCTAATGGAGAAAACCCCGTTGTACTGTGTACATTAGAATTATAGGCTATCATAGCGCTTGGGATGTAAAGGTCCCAAGTGTTTTGATTTTCACCTATGTACGACCTTAAATATTCTTTAAGTGTAGAGTGGCTTCTTTCGAGCGCACCACATGTTTGGGGATGATAGGGCGAAGCGAAAATATGTTTGATACTAAATAATTTTTCAAGTTGTTTAAATAAGTCTGAACAGAAGTTTACAAACGTTTGTACCTTGATCGGAGATAATCATTTTAGGTATTCCCATGTGTGAGATATAATTAACAAATACTCTTGCTGTTTCCTCAGCCGAACAAGATTGCATGGGATAAGCTTGTGAGAATTTGCTAAGGTCATCTTGTACGGTAAGTAGGAATTTGTATTGATGTTCGTATGTTTCAGGAAGCGGACCGACTAAGTCGACGTAAACCTTTTCGTTGGGCCGTGATGCGGTGGAGGTTATTATCATAGGTGCCCGATTAAGCTGCCGTAAGGGCTTATTTATTTGACATGAGCGACAATTCTTTACATAGTCTTCTATGTCCTGTCGCATGTTTTTCCACCAAAATTGAGATTTGATTCTTTCGAGCATGCGGGAGATGCCCGGATGCCCGGCGAGAGGCGAGTCATGGTTATCTTTGAGTATCTGTTTGATTTCGTTTGGCGTCGGATATTTTATACAATTGTGATAGATATGAACTTTTATATTTGTGTTATGAAAAAGGAACGCTAGAAAATTATATATTTTTGTAAAAGATATTTTAGAAAAAGGATCTGTAAAATCAGATATAGCTATTTCTTTCTCTTCGGAGTACCAATATTTTACCATGTCGCGATATTCGCGAAGAACGTTAAATATGTCTTTGTATGACATTTCGTCGAAGTGATTTAGTTTGATGAATAAGTGCGTAAACACGTGCTTATCGTTAGAGGTTGAATAGTAGGTATGAAGTTCGCGTTCAATACTTCGAATGTCAGGATCGCTAGTAGATGCATCTATGATGTCACTACAATATGGTATGGATTCGTCGAGGTCAATAGATGTTGGATATGCGATTAACTTTATTTTTGTTTTTAACAAGGAGTCATTATGTTCTTGAATTACGGTGTCAAAAGAGACATTAGGTTGTTTTAAGATTTGAAGAAATTGTTCGTAAGTTTCTGATATAGAAGGGCGGCTACAGGGATCTAAGTCACTGTCGGAAGGCAGTGAAGGATTACACGCCATCGAATTATCTTCTAGGGCAAGTACCGGGAAACGTGATAGTGCGTCTGCGTTTGCATTTAACTTTCCCTTTTTATAAACGATCTCGTAGTCGTATTCCTCTAGTTTAAGCCGCCATCTAATAAGCCTAGAACCAGGATCTTTAACATTGAACAGCCACACTAATGGTTTGTGGTCCGTTATAATTTTAAATTTGCGTCCGTATAGATAAGGACGGAATGTTTTCACCCCGAATAAGATGGCTAAGAGTTCTTTCTCTATTGTAGAGTAATTACCCTCGGCCTTATTTAGAGTGCGTGACGCATACGAGATGGGTTTGTCCTTACCGATTTCGCCTTGAGATAGAATTGCTCCTATGGCGTAGTTAGAGGCATCGGTAGTTAATAGAAAGGTTTGATTGAAATCGGGATATTGAAGCAGAGGTGCTGAAGTTAACTTATCTTTGAGAGTTGTAAAAGCTTGTTCTTGCTCGTAAGACCATTGGAAGGTAGCATCCTTTTTAAGCAGGGAAGTCAATGGTTTAGTGATTTGAGAAAAGTTATTTATGAACCGACGATAGTATCCGACTAACCCCAGAAAGGATTTTATATCTTTAGGGTTTTTAGGTTGGGGAAATTGAGTTACGGCTTTGATTTTGCCACTTGAGAGGTCTAAAGTACTAAAGTACTTACAGTGGCCTAATTGATCCAGAATGTCCGTGATGAGAGGCAGAGGATAACTCTCTGCCACGGTGACGTCATTGAGGCGGCGATAGTCTATAACTATTCGCCACTTTTTTTTACCAGAGGCATCCATCTTTTTGGGAACTACCCATACCGGAGCACTCCATGGTGAAAAAGAGGGACGTATAATATTTTGGTCAAGCATTTTGCGAATTTGTGATTCAACTTCTTCCTTGTGACATTCAGGGAAGCGGTATGACTTTACGTGAACAGGTGGGGCGTCTCCCGAGTCTATAGTATGCTCGATTGCATTTGTAAGCGATAAAGGTTCGCCTTCTATATGAAAGATGTCGGTATATTGCGAACAACATTCTAAAAGACATTTTTTTTCTTCCGAGTTCAAATGAGAGCACCGAATAAGATCTAGAACTTTTTGTACTCTATTTGAATTATAATAGGAAATAGTGTTGACTAATTGTGACGATTCGTTAGGGGACACATCGCTTTGGCATTCGAGAGGACTTAATTCCACGGCATAATCTTTGATCTTAATATCAGAGTTAGTGGTATTTAAAATTGTGACGTTAATTCTTTTATTAGATTTTATAGTAACAATACAATTAGCAAAATAAACACCATCTTTAAAAATGTGATCTAATAATAAGCCTTCGTTATTCGGATAACGTTCAGACGAGTAATTTGATACCGCGCACTCGATAACGGCTTCGGTACGGGCGGGAATTATATAAGTTGGCTGAACATAGTTAATATCCATGCTCTGCCCGCAAATATTTATTAAATTTGAATCATAGTTAATGTTAGCCTTGAAATGGCCTAAAAAGTCGCTACCAATGATACCGTCGTACTCTAAACTAACATCATCATTAACTATGTGAAATTTATAATTAAAAATTTTATCGGATATAAAGAAATCGATTTGAGATGTACCTAAAGTTTCAGAACAATGTTCAATGCTGTTAATTCCCTTTATCTTAACTACTTGGCAAGATAAAATAAGTTGATTATTTAAACTAGATTTCTTAATAAGACTTATACTCGCACCTGTATCTATGAGAAGCCGTAAAGGTTCCGTAGAAAACTTAGTTTTTAAGATTATATGCGGTAAGGAAATTTTTTTTAAAGATGAGTTGATCTCATATATAGGGATTTTAAAATCACTCTCGTTTTTATTTTCAGGATTTGATTTAGAGAGTCCGGTGAAAGCGGACTTTTGACTCAACGAAACAGAGACTCCCGGGGGAGCATGTTGAGGTTTTTTTTTTGACTCGACGAAATAGTAGTTCCCGTAGAACAATGCCGAGATGAATTAGAAACTTGACTCAACGAAACAGTGGTTCCCGTAGGAATGTGTTGAGGCGAATTAGAATTAGGATAAGGCTTGATTAGATAAGTATTTGTGCCTAAATTGTTCGAAAAATTGTTCGAAAAACGACGGCACGGTTTCGTTTTCCGATGAGTTAGTTTAAATGATGATCAGGCATATCAGAATCGCCGACATTTTCACACGGGACTTGATAAGGTGTCGGTGATGGCGGTGATGATGGTAGCGGCGGCTCATATGTAACATGATGCATATTCGCCGAGTTGTTACCGTTCAAATTTCGCCTTTCGTTGTTATATTTTCTTTTACGACATTGTGTGATGTCGTGGCCCTTTGTTTTGCAATACCTGCAGAAAACGTGGGAACTGGATTGATAATTATTTGATGTTGAAGCTTGAGGGTTTGAAAAATTACGCGGTGGACCCATGCGTTTATCCTTAAGGTAACATTCGGATTCCGTATGCCCAGTTTTCCCGCAGGTTTTGCATTTGGATTTTGTAGCGGTTTTATATAAAAGATTTTGTATCTTTTCTTCTTCAAGGGCAATATTTATTGCATCATTGAGATTTTTAGGACTCCTACATCTAACATTATTACTAATTCGAGGGTGAAGCCCTAATGAGAATGCGAATAACGCTAAGTCTTCCGTCATAGCGATCCGGCCGGATATATCTTTCTTTAGGCTTTCGGAATTATAAATTTCAGACTGTAAATCAGTAAGGCAGCTCTCTACGCGAAGTGAAAATTGTGCAACAGTTTCATTTGGTTGTTGCCTACACGACTGTAGATCTAGCAGTAAATGATTGTAGTGCTTTCTTTCGCCGAAATTTTGTTTTAAAAAACATTTTAATTGATTAAAATCTTCAAAAATTTTGTTAGAACAAGCAATTTGCGCTTTTCCTTCTAACCTTGACAGTATATACTTATTTAATAATGTTTTTTGAGACTGTGATGCTAGATCTAGAGCGTTTTGGCAGTTTGTTAGAAAAGCGGTGAGAGTTTCGCGGTCTCCTTTGTAAGGACCAATAAAGTCACATAACACATTTATAGGAAACTGTTCACTTAATAATATTTCTGCACTCGCGCAGCTTTTCTTTGTTTCGACCGACATTTTAAAATTATTAATACTTGATATAAATTGTATTTTCAACTAGAAAATTATGAAAATTATAGAACTAATACGGATAAGGAATTAAAAGGAAGGAAAAATGTTCAATCTGTTGAATGAAAATTGATATTGTAGCAATAACAAATAATAGTATGCTTTACTCACAAGACCGACAGGATCACGAAGAAGTAGGGTGGCATTTCAGTAACGTATCCACAAGAATATAGCGGCGGCAGTTTGGAAACAAACGGGACTCAGGTCAGGAACAGCGACGGGATGGAAAAATGGCGACCAGTTCGCTGCGATCCAGCAGCAGTAGAATAGCGCTGGCAGATGACGATGACTTAGTGTCGCTGCAACGGCGACGAGATGGCGCGCCAACACAACGGTGGCGGTAGAGACGTCTTCAGTGGCGTCGGTGATCGCCTTCAGTGGCGACGGTAGTCGAAGAGGCAGATAGCGGCGGTGGTGCGTATTTCGCACCGGCAGGACTTAGAGATGATTTCGGTACTGGTCTGCAGGCTTACGGAGTAAGGCTGACTGTCGAGACTCAGTTATGCAGGAGTTTGACGAAGCGGACACAGAGGTATTTTATCACTCCGGAGACGGACTGGCAGTGTTCAGTTTTTGGGTTACAGTTCTTTTTTCTTTTTATCACACGACCCGTTATGGAATACCAGTGGAACGAAAACGGCTAATCAACACTGGTATCCCACTTCTGACACCACTGTTACGGAGCGGGTCAGGAGTTGGTTTTTAAAAAAAAACTATTTATTAACACACACGAAATAATATATTAAAAGAAATAAGAATCACGAGAACTTAAGCCAACATGAAATAAGAATTATGTCTAAACCCGACGGAGGTCCAATCCAATCTGATGGGAAATTAAGGTATTCTATTCGATTACAAAAACAAGAAGTTTCCTATTGCAATGACGTCATTGCAATGGGAAACTCAGCAATTTATTTTATATGAGGGGTATAAAAGCAAAAACGCCACTGTCCAGGAAACCCATTTAACCAAAATGAAGAAAAATGTCTCTGGCCTATATAGCTATATAGCAAATTAAATGATAATACTTTTTGAGTCCTGAATGTTAAATAATAAAATAATAGTAATGAAACTATAATGATAAGCGACAATAACGAGCAATTTATTGAAAATTTCGACAGGACAATGTCAACTTTGCATCTCAGTGGTGGACAGTGGCAGGTTTGCATTTTGAGTGTTGGACAGTAGCGCATTTGCACCTAACTTGGTTTATGGAATGGATGGTTGGCAAAAAAGTCAAAAACAATAAAAAAATTAAGTATGTATTGTTTTATTGAGATTTTCAGAATATTGAAATAGAATTCCAAGTTATTGAAAACAATGGTTCATTATTATTTACGG
This sequence comes from Stenoptilia bipunctidactyla, assembly GCA_944452665.1. Classification (NCBI taxonomy): domain Eukaryota; kingdom Metazoa; phylum Arthropoda; class Insecta; order Lepidoptera; family Pterophoridae; genus Stenoptilia; species Stenoptilia bipunctidactyla. The sequence goes on from OX101741.1 coordinate 17,784,016, forward strand.
AAACTTAAATCTGAATTGACACCTATACTCTTAAATCTGAATCTGTTTCCGCTTGTAAACAAATTTCTTCCGCGTACTCTGGAACGTTATCGACGTTCGTAGCTCTACTTAGAACTTGGCTATAATAATTTAAATCTTGTCGTGCCGCCCAGCCTTCACCGAAATGCTTATTCAGTAGATTTTTCACATCTTCTAATTTGGCTTTCTTTACCACAACACTGTTTTTGTCAATACGTGTTGGGTTAATAGCACGAATTGATTTTCGATTTTTCATGACCGATCTGTAAACTCCCAAATCAGCAATGTAATTACATTCTCCCTTTACTGTAATATTATTTTCATTCCTCTTTAAATAAAATCGTTTTGTTTGTTGGAATTGAAAGTGCCAATTTCCTGGCGGACGAAGAACTTTTTCCAATTCCGATTTCCAATCAAATACATCGTCTAAACGTTTAACTGTTCCATACTTTTCAAATACTTCAATGTATTCATTCGGAGATAAAATTACCTCCATCTTCTTAATTTCTTTCTCTATTAAACCGAATACGCGGTCAGGAGGCAGGAAAGAATGCCCTGGGACGGGAAATATCAGTTCTACGGACTTGATATGTTGTGGTGCAATACGGTTCAACCAAGTAGAGCACATGCCCACCATCGTGCTGTTTTTGTTTTGGGCCCCGCACCCGTCGGCTACTAGTCTAACAGTTGTTATATTATCATCGAATGTTGCATTACAAAGCGTATCAAAAACGGCCGAGGAGATTTCGTTGCTTCCCTTTCGATGCTCGTCCTCTGTCCACGTATACAGTCTAACATTGTCACGATTTAAAGTATTTTCAGGTACTAGCCTCACTATTGCAAAATTATAAATATAAAGCTGACGACTGTAGTATGCCGCCCCATCTGAAACTTTAGGCAAAACCTGTTTTTTTTGACAGTCGAATGCAAACACCATCAAATTGTCTCTTTTTTCCTTCAAAAGGTTGTAAAATGCACGTGCTTTTAATTTGTGCACTCTCTTCTCAGTAATAAAGGTCTGCTTTTGAGTGGGATCCGTAGAAGTTTTAATTTTTTCTGCCAATTCACTACACTTGGAACAGGTATCGGTGCGAGGGCTTCCAAATCCAAGGTTATAATATCTTCTGAAAACAGATCTGAAATAACATTCTCGAACACTCAGATTTGTTTCACACTCTAGAGAATATAATTTCCACATTTTGCGAATGTTCAATGTTGATGGTAAATACTTCCTATTAACCGTCGACCTACAGTAATGCGATTCGAGGCATTGAAATTTCTCAATAAAAGTTTTGACTGCTCTAAGCTTGTTTATATTTTTGCCTGATGTATGGTCTCCTCCTCTTTTTTCTTGAACTACTGACCCGGTAACGGCAAATGTTTTGGATACCTTTCTGATTCTATGCACTGTGATATTTAAAATCCTTAAAAAAGTTTTTTGGCACACTCTTCGCAGTTTTACAGAACCTCTAGTTCGAACAAAGAGCTTTGTTGTATTTTCTGTAGCTCTGCGCTCACCTACTCTTGGACGCCGTCTTTGGGTTTTCTTCACAGAACAATGTTTAAGAAGAAAGGCGTCTTGGTCCTTTTTATTACATATCTTGTAAAACTCCCTATGGAAACTTTGGATGTCTAACATTGTTAATTTTGAGCATTTAAAATGTTTATTTTCTGGACCGTGATTGCATCGAGGCAAACTAGGTGGAGCATGAGGTGAATACCTGTGAACAAAAAAAGTAGAATCAAACTAAATAAAAAGGTTTTGCTAAAGTATCCTTTCAAATGAGTAATCATCCTCTTCGTAAAATAAGGCAAAATCCTCAAGTCCATCCTAGTCAAATCTTGAGTACAAGTTAGTTTACGAACAAATTAAAAACATTTGTTGTGTGATGTAACAACAGTATGTTGCATATTCATGCAGCATAGTCATCTACAGTTAAGAAAAAAAAAATTAAAACAATGCAAAACCAAGTAAAAATTACATTGTATAAAAACAAGTGTTGTTTTCTGACCCTACACTAGTACATTACAAGGAATAACAACCTACCTTTCAACCTTCGCTTTTGCTCTTTTCCATGTATCCGGAGCCCGTTTTCTTTGTCTAGCCTTCTCGGGAACCACTTCTGACACATTATCTTCCATAATTATCCAATTATCATACGAAATCCCTTGCAAAAATGATAAAATATGACTAACGAATTCACTGTGAAAATGCCACTATTTTTTAAAAAGCTTCTGAGGCAGACTCGTCCAAATCTTCGGTGATATTTTCATTGATCACCAAATCTTCATAAAACCGATGCCTCGAGTTTGGCATAAATTTTAGTAAGTTTACTAACTCATTCTTCTTTTTTTGTGAAATTCCTACTGGTTCTGTTCTTTTTGCTACATTGACAAACATGTCAACTTCTTTTCCAACAGCATTCATAATTTCTTTCTTTAATGTTTTGGACAGTATATCTAGCTCCTTGAAATCGTTAGCTTCGTAATTATTTTTTACAAACAGTTTAGGTTGTCCTCTTCGGAATTCAACAATTTTAAAACTGGAAATATTATAATTTCTAGGAAAAACAGATTTCAATTCGCTTTTGAACAGCATAACTTCTTTATGGTCGTGTACATGGGCTGTCAAATTTTTTCGAGACTTTTTAATTGTGTGAACGTAATCATCTAAATCGTATAAATTTCCTGACTTGTTCATTTTATTGGTGATGGCACCATGTACACTGTCAGCTGACATGTAAGTGTGACCAGGTTCCAGGTATTCAATTTTGATGGTCCTAATTTCATTGCAGGAATCGTTAATTAGTCTCAGCAGTGCAGAATATAAAATCTTATTTTTATTTTGCGAGTTACAATTATCTGAATATAAAATTACTATTTTGTTGTCTCTGCAATATGTTTTAAGAAATAAAACATATGCCGTTGCAACATCAAACGCTTTTCGTCCAGATTCACCTTCATGCCACAACATGGCTGTTGCTGGCTTATTTCCCTTACCTATCCCGGCAAAGGTTTCATTAAATAGGTTCAGTTTTCGGCTAAAGAAAAAATCTTTATTATTTAGTTGCGGCATGGTTATACATTTTTGCATGTCAACTGTAAATACCGCAATCCCTGAGTCTTCTTTTTCAGCATCCTTGTTATCCTCATTCATGTGAGTTCTTGAAATATTTTTATTCTCCAAGTGCTGCGGATACTGAATACAAAGATCACAATTGCATTCAGAGCATAAATGGTCTGTGACGCCTTCATCTCTGGGCAGTTTAGGTTTTGGGTGAGCTACATCATGAGCCTCACATTTTGGACATTTATCCTGTTCGGGTTGCTGAGTAGAAATATTTTTAATTTTGATCCTCTTGTGAAATGCAGACCAGCTACATGGCTGTTTATTTTTATTTTCCAAATGGTGTTTTAGAAATAGAAACATTTGGGAAAGTGTCAGTCCAGTGGGTAAATATCGTCGGTTGGGAGCATGCTCTAATCTGTAATGAGATGTTGTTGGGTGGAATAGTTCGATAAAGTCATCTATCTCTTTTATATATTCATCAGTAAAAGAATGTTTTGGTTTATGTCTACCTCTTAAATCTGGAGCTGCCGATACCTTTGCTGAAACAGGAGTTTTAGAAATTTTAAAATTTGCTTTCAATACAGCTAGCACTGCTTGATCATTAGTGTAGCCTAAAGTCCTCAGGAACATGGTTTTACATACACGATGGTTTAATAAACTGTATATATAGGTGTGGTTTCTCTTGTTCGTGTTTGAATACCGTACAGCAATTTTATTATTTTCTACATTCCTCGAAATAAAATCTCTTCTTCTTTGTATATCCATATCCCAGTAGCTATCCCAAATTGTTTGCCGTTGCTCTTCAGTTATATTTGCTGTGCACTTTCTTGTGCATTTAGCGGAACAAGCAATACCTAATGGATGTTTCTCTTTGCTAATAATGAGCCTTGCTCTGGAATCTCTAACCCGTTTCTTTTTTGCAGGTGGAGGCTCAATAATTTGATTATCAGTAAGTGAGTTTTGAGAAATATTTTCCAAATAACTAACTGCTGTTGCAGCTGAAATTTCTTCGTCCTCCGTTAATCTATTTTCTTCCAGTTGTACATTTGAGTGATTGTGTTCTTCTACACATGGTACCGTAGATTTTTCATTTGCAGGGGGTAAGTAATCACAATTTTCATTTAAAAAACTCGTAGGTGTAACATTTCTCATTTCTGCAAAATCAGGTGTTAAATACGATGGCGGTAAGTAATTTTTATCTTTAGTTATTTCATCTAGGTCACTTTGGTTTTCAAGATTAGGAACTGCTGCAGAAATGTCCCTGTCTTCATAAAGTCTTTGGTTGTTCAATTGCATATTTGCAATTTCAGTCGTTTGCTCGAAAGAGCTATTTCTTTGTTCATAATTTGTCTTGTCAACTAGTGGCAAGTCGTCATAGGTTATAATTGTATCGCTTTTTAAATTAGGCTGCCGCTGGTTATTTGGAATTTCTTCATATTCTTTACACTTAGATGGTAAACGAAAACTTTCCTTTTGAATGCTTTCCTCCTTAAACAAATATGGAAAATCCATTTAAATACTTACAGGTTAAAGCATCTGAACAAGAAGTTGTCGTAACTAATATTAAAGCTGCCCCTATGAAATTAGCGTATTTTACATTAAATTGTGATATATAAACTTATATGGAATTATAAGTTTAAATTAACTTTATCAATGTATTATATTTCTAGCCATTACTCTTCTATTACTAGGTAAAGGCTTCTCCGAACCAGTGCTCGTGGTACGAATCCGGTTCATCTCGCCACCGTCTTCAGGAACACACTGCGTGATAACACTTCTACGCGAATACAACAAATAATTGATTTAGAAAATAAAACGCACCTTGATTACAAAGTTTATTTAATTTTGATATTCCAAGCAATTCCGAAGATATCACAGTTCAATTCAGTCAGATTACCTATTTTATGGAATAATTTTATTTTATAGATCTAGTGTAATAAATACGAAAGTATTTTTTTTTTTGTTAAACTTTCAAGTTCAAGCATATTTAACCACTGATCAGATCTGGATGAAATTTGGCCCATGAATAGACTACTACGAGAACTAAGAGAAATACAACAAAGTTACCGTTTCATCGCAAAAGCAAAGTCGTTCGTATTGCTATTCCTTATGTAAAAAAAAAAAATATTTTGTAGGTACATTCATATTCAGTTCTCGTGACTCGTGAGTTTGGCGACGCAAGAGTCGGTAAGAGAATTTAGATCAAAACACTTTTTTATTTTATTTTCTGAGGGCCAATGCAAACCAGACGAAAAATAGATAGCACAGTTTTACTGGCAAGCAAATATCAACATTGCTGTCTTTGAAATAATGTCGAAAATAACTCCGATAAGTCCGACTGACGACCGATGTATTTGCGACTTTATTTTAAGTGACGCAATGTCAATATCTGCTTGGCAGGGAAAACCACGATGCCCCAAACTACACTCCCGCTTTCGCGTAGGTAGGTACTAGATCTACCTTTTTACCTATAATATTTATTCTTATTTTATGTTGTACCCTAACATATCTATACCATATATCGTTATAGGTACCCTAATTAACCAAATGTCAACAAACTTCACATGTCTTTTTGTAAGAAAATGCGGTAAAAAGACATTCGAACATTGTTGACTTTTTGTTTCTTACCTATAAACGAACTGTAAACAACGTTTTGGAATAAAGTCAAATTCTAAATTACATTACGCGACATTTATACGATTTTTTTTACATTATACGATCTTTTTAAAAGCCATATAATGGTTATTGTTTGCATTCAGTTAATTACCTAAAACAGTAGAGTTTAGTTGTTATCTAGTTTCGAATTATGTTTACCTATGAAAACATAGAAATAATGTTAAACACACAATTACCTGTTTACTGTATGAATTATTTCCAAGTACTGCCAAATTGTATAACTTTTTGATACGTTCATATTTCGCCATTATTATAACACTTACAATCGCACAACCGACTACTTAGAGCAATAGATGAACAATAAAGTAATGCATACAATACGCGTGACCGCAGTGTTGGTTATTATTATTTTGACAAAACGATGCAACCTAAGCTTGCAATGTTTTACCAAAATACAAACACGTGCGCGGCTCACCCGCACGCCCCGCTACCCTCTTACTTGTCACGGCAAAACGCTGCAATCTAGAATGCCGCGTTTTGCCAGAACATTTTATTGGAACTCTGGGTTGCAATGAAGTGTAAAATTGGGTTTTTTTGTTACTGGAAGCCATTATTGAACTGTAAATCAAACCTGTACTAAGCTAACATCGCGTAGATTATTTAACGATGTATTACCATAAAACGATGTAACCCGGGTTGCATTGTTTTGTCATAACAGGGTCGCGCGATTGTATAGCACGTAAAGTGTGGTCGAATTCCCATTTCTCTGTGATAGATTCGACATTGAGGTTTGAAATAGAATGCTCTAATGCCTTAAAATTGCTATATTGTTTACGTAGTAGCTCCTCAGTTTTACTGGAAGTGCCTATAATGACATGCGGGGAAGAACGCGACGGTCCAGGAACGCCTAATGGCGTAGCTTGTTTGATAACAGGCGTCATGGGCCTATCCTCCACCCCTTGATAATTGGAAATAGCCTTTCTAATGCTTTCGTACCGATCCTTAACTAACTCAAACTGATTGCTAGTGAAATCAGAATGAGATTTCGCGTATACTATTCCGCAAATATTGATATGATTAGTCTGATAATCCTGCCAGTACCTTTCCAGGGTGTCCAATCTCCTCTTGATGTAGTCGGGAGTCTTACGATCGGACCCATCCTTTTTGTAGTTGGTATAGGTTTGCTCGATAGCGCTCGACAGCTGTTGCTGGTGAGATAGGATGTCTTCCATGCTCGACATAATTATTGATTATAAAAGATGTGATAATAAAAAAATGGAAAGATCTTACTTGATAAGACTGCAACTGTTGTATTTAAGAGTGAGCCGTGATAATCCTGTGGGATCCTTGTACTGCACTCCTTGCGTGATCCGATTACAATCTCCTGTGTGATACGTGTACTGCAATCCTTGTTAGGTATGCTAGTTCAGTCCTCACTTGAGTTACACCAAACAGTCCGTTTTAAACGTATAACACACGCGAGGTCCTTTTATATCTCGAAGGACCAAATGTATGCGAGCGGTCTCGTATACTTAATTGATTTGTGATAAGTGATACAAAATGATAGAACTGAGAATTAGATGTAAAAATTTGATATAATTAAACTGATAGGTAAAAAATTGATATAAAGACTAAAATTAAATGATATTGATATGATGAGGTCGTGCGGATGATTAACGTGAACTGATTGATTTTTGCTCTACTTTCGACGACGCCGCGGCAAACGCTGACGCCGAGCTATTGTACGTGCAAGGCCCGTACATTGCTTAACCCAACATTTTCTTTTTTTACGCCTAGTAATGCCCGCTGTTGCGGCAAGGACAATGCCGATTTTTTGTATTTTCGAAAGCGTCAACGTCTGGTCACTGACTGAGTTAGGATGCTATAATAATACAGTGTAAACAGAACACCCTACATGTAGTGCCCTCTGTAGATCAGCAACTAGTGCACTAGATGTAGTGTAGTGTAATCGGCGATTACTACTGATGCTGTCTCAATTGTTCTTCCTGATGAATTTTGCCGGAGGTCAGGGAAACCCAACAACTCTCGAAAACTGTATACGAGAAGAATCTTCTAGCTGTCAAGACACAAAAGGATTTCCGCACTTTTCAATACGAGCTTGTGGAATAACACATTCACTGTATGAAGGGACAAATGAGGGTCCTATATGTGAGCATCTTTGCTTGTACAGTGGATCTTGATACATGGGAATGTTTGGTGAATGGGAGACCAGTAGGTTGTTACGAGTGTTTACATAGGCATACTTTCAATGATATTCAGATGGTTGGCCTTACTGTACAAGAGGATCTTTTATCCATAATTTTACGGTATAGAGAACACAAATTTGTAATAACAGTTTAGTAGAGCCTTCTCAGCATTCGCTACAACAAATTCTTTTTAGATTTAATTCTTCACAATCCTTTTATTTATTTATTTAAGCAAGATACGCCAACAATATGCATACAAAATAATTACAGTCATATTACAAAAATTCTTAAATCTAGTACACATATCAATTATAGGCATATACATCATTCATTATTAAAACACGCACATTACTAGGCTATATTAAATTATTAACAAAAACAAAAAATACAAATGAAAAATGAATGAAAATTGAATAATATAATGTCAAAAAGGATTTAATTTACAAAGAATGTTAAAACACACAAAATGAAAAAAAATACCTGGTTTTATAAATATTATGTAAAAAAAAAATACAAATTTTAGATAATGTTCATCAGAATAATGTCAAAAGCGGTAGATTTAAAAACAATAAAAAAGGAATGTCAATTAGGATTGTAATGTACAAAAAAAAATTAAATTTATGTCAAGATGGTGATTAAAATTATTGGTTTAAAAAAATACAAACAATGATAAAACAGTAAAAAATGATGTCAACAAGCTCATTAGATCAATATGTAAATATGTAAAATAAAATAAAACAGTGAGAAGTAAAACCAACTTTTTAGAGGAAGTAAAAAAAGTATAAAAATAAAATAGAATGTAGGTATTGCAAAAACATAATTTACTAAAACTAATCTGTTAAAGTGGCATTAGGCACAATTTAATTTTTCTTTGATATTGTACGGGCGAATCAGAAAAAACGTCAAGAGTAGGAATTTTACAGTTCAAGGTATTGTAAAGAGAACATATTCTTGGGAGAGGCGAGTGCGCTCTTACGTTAGTCCTACAAACCGGCACATATAATAATTTACTCACACATTGCCTAGGAATGCGACGAGGCACAATCCTTACAGTGTTACAAGCTTAACACGGTGACCTATGGCACCGCCTCTGCACCGTATTTAGCTGTTAAATGTCTGATGTCCCTTGCTGATCAATGTTCAGACTATACTGTCAATAATAGTATTAGGAGAGATTTCTATGTAAATGATTATTTGAGTGGCAGTGATTCGATAGTCAGTAATTCAATTATGCAAAGGCGTCATAAACACTCTCGAATCTGCTAAGTTTCATTCAGTCAGTTCCTTAAATAAGGAACTTATGATACATGGTATCATAAGTTCCTTATTATGATACATGGTATCAGTCAGTGACAATCGTTGACTGATACCATGTATCATAATTATAAAGGGTCCTCTATTCATTCATGTGGGGTCACTTGCTTAAATGATGTCAGTTCCATAGTTAGTAACCATGACATTGAAGAAAACCCAATCATCATGTATAGCGATGAAATAGGAAAAAATATGGGAGCTAAATTGTTAAACAACTCAAGTCATGTAATAATTTATTGTATGCCTGGAGCATCAGCGGAGACAATATTAAATAAAGTATTAAAGGGCAGCTTCCAACCAAAAACAACACTTGTATTGTTGTTTGGGAGAAGAGGAAATGTAAATAAAAACCAATTCTTGAAATATTTAGATAAATTGCAAACACTCAAAGTGGACAGGATTATTCTGTTTACATTTCCTTATTTGAGGAATGCTACCGGTGAAAATGAGAAAAGGTATGAACTTAACAATAGCATGTATGGCTTTGTGGGTGCGAATAATATATGTCTTAATAGCACCACAAGCATGTTATTGAATGTACTTGACATTAATTCTATTTATAAATTTAAATTTGATTTGACTAAAGATAGATACAACATATCTAATTTCTTTTTAAAACAGATAGCAAAAGTGCTATTAAACTTTTTATTTTTTAAAACAGCTAATTATTTAGCTAATAACTCTGCTTTTATTGAGCAGTCTTCTGTATTTGCGGGCTATAGTGAAACATATAGTTCTACTATGTTGACAAATTTGGATATTCCAAAGTCTTTAAATTAGAGAATAAGACAACAGATGCTGGAGCATCTAGCAATATGTCCATAAAATACAATGAAAGTAATCTAAATTTGGTACACCAAAATATACAAGGCATCTCGGAAAAAGTCTTGGAAATAGAATTGTTTTTGAATGCTGAGTATATAGACATACTATGTATAACGGAACATTTTTGATTAGAACACCAATTAACTTAAAATTTTGTTCAGCACCAAGTTGCTAGTTCGTTCAATAGAAAGGCAGCAATACATGGTGGCTCTTTAATAATATTAAATAAATCTTTAAAATTTAAGGAACGTAAGGACATAGTGAGCCTATCTATTGAACAAACTATTAAAATATCCTGTGTAGAATTGACAAATTTTATAATTGTTTGCATATATAGACCCCCTAAATCAAACTATGATATAGTTTTGAACTTGCTTTGGAAGAAATATTGAGTAAATTAAGTAATATAACTAAGAAAATATTTGTCTGTGGGGACTTTAATGTTGACTTGTTAGAAAACTCAACCTTGAGTAAAAAGTTAATAAATTTATTTAAATGTCACAATCTTATTAACCTGTTTCTACAACCAAATAGGATAACAAAGACCACTGCAACTTGTCTAGATAATGTGTATTCTGATGCAACTCCAGTATATTCATCAGTAATTAATAAACTAAGCTCTGATCACAGCGGTCTGTTGGTTACAATTAAATACTCAAAAGAAAAACAGGTTTATAAGAGTGTAATGGTTATTCCAGTCAATGACAAATGTTTAGAGAGATTTCGATGTGGTCTATTATAGTTGTAAAAAACCCGTTAGCTACCGTTACTTAACCAAATTTATGGTTAGCTACCGATAAAATGCCGTTATTAACGGTTAAATATCCGACTGCGAAAAAGGGTAACGTTTTTCTTTCTTTTCTTGTATATTCAACCTCCTTGCTGAAGAAAAAGATCGATACCCGAAATAGGTTTTAAAATTCATTTAATTTTCAGATGATATAGGTAATAATTTTTAAAGCGACATATAAACATAGCCCAATTCTTTAATTATGTATAAGTTTAATGTATAAATTTAATATAAACCTCATAATTTACGTAAATAGGTATCTAGTTATTGACTTGACATTGTCGCTTCGTTTGAACGGAGTGGCATCGTCGCAAAAGTTATAGAAAAAAGCTGTAAATGACGACCGATGTCATATGCCGATGTGTCAGATATTCAGTGTGGCAGTTACAGTCACAAGTATTATAATTGTTGTTGCGGAGCTCGAATTGATAAACTGAATATGCCGCGTAGTATTGGCAGTATATGGGAACATTTTTTGATTATATCCGAGGGTGGTGGCAAGAAACATGTTACGTGTAATTATTGTAACGCGCAATATAAATCGGCCCAAGCAACTAGACTTAGAGAACATGTATTAAAATGCAACAGATGTCCAATGGAGGTGAAAAAAATTATCGTCCCGAAAAAAGTCATAAACGTGCCATTAATACACCAACTCTGGTTTTATCATCAGCAACACAATCATCCACCTCGACAACAACTGACTTATTAGGTGCAACTACATCAGATGCAGCCACCACATACATAGCAGAACATATATCGACGCCATCCAATTTAGAGTGTTCAACGAGGGAAGTTTTAAATGTTAACCATGGAGACATTGATACTTTTATTGCGAGAGCCATTTATGCAACTGGGGTTCCGTTGTCACTGCTAGAAAATGAATATTGGAAAGACGTTTTCAAAATTTTAAGCCCATCGTATAAGATACCGTCCAGACACGATTTCAGTAATCCACTTTTAGAAAGTGAGTACTCGTGAATCAAAAAGGAAATCAGTGATATACTTTCGAAATCTATGGCTCTCGGTTTGATTTGTGATGGATGGACAAACGTTGTTGGTAAAGGGGTGCTTAATTTTATTATAACAACGTCGAAACAAATTTTTTATAATGCCGTATACCCAGAAACTCAAAGAGAAACTGGTCAATTTTTGAGTGAGAAAATGATCGAAATTATTGATGAAGTTGGCCCCGCAAAATTCGTTGCCATTATAACTGATAACGCCCCTAATATGAAGGCAGCTTGGGCGATTGTAAAAGTAAATTAACTGTTTTTGAGAATATACTATACGATGTCGTCACAGTTATTCGATACATAAAAAAGGCGCACGTTATACTGGCATCATTTGAAAAATATCAATTTGAAAAATACGGCCCAACTAGAACCAGCCTCAAATTATTTTCAAAAACAAGATGGAGCGGATCATATATTACAATAAAGTCCTATAAAGAAAACAGAGAGGCTTTGATATCTGAAAAAAATACTGCTCTACTCTCAGATGTGCCTTTTATTTTCAATTCATTGAGCCTAGAGTTAACCACCGAATTGGAAACGGCAACATTTTTAAGTGAAGCGGACAAAACTGTGATTGTTCGCGCAACTACAGCACCACATAGCGGCGGCTACGAGAAACTCTGTGCGGGGCACGGGGGACGAAGACGGAGCGGACCGGCGGCGCGGCGTCCGAGCAGCAGCGCTCGACTCATTCTTTTTTTTTGAATTCATTCTTCTTTCGATACAGAAACGCAATACTGTTAACATCTATTCATTTAAAATACAAATATTATCTACATTATAAATAAACTAATTATTGAAGAGTTCCCTGAGTACCTATTATCGAAGATATTCAACATATTTGGACCTTACGAACCGGATCAATAGAGGAACAGGCGCAAAGCACAGGCCATATACATTGTTACCCTACATTTTCCATCCAAGTCCAACGGTCGAGAAGCTTCTAGAACTGTGAGTACTTTCCTTTGTCTTCCATATACCTACACCAAAATGACAAAAAAGAGGCATTCTGTTATAGATATTGAAAGTAATGAGGATATTATTCGAGATTTAATCAAAAAGAGAAGTGCTTTGAAAGGTAAAGTCACGCTCTTTTCAAAATATTTAAATTCCTTTAGCGAACTTTCCCTTACTGAACTTAGTGTAACCGAATTAAGTGAACGTTTTAATAAATTTAATCCTTTATTAGACCAATTTTCTGAAATTCAAGATGAAATAGATATTAGAGTGACCATCGAAAGTCATATAGAACGTGAGTTACTTGAGCGAGAGACTTTTGAAAACCAATTTTATTCACTTGTAGCCAAATGTAAGTGTTTATTAAAAGATTCAACGTCATCCGAAACAAAGGATCATAAACGGTCAACGGTTAAATTACCGACTATAACTTTGCCCAACTTTGACGGTAGTTATGATCAATGGCTCGAATTTCGCGATACGTACTTATCCGTTATTCATAATTGTAAAGATTTAGATAATATCCAGAGGTTTCATTATTTACGTTCAGTTTTAACCGGGAGTGCATTACAAGTGATTAAATCGTTAGAGTTTTCGTCAGAAAATAATGTGACTGCGTGGGATTTATTAGAGAACAGATTTAATAATAATCGATTATTGGTTAATAACCATTGTAAAGCGTTGTTTTCTGCACAATCTGTTAATAAAGAATCAGCATCACAAATACGTAGACTTATCGACACAATCTTGAGGAATATTCGTGCCTTAAAGACTTTGGGTGAACCCACTGATACGTGGGACACTCTCATTATTTATATAATTGTAACAAAATTAGATTCATCAACTGAACGGGAATGGGAACTGCATAAAAGCTCCATTTCCAATAATAACGAGAGATTGCGTTTGTCACAATTAATAAATTTCTTAAAGAATAGGGCTGATGTGTTAGAAACTATTCAGGCATCCCAGAATAAAGCCGTAGATCAGAATAATAGGAAACAGTCGTCGAATCATACTAAATTCACACACAGTCATGTAACTACTCAACAAAGTTTTAGTAAGTCTTCAAACTCGTCAAAGCGGTATAAATGCGTGAGGTGCCAGGCAAATCACCCGTTATATGCGTGCGAGTCGTTCCTTAACCTATCAATTGAGGGTAGACTTAATTACGTTAAGGATAAAAAACTTTGTAGTAACTGTTTGCGGGGCGGTCATACACTAAACGATTGTTGGTTCGGCTCGTGCAAGCAATGTAATAAAAAACATAATACTTTATTGCATAAGGAATGTGTAGATGCTAGCGCGTCGTTAACATCGTCAGTTGTCGCACAAACCTCACAACCGAACTCACATGATGAACATAGTTCAGATTCATCACACAAATATACGCACATACTTCACACCGCCAGCCAGACTCAAAGGCAATCAAATACATACAGCAATCCTCACACATTAGCGGATCATGTATTATTATCGACTGCTCTGGTGGAAATCTCTGACAGCGATAACAAATATCACACATTTAGAGCGCTTCTTGATAACGGAAGCCAGCATTGTTTTATTTCTAACTCAGTTTGCAAAAAACTCAACATTCCAATGATACAGTCCACTGTTCACGTCACAGGAGTAGGTAATTGTGTTACCGAGTCCACACAGTCATGCAATATTCACATACGATCAAAAACAAGTACATTCTTCACGCGCATTAGATGTTTTGTCTTGTCTTGTATCACTGCTCAATTGCCAGCTATAGGCAATAATCATAATTTTCAAATTCCAGATAACTGTCAATTAGCCGACCCTGAATTTTATTCAAGCAATCAAATAGATTTATTATTGGGCGCAGACATATTTTGGAACCTCTTAGACGAGGGTTTAATTCGTTTGCCTAATGGTCCCTACTTGCAAAACACAAAGTTAGGTTGGATTATTTCAGGCTCCATTCGTAATAAACAGAAAAAATATTTGCATAACAAAACCATACAATGTAATTTCGCATTAGATTCACAACTCAAACGTTTTTGGGAGCTCGAGGAAGTTCTCCCAAACAATAAAAACAAATTATCTAAAATCGAAAGATTTTGTGAAAACCTATTTTTAGAAACAACTATACGTGAAGACTCGGGACGATTCTCAGTACGTATACCATTAGTGGAATCAGCTGACGCGCTCGGTGATTCTTATATCATGGCTGAAAACCGGTTTCGCGCGCTCGAGCGTAAGTTAGAACGATGCAGCCCGGAATTCAAACAAATGTATAGTGATTTTATGAATGAATACATAGCTTTAGGACATATGAGCCGCGTTAATGATTATAATTCGCCTTACTATTTTTTGCCGCATCACGGGGTTTTTAAAGCACAAAGTACCACAACTAAGCTTAGGGTTGTATTTGACGCAAGTATTAAAACAAGTTCAGGTAAATCCTTTAACGAAATTCAAGCAGTCGGTCCCGCCTTATTAAATGATTTAGTTTCTATTTTATTAAGGTTTCGACAGTTTCAACATGTAGCGACCGCAGATGTGCAACAATTTTACCGGCAAATAATGGTGCAGTCAGACCAACGTAATTTACAGTTAGTTCTTTGGAGGGACAATCCTATCGATCCTATCGATATTTATCAGTTAAATACAGTTACATACGGCACAGCATCAGCACCCTTTCTGGCAGTAAGGTGTCTTAAGCAACTTGCATCAGAACAGACTGATGACGTCATAGCTCAAGTCATTAATGAAGATTTTTTCATGGATGACCTTATAACTGGCCACGATAATAGGACTACCTTATTAAAAATATGTGACCAAGTGTCATACGTATTACAGTCGGGATGTTTTTCATTAAGAAAGTGGTTATTTAATGAAGAAGGCAATAATACTTCTCCCAAGGAATTAACCTTTGGTGACAACTGTTATACAAAAACATTAGGTTTAGGTTGGTTACATGATAGCGACTTATTATATTTCACAACTAAACATTCTCAAGATAATGTCATGTGTAACTAAACGTACCATTCTTTCCTCTATATCTCAAATATTTGACCCTTTGGGACTTTTGGGACCGAGTATCGTTATTGCTAAAATTATATTACAAAAATTATGGCTTTTAAAGATTGGTTGGGAGGAAATCATCCCGAGCAATATATCTAGTGAATGGCAACATTTTATAAATAAATTAACATGGTTAAATTCTATAAGCATTCCAAGACATGTTAAGGATAAAAATACCCAACGCATAGAATTACATTTGTTTACTGATGCTTCTCAGAGCGCATACGGAGCTTGTGCCTATGTACGAACCGTATCTAGCGATTCACTAGTAACAACTCATTTGTTATGTGCCAAGGGTAAAGTTGCACCTATTAAACCACTTAGCGTACCTCGTTTAGAATTATGTGGCGCATTAATAGGTGCTAAGTTATATCATAAAATCATAAATTCCTTAAGACTAAAATTCGACAATTGTTACTTTTGGTCCGATTCAACCATAGTTCTTAGCTGGTTAAAACTGCCACCTACATTACTAAAACCCTTTGTCCAGAATCGAGTCATAGAAATCAATGAATTATGTAATGACGCATCGTGGTCTCACGTAGATGGTAAACAAAACCCGGCTGATTTGTTATCGCGCGGAATGCAACTAGATGCGCTGTCTTCCTCGCACTTATGGTGGCACGGCCCTTTATTTTTAACTGAGCCTAGTGATAGTTGGCAGAGTAACAGTACATTTAATTGTAATAATTATGATGAATTACCGGAATTAAATAAGACTACGGTTACCCTGACAGTTTTGCAACAAGATCAATCGAATAGTTTTCCTTTTAATCGTTTTTCTTCATTTAATCGGTTGATAAGAACTACTGCTTACATTTTACGTTTTATTAATAATTGTCGCAATAAGGACGCAAAACTCTGTGGCTTACTGTCGGTTGACGAGTTGGACGATTCTACTAAAACTTTAACACGAATATCGCAATTACAATCATTCCCTCAAGTTTATGATGATTTATTAAATAGTCGAAACAATAAATTTCCACATAACATATCGAGTTTAAATGTTTTCTTAGATAAGTTTAACCTAATTAGAGTAGGAGGTCGATTATTAAACTCGAAGTTATTCTCGTATGAAAAGAAACATCCATTATTATTGTGCAGTAAACATCATTTTACAAGACTTCTTTTTAATCAGAAGCATATAGATTTACTTCACGCTGGACCGCAGTCATTATTAGCCAATATAAGGGACAGCTGGTGGCCCCTAAGGGGGCGCGACCTAGCTAGAAAGACTGTCCGTACATGTATAAAATGCATTCGATTAAAGGCTAAACCCTTCCAGGTACAGATGGGTAACTTACCTAATGAAAGAATTGAACAGGGTTACCCGTTTGTTCGTTGCGGTGTAGATTACGCGGGGCCATTATTCATTTTAAATCGCAAGGGTCGCGGGGCAAAGTTAGAGAAGTGCTACATTTGTTTATTTGTATGTTTTATTACGCGCGCTATACACTTAGAATTGGTCACAAGTCTCACATCTCAAGCTTACTTACTCGCTTTAAAAATATTTATATCTAGACGCGGAACACCTGCTGAAATCCATTCAGACAATGGAAGGAATTTCGTAGGAGCCGCAAAGGAGTTATCTATTTTCTTTAATAATAATAAACAAGACATTATTAACTTCACATCAAATAATCACATAAAATTTTCATTTATTCCACCGTATTCGCCTCATTTTGGTGGTTTATGGGAGGCAGGGGTAAAGTCCTGCAAGTATCACCTACGTCGTGTGGTTGGCAATGCTAACCTCACTTACGAGGAGATGAACACAGTGTTGACTCAAATAGAAGCTGTCCTTAACTCTCGACCTATGTCACCGCTGTCCACTGACCCTACCGACCTTCTCCCGCTTACTCCCGCCCACTTCCTCATCGGCCGTGTGCTCACAGCGCCGCCCTGCCGCGACCTCACCGCAGCGACCACGCAGCGACTCATCCGCTACGACCGAGTAGAACAGATGCGACAGCATTTCTGGACAAGATGGTCGAAAGAATACGTCTCCGAGCTTCAAAAACGGACTAGATGGCAGTCACAAGGGGATAACATTTTACCAAACACGCTTGTTTTAATTAAGGACGACAACCTGCCACCCTTGAAATGGCGGCTGGGACGAGTAACACATCTTCATCCCGGCAAAGATGGCATAACGCGCGTTGCGACTATCAAGACTGAAGCAGGTGACATCCAGCGGGCATTCTCACGTCTATGCCCACTCCTACCACTGTCATAATACCTACAATTAACTACCTCGACTTCGTTGGAACCGGAAACTTCCAAGGCCGGGGGCATGTTCGCGCAACTACAGCACCACATAGCGGCGGCTACGAGAAACTCTGTGCGGGGCACGGGGGACGAAGACGGAGCGGACCGGCGGCGCGGCGTCCGAGCAGCAGCGCTCGACTCATTCTTTTTTTTTGAATTCATTCTTCTTTCGATACAGAAACGCAATACTGTTAACATCTATTCATTTAAAATACAAATATTATCTACATTATAAATAAACTAATTATTGAAGAGTTCCCTGAGTACCTATTATCGAAGATATTCAACAGTGATATTATCAACTATCCAAAAAAGGAAAGAATTTTGTGTGAAGCCCATTCACTATGCGGCTCACCAACTTGATCCGCGATATTGCGGTGTTTGTCTAAGTGATGAGGAGATAAGTACGGTTGCAGAATATTTACGTCAGGTTTCTATAACGTCAGGTATTGACATTGCTAAAGTACTTAAAGAAATGGCAGAATTTAGGGTAAAGGAAAATTTTTTTGATGAAACAAAAGCAATTTGGGCTCCAGTCAAAGATTTAGAACCCCGAATATGGTGGAAAACTTTTGCTTCAAACCTTGATATTGCTAAAATTGCCATCAAAATTCTGTGTGTGCCACCAACATCTGCTGCTTCGGAACGTAACTGGAGTCTTTTTTCAAGAACGCACACCAAAATTAGAAACCGGCTTCTCAATTCAAGAACAGTTAAATTAATGTCTATTCGAGCTAATTTAAGCTTAATCCGAAGAGAAGTCCTAGACAATGTAACAGTTTCTGAGTTATCAGATCAAGACAGCGACGATATTAGTGATACTGATAATGAAGCCGAAATCATAGAATGGGATCCTCCTTCGTAATATACCTTTTTCTTATAAATAAAAAACAATATAGTATTATAATAACAATGTGTTTTACATAATAAAATAATTACAATTGACTTATTTTTTATTATTTTAAGTCGTGCCTATCAGGAACTTTTAAATCACCGTATTTTTAATATTATTACTGTTTGCATCAAATCAAATCGTTATTGCCTTCGCATTTGTTCACATTTGTGCAATAAACTTACAAAACATTAGGTTGCTTTTGCAAGATATTTGTATTTTCATTTATATCGATGTAAAATGGTAATATTGTCATGACGCACGCATCTTTGAAAGATTGGCTATCGAGTTCACTATCAGACCACGTCTGAACATTTTGTTCATGTAACTCCGGCACTTGACGGAGGGCACTCCCGCAATATGTAGAATGGTCATCATACATGCATACATAAGTTTACGCCTGTATCCATTATAGGGTAGGCAGAACACCAGTGTCTATAAGACCATCTGATATCACGTCTGACAAATTGGGAGGCATTACAATAATGATGGCGAGAGACTATTGCAGTGACAGAGACTTTTGCCGGAAAGAGAAGCAGCTGGCACATTTTATGTTTTTTAAGTCAATGGTTATCATCGGTATTAAATATTAAAATTTTTTTTTTTAGGTATTCTGTCAATAAATTCTCTGATGCTTCGATTTTTTCTACATCTGATTCAAAATCCGATTCTGGTATGGAGATATGACCTGGAAGAAAATGAAAATATTTAAAGTAACCACAGAAAAAAAAAATAAGTACTGCTATAAGTAGTATAAGTAAAGCTTCAGAATAAATGTTATTCATAAAAGATTAGGTACATTTTTTCCAATAGGTATATTCCCTAAGTTTTATTCGAACAATATCTGTGCACCTTAGCTTCACCTGCAATACATACACTCAGCTCACTTTTCTATCCAACAGCAAAAGCATTTTCCAAATCGGCCCAGTAATTCCTGTTAGCACTTTCATACAAACAAATTCTTTAGCTTTATAAAATTAATTATAGCCCTCAGAGAAGAATTTTCAACCCATGAACTACTAAGATATTTGTGAAATAACAACTCAAAATAGGGTAAATACTACAATAGATATCACGATGGTCAAGTTCTGCACTATTTATTACTTCATTGAATTATGTACCGAACATGAATGCTATCAATTTAACGCACGTCGGCTGCCTTGCTCGCTCTTTCTCGCTATACTGGTCGTGATCGTGTCGGCTGCACACGCGCTACTTCGGCCCCGCCACCGCGCCGCCCGCCCCCTTGCCACCAGTCGAAGCTGGCCTCATCGCGCAACTTGCGATACACATTTCAATCCATTAGTGACATCTAGCGGTGGTATTTAACCGTAACAAGCATAAAATGCGGTTAATTAACCGTTAATAACGAAAAATGCATATTTAACCGGTTGGTTAAAATCGTTATTAACCAGCTTCGCATCTATAGGTCTAATCAACAATATGCCTACTATAGCCCACTCCAATAATGTAAATTTACAATACAGTAACTTAAGTAGATTAATAAATAAACAACATGACAGTGTATTTATTCCGAAAAAAATCTCTCTAAACCAGTGTAAATCATTTAGTGATTGGGCTACCACAGGTATACATATCAGTAGAAAGCACCTAGGGTAAAATGGTTAGTTATTGGCCACTTAAGCGGATTTGATACTATTATATTGAACTGTGCCTTGATGGCTCTTCGCAATGAAAATTCAAATACATCAACTTAAAGAGCGCATTCTAATGAAAATGACCCGAAAAGGATAATTTCAATAAAATACAAATTTTTCACATTTTTTTTATTGAATAAAAAAAAAAGCAAATTTTTGCAGTTATTGGCTATATAAATCAATTATTGGCCGCTAATGCTCTAGTTATTAGCCACGTAACTAAATCTCTTATTAGAAACCTAAAAACAACGAATAAAATCTCTTAAATCTGTTTAAGCCTTTATAATCAGTCTCATAACAATATAAAGTTATCATTTTAAAAAAGGAACAATCACCTCAAACAATTAACATTTAGTTCTTATTGAACTCTAATAATTATGTAGGTAAATTCTTTGGGACCAACATGTAAGAATAATAAATTATCTATCTGTGCTTTTTAACTTCATCGCATATGGTAGCAAAGAAGTTGTCCTCATCTTCATCGGACGAGTCAGTATTACTCTCCCGGTAACATTGGTGACATAAGAATTCGTCATCGTCTTCAGGCACGTGAATGCGGTGGGCTGATGGGATACAATTAAAATGATACTTTTTTAAGCATTGATTGCATTCCAGGACTCGCTTCCGAATTGGACTGAGGCAGAAATCACAGCATACAATTTTATCTTTCACCTTAACACTGTTCTCTTTTTTAACTACCTCGCTTTTAACAATCCTAGATTTTTTCTTCGGTGCATTGTTTTCTTTTTCAATTTTTTTTTCTTCTCGTATGCGTTTACGTTCTCCTTTCGCCTCCTCTTCCTCTTGTTTCTTTAGCTGCTTGGATTTTATAATTTCGACATACTGATCTGACGTCAACGCAAAAGGTAATCTTTCTATTTGTCTTTTTCCTTGTCTCGTGGGTAAATCTGGTGACCTATTTTTTAGATACTCAGACATGGACTCATTTGAAATCACCCTTACAAGCTTGTCTGGGTGAAGGAATCTTGAAGAACCCGGTTTCGCTTCTAAATACTTGCCAACGACAGCGGTTTCATGTCCCATATGATCATTCTGTTTAATATCTTGCTTTTTCATGGCCCCAAAACTCTTGTCAGCTTCTGCTGAGCTTCCATTAATAGTTTTATCAATGATGTAGTTTTGTCTCAGTTCTCCAGTATTCTCATCTAAAATATAATCATTTTCTTGGACCGCATCAGTTGGAATGATAACTGGATTGTTCTCAAAAGGAGAAGAGTCCCAAAAGTCGTCAGCGACAGCCCTGTATTTCTTAATAGAATCTTCATCAACTAGCAAATTTCGTTGCGATAGTTTCTGCCAAATCCGGTAAATTGCGATAAAATTGACGTCACCCTCAATTTGTTCAATATTCATTACCTGTTCACACTTAGTAATGATTGACGGTCCAACAATCTCACAAAAATCTGTATAGTCAATGGAGCAAGACTGAGAAACTTGTGCATCGCGTTTTGATGTTTCGTTCGTGCCTCGAGTATTTGTTTTTTGGCTTGATGAAGCAATGCATTTGCTATAGTCAACATTGTCAGGCTCAAATGGATAGAGTCCACATACGCGGAAACCATTCACCAATGTTTCCTTTTTCGCGCATGACGCTACCACTTCTTTAAGCAACGGAGCAAACCTCTCTTTCGTCATGCTTATCTGGTAATGGTTTGCCACATACCACTCTTGTAAGGCTTTTTTCCAACCTTCCTTGATAGGCCGAAATGCTGCAACATCTGCGGGCTGTAGAATGCGAGTAGCATTAGGATAAAGAGCAATCAAATGAATTTTTAGGTGTCGGCACAGCTGTGACACCTCGATAGTGATGTGAGTTTTATGCCCGTCAACAAACAAAATCACAGGTAGCTGAATATTTTTCTGCAAGAGCTCCATGTAAAAACAATTGGCAATAAAGTCATGGAACACGGCTGCTGTCATCCAACCCGTGTCGCTTCGGCCTATGCCCCAACCAGTTGGCACGCTCAAACTGATCTTGTCCGGAATCCTCTTATAGGGATATATGATCATCGGATTGCAGACTAAACCTGACGCAGAAAAAGCGAACATAACGGTTATATTTTCCTTTACAGGTGCTTTTTCTATCTGGTAAACATTTTTGCTGCCCTTTTCAGCCAAAACCTTTCCAGATTTAGCACAAATATTGAAGCCAGTTTCGTCTGCGTTGAAGATACGAGAGGGGTCGTTCAGTGCCTCTATTAAGCTTTCTTCCACAAAATACTGCTTGATTTCTTGAAACCATTTTCTGATATCTTCTTCAGCCACACAAGAACTTGCATTTGTTACGCCCTCAGATGTGCGAATCGAAATATTAGGGTTACGTTTCAGAAAAGCTTTGAACCAAGTGTCACCAGGTTTGTCGTCTTTAAAAGGATTTGGTCTAGGATTTTGATTTATAAAGTTCTGAACACAAAGCAGTAAGTCATCCTTTTTAAGTGGGAATCCTCGTTTAGCCAGGTCTATTATGAATGTACACAGCTCCTTTTCCTCATCTTCACTTAATACAGGATCTGGACCTGATTTAGATTTTATGTTAGGATTTTCGGTCTTGAACTGAAGTGTACTTCTAGGCACCCCAAATTTTTTTGCTGCTTCACGGACCGATCCTTCCTTCAGTCTTATGAAAGCCAAAGCTTTTTGAAGGTCTTCTTGGGAATATTGTCTTCTTTTAGGCATTATTTTTGAAAGTTGCAAATGATTATCTCAATACCTGAAAAAAAATACCCTAGTCAGTTATTGACCACTCTATTGGCCACCCATGCCAGTAACTGAAATTTGTTGATAAAAAGGTGCAATTTTTCTCCACAGAATAAAATGATGTATAAGTAATACGAATTAGGTCTATTTTTGCAGAATTAGAACATGCTCGATATTTTTAGTTATTTTTATACGATTTAGTTATTGGCCACCCCCTGAAACCAAGCTAAAATTAGATATTGTTTAAAAACTCAATATTAATGATGATGATTACCATGTAAACAGTAGACACAAATCAGTCACTTCACGTAATCCACACGAAATCAAAGAAAAAATAAGTTTTGAAAAAACACTTTGCCTTAACGTTTACTTTACACTGACGCGTTCATATCGACGCATGTCCGCTAACTGACAAAAAACTTAAATAAAATTGGCGCTATTGTTTTAAGTGGCGAAAACTTGCACTAACATGAAAGTTCATTAGCCTAATTAGTTACGGTTAAGCATAATAGATGGCGGACTATGTTTGATTTCTTATTATAAGCAAATAATTTTTAAAGTGGCCCATAACTAAAGGTGGCTAATAACCGATTGTTTTACCCTATATGATCTCTATCATGAGAAATCATATAACAAAAATGACAAAAGTTTGTGCCGCAGCCAAATCAATGTATTTAGGTAATAAGATTAAAAATAGTGCTAATAAGACTAAAACTACTTGGAATATAATTAATAAGGAAACTGGGAAAGTTAAGAATCGCAATAGTGAGTTTAAGCTTGTTATTGACAATACAATAATTAAAGCAGATGAAAATGTTGCGACAGCATTTGAGAGCTGTTTTGCTGACATTCCAGTTTCAACTACTAAATCATTAAACTCATCACCTGTGGCGGCTGAATCATTGCTCACAAATCATGTGAGTGAGTGCAAGGTGTCTTTCAAGTTCCAACCCATAGACACCGGGGATATTATTAAAACATTTAAGACAATTGACATTAAAAAGACAACTGATCTCTGGGGCATATCTGTTGAAATATTAAATTCTATTATAGATGTAATAGCTCCTTGGCTTATTGAAATATTTTACAACTGTATTATTAGTGGGGAGTTTCCTGATTTAATGAAGCATAGTAAGGTTATTCCTTTATTTAAGTCGGGTAGCACTACAGACCCTACTAATTTTAGAACAATTTCAATTCTACCTACTTGTAGTAAAATTTTTGAAAAAAATATTCTTAATCAACTCTTGGCCCATTTCACCTATAACAATTTACTTCATAATAAACAATTTGGATTTACAAAGGGCCGTTCAACAACTGATGCTGGTGTTGAACTATTTGAAATAATCACTGGTGCCTGGGAGAGATCACAGGATGCCCTAGGTGTATTTTGTGACCTATCTAAGGCATTTGACTGTGTTCAGCTTGACACTCTCATCAGGAAACTCCATCACTACGGCATCGAAGGCACTGACCTCAAACTTTGGAATTCTTATCTAAGTGATAGAGTTCAGAAGGTTGAGGTTAACCGGAAAAGGTCGGCTGGGTCGGTTGTGAGAATGGGAGTGCCTCAAAGATCAGTTCTGGGCCCATTTCTGTTTCTAGTCTATATAAATGATCTACCCTATATGGTAGGCAATAATCATGAGATTGTATTGTTTGCTGACGACACATCATTAATTTTTAAAATGATAAGACAGAAAATAAACTATGACGATGTAAACAATGCTCTCGCAAATGTTGTTCAGTGGTTCAATATAAATAATCTAGCGTTCAATGATAAAAAAACTAAATGTATAAAATTCTTTGCACCAAATTTAAAACAAGTTGAGTCTGATCTGCGGCTTAATGGGAATAGATTGAATCTAGTAGATAACACTGTTTTTCTTGGAATTACCTTAGATTCTAAATTGCAATGGGGCGCCCATATCTCACAGCTAGCGAGTAGACTTAGTTCTGCAGCGTTCACGGTAAAGAAAATTCGCTCATTGACTGATGTTAATACAGCGAAGCTGGTATATTTTAGTTATTTTCATAGTATAATGTCCTATGGCATCCTACTTTGGGGCAATACCGCAGATATTGACACGATATTTACACTGCAGAAAAGGGCTATTCGTGGAATGTATAAACTTGGAAACAGAGAATCTCTTCGAGAAAAGTTTAAAGAGATTGGTATCTTGACCCTTGCATCACAATATATTTATGAAAACATTATGTATATTTATAAGAATAGTAATAAATTTAAAACTAGGAAAGATAATCATGATACAAATTACTCTGTAAGGACTAGGAACGACCATAAGTTAGCGTTTCCTAAATTAAGGCTGGCTAAAAGCAGCAAATCATTTATTGGAATGTCAATACGTATATATAACAAAATTCCGAAGTCAATTTAATCCCTGCCATTCAATAAATTTAAATCAATCATTAAAATCACTCTATCTCGAAAAGCTTATTATAAAACTAAAGATTACTTAGATGATAAAAAGGCATGGGATTAAGGACAACAGGATATTTCTAAAAGTTTCTAATTACTTAATAATTTTGTTTACAGCTTGGCTGTGCAGTATATGTATGACATGCTGGTGACTGTCCCACTCACTTATTTTTTTGTCAAGACATCAGCAAGAACGTCATGCTCCCTCAGGCGGCATGGCTAGTGGTAGCGTCGGGTATCGGGTCACCCTCTTCCCTAAAATATGGTTGAGGAGGGTGATGGCTGGTGCTTGCGTTAACTCGTGAACGGGTGCTGCTAGCGGTGCCAGGTCGTTTTGCTAATGATACTATGACTATTTTATTCCATTCTTGTTCAAATACTCTGGTCCCAGTTTGTCATATTCGTATTGTGCATCCATAGCTAATTGCATCTGCTATGTAAGCAATTTGGTTGTGGCATGACATTGGCTCTCAAAATTAGCTGTCTTGTGTTTGTTTTTTTTTTCATGTCACGGTCAATTTGTACTGTACCTATTTGTATTAATTTGATAAATCTGACTGAAAAAGAGTGCCAAGAGTTTTTTTCCGCCAGCTCTTTTTGTCTCTTGGTCTACTGTAATATCTTATTTAACAACTATCAACAACTAGTTAAAGCCGAAGTATGTGATGACTGACTTCATCAAGTGTTTTGTGAAATTCCTAAGATGAATAAAACTTTTTAATTTTTTTTTGATACTTGACAAACCGTACGTTATTTCAAAACAATTTTACCATCTGTGCAAGCTATACAAAACTAACAAAATGATGAACTATCTAAGGCACGTGAATTTACTCTAATCACAAACGAAAGTTTTTTTTTTAAATTTATTTATCCAAGATAACAATTTTACATTAATATAAAAAACTATGTAGCTGTCACGTAAGCTTGTCGCTTATGTGTGACAGCGGGCCGCACATTTACACATTTTAATACTGTTAAGTAATACACGAGCGTTCAGTTATTGATATATTCGAGACTGTCAAACAAAATACAAACTTAAAACTACCTTACATATATAACACCTCCACCCTTATTTATTACCTTAACTAACTTAACTTACTTAATATTATATTATATCTTTATTATTTACAGAAACTTAAATTACTTAACCTAATCGATATCGTCGAAACCAAAACGAACCAGTTTTCGTCTATCTCTCGGGGGAAGTCTGGTGTCACTATCAGCTGCCTTCCTCGAGCCTACAGCCACAGGTTCGGCCGGTGCATTGGGTTCCCTCAGAGGAGTGGCGGGGCTGACTGTCTCGGCCGCCACCGTGCTTTCCCGCCTCCCCCCTTGCTCCTCGCCCGGTGAATCACTCTCGACATCGGAAACTCGCGAACCTTCCAGCTCTGGTTCTGGATCTGACTTTTCACTGGCTGTAGGTATTGCCAACGATTTACGCGAGTGTTTACTTATTATATTTTTTTGTATAATAATAATAATAATAAAATGATTTATTTTCTCACAACAATATTTAAAATTATCTACAATGCAACGTTACATAATTATTATTTAAACAATATTGTGCGAGACTGGTGCCTAAGCTAGACTCGAAGTCTGTGTTTCAGGACACCAGGTCTCCGCCTCTTATAAAAAAAGTACATTTCATTATTATGCATGCAAACGCTTACAATTACTATAAAAAGATTATAATTGTTGTTATTTATTAATTTTTGTTTTTACTAGTACCTACATGTTTTTGTGAATGTATGGGTATGTGTTTGTGTCAGGGTGAGTATGTGTATGTCTGTGTGTGTGTGTATTGGGGAGAAGGGATGGAGTAGTAAGATATCGTTTTAGTAATTAATTAACTTTAAGTACTTATAATAACTATAAGTATGCTTTTATCTAAATTGTTATACGAAGCTAGATTGCTATCTGCATCCTTTGTAACCCTGTGCTTTAGTTGGTCGATGTGTCTATGAATTTCGGTTCCATCAATAGATTCTATAGAGTAATCTGAGTTACCTAATCGTTTGATTATGGTTCCCGCAGACCATTTATTTCCGCCTTTGTATTCGCGGTACCACACGGCCGCCCCGACCTCCAGCTGCCGCGCCGCTCCGCCCGCGGCCCGCTCGCTCAGCGCTTGTCGCGAGGCTACCCTAGCCTGCCTGTCTGGCTTTAGGTTATCCAACCGCATACGAAGCCTACGACCTTGCAGTAAGGTAGCTGGACTATCACCGGTCGTAGCGTGCGCGGTATTTCTATACGCTAACAGAAAACGACACAATGCAGTATCTATATCCACATTATTTACGAATGCCTTTTTAATAACGCGTTTACAAATTTTGACCGCGTTTTCGGCCGCTCCGTTTGACGCCAGGTGATATGGCCGAATATATGTGTTCTATTCCGTTGTGTTTTAAAAAACATTGAAATTCCGCGCTTGAGAATGGTGGCCCGTTGTCACTGACAGTTTGTTTCGGGAGACCAAACTTAGACCACAGATTTCTTAAAACTGATATTACCGAATATGCCGTAGTTCTATTCATTCTTATGGCTTCTATCCACTTTGAGCTCGCGTCTACCACGATCAAGTATGTTACGCCACGAATTGGGCCTAAAAAATCCAAGTGTAACCTAGACCACGGGCGCAAAAGCCGCGGCCACGAGCTGGGCGCCTGCGCAGGTGGCGCGGCGGCCACGGCGGCGCACACGGCGCACGCGCGGCAGGCCGCCTCCACGGCTTCGTCTATCCCCGGCCACCACACATAACTACGAGCTAAGGATTTCGTTTTCACTATTCCCATATGTGGGTCGTGTAACTCCGCTAACACTTTTGATCTGCACGCTGAAGGTATAATTACCCTCGGGCCCCACATAATGCAACCCATTTCACAATACAACTCTGATTTTCGATTATAATACGGCTTCAATTCTCTAATATCGATATTCGGGGGCCAGCCGTCTGTTATGTAACTTGAAACGCGACTTAACACTGGATCCGAACTAGTTTCTTTTTTTAAAATATTATAATCTAATAATAAGGCTTCTGTTGCAAAATGTAAATAAGTTTGCTCAGGCAAATCTTTTTCCTCTGAAGCTACCTCTTTTTTTGTGATTGGATAAGACGAGAAAGAGCATCAGCGGTATTACTATCCGTTTTAACATATTCAATATTAAAATCATAGGCTGACAATTTAATTGCCCAGCGTTGGAGCCGACTAGCGGCTGCGCTAGGTATACCGATAGTAGGTCCGAAAATGCTAACGAGTGGTTTATGGTCGGTACGGAGAATAAACTTTCTACCAAACAAATATTGGTGAAATTTCTCCACCGCGAAAACGATAGCCAAGGCTTCCTTATGGATTTGGCTATAGTGTAACTCGTGCGCGTTAAGTGATCGCGACGCGTAAGCGAGTACCCGCTCGGGTCCCGCAGCTCCGGCCGAGCCCGCCCGCGCGCGCTGCGCCAGCACCGCGCCGAGCCCCCGCGCGCTAGTTAAATAACGGACAACTTGATTAATTAAAAAAAAGATTTATTCAAGAATTACAACGTTCAGTATAACAATAGTATTAATATTAAAATGTAATTTCCTAAATCTAGAGTTTTTATATAATAATAAATGCTTAATAAGAATTACTAGTAAATGCAATTTGGGTTATGGAATGAATGTCACACGTGTGGGTGCAGGGCACTTAACTCCTCCCTCCCCAAGAGAAAAATTATCTGAAGGTGACACAGGAATCTTCTGAGAATTTTTAAAGAAAAATACAAATCTCCTAAATTTATACAATAAAAATAGTGAAATAAATGATGCTAAACACATGTATAAGCTTAGAGTCCATACACTGATTTTATTTGTCACAATATAATTGTCTTCTTCACTTTCACCATATTTTATGCTGTTCATAATTTCTCTGACGTCACTGAAATCCACGTTTCTAAGATCAATTTGGTTGCTGTCTTGGTGGATCTCCTGGTACACTTCGGGCAGGTGTATAGATGGAATCAGGAGTCTGCTGCTGGAAGCTCTTGACTTGAAGTTAATTTTTTGGTCTCCAACTTGAGCTTGGCATTTGTCATCAGGGGTTATAATTGTTGTTCCTTGTAGATGGTAGTTGTGTACTTCCTCTTTGCAATGTTCTGTTACCGTAACACCATCCTCGGAGTATACGAGCCATTGATTGCTTGTGACCTTCTGGATTTTCTGTTTTTCGATCTTGATGAAGTGCTGTCGACAATCTGAGAGGTTGCTTTTCAGTGTCATTATTTGTTCAATACATGTTTCTTTTAGATTTTGTTCGAGTTTATCCTCAGAGCATAGAAACATGCCGTCTTCAATTGTGTCGCAGGGACTTTCAACGGATCTGTATTTCAATCTATTCACAATAAGGTATGGATATTTTGGAACGATAAGAAAGGTTTTTTTGCTAAGGGTATTGTACATTGGGATAGGGATTATTTTATAATAAACATACGTGTCTACGTTTATTAGTGGTATTTCTAAAATAAAAACTAATCTATTATTATCTAAGTAAGATTTAAGTATAATATTACGTTCTAATTTTATTAAATTATCCTTATTTACTTTATAAATGAGATGACTTTGTTGTTCAATTGTTTTGAGTAGACTGATCAATTCTGTGGAATTTATTATAGATTGATGTAACACGTGAAGTTTACTGAAAGTTATAGCTGTTTCAGTTTCTTGGATAATATTAAAAGTTGTTCGTAAGTTGTTTAGAATTTGATATGAGATGTTAATAATGTGTAAACGATTATTGGTTCTGATTTCTTGAGCCACAATTGAATCAAATTCTTTCGTTTTCGAGTTAAGTTGCTCAAAATTAAAATTAATATTATCTGAAATATTGCTAACTTTATCGAAAGCTTTTTGGATTATGGATACTTTATGTTCAATAGAATGTTCCTTATTTCTTAAATTATCAATTTCAAAATTATATCTAAGTGCATCTTCATTATCTAAATTACCAGTAATTAACTTAATCATAGAACCTAATGGATTAAATATTGCTCTTTTTGTCCTTGATGGTACGATTTGATTTAATCTATTAAAACAAAGTTCTACAATATTATCAATTTGCTCTCCTATTCCTGCTATTTCCTTTAAAATATCTGTGTCGTTTCTGACGTTATTCCTAATTTCAACGTATTTATTTCTATTATATTCTATATTAAAAACTAAGTTGTCTAATTCCAACGTCTTGTAGATGGTCCAGAAGTTACTCCTCATCACTGCTGTACCCATCTTCAGTGCAGCTATTCCCGGGTTCTGATCGAACTTTTGAAGGTCCAGGCTCTTGGCTTGCGCTACTACAGCCAGGAGTATTAGTGCGAACCTGTGGAGGTCGTTTTATGTTTTTAATAGCTACCCTAGTATTTCTTTTATTTAATTGTACTGGAATTATATTTCTAGATACCTCACCTATAACCTTGGCTTTTTCGTAGCGTGGAAGGTTTTTAGCTTTACGTGTTCTAGTGTTTTTCATGAAAACTTCGTCGCCTAATGATATTTGCGGTATTGTTTCCTCGCCTCCTTTCTTTTCCCTTACTTTGATTTTATTTTCTTTTAATTTTTCTCCTATATTTTCGTATAGTACTTTTAATCTTTTTCTATGGTCTTGTAATAATTTTTGTAAGAGAGTACGTTCTCTATCTACTTCAAAGACGTTACCTAAATCCGTTTGACCAAATACAATTTCGAAAGGTGTGTACTCTGTAGCAGAGTGGATTGTATTGTTATAAGCCATTATGGCGTAGGTCATGACGGAAGCTGCATCTAAATCGCTCTTTTCGTATTTAGCTAGTCTGTAAATTTCAATTATAGTAGAGTGGAAACGTTCTACTATTGCCATTGAGTTAGGGTTGTTTGGGGTACCTATGTGCAATTCAATTTTGTAGAGGGATAATAATTCTTTTATAAGGTCATTATTAAATTCAGCACCTGAGTCACAATTTATTTTCTTAGGTAGTCCATACATACTAAAGTATTTTATAAGCGCCCTAACTACTTCGGGGGTACTTCTATTTGGTATGTTTAAGGCTTGTCCTAACTTACTAAATGCATCTACTACTGTTAAATAATAATTACTTTCTATATATAAAAGATCTATAAATACTTCCTGAAATGGTGAGCTTTGATTTTGAGTCAATTGGAGGAACGGTTTTATAGGTTTTCTTTCGTATTTCATTTTTTTACACGCCTCACAACTATTTATTATAGCAGTGATAGTTTCTTTCATGTTTGGCCACCAATATTGCCTTTTGAGTTTTATGAGAGTTTCCCTAATACCTCTATGGCAGGTTTTGCCTTCGTGATACTTAAGGATAACTTCTTTTTGGTCTTGTTCTGACCCCGTTAAATTTATCACGCGTTCTGTGCATTCAACAAGTTTTAAGCTATTCTTTTTATATAGTTTTGTAACCACGTTAGCGAATGTTTTTCTGAATGAAAGATGTTCGAAATAGATAAAATACTTGTGTTTTAAATCAACATATTCTTTTAGAAAATCTTTGACCATGTTTTCATTCTCGAGCGGCATATGTACTTCTAAGATTCTTTGTTTATTATTTGAAAGATCTTTTACAGAGATTTTCTTATTAGACCAATTAAAAACTAAAATTTGTTTTGGCTTAGTATCTATTGCCTCATTAAGGATAGGAATACCATCGTGCTCCCTATTTGATACGGAGTTAGCAGTTGCTCCGTCATCTACGGACTCTGCTTCTTCATCTTCTGAACTAGAACTTAATAAATTATCTATTTCCATTTTTTCCTGGTTTGCGTCTAAATCACGTTCTAATTCTCTACTTATCTCTTGAAGTCTGTCATCATTTTCATCTATATTTACAAAAATTGAGTCTAAATCGTCTAGCATATTAATCTTTATTCTAGAAAGGGCATCTGCATTTGTATTTTGCGGACCCTTTTTGTAGTGTATTTCAAAGTCGTATTCCTCTAGGCGAAGTCTCCAGCGAGTTAATTTACTGTTTGGTTCCTTTAAGGAGTATAACCAAGCTAGAGGCCTATGGTCAGTGAAAATTGTAAATTTATTTCCATACAAGTAGGGTCTGAAATGTTTCACTGCCCACACAACTGCTAACAGTTCTTTTTCAATCGTGCTATATTTGGTTTCTGTATCTGTTAAAGTTCTACTGGCATATGCCACAGGTTTGTCGGATCCGATTGATCCTTGAGACAAAACTGCTCCGATAGCAAAATTTGATGCATCGGTTGTAAGGATAAATGGTTTGCTAAAGTCTGGAAATTGTAAGAGTGGTGAATTTGTCAAAAGTTTTTTACAGGTCTCAAAACAATTAATATATTCTTCATTTAAATCTATTTTACGGCCCTTTTTCAAACACGCCGTAAGGGGTCTAGTAATCTTAGCAAAATCTCTAATAAATTTTCTATAATAGCCTATTAATCCTAAGAAACTTTTAATTTCTGTAACTGTTTTTGGAATCGGATATTTTAATATAGCTTCTATTTTATCATTGTTTGGTTTTAAGCCCTCGCTTGTTATTGTATGTCCAAGGTAAAGAACCTCTGTTCTTAGAAAATGGGATTTATCAAGTTGGACTTTTAAGTTAGTTTCCCTGAACCTATCGAAAACTGCTTTAAGCTTTTTTACATGTTCCTGTAGGCTTTTCGAGAAGATGATTACGTCATCAAGATATATTAGGCAGTGTATGCCTTGTAGACCTCTTAAGACATTGTCCATTGCTCTCTGAAAAGTCGCAGGGGCAGTTTTTAATCCAAATGGCATTCGATTAAATTCGTAATGACCGAATGGTGTGCTGAATGCAGTTTTGGCTCTGTCCTCCTCTTGGACCTCAATTTGATGGTACCCACTAGCTAAATCTAGTGTTGTAAAGTAAGTGCTTTTTCCTAACATATCAAAAAGATCGTTTATATTAGGGAGAGGGTATTTATCATCTACTGTGATATCATTAAGTCTTCTATAATCTATCACCATTCTCCATTTTTGTTGTCCAGATGCATCCAATTTTTTTGGTACTAAATGGACTGGGGCACTCCAAGGTGAGTGTGATTCCTGAATGATATTATCCTTTAACATTTTCTTTACTTGATTTTTTATTTCTAATGATTGTACTGGTGGGAGTCTATGAGCTTTTGTATTAATTGGATCTTCATTTTTTGTTCTTATTTTATGTTTTACTTTATTCGTAAAAGATAAGGGTATATCCTCGCAATAAAATATGTCCTTATATTCCTCACATAAATTCCATATAACATTTTTTTCCTCGTCATTCATATGACTTAACCTAAGTTTATTTAAATTTTTTAGTAATAAATCATCTATCCTATTTTTATCCTCTAAAAAGTTAACATCTATGTGGGTTTCCTTAAAAGGTTCTACTCTAAAAGGTGCAATGACTGTGAGGGTTTTGTCTTCATCCGTGTAATTTTGTATTATTGTGGATGCAAAACCTTTATTACAAGAAACTAATGCTGTCGGCATCCTAACACCTTCTGTAAATTGTTTAAACTCTAGTATGGCTTCGCCGTCTAGAAGGGTGACCGGTAGTTTAACCCGTGTCTCGCTTCTAGCCAGAAGCTGATAGGTTTCTTTCAGCGGTGGTGTATAGATGATTGGAATCTTTGCGTTTTTCGTAAACAAGTTTTGAGATTCCATATCGATCTTGGCACCTAGTTGTTTTAAAAGGTCACTACCTAACAACCCATCATATCTACTATCTACGCTATAAATATAAAATTTATGTTTTTCTGAACAGTTAAATATTTTAGGTAACGTAATGATAACTACTTCGCTATGTTGACTCGCCGCATGGGTACTTATGACTTCAAACGGCTCGAATTGCTTAAACTTATTAAAATATTTTTCCGCTACTGACGGACTTATAAAAGAGCGTGTGCTTCCCGTATCTATCATAAATATAGAGTTTAATTCGGGTATAATAATGTGTGGAAGGTTAACTCTTTTTTCGAAATTTATTTTTATTTTTTCTCTATGTTTGAGGCGTTTATGCAAAAATTTTCGATACAATTATCGTTAGGTATAAATGTCTCTTCACTATAATTATTCCCTACATTATAATTTGACGCGTCGTCAGTATAATTAATCCGCTTGCTAGTAGCCGATCGCATCGTGACGTCCGTATTGTTACCGAACGGAATCTGGGTCATGTGCGGGTTATTGTACGTTGACTGCTGAGGATGCGCTTGCGGCGGTCTAGGCTGACGATATTGTCCACTAAATCCACTATAACTTGGATTATTTTGTGGTTTTATGAAAGGATTCCGTGTTTGTTCGGAAAAACTTCTATTGTTAGATTTTGATGTACTAGGTAAGTTATTTTGAGAGTTCGGAACAAAAGTATCGAAACGTTTTATATTAAAATTATTCCTTGGTTGACCCCTATTTTGTGAAAAATGGTTACTCGTACTAGGTGGTCCCATAGGCATATTTTTCTTGAAACTAAATCGACTTTGTTGAAAATTACTACTCTCGTATACCGTTTGAAAGTTCTGTTCCTCAATAACTACCTTTAAAGCGTCTTCTAATGTACTGACTTTGTTATGTCTAACTGATCTATAAAGATAAGGCGGTAAATTACAAATAAAAACTTTAAATGCCGTATTGTCGTAAACGGTTTGTTTGGCTAACCTTAAATTCGAATCAATAATCGTTTCACTTATTTTTGAAAATAAAATACTTCTTAATTGTTGTATTCTTTGGAAAAACTCTAAATAACTTTCGCCGTAATTAATTTTTATAGTTTCTAATTCCATGGAAAGACAGTCTTCTGTTCTAGGATCGCCAAAGTATTGATTTAATAGTGTTTTTAGCTGATCCCAGTCTTGAATCTGATCCCTATGACCGACTATGCTTGCGGCTTCGCCTGATAGTCTACTTGTTATGATGTGAAATAAATATTCGTTTTGTAAATGGTTCCCTTTAAAGTGTTGTATAATGTATTCACACTTTTTAATAAAGAGAGGCAGTATCTTAGTGTTACCATCGAAAATTGGTATTAAGTTAATGAAATCCTGAGGGATACGAATTAGGCTGTCCATATTTAATTAATATAAACGCAAGAATACACGAAAAAGTCAGAAATAAACAAAAAAAATTGTGAAGAAAGACCGTAAATCGAAATCAGTTTCTAACACACACAAAAGTAAAATATATAAAGTAGCCTAAAAATTTAAAATTCAAATTCAAAATTCCTCTTAATAAAAATGAGAAAAAAAATTGTCAAAAGTAATAAAAAAAAAATTCCACCAGTAATAATTGTTTCAACACGTATACTTAAAATAAAATAAAGGCTTATAAAGGAAATCGAAAAGGAAGTGAAAAGTTTTACTCACAAACCCGCCGATCGTCCCATGTCCTTTATGAATATTATTACTTTGCTTGGTACTTTCCGTTATATAATCCTTTATCCTTTGTTGGTTTTGTTGTCTCCTTTAACAAATTTATTTGTTCGGTATTTCTCTCCTTAACCGTAGATACGGACGATGAGTGTTTGCTGCAAATCCCGAGACACGGCAACTCAACTGAAGAGATCCTACCGGCTGCGCCAGTTAAATAACGGACAACTTGATTAATTAAAAAAAAGATTTATTCAAGAATTACAACGTTCAGTATAACAATAGTATTAATATTAAAATGTAATTTCCTAAATCTAGAGTTTTTATATAATAATAAATGCTTAATAAGAATTACTAGTAAATGCAATTTGGGTTATGGAATGAATGTCACACGTGTGGGTGCAGGGCACTTAACTCGCTCGCGTCCACCGTTAATACGGATTCGCAGTCTATATCAAAGTGCGCCAACGCTTTTGCACTACATAAAAACTTTTTTATAAGAATAAAAGCTGAGTTTTGTTCGTTTCCCCAATACCAATGTTTACCTTTTTTTAAGAGTTCGTAAAGAGGCGATAAATGAACACTTAAATTTTTTATAAATTTCCCATAAAAGTTAACCATCCCGATAAAAGATTTTAATTCAGTCAGGTTGCTTGGATGTGGCATAGTGACGATTGCTTTAACCTTGTCAGGGTCCACTTGGATGCCATATTTATTAATTATGAACCCGAGGTACTTGACCTCTCGTGCTAAAAAGTCACATTTACTGGGTTTTATTTTTAATCCATTGCTTTCTAGTATTTGAAATACTTCCTTTATCGACTTAATATGACTGTCTAAATCCTTACTTTTAATTAATATATCGTCATAGAAAACTACTACGTCGGGGACGTTTTTGAATAAATTTACCATTATTTTTTGAAATATTCCGGGACTCGATGATAAACCATAAACTAGGCGAGAATATTTAAAGAGCCCGCGATGCGTATTGATGACCGTGTATTTCCGAGAATTATCTGATAAAACAATCTGATTGTATGCTTGTGATAAATCTACTTTTGTAAAAAAAACATTCCCGTTTAGATTACTGAATAGATCCTCCATTTTTGGAACCGGAAATCTATCAACTGCTAGTACTTTGTTCAAGGTTACCTTATAATCAGCACATATTCGTAAACCTCCGTCGGCTTTACGTACTACCACCAGAGGCGTCGCCCAGTCGGAGTGATCCACCGGTTCGATGATGCCCGCGCGCAGCATCGCGTCCAGTTCCGCGTCGACCCGCTCGCGCAGCGCGTAAGGCACCGGTCGCGCGCGGCAGTATATCGGTTCGGCGTCTGCGCGTACACATAACTCGGCCGTGCCTCCTTTGAATTCACCCAATGCACCGTCGAACAGCGTCTTATGCCTAGAAATAATTTCTTTTATTACATTGTCACCGTTCGAAATATTATACATGTCATTAAGTT
This sequence comes from Stenoptilia bipunctidactyla, assembly GCA_944452665.1. Taxonomy (NCBI): domain Eukaryota; kingdom Metazoa; phylum Arthropoda; class Insecta; order Lepidoptera; family Pterophoridae; genus Stenoptilia; species Stenoptilia bipunctidactyla. Next base: position 17,821,688 of record OX101741.1, read on the forward strand.
GATTTCTCTGCGAGTTATCTTTACACAATAAAATCGGTATTTTTAACTCCGTTAACCACTGGCGACCCAACAAACTAGTAGTGCCCTTATCTATGACGTACAAATCTAAAGTCTTTGTAATACCCTTGTAGTTAACGGTTGATTCAATATAGCCTAATGGTTGAATAACAGAGCCGTCGTAGAATTTAATACTTAAGCTGCATGAAACCAATCGTAAGTTCCTGAACATTTTAATATAAGTACTCTTACTAATGCAGGATAGGGCTGATGCCGTGTCCACTTCCATAGTAAGGAAACGATTTTGAATTTCAACAGTTATACACACCGGCTTATACTTGCTCAAGGACATCTGATACATAGGTTCGTCGATGTCATCTTCTCCCGCATTGTTTTCCGATTCTTCGAATGAATATACCGGCGGCCTGTCCCGGCTGCCGTGCGCCCGCGCCGCCCGCGCCGGCCGTGTAGCGCGCGCCGCCCCTCTTCACGCGACCTACACGTGATCTGGCAAATCCCGCCATCCGTCTCGACTCCTGATGCACCGTGTTATTTGGGCACATTCTCCTTAGGTGACCGATACCTTTGCACGCACTGCACATGTAATCTTTAAATGAACACTCGTCCGCCCGATGGTTTGTATTTCCACATCTTGTGCACTCTCCGAGGTTTAATTTATGAAATCTCTGGGTCTCACTCGAACTGTCCACCGCGGTAGCGTTCCGCTCAGCCGCCTCCAGTGACAAAGCTAAGGTGACTGCGCGGTTGTACTGCAAGTCTTCTTCTGCGAATAATCTTTGACGAATAATTTCGCTATTGAGACCACACACTAATTGGTCCCTTAAGTTGTCGTCTAATGTCGTCTTAAAGTCGCAAAATTTTGACAACCTTTTTAACTCTGCTACGTAATCCGAGATGGCTTCGTTGTTATGCTGGCGCCGTTGCCGGAACTTATATCTCTCCGCCAACACTGATGGTTTCGGTTGAAGGTGCACTGTTAATAGTTCTACAGCCCTATTAATAGTTCGGATGGTTTCAAAGGGCTTGACAAAGTAGATAGCAATTCTTAGGCATCTTGACCCATAACGGATATTAGCGTCGGTAATTTGAAATCTTCCGTTACTTTATTCACTAAAAAGTACATTTCCAACCGTTCTATGTAGCTTGTCCAGTGACCACTTTTACAGTCAAACTCTTTCTCTTTTCCGATCGATATTTTAAAAAGAAATATAGTGCACAGATACAATGCGATCACACAATTTTATATTTTAATTTTTTATCCTCGCGCCACTGTTAAATAATACACGAGCGTTCAGTTATTATAATATAATATAATATAAATCAATTTATTTCAGACAATCAATATCCATATAATGTTAGTAACAATTATTTTCTTATAATCTATGTTAGTAAATTACGATTACACATATCCAAATCATCATAAATTATTTACATCGATGTCAGAAAATACATTCATTATAAAAAACAAGAAACATCAGAAATTTAACTAAAAATAAAAATATAAAAATCAACATTATTTAGATATATAGAAGTCATTACAAATTGATATATTCGAGACTGTCAAACAAAATACAAACTTAAAACTACCTTACATATATAACAAATATTAAATATTAAAAATAATTAAATTAAACAAGATTATTCTTATTGCGTCGGCTTACTGCAAGAACTCATTAACTGCAAAAAATCACTAAATACGTTTTAATCTGTAATGTACTCCTTTTGACACAATTTACAAAATGCAAAAACTCACTACTCGCTATCTAGTCAATTTTAGGAGTTACGGCCTCACCATAAAATCAATAACTTCAACTTTGGAAGTCAGGCATTAACAAAGAATTGCTAAGTTGCACTAGTTATTTTTATCAATCAGATTATTATTTAAAGAACAACATACATATTTTACAGAATTCATTTTCACCATGAAATTAACTTTATCCAAACACGTGTAGTATAAATAGCTTAGAATTAGGTTTGCTAAAGTTAATTATTTGCATTTAATTAGTTTTCGTAATGAATAAGAGGACAATAAACAATCTTAATGGATTTTAGCGAAATTAATTTTATATAAATCATAATATTAAGATTTCTCTAAATCATTTATTGTTGTATTTATCAGTAAGTTCCTTCATATTATGATTGTTTTAGTGATGTGTTTAGCTAAACTATGTAGGTATGTTGATCAGTAGCTATTTACATACCGTATTAGATACTTACCTGTTTTTCATACCTGTATGATTCGGTTGCTGATCCTGACTGGAAGAATCCTACAGAAAATATAGAAACAGATAGTGACACTGAAACAATCCAAACTGAAGTTGTCCCACCTAAAAAAAATTAAGACTGCAAGGTGGCACAAAAAAAAATAGATACTTATAACCGAAATGTGCAAAAAAAAATCGTTCATAAAGTTTGCCTTACAAAAGCTACAAAAACCTGACACGTAAAGCACCTTAACCCGGAGAGTGTAAATGTAAATTAAATTGCTTATTAAATTTTCCTGAAGAAGAGCGTAAGGAAATCTGTAAGTCTTACTGGGCACTATCGGATTACTGTCGACAGAAAGATTTTATACTCATGAATGTTAAGGTACAGGCGCCTCAGAGGCGTTTAGTAAATGCAACTAGGAAGAGGACTGTAACTCGTTATTATCACTTTAACAAGGACGACCGAAAGATCAGGGTTTGTGAATTGTTTTTTAAAAACATTTTTTGTATATCGAATGGTCCCATTAATAAGGCATTTTCAGAAGTAGGAACATCATGCACTTTTGAAGGTCAGGACAGACGTGGCAAGCATGAACCAGTCAATAAAACAAAAGAAATAGATGTAGAACTCGTCAAAGAACACATCGAGGCTTTCCCTAAGATGGAGTCGCATTATTGCAGGAAAACATCATCAAAAATGTATTTGGATAGCAATCTTTCCATCCCCAAAATGTATGAACTGTACCAAGAAAAATGTAAAAATACATCTAAAACGCCAGTTTCCATTAATGTGTATCGCAATTTTTTTTGTACTCAGTACAATTTAGATTTTCATAAACCCAAGAAGGACCAATGTTTAATGTGCCATAAATATGACCAAGCCAAAGCTGAAAACGCCTTGGACCTTGCTGTTTTGCAGCGAAAATATGATGAGCACATGTCTTTAAAAGAACTAAGCCGAAAAGCTAAAGAGTTGGACAAAGTTCGGTCGAATGAAGATAACAGCTTTAACTCTATTACGATCGACTTACAAAAAGCTAAAGCCTAATATAATAAGCCTAATGGTCACATTGCACTTGCCGACTAGTAATGTTTCTCTACTTTACTACCTGCGTTAATTAAACGTTTACTATGCTACAATTTATGAAGCCCGTTCTCCAAATGATGGCTTTTGTTACATGTGGTCTGAAGTAGATGGAAAAAAAGGAAGTGATGAAGTGGGAACAGCATTATATCTTTGGATCCAACGTCTTCCACCAACAGTTACTGAAATATCTATATTTTCTGATATTTACGGTGGTCAAAATCGTTTCTGTTATGCTTGATGCTTTACGTAGTTCAAGTTACCCACCTTGAGGTGATCGAACATAAGTATTTAGAATCGGGTCACACGCATATGGAGGTCGATAGTATGCATAGCGCTATCGAGAATCAAATGCGTCTTATGCCAATTTTTTCTATGATAGACCTCTGTAATGTTATAAGATTGGCTAGATCGAACAGAAAGCTAAACAAGAAAAAAACAGCAAAGAAGCCTTATGAACCTGTTGTAATGAGCATCTCTGATGATATCTTGGACCTAAAAGATTTAAGAAACAATCGAATGGTCAATAGGTTAATTTACTCTGAAGATTTGCCCTTGAAACATTTAACCTTCAGCCAGCTGCAGTGGCTGAAGGTTAAATGTTTCAAGTTCGAAAAAAAGCGGCTAAACATCGTCCAATATAGGTATGACTACGTTTCAGACTATAAAGAACTGGACGCATTGAAAAAAGAAACACCGATTTTGTCTTAAAACCTGCGAAAGCGCAAGCATGAGGGAACTGAAACAGTATTTGACTACAATGCCTTAAAAAAGCATATACCAGGAAGCTTCTGTGGTCTTCGACTATTATCATAACTGGTATTTCGTATTTTATCCTTGTCTACTCCCTTGCATTTTGATTGATTAATATTACTCTGTACTACAAAATGTAATTTTTAATGAATTGTAACACAGGCATACGACTGTCACTGCCAATGTCACGTTGAACGGTATTTAGGAGGGGAGCTTGATAATTTTGAAAGATGGCAGTATCAGTCGTATTCCTGTTGGTGAAAGCATTAGAGTTTAAAAGATGATTGCTGTTGAGTTTCTTGCCACTTCTTCTCAACAGATCGACTTTCCGAAGTGGTGGTAGATTCAGCTCAGTGTTATAATTAAGGGTATTAAAATATACCTGGTTAACCATGTGAGTATTAGTTTCATTTCTTTACTATAACAACCCGACCTTTATATCATAAAACTGCTTGAAACGTAAATTTGTAAGCTAGGCCCATTCCAACGTGTTTATATCTCAGAAGTGGGATTGTACAAAACTATAATTTTTTTTTTTTTGCCAGTTGAGATTTTGTCTGTACAAACTATTTTGCCATGTGCGCATCTACATACTTTGAATATCTAATGTAACAAAGGAAAGGGATAAAGTGTGCTACTGAAATTTTTGGTTAGTTAAAATGCATTCCATTAATCTAAGCACAAATCTTAACAAAGGAAATATAATTGTTTGTTTTTTTTTCCCCCTTCATACTTTAAGCAGATGTTAACTTTTTATTATTTGATCCGTACATGTCTCTTTAATCCTTGAATATTAATACGATTACTGAAGTCTTTTATGCTTAATATGATGAGCTGGGTGTATTCCGCGCTTTATGTTGCGATTAGGATTATCTTCAATCTCGTGTTCAATACGCTTATCTTGTTGAAATTTTACCTTGAGTATTGTTTCCATCTTTTACCGACCCTTTTCTTACTTAGTAACTGATTGATCAGTGAATGTCATAAATTATTTCTTTGAGTTTCATCCTAGTTTTACTTACTTAATAATAAATGTTAGGAATAAGCGTAGAAGTCTGTAAAACATACTTCATTTATTCATATAAGCTCCTCTACCCCTCACGCTCTAGTCTATGGTTATGTTGCTATGGGGTTGCGGGAGTACGTATTTGGTTTACATGAACTACGCGTAAGAATTTACGTTCCAGAATGAACCAATGTCGGGAAGCGTGGTCTACACTCCGAATTGTCCAACTAAGTCACCTGCTGGAGGTCGTCGGTCACGCAGTTCTACCAGGCGCCAACCGAGCCATCGTATGCTGCGGACTAGCAGCCGCTTCGGTCAAGACTACAGGGAGCATGCAAGCCGCAGCTTGCAAGATCGAACAGAACGTCGTCATGATTCAAGCCCTCAAAGTCCCAGCCGTAAGCAGCCGGGTTGTCCCGGTTGTAAGAGGATCATCTCGTCATTAAGTAATTCAGTATTCAATTCAAATCATTTATTTCAATCAATTAACAGATCATTGGTACATACTGGTAATTATCAGGATAGATACAATAAAAAAAAATAGTAATAATGAAAACATAGGAATAATCAATCAAATTACAAATTGAATGTTAGTATGAAAAATGTCAATATAAAATAATTAGGAATACAAAAAAAATAAAAAAATAAAAACTAGAATGATAATATTTTAGAATGTCAAAGATGGGAAAAGCATTAATTACTGCATTAAATTTAAATTTACAACTTCAACGTAATGGACACCCTGGTCCATATAGGACACCCTGGTCCATATAGGACACCCTGGTCCGAATAGATAAATAATGGACACCCTGGTCCGTATAGATTAATAATGGACACCCTGGTCCATATAGATAAGTTTTGGACAAACCTGTTCCTACTATGTAGCATAAAACTATGTATGTTGACTTATTTGACGACCGGCTGGTGTAGTGGTAACATACATTGCCTTCTATGCCAGAGGTCCTGGGTTCGAATCCCGGCGGCGGCGGATATCGGTGTGATGAGCACAGATATTGGCCGTCAAGTCATGGATGTTTATATGTTTATTTAAATTTATTCTAAAGGGAAGTATGATCTCTCTCTCGCTCTCGCACGGCGGTAGAGCGCCACTTACCCTAATGATGAGAGAGGATTCAAACTTACAAACAAACGTTGAAAGTAATCTTATTAGAAATATGGTATGAAACCTTAAACTATGTTGCGTCGCTGACAGTATGTATATATTTCTTAGGTGTATCAGTTGTCTGGTATCCATAACACAGGTTCGTCAAGAAACTTAATTTGGGCTATGGTTGAATTGTTTTCGAATGATTTTCGTGACAGTTCTCATTTTCCATTACGCGCAAACTATTTACAACTAATAAAATATAAATTGACGCATTAAGAAAATAAAAACTATGTCAATAAAATTGTTTATTTTAAAATTATAAATTGAACTAATAATAAAGTTTATCAAAGAGGTAGTCATCTTAAATAGACAGATTCAAAGAAACCGAATGTTCAATTGATAGTGATTGACACTACTGAATCGACATTGAATCGATGAATATGAGCGGCGTCTTGTAATCGGAAGTTTGTATACATTTTTTCACCAACTGTTTCGATACGTGAAAGCTATCGAATGTAAGATCGAACAATTTCATTACGGCAATGTCAAAAAGTTTGTCAATTTTGAACTGTCACAGGAGCCACTTGGGAAGAAAGAATTGTAGATAATGTTGTGTGAGTGTCAGTAATATTTATTTATTTATATGTTGATATATATTTAAGACCACTCCCTTATAATGTTTAAAGTGATTTATCTTTGTACGTATATTCTCTTCACAGTGTCCTTGTGCTCTCATTCTAGCACCAGATACAAATGGAAACATGTCTTTATTTCTAGTCTATAGAACATTCTTCAAATGATTTTAATTCAAGTCCCACCTTTTCGTATGTTGGGGTGAGTATAAGAGGCTGACGTAGATCTACTAATAGTGATTGATGGGGATTTAATTATATCTCAGTGATTCACTGAACAACCTCTTACTTTATTTTACGAAAGACTTGTAATCATTTAGAAATTACACAACCCCAACAAACAGATATTCCCTGCCGAGTATCTTCTTGTAGAACCGACAGTCCTTCTTGAAGTGGTTGCGCCTTCCGCAGTAAGTACATGTTCGATGACTTACATGTCGTAGAATTCCGGTTGGCAGGGAAATTCGGATTTCGATGTGTAATCTTCCTTTTTGGGTGTTGGTAAAACTTGTTTGTACCTTTGGCTATTTGATTTTTCTTTAGCTAATCAGCGTCTGGATTTCCAGGAATAGGATCTTCGATCACAGCACTCACTTGTAGTTCTTCCAGGAGAGATTTTATGCGAAACTTCCACGTGCTGTAGCGTTCGCCGATAAATTGTTGGATGTTACGTTTATTGCGGGATTCCATTTTGAGGCACTGATTTTACACGTTGCTCTTTTTAATAGACACGTTGCCAGCGTTGCAAAACCAAGAATTATAAATTCGGTAGGGTTGCCAATAAAAAATCAGTAGTTTTCGGTAGATTTTTATTTGTATCAATTTTGACAAATTATTATTTATACCATCCTTGAGACGAAATTTTACTGAACATGGCTTTAGGTATATTAAAATCATAGCAGTTTTTATCGCCTATGTGTCTCTTCGCATGCAAACAAAAGCCCAACTAAGGCATCGGTTGACAGGCGGTTGCGGTTTTTAGTTTTTATTAAATTTACTGCAGAAAAAATCCTTTCCACGTTTGCAGATGAGTGCGGTAAAGATAAAATATGAAAAACGAATGTAGCTACTAATCCGAATAAAGGTGTTCCGTCACCGCCTTTCATTTGAGCCACATTTGCCCAGAAATCTTCGGCATCATCTTTAAACATATTAATTTATTCATACCTCGCATAGATGCTGTTCAGAGTAGACGTGTTACTACTATTCTCAGTAAATTTCTAATCTGTTGATACGCAATAGTACCCCTTATTCGAGTTAAAAGTAAAGTTCATTGTGCCATAAGAAAACAAGTGGATTGCGGGGCTCGGGAGGCACACGGATCTACTGCACACCTGCACCTCACCCCCGTGGAAGAGTAAGGCTGCAGTTTTTGTCTCCTTCTACGCACCGTTATACTTACGCCGGGTACCATTAGCTTTACTTCTACCAAATAACTGCCGGAATTTCATAAGGTACCTACATTCTAAACATAAAAAATAAAATAGGAATTTAAAACATAATTCTACATTTCATTAACTTATACGAATCCAACGACTATGTCCAGCTGTAATGCTTGTAAAAAGCCGGTCAAGCAATCAGAGAAGGTTACCTGCACGCGAAATAGCTGCGCTCGGAGCTATCACTATCTCTGTGTTGGATTAAGTCTTGACACCGCTAAGAAGCAAACTTCATGGACCTGTCCGTTATGTGTAAACAAACAGCCTAAGGTCGGAGACAACTCGGACACTCCCGTAAAACGATCAGTAACGGAGCAGAGTCCACCACCCGTCGCCGTCGATAATGTCACCACCAGAAAACCTAATCAGCCTAAATGTTGTGTAAGTGAGTCTATACAGTCGACGGAAACTGTCCTCACCACTAAACAAGAACTGCAGCTACTGGTTCGCGACGCGGTCAAAACAGAAGTCGACTGCTTCAAAAAGCAGTTGGCATCTTTTGAATCTGCCTTTCAGTTCTTAAGCGACAAGTATGATGACCTTAGCAAAGCCCTATCAGCTACTAACACGGAAATAAAATCCCTAAAGGAAGATAACTCCCGCCTAAGAAAACAGGTAGATGCTAATATCTCGCGAATTGAGCACCTCGAAATCGAGCACGCACGAGAACAGCAATGGTGCCGTTTGCAAAACATTGAGATCGTCGGCGTCCCCGAAAATAAAGATGAAGATACAAATAGTGTCGTAATAAAGCTGGCTCAAAAAGTGGGTATCGATATTGACAGGTCTGAGGTTGAGTTTGCTCATCGTGTGCAGCCGCAGCGAGCTGCGAGCGCCGCCGGCGGCCGCACCATCGTCGCCCGGCTCCGCCACCGCAGCACCAAGGACGCGATCGTCGCCGCCGCCCGCAAGCACCGTGGGATTAGACCCGCAGATGTTGACATGGTGGGCAACAAAACGGACTCGAAAATATACATAAATGAACATCTTACTAAATACAATAAGACGCTCCTAAAAGCATGTAAACTTAAATGCAGAGAGTGTAATATTAAATTTATATGGACAAAAAACTGTCGAATTTATATCCGTCGAAACGAAACTTCACCCCCCATTACTATTATGTCATCGGCCTGCCTGCAAAAAAATAGCTTAAATGTATTGTCTTCTATTTGTTATAAATTCATAAAATCGAGCGGTGCAGTTTGGACCCCTACAATTGAACACTACACTAAATCGCCATTTATCAAATCATACATACTTCACACTACACTCCAACTACCGTATTACACTTTTCTTAAAGTAAAACTATTAAATTCAGAATTTTTGCAATATCCACCTAGACACATAAACACAATTGCTTACGCTTTCGCTGTTACTTCAAAATTTTGCGTTCAGAAAACAAGTATGTTTTTCGCTATTATAAACAATATAAACCTAGCTATAAACTTAGCTTCCGTAAATACGCAACTACTCTGTAATATTTATGTTTATTCATCTCTTATTCTGGTATATTTTTTAACCAACTATTATATTAAGCTCATTAAAAATAACCTGCATATGTACATATATCTAATACCACTAATAGTTTCGTATTATTTTAAAATGACATTTATTCCTAAGTTCATATCACTCGTAATCCTCGCTAGTTGCAGGCTGTTGCTTATAGTTTTGTCCGAGTTGCATTTCACAAACACAATTATATATCTGATGGAGATCACTAACAACCTTAATGCCTAAGAACACTTTGAAACTTTTTTATCAGAATGTACGAGGCTTACGTACCAAAACTAATGATTTTTATAATAATCTATTTTTATCCAATACTGACATAATTATTTTAACTGAGACGTGGTTGTGCAGCGGCATCTTAGACACTGAACTTTGTAGCTCCGATAAGTACGATGTGTTCCGTGCGGACCGCGGCTCGCTCGGCGGTGGAGTGATGATCGCCTGCGCCTCCCGCCTCTCGGCCCGCCGCCGCGACGATGTGCGCCTCGATGACGTCGAATGTATAGGAGTTACAATACCTGCGCGATCGCTTGGTATATTAAAATTTGATCTCAATATTATTTGTACTTACGTCCCACCGAACCGCGCGCTTCCTGCTCGAATTCAAAAGTTAACAGCACTTCTGTCAACTATAATGAGTAACAGTAGAAAAGATTTCTTTGTTTTAGCGGGAGATTTCAATTTACCTAATATAGATTGGAATAGTACTCCTCCCACGGTTCTTAAGGTTGGCTCTGCGGAAAGTCAGTCCGCTGCATGTGATTTAATTAATTGTTTAAGCTATATGGGCTTTACCCAACACAATTACATTCTAAATTCACAAAGTAAATTATTAGACTTAATCTTTTCTAATACACCATTAAGCATAACTAAGTCCCATCTGCCACTTGTAAAAGAGGACAAATATCACCCTGCTATTGACATTACCACTAATGATATTACCGGTAACTGTATTAAACCCCCAAACAGACTCAAAAAATTATTTTATAAGGGAGACTATCAGGGTCTCAATACATTTTTTTCAAATTACGACTAGTCTTTTTTAAATAAATTAAATATACAAACAGCTGTCGAAAAGTTCTATGATATTTTGAATTTAGCTATTACTTCATACGTTCCGGTAAAACCAGTATCTTCTAATTATACCTATCCTGCATGGTATACTACACCATTAATAAAAGTAATAAGAGAAAAGGCAAAGTATCATAAACGTTGGAAAAAATATAAAAATCAAGTAGACTATGAGTCCTTTTCAGCTTTACGGTCCCGTGTGAAAAGATTACAATCTGAATGTTTTTCGGCCTTCATCAAATTTTCAGAAATGAATATTAAAAGCTGTCCAAAGCTTTTATGGCAGTATGTTAAATCAAAAAGAGAAAATAAGTCAAACTATCCAAATGAAATGACCTATGATAATGTAACTTATTCAAATGAGCGCGATATATGCAACGCGTTTAATGATTTTTTTAGTGCCAATTTCAGTCCCCCTGCTCATGACTACTCAAAATTCGTAGAGGATCCATCGATGAACTGTGACATCACTACTAACATAAGTATAAACTCCGAGTACATACTCAAGATCTTAAAAAATCTCGATCGTTCTAAACGCGCAGGCTGTGATGAGATACCACCTCACTTTTTTGTTAGTTGCGCACAGTCGTTAGCTATTCCGGTGACTATCATTTTCAATCGCTGCTTTCAAGAAGGATACTATCCTAACATTTGGAAAAAAGCATACATAGTGCCAGTACATAAAAAAGGCCCTAAAACAGTGATTGAAAATTATAGACCGATCTCAAAGCTAAATATCTTAGGAAAAGTCATGGAAATGGTGGTTCATCAGCATATTTATCCAGCTATTGTCCGCAACATACCTTCTCAGCAACATGGTTTTGTGCGAGGACGCTCGACGTGTACTAATCTTTCCTTGTTTGTTGATGAGGTAATTCGTGAAATGGATAATCGTGGTCAAATCGATTGTTGTATACACAGATTTTGAGAAGGCGTTCGACCGCGTTGACCACACTATCCTTCTACGAAAGTTGCAAGAGCTTGGAATCCGTGGGGATCTACTTCGTTGGATGGCTTCTTATCTGAGGAACCGGTCACAGGCTGTGGTTTTGGCGGGTCATCGTTCTAGATTTTTAATCGTCCCATCTGGAGTACCTCAAGGTTCAATTTTAGGCCCCCTGTTGTATATAGCTTACCTATACGATGTTGGTAATTGCTTCAGTTTTGCAAAATATTTAATGTACGCTGATGACACTAAAATTTATGCCCACATTAAATCTACCGAAGACACTACCAAACTCCAAGCTGATCTCGACAGTCTTTGTCAGTATTACAAAGACAATCGTATCAATGTGAACGTTGCAAAATGTCAGCAAATATCTTTTACGCGCAAAAAAGCAAAGATTGTATGTCGGTATGTTTTAGATGGTAAGGGACTAATTGCAACAAACACTGTAAAGGACCTTGGGGTGCTCCTTGATTCAAAAATGACTATGTCAGAACACATATTAGCCACGGTTTCAAAGGCCTACAAAAGTCTAGGATTTGTTCTCCGTGTAAGTAAGCCGTTTTCTGACCCCGAATGCATGAAAATATTATACAACGCCTATGTACGTAGCGTGCTTGAATACTGCTGCATTGTTTGGAGTCCACACTACGTGACTTATATCGATAAATTAGAAAATATTCAGGCTAAGTTCCTAAATGCTCTAAATTATCGTATGCATGTGCAAAGAGCTAGCAACTATAACGCATTATGCGGTGATTATAACTTACTTCCATTGAAAGAAAGACGATGTTTGCTGCAGATGTTATTCTTACACGATATTTGCAGTAATAGTATAAAAAGCATTGATTTAAATTCTTTAGCTATGCATCTTAGAACACCTACTAGACGTACTAGGAATTGCAAATTATTTCACGTCCCATTTAGTCGCTCAAATTATGGAAAACATGCAGTTATTGGCCGAATACTGGATTGTTATAATAATCATTTCCAATCCTTAGACATTTTTCAATACACGAAGCAATCTTTTAAAAATCTAGTCACAAATTATATTAAGTTGAAACTAAGTAATGAAAGTTCATGACTGTATTATACTTATACTTAATGTACCTATTAATTAAACGTATTAATTAATTTATTTATTTGTATCTATGTTATAATTCTGTGTAAAACTTATATACCTTATTTTGTCACTCATATTAATCTAACTAACTTATAGAACTAACAATATTACACACACACGCACACACACGCTCACACACACGCACACACACACGCACGCACACACGCACAGCACCGCTCGTATTGATCGATATTGATATTAATAATTTATGTTCTGTTTTTAAATCTTACCTATTGTTATGCATTCAATATTTCTAGAACTAATAATTACCATATTTCTAATTTTTTATTTAATTTATTTCTTTAGTGTACTTTTGTTTGATTACCTACTCTAAAAAGAATTAAATATGTCTAAAAATTGTGAACCTTTTATTGGCAGTAAGTTTTATGTATCTGATTCTTTCTATTGTAATCTAAAGTGCTGTTGGTTCTGTGAGAATTAAATAAATAAATAAATAAAATAAATTTCTTGAGTGTTCCTAAGCAGGCGCCACTGTGTATCTATGTCCTGGTAGTCTTTCGCATCAACGAGTCCGGGAAATGCTCTGCAGAGTGGGATTAGACTTGGGTGAATTCCTTTTTTTACATTTTCTGGAGCCAAAACATTTAAGTCTTTCAGTGGGTTGTTTTTTAGGGGAAATCTTTGAATAATTTGCTCAGAAGCTTCAATATAAAACTGTAGACATCTTGTTCGAAATAAATTCAACTGATCTGCAGTCAAACTGTTATTATTCAGTAAAGTATCCATAACTTTTGCTCCAAAGTACATCTCATGTATATCCAAAAAGTTATGAGGATTTTTAAAGTTCACATCTTCAATGTTAGTTGCATTCAAGTAAGACCTCTTTAAAAAGCAGTCTAACAGAGTTTTCAAGGATGCACACACGTGCGAGTATAAAATGTGAATTCTAGCACCCTCCGCTTGCATTTCTTTGTTCAGCTGGTTAAAAATTGGCAAGACAAAATCTAAAAATTGAAGGAATAAAAGAGATACCGGATCGTTCAATTTATTTAAAATATTTGAGGCCATGTACCGACAGCCATCTCGTCTGGCAAGGGTGTAAAATCTTGTGAATTTTTAATTGGCAAAATATTTGAAACTCTTCATACTCTTTTGTTCTTTTCGGACTTGAACCGAAGTAATTATAAATGTCCCGGACTAAATCTTCGACGAATCGAGGGATTTTCTCGCCAGCATAAGATGCGCATAAATGAAAAGAATGGCATATACATTTCATGATGAATAAATTTGGGATTTCTGATTTTAATAAAACCATCACTGAATGTCTTTGTCCCATCATTACATTTGCACCATCGGATGCAAATCCAATCAAATTATCTTTATAAGGAATATTGTTGTCCATGAAAAACTTTACAATGCTTTCACAAAGTGTGGTGGCATCTGCTGAAGAAAGGGGAATCAGGGCGAGAAAAGAATCACGTACTTGATTATTTTTGACATACCTTGCCACCATGCAAAGATGTTTTGTCGTTGATAGGTCTGTTGATTCATCAATAACCAACGAAAATTTAACATTACGTAAATCTTCACAAAGTTCTGCGAAACTCTCTGCACCAATTACATTTTCCACGATAGACTGCATTCTTGGACGTGAGCATTTTAAACTTTTTGCAACTTTAGAGTCTGGACAAATCTGTACAACTAATTTAGAAAGATGATCAGTAATATTATATGGAAGATTATGCTCAGCCACAAACCCAGCAATCCGGATTTCACTTGAAATGAATGAAATTGTTGATTTAACAATTCATTATACGGACTCTATTTTACATTGCTAACGGTGCGGCGCAAAGAATTTGATAACTTACTTACCTTCTTTCACTTGATGTTTAAACTGGGTAACTTCTTTACTAACGAAGTCTGAGAATTTTGGTTGAACAGCTAAGCTCTTAACACTCTTTTCGTGAAGTTTAGAACTGGCATGTTTTTTGAGAGCGTCGTATCCCGAAGATATATTTATCTCCTTATTACAAGATTTGCACATTGCAAAAGTAGGTTTTGATAAATGTGGAGACAACCATGCAGAGAATTCCTGTCGTAACTCCCACTCTTTTTTATATTTTTGTTGATATTTCTTTCGCTTGACACCTGTACTGGTCGATGCGCCAGCACCAGAATCAGAATCTGAACTTTCCTCAGACATTATAAAGTTAACTTCGCAGTTCGCACTAAGAAAATGAATACGTACGAGCTCTACGAGAAAGAATGAATCGAATATGAAATGTTTTCAAAAAAGAAGTCATTTCATGTTTACAGGGGATTTCCCTTACTGTATCCTATCAAATCCTTCTAGTATTATGAATCTTAATACGTATTCTATAGAGTCCATTTTTATTTATAGTATTTGGAGCATACGGCCAAACAAGGTTCTTCCCCTTGGCATCGAGCGAGACGAACTAAAAAACTAAAAAATCGGTAGACATGCCTTCGTAATCGGTATTTCGGTAAACGAGGGCTAATATCGGGAGATCTACCGAAAAATCGGTAGGTTTTGCACTGATTTAAGATTGCGTGGCCTGTGCTCATAACCTGTTGGAAATGGGATGCAGAACCAAAGTTAAGTGAAAAACAAGTGTACGAGGCAATAATCGTTTATTGAAAAGAAACATTTGAATAGACAATTTTAAATAATGCTTGAGTGATCGATTGATAGGTTTGTACAGAGTGATTGACAGAGTGACTGATGACTGGGATTTTCGATTATTCCAACATCCTATGACTCTAATAAATTGCTCTCTCATGTTACAATAAAAATAGCATGACACAAATTACTATGAAGTATTAGATAGTCGCAGTAACTAATAAATATTTTTTTTGTACTTATTTAGATAAATAGAAGTGACAGCATATGTCAGGCTTGTTGGAACTTGGCTCAAGAAGCTGTCTCAGGAAGAATGCTAATTGAAGCACCAGGACCATTTGGCCACGCAAATGTTTGTTTGCGCTATGGACGTGCTTTGGCTGGACAAAGAGTCACACATCACCTCAACAGATCAACTGAGCGTGAAACCGCTATATATAATGTTATAAGCGAATGGATAATGCCCAGACATGTAAGTATTGGTGAAGTAATTTTTTAAAATATTGTTTTGTTTATTTATTTATATTTGGGAAACAAATAGATAAAACAAGCAAAGTACAATATAGAATAATACAATCAATAAGTTCTTCATCCAAAGTTTTTACAAGCCAAAAAAAAAGAAACTAAATAAGTGAATAAACATATTAAATATAGAGAAAATATAATTTTATTTTATTATTTATACTAATTACTTACTTGTACCTACTTATTTGTACTAATAAATAACATTAATTTTAATAAAGCTTCAAAGAGTTCGTCCTTATCAATACGTTGTATTCAGTTGTATTCAAGACAAATACATATCAACTTTAATTGTATTTATTTTTTTCCAGATCAATGAGACAAGTCATATTTGTCACTCATGTTGGGTACTAGCAGATAGAGCTGGAGTACACATGGTCTATGGACCATCAACTTCAGCTCAAATAGCTGAGCCATCAACTCCAGCTCAAACAGCTGAGCCAATCACAGAAATTCAGCCCTCAGAACCGAATTTAGAGTATGGCGGAGAAATATATTTACCAGATTATATGAGAGCAGTAGAAACAGCAAGTAAGTGCTTTATTGAAGGCTGTCTACAACCAGAAAGGCACAGAGTGCCTCTTACAACCAGAATTTTTTTGTTAAATAAATATAAATATTATATTCCCCCGAGTAATCGCCTATGTGATATACATCTGGTAATAGAAGCTTGGGATTTTCTGGACAGTTTAAGAAGTAATAGGGAATATGCATGTGATTTAGAAATGGACAAAAAAAATTATGTGTAATCTTTATTGCTAAAGAAATATACACACATAATTATTTTTACAAATTATCATGTTTCTATTAATAAATTTAATTATTTAAAAGTAGTATTTTTTAAATTCCCTCTCAAATTTTCAAAACACAACGCTATTGGCGGAACGAAACGTGACGTCACCGTTCACTCGGGATGGGTCGTTTGTTTGTATTATTGTTGTTGTTGAAGGTTATTCGCATTGTTTTACCGCTGTTTATGATTAAATTATATGTGTTTTTTGGGAATTATTAACTGAAAGCAGAGACTAATTGTGAAAAAAGACTTGCCACAATGACTGAAAGCGGTTTTGTCAAGGCGCAGTCGGATAATCTGCCTAAAATTGATGTGTTCATGATGATTACGTACTTTGCAAATAATTCTGACTTTACTTCAGCTGAACTAAGAGGAGTAAAAGCTGCAAGGTAAATAAGTTTTAGATAGTCAATAAATTTTCATATTCCTTATTTTTATACTGGGTGAGATGAGTTAATCAAGTAATTATAACCTAAAATATACCTACCGCTAATTTTACTTTTTGTGCCAGATCTGAACGAGAATCTTATGGTGATTCAGCCGTTGGATATGTACAAGTAAAACGAGAGAAAGATATCTGCGTGGTAAAGGCTAAAATAACACCTGAGCACAATGTCCGTCAAAAATGTTACAATGTGATTACTACTTGCAATGAGAGCGAGGGAAATATTCTGTCTGTTCAATGTGAAGATTGTGCTGCACATTTAGGTAAGTAATCACTTATTATTATCAAATTCAGGATAAGAACATGTTACTGTATCAAAATTAAGTATCAGTAATATTCCCTCATACTTATATTATAATGGAGGATGGATGTATGCAAGCATGTTTCTTTTCGGAAAAGAAATATACAATACAAATACGCTTATTGCCAATAGAAACAAAAGGTAACCAACATGAACAGTCAGATGTTGCAATTTGGGCGGTCTTATCACTAGCAAGCGATTTCTTCCAGGCAATCCTTTTTTCATACCTAATATAAAAAAATACTTGACTAAGAAGAGGCTGATGGGCAGTGCACTGTTAACTTATTTATAATTAACCTAAATTAAACTAAATAAAAGATGTACATACATACCTTACTTACATACATCCATCCTCTCAATTTTTCACATTATAATATTATTATATTTTAAGGGAATAATAGTTTTAATACTGATAATTTCATAAATACAATTTAATAATGTAAATGAAATAGTTCCCGCAAGAAACATGATAAACAAGTCTGCAGGCAAAAGGTATTAGACTGTATAACAATACTTTTTTTGTTTTAGGTGGCTGTAAGCATGCCATTGCTTTCTTAGCCTGGCTTCACAGACGCAGTGAGGATCCACGATCTACAAGTGTAGAATGTTATTGGAAAAAGCCTAAGTTATCTTCGGTAGGCACAAGCTTAAAATTCATGAAAGCAAAAGACATGTGTTCATTACCAAAGACAAGAAATGATTCAAGCAGATCACAAAATGTCAGTTTTCTCTCAATGTTTATAGATTACAGTAAAAATGTTGATAATATGGATAATCAACTTATGAAATATTATAAAGTACCAAATCCCTTGGAAAAATTGTCAATTCATTATTTAATAAGTAGCTTGCAAAGTAGACCTACAAATGCTCAAGAATTTATTGAGTTTTGTAAACAAAAGATGGATACAAATTCTTGTGAGGAAGCTGCACTTGCAACAGTTGCTCAAAATGATTGTCCATTGTGGTATGAACTTAGATATGCTCGTATAACTGCTTCAAAAGCTCATGAAGCAGCCCACTGTAAAACATTTCATGGTACATTGACTGAATCTATAATGGGGGCAAGTAAATTAAAAGACACAGAAGCAATGAAAAGAGGTCGGTTTCTCGAAAATGAAGTATTAAAAAAGGTTGAACAACTGAGAAATATTAAAATTAAAAAGTGTGGCTTAAAGCTAAGCTCAGTTTATCCCATTATGGGTGCTTCACCTGATGGGCTAACTGATGATTATGTTATAGAAGTGAAATGCCCTTTATCTGAGAAAGCAATGAGTCAATACATTAAAGAAAACCAAGTCTCTTTCAAATACAAAGCACAGGTACAACTTCAAATGCATTTTTACAGTAGAACTAAAGCTCTGTTCTGTGTTGCATCAAGTGACTTTGAAAGTTCAAAAAATATTAACATCATTGAAGAACAATATGAAAAGGAGTTCTGTGAGGATCTGTTAAAGAAATGCACACTATTTTGGTCCAATGCAATTTTTCCTATTTTGTTTAAATAAAACACATTTATATACAAAATAAAATTACTTCTTTATTAACACATCCTGTAAATTAATTAATCCACAAGCTATTATTATTACTTCATCTATTACAGGGATCAAGTTATGATCAATACATGCGTGAGGCAGTAACATATGAAACTCTCTTAGTCTACCTATGACACGTTCCACATGTATTCTTAAAGCCGCTATTTGCTTTGATTGCTTGACATCTTCTTTTGTACTAGGTGTAGATTTTGAAACCGAGGGAGGTCTAACTAGGGTACAATTCTTGTTTGTTAACAGACATGTCAAATCTTTAAAACCCCGGTCTGCCATAACTGCTTTCTGAGGAGGTAAGTATTCAAGAAAGCCACAGTCTTCTACTATCATGACATCTGTTGCCCTGCCACTGTATCCATCAGATATATAATTAACAAGACCGTTTGGAGTACATGAAATTAAATATTTTAAAGTATTACACTTCTTATACTGCGACCAACTTAATGATTGATGCACTGGATCTGTAGGTTTTTCAATTTGTATTTCCAGACAGTCTATTATAGAAACAACATTAGAATACCTAGCTCTGAATGGAATAGGTAATTTTTCAAATATTTGTGATGGTGTTGGCCAAACAATCAACTCTTTCAATGCCTTTGAAATGATTACAACACTTTTAGAAAAAATTCTGCTGATTGTGCTCTGTGAGTATCCAAAGTTTAAAGCCAATAAATTAAAAGATTCATTTAATTTTATTTTTCTTAATGTAATAAAAATATCTATAGGTGGAATGGCTACATATTCACTTAATAGTTTTATTAAATAAAATGTGTTCTTTGGTAAACCTAATAACATTTTAGGTTCCCTTTCTAAAGCAATTAAAGTGCCACTACGCATTATGTTCTTAAATTGTAAGTCATTGTCTGTTTCATCCTCAATAAGCCAACTTGAATCAGATGAACTACGCACTGGTTCATAATCAGTTGATAATGCTGAAGACTGGGAATTAACACTAGTTACAGAAAAAATATCAGCAGGGTTATCTGGGAACAATTTTCTTATTATAGTAGAAGACTGAGCAGATTTTAAAGGGGATGTAGATATAGTTTTAGATGGTATAGAAAACGGAGATAATGCTATACTATTTTTGTTTGCTGTTAAATTCACATTTACACCTTTACTTCGATAATGAACTTTACTAGTAACTTGAACAGCTTTGTCAACATGCATTTTTTTACTAGTAGCTTCAGTATCTATTTTAATCTCGGGACTGTTCAATTCTATGTCCATACAGTTTGGTATTGATGCCGTACTGGGACCAGCTTCAGCTAGAGCTTCTTCAACCAACGCTTGTCTATTCCGTTTTAAAGCACCTTTTCTCTCCGGTGGTAGCTGCAATTGATCTTTTTTCTGACACTTGAATATATGTGGTATAACACCTTTTTTTAATAATAATGACACTTTTTGTCCATGTTCCAATGCCATTATTTTGTATTTAATAAGATTTTCTGTATCTTTTTCAATCTGAAAAGCAGAAATAATTTATGTGAGTCCAAATAAGTAGACTTTTGAACTACTTCAAATAGGTGTCTTACTTAAATAAGTGGAATAGAAAACTAGTACATATATATTATATAATCCGATATGCTATGAATCAGAGATAGGAATGTTAAAATGTTGAGAACATCTTTATGAACTGTTTGTTTTAGTCAAGGCTTATAAATAAAACAAATTTGTGTATTGTAGGTCACTCAGTAAAAAGGATTACTTAGATTATTTTTCAATAGAAATTACCAACCGTGCAATCAAAGAAAATTAGTTAAAACGTTTCGTGATCAAAGTCAGGTGTTGATCAATTAAAATCATAATGTTCATAAATTTGTAACATTAATAACTAAAAACATTGGCAAACAGAATACCTAGTCATATGAATAAATAATTATATTTTTTAGGTTAGGCTATTGTTTATATTGTTCGCGAGTCCTAATGAAAGATATTTCAGGTACATTCATGTTTAATACTCACCTCAAAATGATCTTCACAACAATATAAACTACTTAAGCACGATACATTATCTCTCCTCATCGCCTTACACCACTTTTTCCTTAAATTTGCATCTTTGGGCATATGAAAATATATTTTGTCAGGTGCATTTTTATTGTTATTTTCGCACATAGGGACAATACAATATTTATAATAAGCTTTTGTGTGCTCGTCCATTATAATAGTTGATATTTAATCACTTTAAGTTCAATCACTCACTTTAAACTGTGAATCAAATCAAACACTTCGTTGTTACCTATTAAATTCTAGTGGACGGTGACGTCACAAAATAAGCGCGCCAAAATGGTGCGTTTCAGTCGTCCGAAAATGATAGCAGTTTTAATTATTTTTTTTCAGCTTATTTAAAAAAATTGTGCAAGTGTTATATTTTTTTCTGGTTATATAATTACTCATAGAATAGTTTAAAAAATTAAAAAAAATACATGCATATACCCTATTATACTAAAAAATTTACTCCTAGACATATCCAAGATATGTTTATTTTAAAAGAAGAAGAAAGCACAAGTTTATTTAATTTTAAAAATATTGATGATATGCAAGATAATGTTGTGTATAATTGTATTGGTTTCTCTAAATCACAATTACAGTAGTGCAATATTGGGGATTCTGCATCACTTGCCCTCGCTGCGCTCGAGCTGCATGATGCAGAATCCCCAATACTGCCCGCTCAAAACCAGATGTATCCTACACTGTCAACTTCAGTTGCCTTATTTAAATAGTTGTAGGACCTCGGTTCGCAAATGGAGAGTGCCCCAATAACACTACTAATATGAGACAGACACATTATTGATACTATTGGTTCAGACACTTATCGATATAATATCTTCCTTTCACAGCGTTCAAATACAAACAATCAGGAAAGTTTATAGCATGTTGCCTCCAAGGATCGTCGTACATCTCCCATCCTTCAATAACGCCTCCACATGAGAAACATACAGTTTTATCATTAATTCCATTACCGCCATAAAATAATCCAGCATCAACCATTTCCATCACCAGCCTTTTCTGAGTGTCACTTGCCCAATAATATTTAAATGAATGTTTGCGCATTTCATGTGTATTGTACATATCATATCGAGGAATGTAGTTTTCTTTTAACATTTTCACCATGCAATACTTCAAACCAATATTAATGAAAATATAATGAAGTCGCATTTCATTGTTAACAATTTATATAGAAATGTAATAGCTGACGTTCTAGGACGTTTAGGGGGGAGGTGAACTATTATGACAGGTATGTTCAGGAATAAAACGTATATATTTTTTATTTTAAACATTTATTTTCTAAACACCACTTTTTTAAACATAGGACATTTCTTAAAGCACATATTTTTTCATGATAAATACAACTATATACAGCTTGAGAATGTAAATATTGATCATAAAGACTTAACAAACTAGGACAGCCTTCGTCTTCTAAATTATATATATTATTATTTTCTAAAATACATTTTAACCAAGACACTTTTTCTAAACCTTTGACGTAGATATATTTATCTTTTACAATATCTGTGATTAATTTCCGATAATCTGAATAGAATACAAGTCCTTCACTCCAATATATCTTTCTATTACGTTGAATCCAATTTACTTGCCTCCGTTCTTGTTTTGTTAATTTATGATATGGAAAAGGCGGTTTAATCAAAAACACCTGTATTTTATCATCACACAATATTGCAATTTCTTTTACTATGAATTCATTTGCTTCTGTTTTAAAACCTTGAACATCTACGATAGCAGTCATGACAATTTTCGCACTATGTTACTCAAAGGTTTATATTCCACAAGCCGATCGTTAATTATTAAACAATATCCAGTTGTATTATCTGGTATCGGCGAAGAGCATTCAATTTCCAGCCGTACATCTACGGGACCAGTTTTTAAACTATCGTTTTGTCTTGAACAGTCTATGATAAAAAGAGGAGCCTTTTCCTTAAAATTGATTATATCAAGCAACGGGTCCGCAGGACAGTTGTAGTACGTCTGACGAAATTTTACATACATCTCGTATAATATATTATATTTGCTCTCAGTAAATTTTAAGCCTAGAGGCTCGTACGGATAATACTGTGAATTTAAAAATAGCGTTATATTTGTTACTCCGCAATGATCAAACAACGAACTATCTTTCGTTTTATTATTTTTTCTATTAGTTTGTAAGCAAAAAATGACATATCGTGGTTTTTCTAACTGAGATGCAGTCTTAACTGACCAAGAATGCTTAGTAGTTTTAGGAAGTAATGGATACTCGTATAAATCCCAATTTCTAAACGCAATCTGAATAGGTTTATCTCTTTCTAAATGTTTTAGAAGTGTCAGTCGTTCACGGTCAGACACTTTTATGTGTGGTACACGCCATTGTATTCTTTGCACATCTATTTGAAAATGAGCAACATCATCAGTCAATATGATGCTGTTTAAGTTAGAGTTACTTCTGTTTAGTATAAGCTCATGTTTACAATTTATCACAATTTTATTGTAATCCTCTGCAAACCCTAAAATCTTATTAAGAGGTATGATAGCACTAAAACGACCATCACTTTGAAATCCGTCCATATTCCAGCCCCATAACGCAGCAACTTTATTTTCTCCTTCATTCATTGATACGTATGACTTTATTGTTGATGTTATTCCAGAATTTTTAATACGATCTATTTCAATACCGTTTATTTCGTATCTGATATCTTGAAACAAGAACATAATAGGGTTATTACTAAACGTTATAGATTTTTTTAACGGATTCCCATCTTTACCAAAGACTTTTGCTTGACCCTCGATGTAAATTGAACTGGCCGATGGTAGCACGTATATGTCTTGCTGGTGTATTGGAATTCTGATTTCATCATTTTCTCTGAAGCTGTTGTTGTAGGGATTGTAAGAATGGACTTCATAACTTTCAATAGAAGTATCGAACTGTGGTGATTCAGTAATCTGCAGCATATTCATACTTTAAAACCTAAGGCTTTAAGGAAATCTTTATTTGTTCTAGTCAATTTCTTAACTTTTTTCTTACGTCTTTGCACTTTAGTGGCTGTAGAAGAAATAGAGTGCTTAATATTAACTGCAGGGTTTTTATAATATAATATCATATCGTTTTTTTAAATGAAGTTGTAGTTGAATATGTGCCTCTTTGAAGTTAATGCAATAACCAAATTGATCAACAATCTTAATAGATATAGAGGATATTATATTTTTGTTTACTGGAAAGTAAATAACGTTTTTCGGTATTTCTATGTACTGATGAGCTGCTTTAGTATTAGATATGAATTCATGTATTATATGGGTTGGTAATCCGTTTGAGTATGAACCATGAACTAGATCACATTCAATTCTAATCACAGGCAAAATATTGTTCGTAATATATCCTTCCGGTGTTGAATTTAATACTGAAAAATATAGCAATCCGCACTCGTAATGACCAGATAAACTTAGAGGTGGTTGAAAGTATGAATCCAGTTCTGATTTATTTCCAGAGATGGTAACCGTTAAAGACATGCTCGCATACTGAGCACTTCTGAACGATACTGTTTATTTTATTTCTTGACCACACCAAAAATTATTTAAAAACTTTAAAGAAAGATGCCCACAATTGAAAGGGTGATCGCGTTGTACATTATCATAATTATAGCGAACTTCATTACCTACGTATTTTATAAATTCTTTAAGGGGTTTAAGATTTCCGTAACTGTCAAAGTATTCTACATAATCATTGTATTTTACATAGGCTACCCAATGAGAACCAGGATTTTCAGAATTATCTAAATTGATTACTCCACACTCTATTTTGAAAGGTTTTTTGGGGAGCTCATCTCTCATAAAGACACCTCGAAAATATGGAATATTATTACCATACTTCAGAATGTCAATGTTTGTTAAGGCTCTCTTGGGTAGCCGGTATTTTAGTTTTTTTCTTTCGATACAAAAATTCCAAGCCCATTTTTATGAGGTTTAAGATGTAATCCCCTTCCGATGCGAATAGCCTCCATCTTTTCATTATGTCGCTTCAATTCATCAAAATTCTTTTTTGCCATTTTAAATTCGTTTATCGTTTTAGCTATTCCAGCAGCACCTCCTGCTAAAGCTCCTGCTGCCGATAGTCCCGCAAAAATTGGGATCAATGGTAGGAATCCGCCAGTTTTTGGTATAGGAATAACTCGCGGGAGTTCTATGGATGAATCATTAACTAATTCTCTTGCAGCAGCCATAGCTAATTCAATTGCCATTTTCTTGCCTTTTGGTTTCAATTTCCGTATGTGTCTTTTTGTTTTAGTAATAACATTTTTTTATTTATTTTTTAATCCATTGCCAGACGTTATTTTTTTTGAACGTTTTTTATCACTGCTATGATTTTGTAAGCCCGATCCAGTTTTAACTTTAGTCAACATAGCTTTGTTTACTAGATGTGCTGCGAATTTTTCCCCTACACTTGCGTCAGAGGCAACGGTCCGCTCTTTAGCCATTTTTAATAAAACTAGATCCGCCTTATGCCGGTCCCTCAAGTTTTTTGACTTATGATAGGCAATATCGTGTTCTTTACAATATTCGTCTAATTTATTCACACCTTTATCTCCGCGTCTAAGTCTTTTAAACAGATTTGTACCGGGACCACAATAATTATATCCAGGTAAATGTAATTCAAATGGTATATGATTTATAAGCCAATTGAGAAGACTGCTCTCTTCAATACACATCGTAAGACTGATCAATCATAGATTAAACACTTAATAAAATATAACGAACTACATACATCAATGGTTTTAAAGTGTAAAAATGTTTTTCATTGTTATAATATATTAGACTTATTAATCCAGCTATTTTCAGCAGAAGGTAATCCTAACCATTTTACTAAAACCTTATTTCCTCTCCGACTAAGAACTTTTTCAACTAGATATACATCAGGATATTTTGTCTTTTGAAGCTCTTGTACATAAAATGCTCCTAAAATAGGCCGACTTCTGATAGCGTCTTCGATTAAATAGGTTATAGGACTTGTATTCTGTATTTTACGAATTTTAAATATTTCTGTCGACCAGTTGGGAGTATACCCCTTTTCAAACGCTCCTTTGTATTTACTGATACGCACATAATCGCCCACCTTAAACTTACTTTTTAAAACAACTTTTTTTTCTAACTTTACATATTTTTCTAATATTCGTTTTTTATTAATATTATTCACATTTGCTGGAATTTCATCAATTGTTCGATGATGAGTATGATTATATTTATAAATAACGTTATTAAGAGTTTCATTTATCCAATTGTAGTTACCTTTTAAACTAAACTCTTTGTACAACTTAGACTTCAATGTTCTGATGAATCGTTCAACGATTGATGCTTTTTTTGTTGAAAAGGTTGAATAATGGTTAATGTGCAAGCATTTCATGAGTTTATTAAATTTATTATTATAAAATTCTGTTCCATTATCAGTTTGTAGATTCTTAGGCACTCGACCTTTATCCAGCAACATCTTAAAAGTGTCACATACACTATCCATGGCTTTGGTTTTAAGAGGAAAGGCCCAGCCATATTTTGAAAATGTATCGATAATGACAAGAATAAACCTAAAATTCTTATTTTGGGTGGCAACAGATTGCATATCAATTAAATCTGCTTGCCATAGATCATCTATGTCTCTCATCATAACACGTCTTCGAGGAAAGTTCACTCTTGCGTTTTTATGAATTTCATTTACCACATCTGCTTTGCTCATGATGATATTTTGCAACTCTTATTATTTTACAATCTCTTCGACTTGCATGTGTTACATAAAATGTAAATATTATGTTATTTAAGCTGATTCACTAACGGGCTTTGCCAATGCTCCTGACGAATAAGTCTGTAATACTAAATCAAAATCTTATCAATATCGCTATTTATTATTTAATTATATCAGCTTCTTTTAATTCCTCAATTATAGATAAAATTTCATTATCATGATTTGTATTGCCAGCATCTCTTGAAGCTACTAGTAACTTCAATCTCTCGACCAATTCATTGGGATCGTCCCAATATACTAAATCAGCATTTTTTTTATATTTTTTTAGTTTTGGCAAGTTACCTCCAATTTTAATCTCACTTTTATCATTTAATGTTTCACAAAATAATGGCTTGATTATCTCACGATATTTTATCCCTTTATCGCCTCTTATTTGACCTTTAGGGTTAAAATCTCTTTTATGCGCATTTGTGTAATATAACATATCCTTATAGACAATTTTATCTTTATTTGATATTAGCTTTAAATCAGGTTTTTTTCGTAGTAGAAGCTCTTTCAGACCAGGGGTCAAATTATAAGCTTTATCACCAATTTTTATCAAAATTATATCATCATTATTTACACCATCAATAGTAGAAAATGATACAATTGAATTACCCATAAATATTTTTTTGTGTTCACTTCTTATTCCGAACGGAATATTAACACCATCATATATACCATACATGTCATCACCTTCTAATGAAATTTCCACATTATCTGTTAACTCTCTTTTACAATTTTGTTCCGACGATTGAGCAGAGTTAAATTTTGATTCGTAATTATCACCAAACTTCGTAGATGATCTAACATTATTTTCATCCGATTCTACTTCTTCAGAAGTAGTCAGAGTTGTATTTTCATTATTTTTTATTTTTTCTATAAAACTATTTGAATCAACTAGAGTTTTAAGAGGATCAGTCACCGGTTTTAGCATTTTATTAAGGGACAAGTTTATCGTATGTTCCTGAGTTTTCATTTGTTTTATTTTATTTTTAATGGATTCAACAGACTTAATCAATTCCATTTTAACCTTTTTCTCCATCTTATGCAAACACAACTGTGTTCAACTGGGAGAGGAATAACACTAATAATTTTTGTAAGTATAAAATTCATTTATAAGTAAGTGCATTTTCATTCAAATTTAAAAAATATATCAAAATTCTGTCTGTACCTTCCATTATTTAATGATGACTCTTTGTTAATAAGAAGAAAGTTATAAGGGTTACTCCAAACAGTTTTACAAATATATTTGAACTGATTCCACGTTAGATCAGAGTTTATGTTCTTCATAGATATGCTTTAAGTTCACATCATCTTGTTTAAATATTATAATAAAGTTAGCATTATCACGTAACAACTGTTTAGGGATTTTTGAGTAGGTTTGCGATAAGTAAAAGCAATCAATTTGTTTATGTCTACCCATACAGAAATAATTACGAATGTTTTTTTGATTTTCACATACGACGTCATCAAATATAAACACAGAATTTGGTAAAGCTTCACTCGGAGATATGACATCTTTATCGTCATTGAACTCATTGAATTTTATCTGAGGCACTCTTCTTAATACTTCTCGCAAAAAACAATATTTTGGCTGAAAATTAGTCTTTGAGTAAAGGTACAGGTTTTGAAATTTCAGTCCATTTTCATGTAATAACAAACTAATCACAACGTTTGTTTTACCGCAATTTGAGGGTCCGCAAATTATACAACGAATCGTATTTGGCAACAAAGCGCTATGTCTAATTTTTTTAGGAGTCTCGCCAAGATTTATATTTTTAACGTTTAGTGATAGGGGTTGTTTGATCAGCTTCATCTTATCAATTAATTCAATTATTACCTAACATAGACATATATACTTTATTTTGGATTAACTTTAGACTTGTCACTACAAGAACGCTTGTAGTCTCATCTTACAAGATATAATATATCATGCGTTCTTAAATATGAGCTATGTATCATATTTAAAAATGTATATGTTTGTGCCTAATATTTTTGGAGTGTGTGTAAGTTTATACCTAACAACATTTATTTTTCTTTATGTCATCATTAATTTGTATTATTGGCGAAAGAAATAAAGCGTTTCCATTCATTTCAACGATTGACTTCGAATAAGACAGTTATTGCTTTTGATTGTATTAAAAAAAAAAAACTATTTAAAGTATTATTGGTGAGTGTAATATTTATTTATAAATTTATTCGTACTAGTACTTATGTAATAAGTTTAATATTTATTGTATACTCATGCTACTTAATTTTTCGTTTTTACAGAAAATGTCGCAGAAAGAATTTGATCCATACAGCGTAAGCCAGGACTATCCTGAAATCAACGAATTTAATGCTGGTGGTTATGCTCAAGATGTCGATAGATGGCTGGATAAAGTAGAGAAAAGACGTATGGAATGGCTCGCCACCAAAAAGGAGAAAAATATACTTTTGGCTAGCAAAAAGAAAAAATATACATCTTCTTTTATTAAGAAGGATGAGAATAAAAGTAAAGGAAGATATCTTATAAAAATTAACATTGTTCCTATGGACAAAAATGAAGGTGATCGGTCGGTGCATGCACAATATTTGGTGACGGATTTATATGATGAAGTGTTAGACGAGACTGAGGCATTAGTTAGAAAAATATCTAAAAAGATTTCTGGCAATCAGTGTTAGTTATAGTGTTTTTTGTTTGTTTTAGTTTACAGTGTGTTATATTGTTATTTAATTATATGTAAATAAATATTACAAATGAACATGAGGAGCATTTTTTTTTTCTTTTAAATTAGTTATGATAGGTAGTTAGTCCAATTGGAACTTCAATAGCCGCTGTGCTATATAATACTTGAATGATATCAATGTTCTATACATTGATATAATTTAATAATTATAAAGCATTTAAGTTAAATTCAAATCACTCATCAAATGTGTAAAAATTTACTTGTTTTAAAAGTAACATATTTATTTAACTGTCTACTATTTAAAAGAGTGTAGATAACTTATGTATAAAATAAAAATAAAACTCTGTTTCTATTTAGGGTCATTCAATTTATTTCAAATAAAAACCTTAAAAGTATCATTTTACAAAAATAGTAAAATAAAAATATTTATTTTTAATCACATCAATCAAAATACAGCCTAGTACTTAGATAAACATAAGTTGATTAGTAACATTATCTCTAAATTTTTTAAATATGCAAATTATAATTGTTATTAACAGTATACAACAACAAAATAAAAATAAAAAAGTCTCAGAATGTTTCTTAGCGAATTATTAGAATATTGTGGAGTAATGACCCCAAGGTAATGTAGAAAAGCTATCTGGCACTATTTGTCTTTTATCATCTTTTGCATTTAAAACAAGTTTATCAACTTTTTGCGTATATAAATTATGATTTTTAGATCGTATTATGTACATTGAATCTCTAAAACTTTCATTGAACAAAAGAGCATTCTTAAATTTTTTGATATCCAGTCTATTAACAATACTTTTTTACACCTTTAGCTTTTTTTATTAAAGACCTATTCGTATGTATACAATACAACTTAGCTCGCAAGCCCACAAACTCGGATATTACTTCACCACCCATTTCATCCTTAAAATAACCTGGAATTTGTTTATTGAGTTGGGAAACACCATATACATTATAAGGTTCAAAATTACTGGTATCAAAGTACTGACTATTCTTTTTTAAATCTTTATAAAAATCTTTTGTATGCAATAAATAGAGAAGACTGTCTGTATCAGTGTAGCAAAGTTGAGCATTTCCACCATAAATATGTTTCATTATAGAGTAATGAAACTTGTATAAGTGAGTTTTGGCTAGTTCAAGGATAGTAAAACCTATATAAATAGGTCTATCCAGAACAATTTTTGTAGGATCTAGTTGCACTGCTACCAAACTTTCAGAAATAATTGACAGATTTTTGAAATTAGGTGCACTAATGTA
Source organism: Stenoptilia bipunctidactyla (assembly GCA_944452665.1). Classification (NCBI taxonomy): domain Eukaryota; kingdom Metazoa; phylum Arthropoda; class Insecta; order Lepidoptera; family Pterophoridae; genus Stenoptilia; species Stenoptilia bipunctidactyla. The sequence goes on from OX101741.1 coordinate 17,852,494, forward strand.
CTTTTCAGCGCCGCAAAATTTATTTGTTTTGTTAAAACGATCAGTCCAAATATTAGCAAGTTTCACATCAACTTGATTTCTTCGGTTTTCTATAGTTTTTCCAAAAATAGAGTTATTTTGTTTTTTGAAAAAATCTTTTTCAAATACAGATTTGGCTTGCTGTCTTAGAGTAGTATTCAAATTAATATATGGCGCTAAAAAGGCTGTCTGGTCAAAACAAAGAACTTTATAAATTTTAAGCAGCTCTAAACCATTTCTTAAACATTCTTGTAAATGAACAAAATGTATAATATATTTATGTTTGTCATACAAATTTGCTACTAATTTTTTATTTGTACCTGATGGTATTGGCACTTTTAACTTTTCCGCGGCAAAAGGCAAATCAGAATGATTATCATGAATTTCTGGTGGATAATATAAATCAACTTCAAGAATATAGCCTTTTTCACCATCAGACGGAACAGACTGAACATTGAAATTATGTGTTTCATGATCATCTAAAAAATTGAAATTTCCAATAGGTAATTTTGACATCATAGCGTAGCCATATAAATTCACACAATCTAAATATGCTAAAAATGTTGAGGGAGATGTAGGATCATAATCTGGCAGATATTTGTTATTTGCTTTGGCATGCCGCAAAGAACACTGAGCAAGCCCTCCGCGTATGCCTTGCTCTAGCATTTGGTAAACTTCCACATTTGAAATTAAGTCCATTTCTACGCCTGTATACAATAACATTGCATCCCAGCTTAAAGATGCTGATGACACAAAAAAACAGGGGTCTAAACTGTAAAAGTTTAAACTCATGCACCTAAATTTCTCAAACACATCAGCAAGCAATAAAACATCGCATTTCAAGTAGAAATCAGTATACTCGCCTAAGTTTTTAAACCTAAATGTCTCCCATACATTTACGGCATGAGTATAATCATCATTAGAAATTGACTCGCCAGATAGTTTATTGAAAAAACACTTTATATCTGGTAATTGAGTTTCTTCATATCTTTCCCAAGTGTTCACATAATCATAAAAATATGTGCCTTTTCTTCGAGCCAAATCAAATGATTTTTGATCAGCATAAAAGTATCTTAGATTTTCAAAGTCATTAGAATCGAGCGTTCGTACTAAGTTTTCCAAACTAGAACTTAAAAAATTGAAAGAGTCGATAAATTTTAACTGAGCTATTTTTTGCGTATCAATTGGAATAAATTTAGTGAAGGATATATATTTTTCCTTATTTTTTGCCAACAGATTTATTCGCCCGCAAATCTTTGAAAGTTCGTTTATAAACAAATGAGAATCATATCCAGAAAGATTATGAAATATTATGGGAATAAAGTTGGCTGCTTTGCAATTCAAATTACAACTTTTATGTGCAGGTCCTTTGAATTTTCCGGTAAAATGATCATGATCTAAAACAACCTGATCGTTAAGAGCGAAAGATTTCTTGCAAATATGACAACAGAATGCATTGTTAACAACTAATTGTTCTTCGTCTGTTAATGGCAACATATCTCTATATATAGACAATATTTCATACAACCTTTGAATGTCTTTGGATATCGATTCAACAAATTTTTGAGAACAGTTTGGACCGCGATAAGCTACATATTCATTTAACTCAGGGTTAGATTTACAACAGACGTAATAACCAAAACAAGTAGCTTCATGAATTTGCACATTTTCTACATGCGTTGACTTGTTCTTATCAGAGTACTCCCGCAGTAGACTTTCAAAGTCACCATAGATTACTATTGGTATACGCTGAGTTCTTTCGTAGTGAGAAAAAGAGAGTTTACATCCTTCCTCGGGAAGAACTGTTTGGATCCTAGCACAACTATGGTTCGATAATTTTTGTTCTGAACTGAAATACATAAAACACTCATCACATAAATGGATTTTAGATTTATGTCTAGTTAGCTGATTTCTCAAAAGTTTTTCAATGTTTTTGATCAAACAAAAGTGATTGTGACCATTTCTACTCAAAAATAACAAATTAACGTGCTCTTGTTTCCGTTTGAGTGTTTTGTATAAGGGACCTGTAACATTATTTTTTTCATCCAAACCATATACATTAACACTTATGTTGTCATTTTTTTTTTCAAAACATTTAATATTATTAAAGTTGGGGGGAAATGATATGTTTGAAATATTTAATATTTCTGAATAATGAGGATACGATGAAACTCTATTTGGATTTTGTTTGGCAGGAAACATATGCGCAACAATACACCAAAGAAAACAAAACTCATCAGTATTATAAATATTAAGACAAGATTTGGTATTTTGAATTTTTTTTGGGAGAGGAAGATACGAACCTGCTTTTAGCGGATTGAATTTAGCAATATTTATCTCTAAGTGACTTATAGACTCAATAGTCTGCCCAGATTCCGACTGTTCGAATTCTGAACATTTACATGAAAGAACATTTGAATGTTTATAATACAACTTTGATAGATCTGTGTTTTGGAATACCATAGAATATTTTGTGTTAAAAGATTTCAAAGATAAAGCATCATTTTTTGGAAGTTTGAATGTAATAAAAAGTTCTAAATTCACTTTTACTGACTTATGTTTCTTTATCAACTTTTGAATAATATCACATACTATTGGAGAAGCTTCTGATAAAAATTGTTCAGGAAAAATATAGTTCGTAGTAGGATTGATTCTGTAACTAATTATTCGATTTTTAAAAGCAGAAGCTATTATTTGAACGTTGCTAAATTCAGTTTGTACTAAGCAGTTTAGTTTATGCGCGCTACTTTTCCTATGAGAAGATAATCGATAGACTTTGACCTGACAGTTATTACAAAAATCCATTTTGACTTTTTCAACTACAAAAAGTTATAATTCCAAGTGAAAAATGTTAAAAATAGCGCGTATTTTAATCATAAAACCATATACGAAGTATTTAGGTAATAAAAAAATGATCAAGTCACAATAATTAGGCAAATTAGTGAATTATGATAAAATATATGAAATATAAGTTCAATAATATTACTACCTATTACCTAACTATATACTACTACCTAACCTACTACCATATAAAAAATTAAAAAAACTTGAATGAAAGAAAATAAAGTATTAACAGTTTGAAGACATTTCCAATAATATACCAACTCATGAAACATACCCATTGAAAAAATAAAAAACAAATTAGCAAATGTTAGATGGGTATACTACTGGACGAATGCCTTTAAACGTAGCCTTAGTATCGGTTACTAATTTAGCTACCGATCGCCATACGGGGCTGTCCAAATTTACCGCCGTTTTAAACTGCACCAGGGCATGCTTGCTCTTCTCAAACTCGTTCATGTGCCGATGCTCAATGTCCTTGGTATTGAACACTCTGCATTCTATGTAAAAATCGCCCCGGCGAGCAGGGTCCGTCTGATACGAGTTGCCGCTACCAGTACGTCTTATAAAAAAGTTTTTTAAAGCCGAAACCCTCACTGGCTCCTGTTCATCCTGTAAATATAAAATACTAACATTAAAAAAATATAAAAAAGTCTTCTTTACTTACCTCAAATAAAATTTAATAGTGCCAAGTCTCGACTATCGGGACTCGATGTTTAAGTAAAACAAATCACATAAAGAGCTCTTAAATTCATGAAATACGAATTTTAATAATCCATTCATTTAATATAAAAAAGTTGAAATTTTATAGAAACTCAATTAAAAGTAGGTAAATCAGCCTAAGTATGATATTTGCAGGCAATTCATGAAATTATCAGTAAGTACATTTTACCTTAATAATAATAAACAACAGATAGTTTACGATCTTTCTTTGCGACTTCTTTAATATCTGTTTGCCTATATTTCCTTAAAAGTATAAATATACATTACTAGTTTTAACCATATTATGACAGGTATTTGCTAATTTTTAATCGATGAATATTACCAAGCTTTAAAACCATACACATATTTAAAGACTATCATAAAAGGCTAGTACAAAAAAATAAAATAATTATTTCTAACAATCACAACTTATGAAGCCTAAATTAGATTTCATTTAGAATTTTTGTTATTGAAACTAGATAATCTAATCAATAAAGAACACCGAATAAACTGACCTCAGAATCAGGGAATTGTGAAATTTTCCTTCTTTTCTTGTTGGCCTGCGCACAGGACAGCTCTTCGTCCGACTCGGAATCAGCAGCATCCAGCAGTGGGCTCTCGAGCACTGGGGCGCTGCTCGTAGAAGGAACGATTTTCTTCGCCTTTGCTTTTGTGGCTTTTTTCGTGGTAATGGCAGCCTTTTTCTTTGGAGCAACCGGTGGCTGCTCTAACTCCTCACAGTCCGATACAAAAGGATTGGAAGACCTGAAAATTATTGAACAAAATATAGTTATTGCGTTTACACACTAATGAGGCATTTCAAATAGCTAAAACCAAACACTTATGATACATACATACTTGTAAGTCACTAATTTTTTTAAAATTTTAATAGACAGTCGACACAGGCATCTACTAGGAACAGAAAAAAAAGCAATGATCATGAAGAAAATAATTTGTAAAGATCGATATCATAGGGCAGCATTCACACTTCTTTTGATAAAATTTATTAGCAATAATTACAAAAGCAATATTATAACTTACTTACCATTCTAGTCCATATCATACAAATACATATGGCTCAGTTTCGTGTACTGTAATTTTACAATATAAGCTTTAGTGCGATCACTTGTTTAGGAGCCGATTTTGGTCGATGTTTACCTAGTGTTTACGCTGAATTTGCTCGACGGCTCCAATTCGATACGAAAATCTAAAAAGGAAGTGGCGTGTAGGTACTGACTTTTAAGAAGAATCGCCAGCAGCACATTGGTTTAAATAAACCGCTTTGATTTAAGGTCTTGGTTTTGATGCCTGGTGAATACCAATGATCCTAGTGCAGCGAGCTAATGGGCCTACAATGTGTATTTTCGGATCGTATAAACGTGAAGTAATAAAGTTAATGTATTTAATACTACTTAATATTTCCTTCCAACCTGCTCGTACACTTTCATAACAACCCGTATCAAGTTTCAGCTCAATCAAATGCTCAGTTCAGGAATTCATACAAGACGAACATACTAAATTACATACTTACAAATGAAAAACTATTTTTGATGTAATATAATAGGTAACAGATTGCATCTATACAAACTTAATAAAATAAAAGCGAAGAAACCGCGTAGAATTACTGTTCGTTGCAGGAGTCGAACCTAGGATCTCTTTCGATCTGGTTTTAAGTTTGTCACTTTTATTCTATTTCATAATTTGTAGTGTGAAATAAATGCATTTTCTTTCATTCTTAGCGGGCAGGAACGCTAAATAAAACTAAAATAAAAATCTTTTTTATTCAATATTGGTACATGCGCTTACAGAACGTCATAATATGTCAATAATGCACTTTGTTGCGCTCGCCGATAATTATGCCAGCCCAACAAACTATCTTATACTGCGAAATTACGGATTCTGTTTGCGCTAGCACCATGGCAGTCCAGGTTCGAATCCTGACCCTGCCTGATAATAAACTAATGTAACAGATGTTTGGACTTGATATAATAATTATCTTTAAAAGTTTACACTTTTATTGTAAAAAAAAAAAAAAAAACAGAAAACGTCAGACATTCATATTATCTTAAAAAATATGTCTATGCATTATACATAGTCAGAAAGTTAAATAAAAAAAATCTATTACAAACAGTATGTGAGTTGCAGTATAGAGGTAGTAGTTGCCTACTTGATAATTCCCGATCGCTAGGTTTTGGATTCGATACTTGCAACTATCATGCGCACCGGTGTATTTTTTTTAAAATGTAGGTTTATTTTTTTTTTAAGCTGAATGAGATCTTACTTTATTTAGTCAAATCTTAAATAATTGCTTATTTTAATAATTAAAATCTGAATTTTTAAGAAAGCATAGATACATTTTGTGGTGCCATCTACATATTTTTCTCACATACTTACTATGTTTCATGCAATATGATGATTCTTAGAACTAAGTGCATACATTAGGTGGCGTTAAATGATATTTGACGAAAACATTTCAATTATTAATGATTAACCCGTCTTATTTAAATATTATGCAGTTTATTTATTCAACAATAGAAATATATTGAAGCGATGCATTTATAATAAAAAAAAAAAATGATTCAATTTATTACATTTAATGAGATATTCGCAAAATTCCTATTATTAGTATATAAGAAAAATAACATTGCTTGTCAAGTGGCAGTTGGATATGAGATTCACTATACGGATTCGCCCAAATCCTATGGAGTTGATCATGTCTGATGTAGTCACGTGCTGTCAGCGAAAGTTAGTAAGACTTGGGCAATCTGAAAACCTTCAATGACATATAGCACAGAAGAAGTCTCTATAACAATTAAACAACAATTATAAAAACATACTCGGTGGTTGCCGTGGTGTGCTTTTACAATATCTCGAACTATAAAGCACACCACGGTGACGAGGGTTTTGCTACTTTTTCCTTTTTTTTACGATTACGTAACTGAAGCAGAGGATAAATCTGGTTTTTGAGCTGGCAGTATTGGGGATTCTGCATCATGCAGCTCAAGCGCAGCGAGGGCAAGTGATGCAGAATCCCCAATATTGCACTACTAATTACGCCAAATATTTGATGAGGTGCCTCAGTTTCTAGAAGTTCTAGAAGTTCCCAATGGTTCACTGGTGATTCCAACCAAAGAAAAAAAAAAAAAAAAAAAATTTTTAAATAAAGGTCGGGAAATTTTATCTGAATATTTTGTTCCTCATTACTTAGACTTTAATCATTTGAACAAGCAAGAAATAACTGAAGAAAACCTTTTAATACCACAAACATTATTCGGTGATTATGAAGGAGAAACATATCCTATAATAATAATGGATGGCACTTACTGCTATGTTGAAAAAAGCTCAAACTATTTATTCCAAAAAAGATCTTATAGTTTACATAAATACAGAAACTTAGTTAAAGCCTTTTCAATGGTATGCACTGATGGGCACATAATTGATGTATTAGGTCCCTATCCAGCCACCACATCTGATTCTGACATAATAAAACATGAGGTTTTTAATAATTCTGTAATGAGAGAATATTTTCAAGCAGGTGATGCATTTATATTGGATAGGGGCTTTAGGAATGCATTACAAATATTGAATAGATGTGGATATAGGATTTTTGTGCCTGGTTCTCTAGGTGAGGGTGAAACACAGCTTTCCACAATATCAGCAAACAAGACGAGGGCTATCACCATTTGTCGCTGGGTTGTAGAAGTTGTGAATGGGAGATTTAAAAGAGATTTTAAGCTGTTACGACAAGAATATTTTAATCGGGCAAACAAAAGTCTTATGAAAGACTTTGAGGTGGCAGCTGCTTTGCTAAACAGATTTCACCCTCCTATAGTGGACCGTGTTGATGCTGGGGAAATAATTAACCAAATAAATGAAAATATGAACAAACCCAATGGTTTAGCTGATTTTGTTATTAGACATAATTTTAATAGACGTAGGGCTGATTTAAACATAATCACTGTTCAAAATTATAATTTAAATAATTTCCCCCAGCTAACATATAATGAGTATATATTAATATCATTAGATACATACCAAATTAAACAGGCACGTTCCTATTTCGGAGAGCACATAAGGAATGATAACAGATATGTAGTAGAAGTTAGTAAAGAATGTAGCAGCAGCCTTCTACGGGAGTTGTCAACATCAAATACATCATGGCTTCTGCGGGGACGTATACAATCTAGACATATCAGCCGAAAGACATATTTTATTTATGTATTAGTTGACACCTCTCGTCCAATGTCCAATACTATTGTAACTGCATTGCAGGCAGAAGGACTGTAGGCTGCTGCTCCCATGTGATGTCAATCATATGGTACCTCAGGTGGGCGAGGTACCAAACAAATATTGTACCACCAGCTCAGTCAATGGATAGCACATTAATAATAATTGAAGATGAATAAATAATTTTAAAATATTTATGTAATTGTTTTATTTAGACATTAATCAACTTGTTTATAACCTGTTATTTTGCTAAATATATTTCAGATACACTGGGAGTCATGTGTATTCAAAAATAAGGCCACTTATATCATTTATAGGTAAATACATAAAATATAATATAGATATGTATCTACCTATTTTTTAAAGATATTTAAACAAACATAATGAACTATTTCAATAAACTATCAATATTATCATATATTTAGATAACAATATCTGGCAAGAGATTGAAGAAATTTGAATGTTAACCTAAGAACAATGATTACCTTCCATACTAACCAATATACATATAATAACCATGCCTCTAATAATAAAAATCCTGTAAAATAAGCAAAATGTAAAAACACTTATTCACGGACTGATTAACTACTTAGAACTACTACTGAGAAAATCTCAGGTTACAGATGTACAAATATCTTTAAACTTTCTCTGCTGAATATTGTTGTATACTAGTTACAAAAAAAAACACAATTTCATGTTTTTAACAGGAATTTTTGGCCTGGCCACAGAATAAGTAATAGTACCGGGGGTACAGAAGAATTACTCCGCAAGAAGATCTAAATAAATGCGAGTCTTGCTACGACGCGATACGGTGGAATTCAGCTCGCACAGCATTACGTACCTGCAAATTTATATACCTAGAAGTTTTGTCTTTTTCTATCGCATGCCTCTTATCTTTTCTTACGCTGTTAGGATTGCTGCCTAGTAAGGAATAATTAATCTCCTTATAAGTATCTACCGATGTATTTATTACTATTATTCTACCTTTGTAAAAAATATTATTTCAACGTACCTAAAGTACAAAATGAAAAAAAGTTACGACGAATAATTAGTAATACTACCTATGTTTTGTTTACTAAATTGAACATAATCAAATCTAAAGATAATCTAATTGAATATTTGTTTCTTTTTATGTCCATTTTTAAATACTATTTGCGACCTCTATCATAGAATTACTGTCAGTGCTATTAGGTAGGTAGGTATCTACAACGTGCGCCGACATCCCGACGGGCGCGCGCGTGACACTCGACTGATTCGAAATCCGCCGGCGGAGCGCTTCGCTGTAGGTAAATAACGGATGTACCGCGGGGAGTGAGCCAGGTCTGGCCTGGCCCAGGAATATATGGAGCACCATCTTTTTCCATTCAATTGTTAAACATTCTGATTGTTGAGTTATGAACATCTCTAAAATGCAGGTTATTTCTGAACTTAAGAGGTAAATGAATTTAAGGAATAGATTTAATTATAGACACTCACAGCACCTACGACAGCTACGTTCTGCTGATAACTTAATGCTTGCAACACCCCCGTATAAAACTGACTTTTACGGGAAATCATTCACAGTCCATGCTGTGTCACTGTGGAACTGTTATATCTCTACTTAAGATATAATTTGCACAAAGCTTTTTAAAGAAAACACAATTTCATGTACGAAGCCATCTTCTTTTATTTTTTAATTTCACTCTCCTTCTATGGGGTTGCCAACCTTGACAATATCAAAAATAACTAATATGTGACATCCCCCCTTTTTAACAAAACAATTTATTATTACAATAAACACTTTTAACTTTTAAGCATTCAACTTGAGAGACTTGTTAATACAATTTGAAATATTTAAACTCCTTTTTTTTTTTAACTATTTATATACCTACTAGGCATTTTAACAATTCTCCCTGACCTAGTCGTTTTAGGCTCTGAATTACTTGTATTAACAACTCTTTCTTGCCTTGACACATCTTGTTCATTATTATTAGAATTATTAACAAACATAGTACTATTCCTTTCCTTAAAACTATTCCTACTTTTAATTATATGTTTACTGTTCCTTCTCACTATATTTCCATTCTCTGTTTTAACATTATATGATCTACCTGCTCCATTTACAATCTTTCCTGAATACCAAACTTTATCTGGTCTATTTTGTATTCTTACATTTTCCCCCTTATTAAAGTATTTATTAGTTTTCCTAGCATTTCTATCATACATGTATTTAGTTTTTTCTTTTATTTTCATGAAAATATTATGTAAATCTGATCTTACAAGTTTAGGTTTAAGATTCTTCTCTAAGCAAGGTAAGTTAGTACGTAACATTCTAGACATAAGTATTTCAGACGGACTATAATCTAACCCTGCTACTGGTGTTGTACGGTAATGTAACATAGCTAAATTAAAATCAGTATTGCTATCCTTACATTTCCTCATCATCTGTTTCACAATACCTACTGCTTTTTCACTTAAACCATTCGACTGAGGATACCTTGGACTTGAATGAATTAATTGAATATCTAAAGATTTAGCAAATTGATGAAACTCAAAGCTAGCAAATGGCATGTTATCACTAACTATGTACTTAGGTATGCCATGTACAGCAAATATGCTTCTTAACTTTATAATAACATTTTGTGCATTTTTGTTTAATATTTTTTTAACTTCTATCTATCTAGAATAGTAATCAACTAAAACTAAATAATCCTCTGCTGAATAAGTACAAATATCCATACCTATTTTGTGGCAAATCAAATCAGGAATGTCATGAGTAATTAGTGTCTCTTTAGTATTTGAAGATCTAAACTTCTCACAAGTTTGACAAGTTAACACAAAGTTCTCTATTTCTTTTGACATTCCTGGCCAATATAAATTATTTCTAGCTCTAGTTTTACATTTCACAACCCCTATATGCCCTGTATGTAAACTTAACATTATTTCAGTTCTCATCGACTTGGGAACAACAATCCTATCCTTATAATAAACAATATTATCTTTGTCATGTAGATCATTTCTTAATTTAAAATAAACTTTTAATTCTTTACTTATTATGTGTCTGTCATTATTAGGAAAACCATCACTATACCAAATCATTACCTGAGAAGTATCTGGGTCTTTTAAAGATTCTTTTTGTATCAATTCAAATCGCCTATCTGTTACAGCTAATTCAGTTTCAAAAGAGTGTACTAATTCTGTAACAAATGGTTCCACTAAGGAATTATCTTTAATGAAATTTCTAGACAAATAGTCAGCGATATACATTTTGGCCCCTGGTACATATTTTATTTCTATATTATATTTTAAGAGTTTTAAAACCATACGTTGTAGTCTAGCACTAATTTTATTAATATCTTTGTTTACAACTGCCACTAATGGCTTATGATCCGTTTCTACTACGATCCTACGGCCATAAACAAATTGGTGATATTTATCTAATGAAGCACAAATAGCAAACAACTCTTTTTCAATAGGTGCCCATCTTTTTTGACAATCAGTATAACTTCTAGAGTAAAATGAAATTGGTTTTCCTTTTTGTAATAAACAAGCACCCAGACCATCTTTTGAACTATCAGTTTGTAATACTACTGTACCATTCTTAGTCAAAATACCTAAAGTAGGTGTGCAACTAAGTTTATTTTTTAATGTCTTAAATGCCTGTCGTTGAGGATGATCCCAAATCCAGGTTGATTTTTTTTTTTAACAGTTGTCTTAGTGGTTCAGTAGTAGTCGAGTATTGTGGGATAAATTTACTAAGATAATTGCACATACCTAAGAATTTTTGTAATTCTTTCACATTTTTGGGTTCACTAAGACTTGTAATTGCTTTGATATGCTCATTATCTACTTTAATTCCTGATTTTGACACTATTAATCCCACATATTTAACATAATCTGACTTATGTTGAATCTTATTTGGGTTAAATTTAACATTATATTTCCTCGCTCTTTGTATTATTACCTTAAGTAAATTTTCATCATGTTCTTTTTCATTTTTACCCGAAACGATGACATCATCATAATAAATATGAACCCCTTCTAAATCACTAAATATTTGATTATTTATTTTTTGCATTACCTCAGGTGCTGATGAAATTCCAAACGGCATTCTTAAAAACCTGTATCTACCAAAAGGAGTTCCAAAAGTGCATAAACTATTTTGATCATCCAAAAAAATTTGAAAAAATCCATCTTTTAAATCTAAAACTGTAAAAACTTCTTTACCTGCTAAACTATTATAAATCTCTTCTGGTGATGGTATTAAATATCTTTCTCGGACTATACTTCTATTCAATTCTTGCGGATCTAAGAATAACCTTAAACTTTTATCAGGTTTTTCAACAATCACTAAGTTATTACACCAAGTTGTCGGATAATTCACTTTTTCAACAACACCTGACTTTTCATATTTATTTAATGTTTCTTTTAACCTGTCTTTAATTGATTCTGGTACTCTTCTGATTGGTTTTATTACTGGTTGGGCATTGTCCAGTAATCTTATTTTATATGTACCTATCTTACCTAAACCTGTAAATACATCTTTATTCTGATTAATAATTTTTTCTTTTTCTTTTACACTAACATTAACCGAATCTATTCTTTTTACTAAATTTAAGTTTATACATTCATTGAGACCTAATACAGGCTGTACTGGTATTTCTAAAACTGTAAAATTTATGTTTTGTTTAACGCCTTTCACTAAGCATTGTAATTTTATTGAACCTACAGGTTTGATTTTCTGTCCATTGTATACTACTAATACTGTTTTAGTATCTTCTATTTCCAAATCTGTGTTGATTTTCTTCAATATATCCAATGGTAATGTACTGCATTCCGCACCTGTGTCCAATTTGAATAATATGTCTTTTCCTTCAATATTAATAGTTTCTGTCCATTGTCCTATTTTCCGATTTTCTCTATTTATGATATCAATTTTATATGTAGTATCTTCACAACTTTCACTATTTCTTTCTTTTTCTATTGCCAAAACTTTCTTTTTCTTTCCATCTCTGCACATCACTGCATAATGATTAAACTTTTGACATATAGCGCATTTTCTTCTAAAAGCTGGACAACTATTTTTCTGATGCTCTTTTTCACATCTATTACACACTCTTCTGTTTTGATTATTCTTAGCAGACTCCCATTTCTTCTTTCTAATAAAATTAACTATAGTTTCCTTTTTTTCCAATATTTCACATTCTTTTTTACTTACTTCTGCAGATCTACATATTCTCACAGCTTCATCTATCTAAACTCTTTCTTCTCTTAATAAGGCTTTCTTCTATCTTTAATTCCAATAATTAACATCATAGTTATGAGCCGGTCTTCCAACACATCAAATTCACAGATTTTAGCCAGACTTGTTAATCGAGTGACAAATCTGTCCACACTTTCACCTTCTTCTTGTTTCATATTAAAAAACTTATAGGTTTGCATTAATAACCTCTTTTTTGGTTCACAATAGTCTTCAAACTTTTTCAACAATTGATCCAAAGTTTCATATTTTTCTTTGAAAGTATTATATACTTCAAGGGTTTCTTCCCCCGCAGAACTAAGAAAAATCGCTATTTTCCTCTTTTCTGAGATTCTTTGCAGATCAGCAGCTTCAATGTAAATATCAAACTGCTGTCTAAACTTTAGAAAATTGGTATTTTTGCCCGTCAGCACCAAGCCACGCGGTGGTTTCACGCCCTCCATTTTTTACACTCAAGTCACAAAGTTGATATTTATACACTGTAGTATTTTACATAACCAGTATTGTTTTAACACCTGACACCATGTTATATCTCTACTTAAGATATAATTTGCACAAAGCTTTTTAAAGAAAACACAATTTTGATAACACGTTGGAATGGGCCTAGCTTACAAATTTACGTTTCAAGCAGTTTTATGATATAAAGATCGGGTTGTTATAGTAAAAGAAATGAAACTAATACTCACATGGTTAACCAGGTATAATTGTAGCACCTTTAAATATAAAACTGAACTGAATCTACCACCACTTCGGAAAGTCGATCTGTTGAGAAGAAGTGGCAAGAAACTCAACAGCAATCATTCTTTAAACTCTAACGCTTTCACCAACAGGAATACGACTGATACTGCCATTTTCCAAAATAATAATGATCCCTCCCAAATACCGTTCAACGTGACATTGGCAGTGACAGTCGTATGCCTGTGTTACAATTCGTTCAAAATTACATTTTGTAGTACAGAGTAATATTAATCAATCAAAATGCAAGGGAGTAGACAAGGATAAAATACGAAATACCAGTTATAATAATAGTCGAAGACAACAGTCGGCCATCCGTTTTTTAACAGTATGTCCTCATACTTAGCAAGTAAATACAAATAGTATGAATTTAAACACTTCATATAAATTGCTTAGTATACCTAAGTAAATTCTAGTAACTAAATACATTTAATGCATGTTATAGAGTAAAGTTTTGAGTTACAAAATATAAAGTATTGTTCCACTATGCTTATCAACCGACTTCCAAAAAAGTAGGAGGTCCACAACTCGTCTGTATTTCTCTTTTTGTGTCTTTGTTACACGATATTTCAGACAATTATTAATCGATTTTAAAATTTCTTAATTCATATGATAGGGGATATCAGAATACTTCATAGTCGGTCCCATATAAATTTTAACGAAATCGGTTTGAAACAATATGTATTAGTCGGCCAAAGTGTTGACGTGAAGTCGGCCCTTCTTTTAATGCTCTGCATTCGTTGATTATTTTACACCATCAATTCAAATACATCAGAATACAAAACTCTTAAAAAAAAACTATATAATTACAAAACTTGCATCTTCATACGAAATGTTTTGACTAATTCAATGCAATCTAGTAAAACTTTTAATAAAATGCTAAATAAATACTCTCTAAGAAGCAGAAACAAGATTAATTTACCTAAAATTCGCGCAGATTACGGAAAGACTACAGTTTTATTCTAGTGAGCACAACTTTATAATAAATTACCAAATAACTTAAAAGAAATTAACTCTTTTGAGTCGTATAAAGATGATATTGTCATTGAAATGCTGCCTGATTATATCTAAACTATTGTTGCAGACTTGATTTAATTTCTTAGAAACGATATTGGGATTTTCATTTCAAGTGGATGATACTAGTAGTTTATTAAGTAACTTGAGAGGGTAAAATATTAAAATCCTTGCTGCGGTTTTTAATATAAGTTAATGATTTGAAATTAACCAACATGAGTTATTATTTGCACTCTAGGTATGTTGTTTTAATACATTTCATGACTTGTCAAAAATCTGACAGGTCAGCTATGAACATTACTCTTTAGATTAAAGAAACCATTTCCAAAATTTCAATAACAATTAGCATACCTATGTATCTTTTCCTATTATTATGTTATACTTATACAATGTACTTTCTGTCTTAATTTTTATATAAAAATGATTATTTAAATACCTACAAGTACTTACAAGATATCAGAGACAAACAAATATAAATCTTTCATTTTATTTAGTTATGAGTTAAATAATTAATTGTTTCTCATATTAAATGAACTGTAACTATGTTCTTATGAGAAATATAGTTCTTTAAACCTAAAGCTAGCATGTCTTAAATACATTAATTTTATTCAATTCAACACAATTTTACAATATTTTTATCATACAGTAATGTTCCACTGTAAATCACACTTAACAAATTAATTACATCAGTAGGTAAATAGAGGTATCCTCTTAGGTATGTAAAGTATTATCACAATCTGATTGGCATGTAAGTTAAGTCACATAATGTACTTATATATTTTTTTATTTAGATATCCAGTTTTATCACTTATACAATTGGTAGATCAGAATCGACAGATTTATGATTGTACATACGTTTTAATTTATGATTGTTTACTAAAAGTTAACTTACATTAAGATAACCGGGCAAACTAGTGTCAAACCTAGACAGGCCTGTTAAAACTGTTTACATATACTTATTATCTTATGAATTCCAAAGATTTATTTGTTGTTTATTTGATAAAAGCTCATTTAAAAACACAGGATAACGATGTGTATGTTTATTTCATATACATACTTATTTTATATAAAATTTTGTGTTCAATAATTGTGATAAACGTAAAGTACATACTCTAGTGGCTATCCAAGTATACAGTAGATGGATACCAGCGGCGGACATAGTCCACAGGGCATTATAATAATAAGTGAGATACCAGCGGCGGACATAACCCACAGGGCATTATAGTAATAAGTCGGATACCAGCGGCGGACATAATCCACAGGGATACCAGCGGCGGAAATAATCCACAGGGCATCATAATAATAAGTTGGATACCAGCGGCGGAAATAATCCACACGGCATCATAATAATAAGTTGTATACCAGCGGCAGAAATAATCCACAGGGCATCATAATAATAAGTTGGATACCAGTGGCGGAAATAATCCACAGGGCATCATAATAATAGGTCGGATACCAGCGGCGGAAATAATCCACAGGGCATCATTATAATAAGTCGGATACCAGCGGCGGACATCAGTCGGCAGGGCATCATAATCGTTATCATGTAATAGTTACAAGACATAGTCTAGATGGCGCTAAAATAAAATATGGTATTGTGCTTAGCAACGCCAGAGTTAGTCCCGAGGGCACCAGAATCAAACTTACCAACGACAGACTAGAATAGTGAGTAACATACTTGGGAAAAGGTACCAATTTAAATTCAAAGGGAATTACTCGTCTTCATTATCAGAAGAATAGATATTTGGCCTTTTAAAATTTATCCACCGTTTTATTATGTATACAGAGACAACAGTAGTGTAAGTTCTGTTACCCTTGCGTGTTAGGGGTGTATCCTCAATGAGAAAACAATCGAAGGCTAGAACCTTAATAATCCTACATAGCCCTTAAAACATTCGCGTACCACATTCTTTATAGACTTCGCCTTTGTGAATCTGTATAAACAATTATCGGGGATGTACATGAGATGACTATTGTCACTAATGTCAATATTAATTTTACTATTTTCACTAAAATCTGTTTGTTGAGGTTGTGTAATTTCTAAATGATTACAAGTCTTTCGTAAAATAAAGTAAGAGGTTGTTCAGTGAATGACTAAGATATAATGAAATCCCCATCATGAAATATTAGTAGATCTACGTCAGCCTCTTATACTCGCCCCAAAAATCATTTGAAGAATGTTCTATAGACTATAATAAAAAACACGTTTCTATTTCTTTGTATCTGGTGCTAGAATGAGAGCACAAGGGTACTATGAAGAGAATATACGTACAACAAAGATAAATCACTTAATTTCAGATATACATCGTATTAAAAAAACACAAAGTTTATTAAATATAGCTTCTCCCTACATAGCCATTCCATTTCTCCAACTCCAAGTGACATATTTGTACCAAATGATAAGACACATGACACGCCAATGACAGTTTTGGCAGAGATGAAACCATCTAAAATGGCGAAATGTATGGACGTCCATAGCATGGTGGTTGCCATTTACATTAAAGTTAATTGTAATTTTTGGATATTTTTATCGAGAACAGCGTAATTTTAGCAAGACTATAGTTAAGTGTTAATCTAATATTCCAATTTGGAAACATGACCTTTGTTAAACCTGTAGATTTACATTTTGAATATTGCGTTACTAAGGTACCTAGCCTAAGCCTAATTAAACTGTGTTTATATCGTACTCCTAAATCTAATGTTAACATATTTCTCAAAAACTTGAAAACTTATTGCATAACCTTATTAAATTCGAGAAACAAAGCAAAAATGATATTGTGTAGAGATTGGAACATTGGACCTACTAAAGACAATAGAATAACAAAAGAATTATATCAATTTTATCCAACTATAACCTGTAAAAACATTTACTAATACCTATGTATAGATTTAATCTCAAGTAATATCACGGGAGTAGAGTAAATATTTTACACCTAGGTCAATTATTCTTCAGCTTTGTAAAACTGAACAGATAGTCATATCCTCTTTTTTTTTTCTTTAAAACCCGTAGAGATTACTCACAAGACAATATTAGAAAGTTTATAGGATGTATGACTGCACTAAGCTTTAATGATATCTATAATAGAAATGACACTAATTAAGCTTTTGACCAATTTCATGATTATTTAACTTTGTTTTGTGAGCTGTGCTTTCCAAATATAACTATAGAAATTGTCAATTATCCCTTGAAAATAAATGGTTAACAAAAGGCATTAGACATAGTTGTATAAAGAAAAAGAATTTATGTATTGAAATATAGATGTGATTCTTCTAGAAGTACCTATAATAAATTACTGTACCATAATGAATATGTAAAGATTCTGCAGAAGTGTATATGGACATCTTAGGCAAAAACAAACCTAGCATATATGAGTAGACCTTAAAGTCGCTGTAGCGCTACATGGAATATAATAAATAAAGGTATTGACGAAAATTGTCCTTCCAAATTTATTAAAAGTCTGAAAGATGATAATTTAGAAATCAAAGATCCAATACCTACAAATTGCGAACATGTTCAACAAACAATTTATAAATATGGGCACTAATACGAATGATAAAAAAAACTCTGGAACTGAATACCAATAACTTGCCAAAAGTTGAACAAAGCATATACCTAACTCCTGTAAATCCACACGACACCTACAAAGTTATAAAATCCTCAAATAATACAAGCTCAGTTGGCTATGATGGCAGTAGTACAAGAAGTTTGAAAGAATGTGCACACATACTTGCAAGTCCTTTAGTACTTATAATAAATCTACCTCTTAAAGGATCTTTTCCGGACATACCTAAATTTTGTAAGTATTCTGAAAACCATTGCATAAAATTGGTAGCACAAAAAAATATAGATAATTATAGGCCAATAACATTAATATCAGTGCTTCCAGTAAAATTTGAAAAAGTGATGTGTAGTAAACATAATCATTTTTTTTTTTTTTTTTTTATCATAATTTACAATGCCAAAGTCATATGAAATTCTTCAAAGAAGTGTGCTCGGGCCATTGCCATTTCTTATTTTTATAAATGATCTTCCAAATGCCACACCTCATGAAATTATACCATTTGTAAATGATGTTAAGATCGTAGTTGAAGCAGATAACAAGACTACACTTGGATATGAAGCAAATCAGGCTTTACGTTCAGTAATACTGCGGCTTAAGAATAATAATTTAGAGATAAATATGGACAACACAAATGATACAATTTAAAGCATCGCACTCACCGCAGAGTAACATTAATATAAACTATGACAATAATTTATCATGGTCCTCAAATTGAGCTGCTCCAGCACCTAACCTTACAGAACGGTCATCTATGCCATGAAGGATACATTCAACCGCACGTCTTCCTGGTATCACAACGATTTACTAGGACTAACTTATCGTAATAAAAATCCTCTAATAAATCATTAAATTGAGCTCTCCTAGCCAACATGTCAGTTAACATTCACTTTATGTAACCACACATGGACATTATCTGTTCACGTTTACGTGGATCAAACTCAGGAAGGGTATTATTCATTGAGCCGAATTTATCTATACTGTTACCGGACATAGACTTTGATATGTTCACAAGGTCAGTAAAGGATTGACCCTCTTGGCTACTATCTTTAGCTCCAGCTTGCGTAGCAAAGGGACTGTATGTATGTAGATCGCAGGCCTATAAGGTGCTCGTGTGATGAATGACTGCCATCCTTGCGAGATCTGCTATGTGGTCTCCGATTCATAGAGTTATTACTTACCGGGCAGACAGGACGATTGCTTGCCCGACTGCCAGACCGATGAGGCGGATGGCGGCTGACGAGATGACCCTCTTGACAACCCGGCTGCTTACGGCTGGGGCTGCATGAATGTCGCTCGCGGTCACGATGAGGGTGCGCGGGGTTGCGGGAATGACGGCCGCGCGAACGCTGGTGGCTTGAATCACGACGACGTTCTGTTTGATCTTGCAAGCAGCGGCTTGCAGGCTCCCTGTAGTCTTGACCGAAGCGGCTGCGAGTCCGCAGCACACGATGATGGCTCGGTTGGCGCTTGGTAGAACTGCGTGACCGACGACCTCCAGCAGGTGACTTAGTTGGACAAGTCGGAGTGTAGACCACGCGTTCCCGACAATGGTTCATTCTGAAACGTAAATTCTTACGCGTAGTTCATGTAACCCCAATACGTAATCTCGCAACCCCATAACAACATAAGCATAGACTAGAGCGTAAGGGGTAGAGGAGCTTATATGAATAAATAAAATATGTTTTACAGACTTCTACGCTTATTCCTAACATTTACTACTAAGTCAGTAAAACTAGGATGAAACTCAATAGAAATAATTTATGACAATTACTGATCAATTAGTTACTAAGTAAGAAAAGGGTTGGTAAAAGATAGAAACAATACTCAAGGTAAAATTTCAACAAGATGGCGTCTAAAATATTATTAACGTATAAGCAACATGGTAACATAAAAAAAAACGACATGAAATAATAGTATTTTTAAAATAAAGCGAAGAATTTATGCAATTTAGAATATTAATCATCAAACACTTCAATATTCATATGAATGTTGAATGATTTAAAAGATATCTACAGATTATTCAAAAACTAGAAGATGTCATTATGGTTACACGAGTTTGAAGATAATCCTAATCGCAAAATAAAGCGCGGAGTACACCCAGCTCATCATATTAAGCATAAAAGACTTCAGTAATCGTATTAATATTCAAGGATTAAAGAGATATGTACGGATGAAATACTAAAAAGTTAACGTCTGCTTAAAGTATGAAGAGAAAAAAAAAATAAGATTTGTGCTACGATTAATGGAATGCATTTTAACTAACCAAACATTTCAGTAGCACACTTTATCCCTTTCCTTTGTTACATTAGATATTCAAAGTATGTAGATGCGCACAGGGCAAAATAGTAACAAACAACTGGCAAAGAAATTTATTATAGTTTTGTACGATCCCACTTCTGAGATGATAACACGTTGGAATGGGCCTAGCTTACAAATTTACGTTTCAAGCAGTTTTATGATATAAAGATCGGGTTGTTATAGTAAAAGAAATGAAACTAATACTCACATGGTTAACCAGGTATAATTGTAGCACCTTTAAATATAAAACTGAACTGAATCTACCACCACTTCGGAAAGTCGATCTGTTGAGAAGAAGTGGCAAGAAACTCAACAGCAATCATTCTTTAAACTCTAACGCTTTCACCAACAGGAATACGACTGATACTGCCATTTTCCAAAATAATAATGATCCCTCCCAAATACCGTTCAACGTGACATTGGCAGTGACAGTCGTATGCCTGTGTTACAATTCGTTCAAAATTACATTTTGTAGTACAGAGTAATATTAATCAATCAAAATGCAAGGGAGTAGACAAGGATAAAATACGAAATACCAGTTATAATAATAGTCGAAGACAACAATTTCATGTACGAAGCCATCTTCTTTTATTTTTTAATTTTTCTCTCCTTCTATGGGGTTGCCAACCTTGACAATATCAAAAATAACTAATATGTGACAGGAACAATTTGCCACTGGAGATTAAGTCTGTCAAATCAATTAACACATTTAAAAGACTGGTCAAGCAGTACTTCCTTTCTAAAGACACGTCATTATAGTACAATGTTTTTAATTTATTTAGTATATATATATATATATATATATATATATATATATATTAAGCATTATAGATATATGTATATATTTTATGTTTATGTATTATTCGTATGTAAGTTTATGAAATGACTATATTATAACTATAGTATTTATATATTAGTTAAATTTTATTATATGTACGCCTAGGCACCCTATAAATTAGTCTCCAACTCTCACCCGAAGGTTGTCTGGAAGAAATTGCTTATTAAGAAAGAAGAAAGAAAGAAAGAAAGAAAGAAAGAAAAAAAGAAAGAAAGAAAAAAAGAAAGAAAGAAAAGAAATTTATTTGTTCTTTCTTTTTATAGGCTTCTGTTGATAACAATTAGAAGTCCATATGTTACAGTCATCTTTTTATTTATCTTATAGTATCAAAGTGATCGAACATATAAAAATTGATAATGAAGCCAACTTTTCCATGCTGGACTGAGAGCGCAAGAAAAACATAGAATGTGCCAGCTGTTTCTCTTCCCGGGCATACTGTAAAAGTCAGTTAAGGGACAGAGGTTTTATTGGCGTTTTTTGCGGTCGATAGGCTCACTCCCTGTCACTGCAATAGTCTCTCTCCATCATTATAATACCTCGAAATTTTTCAAACGTGACATCAGATGGTTTGATGGCCTCTGGTGTTGTGCCTACCCCATAAGGGATACAGGCGTGAAGTTATAATATAGTTAATGTATGTATGTATGTAATGAAGCCACTTTGAAAGTTTGTTGCTTGAAACTATAAAGATATTTGAAAATATAATGAGAGTAAAAAAATAAATGAAAAGTAGTAAAAGGTTGCGATTCATGAAAATTTCTTACAAAAATTGTGGACTGAAGAAACAGAAAAGCATAAAAAGAAGAAAACCTCACAGGAAAAAATGTCTACCAAAAAAAATTTCTCTTAAGGCAAAAAAACGTACTTCATCAGAAGAGAGCAGTGATGATGATCATTTAATACTCAGCGACGATTCGCATTCGGATTGGAATATATCGTGAATATGTGAATCAGGACTACCAAGAGAATTCAGATGAACCAACGGACGACGAAGACGTAGGAAACTTTGAAGAAGTTAAACCATTTCAAAATAATGGGATACGTGAATATAATATTTTTGATCACCAACACGAAATTAACTTGAACTGCATGCAGGTGTCCAACCATTGAAGACTGATTGTTAGTAAAATTGGCAACAAAAAAAAAATGTAAGCGCCAACGCTGCGTCACGCGTTCGAAGGCGCCTTTCTACAAAACTGTCCATACCATTCGCGCGTACAATACGGACGTTCGGAATGCGCCTAGCGGCGCGTATGATACGCGTGTAAAATAGATAAAGCTGTAAATTGTACGAGATTATCAGCCATTATCAGTAGATGATTCTAGGTTCCGAGACCCCCTGAAAGAATTTAATCCTCAATATCAGTTACCTTCACAAAAAACCCTATCAAAAAAACTCCTACCAGAAAATTATTATCGTTGCAAAGAAAAATTAATAGTACAAAAGAAGTTTTACATTAAAATCAGATTACAGGAAAAGTGACAGTGACAAGAGTTTTTTAAGCAATACGGCCCATTACATTCACTTTAGCACACTACATTCGACGAATGTGGCTACCCGTGAGGTCTCGGAATCTTATTCTTCTATAAATACTGCCGCCGTGATTAGAAATGTTTACGATGATTGGCAAATACCGCCTAAAATAGTTTCTTTTGTAACTGACAATGCGTCGAACATAAAAAGAGCTGTTGTAGACGATTTACGGAAACATCACAATCCTTGTGTAGCACACACTTCGAATTTTACTGTTAGTGATGCTATTCTCGTCAACGAAGAGCTCTCAATTATTCTTACCAAATGTCGTAGCTTAGTAACGGATTTTTAGAGACAGTTCTGTCGCAGCTTACAAACTAAAATCTAAGTAAATAGAGCTGAATTTTCAGATTTTAAAGTTAAAGCAATATACGTTCCATACACGATGGAACTCCATATACAGGGTGACTGGCGGGTCACTTTTGAAATTCGAAGAAGTGATAGTTTGAGATCATAATTAAAGAGAAAAAATAAAATAAATATTATCACCAACGTCTCCACCACAAGCACAAGACTTAACAGATAATGAGAGTCAGTCAACTGAAACTACAGCTTATGATTCAAGTACACATCAAACAAACAATCGTAGTAGATCAAGCGAATCATATAAAGGAGAACAAAGTCTAGCAAAAGTATTAGATAATTATTTAAAGAGCAACAAGGCCAAGGAAAATAATGATCCCATAACAATGTTTTTCTTAAGTATGACACAAACGGTCAAAACATTTCCTTTAGAGATACAACAAAAGGAAGGGAAGAAAAATATTTTTCAAATTGTAAGTGATGCGGAATCTGCCTTACTTCGTACTTATCACCCTAGTACTCCTCATTTTTCAAGCTATGGTTATAGGGGAAAAAGGGGCAATGGGAGTCAGCGGGTAATGGTGGTCAGTGTAACCACACCCAAACGAATGAAATTAAACAAGCGAATGTCGACTTAAACGACGCGTCACGTGACACCTAGCGGCCGCCCGATCGCCCGTTCAGTCATAAAGTAACTTTTATAGGTTGAGATAGAGATATCAGCTAAAACGGAGCTCTAGCGCCATCTAGAACTTAGTGATTGAAACTTTTACTAGAACCAGTCGGGAACTTTTCCTGTATTTTTCTTTAAGAATATATAGGACTCCTCAAATATGTTTATTATCATGATTATATGAAATATGTTTATATCAGAAAATCGTTATCATGATCAAAATTCCAATAAACATGCAAAAGTCGAATTGCAGCGTTGTTTCCGAAATCCAGTAGAATTGCCGGGTCAGAATTAAAAAAAGGGAGTGTCAGAGTCCAAATGGTGACCGGGTGTGGGTAAAAGGAATCTAAGAAAAAAGCGATAAAAACAACATTCGAAAACGGGTGCGCAGTAACGAGCACAGGTAACAAAATATGAAAGATAGATTTACTGAGCCGGTTAGGTGATTGATTGAATGAACCGAAGAATGAAAAGTAGGATGAAAGAGACATTGGCTATGGCATTTTTCAAATTTTATAAATTATAAACAGCGCCATCTATATCTTAGTGATACAACGAAATTAAGTGAAAACACCGCGCGTTCAGTGCGCATCGGTTGTTTGCGGAGGCAGGCTGTTACACGTTTTGGCGCGCTTTTGATGTAATTTTACGAGTGCACAAAATAACCGGTGAGTACATTATTACGACAAATCTGACTATTTAATGTAGCATATTGAGTAACTGTAATCTTAAATTATGTATTTAGAAATCGTGGAAGGTGTTCTAACGTCAGGTTATTTTTTTTACGATTAGTTTTTTTGCAGTAGGTAAAATCGGGCAATGAGAGTCACTGCGATTCGGGTAATGAGAGTTGACTCCCATTGCCCGCAAATTTCATTATAGCGTCGATTACTTACGAATTGCATTTTTATTTCAGAGATGCCAAAAATACGACCCAGAAACACCAATAAGGCGCAATGGACGTCTGAAACTTTAGAAAAAGCCAAAGAACTGGTGAACCAAAACCAGTCTATTAGGTCTGCGGCTAAAGCCATGTGTATTCCTTTTTCTACCCTCCAAAAACGGCTAAAGCAACAAAATCAATCAGAACCACGTCTCGGAAGACTTCCTGTTTTTACACAGGATGCAGAAAAGATCTTGGCAGACCGCATTAAATACTTATCTTCAATTTTTTATGGAGTCACAGCTATAAAAGTAAGAAAGGCAGCATACCGATATGCAGAAGAGCTTCAAATCCAACACACATTTGACCAGAGTGCCCAAATGGCTGGACGTGATTGGCTGGAAGGATTTCTAAAAAGAAATAATATATCTATTCGCAAACCAGAAGCCACAAGTATCAACAGAATAACTGCTTTTAATAAGGAAGAAGTCCAACTTTTCTATAAACTATTGGGAGATCTAATGGACAAACATAAATTCACCCCAAAAAATATCTATAACTGCGACGAAACCGGCATATTTACAGTACAAGATCCTGGTAAGATATTAGCTCCCAAAGGCATGAAAAGGATCGGTTCCATCACAAGTTGGGAAAGAGGTAAAAATATTACACTATTATGTGCCATGAATGCTGTTGGTGGTTTTGTTCCTCCTATGTTCATCTTCCCTCGAAAGAGGATGACTCCGCAGCTCGAAAAAGATGGTCCAGCAGGAGCTATATACAAATGCTCAGATAATGGATGAATTAACGAAAATCTATTCTTTGAGTGGCTGCAACACTTCGCTAATCATGCCAAACCATCCTCACTGGAGCCAGTTTTATTGATTCTTGATAATCATGCCAGTCACACGTCTTTAATGGCTTATGATTTCTGTAAACAAAATCACATTCATATGCTATCATTGCCTCCGCACACATCTCACAGGATGCAGCCCTTAGATCTCACATTTTTTGGACCGCTCAAAGCTATATACAAAAAAGAATGTGATTTATTTTTAAAGAATCGCCTAGTAGAAAAAATAACTCCATATGGAGTAGCTGCAATATTCAACAGAGCATATTCAACTGTGGCTTCTATCAATAAAGGTGAATCAGGATTCCGAGCGGCAGGCATTGTCCCATATAACCCCGACAATTTCACTGAAGAAGATTTTACCGCAGCTGAAGTGTTAGCTCAACCTGCTGTTATAGTTCAAGATTCATCCATGGTTATACCTGCATTTACTTCAGTTAATCCAATGACAGCCACATCATCTGATGCAATTATTCCAGCGCCATCGACATCATCTGCTACCATAGATCCTGTGCCATCTACACCACCTGCTACCATAAATCTTGTGCCATCAACATCATCTGCTACCATAGATCCTGTGCCATTGACATCACCTGCTACAATAGATACAGGGCTGCTTACATCTCCCACAGTAATTAATGCAACGCCATCCACCTCGTCCGGAAATATACAATCAAACATCGCAAATCTGCTTCCATTTCCGACCCAAACAACTCGTGAAAGACTTGTAAGGAAAGGACAAATGAAGCAACACGCAAAGATTTTAACATCAACACCCGTTAAAGATAGTCTCATAGAAAAAGAAAATAAGAAAGCAACAAAAGCAGCAAAAACTGTAAAAACTTCTAAATCTAAAGCGAAAGCTAAAGGAAAACAGAAAAAACAAGTGGCAAATAAGGCCAAAAGGCGCGTGCTGCAGGAGTCAAACAGCTCTTCGGAATCAGACATCAGTCTTAACAAGATTTGCGATGACGACGAAGACGATGATTTAAATAAATGCCTCGTATGCGATGAATTTGGTCGCAATAACGAACTGTGGCACAGGTGCACCTCTTGCGGATTGTGGGCACACCAAGACTGCACTGGGTGGGAATCACCACGTGGATATGTATGTGATAATTGTTAGGGGGTGGTCTGACTACCATTGTCCGCATAGTGACTATAATTACCCTCATGTGCGGACAATTGTGGTCAAAGCTGATTTTTTTAAAAAGATTGATTTCTAGTAATTTATCATTCCAAAGGTAATGAAACTAATTGAGACTGATACTTTAATAATAATGCTATCTTAAGTGTTGATTTTCATAAAGATTATACAAAAATTTTGTGTTTTATTTAATTTCTTGCTTAAGTGACTCCCATTACCCCTTTTTCCCCTACTAGTAATATAGCGAGTACAACGACGTCGTCTATGGGGTATGCATCAACTGCAACGACGTCTTCTGCGAGATATACACCAACTACAACGACGTCGTTGGAAGGGTATACACAAACTACAGCCACGTTGTCATCGACATACAATGAACAGTTTGATGATTCTATCTACTAAGAAAATGGCAAAATTACCTATGTGTAAATCTACATCAAACACTTATTTGATACTGAAGTTGTGATTATTAAATTATTGTTGTTGTTTCTCATGGATGATTAAACTTGTGATATTGTTATTTGAGGAGAAAAGCGTTTACTTATTGTAGTTGTGATTATAAAGAAAAAGTTGTAAATTGTTTCTCAGATTTGATTAAAGGATTAATTAATAATAGTGTATTTTACTTACATTAGACAAACACACAATCTTTGTTTCACTGAGATGCACTTACGGAACTTTGTGTTTTGCTTTTGAAGAGTAGGCTGCAGTAGGTCAACTAATTCATTAAAATCATTTAAAGTCGTTCCATAATAATCTACGAAACTATCTAAATATGTTACTAAATTCGGAAAATGCGTAACATATTGTCCATAAACCGCTCCCTGCTTCCAAAAAGGATGAACCCAGAATCTCCGTTTTATTTTGCGAATGCGTTTCTTTTTATTGTTTTGTTTTGCATTTCTTGAAAAATACCCGCTAGAATCACTACTCTCTCTTCCGTGGTCCTATCCATATCGCGCTTGAAACTAAACTGATCATGAAAGAACGCGGCAGTATGCCACCCATGCTGCAGCATGCTGACGCGTGCGATCGCCTTTTTTGTCTGCGGAATGCGACAGCACGCGTTCGCATGCGGCAGCATACTGCAGCACGCGGTAGCACAGGCGGAACAAATGCGATTCCGTGCTGCCAGATGAGGTCCAACCCTAACTCAACGTTTCGGTGTCTTTGCAGACTACGTGGTTACGAGCGACTCACGGGTTAAAATTTAAAATGTAGAATATACGCGATAAATCCGGTTAAAAAATGTTTTATTTAATAGTATAACAAAGAATTTTATGAGGACATTACAATTGAAGGACAATTAGTAAATTGTAGATTAGACACTGGTGCGGATGTAGGAATAATACCCCTTAATATTTACAATAAATTGTGTAATGGGCATTGTTCATTTTTTTACATTTATTTCATACGAAAAACCGTTTCGAGGAATAAGGTTTATGATTAATTTAGTCGATTTAAAACATTTAAAAATATTGGGGTTTAAGAGATTTTTAACAAAATACATTTGACCTTTATTTAACCTTGATGACGTCATCAAAGGCATCAAATCGATCAAGTGTTATGCCTTAAAGCTGTTTAAAAAAAGTCAAACTAAACTCTATAGCTCTATGGTGGGAAAAAGCGCGGGAACCTTTAAGTAATAAGGTGGTCTTTTTAAATTGAAAATTTAATTTTCACAAAAAAAAATATTTTAACAAGTGTATAGTTTCTGTATATAAGTGTAAATAATTGTTATTAGTGTATAGAAAGTTTTCATAGGAAAAATGGGCGGCAAAAAGCCCAAAAAACGAAAACCGGGCGATGTCACTAAGGAGCCCATGGACAGCTCAGACTCTGAGTGCTCGATGGAAAGTGAAAATAAGTATGAACCGTTTAGAACCAGTAATTATCTAAGGCTCTACCCGGAGGACGGAGGTAATTTCGAATACCTTATTATTTATGAGAGTGAAGATCCCTAGAAACTTATCGGTGAGCGGGACCTCATGTCCCTAGGTAACTACATGAAACGAAATAACAAGGGTGTCAAACGCTTTAAGCGAATAAATAAATATAAAATAGGAGCCGTATTCGAGCGCCCAGGATTAACCAGCCAATTTGGCTATAAATAATGTCGAATTTCTGAAGGAACATAGACTTAAGGCCACCATCCCAGCAGCGTTTACAGAGGTCACTGGAGTGATTCGTAATGTTCCAGTGTATATGTCTAACAAAGCAATTTACAAAGGTTTGTCCAGCTCCAAAGATATAGTATCTGTTCGTCGTTTCATGCGTCGGGTTCGGGACACGGACGGCAACTTCAACTTGACACCTACACTGTCTGTCAGCATCACCTTTGCCTGCCCCACACTGCCGGAGAGTGTGGACATCAACTCTTGGTACTTTGTGGTGAGTACATACACACCTCCCGTTAGCCAATGTCTTAGATGTCTCAGATTTGGCTATATTGGAAAATATTGTAAAAATGCCCAAAAATGCTCTATATGTGGTGAAAATCACAATTACAAAGAATGTACAAAAAATACATCTGAAGCTATTTGTGTTCATTGTAAAGGCAATCATGTTTCTATCTCTGCTGATTGCCCAGTCAAGAAACAGAAAATTGAGGAGAACAAAACTAAAAATAAAAAAGCTTCATATGCAGATTTATTTAATAAGAAAGCATTCCCTGACATTAAGCCTAACCCTGCTGATAACATGAAATTTATTCTTAAGTCCCCAGAATTTATAGATCTTCTTCTATCTTCTATAACGAAGATTGTCACCGAAAATAAAAAAGACGACCAATTTAAGATTACAACAGAAAATATTAAAACAGTTCTTTTTGATACATCGCTGCCCTAGTTCAACAGTAAGATATCTTAAAAAAAAACAAAATTGAGTTAAGTTTTGTTTCATGTGAAAAATTTGCTCTTCTGTCCGGTTCAAAATTCGGATATTTGTAAAACGCAACCAAAGTGCCTAAATTTCAATGTCTCACTGAGACATTTTAGCATGTTTTTACCGACCTTTAGTTCAAGATTCTGACATCTTAAGATATTTATAAAGTCAGGAAGATTTTTACTTTTCTTTTATTTCTATACAGAGACTTCTTCAAATGTCCTTATATGGAATTATAAAAACATTTCTATGTTGAGACATCTTAAATTGTCCCAGTATTTAACTAAAATATCGTTAAATTATATTTATTTCTAGGACATTTTAAATTAACCTACCTAATCTTCCAATAAGATGTCCGCATCACGCGGCTGCGCGAGGCGCACTGATTTTTGTTCCGTTCGTCGAATGTCGCGCGACACCCCCGCGCGCCTGTACCCCGCGCTTCCAATACAATGCCGAATGCGTGGTCGTTTCGCGAACAGTCTGTGCCATGCTTTTGTTGTTATTGGTTTATATTTGTGTCATCTGCGTGATCTTATAAATAAAAACATAATTAATTGATCTTTTTAAGTTTTTTTGTTACAATTTTCGTACGAGTATCAGTCGCAATGAAACGTGGGAGATTATTAGTTCAACTAGCAAACAACCAAACTCGTGAGGTAAGTTCCGTAAGATTTAGTTTCAAACAAAGTACGAGTACCTACCTACTTAGCAAAACTAATGTTATTTTCTTTAATAAGGGTATTGGCAACTAACATTGTATTGTTTTCATTTTGTACTTATCTATTTAATTGTTTTATTGTAATAGATTATTCAAGAACGGCTATCATCACCTGACGGGGTCTCGCCAATTTTACCGGCAAAACAAAATGAATCGGTACAAGTTGCATACGAAGTATGTATGGAAGAATCAACAAGTGATAAGGTTACGATTGACGACTTCCAGGTAAATAATATTTATAATTATGTTATGATGATTATAAAAACTATCTTAAAATTATACTAACTTACATAATTTAAAAGTTATACCTACTTATACCAGACCAACTTGCTTGTTTTCTGTACCCGTATATTTTTATTTGTGTTTATTTTCAGAATGTAGAAATATTAGAAACAGAAGGAAGAGAAAAATCCATGTCACCATCTCTATTGCAAAATAGTGAATATTGTGTTGAAAATCTTCGATCAATTGATAATCCAGTAAATGAGGAGCAACCAAATGACGTAAGCTGTGTTCAATTTTGTAGGTAGTTTAAAGTGGTGTTCAAAGGTGTAAATTGTTATTATTACGAGTGGAATGTACCTACTTAGGCCTGAGTTCCACTGTCACTGACGTCGGTCGCGTACGTCAGTTGCGAGTACGAATATACCTACGTTGTGTTCTATATAGCATCACACTGTGACGCTGTCATCAGCGGCGCGTGAATTGCTACGCGCCGCGTATGGCGCGCATCGGTCTTGCTCGTCAGCGCCGCGTGCGTCGGTCGACTGACACGCTATAGAACGCTATGAGCGTCCTCACTCTGTTCCCGACCGTCGGCTTAATGGTACGCGCGTGAGTATAGTCGCCATGAATATTGATACCGAACGTGTGATTGCCGAGGTGTGCCTACGTATCGCGGTCGGTATCGCACTACTGATGTTTTCATTGGCGCTGATGGCCAGCGCGCTACGCGACTGACGGTACGCGTCCGATGTCGGCGACATAGAAATTCAGGCCTTACAATCGATTTCCATTTTACTCAACTATTACTTTGTTGCAGGGCGCGATTGGTGATTTTAGTGCTTCAGACACAGATGACGATTATCACCCGGACCCTGCACACATCGATTCTTCGACTGATTCAGATAGTATTTCAACATCGGTGCTTCGCGAAATCCCGGTACTGGATGACATTGATAGTGAGCGGCTGCCCAAGAAAAGAATCCGAAATGAGAAAAATTGGACAAAAAACAAAAAGAAGCTTTTAGTAAATACTGGTCAAGCTTATGTGACATCATCTGGACGTGAAAAGAGAGCCAAGAAAATGGGAATGAGCTGCGGTCAAAAGTGTAGATTGAAATGTAGCTTAAAATTTAATGAAGATCAGAGGCAAACTATATTTGATCAATTTTATAATATGGGTAATCGTTCTCGTCAGCGTGATTTTATAAGCAAATGTATGGAAGTAACAACACCGCGAAAATACAGACGCGAAGAGGCTTCCAGAAAATTAAATTACGCGTACTATTTATATCTTGATAATACTAAAAGACGTGTTTGCAAACTTTTCTTTAAAAATACTCTTGACATCACTAATAGCGCAATAACTACTGTTCAAAATGTAACAAATACTGAAGGGTTCACTGCAAAAGAGCGCAGAGGTACGCATTCTCAACATCATTCTCTTCCAGATACTGCCAAACAGTCTGTCCGAGATCATATAAACAGATTCCCTCGTATCGAATCCCATTATTGCAGAGCTGACACTAGACGAGAGTATTTGGAAGGAGATCTTACAATTTCTACAATGTACAGACTGTATGTACAGTATTGTGAAGAAAATGGTTTAGAAGCAGTCAAAAATTCAATGTATGCACACATTTTTAATACGGAATTTAATATTGCTTTTTTCAAACCTAAAAAAGATCAGTGTTCTAAATGTGAAGCGTTCAAAAATGCTTCACCTGAGGCAAAACTTGATCTTCAAGATGGTTATGACACGCATATTACTGAGAAAAAACTATCTAGAGTTATGAAAAAAAGAGATGTTGACAGAGCAAAAAATTCTAATGGCAATATATTGATTTTTGATTATGATTTGCAAGCCGTCGTTCCATTGCCACAAGGAGAAGTTTCTACATTCTACTACAAATCAAAGTTAAACTTCATTAATTTCACTATATGTGATATAATTAATAAAGATGGTATTTGTTATGCTTGGCACGAAGGTATTGCCAAAAGAGGGGCGAATGAAATAGGGTCGTGTGTTTTTTTGTTATTAGAAAATGTGGGTCCAAAAACAGAAATTATCTTTTATAGCGATAATTGTGGTGGGCAGAATAAAAATAAATTTATTCTGACAATGTATATGTACGCAGTGCAAGCTTTACCCATAAATATAATCACCCACAACTTTTTAATAGCAGGACACACTCAGAATGATGCTGATAACATTCATTCCTTAATAGAAAGAGAAAAGAGAAGATTGCTGAGAAGTGGCCCAATATTTACACCTGCTCAAATGGCAATGGTACTGAAATCAGCCAAAAAAACTGGTAAACCTTATACAGTCAATGAAATAGGCTACCAACAGATTTATGACTGGAAAAAACTGTCTCAAATGGTAAAAAATTTCAACATAGACGAAAATGGTCAAAAAATTGTATGGGGTGACATCAAATGTATCCAAGTAAAAAAAGAAGATCCATACAAATTTGGCTACAAATCTTCATTTTTAGATCTTGATTTTAAAATTGTGAATACCAGAAGGAAACAAAGGGGCCGCATCTCAGAAAATATAACTCTGGAACATGCTTATAATGAAGCACCAGCAATACCAAATCACAAAAAGAGAGATCTGTTATCATTGTGTACTTCCAATTTGATACCTCAATGTCATCACAGCTTTTACGAAAGTCTTAAAACTACAAATAACCAGGAAAATGAAAGCGGCAATAGTGATGATGAAAGCCTGTAACAAGTAGATTGAGTTTTGTTGATTAATTAATTATATATTATTTTAATTTTATTATAATACTTTGTTTTAGATGCTTTATAAGACTTACCTATTTGTGCCATTAAGATTCACATAACATTATAGCACTGACTGATTATTATAATAATTAAACTGATTTGTGCAATAATAATAAGATTTGAACTGATAATATGAGACTGATTTGTGCAATTATGATACTAGGTAATAAATAACACATTACAAGCAAACTAATTTGTCAGTTTTTAATTAATTTTCCTATCTCTTTACCAAACATTTCCGCGGATTTAGTCGGACAACTTACATTCTCAAATATCGATGTGTTGTAATACTAAGATATCTTAAAATTATGTCGATCTCTGTTGATTTTCCATAAATTTGGAAGCTTGGTTGGATAAATCTTTAGTATTTCTTAAACAAAACAAAAAATAATAACTCTATGAGTTACAATATAGACTTAATTTTTAATAAACCATTTTAGAGACAACATTAAAATCACAAAACATGTTTTATTTAGTCTGAGTTCAATATACGGTTATCTAATTATTAAAAGCCTTAAATTATTATACAAAATATTTTATTCATATTGAAATATAAATAACTCCGTAACACATTAAACTAAGCTATAGTTTTAAAAAATGAACCACATTTAAATTAATAACGAGTGAATTAATGACACTGAAATCATAAAAGTATGAATTACTCAAAACATACTTTGTTCAACATATCTTACTGTTGAACTAGGGCAGCGACATTTAATAAGAGCAATAATACAGTGAAAATACAACATTAGTAAGTAATGGATAAATTAAATATTGTACAATGGAATTCACAAAGTTTATCAAGTAATAGACATTCTTTTACTCACTTTTTATTTGTAAATAAAATACATATTGCTATTATTTCAGAGACATGGCTAAAGCCACACATTAAATTTAATATTAAAAATTATAAAATTGAAAGATTAGATTCTGGTAGTAAACACAATGGTGTTGCTATATTAATTCACAACAGTTTACAATACAACAAAATAGACACTTATATTGATGATTCAATACAAAATATTGCGATTAAGTTGCATTTTAACAATAATGTAATTTCCATAATTAGTTTCTATAGTCCTACAAATGCTACAT
This sequence comes from Stenoptilia bipunctidactyla, assembly GCA_944452665.1. NCBI lineage: Eukaryota > Metazoa > Arthropoda > Insecta > Lepidoptera > Pterophoridae > Stenoptilia > Stenoptilia bipunctidactyla. The sequence goes on from OX101741.1 coordinate 17,887,076, forward strand.
CCAGTTTTTCATATACAAAACTTGATAATCTAATAAAATCGGTTCCTGGACCTCTGATTTTGGCAGGAGACTTCAATGCTCATAATACTATGTGGGGTTGTAATTCTACTGATAATCGTGGTTCTATCCTTCTTGATGTTATAGATGACAATAACCTGGTTTTAAATAGTGGCGAAGTGTGGGTTCTCATACATGGAGACCCAATGCTTTAGATTTAACTATTGTCTCTCCTTCATTATCTTTAAACTGCAATTGGTCCGTCCATGATGATCCAATGGGCAGCTATCACCTTCCAACAGTCACCACACTTGTGGATGGTTCTGTGATTGTAAATAATAATACTTTAGGTTCGAACTATTCATCACCTAATTATAAGAATGTGAACTGGAAATTGTACCAAGAAATTGTTAATTCCAAATTTGAAACTCTGAACTTAGATTCCTCTAATCCTATTCAAACTTATAAAGATGCATGTAATATTTTATTAGAAAGTGTTTCTGCTTCAGACCCTAGGTCAAAACTAAATCACTCTCCAATAAAAACTTACAAGAAACCAAGATGTAGCTTGCCTTGGTGGAACAACACATGCTCTCAAGCTGTACTAGACTGTAAAGATTGTTTTATCAAGTTCAAAACAAATCCAACTTTAGATAACTACCTTTTATAAAAAAAACAAGCCTTTAAAAAACTTACTCTTAAAAAGGAAAGAGAAGCTTCGTGGAATGCTCTTTGTGAATCCTTCAATGGACAGACTCCCATTTCGACTATCTGGAAAACAATGAAAAAATTTAATAAATCTTACAGTAACAATAGTAATGTTAACCCTGATTGGGTCCTAGATTTTTTAAACAAGTATACTTCCGATACTCATACTCAACCTAATTTTAATATTTCTGCTCCTATAACAGAAGAAAACAAGTTTTTGGTTTCCCCTTTTACCATCTCAGAGTTTGATACAGCCTTAAATAGTAGACGTGACACTGCCTTTGGATTAGATCATATTCCATACAAGATGTTAAAAAATCTTAGTTATAGTAGTAAAGTATTATTTCTCACAATTTTTAATCTACTTTGGATGAGCTCAAATATACCCCCTGAATGGAAAACTGATTGTCTCATACCAGTTCTAAAGTCAGAGAAAGATAAGAATTTAGCTGATTCAAACCGTCCCATTGCCTTAACATCATGTGTGGGAAAAGTTTTTGAACAACTGTTAAAACAAAGGTTAGAATTTTTTATAGAATCAAATAAAACATTACCATTTAATCAGTTTGGATTTCGACGTGGTTTTTCTGCAGTAGAAAGTCTGAATCATTTAGGTCTGGATATATACAGAGCATTTACTTCCAACAAGTTCTTAATTTGTTTTTTCTTCGACATTGTTGGTGCCTTTAATAATGTTAATCATCATATTCTCGTCAAAGAGTTACAGTCTATAGGTCTTCCTAAAAAAGTTATGATTTGGATATTCAATTATGATAATAATTTACTGCCTGTTACACAAGAGGTAAAATTTTTAGGTGTTACTTTCACCAGAAACCTGTCTTGGAATTGACATGTTAAAAACTTGATAGACAAAGCATCTCGAGCATTTAATATTTTAAAAACTCTAGCTAGAGTATCATGGGGAGCTGACCCAAAGGTACTACTAATGTTGTATAAATCACTTGTACGTTCACACTTTGAATACAGCTTTTTATGCTTTTCTTCTGATTCAAAATTAGTCCATAAGCTGGAATTACTTCACAATAAGAATTTACGTTTAATCACTGGAGCTATGAAAACTACTCCAATCAATTCTATGCAAATTGAATGTAATATCCCCTCCTTAATATTGAGATTTAAATATCTCAAATTTAGATTACTTACCAAATTATTCTCATTTAAAGATCATAGTCTCATATTAAAAATCAAATCATTCAATTCTTCAACAGTTTGTAGTTCTTTTCAGAAGTATCCCTTTATACTTTCTGAATTTTCGTTGTTATCAGCCTTCTTGGAGCAGCATAATATTTATGAGAGTGACAAGTGGGCTTGTTATATGGAAGATTTTGAGAGTAAATTCCCCAGTATGCATATAAATATTGTAAAAGATTTGATAACTAAACAAGATGTGTATGAGAATATTTCAAATTGGCCAGAGTATCATCACATTTTCACTGATGGATTTAAAACTGAAGATAAAGTTTCAATGGCATTTTATCACAACAATATTTAAACAGGTCAAGGATTTGGCTTACCCAGTATTCTTAGCATTTTCACTGCAGAAGCATTAGCCATCAAAGCAGCATTAGAATATATTCGAGACGATATACTTGCAAGAAATTATAAACTATGGCTCATCATAAGTGAATGTATGTCTGTTTTATCTGCTCTCCGGCACAGCAGGTTTAACGTGAACACCAGTTACATTATCTATCATATTCAGGAGATTTGGACTAATTTAACTAGTTCTGGCTATAAAATTGAATTTACATGGACTCCTGCGCACATTGGAGTCAAAGGAAATGAAAATTCTGATCATCTTGCCAAGACAGTTAATAAAATATGTCAACAAGTAAAAAACGTTGCCATTCCTTGGAGAGATTTACTACCATATTTACGAGAAGATTTTTTGCAAGACTGGAATAATTATCACATTGAGTCATTAAAGAAAGCTGGTTCTTGGTTTGGGGAGATAAATAAAACTGCTGGAGTAATTCCCTGGTTTTCAAGGAGCAAATACTATTTAAAAAGAAAGTTTTACACCCAAATATGTCGCCTAAGATTTGACCACTACAGATTCAATGCTCACCTTCATCGTATGAAAATAGTCACCTCACCTTTATGCACAGAATGCAACTTAAATGAGTCCCAAAGCTTTCAACATATATTTTTCGACTGTCCGAGCTCTAATATAAGCCGCATACTGTTTGTAAATGACTTAATGGAAATATATGAGCAATATATCCCGCGCTCATTGCAAGAAATCTTATCAAATTCGTTCTGCTTTAAACCAATATATGACTTTATTAGCTCTACTTTCGGAGATATACAATAGAAAAAAATATTTCTACTTGAAATTAAGAATCCAGAAATGACACTACACTACCATGGAACAAACCTACCCTAAAAGACTTGGCTTTTATGCCTACAAATTATAAACACGAAGAATAAATAATCGAAGATTTGGCCTATGTGCCTTTTATGAAGATAATTTAAGAAATTGGCTATCATGCCTTAAACCCACGGAAAAGAAGGAAAAGATTTGGCTCTAATGCCTTTTAAATAAAATAATATTTAAGATTATATTATAAAAGAACAGGCTGTATGGCTCATATCCATTGCCTATCCTACGAAGGATGAATTAAAAATACTACTACTACTGCTCTATGGTGGTTGTTTTGTTTATATTTTAACGTAACCTCAACGTAACAGACTCAGCTTCTTTATTTTTCCTCCGATTGATCTAAGTTTAATTAACAATTAAAATTTTAAGAATAATTAATTTAGTTATTTTAATTATAGATTATTTATACAAACTACAAAGAAAAGAAACAGAGGAAATAAAGACGTTTAAGATTTGATTTGAATCAATGTTTGAAATGTTGTTGTCTGTTGACAATCCATTGGGTGACAGTGACATAGCATGACTTTAGCACACAGACACAGCTAAGAACTAATTTCGAGTTGTTTGTTGGAGAAGTTTTTTTGGTTAGTAAACAAGAAGAAGAAAATGTTATATAAGTTGTGAAAATTGTGTTAACCTTATGTGGATTTCCAAGAAAATATACCAAAAGGAAGTAACTATAACTCAACAATACCTGTAATATATTGACAGCGAGAAACTATATATATTGGATTTGTAAATTGCACGGACAAGACTACGGCAGCCATTTTGCTTTGACTAGCTTTTACTAACCTATATTTTACAGCTTAGTGCGTTTATTTAGTTGTTTTATACTTTATGCTATTCCAAAATGGATAGCATAAGCATCCCTCCCAAGCCCCCAGACCCGTTTTCTTTGTATACCCCGCCGAATTTAGATATATCCCTAACAAACTCAGTTGATTTACTTCCCCTACCACCGAGTCCGTCACATACCAGAAAACGCCACAATGAAGCCCCGGCCTCAGCCCCTTATGCATCCAAAAAACCTATAATAACTCCGTCTTCGCATAACCTATATATACACCCCGATTTTCAGAAAGACAAGCTGTACTTGGACAAAGATAGTGGACCTTATATTGTGCATGTGTCCAGAGCCGAGCCTCAACCTTCCTCAGGAACCACCCTTAACAGGCTGGACTTTGGCCGCTGCCTGCACGCACAAAATGTCAAGGAAATTAAGAGCGACGCAGTAAAGAGCGTAGGACGCACCCGTGTCTCGGTGGAGTTCACCTCAGCTGCTGCCGCAAACAACTTTATCAGTTTGCCTAATATTAAGTTAAGTTCGTACACTGCCAATATTCCCAGCTATAACGTAATTCGTATGGGCCTTGTCACTAGTAGACTGGTCTATGGAGGAAATGGTAGACGCCATCTCTACTTCGCTAAGCGGCGGGTTGGTCTTAAAGGCCAGACGACTAAATAGGAAAATTGTAAATGACTCAGGAGTGTCATGGACACCGACAGGCTCCGTGGTAATCACGTTTGCAGGTCAATCCCTGCCCAACCGTATCTTAGCCTTCCACTCATCCATCCTTGTTGAACCGTACATCCTCCCAACGATCCAATGTTTGAAATGCTGCCGATTTGGACACGTTAAGGCCCAATGCCGGTCTAATCCTAGATGCTTCCGTTGCGCTAAATCTCACCCTGGTGATTCTTGAGATATCCCTAAGGACTCAATATCTTGCCTTCAATTGCCGCCAAAAAGCGATAAAAATTACTATGTCACAAGACAATGTATCCTATAGAGAAGCTTCAGCCCGACACCCCACAGTCCGCAAGTCATATGCGGACACATGGAAAACTCCCTCCTCTCCTAAACCCCCTATTTCTACTCATTCATATAAAAAAACATTTCTCACCATGCCTAAACCTAGAGCTCCCCTTTCTCCAGGTAATGATGTTGCTGCTCATCAGGCTATTGTCTCCTCTTCTGGACTACCCTCATCCAAACCTGGTTGCGCTCTCAACCATCCCTTACCCTCTTCCCTTAATGAGTCCCTCCTAGAATCATTAATTTCTCTTCTCACAAACATCCTCTCTAAATCTGGTAATTCTCCGCTACCGTACAACGTCGTCAACAAACTCAACCCTCTTGCTGAACTCATTACTAACTATGGCCAATCTACTTCAATGGAATAGCCGAAGCCTACGCCCCAAGACGCATGAACTCTCGCTCCTCTGCCGCCACCATGACCCTGTGGCCGTCGCAGTCTCCGAGACATGGCTAGTCCGGGTAGCCGTTACATGCTACCCGGCTACGCTTGCCTTAGGGATGACAGGCCAGATGGTTATGGTGGGGCAGCCTTGCTCATAAAACATTCCTTACCCTACTCTCTTATCCCTTTACCCTCCCATTCTGCCAATATTAATATTGTGGCAGTTAGTTTCTTTAAATTTACTCTACTTTCAATGTACATCTCTAACCCAACAGTCACATTAATCGACGAACTCAACTCCCTACTTGTTCCACTCCCTCCCCCTGTCATCATACTTGGGGATCTAAACTGCCATCACTATCTGTGGGGCAGCCAATATCCCCAACCTCCTGATCGCCCTGGGCTGCGGCTGGCAGGCCTAATTGACGACCAGAACCTCTGCGTCCTCAATGATGGCCGTCCAACCCGATTAACTGGCCCTAATCAAAGCCCTAGTTGGCGACATTCACATTCGCTTGGCGAGGGTGATTCCGAGGATGAGAAACCACATCGTATTTTTTGATAATTTCTACACTTCCTTGCCTCTCGTGTATTACCTGGCAAAACAGGGTATTCACTGCGTCGTCGGCACTGTCCAGCAAAACAGACTTCCGAAGTGTCGTCTCCCAGACAAGAAGGACTTATTGAAGGCAACAGTCCCTAGAGGAACACACGAGGAAAGGACAGCGCACTTCGACGGTGTTGATTTTTCAGCAACTGTATGGAAGGACAATAAAGTAGTAACGCTATTGTCAAATTACATAGGCTCTCAACCAATGGGAAAAGTCGTGTGTTTCGACAAGAAACAGAAACGTAAGGTAGAAGTGCCTTGTCCCAAAATTGTACAGGAGTACAATATGCATATGCGCGGAGTGGACCTTATGGATAGTTTCTTAGGACGCTATCGCATCCGGGTTAAGAGTCGCAAATGGTACCTTCGGCTATTTTACCACCTTTTAGACTTAGCAGTTATAAATTCCTGGGTGTTGTGCAAAAAGAATCGCATTGCAAAGGGCCTTCCCAAAAAACAACTTCCAAATCTTGGTCAGTTTCGTAACGAATTGGCTGATGCCCTTTGCAATATGGGATCAACCAATGGCAGCAAAAGAGGACGGCCAAGTAAGTTTCTGAAGGAATCGCTTAGTTACCTGCTCACGCACTCTACACCTCATTTTGGGTCATTTATTGACTGGACTATAGAGTTTCTTAAAACTATTGGATTGATAAAATGAGTATCCTAAACATAACGAATTCGCCAGTCTACGACACGTCCATCGAGAGCATTGAATATCATTCGTACAAACCATATGGAACAAGTTTTAACAATAATGATAAAATTCACATTGTATTTGGAAGGTGTACGTGCAAAATAACGATAACAAAACAACCATCACAAGTATACAACTTACGAATAATGCATTGCTTTACTTGTTTCAAGACATTCGTTATGAGTTGAATGGAGTTGAAATCGATAAGGTTAAAAACTGCGGTATAACTACAACCATTAAATCTTTAGTTTCTTTTAATGAAAATGAAGCTAAAATGGCTAAAGCTTGGTGTTGGGACCTCAATGGAACTAAATGTAGTGGTCCTTTCTCAGCTTCTATACCTTTATGTAATATTATGGGATTTGCTGAAGATTACAAAAACATTATTATGAATTGCAAGCATGAGTTAGTTCTTCTTCGAAGTAATAACAACAAGAATGCCTTGAAACTTAACACCGGTAAATTTGTACATGATATTGAAATACACAAAATTGTTTGGCGAATTCCACATGTCAAAGTATCCGACAAAGAAAAAATAAATTTTCTAAAGTTACTGGAGAAAGATCGATCTATTCGATTAACGTTCAGAAATTGGGATTTGTACGAATATCCTTTACTACCAAAAACTACTAAACATACTTGGTCTATTAAAACATCATCTCAAATAGAGAAACCAAGATATGTAATCATAGGTTTGCAAACTAATAAAAAAAATAATGTTCTCAAAGACATGTCTCAGTTTGATGAATGTGATTTAAAAAAATAAATAAATTAACGTGACGTTAAAGTTTTCCTTAATTCTAACTACTATCCTTACGAAAGCCTTAATGTATATTTTTCCAAAGAACAATATGCTTTATTATATGAGCAATACGCTAAATTTCAACAGTCTTACTACGGTCATAGATCAGAACCCTTGTTGGGATTACAAGAATTCAAGACTAGAGCTCCACTTTTTGTAATTGATTGTTCAAGGCAAAAAGATAATTTAAAATCAGGACCAGTAGTGAACATAAGGGTTGAATTAGAAAGTAATTCAGAAATACCAGATCAAACAAATGCTTATTGCCTTATCTTAAACGATTGTATTATCGAGTATAAACCATTAAGCAATATTGTGAAAAAAATATCATGAAATCTGATATAATTATCGTTGTTGTTCAAGGATTTCTAGACTTAAAAAATAACTTTATCATAAAAGAAATTGCAATAGCGTCAAAAGAATAAACACAAACATTTCTAGTGAAGCCACCGTATCCATTTAATAATTTAACGAATCCTGAGAAAAGACAAGTAATTTGATTGGAAAAAAACCGAGGAGTACGTTGGAGTGAAGGATACATTGACTATAGAGAATTTAAACGCATTATTAAACCATATCTAGTAAACAAAAAAATTTTAACCAAAGGATTGGAAAAAAATAAATGGATTAAAGAACTTTGCAGTGATTGTAAAGTGTTTGACATAGGCGAAAAAGGATGCCCCAACTTGTTACAATTACATAAGAGATATTGTGAACCAAATGAAAACTATAATTGTGTATACCATTTCAAACAATGTGCTTTAAATAACGAACTGTGCATAAAAAAATGGTATTATGAGAATTATATGTATACTTTTTCTCTATTTGATTAATTTTTAATTTAAAATGTACTGATTTGATTAAGGTATACAAGTAGAATATATTTTATAAAAAAATAAAATCTAAAATTTTAATAGAAAAAAAATATTATTTAAAGAAGAAAAAATATATTATACTTAGTTTTTCTTAATTTTTGATGTGGCTCAATAAAACTATATTTATTAATAAATCTAAAATAACTTTTATTTCACTTCTTAAAATAAACAAATTAACAACCTTATCAACTAGTACAAATATCAAAAATTTTTAATAAAAAATAAATAAAAAAGTCATAAAACCAAAACCAAAACCAAACTAATCTTAGTACCTAAATATATACAAAAATAAACCTAAGTATTTTCTAATTGAAGAGGCCTCCCCGAGTCATACCGGGCGCAAAGGTACCCATCACACTAGCCGCATTGCCTCTCTGTACGGTGATGGACAACCTCTGCGCCAAGTAAGACCCAGAGCGGGCATCTAAGTCTCTCTCCCTCAATCGGCAACCAATCTGCTTTATGAAGGCTAATGCCTCCGACCCCCAACACCCTGAGGTCTCAAAAGCGAGGGGCACAAAGTAATAATTAGGCTCTAAATTGCGATATTTTTCACGCTTTTTAATGGCGGCCGCTTCAGCGGCTATATCATTAAAATTGTCTTAAATATCAATATCCCAGCACAGTTTTTTTGAAATTTTTTTTATGATACTTTCCGTTTCGTCCATTACATCATCCATAATGTCTCTTACAACATATTGTGCATTTAAAACGAGACTTTCTTTACTGTCATCACTGGTAAGATCGAACACTTTAATTTGAATTAATCGTCGTCCTTTTTTTTATTGCTGTGTATAACATACGATTTTTCATTTAATTTCTTTGTCTTTCCTGTTTCCCTTTTGTTTTTTGTGGTTTTTTTCTGTCGGTTTCTGGAAGTCAACGCAGGATACTCTTCACTAAACCCTTCCAGTGGACCCTGAGCGCATTTGAATAGTGAAAAGTCTAGATCTTCAATATCTCGCAAACCACTCATATCCTCTTCAAACATTATGCGGCTCATTCTCTGTAACAATAATACAAACGGGAAAGTTAATTCATTACATTTAAAAAAGCAAGAGCTAATTTCATTGGATAGAATACTCACAGAAATATATATTTTTGATTTTATCGATGGACACGTATGCACGACTTTGAAACGAAACGACGATTAAACAAGTAATAATATTTTTTTGCTGTATTGCATGAATTCGATATTTTGCATATTTTGGGACCGAGTAAATTTTAGGTAAAAAAATAAATACTGTGCTAGCAAATAGGTTGTAATTTGATGTTAATGTTATTATAGGTTACTTACATTTCGTGTGAACGAAGAAGTATTACCGGCTGTTTTCCCATGGGAATACATCAGATAATACCTAGAACAGAAGCCAGCACATCAGACTGGACAAATCTGTCAAATTATTTTTGCTGATTTTCTACTTAATGTCAATTGGTAAAATTTTACAGATTTGTTCAGTCTGATGTATTTTCTTACTTGGTACTTAATAGGCATGTTAAACAAAAAACAGTATGCTAGAAAAAAAAACTTTATTTAAAAATTACAATTATACAAAATCTAAATTAAAACTAGTTATTTTAACATAAAAATAGTCAACCCGACGTACTTATAAATATCACGTCATAAAACTAACTACCCTACTCGTGGAAATTTCAGAAACTATACAACCAGACACCCACTGAAAGAACCTTTTATACCAAGTATCACACCCATGCACTCAAGGAATTAGTTTTTTTCATACAAACTAAAAATCATATATTGGAATGCGCCCGTGGGAATTTCGGGAATTTTTTTCGTAGCACAACCAGTCACTCTTTGAAGAACCTTCATGCCAAGTAACACATCCGTACACTCAAGGAATAAGATTTTTCACACAAACTAAAAAGTCCAACCCCTTCCCGAGGGAATTTCGGGAATTCCTTCCATAATACAAACAGACACTTATTGAGGAACCTTTATATCAAGTATCACATCCGTGCACTCAAGGGATGGGATTTTTTCATACAAACTAAAACATCATATATTTCCCGTTCCCGTGGGAATTTCGGGAATTCCTTTCATAATACAACCAGACACACATTGAAAAACCTTTACACCAAGTTTCACATCGGTGCACTCAAGGAATAAGATTTTTCATACAAACTAAAAAGTCCTATATTTCCCGTTCCCGTGGGAATTTCGGGAATTCCTTCCTTAGTGCACCTCTACATCCCCTAAAAAATGTATGTTTCAAATTTCAGCTCTTTACGCCCAGTAGTTACGGCTGTACGTTGTCTGTCAGTCACTCAGTACCTCAGTCAGTAACGGAACAGTTTTATATATATTGATTTAACATTTCAGCATATTTTCGTTTCCCCATGCAACAGTAGTTACATTATCAGAAGATATAAATCTCTTATCATCGTTGCTGGAGAGAGCTATTTTATTAGCACTTTGTGTGAATATTTCATGTTTGATCGATCTAAATAGAATATTTTTTTTTCGAATTATATTTCGATTGTACAAAACATTCTTATAATCGGACATGTTCAAATGTTTTATTACACTTGTTTTAGTTCCCTTAGCTTTTTTAATTGTTTTATGGTTTGTTTTAACACAATACAGCTTTGAACGCAGGCCAACAAATTCTTTTATAATTTTACCCCTCATTTCATTTTTGAATAAACCAGGGACTTTTTTATTGAGGTTGGGTAGACCAAACTCGTTATGAGGTTCATAATTGCTAGTATCAAAATATTTAATGAAATTTATTTTAAAATCTTTGTAAAAGTCCTCAGTTATTACATCGTAAATGAAACTGTCTGTGTCAGTGTAGCACAATTCAATACGTTTGCCATAAAACGGTTTCATAACAGAATAGTGAAAATCATACATATGACTTTTGGACAATTCTAAAACAGCAAACCCAATATGTATAGGTTTATTAAGAACCATGTGAGAAGGATTCATTTGTATCGCTACTAAATTTTCAGAGAATACAGTAGAACTGTGAAAGTTTGGCTTTATACATTTTTCTGCACCGATTGCCTTTTTTGTTTTATTGAACATGTCATTCCATTGATTTACTAACTTCACGTCTACTCGTTTTTCAGTATCTTCCAGAGTTTTACCAAAAATACTATTGTTAAGCAATTTAAAAAAATCTTGTTCAAAAGCTGATTTTGCTTGTTGTCGCAAAGAAGTATTAAGATCAATGTACTGTTTCAACAAACTAGATTGATTGAAACTAATAGCTCGATGTATTTTTCTTAACACAAGACCATGTTGTAAACATTTTTTTAAATGTACGTAATGTATTATGTAATGATATTTATCGTACAAATTCGGAATGAGCTTTTTATTTTTTCACCGGGTGGTGTACATTTTTCGGGGCAAAATGGTAAATCATTGTGTTCGCGGTGTAAATTATCGGGATAAATCAAATCAACTTCAAGAATATATCCTTCCTCAGCTGATTCACTTATGTTATTTATCTGTGATTTCAAATACTCTAATTTATCTTGGTCACAGAATTTAAAATTTGAATGTGGTAAATACTGACACATAGTGTAACCGTATAAATTATTACAATCTAAATAAACAATAAACGAGCTAGGTTGCGAGGAGTCATAACTGTTCATATATTTATGATTGGCTTTGGCATATCGTTTAGAGCACGAATACCTCTCTGTATCATTCTATAAATGTCAATATCACTAATTAATTCCAATTCAACGCCAGTTTTAAGAAGCATGGCGTCGAATGAAAGGCTTGGCGCTGTGAGATAAAATGCTGGATCGAGGTTATAATATCGTTTGCATGTTTGTCTAAAACTTTTAAAAATATCTGTTAACAGCAAAACATCTGTTTTAAGATATAAATCAGTATAACTACCCATATCGGAAATATTGAACTCTGACCAAACTGACATAGCGTGCATATAATCCTCATTTGGGGACTGAAAACTGCTCGCGTCCGCAAGGTTTAGCCCTCGATGCCTTGTACGTGGTCCCTGGGTGGTGCTAAACGAGCAGTAAAATCTGGTGGTAGGCTTCGGCCGTGGCTTGTCACCACCCACTAGACAAAACCATGCCGCCAAGTAACCTAGTTGCGTTCCGGCATGATGTCTAGTGTAGCCATTGGGGAGGATAGGTCTGAGTAATCGTGCTGCATCGGAAAACTGTTTTCAACTCGTAGGATAATGACTCACCGGGTGACTCGTTTTGGAGGGTAGCGGGATCCGAATCACGGTGCACCGCTGGCCGACCGCAGGTAGTAGGGGGCCCAAGTAGCATGCCAGCCACATGCAAAAGGCTGCCCCGCCACCTCGCGAAAAATCCCGGGAGGCTCCATCGAGCCGGCTGGCGACCGGTTTAAGAGGACCCGATGGCGAACTCGCCGGGGTACCTCAGGGATCTGTTCTCTCTGCAACTTTATTCTTGCTGCACATTAATGACCTCCTAACACCAGGCATTATTGGATACGCTGATGACAGCACTGTTGTTGAGAGATATATATCCAATGCGCGAACGAGCGTCCATGAAATCCAGGTTTTGAGAAAGTCTATGATTGAGCGCGTTGATTCGACCTTGCGGAATGTGTCCGATTGGGGCGAATCTAACCTGGTCAAATTCAACGCCTCCAAAACACAAGCGTGTCTATTCTCCGCAAAAAAGAGCCTTTACTTTTACGCCCACTTTCCAGAATGTATCTGTTCCCATCACCGACCAACTAGGGCTTTTGGGCGTCACTATAACGTCCAAATTAAACTTCGGACAACAAATTGAGTCTATGGCAAAAACGGCTTCAAAAAAATTGGGTATCATCTCGAAGGTCCGGCGGTACTTCAGCCCTGAACGGCTGCTCAACTTATACACAGCCCAAGTGAGGTCGTGCATGGAGTACTGTAGTCACCTTTGGGATGGTTCTGCCAAATACCAGCTCGAAGCGCTAGACTCTGTTGACCGAAGAGCCCGTAAAATCATAAACAACAACAACCTTACAAATAAAAAATTGCAGACGCTGGAGCATCGTCGTAAGGTTGCTTGTTTAACAGTATTTTATCGGCTACATTTTGGTGAGTGTGCGAGTGCTCTTTTTGACCAAATTGAACCCACCCCTTTTTACCACTGGACTACCAGACGCAGACAGAACTTCCATCCCTATATAGTGGATTTACCAAGAAGTCGAACAAAACGCTTCGATGGTTCCTTTTTGGTACGGATTGCCAAGGAGTGGAACAATCTGCCTGCGTCTGTTTTTCCTGACCACTACAGTCCTGGAACTTTTAAGTGTCGAGTGAATAGGTTTCTCGTGGATGGACGTGTAACACCATAGTCTTCATGCGCACTTTCCATCAGGTGGCATGGAAGACAAACGTCCTATCCTTACAATATTAAAAAAAAAAAAAACCGTGATTGGTTCGTTAGTTATAGAATTGTAAAAATGTTCTTTTGAAGGTAAGTGACGTTTCATTATAGCGTTCCCATTGACACATATGTGTATAGTCATATGGGTACACTCCATTTCTCATAAGTAGACTATGTTGGTTTTATAAAGGATAGTGTAATTTTTACTGAATAAACTGACGTTTTTCCATTGTTACAACCAATTTTTCTAAACTCGTCCCAAAAAAATTTCTACAAACTAAAAGAGTCTACAAACCGAACTTGAAAGCTTTTTTCCTTAGTAATCGGAATGTACTTAGTGATTGAAATATAGTTTTCTTTTGTTTTCGGAATAATTTTAATGGGTCCAGGAGCTTCACCTAGTTCTTTTATGAAAAGATGACTATCGTACCCCGATAAGTTGTGGAAAAATACAGGCAAAAATTTAGGAAGCTTGTACTGTAGGTTACAGTACTGATGAGCCGCACCGCGGTGTTTACCAGTTATATGACAGTGATCTCGAACTCTGTCGCCTAATAAGATGTGGTCGCAAATGTGACATGTCCCGGCATTTTCAAAGTCGTACACGTCGTTATCTTTTATAATCATTGGAACTTCAATATTTAATAAGTCATAAAAAAAATTGCGTCCTTATAAATTGTTTTTACAAATTTTGACACACAATCTGGACCCCGGCAACAAACAAACCGATTGCGGCTACCATCTAATGTACAGATTATATTGTAAGCAAACGCTACGGGAACGTGACGTTGTTTTTGCACTGTGCTTGCGCTATTCGGATCTGGATCGCAATAATCCTATCGTTCGAGCATGGTTTCAAAGTCAGCGTATATTACAAACGGCATAACTTGTTTATTAAAATAATTTTCAAACTTAATAAATGATCCTTTTGGAGGTAAGATAGTAACAATACCACCACAACTGTGGGAGGTAAGTTGTTCAGTTGTGTTAAAAAATAATAGACAACTATCACATAAATGATTTTTTTTGTGGTGTTTACTTATTTGACTTCTTACAAGTCGCGGCAAATCTTTTATGAAACAGTAATGAGACACGTCACGTCACACGTAAATGGATAACTTTTCTATTCAAATGTTTTGATCTGTAAAGAGGTCCTATTACTTCTTTATTTTTTTTTAAACCATATATAAAAATACTTAGTTCTGGATTATTCTCTTCAAAGAGAGCAATGTCTGAAAAACTTAGCGGAAACGATAAATCCTGCACATTTAACACTTCTCGAAAATTAGGATACGAAGAAACTCTTTCGGGGTGGGCTTCAGCTGGGTAAATAGCAGCAGTTACTGACCATAAAAAAACAGTAATCATCATTATTGTGTATGTTAATACAGGCCCTTTTAGACCTTATAGGGCCTGGTAAGGCAATGTATCTAGAACCACTTAAAGGTTGATATTTGTTAACATTTATCTCAAGGTGAGAATTGTTTAAAAACGTCCATCCACTGTCACGATCTTGAAACTCATCCATTTTTTTGGAAATCAAGTTTTTCAATTGACACATTATCGAATCTAAATCGTTATTCTGATAAATAGTGAAGTTTTTTGTATTAAAAGATTTCATCTCATTACAGTCATTTTTGACCAATGTAAATATAGCAAAGTATTCAAAATTGACTTTAACGCAAGTATGTTCTTTTAAAGACAAGTCTATTAAAATTTTGATTTTATCATGAGCACTTTCAAAAAACGTGGATAGAGAGTGTTGTTGAGATGGCTCAGTAGCTGTGATTCTATAAGTAGCTATGCGGTTGCGGAAGGCCGAATTAATGATTTCAACACCTTCGCAAAAAGGTAAAACATACTTGTTTTTATGTTCAGTACTGCGTAAGTGACCTGCCCAGTGACTACGCATGTGCATCTGGATTGAGGGCCCATTTTTTTAATTATTGCGAAACGAAATAACACTTACAGGGGAATTAGTTAAAATTTCGTAAAACTTAAAGCAAACATTCTTAAATTTCTTAAACATGAAACAAAACCGTTATGATCAAATAACTTGGGCCCTCAATCCTGAGGCCTGCATAAAGTGGCATAGCCTAAATCTCAGAAAGTACTAAACCTAGGATAATAATGTTTATTGGAGAATTTAGTTAAGATTTTCTTAAGTAAATTAAGAAATTCCTAAATCTTTAGAATGCAATAATACAGATTTTTGGCAAATTACCCTGGGCCCTCAATTTATTAATATTTGCCCTGAGGAATCAGCAAAACAAACTTATCTAAAGAAAAAAATTAACATGATTAATAATTATATTAAAGCTCATTATTTAGATAAATTAGTTAAAAAGAAAAAACGACACAAAAATGAATTGTTAAAAAGTAAATAAAATCCGAATTGTCCTAAAACTTCTGAACTGAGGGCCCAACGTTTTCGACAGTATTGACTAGGTTAAGCGTTCTACGCTATCGCACATTAGGCTAATAATTTTAACTATTTTTTAATTAAAATGCAACAAATAGACCTTTCTTCTAAATGCCATACTTTAAGAGAAAATTGGTTAACAATTTTTTCTAGGAGAAAATGATGTAGGGTGACCATACTGTTCGACTTATGTTGTATAAACAAGTTTTCGAAGTGCTCTTGAAGTGTTTTGTAAAGCGCAGATGGAAAATTATACAGGGTGTAAAAAGACCACGACCTTTAACTTTAGGGTATGATTATACTACGTATACTGATTACGGAAAAGTAGTTTTTTTTCAAATCTGAGACCTTTTTTTTGGACATTTTTTAAATATTTTTTTTACATTTTTCATGCTTGGACACGAATAAATAAAGGTATTATCGAAGAATTTTAATGAAATTCGCAATTTTATTTTTTCAAAACTACCGGCAATGTATCGCGTACAAGTATTTTTGTCGAACCACGCGCGCTCCGCAAACCATTGAATCCTGCGGGCTGAGCGCCCCTCCACAACCGTAGTATGCATGGCACCCCGCGCCCTTCCCGCGCCCCGCCCGGCCAGCGCGCGCGCCCGCCCTGTGCCGCCGCGCCGCCGTCTCAAAGTTCAACGAACGAAACGTAGTGAACACTGAGCATCAACCACGATCATCCATGGCACTCAGCAGGGTAGCTCGTATGTTTTCAAAATTAGCATTTTGTTATGCCTCATCATGTGTCAAAGCCGTAGTTTACATTAATTTCATCAACGTATGACTACGGAAAAGCTACGGACAACAGCAGCTGATCAAAGCAGCTTAAAACGAAGTTATTTTTAGATAGATTATTTTTAGCTTACTTTGGGACCGTGCAGTCGGTGTGATTGTCTGGGGATTTATTTATTTATTATTATTTATTATCTACCTTAAGTACTGACACGCTTAAAGTACTGATCCGGTTTGAATAAAATTTGATACAGAGATAGACCTGACCCTAAGGATGGACATAGGCTACTTTTTATCTCGAAATTGTCGTCCCAAAGTTAGGTAAACATAGGTAATGTTGTAAAAGAATTTTAACTCATTCAAAACGACGACGACTGTGAAGTAGGTACCTACCTATCTGAGAAAATAATGACATTAACCTCTTGCTTTTTCGCCCAGTAAGGTAACTTAGCCAAAAAGCCATGCGTATTCTATCCACGTAACCTCAAAGTACCTTCCTACTTTCTGTACGCAACCCAAACACTTAAACTTTCAAAAACACAAACATTTAACTATAGCCGTTTCCCCCGTACGGGTTCTAAAGCCGATCCCAATGCCGAGATAAGATCAGATTAAAAGTATCTACCTAGGTACATATCATATTCATATGTGTAATCCTTAAAATTTAAGCTGCATCCTTTTAGCCACTTCAACGTAAAAGAATAATAAAAATCCATCGTCACAAAGTTTATCGTTTTTTATAGTGAAATAAGATGGTATTTTAAAGTACAAAACGGTATTAGTTAGGTATTATAGTACATGTATAGTTCAAAAACCCCGTAAGTATAACCTGATAACTAACATCCGTAGTTTGTACATTATTTAAAAAAAACACTCACTTGACACTAAAACGACAAATGAATGAGCCAATGAAAACACATCTTTATTAACCGACTTCAAAAAAGAAATCTATCCCGTAAGTGAGTTGTTTTATCAGTTTTTGTATTAAAATTTCTTAGCCTCGAACAGCTTCCAAACACATAGATACTTATGCCAAACATAAGTGTACCTATGTAGGTATGTTTGTCCATGCATATCTCGAAAATTATAAGTTTGAGTGTATACCTAACATATTTTTAGTTGATTAGTTTTGGTTTAAATTCATCTTATTATGTACAGCAGTTTTTAAATTGAGATTAAAGTGTTTCTTAATCACAAGGCTCAAATCATAGTGTGTAAGTTATAAAATAATTTAATACAAAGTCGGTTTTTTAACGCTTTGCATTATTTTTTAAAGAATTACGTATGAAGTAAGGAACTTACCTATGTTGTGAAAGAACTGAATCAGTTATCTAACTAAAGATCCAGCATGACTGTCTTTACGTCCTTAAAAAGTACGTTCCATGACATACCTACTTAGGTACCTACCTATCACCTCGCGAATAGTCGGCGGCGGTTGAATACATAAAACTTAATTGCAACATAGTTCAAAGGGTAAACTAGCTACCTACACCAAACTAGTATCAATTTGTTGTACATAACATAACATGTGTCTCGTATTAGATACCTACCTGGCTATCGTAGTTTGTTTATCGCAATAATGCACTCATACAGGTATAACATTCTATTAATCACACATTAACCTCCAATCACCGTGATCATCACTGCTCCACAAAATAAAATACTGTTAAAATAGCTCTAACCGTCTTTAAAAAGAATAGGAAACGGAGAACTTAATCCTTTCTCAGAATATTAAATTTACTTGTTAATCTTATTTTGGTAGCCCGTGCCTCGCAAAAAACTTACGTTAGTACATGTAACTCAATGGCGCTCACTCACACTAGTTGAACACAAAACATAGTCACAAAACCACACAATAATCCAAAAGGACCTACATTTTCATTCTAACGATAACACTCTCAATCTGAACGCAAAACACTTAGCCGCTTCGCCACCTCCTTTTAAAACAGCGGAAAGCTAAAATCTATTTTCAAAAATAATTGTAATATAACAAAACAACTATTCTATCGATTATCTAGTCTATCAATTCTCAACAAGAATCGTCGACTCAAAAGTCCGGAGCCGCTCAGCCGCTCGGCGGATGTCTTGCCGAGGTTTGTTTTCGTGCAATAGTCAACGAAATGCGTTCATACAACTTAGAACTTCAAACTATTATCTTTACATGCGTTTTAGATATTTACAAATGCTAGAACGAGTGACAACGTGAAGATTTTCTTTAGTGGAAGTGGTTGTCCAGTAGTGGGCTGCTTTCAGCTGATGATGATGACGTGAATCAAAGCATAATCAAATCATCGATAACTTCATACTTATTCGAAGGTTCTGTCTGTGTGAACTATGCATCCATAACCGCGCGCGAATCTGCTTGATCAGTCAGTCAGCCTGGTCAGCCAGTCCCTTGTTGGCCGCTGTGATTAAAGTGAAGTGTACCTATGTACTGCGTTTTTCTATCGTTTTCCGTTTATTAAGTAGGTACCTATGTAGTTTGTTGTTGAGTAAATAGAAGAAATATCTTTTTTGCTACTTATACCTACCTACTTGGGCATTGAGACGAGAGGTGTGTAATACATGACACTTATGTTTTCACATTAAATTATTAGAATAGGTAGATACCTTAAAGCATTAGCGGCATTCCCACATGCTTCTCCTAAGCACATCAACATCATGCCATATTCCCGTGGGCTGTACACATATGAAGAAGGCATTTTTGATTAAACACAAAACAGGTATAAACAATTATAAAAGTAAAAACTTACACTAGATAACAAAAATTAACACTAATTTACAAACACTTAAATAATAGAAATTAAACAAGAAACAAAAGAATTAACACGAATTACACGGCGCGGCGATAGCGTCACTTGTATGACAGCGCGGCAAACAAGGAACTGACTGACTGACCGAGGCCTACATTTTGCAGATTTTTAAAAATTTACTTTAACCCTTAATTTGACAACGACATTTTTTCAAGCAAGCATTATTTTGATACCTTTTAATTATCAAGGGTATGCTAAAAACTCCTAAAAAATTTAATCTTTTTCCATAGTTGGGAAAAGTCGTGTCCTGATAATACATCAAACTTAATTTGAGATTTATTTTAATATTAAAAATCACAAAATTCAGAACAAATTGGCCGACAAATTGTTTTCTTTTGGTAAAAAAATAAAGTTAGTATAAAATTAATATTTACCAAAAAGTAACATAAAAAATTATTTGGTATGGATCTAGTTAGAACTAGCAGTAAGATGGGTGGGTGAAGATGGAATCGAAACAATTGCAGATAATTATTTGTAGATATACCCCCTTATGCATAATGAAATGTAAAGTTAAAGGTTAGAAACATAAAGTGTTTAGTTTAGAGCTAGCATATTTAAACAATGTTTAAACTAAAATAGGTTTATCGTGCGATTATGAGTAAGAGGGTAAGTGTTGTCAACATAAAATTTTATTTCCTACCCATATTTTGAGAGATTTTCATAAAAAGTAATCGTGAAAAATAAAAAATAAAAACATTTATAGCACACACAGGTTTTTTGAAGATTGTGTCCGCTCCACCGTACAACGTCAAATTAAGGGTTAAAGAGCCGAAAGTCGAGCAAAGTAGCATTAGTTCGTTAACATCAAACAACTCCGCTAAACACGCCGACAAGGCATCCGCCGAATTGTGGACTTTCGCGTCGACGACGACGACGACGCGGCGACGGCGAGCGAACGAAATGATAGGCATTAGGTATATTATTGTTTTAAATATTGAAAATAGATTTTAGTTTACTGCTGATTTTTAATGGAGGTGGTGGCGCGGCGGGGTAGTGCATGCGTTCGAAGTGAGTGTTATCGTGTAGTGATAAATTGTTTTAGTGTGTGTTGTGTTCTACTAGTGTGAGAGAATGTTTTGTGCGATGAATTGACTACGAAAATAAGGTAGGTTAACAAGTACATTTAAAGAATTAAAAATAAAAAGTATTTTTTAACAGTTTAGGTTGGTTCGAAGTTGAAGTATCGTTGTAGCCCAAGTAGCATAGGTAACATTCGTTGGAGTTGGAGGAGCACTAGTCGAGTGAACGAGAGTTCGCAAGTTCAAAGCACATCTTAGTCATAATAAGACTGTGGCACATCCGAGGCTAACCTAGCTCTTATTTCAGAATATTCATTTTTAGTGGCCTACTGAGGTTGTGAATGTGGTAATTTCTGACGTTCATTTAGTATAAGTATGCCACAGTGAATAAAATGTATTTATTGATTTCGATTTTATTATTTGATTAAATGACTTAAATTAATTTGGATGGAACTTGGGATATTTGTTAGTCTTTCCCGAAATAATTGCTGTAAAACTTTAAAGGTAGACTAGACACAACACATTTTTAATTGTTAAACGCTTTATTAACGGTAGGTAAGGTTAAGGTTTTTCGTTACATAAGGGGTTTACGAGATACCTTACCACCATAGCCACTGTATAATTTTTTTCAAATAATTAGGTGGTAGATGTTCCAAAGTAAAGTGCTTGAAGTA
The DNA here is from genome assembly GCA_944452665.1 of Stenoptilia bipunctidactyla. Taxonomy (NCBI): domain Eukaryota; kingdom Metazoa; phylum Arthropoda; class Insecta; order Lepidoptera; family Pterophoridae; genus Stenoptilia; species Stenoptilia bipunctidactyla. The sequence goes on from OX101741.1 coordinate 17,908,388, forward strand.
AATTAAACTTTTATCTTAACGCAATCGCTTATTAAAACGGCGCTAAGTGACTGAGTCCTGAAAAGAAATTAGAAAGTACCTACCTTTGTTTCGCTGGATCTTTACTATGGTTTTCAGAAAAAAATCACAACATCATGCTTACCTACCTAGGTGCCTAAATTCATTCTCATGTATTAAAACTAAGTTGTATGATTAACAAAATGATGTATTTATTTGGAAAGCTGACAGCTGTTCTTACAAAACTTATTTAGCAATAGTTGTATCTTAAAAGCTAATTATAAGCTTACACATATTTAGTTGTATTTGCATGTTTTGCGATTTGTGTTAGTTTGAAACGTGAGATATTTCATTTTATTTACGTACCTGCCTACCTGACTATTTCAAGGCCATAATAGCTATTACATATTCTACTTGATTAATACATGTAAAATTTGATCTAAGGTAGGAAATTAAAATTATAAACGTAAAAGTTTGTTTGGATGGTGGTTTTTTTGTTACTCTTCCATGCTGAAGTGACTAAGGGTCAATCGCAAAATTTCGTATCAATATTGTCATACGTGCCTGGGAGCCTAAAGGTTAATGTTTTATTGAATATGTTTTTATTTAATACTTACTTTCTTGTATTTCTAACATAGTTTACAATAAAAAATAAAAAATAAATAAAATAAGCATTAAAAAATAAAAAATATATATGTGAAATCTCCGCTCCATGCCCTGTCACAACTTTGGCTTTGAATATAAAAAATATAATTACTAATATTTCATTCAAAGATTGTTAAACATTAATTCTGTTCTAAATATAACTTAATGCATTGAAGATTACTTTTTCACCATTTTTTATACAATAATACATTCTATGTTACCTTAGTTTCGGCTTTTATTTCACCGCCAAGTGTTTTTACTACTCCATGGACGCTCTGTTTTCAAACATTTGAATCGAGCAAAATATTTTTAGTCGAGACTTTTGTCGATTGCTTTTTTCTTAAAATGGTAACACTTGAACTGTCACTTTGACAAGAGTAGTCTCTGGGCATCAGCTGTGATAATTAGTGTTTTGTTTTGCAGATTTTATTTGAAATATTTGAAATTAGAAAGCATAGTTAAACAACTCCGTGGGCTATGTCTAGGAATTAACCGGTAAGTATTTATTTCTATGAATAATTGAAAAATATGTGCTAATTGGATATTTTTACGAATTACTACTTTATAACCTTATAATAGTAACGTTTGTTATGTCACGTGGGTAAATATTTGAAAATCGCCACTCCATGGACTTCCGCACCATGGACACGACTTGTCCACGGAGCGGAAGAGGTGCCCATGGAATGGAAATTTTTGGTAGTTAACCTTGTTTTAAGTAATTTTAACTAAGTTTAGGTACAACATTCACAACTTTTTATAAAAATAAGTGTTTTGGAAGGTTATAAAATGTTTTTTCAATATTTTTGTTCCCAGAAATACCTATTAAAAATGGCGGGAAATCAGTCAGAAAGAAAAAAAGAAGAGCGAAGGCGAAAAAAAAAGGAATGTGAGCAAAAACGAAGAGATAAAATTAAAAGTGACCCCGTAGCATACGAAGCAGCTAAAGCGAAAGAAAGAGAAAGGTGGCAGAAGAGAAGGGCTGAAAAAAAGGTCAAGACCATAGAGGATATGACACCAAGGGAGCAGAGAACGAAGCGAGCTATTTGGAGAAAGGAATACAGAACTAAAACGCAACTTAAAAAAAGACAAGAAAATGCAATGAGGATCGCAGCTGATAACTCGCCCCCAACTACAGACGATGAAGATTTTCCAGTAAACGCACAAAATCTGGATCATCCAGTAGAATCACCACCACAGTCTTCAGGTTCTTCAACACCGGTGTCGTTAGCTAGCAGCCGTCAAAAAATCGTTGGTCAAAGAATAAAAAAGCGTAACTATAGTTTATTGAAGCGTGTTGTTCAAAAGCAACAAGAAACTATAAAAAAATTACAGATTAAAATTAATACGTTGCGTGTTCAGAAATCTCGAAATGCTGTAAGAGCTCTGCAAAGAGACAAAGAAACATTACCTAGAAGATCTAGAAATGCCAACAGATCTAATGTCCCATGTGCTATGAGAAGAAAAGATGTGCTTGATTTTTTGGAGTCTGACGAAAATAGTAGAATAATGCCCGGGAAAAAAGATACAATTACACGCAATCAAGTAAAAAAGCAAAGACGCCTTCTATGTGATTCTTTACGTAATCTCTTTGAAAAGTTTGTATCTCTTGGCCATCCTTACAACATCAGCTACGCGACCTTTTGTCGTCTCAAGCCATTTTGGATTCTAGAACCAAAAATATCAAAACGAGAAACTTGTCTGTGCAGTACTCATGAGAATTTTCAATTTATTATTGACAAGTTACACTTTTATAAGTTGATTTGCGAGAATACTTCAAATGACGTCGCAAAAAGTGTAACATGTTCCTCAGAGAATGATAAATGTATGAACAGAGAATGTAAAAGTTGCCGTCATAAAATTCCCGTTATAAATACTTTTGAAGATGGTCCCATTACTTACAAAAAATGGACTAAGATCAATGAACAACGTGTCATCTCAGGAATTACAAAGAAAGTGTCCAGAGTAATAAAAAAAGATGTGTCAACTACAAAAGCTCAACTAGTTACTGAAATGACTAATTTGATGCCAAAATTTTTACAACATCAACATTCTTTGACTCATCAATCAAAAACAATGTCATTTTTAAGAAAACAACTCAAAGACGGGGAAGTTCTGATTCACATGGACTTTTCGGAAAATTATATGTGCAAGTACAACCAAGAGATACAGTCCGTGCATTTTGGAGCCTCTCGCCAACAAATAACTTTGCACACGGTCGTAACTTATTATAAATGTGCTTCAAGTGGGGATATTATAGTAAAATCGTTCTGCAGTTTATCAGAATCCCTTAGACATGATGCATGTGCAGTACTTGCCCATCTTAAAGGAATTTTATCTCGTCTTTTATTATTGACTTCAATTAAATCTTTGCACATTCTAACAGATAGCCCATCTACCCAATATCGTAACAAAAAAATGTTTTATTTATTTGCAAACCATGTCGTAGAATACTACAGTTTAGAGAAAGCTAGCTGGCATTTCCATGAAGCAGGCCACGGGAAAGGAGCCCCTGACGGAATAGGAGCGTACGTAAAAACAACGGCAGATCGACAAGTTGCTCTTGGGAGAGATATTGAGAATCTAGAAACCCTGTATAAGATTTTGACGGCAGAGGTGCAAACAAAAGTTGAAGTGTTTTTGGTAAATGAAGAAGAAATTCGCGCTGCTGACGAACTTTTGTCTCAAGTGCCGGAACTAAATACAATCAAAAACACCATGCGTGTCCATCAAGTTTGTTGGAACGCCTCTGAACCGACGACTATTTATTTACGTAGACTTAGCTGTCTTGTTTGTGATAAGGAGTGCCAACATTTCGGTATCGCAAAATACGTATATCATAGAGCCTCACTAGAATATATAGGTCATGATGATCAAATTATGGCAATCACAAGGCAAATTGAAGAGGAATATTCACCTGGAATTGGTAACAGGCGACCGAGACGCCGAATTATGTTTCTCACTGATAGCGAAAGCGAAGATACTGAACCAGTTAAAAAAATTGCTAATAAAAATCTTAATTCTAAACGAATGATAAGTTTTTTTAGTGATGAAAGCGATAGTGAGGTTCCTGAATCGGATACAAATTTCTCGTCATGAAAATGATGCCATAACTTGTGAGCATGCAGAAAATAATGCTGAAATTATACGAGATGTGTCTTCTGAAATGATTATGAAGAATAACAATATAATAAAAAGTTACGATGAGGATGAAAATATTTTTTAATTATTTTATAAGTAAAGCTGATTTTGTTTTCTTAAGTTTATGTTACATTGTGATTTTGGAAAGAAAAGTGATCTCAATTGTGTTCCTAAAGTATTAGTGTTATTTCTTTTGATATTAAATGATTAAAAATGTCTAACTATTGTTTCTATTAAATTTAATTCGTCAAAATCTTTAGACAAAAATTTACTCCATGGTCAAAATTCAACTCCATGCCAAACTCCGTGGACATAGCTCCACTCCATGGACATCATTCTTTTTATTTTTCAAAATTCTTAGTTCCCATGATCATTCATGCTTAGTTTTTATTTTTAAAATACTTTTTGTTGGTGCATCTTTAAGAATCGAAAGTAAAAAGTAACATTAATAAATGTAAGGTTTTTTTTTTTAGATGGATGTAATTTTTGAGATTGACCCCTAAACGGATTCAGTTGAAATTTTGATCTAAGGTAGGAAAAAGCCTAGAATAACCCGAAGGGTGCTTTATTTAGCACCAATGAAGCATTTTTTTTTATATCCCGATACTCCTACAGGATTTAGATAAACTAAACCCACGTTTGACCTCATGCTGACCTTGTGAAGATGACACGGTTTAGCTACACGGGCTTAGCAATGAGGCCTCCTTAATAATCATGCCAGAACACATGACCACTGGTGCGGTGACATTTGGTGGCATATTCATTATGAAGGTTGGCTGCTAGACAGGAGATCCCTGCATGGGACCTGCCACACAGGCAAATGGGCACTTGTTTTTTATTACTTTTGTTATGAAGTTGTAAGTGTTTATGTTGCAAATTTCCGTCGCATTCCCGTACATCAAGTAGGCACTTTGTAGTTACGTGGACATAGTAGGTACTTATGGCTTTTTGGTTAGGTTACATAATTGGGCAAAAAGGCAAGAGGTACCTACATGACATTTTGTTTACGTCATTAAATCGTAGTTTTGAATGCGTTAAAATTATTTTACAACTTAGGTACCTTTAGAACCTTTGCTTAGACGGATTTAGAGAAAATGGGTCTTTTACAAAGTAATTTAAAACTTATTTCTAAAAAAAGGTAGGTAAGTATATCGTGAAGTGCGTAATAAAACGTTGTTGTTGAGTTGGATGACTTTCAATACCTACTCATTTGGTTTGTGCGTATAACACAACGAAGAAAGTAGGTACTTTTAAAACTAATTTAATAGTCGTTATTTATGCTAGTCTTCTATTCAAGGTTTTCAATAGGAATTATCGTCATATTTTGATAAAATGAATATTTAAATTAATATCGTGTTACTGGATATTTTATTTAATATGAATTGAAAAAGTTTGTGTTGCATAGGTAGGTACCTATTACCGAAATATTCGCGCACACAAAGAACTTCATAGTTACTTGAATAGAGTAGATACGTTTTTTTGGTAAAGATAGGTAATTAGGTAGGTAGAAGATACCCACCATCTTGGGCGTTAAGCCGAGAAGTGGGGTTGCATGACGACTATTTTCAAACTCAATAAACTTTAAAGGTTTTACACGTTATTAACTACCTAGGTAGAATATGCAAAATCAAGTGCTGCGACTTTTTCTCATTTGAACCGGCTCGATAATACCCGGGATTAAATGTAGTTGTAACTTCTTTTGAAGAAGGAAGAAATTTAACACAAATCTAGGATAAAGCGTGAACAACAATTAGATGTATAGTTTTATCCTGGTATTCCTACGGGATCGAAATAAACGCGGGTAAAATGCTTGACTCCGACCCAGACAATGGATAAGTACTTACTGCTACTACGTTAGGTGACTTGGCAACTTAAATGGAAGAGCGTCTGTTTGACAAATGGGTTCATGGCCCGTATAGCAAAAACATTTTTTATTAATTGTGCTAAAAAATTAAAGAGTTCTTTTTACGTATTTTCACCGAATTCCTGTACACAAACAACCTACGTACCTACTTTGTAGTTATGTTTTAACAGATAAGTTTTTGGTAAAGATTGGACATTGAAATATGGATAAAAAATTTTTTTTCAAGATACTTTTTAAATTATACCTACCTACCTAACTTGACTTTTTTCGCAACATAAGAAGGTACCTAATTTTGGAACCTTTTATACCTTGTTTCCGATGATGGTGTGAAGATAGGTATAACGTGCGCGTGGCCATTTTTTTTGATAAAAAAGGTGTGAATTTGATCTCCACACTGGATTCGGTATTTACGTTACTACACTATGAGTAACATTTCGATAATTCGAATGAGATCTTATTTTAACAATAATCTATCTACCTACCTAGGTATCTAAAATGATTTCGTTTGTAGCTACTTTGACCAGCTGCTGTTGTCCGTAGTTTTCTAATCACGGTTTTCAATGGGAACGAGTTCAATACTCATACGTTGATGAAATTAATGTAAACCACGGCTTTGACACATGATGAGGCATGACCAAATGATTATTTTGTAACATACGAGAAACCCTGACTAGTGCAATGAACGACCGTGATGATGTTCGCTTCGTACGTTGTTTGAACTTTTTTCGCGCGCTCTGGCCAGCTGGGGCGCGGGAAGGGCGCGGGGTGCCATGCATACTACGGTTGTGGAGGGGCGCTCAGCCTGCCCGCACGATTCAATGGTTTCGGAGCGCGCGTGGTTCGACAAAAATACTTATACGCGATACATTGCCGGAAGTTTTGAAAAAATAAAATTGCGAATTTCATTAAAATTCTTCGATAATACGTTTATTTATACGTGTCCAAGCATGAAAAATGTAAAAAAAATAATTAAAAAATGTCCAAAAAAAAGGTCTCAGATTTGAAAAAAAACTACTTTTCCGTAATCAGTATACGTAGTATAATCATACCCTAAAGTTAAAGGTCGCGGTCTTTTTACACCCTGTATAATTATTTACGATTAGCTGTGCTGTGCCCAACCTACGTAACGTGAAAAAAATAAAATAAAAAATGTATCGCTAATCAATAAAATGTTAGACGTAATGAAATTAACACAAGTAATATAAAATAAAACAAACAAATAGACCAGTAGTATGTAATATAATGAGTATATCAGATCATTGTACTTATGGACTATATATCTGTACCATCAGAGAAACATACAACTATAGATTAAAAATACAATTTACTTGCAAATTCAATGCCCTGATGAGCATAAAACAATAATAAAAAAAAGCTATTGTCCCGCCAAAATCTTTATTCTTCAAAATTAGACTCAGCTAAAACATATGAAAGAGTGTGTACATAAATAGGTTGTTCTCTACTATTGTAAAATCTAAGCATTAAATCGTCATAACAGATCATGTGGCCGTTCACAAAACCATGCCCCTTGTAATGACCAAGACCAACCGCGGGGACAAATTCAGTAACACCTAATAATTTAAAACATTTTCCTTTTACATTGATTGTTTCGGGTATGTCTTTTAAATTAACTTTATCTGTTCCGTTCAAATCAAATGAGATAAAATTAGAGAGTTCGTAATTTGAATTTGCTTGATTTTTACATGACACACAGGTGTTATTTTCATCCGCAATACAAATTGCATCTTCTAGGCTGGAAATTCCAAAAATTTTTATCATATCGATATTCGTCGGCAAAAGAATCACTTTACGGGAGATCACATTTGACTTACATAAGTAGTTTAAACACAGTTTTGAGAAAACTGCGCTGAACATAGAATTTGATAATACGTTTTCAAATATAAAGGTAGAATTACAAGCGCAATCAATATTTACAACGTTGCTCTCTTGTATTTTATTAAAATGTTCAAGTGCTATATGAGACCTCATTTCATGAAGGTCGTGATGTGATGATCGGCTGTCAGATAAATTTTGTATGTATTTTGCAATTAAAACATTTTTGAGCAAATCAATACTCTTTTTGATGCTTTGGTTTGTTTTGTATCCTAAAGACAAAAGGAAAAACACAGAATCTAGGGCACACGTGTTCATCAATTTAATTTGATTTTCATCTTTACAGATAGAATTACATAAGTTACCATTTATCAGAAACTTGACAACATTTTTTTCTACTCCTGAGTTGGCTACTTCAACATTCTGTCCTCTCCAATTCTCGCTAAAAGAAGGTTTGTCAGAAAAAATCGAGTCTTTAGGAAACCTTTGATGACTTTTATATTTAGGAAGTTTTGCTGTTTTGGCTTGTAAACGATTTTTACTTTTTCTCTTTCTGGAAATTTTCGGTATCGTTATTCTTTTGTTAGTTACGTCTTGACCTAAATCGCTTAAAGCGATTTTTATTTCTCCATCTAAATTTTCCAAATGAATTTTTATAAATTGGTCAATTCTGTGTCTTGAAATTTTTGTTTTAAATATGAGTTTCTTTAAAGTTTTAAAGTAACTTTCTACCGCCGTTGAAGATGGAGCTTTATTTTGTGAATTGAAAAAGGGACACAATAAATTTGACCACAACGGCAGCTTATACAATAACCTTTTTAATGTAGATAAAAAGGGGGGATAATAATATGAGTTTGCATTATTCTCTATCATGTTTTTTTATTAGAATCAACTAAGTGGTCAAACCAAGTTATTAATTCAATGCTTTCGGTTATATCCAATTCATCATCTTCCACATTTTTATTTTCGAAAATATCTTTTATATCATCTGCTGCTGCTGTAGTATTAGTCCCATCATCAATCACATCGGTAAATGAATCAAGGTGTGTTTTAGCTTCAGTAGTTTTGGCTTTTGCAGATATATCACTATCGTTGTATTGCCCTAAACATACTTTCACAATGTCTTCAATTATCTGTTTTGCAACATCGTACTCTTCGCATTTCTTAATCATCAATATGCAGCGTATATAAAAATATTTTATACGATTTTCTAACCCATCTTTGAAACACGACAATGTATGCAGTCTTTTTATGAAGTGGCTATTGTCAAGCCTAATGAAAGTAGCAGGTAAAGTTGCCATTTTTCCCTCCAACACAGCAAATACATGGTGAATATAGTCTTTTGTACTATTATGCGATGTAAAAGCCAGAGTGATAGCGGATAGCAAAGCCGAGGAATCGTCAGTGATTGTCTCGTGGGGCACGTTAGCTACACTATTTGCCCATTCTTTTAACCAACTTGAAATTGACGTTGCTTTGTGAGAATCTGTTACCATTTGAAGGACAGGAACAGATTTTAATTTTTGATTATCAGTAATGAGTCCAGCGTACAAAAACAGTGTTTTAGTTAGTCGGGTGCCATCAGGTAGATATATTGTTTCGCAAAAAGAGCCTGTTGCGTCAACTGTAAGGGTGACTTTGTCGAATTTCTTATAATACAAATTATAGTATTCAACTTCTTTATTCGTCCAATAATAGATATGAAAATGGGGATGAAAATGAATATCACGGATAGTGTCTACGTAATCTGAAGTTTTGGCCATAATCATTAGCGATGTTAACGGATTAGCATCAAACAATTCTTCAATTTTGGCCTCTGATTTGATTTGTCGTAAAGCGGAAATGGTCGGCAAAACAGGTGGGTCAATGTTCTCATGGTCTTCAGTAATAAGCTTTGAAGCCATTTCATGGCGAACCCAAATTGCTGGTTTGAATTTTAATTTTTTAGCAATTTGTTTTCTTGTGTACGGTGTTAGTTTTGATTTAGTTATAGCTTTATGTTTGATCGATTTTTGTATGTTCTGTATGCTACACAGTAATGTCTGTATTTTTTCAGTGTTTTTTAAAGTTGATATTTCAATCTGGGCAGAGCATTGACGACAATGACCTTTTAATTTAATATAATCCTTCTGAATTTTACTTTTTTTCAAAATCCACGTACATCGCAATTTAGAATTTTGCCATATTTTTTGTTTAATCATGTCAGACCATTTATACTTTGGTAAAGTTTGATATTTTCGAAATGAATTGTCTTTTCTTTTCTTACACGCCGTTATAGGTGTAATTTTTTTAAAATCATGTATATCTATATCAATCGAAAATATTTTACTCTGACCACTTGATTTAGTTTTGGCATCTTTAGAAACAGTAATAGTTGGGGTCGAATTTAGTGAGCTGCGACTCGCACTCAGTGATATATCCTCTGATACAATAATAGTACCATCGTCTGCCGACATGTCGTCTATCGTTTGATCTTCTATTTGTATGACGTCATCACGATCATAAGCTACAGAATTTTTGCAATATTTTTTAAACGACATGAACAATGCTATTGGTGTCATTTTGGCACCTAGTTCTTCGGCCATAACGGTAAAGATGGGGTCATTATATTTAACATTAGGTTTATGTAAATTTTGAGCATATTTTTTGAATAATTTACTTTGTGTTTTCTTATCTACTTGCGGTTTTCTACCTTTCTTAGCCATAGTTTCTCTTTCTGTAAAGTAGTAAAAATATAAAAAATATTGATACTCAACATGTTCCTAAAATATTGCACGCAATAAAATTAACACCCTGTATATACAAAACAAAAAGAAAATACATATTATGATGCTAAACTAATTCATAAATTAAAATTAAAATGTATTAATTAATACAGGTAAGTAAGGCAGGCTGTAGGTATTCGATTATAAAAAGACCGTTTTTTAATTGCAGCTAGCTATATTAGATTTATAACAAAATAATAAAGATCCCAAATATTAATTAAAACTCTAATTTCTCTAAAACTCAGTAACAAGCCATAATTCCTGATGATGAATCAGAAACAACATACATAATTTAAATAGGTACAAGATATGTTATTCTTTAACTAATATAGACAATATCAAAGTGGTGTAGGTACTTACATCGATATCACAAAACGGAAACACTGATAATAATAATATAAGCTGCACTTTTTAATTATTGCACACAAAACGTTATCGCTTCCGACGGTTCAAGCAACAACTATTTGCTGAAATAGCATCTATGAGGGTACATGGTGATTAGTCTCAAAAAAGTAAAAAAATCATATCTACCCTACATCATTTTCTCCTAGAAAAAATTGTTAACCAATTTTCTCTTAAAGTATGGCATTTAGAAGAAAGGTCTATTTGTTGCATTTTAATTAAAAAATAGTTAAAATTATTAGCCTAATGTGCGATAGCGTAGAACGCTTAACCTAGTCAATACTGTCGAAAACGTTGGGCCCTCAGTTCAGAAGTTTTAGGACAATTCGGATTTTATTTACTTTTTAACAATTCATTTTTGTGTCGTTTTTTCTTTTTAACTAATTTATCTAAATAATGAGCTTTAATATAATTATTAATCATGTTAATTTTTTTCTTTAGATAAGTTTGTTTTGCTGATTCCTCAGGGCAAATATTAATAAATTGAGGGCCCAGGGTAATTTGCCAAAAATCTGTATTATTGCATTCTAAAGATTTAGGAATTTCTTAATTTACTTAAGAAAATCTTAACTAAATTCTCCAATAAACATTATTATCCTAGGTTTAGTACTTTCTGAGATTTAGGCTATGCCACTTTATGCAGGCCTCAGGATTGAGGGCCCAAGTTATTTGATCATAACGGTTTTGTTTCATGTTTAAGAAATTTAAGAATGTTTGCTTTAAGTTTTACGAAATTTTAACTAATTCCCCTGTAAGTGTTATTTCGTTTCGCAATAATTAAAAAAATGGGCCCTCAATCCAGATGCACATGACTACGCTCAATAGATATGTTACATATCGTACAAAAAGGCATTGTGGCAATTCGGGTTGACTTGACTATATAAGAAGTAAACTAAAATCAAAATAGTAAGTGACTGAATTTATTTAATTCAAAATAAAATCATGAAAAATAAAAATTAAATGTATTACTTAAAATTAATTTTATCACTATAAAATACGGGCTCCGAGTCGTCGAAGAGTTTGTGAACTCCCCGCATGAAGACTTGGAGCTTGTCCCACTGCGACGAGTCGGTGGTCAGTTGCGCCTTGAGTGCTACCAAGGCCTTCTTCCACCGCTCATCCGGGCGACTGAACGCGGCTTCGCTGGTGTCGTAACCTTAACCTCCACGTAGTATGGTCCGGTCAGGGTCGTCGTTCGACGCACCTTTTGCTACGCGGATTATCAGCGAGGATGACAAGTCTCCTGAAGTAGCGGGAGCTTGCCACGTAGTCGTCTCCAGCCCGAAGAGATCCTCGGTGACGACGGGGGTAGGCGCGGGCTTCTTTTTTGAACAACTGATAAAGAAAACATAAGATAACAAATTAGTCAATTTTATATTGTTGCATTTCATAATGCTTAAATATATAATTATTAACAATTTATTTTTTATTGAAAAACACACAAAATGAAATTGACTCCAGCGACTGGGATTCGAACCCGGGACCACTCGCTTATCGGGTGCGTGCTCTGACCACTGAGCCATGGTCTAACTCTATAAAAACTTACAGTTTGTTTAGGATTAAGTAATAAGTAGTTTTTAATTTTTGCATCGGCCACACTGATAATGAATAGTGTAGTTTTTATTTTATAATTTGGCAACACTTTATCGTTCGCGCTCACTTGTTCTTTGAATTTAAGTTGATCTGTCGCATTTTTCGTTCTCGCTTTGCTAATTATTTCGTTGTCGCTATTTTTCGTATCTAATCTATTATTTAATATATTTTATTTGTTGTGATTGTGTCTGTTACGTGTAAGAAGAAACCTGTGTTTGGACTCCATCGAGTCATCATCACCGCTCATTATTCATTACCAGGTATTCGCGGAGCGACTGAGGTAAGTCTAGAGAAACTGATTTCAATCCAAGGATACCGTGGTTCCTGGACTTGTGAGGTTTCGACTGTACAAGGTGAGCTCATTCGCAGTTATTTCTTTGCACGATCATTCACATCCATTTCATTTCATACTCCATTAATTTATCATATACAGTCCACTATCAAAACCGTTCACAGTTGTTTGCAAATTTTAGATTGGTTAGGTAACTATCTAAAAATATTTTACAAACATCACAAAGGCAAATAAAAAAATATAATATTACTAACAACCACACCAAATTATCTAGTCCAATCTGAGTTTCATTATGAAACTAGATAAAGGACAAACAAACTTAGAAATACAAACACAAAATAAACCTTAATAAATTTATAAACATTTAGTCATAAGGGCATGTATTCTCACACATATATCCGCTCCGCCAGGATTCGAACCTGGAACCTCGGGAACTGAAAACCATTGTTACCTCTATGTCACACAATTAATTTCACAAACAGGTAGATACCAATAACACGAAAATTAAATATTTACCTTGAAATAGCTTCTGAACCCTTTCTCTTGTTTGATGTTTTTTTCTTGGGCTTCTGCTGCTGCTGCTGAATGCTCTCGTACTCGGAGTCAGACCTGATAAGATAGAATAATTTAAGTACAAATAATTTTTAAATATTAAAGTTACAAAATAATATGTACCTACAATTATGGAGGAACATAACACGAGCAAACGTGAACATAGTATGAAATATTAATTATAAAGATGTTATGAACTTACGTACATATTTGAAGATAATTTAGTTGACTTTGGCGGCGGCGGCGGCGGCACGTTAAGGCGGCGGTTGTTCGCTTGATTGAAGTCGCACTGTGGAGCGGTTGCGGCGGCGCGGGCGCTATTGGCAGAGGTAGCGGAGTGGTAACGTGAAGTCGCACGGTGGTCAGGGCAAGTGAAGTGGTCACTTGGAAGAATTGAATGTGGTTTCCAATACAAACCCGCTAACTTTTAATAGGCAAAAATTCTTTGTCAACAAAAAAAACGCTAAAATCATTAGGGTTGTCAAACGTATTGACCAACAAGCTTTATGCCTATGGCTTTGCTTGCTTAAAATACAAGATTAAAAATACATAGGTTGATTTTTCATCCATCTATACTAATATAATAAAGCTTAAGAGTTTGCTTGCTTTACTGTTTCCCAAATTCCCACGGGAACGGAAGAAATACTTGAGGAACTCCGCGAAACTTTTAAAAGTATAAAACTTGTATAAAAGTGTTAACACCTGTATAAAAATCACAAGCAGAAACTTTTTCCAAACGCAATAATTTCTATGATCCTATGACCAATTATCCATCCTCATCAGGTACATAGGTACATCATCGTGATTAACCTATTTGTAACAACCCTGATTAAAATTGCTTGTGAAGCATTTTTATGTAAACGATTCCACAAAATTGTTAATAAATATGATATCCGTTTGATGAAGCCGCTACAAAGAAACCGATTGCACAATATGTTATTCACAATAACTTGCACCGATAACAGGGGAGAGGAGATGCTAGGTGCCCTCGACGAGTTGGAACTGCATATCCAAAACATGGGAAGCAAGCCGACTTTTGACACCATCCGAGGCGGTAAAAGATTCTCCAGTAACGTGGACATCACGGCATGCTCAGAGGATTTGCTGGCACACCTGGAGGATTGGCGTGTCGATGAAAACCTGACCAGCGCGGACCATAACGGCATAACATTTGGTATAAAATTGAAAAAATCTCAAGGAACGAATATAGACAGAACAACTAGGATTTACAATACGATAAAAGCCAATTGGTCAAAGTTTCATGAGAAACTGAGGCAATTGACAATAGATCAAAACATCACCTTAGAATCCATAAATAATATCAACAGTACACAGGAACTTGAGAAATTAGTGATAGACTACACAAATATAATAAAATTAGCATGCAAAGAGTCTATGCCCATAAAGAAAAATAAACAGATACCAAACATACCGTGGTGGTCAGAAGAACTCCAGCAGCTGAAGAAACAAGTAGTAACGTATAAAAACAGGATACATCGCGCCGCACCCGTCCGTAGAGCTAAAGTGGTCGAGGAGTATCTAAAAAAGAAAGAAGAATACGAGAAAACTGCAAAAAAGGCCCAAATAGAAAGCTGGAAAGACTTCTGTCAGAAGCAGGATCGGGAAAGCGTGTGGGACGGCATCTACAGGGTTATAGGTAGAACCCGAAAAAGAGAGGAAGATATACTATTAGTGAATAATGGCTTAACTCTGGACGCAAAAAGTTCTGCGCAATACTTGGCGGAAACCTTCTACCCTACTGACTCGCACCAGGGTGATGATATAGACCATCAAAAAACAAGAAAAGTGGCTGAAGATATCAACACTCGTAGTGATACGGAGGAACAGGTCGATCCCCCGTTCACTATGACTGAACTAGAAATGGTGATATCAACCTTTAACCCCAAAAAAGCCCCTGGTGCAGATGGTTTTACAGCCGATATTTGTCAGCAAGCCATTCAAAACAACCCTCACTTGTTCCTCGGAATCCTGAACAGATGCCTAAGCCTACACTATTTCCCGAAAATATGGAAAGAGGCTATAGTAGTTGTACTACGAAAGCCTGGAAAATCAGATTATACGAATCCCAAAGCACACCGACCAATTGGCTTACTCTCAATACTAGGCAAGATTTATGAGAAACTGTTGATGACCCGCATTAAACACCACTTAATTCCGAAGATGAGTACTCGTCAGTTCGGATTCATGCCACAGAGGAGCACCGAGGACTCCCTCTATGCCTTAATGAAATACATAAGATCAAATCTCGAGAAAAAACAAATCATCACGCTCGTATCATTAGACATAGAGGGAGCCTTCGATAGCGCCTGGTGGCCAAAAATCCGGGTACGACTGGCTGAGGAAAAGTGTCCAAGGAATTTAAGGAGGGTCATCGACAGTTACCTCAGAGACAGATTCGTAAATATAAGATATGCGGGAGAAGAGCATCGTCTCAAAACGGAAAAAGGATGTGTGCAAGGATCCATTGGGGGTCCAATGTTATGGAATCTGCTCCTCGATCCGCTTTTGAAGGAACTTGAGAAAAAAGGAGAGTATGTACAGGCTTTCGCCGATGACATAGTTCTGGCCTTCAGTGCAAAAACAGCCTTGGAGATAGAAAATAGGGCAAATGCGACCTTGGAGTTCGTCCATGCCTGGGGCAAAGCTAACAGACTAAAATTCGCTCCTCATAAAACAAATGGAATTGTCATCACCAAAAAATTAAAAAGCGATACTCCACGGATGAAGATGAATCTGATTCCTATAGAGATAAAGAAAGAGATCAAACTTCTGGGGGTAACAATAGATGATAAGTTGACATTCAACTCGCATGTCAAAAATGTGTGCACAAAGGCTGTAGCGGTGTATAAACAGCTCACAAGAGCTGCTAAAATAAGTTGGGGGCTCCACCCCGAAATAATTCGTCTGCTCTACATAGCTACCATTGAGCCGATCATATTATACGCAGCTAGTATCTGGGCACCCGCAGCAACAAAAATCTGCATCAGAAGAAAACTGGACCAAGCACAAAGAGGATTCTTACAAAAAATTTGTAAGGCGTACCGAACAGTATCTCTACACTCGACACTGGTACTTGCAGGAATCCTCCCCCTTGACCTCCGTGTACGTGAATCCGCGTTACTCTATGAGGCCAAGAGGGGGGAGTCCGGTATGGAACTAGGAGGCAGAGATACTGAAAGGATGGCGTCTGCTATAGGAGGACCACACCCCGCGAAAATTACTAGTCTGGCTTTTAACACCCTAGAAGATCAAGGCCAACTGGATCAAAACAGTAACTTCGACATCCAAATCTTTACCGACGGCAGTAAGATTGACGGCAAGGTGGGCGCCTCACTTTCCCTGTGGAGTGGTGAGGCAGAACTGTGTAGCATACAGAACATACAAAAATCGATCAAACATAAAGCTATAACTAAATCAAAACTAACACCGTACACAAGAAAACAAATTGCTAAAAAATTAAAATTCAAACCAGCAATTTGGGTTCGCCATGAAATGGCTTCAAAGCTTATTACTGAAGACCATGAGAACATTGTCCCCAACAATTACACATTTACCCGGAAGCTTCTAATACCACCTTAGAGGCGTTATTTCTGCAGTACGCGTCTTCTGGAATGAGGATAGGACAAGAAGGGTACTGCTACACTCGATGGTTCGTGGAAATCCAGATGCCCATTTGGAAGATTTACGCAAATACTGAACTGCTGGGCCCTTATCCGTTACTGCAAGATGTATTTGCCATAATGATGCGTGAGCGGAATAGTCTTTCGAAGATGGTTAGTGTGTTTAGACATACGAACCATTACTGTTTGGTCCACGTCCACGCCGCTGAAGAGCATAAGATACCGTTATATAGTCTCATCCATGTCGCAAGACCATTCATGCGTAATAGGACTCTCGTGGGCGGTGACTTAGGTTATAAGCAGTTGAATAATGAATTATCTAGGAGAATGCTGAGTCTGGGAGGAGTCAACCAAGAGGATGCTGTCAAGACTATTATCCGGGATAGATTACAAAACCCCAATTCAGAAGAAAGTCTAAATCTCATTAAAGCACTATCGGATGTAGTCAGTGAGCAGTTATCAAGAGAGCGACCAGCGATGCATATCCGAGTGAACCTCACCCCACTACAGCAGAGTAGACTCGCCGAGTTATATCCTGAGTTCCAGTTTGACTTCTCTAGAGCTAACTCGCTTCGAGGACACTCCATGGCAGCAGCTCTGCGCGCGTGTAACTTAGAACTAATGTTGAGCAGAATGAACTATAACAACAGCCTCAAAGTACCTCACGGTTACGACGCTTGGGTTAAGGACGTAGGGGGAAATCTAAGAACTAGTACCGCGAGAGCTTGGTACACTATACATTGCTGTTTACCAATATTAGATCCAAGAGACAACATGAGAAGATCCGATGAACTAAATACTGTTAGGAGAGCCGCATGTAAAAATTCCGTATTAGCTAATTATTTAAGTATTAAAGACAAACTATATTGTAATTTAAAAGCCCAAAATTGTAATGTTAAAGCTCCTTTTTTAATGATGAATGACAGCCAGTATGATATGTCAAATAGGGAGATTGCGAACGCCATGGACATCGCGGCAGCTGACGTGGCGTTCTGAACACTTTTGTTTGACCCTAGTATACTGCTTACCGATTATGACAGAGGCTTCCTTCCTGACGTTGGTATGGTTTGGAGGAAAGTTTATGGTAACAAGACTTCCCCAAACGCTATTCGAGAAGGTGACAAATATGTGACACATATAAAATTTTACTTTGAAGCTGACTACTCTTTATGTTATGAACATGTTTATAAAACCTATATACAGCCATTTGTAGATCTAAGTTATTTAAGCGACCGTGGTATCCAATATTTAGGAGAAATAGTAGAAGTTAGGGGTCCGTACGTTATTCTCAAGATAATTAAAACCATATTTAGCAGTCCTCGTGGAGAGCTCAGTATGGTAGTGCCTGTAACTTCTTCCCTTAAAAAGAAAATAGTTGTTCAGTATTACACTTACGAACCGGTGCCCGGGGTCTGTGACACTGATTACAGGATCGTATTCACTAAGAGGAGGATGATCGTTCCGAGGAAACTCTATGATGACGGTCTTAAGTACGCATATGGGCAAACGCAAGCGAAGTTTTCGAACAATGCCATATATGAGTACTTGAGATCGATATCTGTTAGAATAATCGTGAACGGTACAGATGCCTCGGTGAGTGATTGTGAGATTAGTGCCACAGATCTCTATAGACTTGCAGATGCTATATATCTTCAGTCCTACGTACAGAGATATAATAGTAGCACAGCAGTGTCTATAATAACGGATTATATCAAAAAAAGAAGGAAGAATCCAGATGACTCATTATTTTGTAGGGTAGTTAAGAAGATATTCTCTGGGGACTGGGGTCGGACGCGTAATATCGAAGAGCCACAGGAGGCCACAAGTATTAAGATGCACGTTTCAGAACTTGATTATGCCGAAAATGAAAGTACCACTTCCATGACGTGGTACCAACGCTTGTGCTTGTGGGCTGCTGCGCCTCAATACTTCGAAGTAAAAATCACTGATGCCACGAAGGTCATGGACGTTACCTGCGCAATCCGTGAAGTTATGTACGATTACAAGGAAACTTACTTCAATCCCACAGATCCTTCCAGTTTTTTGGAAGTTACGGAGTATGACGAGAAGACACAGGAGCTCGCGCAAAAAATGGTCGAATCCACTTGGTCGGGAGTCAGCAAAATTCTTTGTGAAAAGGACTTGGCGGTGGAACCGCTCGTCGTTGAAGACAAACCGGAAGTGAAGAAGGAGATTACTAATAACCAGATGACATTCGTTGATGAGGGTCCCTACGAGGAACACATATGTCCACACTCTAAAGTGCGGGACATACTGCCAGTACCGGGGGATGGCAACTGCTTGTTCTATTCTCTATTACAAGATCCAAACGGGGATATCGCCGACTTGAAAAACCGTCTACTAAAGTCAAAATTTTTAGCCTCGTGTCTCAACGTGCCTGAAGTAATAGATATCCTTAGTTCCTCACATGCTTGGGGAAACGAAGACGTTATATTGCTTTACGCTAGAGAGTTTGAGAGAAATGTATGTGTCCACCATTCTGAGACGGAGGTGAAATGTTATTTGTTTAGGGGAAACGCTTCGAAGAAATTAGATCTGCATATCTTACTAGAGGGTAATCATTTTTCACCCCTTTTAGCTTCACTAGAAGGAGGTTACAAAATACCAGTTCAACTATGTTCGATAATTCCGGCCCCGGCCAGAGGTGTTGATATTGCTACCACCGTCTTTGATTATATACATTACAATCATTCTAAACGTCTCGAGGAGACCTTCGGATGTGTTTTTCCGTTCGATTATCCTAATCGATCTGCTGCCAAATTACTAGAGATAATTGATTTTTACCCTGAACTTAAGACAGACGGTTTGATATTAGACGTGGGAGGTGCGCCCGGGGGTTTCTGTAGGTTGTTGGTCAGCTTAGGTTATGCTCCCGATGATATCACAACTGTTTCCTCAAGTGTTATACCATATACATTTTCTCCCGAAGGAGTCAATATTATGGTAGCAGACTTAAGCAAAGAAGTGTTTGAGCGGAAATTTAGTCTGGTATTAGCCGATGCAGCTACTTCAACTTCGTATAAGGACCCTAGTAAAATTTTTTCTGCTGAATTAGGGGTTGTTAGGCAATCTTTACTGGATCAGGGAAATTGTGTCATTAAACACAGCAATTGGTCAGCTGACACTTTTGACAATGACCTTGAGAAATTTTCTGATATGTTTAAGAGAACAATAGTTTTAAAACCTAAGCACTCCATGGCTACGAATACAGAGATCTATATTGTAGGATTGAATTTCATCAAGGAAGGAGGAGTCATGACATCATGGAAAGAATCTAAACAGAAGTTATTCGACAAGGCCGTGGCGGTGGTGATGCAGAACGAACGTAAGGAACATGTCTGCGAACTGTCGACTATGTTTGAAAGGAATCGCAAAGAAGTGGATCTGTCTCCTTACGAATATGATGAAGACATCCCTTTCTACGTGTCTGACGAATCTATTATAGCTGAATGTGAAAAGTTAAGTTCTAGATTAAGTGCTGAGATTGAAGATTTAAAACCCGAAGTTAAAATTTTAAAGGACGTCAACTTAAGTTTAAGGATAGGAGGGAGAAATATTTTTTATACTAAATGTTATGAATACGCTGTTCGCACGACCAAAAGGAAGAAAAATTTTACTAACAAAGTTTATTCATTAAGGGGAATCTACCCGTATCATCACCATTATAGGTTATTGTCTACTAAGAAAAAGGATGAGTTGACGGAAGAAGATTATGACCTCGATGATGCTTTTAGATGTTTATTTCGCGGAGAGGGGAAATTTTACAAGTTCGTTAACGTAGGTAGTATCAGTATGTTGCCGGCTACTAGAGTTTCGAAATACTTAGGAATTTATCAAAAGAAAGTAAGCGCGGGCGGTGTGATGAAGGAGAAGATACTAGGTATTACAGTCAGTAAGAAGCAATTAACTAATCCAGTTGTCAAATCTAAAGCTAGTAAAATTGTTGATCATTCTAAACCAAAGGTCACCTTCAATTTGCCTGAGGTAAAGGACAAGACTGACGTCAACGTAGTAACTGTTAGCTTGCCATCAGAAAGGGAAAAGACTACCCCTGTGTACTCCCCTAGTATTAAAAAGAAATGCGTATTAACTGCTAGAGATAAGCATCATTTAGATATTGTAGGTGCTATTAACAGACCGAGTTCATCAGTGGCTGTGTGCAGAGCAGTGGATGCATTTTCGTTACCTACTGGTATTGAAATAATTATGGATAATCTGAGGGCCCAGATTCTAACTGGTCACGGCGGGTTCCTGCAATACTTAAACAGGTTTAAATTATCAGACACTAAACACTGCAGCTGCGATGGCACGCAATTTGGGTTCGCCATGAAATGGCTTCAAAGCTTATTACTGAAGACCATGAGAACATTGTCCCCAACAATTACACATTTACCCGGAAGCTTCTAATACCACCTTAGAGGCGTTATTTCTGCAGTACGCGTCTTCTGGAATGAGGATAGGACAAGAAGGGTACTGCTACACTCGATGGTTCGTGGAAATCCAGATGCCCATTTGGAAGATTTACGCAAATACTGAACTGCTGGGCCCTTATCCGTTACTGCAAGATGTATTTGCCATAATGATGCGTGAGCGGAATAGTCTTTCGAAGATGGTTAGTGTGTTTAGACATACGAACCATTACTGTTTGGTCCACGTCCACGCCGCTGAAGAGCATAAGATACCGTTATATAGTCTCATCCATGTCGCAAGACCATTCATGCGTAATAGGACTCTCGTGGGCGGTGACTTAGGTTATAAGCAGTTGAATAATGAATTATCTAGGAGAATGCTGAGTCTGGGAGGAGTCAACCAAGAGGATGCTGTCAAGACTATTATCCGGGATAGATTACAAAACCCCAATTCAGAAGAAAGTCTAAATCTCATTAAAGCACTATCGGATGTAGTCAGTGAGCAGTTATCAAGAGAGCGACCAGCGATGCATATCCGAGTGAACCTCACCCCACTACAGCAGAGTAGACTCGCCGAGTTATATCCTGAGTTCCAGTTTGACTTCTCTAGAGCTAACTCGCTTCGAGGACACTCCATGGCAGCAGCTCTGCGCGCGTGTAACTTAGAACTAATGTTGAGCAGAATGAACTATAACAACAGCCTCAAAGTACCTCACGGTTACGACGCTTGGGTTAAGGACGTAGGGGGAAATCTAAGAACTAGTACCGCGAGAGCTTGGTACACTATACATTGCTGTTTACCAATATTAGATCCAAGAGACAACATGAGAAGATCCGATGAACTAAATACTGTTAGGAGAGCCGCATGTAAAAATTCCGTATTAGCTAATTATTTAAGTATTAAAGACAAACTATATTGTAATTTAAAAGCCCAAAATTGTAATGTTAAAGCTCCTTTTTTAATGATGAATGACAGCCAGTATGATATGTCAAATAGGGAGATTGCGAACGCCATGGACATCGCGGCAGCTGACGTGGCGTTCTGAACACTTTTGTTTGACCCTAGTATACTGCTTACCGATTATGACAGAGGCTTCCTTCCTGACGTTGGTATGGTTTGGAGGAAAGTTTATGGTAACAAGACTTCCCCAAACGCTATTCGAGAAGGTGACAAATATGTGACACATATAAAATTTTACTTTGAAGCTGACTACTCTTTATGTTATGAACATGTTTATAAAACCTATATACAGCCATTTGTAGATCTAAGTTATTTAAGCGACCGTGGTATCCAATATTTAGGAGAAATAGTAGAAGTTAGGGGTCCGTACGTTATTCTCAAGATAATTAAAACCATATTTAGCAGTCCTCGTGGAGAGCTCAGTATGGTAGTGCCTGTAACTTCTTCCCTTAAAAAGAAAATAGTTGTTCAGTATTACACTTACGAACCGGTGCCCGGGGTCTGTGACACTGATTACAGGATCGTATTCACTAAGAGGAGGATGATCGTTCCGAGGAAACTCTATGATGACGGTCTTAAGTACGCATATGGGCAAACGCAAGCGAAGTTTTCGAACAATGCCATATATGAGTACTTGAGATCGATATCTGTTAGAATAATCGTGAACGGTACAGATGCCTCGGTGAGTGATTGTGAGATTAGTGCCACAGATCTCTATAGACTTGCAGATGCTATATATCTTCAGTCCTACGTACAGAGATATAATAGTAGCACAGCAGTGTCTATAATAACGGATTATATCAAAAAAAGAAGGAAGAATCCAGATGACTCATTATTTTGTAGGGTAGTTAAGAAGATATTCTCTGGGGACTGGGGTCGGACGCGTAATATCGAAGAGCCACAGGAGGCCACAAGTATTAAGATGCACGTTTCAGAACTTGATTATGCCGAAAATGAAAGTACCACTTCCATGACGTGGTACCAACGCTTGTGCTTGTGGGCTGCTGCGCCTCAATACTTCGAAGTAAAAATCACTGATGCCACGAAGGTCATGGACGTTACCTGCGCAATCCGTGAAGTTATGTACGATTACAAGGAAACTTACTTCAATCCCACAGATCCTTCCAGTTTTTTGGAAGTTACGGAGTATGACGAGAAGACACAGGAGCTCGCGCAAAAAATGGTCGAATCCACTTGGTCGGGAGTCAGCAAAATTCTTTGTGAAAAGGACTTGGCGGTGGAACCGCTCGTCGTTGAAGACAAACCGGAAGTGAAGAAGGAGATTACTAATAACCAGATGACATTCGTTGATGAGGGTCCCTACGAGGAACACATATGTCCACACTC
The DNA here is from genome assembly GCA_944452665.1 of Stenoptilia bipunctidactyla. Classification (NCBI taxonomy): domain Eukaryota; kingdom Metazoa; phylum Arthropoda; class Insecta; order Lepidoptera; family Pterophoridae; genus Stenoptilia; species Stenoptilia bipunctidactyla. Next base: position 17,931,848 of record OX101741.1, read on the forward strand.
TAAAGTGCGGGACATACTGCCAGTACCGGGGGATGGCAACTGCTTGTTCTATTCTCTATTACAAGATCCAAACGGGGATATCGCCGACTTGAAAAACCGTCTACTAAAGTCAAAATTTTTAGCCTCGTGTCTCAACGTGCCTGAAGTAGGTAATAGATATCCTTAGTTCCTCACATGCTTGGGGAAACGAAGACGTTATATTGCTTTACGCTAGAGAGTTTGAGAGAAATGTATGTGTCCACCATTCTGAGACGGAGGTGAAATGTTATTTGTTTAGGGGAAACGCTTCGAAGAAATTAGATCTGCATATCTTACTAGAGGGTAATCATTTTTCACCCCTTTTAGCTTCACTAGAAGGAGGTTACAAAATACCAGTTCAACTATGTTCGATAATTCCGGCCCCGGCCAGAGGTGTTGATATTGCTACCACCGTCTTTGATTATATACATTACAATCATTCTAAACGTCTCGAGGAGACCTTCGGATGTGTTTTTCCGTTCGATTATCCTAATCGATCTGCTGCCAAATTACTAGAGATAATTGATTTTTACCCTGAACTTAAGACAGACGGTTTGATATTAGACGTGGGAGGTGCGCCCGGGGGTTTCTGTAGGTTGTTGGTCAGCTTAGGTTATGCTCCCGATGATATCACAACTGTTTCCTCAAGTGTTATACCATATACATTTTCTCCCGAAGGAGTCAATATTATGGTAGCAGACTTAAGCAAAGAAGTGTTTGAGCGGAAATTTAGTCTGGTATTAGCCGATGCAGCTACTTCAACTTCGTATAAGGACCCTAGTAAAATTTTTTCTGCTGAATTAGGGGTTGTTAGGCAATCTTTACTGGATCAGGGAAATTGTGTCATTAAACACAGCAATTGGTCAGCTGACACTTTTGACAATGACCTTGAGAAATTTTCTGATATGTTTAAGAGAACAATAGTTTTAAAACCTAAGCACTCCATGGCTACGAATACAGAGATCTATATTGTAGGATTGAATTTCATCAAGGAAGGAGGAGTCATGACATCATGGAAAGAATCTAAACAGAAGTTATTCGACAAGGCCGTGGCGGTGGTGATGCAGAACGAACGTAAGGAACATGTCTGCGAACTGTCGACTATGTTTGAAAGGAATCGCAAAGAAGTGGATCTGTCTCCTTACGAATATGATGAAGACATCCCTTTCTACGTGTCTGACGAATCTATTATAGCTGAATGTGAAAAGTTAAGTTCTAGATTAAGTGCTGAGATTGAAGATTTAAAACCCGAAGTTAAAATTTTAAAGGACGTCAACTTAAGTTTAAGGATAGGAGGGAGAAATATTTTTTATACTAAATGTTATGAATACGCTGTTCGCACGACCAAAAGGAAGAAAAATTTTACTAACAAAGTTTATTCATTAAGGGGAATCTACCCGTATCATCACCATTATAGGTTATTGTCTACTAAGAAAAAGGATGAGTTGACGGAAGAAGATTATGACCTCGATGATGCTTTTAGATGTTTATTTCGCGGAGAGGGGAAATTTTACAAGTTCGTTAACGTAGGTAGTATCAGTATGTTGCCGGCTACTAGAGTTTCGAAATACTTAGGAATTTATCAAAAGAAAGTAAGCGCGGGCGGTGTGATGAAGGAGAAGATACTAGGTATTACAGTCAGTAAGAAGCAATTAACTAATCCAGTTGTCAAATCTAAAGCTAGTAAAATTGTTGATCATTCTAAACCAAAGGTCACCTTCAATTTGCCTGAGGTAAAGGACAAGACTGACGTCAACGTAGTAACTGTTAGCTTGCCATCAGAAAGGGAAAAGACTACCCCTGTGTACTCCCCTAGTATTAAAAAGAAATGCGTATTAACTGCTAGAGATAAGCATCATTTAGATATTGTAGGTGCTATTAACAGACCGAGTTCATCAGTGGCTGTGTGCAGAGCAGTGGATGCATTTTCGTTACCTACTGGTATTGAAATAATTATGGATAATCTGAGGGCCCAGATTCTAACTGGTCACGGCGGGTTCCTGCAATACTTAAACAGGTTTAAATTATCAGACACTAAACACTGCAGCTGCGATGGCACGCAATTTGGGTTCGCCATGAAATGGCTTCAAAGCTTATTACTGAAGACCATGAGAACATTGTCCCCAACAATTACACATTTACCCGGAAGCTTCTAATACCACCTTAGAGGCGTTATTTCTGCAGTACGCGTCTTCTGGAATGAGGATAGGACAAGAAGGGTACTGCTACACTCGATGGTTCGTGGAAATCCAGATGCCCATTTGGAAGATTTACGCAAATACTGAACTGCTGGGCCCTTATCCGTTACTGCAAGATGTATTTGCCATAATGATGCGTGAGCGGAATAGTCTTTCGAAGATGGTTAGTGTGTTTAGACATACGAACCATTACTGTTTGGTCCACGTCCACGCCGCTGAAGAGCATAAGATACCGTTATATAGTCTCATCCATGTCGCAAGACCATTCATGCGTAATAGGACTCTCGTGGGCGGTGACTTAGGTTATAAGCAGTTGAATAATGAATTATCTAGGAGAATGCTGAGTCTGGGAGGAGTCAACCAAGAGGATGCTGTCAAGACTATTATCCGGGATAGATTACAAAACCCCAATTCAGAAGAAAGTCTAAATCTCATTAAAGCACTATCGGATGTAGTCAGTGAGCAGTTATCAAGAGAGCGACCAGCGATGCATATCCGAGTGAACCTCACCCCACTACAGCAGAGTAGACTCGCCGAGTTATATCCTGAGTTCCAGTTTGACTTCTCTAGAGCTAACTCGCTTCGAGGACACTCCATGGCAGCAGCTCTGCGCGCGTGTAACTTAGAACTAATGTTGAGCAGAATGAACTATAACAACAGCCTCAAAGTACCTCACGGTTACGACGCTTGGGTTAAGGACGTAGGGGGAAATCTAAGAACTAGTACCGCGAGAGCTTGGTACACTATACATTGCTGTTTACCAATATTAGATCCAAGAGACAACATGAGAAGATCCGATGAACTAAATACTGTTAGGAGAGCCGCATGTAAAAATTCCGTATTAGCTAATTATTTAAGTATTAAAGACAAACTATATTGTAATTTAAAAGCCCAAAATTGTAATGTTAAAGCTCCTTTTTTAATGATGAATGACAGCCAGTATGATATGTCAAATAGGGAGATTGCGAACGCCATGGACATCGCGGCAGCTGACGTGGCGTTCTGAACACTTTTGTTTGACCCTAGTATACTGCTTACCGATTATGACAGAGGCTTCCTTCCTGACGTTGGTATGGTTTGGAGGAAAGTTTATGGTAACAAGACTTCCCCAAACGCTATTCGAGAAGGTGACAAATATGTGACACATATAAAATTTTACTTTGAAGCCGACTACTCTTTATGTTATGAACATGTTTATAAAACCTATATACAGCCATTTGTAGATCTAAGTTATTTAAGCGACCGTGGTATCCAATATTTAGGAGAAATAGTAGAAGTTAGGGGTCCGTACGTTATTCTCAAGATAATTAAAACCATATTTAGCAGTCCTCGTGGAGAGCTCAGTATGGTAGTGCCTGTAACTTCTTCCCTTAAAAAGAAAATAGTTGTTCAGTATTACACTTACGAACCGGTGCCCGGGGTCTGTGACACTGATTACAGGATCGTATTCACTAAGAGGAGGATGATCGTTCCGAGGAAACTCTATGATGACGGTCTTAAGTACGCATATGGGCAAACGCAAGCGAAGTTTTCGAACAATGCCATATATGAGTACTTGAGATCGATATCTGTTAGAATAATCGTGAACGGTACAGATGCCTCGGTGAGTGATTGTGAGATTAGTGCCACAGATCTCTATAGACTTGCAGATGCTATATATCTTCAGTCCTACGTACAGAGATATAATAGTAGCACAGCAGTGTCTATAATAACGGATTATATCAAAAAAAGAAGGAAGAATCCAGATGACTCATTATTTTGTAGGGTAGTTAAGAAGATATTCTCTGGGGACTGGGGTCGGACGCGTAATATCGAAGAGCCACAGGAGGCCACAAGTATTAAGATGCACGTTTCAGAACTTGATTATGCCGAAAATGAAAGTACCACTTCCATGACGTGGTACCAACGCTTGTGCTTGTGGGCTGCTGCGCCTCAATACTTCGAAGTAAAAATCACTGATGCCACGAAGGTCATGGACGTTACCTGCGCAATCCGTGAAGTTATGTACGATTACAAGGAAACTTACTTCAATCCCACAGATCCTTCCAGTTTTTTGGAAGTTACGGAGTATGACGAGAAGACACAGGAGCTCGCGCAAAAAATGGTCGAATCCACTTGGTCGGGAGTCAGCAAAATTCTTTGTGAAAAGGACTTGGCGGTGGAACCGCTCGTCGTTGAAGACAAACCGGAAGTGAAGAAGGAGATTACTAATAACCAGATGACATTCGTTGATGAGGGTCCCTACGAGGAACACATATGTCCACACTCTAAAGTGCGGGACATACTGCCAGTACCGGGGGATGGCAACTGCTTGTTCTATTCTCTATTACAAGATCCAAACGGGGATATCGCCGACTTGAAAAACCGTCTACTAAAGTCAAAATTTTTAGCCTCGTGTCTCAACGTGCCTGAAGTAGGTAATAGATATCCTTAGTTCCTCACATGCTTGGGGAAACGAAGACGTTATATTGCTTTACGCTAGAGAGTTTGAGAGAAATGTATGTGTCCACCATTCTGAGACGGAGGTGAAATGTTATTTGTTTAGGGGAAACGCTTCGAAGAAATTAGATCTGCATATCTTACTAGAGGGTAATCATTTTTCACCCCTTTTAGCTTCACTAGAAGGAGGTTACAAAATACCAGTTCAACTATGTTCGATAATTCCGGCCCCGGCCAGAGGTGTTGATATTGCTACCACCGTCTTTGATTATATACATTACAATCATTCTAAACGTCTCGAGGAGACCTTCGGATGTGTTTTTCCGTTCGATTATCCTAATCGATCTGCTGCCAAATTACTAGAGATAATTGATTTTTACCCTGAACTTAAGACAGACGGTTTGATATTAGACGTGGGAGGTGCGCCCGGGGGTTTCTGTAGGTTGTTGGTCAGCTTAGGTTATGCTCCCGATGATATCACAACTGTTTCCTCAAGTGTTATACCATATACATTTTCTCCCGAAGGAGTCAATATTATGGTAGCAGACTTAAGCAAAGAAGTGTTTGAGCGGAAATTTAGTCTGGTATTAGCCGATGCAGCTACTTCAACTTCGTATAAGGACCCTAGTAAAATTTTTTCTGCTGAATTAGGGGTTGTTAGGCAATCTTTACTGGATCAGGGAAATTGTGTCATTAAACACAGCAATTGGTCAGCTGACACTTTTGACAATGACCTTGAGAAATTTTCTGATATGTTTAAGAGAACAATAGTTTTAAAACCTAAGCACTCCATGGCTACGAATACAGAGATCTATATTGTAGGATTGAATTTCATCAAGGAAGGAGGAGTCATGACATCATGGAAAGAATCTAAACAGAAGTTATTCGACAAGGCCGTGGCGGTGGTGATGCAGAACGAACGTAAGGAACATGTCTGCGAACTGTCGACTATGTTTGAAAGGAATCGCAAAGAAGTGGATCTGTCTCCTTACGAATATGATGAAGACATCCCTTTCTACGTGTCTGACGAATCTATTATAGCTGAATGTGAAAAGTTAAGTTCTAGATTAAGTGCTGAGATTGAAGATTTAAAACCCGAAGTTAAAATTTTAAAGGACGTCAACTTAAGTTTAAGGATAGGAGGGAGAAATATTTTTTATACTAAATGTTATGAATACGCTGTTCGCACGACCAAAAGGAAGAAAAATTTTACTAACAAAGTTTATTCATTAAGGGGAATCTACCCGTATCATCACCATTATAGGTTATTGTCTACTAAGAAAAAGGATGAGTTGACGGAAGAAGATTATGACCTCGATGATGCTTTTAGATGTTTATTTCGCGGAGAGGGGAAATTTTACAAGTTCGTTAACGTAGGTAGTATCAGTATGTTGCCGGCTACTAGAGTTTCGAAATACTTAGGAATTTATCAAAAGAAAGTAAGCGCGGGCGGTGTGATGAAGGAGAAGATACTAGGTATTACAGTCAGTAAGAAGCAATTAACTAATCCAGTTGTCAAATCTAAAGCTAGTAAAATTGTTGATCATTCTAAACCAAAGGTCACCTTCAATTTGCCTGAGGTAAAGGACAAGACTGACGTCAACGTAGTAACTGTTAGCTTGCCATCAGAAAGGGAAAAGACTACCCCTGTGTACTCCCCTAGTATTAAAAAGAAATGCGTATTAACTGCTAGAGATAAGCATCATTTAGATATTGTAGGTGCTATTAACAGACCGAGTTCATCAGTGGCTGTGTGCAGAGCAGTGGATGCATTTTCGTTACCTACTGGTATTGAAATAATTATGGATAATCTGAGGGCCCAGATTCTAACTGGTCACGGCGGGTTCCTGCAATACTTAAACAGGTTTAAATTATCAGACACTAAACACTGCAGCTGCGATGGCACGCAATTTGGGTTCGCCATGAAATGGCTTCAAAGCTTATTACTGAAGACCATGAGAACATTGTCCCCAACAATTACACATTTACCCGGAAGCTTCTAATACCACCTTAGAGGCGTTATTTCTGCAGTACGCGTCTTCTGGAATGAGGATAGGACAAGAAGGGTACTGCTACACTCGATGGTTCGTGGAAATCCAGATGCCCATTTGGAAGATTTACGCAAATACTGAACTGCTGGGCCCTTATCCGTTACTGCAAGATGTATTTGCCATAATGATGCGTGAGCGGAATAGTCTTTCGAAGATGGTTAGTGTGTTTAGACATACGAACCATTACTGTTTGGTCCACGTCCACGCCGCTGAAGAGCATAAGATACCGTTATATAGTCTCATCCATGTCGCAAGACCATTCATGCGTAATAGGACTCTCGTGGGCGGTGACTTAGGTTATAAGCAGTTGAATAATGAATTATCTAGGAGAATGCTGAGTCTGGGAGGAGTCAACCAAGAGGATGCTGTCAAGACTATTATCCGGGATAGATTACAAAACCCCAATTCAGAAGAAAGTCTAAATCTCATTAAAGCACTATCGGATGTAGTCAGTGAGCAGTTATCAAGAGAGCGACCAGCGATGCATATCCGAGTGAACCTCACCCCACTACAGCAGAGTAGACTCGCCGAGTTATATCCTGAGTTCCAGTTTGACTTCTCTAGAGCTAACTCGCTTCGAGGACACTCCATGGCAGCAGCTCTGCGCGCGTGTAACTTAGAACTAATGTTGAGCAGAATGAACTATAACAACAGCCTCAAAGTACCTCACGGTTACGACGCTTGGGTTAAGGACGTAGGGGGAAATCTAAGAACTAGTACCGCGAGAGCTTGGTACACTATACATTGCTGTTTACCAATATTAGATCCAAGAGACAACATGAGAAGATCCGATGAACTAAATACTGTTAGGAGAGCCGCATGTAAAAATTCCGTATTAGCTAATTATTTAAGTATTAAAGACAAACTATATTGTAATTTAAAAGCCCAAAATTGTAATGTTAAAGCTCCTTTTTTAATGATGAATGACAGCCAGTATGATATGTCAAATAGGGAGATTGCGAACGCCATGGACATCGCGGCAGCTGACGTGGCGTTCTGAACACTTTTGTTTGACCCTAGTATACTGCTTACCGATTATGACAGAGGCTTCCTTCCTGACGTTGGTATGGTTTGGAGGAAAGTTTATGGTAACAAGACTTCCCCAAACGCTATTCGAGAAGGTGACAAATATGTGACACATATAAAATTTTACTTTGAAGCTGACTACTCTTTATGTTATGAACATGTTTATAAAACCTATATACAGCCATTTGTAGATCTAAGTTATTTAAGCGACCGTGGTATCCAATATTTAGGAGAAATAGTAGAAGTTAGGGGTCCGTACGTTATTCTCAAGATAATTAAAACCATATTTAGCAGTCCTCGTGGAGAGCTCAGTATGGTAGTGCCTGTAACTTCTTCCCTTAAAAAGAAAATAGTTGTTCAGTATTACACTTACGAACCGGTGCCCGGGGTCTGTGACACTGATTACAGGATCGTATTCACTAAGAGGAGGATGATCGTTCCGAGGAAACTCTATGATGACGGTCTTAAGTACGCATATGGGCAAACGCAAGCGAAGTTTTCGAACAATGCCATATATGAGTACTTGAGATCGATATCTGTTAGAATAATCGTGAACGGTACAGATGCCTCGGTGAGTGATTGTGAGATTAGTGCCACAGATCTCTATAGACTTGCAGATGCTATATATCTTCAGTCCTACGTACAGAGATATAATAGTAGCACAGCAGTGTCTATAATAACGGATTATATCAAAAAAAGAAGGAAGAATCCAGATGACTCATTATTTTGTAGGGTAGTTAAGAAGATATTCTCTGGGGACTGGGGTCGGACGCGTAATATCGAAGAGCCACAGGAGGCCACAAGTATTAAGATGCACGTTTCAGAACTTGATTATGCCGAAAATGAAAGTACCACTTCCATGACGTGGTACCAACGCTTGTGCTTGTGGGCTGCTGCGCCTCAATACTTCGAAGTAAAAATCACTGATGCCACGAAGGTCATGGACGTTACCTGCGCAATCCGTGAAGTTATGTACGATTACAAGGAAACTTACTTCAATCCCACAGATCCTTCCAGTTTTTTGGAAGTTACGGAGTATGACGAGAAGACACAGGAGCTCGCGCAAAAAATGGTCGAATCCACTTGGTCGGGAGTCAGCAAAATTCTTTGTGAAAAGGACTTGGCGGTGGAACCGCTCGTCGTTGAAGACAAACCGGAAGTGAAGAAGGAGATTACTAATAACCAGATGACATTCGTTGATGAGGGTCCCTACGAGGAACACATATGTCCACACTCTAAAGTGCGGGACATACTGCCAGTACCGGGGGATGGCAACTGCTTGTTCTATTCTCTATTACAAGATCCAAACGGGGATATCGCCGACTTGAAAAACCGTCTACTAAAGTCAAAATTTTTAGCCTCGTGTCTCAACGTGCCTGAAGTAATAGATATCCTTAGTTCCTCACATGCTTGGGGAAACGAAGACGTTATATTGCTTTACGCTAGAGAGTTTGAGAGAAATGTATGTGTCCACCATTCTGAGACGGAGGTGAAATGTTATTTGTTTAGGGGAAACGCTTCGAAGAAATTAGATCTGCATATCTTACTAGAGGGTAATCATTTTTCACCCCTTTTAGCTTCACTAGAAGGAGGTTACAAAATACCAGTTCAACTATGTTCGATAATTCCGGCCCCGGCCAGAGGTGTTGATATTGCTACCACCGTCTTTGATTATATACATTACAATCATTCTAAACGTCTCGAGGAGACCTTCGGATGTGTTTTTCCGTTCGATTATCCTAATCGATCTGCTGCCAAATTACTAGAGATAATTGATTTTTACCCTGAACTTAAGACAGACGGTTTGATATTAGACGTGGGAGGTGCGCCCGGGGGTTTCTGTAGGTTGTTGGTCAGCTTAGGTTATGCTCCCGATGATATCACAACTGTTTCCTCAAGTGTTATACCATATACATTTTCTCCCGAAGGAGTCAATATTATGGTAGCAGACTTAAGCAAAGAAGTGTTTGAGCGGAAATTTAGTCTGGTATTAGCCGATGCAGCTACTTCAACTTCGTATAAGGACCCTAGTAAAATTTTTTCTGCTGAATTAGGGGTTGTTAGGCAATCTTTACTGGATCAGGGAAATTGTGTCATTAAACACAGCAATTGGTCAGCTGACACTTTTGACAATGACCTTGAGAAATTTTCTGATATGTTTAAGAGAACAATAGTTTTAAAAGGGTAGTATTTAATCGAGTAACTGTAAATAAAAATTTTAGGTGACAAAAATAATGAATTTGGCTTACTGTTTTAATTAAGTGAGCGACTGAGAGCGAGTGACGAAGAATCAATGAAACAGCGACTTAAAAACACTTTTGACCATGTCGGGATTGTCCAGGGTTGACTATAATAGCTGACCAGGTTTATGGCGCTTCGCCGGCCGCTGCCGCGGCACCGCTCGCTTCGCTCGCTCGGCTCGCGCACGTGTATAACTATATGCAACCTAACATGCTCCTCCTCGCTGCGCTCGTCGTCGCACCTAACCGTACTGATTCCGCCTTCCGGTGCGGGAGCCCTTCTCGTAACTTATCTCTTTCATCGCAATGTATATGTGTTTTAGTCGCTCACTTAGTAATTCAGTCGCAATATTAATATTTAAAACCGTTCATTTTCATATATTTTTCAAGACAGTCCAAATTTGTTTTTTAGTCGCTCGTTTTATTATTTCCAGTCCAAATTTGTTTTTTAGTCGCTCGTTTTATTATTTCCCGTTTTAAAACCTAAGCACTCCATGGCTACGAATACAGAGATCTATATTGTAGGATTGAATTTCATCAAGGAAGGAGGAGTCATGACATCATGGAAAGAATCTAAACAGAAGTTATTCGACAAGGCCGTGGCGGTGGTGATGCAGAACGAACGTAAGGAACATGTCTGCGAACTGTCGACTATGTTTGAAAGGAATCGCAAAGAAGTGGATCTGTCTCCTTACGAATATGATGAAGACATCCCTTTCTACGTGTCTGACGAATCTATTATAGCTGAATGTGAAAAGTTAAGTTCTAGATTAAGTGCTGAGATTGAAGATTTAAAACCCGAAGTTAAAATTTTAAAGGACGTCAACTTAAGTTTAAGGATAGGAGGGAGAAATATTTTTTATACTAAATGTTATGAATACGCTGTTCGCACGACCAAAAGGAAGAAAAATTTTACTAACAAAGTTTATTCATTAAGGGGAATCTACCCGTATCATCACCATTATAGGTTATTGTCTACTAAGAAAAAGGATGAGTTGACGGAAGAAGATTATGACCTCGATGATGCTTTTAGATGTTTATTTCGCGGAGAGGGGAAATTTTACAAGTTCGTTAACGTAGGTAGTATCAGTATGTTGCCGGCTACTAGAGTTTCGAAATACTTAGGAATTTATCAAAAGAAAGTAAGCGCGGGCGGTGTGATGAAGGAGAAGATACTAGGTATTACAGTCAGTAAGAAGCAATTAACTAATCCAGTTGTCAAATCTAAAGCTAGTAAAATTGTTGATCATTCTAAACCAAAGGTCACCTTCAATTTGCCTGAGGTAAAGGACAAGACTGACGTCAACGTAGTAACTGTTAGCTTGCCATCAGAAAGGGAAAAGACTACCCCTGTGTACTCCCCTAGTATTAAAAAGAAATGCGTATTAACTGCTAGAGATAAGCATCATTTAGATATTGTAGGTGCTATTAACAGACCGAGTTCATCAGTGGCTGTGTGCAGAGCAGTGGATGCATTTTCGTTACCTACTGGTATTGAAATAATTATGGATAATCTGAGGGCCCAGATTCTAACTGGTCACGGCGGGTTCCTGCAATACTTAAACAGGTTTAAATTATCAGACACTAAACACTGCAGCTGCGATGGCACGCAATTTGGGTTCGCCATGAAATGGCTTCAAAGCTTATTACTGAAGACCATGAGAACATTGTCCCCAACAATTACACATTTACCCGGAAGCTTCTAATACCACCTTAGAGGCGTTATTTCTGCAGTACGCGTCTTCTGGAATGAGGATAGGACAAGAAGGGTACTGCTACACTCGATGGTTCGTGGAAATCCAGATGCCCATTTGGAAGATTTACGCAAATACTGAACTGCTGGGCCCTTATCCGTTACTGCAAGATGTATTTGCCATAATGATGCGTGAGCGGAATAGTCTTTCGAAGATGGTTAGTGTGTTTAGACATACGAACCATTACTGTTTGGTCCACGTCCACGCCGCTGAAGAGCATAAGATACCGTTATATAGTCTCATCCATGTCGCAAGACCATTCATGCGTAATAGGACTCTCGTGGGCGGTGACTTAGGTTATAAGCAGTTGAATAATGAATTATCTAGGAGAATGCTGAGTCTGGGAGGAGTCAACCAAGAGGATGCTGTCAAGACTATTATCCGGGATAGATTACAAAACCCCAATTCAGAAGAAAGTCTAAATCTCATTAAAGCACTATCGGATGTAGTCAGTGAGCAGTTATCAAGAGAGCGACCAGCGATGCATATCCGAGTGAACCTCACCCCACTACAGCAGAGTAGACTCGCCGAGTTATATCCTGAGTTCCAGTTTGACTTCTCTAGAGCTAACTCGCTTCGAGGACACTCCATGGCAGCAGCTCTGCGCGCGTGTAACTTAGAACTAATGTTGAGCAGAATGAACTATAACAACAGCCTCAAAGTACCTCACGGTTACGACGCTTGGGTTAAGGACGTAGGGGGAAATCTAAGAACTAGTACCGCGAGAGCTTGGTACACTATACATTGCTGTTTACCAATATTAGATCCAAGAGACAACATGAGAAGATCCGATGAACTAAATACTGTTAGGAGAGCCGCATGTAAAAATTCCGTATTAGCTAATTATTTAAGTATTAAAGACAAACTATATTGTAATTTAAAAGCCCAAAATTGTAATGTTAAAGCTCCTTTTTTAATGATGAATGACAGCCAGTATGATATGTCAAATAGGGAGATTGCGAACGCCATGGACATCGCGGCAGCTGACGTGGCGTTCTGAACACTTTTGTTTGACCCTAGTATACTGCTTACCGATTATGACAGAGGCTTCCTTCCTGACGTTGGTATGGTTTGGAGGAAAGTTTATGGTAACAAGACTTCCCCAAACGCTATTCGAGAAGGTGACAAATATGTGACACATATAAAATTTTACTTTGAAGCTGACTACTCTTTATGTTATGAACATGTTTATAAAACCTATATACAGCCATTTGTAGATCTAAGTTATTTAAGCGACCGTGGTATCCAATATTTAGGAGAAATAGTAGAAGTTAGGGGTCCGTACGTTATTCTCAAGATAATTAAAACCATATTTAGCAGTCCTCGTGGAGAGCTCAGTATGGTAGTGCCTGTAACTTCTTCCCTTAAAAAGAAAATAGTTGTTCAGTATTACACTTACGAACCGGTGCCCGGGGTCTGTGACACTGATTACAGGATCGTATTCACTAAGAGGAGGATGATCGTTCCGAGGAAACTCTATGATGACGGTCTTAAGTACGCATATGGGCAAACGCAAGCGAAGTTTTCGAACAATGCCATATATGAGTACTTGAGATCGATATCTGTTAGAATAATCGTGAACGGTACAGATGCCTCGGTGAGTGATTGTGAGATTAGTGCCACAGATCTCTATAGACTTGCCGATGCTATATATCTTCAGTCCTACGTACAGAGATATAATAGTAGCACAGCAGTGTCTATAATAACGGATTATATCAAAAAAAGAAGGAAGAATCCAGATGACTCATTATTTTGTAGGGTAGTTAAGAAGATATTCTCTGGGGACTGGGGTCGGACGCGTAATATCGAAGAGCCACAGGAGGCCACAAGTATTAAGATGCACGTTTCAGAACTTGATTATGCCGAAAATGAAAGTACCACTTCCATGACGTGGTACCAACGCTTGTGCTTGTGGGCTGCTGCGCCTCAATACTTCGAAGTAAAAATCACTGATGCCACGAAGGTCATGGACGTTACCTGCGCAATCCGTGAAGTTATGTACGATTACAAGGAAACTTACTTCAATCCCACAGATCCTTCCAGTTTTTTGGAAGTTACGGAGTATGACGAGAAGACACAGGAGCTCGCGCAAAAAATGGTCGAATCCACTTGGTCGGGAGTCAGCAAAATTCTTTGTGAAAAGGACTTGGCGGTGGAACCGCTCGTCGTTGAAGACAAACCGGAAGTGAAGAAGGAGATTACTAATAACCAGATGACATTCGTTGATGAGGGTCCCTACGAGGAACACATATGTCCACACTCTAAAGTGCGGGACATACTGCCAGTACCGGGGGATGGCAACTGCTTGTTCTATTCTCTATTACAAGATCCAAACGGGGATATCGCCGACTTGAAAAACCGTCTACTAAAGTCAAAATTTTTAGCCTCGTGTCTCAACGTGCCTGAAGTAGGTAATAGATATCCTTAGTTCCTCACATGCTTGGGGAAACGAAGACGTTATATTGCTTTACGCTAGAGAGTTTGAGAGAAATGTATGTGTCCACCATTCTGAGACGGAGGTGAAATGTTATTTGTTTAGGGGAAACGCTTCGAAGAAATTAGATCTGCATATCTTACTAGAGGGTAATCATTTTTCACCCCTTTTAGCTTCACTAGAAGGAGGTTACAAAATACCAGTTCAACTATGTTCGATAATTCCGGCCCCGGCCAGAGGTGTTGATATTGCTACCACCGTCTTTGATTATATACATTACAATCATTCTAAACGTCTCGAGGAGACCTTCGGATGTGTTTTTCCGTTCGATTATCCTAATCGATCTGCTGCCAAATTACTAGAGATAATTGATTTTTACCCTGAACTTAAGACAGACGGTTTGATATTAGACGTGGGAGGTGCGCCCGGGGGTTTCTGTAGGTTGTTGGTCAGCTTAGGTTATGCTCCCGATGATATCACAACTGTTTCCTCAAGTGTTATACCATATACATTTTCTCCCGAAGGAGTCAATATTATGGTAGCAGACTTAAGCAAAGAAGTGTTTGAGCGGAAATTTAGTCTGGTATTAGCCGATGCAGCTACTTCAACTTCGTATAAGGACCCTAGTAAAATTTTTTCTGCTGAATTAGGGGTTGTTAGGCAATCTTTACTGGATCAGGGAAATTGTGTCATTAAACACAGCAATTGGTCAGCTGACACTTTTGACAATGACCTTGAGAAATTTTCTGATATGTTTAAGAGAACAATAGTTTTAAAACCTAAGCACTCCATGGCTACGAATACAGAGATCTATATTGTAGGATTGAATTTCATCAAGGAAGGAGGAGTCATGACATCATGGAAAGAATCTAAACAGAAGTTATTCGACAAGGCCGTGGCGGTGGTGATGCAGAACGAACGTAAGGAACATGTCTGCGAACTGTCGACTATGTTTGAAAGGAATCGCAAAGAAGTGGATCTGTCTCCTTACGAATATGATGAAGACATCCCTTTCTACGTGTCTGACGAATCTATTATAGCTGAATGTGAAAAGTTAAGTTCTAGATTAAGTGCTGAGATTGAAGATTTAAAACCCGAAGTTAAAATTTTAAAGGACGTCAACTTAAGTTTAAGGATAGGAGGGAGAAATATTTTTTATACTAAATGTTATGAATACGCTGTTCGCACGACCAAAAGGAAGAAAAATTTTACTAACAAAGTTTATTCATTAAGGGGAATCTACCCGTATCATCACCATTATAGGTTATTGTCTACTAAGAAAAAGGATGAGTTGACGGAAGAAGATTATGACCTCGATGATGCTTTTAGATGTTTATTTCGCGGAGAGGGGAAATTTTACAAGTTCGTTAACGTAGGTAGTATCAGTATGTTGCCGGCTACTAGAGTTTCGAAATACTTAGGAATTTATCAAAAGAAAGTAAGCGCGGGCGGTGTGATGAAGGAGAAGATACTAGGTATTACAGTCAGTAAGAAGCAATTAACTAATCCAGTTGTCAAATCTAAAGCTAGTAAAATTGTTGATCATTCTAAACCAAAGGTCACCTTCAATTTGCCTGAGGTAAAGGACAAGACTGACGTCAACGTAGTAACTGTTAGCTTGCCATCAGAAAGGGAAAAGACTACCCCTGTGTACTCCCCTAGTATTAAAAAGAAATGCGTATTAACTGCTAGAGATAAGCATCATTTAGATATTGTAGGTGCTATTAACAGACCGAGTTCATCAGTGGCTGTGTGCAGAGCAGTGGATGCATTTTCGTTACCTACTGGTATTGAAATAATTATGGATAATCTGAGGGCCCAGATTCTAACTGGTCACGGCGGGTTCCTGCAATACTTAAACAGGTTTAAATTATCAGACACTAAACACTGCAGCTGCGATGGCACGCAATTTGGGTTCGCCATGAAATGGCTTCAAAGCTTATTACTGAAGACCATGAGAACATTGTCCCCAACAATTACACATTTACCCGGAAGCTTCTAATACCACCTTAGAGGCGTTATTTCTGCAGTACGCGTCTTCTGGAATGAGGATAGGACAAGAAGGGTACTGCTACACTCGATGGTTCGTGGAAATCCAGATGCCCATTTGGAAGATTTACGCAAATACTGAACTGCTGGGCCCTTATCCGTTACTGCAAGATGTATTTGCCATAATGATGCGTGAGCGGAATAGTCTTTCGAAGATGGTTAGTGTGTTTAGACATACGAACCATTACTGTTTGGTCCACGTCCACGCCGCTGAAGAGCATAAGATACCGTTATATAGTCTCATCCATGTCGCAAGACCATTCATGCGTAATAGGACTCTCGTGGGCGGTGACTTAGGTTATAAGCAGTTGAATAATGAATTATCTAGGAGAATGCTGAGTCTGGGAGGAGTCAACCAAGAGGATGCTGTCAAGACTATTATCCGGGATAGATTACAAAACCCCAATTCAGAAGAAAGTCTAAATCTCATTAAAGCACTATCGGATGTAGTCAGTGAGCAGTTATCAAGAGAGCGACCAGCGATGCATATCCGAGTGAACCTCACCCCACTACAGCAGAGTAGACTCGCCGAGTTATATCCTGAGTTCCAGTTTGACTTCTCTAGAGCTAACTCGCTTCGAGGACACTCCATGGCAGCAGCTCTGCGCGCGTGTAACTTAGAACTAATGTTGAGCAGAATGAACTATAACAACAGCCTCAAAGTACCTCACGGTTACGACGCTTGGGTTAAGGACGTAGGGGGAAATCTAAGAACTAGTACCGCGAGAGCTTGGTACACTATACATTGCTGTTTACCAATATTAGATCCAAGAGACAACATGAGAAGATCCGATGAACTAAATACTGTTAGGAGAGCCGCATGTAAAAATTCCGTATTAGCTAATTATTTAAGTATTAAAGACAAACTATATTGTAATTTAAAAGCCCAAAATTGTAATGTTAAAGCTCCTTTTTTAATGATGAATGACAGCCAGTATGATATGTCAAATAGGGAGATTGCGAACGCCATGGACATCGCGGCAGCTGACGTGGCGTTCTGAACACTTTTGTTTGACCCTAGTATACTGCTTACCGATTATGACAGAGGCTTCCTTCCTGACGTTGGTATGGTTTGGAGGAAAGTTTATGGTAACAAGACTTCCCCAAACGCTATTCGAGAAGGTGACAAATATGTGACACATATAAAATTTTACTTTGAAGCCGACTACTCTTTATGTTATGAACATGTTTATAAAACCTATATACAGCCATTTGTAGATCTAAGTTATTTAAGCGACCGTGGTATCCAATATTTAGGAGAAATAGTAGAAGTTAGGGGTCCGTACGTTATTCTCAAGATAATTAAAACCATATTTAGCAGTCCTCGTGGAGAGCTCAGTATGGTAGTGCCTGTAACTTCTTCCCTTAAAAAGAAAATAGTTGTTCAGTATTACACTTACGAACCGGTGCCCGGGGTCTGTGACACTGATTACAGGATCGTATTCACTAAGAGGAGGATGATCGTTCCGAGGAAACTCTATGATGACGGTCTTAAGTACGCATATGGGCAAACGCAAGCGAAGTTTTCGAACAATGCCATATATGAGTACTTGAGATCGATATCTGTTAGAATAATCGTGAACGGTACAGATGCCTCGGTGAGTGATTGTGAGATTAGTGCCACAGATCTCTATAGACTTGCAGATGCTATATATCTTCAGTCCTACGTACAGAGATATAATAGTAGCACAGCAGTGTCTATAATAACGGATTATATCAAAAAAAGAAGGAAGAATCCAGATGACTCATTATTTTGTAGGGTAGTTAAGAAGATATTCTCTGGGGACTGGGGTCGGACGCGTAATATCGAAGAGCCACAGGAGGCCACAAGTATTAAGATGCACGTTTCAGAACTTGATTATGCCGAAAATGAAAGTACCACTTCCATGACGTGGTACCAACGCTTGTGCTTGTGGGCTGCTGCGCCTCAATACTTCGAAGTAAAAATCACTGATGCCACGAAGGTCATGGACGTTACCTGCGCAATCCGTGAAGTTATGTACGATTACAAGGAAACTTACTTCAATCCCACAGATCCTTCCAGTTTTTTGGAAGTTACGGAGTATGACGAGAAGACACAGGAGCTCGCGCAAAAAATGGTCGAATCCACTTGGTCGGGAGTCAGCAAAATTCTTTGTGAAAAGGACTTGGCGGTGGAACCGCTCGTCGTTGAAGACAAACCGGAAGTGAAGAAGGAGATTACTAATAACCAGATGACATTCGTTGATGAGGGTCCCTACGAGGAACACATATGTCCACACTCTAAAGTGCGGGACATACTGCCAGTACCGGGGGATGGCAACTGCTTGTTCTATTCTCTATTACAAGATCCAAACGGGGATATCGCCGACTTGAAAAACCGTCTACTAAAGTCAAAATTTTTAGCCTCGTGTCTCAACGTGCCTGAAGTAGGTAATAGATATCCTTAGTTCCTCACATGCTTGGGGAAACGAAGACGTTATATTGCTTTACGCTAGAGAGTTTGAGAGAAATGTATGTGTCCACCATTCTGAGACGGAGGTGAAATGTTATTTGTTTAGGGGAAACGCTTCGAAGAAATTAGATCTGCATATCTTACTAGAGGGTAATCATTTTTCACCCCTTTTAGCTTCACTAGAAGGAGGTTACAAAATACCAGTTCAACTATGTTCGATAATTCCGGCCCCGGCCAGAGGTGTTGATATTGCTACCACCGTCTTTGATTATATACATTACAATCATTCTAAACGTCTCGAGGAGACCTTCGGATGTGTTTTTCCGTTCGATTATCCTAATCGATCTGCTGCCAAATTACTAGAGATAATTGATTTTTACCCTGAACTTAAGACAGACGGTTTGATATTAGACGTGGGAGGTGCGCCCGGGGGTTTCTGTAGGTTGTTGGTCAGCTTAGGTTATGCTCCCGATGATATCACAACTGTTTCCTCAAGTGTTATACCATATACATTTTCTCCCGAAGGAGTCAATATTATGGTAGCAGACTTAAGCAAAGAAGTGTTTGAGCGGAAATTTAGTCTGGTATTAGCCGATGCAGCTACTTCAACTTCGTATAAGGACCCTAGTAAAATTTTTTCTGCTGAATTAGGGGTTGTTAGGCAATCTTTACTGGATCAGGGAAATTGTGTCATTAAACACAGCAATTGGTCAGCTGACACTTTTGACAATGACCTTGAGAAATTTTCTGATATGTTTAAGAGAACAATAGTTTTAAAACCTAAGCACTCCATGGCTACGAATACAGAGATCTATATTGTAGGATTGAATTTCATCAAGGAAGGAGGAGTCATGACATCATGGAAAGAATCTAAACAGAAGTTATTCGACAAGGCCGTGGCGGTGGTGATGCAGAACGAACGTAAGGAACATGTCTGCGAACTGTCGACTATGTTTGAAAGGAATCGCAAAGAAGTGGATCTGTCTCCTTACGAATATGATGAAGACATCCCTTTCTACGTGTCTGACGAATCTATTATAGCTGAATGTGAAAAGTTAAGTTCTAGATTAAGTGCTGAGATTGAAGATTTAAAACCCGAAGTTAAAATTTTAAAGGACGTCAACTTAAGTTTAAGGATAGGAGGGAGAAATATTTTTTATACTAAATGTTATGAATACGCTGTTCGCACGACCAAAAGGAAGAAAAATTTTACTAACAAAGTTTATTCATTAAGGGGAATCTACCCGTATCATCACCATTATAGGTTATTGTCTACTAAGAAAAAGGATGAGTTGACGGAAGAAGATTATGACCTCGATGATGCTTTTAGATGTTTATTTCGCGGAGAGGGGAAATTTTACAAGTTCGTTAACGTAGGTAGTATCAGTATGTTGCCGGCTACTAGAGTTTCGAAATACTTAGGAATTTATCAAAAGAAAGTAAGCGCGGGCGGTGTGATGAAGGAGAAGATACTAGGTATTACAGTCAGTAAGAAGCAATTAACTAATCCAGTTGTCAAATCTAAAGCTAGTAAAATTGTTGATCATTCTAAACCAAAGGTCACCTTCAATTTGCCTGAGGTAAAGGACAAGACTGACGTCAACGTAGTAACTGTTAGCTTGCCATCAGAAAGGGAAAAGACTACCCCTGTGTACTCCCCTAGTATTAAAAAGAAATGCGTATTAACTGCTAGAGATAAGCATCATTTAGATATTGTAGGTGCTATTAACAGACCGAGTTCATCAGTGGCTGTGTGCAGAGCAGTGGATGCATTTTCGTTACCTACTGGTATTGAAATAATTATGGATAATCTGAGGGCCCAGATTCTAACTGGTCACGGCGGGTTCCTGCAATACTTAAACAGGTTTAAATTATCAGACACTAAACACTGCAGCTGCGATGGCACGCAATTTGGGTTCGCCATGAAATGGCTTCAAAGCTTATTACTGAAGACCATGAGAACATTGTCCCCAACAATTACACATTTACCCGGAAGCTTCTAATACCACCTTAGAGGCGTTATTTCTGCAGTACGCGTCTTCTGGAATGAGGATAGGACAAGAAGGGTACTGCTACACTCGATGGTTCGTGGAAATCCAGATGCCCATTTGGAAGATTTACGCAAATACTGAACTGCTGGGCCCTTATCCGTTACTGCAAGATGTATTTGCCATAATGATGCGTGAGCGGAATAGTCTTTCGAAGATGGTTAGTGTGTTTAGACATACGAACCATTACTGTTTGGTCCACGTCCACGCCGCTGAAGAGCATAAGATACCGTTATATAGTCTCATCCATGTCGCAAGACCATTCATGCGTAATAGGACTCTCGTGGGCGGTGACTTAGGTTATAAGCAGTTGAATAATGAATTATCTAGGAGAATGCTGAGTCTGGGAGGAGTCAACCAAGAGGATGCTGTCAAGACTATTATCCGGGATAGATTACAAAACCCCAATTCAGAAGAAAGTCTAAATCTCATTAAAGCACTATCGGATGTAGTCAGTGAGCAGTTATCAAGAGAGCGACCAGCGATGCATATCCGAGTGAACCTCACCCCACTACAGCAGAGTAGACTCGCCGAGTTATATCCTGAGTTCCAGTTTGACTTCTCTAGAGCTAACTCGCTTCGAGGACACTCCATGGCAGCAGCTCTGCGCGCGTGTAACTTAGAACTAATGTTGAGCAGAATGAACTATAACAACAGCCTCAAAGTACCTCACGGTTACGACGCTTGGGTTAAGGACGTAGGGGGAAATCTAAGAACTAGTACCGCGAGAGCTTGGTACACTATACATTGCTGTTTACCAATATTAGATCCAAGAGACAACATGAGAAGATCCGATGAACTAAATACTGTTAGGAGAGCCGCATGTAAAAATTCCGTATTAGCTAATTATTTAAGTATTAAAGACAAACTATATTGTAATTTAAAAGCCCAAAATTGTAATGTTAAAGCTCCTTTTTTAATGATGAATGACAGCCAGTATGATATGTCAAATAGGGAGATTGCGAACGCCATGGACATCGCGGCAGCTGACGTGGCGTTCTGAACACTTTTGTTTGACCCTAGTATACTGCTTACCGATTATGACAGAGGCTTCCTTCCTGACGTTGGTATGGTTTGGAGGAAAGTTTATGGTAACAAGACTTCCCCAAACGCTATTCGAGAAGGTGACAAATATGTGACACATATAAAATTTTACTTTGAAGCTGACTACTCTTTATGTTATGAACATGTTTATAAAACCTATATACAGCCATTTGTAGATCTAAGTTATTTAAGCGACCGTGGTATCCAATATTTAGGAGAAATAGTAGAAGTTAGGGGTCCGTACGTTATTCTCAAGATAATTAAAACCATATTTAGCAGTCCTCGTGGAGAGCTCAGTATGGTAGTGCCTGTAACTTCTTCCCTTAAAAAGAAAATAGTTGTTCAGTATTACACTTACGAACCGGTGCCCGGGGTCTGTGACACTGATTACAGGATCGTATTCACTAAGAGGAGGATGATCGTTCCGAGGAAACTCTATGATGACGGTCTTAAGTACGCATATGGGCAAACGCAAGCGAAGTTTTCGAACAATGCCATATATGAGTACTTGAGATCGATATCTGTTAGAATAATCGTGAACGGTACAGATGCCTCGGTGAGTGATTGTGAGATTAGTGCCACAGATCTCTATAGACTTGCAGATGCTATATATCTTCAGTCCTACGTACAGAGATATAATAGTAGCACAGCAGTGTCTATAATAACGGATTATATCAAAAAAAGAAGGAAGAATCCAGATGACTCATTATTTTGTAGGGTAGTTAAGAAGATATTCTCTGGGGACTGGGGTCGGACGCGTAATATCGAAGAGCCACAGGAGGCCACAAGTATTAAGATGCACGTTTCAGAACTTGATTATGCCGAAAATGAAAGTACCACTTCCATGACGTGGTACCAACGCTTGTGCTTGTGGGCTGCTGCGCCTCAATACTTCGAAGTAAAAATCACTGATGCCACGAAGGTCATGGACGTTACCTGCGCAATCCGTGAAGTTATGTACGATTACAAGGAAACTTACTTCAATCCCACAGATCCTTCCAGTTTTTTGGAAGTTACGGAGTATGACGAGAAGACACAGGAGCTCGCGCAAAAAATGGTCGAATCCACTTGGTCGGGAGTCAGCAAAATTCTTTGTGAAAAGGACTTGGCGGTGGAACCGCTCGTCGTTGAAGACAAACCGGAAGTGAAGAAGGAGATTACTAATAACCAGATGACATTCGTTGATGAGGGTCCCTACGAGGAACACATATGTCCACACTCTAAAGTGCGGGACATACTGCCAGTACCGGGGGATGGCAACTGCTTGTTCTATTCTCTATTACAAGATCCAAACGGGGATATCGCCGACTTGAAAAACCGTCTACTAAAGTCAAAATTTTTAGCCTCGTGTCTCAACGTGCCTGAAGTAATAGATATCCTTAGTTCCTCACATGCTTGGGGAAACGAAGACGTTATATTGCTTTACGCTAGAGAGTTTGAGAGAAATGTATGTGTCCACCATTCTGAGACGGAGGTGAAATGTTATTTGTTTAGGGGAAACGCTTCGAAGAAATTAGATCTGCATATCTTACTAGAGGGTAATCATTTTTCACCCCTTTTAGCTTCACTAGAAGGAGGTTACAAAATACCAGTTCAACTATGTTCGATAATTCCGGCCCCGGCCAGAGGTGTTGATATTGCTACCACCGTCTTTGATTATATACATTACAATCATTCTAAACGTCTCGAGGAGACCTTCGGATGTGTTTTTCCGTTCGATTATCCTAATCGATCTGCTGCCAAATTACTAGAGATAATTGATTTTTACCCTGAACTTAAGACAGACGGTTTGATATTAGACGTGGGAGGTGCGCCCGGGGGTTTCTGTAGGTTGTTGGTCAGCTTAGGTTATGCTCCCGATGATATCACAACTGTTTCCTCAAGTGTTATACCATATACATTTTCTCCCGAAGGAGTCAATATTATGGTAGCAGACTTAAGCAAAGAAGTGTTTGAGCGGAAATTTAGTCTGGTATTAGCCGATGCAGCTACTTCAACTTCGTATAAGGACCCTAGTAAAATTTTTTCTGCTGAATTAGGGGTTGTTAGGCAATCTTTACTGGATCAGGGAAATTGTGTCATTAAACACAGCAATTGGTCAGCTGACACTTTTGACAATGACCTTGAGAAATTTTCTGATATGTTTAAGAGAACAATAGTTTTAAAAGGGTAGTATTTAATCGAGTAACTGTAAATAAAAATTTTAGGTGACAAAAATAATGAATTTGGCTTACTGTTTTAATTAAGTGAGCGACTGAGAGCGAGTGACGAAGAATCAATGAAACAGCGACTTAAAAACACTTTTGACCATGTCGGGATTGTCCAGGGTTGACTATAATAGCTGACCAGGTTTATGGCGCTTCGCCGGCCGCTGCCGCGGCACCGCTCGCTTCGCTCGCTCGGCTCGCGCACGTGTATAACTATATGCAACCTAACATGCTCCTCCTCGCTGCGCTCGTCGTCGCACCTAACCGTACTGATTCCGCCTTCCGGTGCGGGAGCCCTTCTCGTAACTTATCTCTTTCATCGCAATGTATATGTGTTTTAGTCGCTCACTTAGTAATTCAGTCGCAATATTAATATTTAAAACCGTTCATTTTCATATATTTTTCAAGACAGTCCAAATTTGTTTTTTAGTCGCTCGTTTTATTATTTCCAGTCCAAATTTGTTTTTTAGTCGCTCGTTTTATTATTTCCCGTTTTAAAACCTAAGCACTCCATGGCTACGAATACAGAGATCTATATTGTAGGATTGAATTTCATCAAGGAAGGAGGAGTCATGACATCATGGAAAGAATCTAAACAGAAGTTATTCGACAAGGCCGTGGCGGTGGTGATGCAGAACGAACGTAAGGAACATGTCTGCGAACTGTCGACTATGTTTGAAAGGAATCGCAAAGAAGTGGATCTGTCTCCTTACGAATATGATGAAGACATCCCTTTCTACGTGTCTGACGAATCTATTATAGCTGAATGTGAAAAGTTAAGTTCTAGATTAAGTGCTGAGATTGAAGATTTAAAACCCGAAGTTAAAATTTTAAAGGACGTCAACTTAAGTTTAAGGATAGGAGGGAGAAATATTTTTTATACTAAATGTTATGAATACGCTGTTCGCACGACCAAAAGGAAGAAAAATTTTACTAACAAAGTTTATTCATTAAGGGGAATCTACCCGTATCATCACCATTATAGGTTATTGTCTACTAAGAAAAAGGATGAGTTGACGGAAGAAGATTATGACCTCGATGATGCTTTTAGATGTTTATTTCGCGGAGAGGGGAAATTTTACAAGTTCGTTAACGTAGGTAGTATCAGTATGTTGCCGGCTACTAGAGTTTCGAAATACTTAGGAATTTATCAAAAGAAAGTAAGCGCGGGCGGTGTGATGAAGGAGAAGATACTAGGTATTACAGTCAGTAAGAAGCAATTAACTAATCCAGTTGTCAAATCTAAAGCTAGTAAAATTGTTGATCATTCTAAACCAAAGGTCACCTTCAATTTGCCTGAGGTAAAGGACAAGACTGACGTCAACGTAGTAACTGTTAGCTTGCCATCAGAAAGGGAAAAGACTACCCCTGTGTACTCCCCTAGTATTAAAAAGAAATGCGTATTAACTGCTAGAGATAAGCATCATTTAGATATTGTAGGTGCTATTAACAGACCGAGTTCATCAGTGGCTGTGTGCAGAGCAGTGGATGCATTTTCGTTACCTACTGGTATTGAAATAATTATGGATAATCTGAGGGCCCAGATTCTAACTGGTCACGGCGGGTTCCTGCAATACTTAAACAGGTTTAAATTATCAGACACTAAACACTGCAGCTGCGATGGCACGCAATTTGGGTTCGCCATGAAATGGCTTCAAAGCTTATTACTGAAGACCATGAGAACATTGTCCCCAACAATTACACATTTACCCGGAAGCTTCTAATACCACCTTAGAGGCGTTATTTCTGCAGTACGCGTCTTCTGGAATGAGGATAGGACAAGAAGGGTACTGCTACACTCGATGGTTCGTGGAAATCCAGATGCCCATTTGGAAGATTTACGCAAATACTGAACTGCTGGGCCCTTATCCGTTACTGCAAGATGTATTTGCCATAATGATGCGTGAGCGGAATAGTCTTTCGAAGATGGTTAGTGTGTTTAGACATACGAACCATTACTGTTTGGTCCACGTCCACGCCGCTGAAGAGCATAAGATACCGTTATATAGTCTCATCCATGTCGCAAGACCATTCATGCGTAATAGGACTCTCGTGGGCGGTGACTTAGGTTATAAGCAGTTGAATAATGAATTATCTAGGAGAATGCTGAGTCTGGGAGGAGTCAACCAAGAGGATGCTGTCAAGACTATTATCCGGGATAGATTACAAAACCCCAATTCAGAAGAAAGTCTAAATCTCATTAAAGCACTATCGGATGTAGTCAGTGAGCAGTTATCAAGAGAGCGACCAGCGATGCATATCCGAGTGAACCTCACCCCACTACAGCAGAGTAGACTCGCCGAGTTATATCCTGAGTTCCAGTTTGACTTCTCTAGAGCTAACTCGCTTCGAGGACACTCCATGGCAGCAGCTCTGCGCGCGTGTAACTTAGAACTAATGTTGAGCAGAATGAACTATAACAACAGCCTCAAAGTACCTCACGGTTACGACGCTTGGGTTAAGGACGTAGGGGGAAATCTAAGAACTAGTACCGCGAGAGCTTGGTACACTATACATTGCTGTTTACCAATATTAGATCCAAGAGACAACATGAGAAGATCCGATGAACTAAATACTGTTAGGAGAGCCGCATGTAAAAATTCCGTATTAGCTAATTATTTAAGTATTAAAGACAAACTATATTGTAATTTAAAAGCCCAAAATTGTAATGTTAAAGCTCCTTTTTTAATGATGAATGACAGCCAGTATGATATGTCAAATAGGGAGATTGCGAACGCCATGGACATCGCGGCAGCTGACGTGGCGTTCTGAACACTTTTGTTTGACCCTAGTATACTGCTTACCGATTATGACAGAGGCTTCCTTCCTGACGTTGGTATGGTTTGGAGGAAAGTTTATGGTAACAAGACTTCCCCAAACGCTATTCGAGAAGGTGACAAATATGTGACACATATAAAATTTTACTTTGAAGCTGACTACTCTTTATGTTATGAACATGTTTATAAAACCTATATACAGCCATTTGTAGATCTAAGTTATTTAAGCGACCGTGGTATCCAATATTTAGGAGAAATAGTAGAAGTTAGGGGTCCGTACGTTATTCTCAAGATAATTAAAACCATATTTAGCAGTCCTCGTGGAGAGCTCAGTATGGTAGTGCCTGTAACTTCTTCCCTTAAAAAGAAAATAGTTGTTCAGTATTACACTTACGAACCGGTGCCCGGGGTCTGTGACACTGATTACAGGATCGTATTCACTAAGAGGAGGATGATCGTTCCGAGGAA
The DNA here is from genome assembly GCA_944452665.1 of Stenoptilia bipunctidactyla. NCBI lineage: Eukaryota > Metazoa > Arthropoda > Insecta > Lepidoptera > Pterophoridae > Stenoptilia > Stenoptilia bipunctidactyla. The sequence continues at coordinate 17,959,035 of OX101741.1, forward strand.
ACTCTATGATGACGGTCTTAAGTACGCATATGGGCAAACGCAAGCGAAGTTTTCGAACAATGCCATATATGAGTACTTGAGATCGATATCTGTTAGAATAATCGTGAACGGTACAGATGCCTCGGTGAGTGATTGTGAGATTAGTGCCACAGATCTCTATAGACTTGCCGATGCTATATATCTTCAGTCCTACGTACAGAGATATAATAGTAGCACAGCAGTGTCTATAATAACGGATTATATCAAAAAAAGAAGGAAGAATCCAGATGACTCATTATTTTGTAGGGTAGTTAAGAAGATATTCTCTGGGGACTGGGGTCGGACGCGTAATATCGAAGAGCCACAGGAGGCCACAAGTATTAAGATGCACGTTTCAGAACTTGATTATGCCGAAAATGAAAGTACCACTTCCATGACGTGGTACCAACGCTTGTGCTTGTGGGCTGCTGCGCCTCAATACTTCGAAGTAAAAATCACTGATGCCACGAAGGTCATGGACGTTACCTGCGCAATCCGTGAAGTTATGTACGATTACAAGGAAACTTACTTCAATCCCACAGATCCTTCCAGTTTTTTGGAAGTTACGGAGTATGACGAGAAGACACAGGAGCTCGCGCAAAAAATGGTCGAATCCACTTGGTCGGGAGTCAGCAAAATTCTTTGTGAAAAGGACTTGGCGGTGGAACCGCTCGTCGTTGAAGACAAACCGGAAGTGAAGAAGGAGATTACTAATAACCAGATGACATTCGTTGATGAGGGTCCCTACGAGGAACACATATGTCCACACTCTAAAGTGCGGGACATACTGCCAGTACCGGGGGATGGCAACTGCTTGTTCTATTCTCTATTACAAGATCCAAACGGGGATATCGCCGACTTGAAAAACCGTCTACTAAAGTCAAAATTTTTAGCCTCGTGTCTCAACGTGCCTGAAGTAGGTAATAGATATCCTTAGTTCCTCACATGCTTGGGGAAACGAAGACGTTATATTGCTTTACGCTAGAGAGTTTGAGAGAAATGTATGTGTCCACCATTCTGAGACGGAGGTGAAATGTTATTTGTTTAGGGGAAACGCTTCGAAGAAATTAGATCTGCATATCTTACTAGAGGGTAATCATTTTTCACCCCTTTTAGCTTCACTAGAAGGAGGTTACAAAATACCAGTTCAACTATGTTCGATAATTCCGGCCCCGGCCAGAGGTGTTGATATTGCTACCACCGTCTTTGATTATATACATTACAATCATTCTAAACGTCTCGAGGAGACCTTCGGATGTGTTTTTCCGTTCGATTATCCTAATCGATCTGCTGCCAAATTACTAGAGATAATTGATTTTTACCCTGAACTTAAGACAGACGGTTTGATATTAGACGTGGGAGGTGCGCCCGGGGGTTTCTGTAGGTTGTTGGTCAGCTTAGGTTATGCTCCCGATGATATCACAACTGTTTCCTCAAGTGTTATACCATATACATTTTCTCCCGAAGGAGTCAATATTATGGTAGCAGACTTAAGCAAAGAAGTGTTTGAGCGGAAATTTAGTCTGGTATTAGCCGATGCAGCTACTTCAACTTCGTATAAGGACCCTAGTAAAATTTTTTCTGCTGAATTAGGGGTTGTTAGGCAATCTTTACTGGATCAGGGAAATTGTGTCATTAAACACAGCAATTGGTCAGCTGACACTTTTGACAATGACCTTGAGAAATTTTCTGATATGTTTAAGAGAACAATAGTTTTAAAACCTAAGCACTCCATGGCTACGAATACAGAGATCTATATTGTAGGATTGAATTTCATCAAGGAAGGAGGAGTCATGACATCATGGAAAGAATCTAAACAGAAGTTATTCGACAAGGCCGTGGCGGTGGTGATGCAGAACGAACGTAAGGAACATGTCTGCGAACTGTCGACTATGTTTGAAAGGAATCGCAAAGAAGTGGATCTGTCTCCTTACGAATATGATGAAGACATCCCTTTCTACGTGTCTGACGAATCTATTATAGCTGAATGTGAAAAGTTAAGTTCTAGATTAAGTGCTGAGATTGAAGATTTAAAACCCGAAGTTAAAATTTTAAAGGACGTCAACTTAAGTTTAAGGATAGGAGGGAGAAATATTTTTTATACTAAATGTTATGAATACGCTGTTCGCACGACCAAAAGGAAGAAAAATTTTACTAACAAAGTTTATTCATTAAGGGGAATCTACCCGTATCATCACCATTATAGGTTATTGTCTACTAAGAAAAAGGATGAGTTGACGGAAGAAGATTATGACCTCGATGATGCTTTTAGATGTTTATTTCGCGGAGAGGGGAAATTTTACAAGTTCGTTAACGTAGGTAGTATCAGTATGTTGCCGGCTACTAGAGTTTCGAAATACTTAGGAATTTATCAAAAGAAAGTAAGCGCGGGCGGTGTGATGAAGGAGAAGATACTAGGTATTACAGTCAGTAAGAAGCAATTAACTAATCCAGTTGTCAAATCTAAAGCTAGTAAAATTGTTGATCATTCTAAACCAAAGGTCACCTTCAATTTGCCTGAGGTAAAGGACAAGACTGACGTCAACGTAGTAACTGTTAGCTTGCCATCAGAAAGGGAAAAGACTACCCCTGTGTACTCCCCTAGTATTAAAAAGAAATGCGTATTAACTGCTAGAGATAAGCATCATTTAGATATTGTAGGTGCTATTAACAGACCGAGTTCATCAGTGGCTGTGTGCAGAGCAGTGGATGCATTTTCGTTACCTACTGGTATTGAAATAATTATGGATAATCTGAGGGCCCAGATTCTAACTGGTCACGGCGGGTTCCTGCAATACTTAAACAGGTTTAAATTATCAGACACTAAACACTGCAGCTGCGATGGCACGTCGCTACAAAATGTCTTACATATCCTAGGCGAATGTTCTCGTTTCTCTAAGCAAAGATTCGACGTCAGTATGGCATTAGGATGTAGTATCGACGTAAGTTCTTATTCCACCATCTTAAATAATAATAAAAATATAGAAATTTTCTTAAAATACGCTGAAGAGGTAGTAAAAATTATCGTTAAGGAAAATGGGGGAAGAATAATATAGAATGGGGAAAGAGAGAAAAAAAAAATAATAATAATAAGAATTATAAAAGAATAATATATACTTTCGCTATTCATCATATTGTGCCTAAAACGAATAATATTGACAAACTTCTATAAAAGTTGTAATTTAGGCACAATAAGCGATTTAAAAAAAATTCAAAATGTACATCAACTTTTGATGCTGACCGTACCTAATACAATAATAGCAACTCAAAACGGCACTGATGTGAGCCAGTTCTTTCCCAGGTCCATGTGCTTTCATCTTCGACCTCATCTTCACTTACGATCGAGTGATATTGAGGTCGAACGCGCGCTTAGTCATAAATGAAAAAATAACTATTAACCTGAATTGTTGTATTGGTCTTAAGTGATTATAATATCATATAAATTACTGGGTTTTCAAATAGCTTTAATGTTTACGTCAACAAAAAAAGACTTTTCTGCTTGATATTGTTATGTACAGAAGGAAGTAGATCAAGCGCTACATTACCTGCCAAATTTTCAAAATCAATTTTAACTTAATATCGAGGGCATACAGTTAAAATTCAAGAAATTTTTTTTCACAGATTTGTAACGTGCTGCTTTCTGTACTATTGAATTTTTGAGTAAAAATGTTGAATTGTTATTTTTTTGTTTGTCTAGATTATTTTTAAGGCGTGTCTGTAGCATCGTCAGAGGAGACCCACAGAGAATTTATTATATTATTAATATTATTTATTTACAGATGCACAAAACAGGTTACAATTATAATAAATATGTGTAAAGTAAGCATTGTCAGTTTCATTTCTAAATTGTAACCCAGCACATGCGCATTCAACGTCCGGAACCGAATTACGGTCGCCATAATTTTGAGCTTAAACGTCCGCGACCGGAATTCGGGCGCGGTCGAAAACGCACCGTTAAACTCGAATAACTTTTATTTGGCTAGGCATAGAGCGTTTATTTGCGTACCAGCTTGAAGAAGAACAAATGAACTACCAAATGAAATGTCAACTTCATGGGTAACGCATGAAGACTATATATATAAAAAACGCCCTCAATAATGGTAAGTAGTACTTTTTTCATAGTGAAACTAGCTTAACATTCTCAGAATATGATACTTTTGTCAATTGTTATAGGTAGTGAAACAGAGTCCGACGATGACGACGCTATACCGCCACCCTACGTCTCACGGCTTTCTCGGTTCCTGCAGGAGACGCCTGTTGATGAGGAACCACAGGTTGTGAGTTCGCCACCGCCTGCGGAATCGCCGCCGCCCGAAGGCATGGAACCTTTTCTAGACTTGCTGGATGACCTGCCCTCACCAACACCAGCCGAACCAGAAATCAATGCAACATTGTTACCTCGGGATCTGTACCAATTTAATTGGGAAGCATTTCCCGAGGTACCAATTGACCCCTCGTGTCGAAGAGAGACATTTAAAGTCACAAATGCTGGTCCTACGCTTTCCCTAACTGACCCTTATGATCTTTTCGTGGCCATTTGGGACCACGACATAATGGTTATGATTGCTGCGGAGACGAACCGTTATGCCCAGCAAAAGGTACAGGCGATGATGGACCAGGGCACCTTGACGCCAAGCAGCAGGTTTTGTAGGTGGAAAGACACTGATGTCGATGAACTGTATGTGTTTTTCGCGGTCCTAATGGCAATGGGGTCGGTTGTTAAAAACCGGGTTGAGGATTATTGGGCGACTGATGCCGGCATTTTAAGTACTCCCGGGTTTGCTACTTATATGTCCTATAATACATTTTTACTTTTATTATCTTGTATACATTTTGTAAATAATGAACAGATGTCTGCTGAACAGCTGAGCTACTCGGAAGCGAAGCACTTTAAAATAATGCCTATTTTAAAACATTTAAATAGTAAATTTCAAAATTTGTATATCCCATCACAAAATTTATCTTTAGACGAATCGCTCTTATTGTGGAAAGGCAGATTAGACATTAATGTGCTAATTCCCAATAAAGCAGCGAGCATCGGCATCAAATCTTTTGAGGTCTGTGAATCTCAAACCGGCTATTTATGGCGGTTTGAGATTCACGCTCAAAAGAAGGGGTCGGTGCAGCCGCTTGGCGAAATATTAAAAGCATCCACGCCAGCCATTGTTTTGAGGCTCATCAATGGTCTCGAAAACAAAGGCTACACGCTGTGGATGGACAATTACTATAACTCCCCGGCATTAGCTAGACATTTAAAAAGTATTGGTTTTGACTGTGTCGGCACATTGAGGACGAACCGCATGTTTGTACCACGTGCCCTGCACGAGTTGACAAAGGCGCGGATGCGGCCAGGGCAACTAACGGGCGTCACCTCTGGCGACGTCGATGTCATGGTATGGAGAGATGCCAATAGGGTGGCTATGATCTCTACATACCACGGCAAAGCAGTTGTCAGAGAGTCTCAATCTACCTTACCCATATTTATTTATTTTATTTATTTATTTAAGAGAACTAGGGTGTGGTATAAAAAACTTTTTAAGCGTCTTTTAAATATATCTATACAAAACATATATATAATACACAAACACAATACACAAACACAACACATCAAAACACACGACCAGAAAACATTTAGAGAACGGCTCATACACACACTTCTACAGAAACACAAAAAACACATTCAAGAACACGCCACACATACAATGCAATTGCCAGAACCGATACAGACCGGTGTCCCGGCACACCGTCTCTCCGAATTCCCAAAATTAACAAGCGATCGCTTGCGGAGAAAATGTGCGGTGTGCCGAAAACGGACAACGACGTTCTGTGTCGGTTGCAATAAAGCAATGTGCCTTGCTGGCAATTGTTTTGTCACTGGACACACACTGATTACATAATATGTATTTTTTATTGTATTTTTTATATTATTAATATATATACATTATTACGTCCCGAACATTACAAGCGCTTTAAAAAGAATGCTGAGCTAGGTCCATACTAAAATACACATACAGTTCATCAAATCGGTCTTTCCACAGTTCGTCGAGAGTGTTATAAAAAACCAACTGTACCTGCGTCTTAGTCCGCGTTATTTGCATTTTTATTTTTATTGACGTAATATGACCTTCGTCATATTATTTCACTTAAACTGCTGAACTAAAAGTAGCCTAAGTTACTCCTTATTACATCAGCTACCAACCAAAAAAAAAATCTCGTCAAAATCGGTCCAGCCATTCCAGAGATTAGTCGGAACAAACGACAGACAGACAAACATTTTAAAAATTGGTATTTTGGCTTGTGTCGTATATTCATATGCATCTAGTAAAAAACGGTTATTTCAATATTACAAACTGACACTCCAATTTTATATATTTGTATCTTATGATTTATGATTCTATTGGTTAGGCATTAAGAACTACAAAAAAACATAGACTACCAAAACATTTATTTGGCAATAGCAAAAAAAAAATCGTGCTAAATAAAAATTTCGACAAATTGTCTTATCCATACTATCATAGCTCGTAAGCGCCATGATTGTAGTGAAATTTACGTAAATTGTATGTTTTGTTGAATATTTTTCTCTGATTTTTGATTAATTTTTGCACTTTTTGTTATGATTTACTATTAAGAAATTTAATAAACTTTTGATTTGTTTATTCATATATAAGTTTCAGCTTGAGAAAATTGATGTATGATGTAAAATTTGAGAGTACCTTTTTAAGCCATGTTTTTGTTGAGCTTGGTCACGATTTGTTTACTCATAAAATAAACTGTTCATCTTATCGAAACTCTGCACATGTATAATACAACACCCAAGCCATTACCTACAAAATTTATGACTTGCTGGGCCTTGGCTTTGTTCTCGGAATCTTAAGTTGAAACAGACCTTTTTTGTGACGCATTTTATTGTCGCTTAGTTTAAGAGGAATGTTTAGTTAAGTGTAACTATAAAATATTCCAAAGGAGTAGTTGTTTTTATGATTGGAATATGTAAAAACATGTGTCATGATACAAATTAAAGATATAAATAAGAAATATATTGTTTTATTTTTGTATTAATCACTTTTTTTCGAGAAATCTGGAAAAATATACCAAGTTGTATTTTCAACTTCGAAGATCTATTAAAATAAACAATAAATTGCTATAAAAATATGTACAGTCTGATAGCTTATTTCATAAGGATTCCATTGATATAACTTTCTTTAGTAGGACACATACAAAAATTTGAAAATATCCGATGTTTTCTGAGGCGCGGGACTTTCGCAAAAAATTCGCAAACGCGCGGGACGTTTTGGGCAATTTGCTGAAAAGCGGCCGGACGGCGGAAGGGTTAAGCATTATAAACATTAAGGAAAGTATGAAAAGACTTGGACAACATTAGTTTAAAAAAAAACAGAAAAATCTGTTTATTATTATGTATTATTTAAACGTGCTTGTTTAAAGTAAGATTATGAATGGTTAATTGAAATCTTATTGTATGTCACATGTTTGCCATAGTATGGTGACTGGTGACAAATTTCAGATGTTGAAGGAGAGCACTCTACTCGATTCTGATCATAATTATGTAATATGTACATAAGTAAATACTTAATTATTCAGTAGAATTCAGAAGTCAGTAGTGTTCCCGCCACACGCACACCACCACTCGCTAAGTATCTATTTAAACTTTTATTTCTCACGAAGACTTCGGGAGGGCACGTTAAGCAGTTGGCCCCGGGTGCTGTATACTTATATGCAGTAGTCGATAGGGTTTGCCAGAAGCCATTTCGGCACCCTGAAAAATCTGACATCCACCAATCAGCACTGGGTCAGCTTGGTGGATAACGGCCTAAACCTCTCATCACCCAGAGGACAGACTCTTAGCCCTGCAGTGGGCTCATTGCACGGAGTTGTGGGGATGAATTTTTACCTCTGCCAGGCTCAGGCGTAAGCTGCCATGTGACATCGTGTGATTTCTACGTCAGGAAGGCATCTGGGAGGTTTTGTCGAGCACCTGGGACAGGAGCTCCTTGCTCATACACTTCATCTTCCCTGAAGTTGGACTAGCAGATTTGCACTATGCCGACCTTGACCATGGTCACAATTATTTGTTTAGCCAACTACGTAAGCATGAAAGAGCAGCAGCATTGATTTAATATTTAAAATCGAGCCGAGAGTTGGCGATACAAGTCCGTTTCCCAGTACCTATACATTATCAATGGAATTTGAACTTTATTACAACTGAATAAATTGCGAGGTGTATATATTTCATTAGACGTAACTGTACAGAGCGCTAAAAATTCCGGTCAAGAAAAAGGCTAAAGAACTTTACGTATAAAAAAAATAAAATAGTTTAGCCACTTGACAGTCCACGGCAACAATTGTTGCCAAAGTAAAACTATTCTCTGCAGTCCATGGCAACAATAGTTGCCAATTCCGAATTACGCGCCATGGACTCTATTTCTCTGATTTTAAAAAACTGCCTAAAAGAACGGAACTAATTGTCTATTTCTAATTCATTCTTACAAACCACGGAACGCCTATGTAAAACTGCCTAAAAGAACGGAACTAATTGTCTATTTCTAATTCATTCTTACAAACCACGGAACGCCTATGTGTGAGCAGTACCGCACTACTTGCAATAGTCATAGAGAAAAAAGCATTATAAATTCATTCTTGTCACGTCGGTGTTGTGCGAGTGTTGAAAGTGAAGTGTTTGGTGTGTTTTTTTAATAAATATCATGTCGTAAGTATTTAAATTCGATTCCCCCAAACAAGAAATCGGTAATGAGCTATCATGGGCTTTATGCTGTTATGTCAAATTCGGCATCTATGGACTGGAATACATCTTAGCAATTTTTTTCAGATTTTTCCTAATGATATTAACAAAAATATCATGACAAATATGTTTATTGTTGGGAATTTGAATTCAAAAATATGCCGGCAAAAAACATGTTACAGATCTGTACGAAAAAAACATTTATATAAAATTTTGGTAAGATGCGTTTACCGAGTTATTGGCGTTTATAATTTTAATACAATTTTTGGTAAACGTGAGCACGGGGTTTTTTTTTTAATTAAATTTTATACACGTATTCCGTAATACACGCTAACAATGTTATTTTAGATTAGTTTAGGCTTATATAACTACGTAATATGTCAATACGGTCAAATTATTCCATACTTAGATACTGTATATACATACTTATACTTAACTGTTTTTGTCTAGCCGCGAGATAGTTTGGAAAGAGCAATTATCTCTTTCTTTTAGTAACTGCTAAAGTGTAATAGTCATATGTCTCGCCCCCATCAGCTTACAATTATTGCAACCTAGTACTGATAAGGAAACCCAATCAAGTCCAAACATAAGACGAACAATATGTAGCCAAGACGATATAGACGACACGTTAAAACCAGATGAAACTTCAGAAATTAATTACAATGAAACATTGACCGGTAGAACTTCAAATGATTGCTCATATGCAAAGGAAGTTGTAAATGACATTGGGGATAGTCCAAGTTTAATACGGAAAATTAGTAGCGAAGAAGAAAAAAATGAAACTTCAAAAGCAGAAGAGCAGTCTGAAAATAATAATGACACAACAATGACTGGTAGAACTTCAAACGATTGCTTGCATGTGGAGGTTGTAGAAAGCGATCATGAGAATAGAATTAAAGTTGTACGCAATGTATTAGTCGATAATACTAACATAGATAACAACAGTGATGGATCTAATGTGGAAAATCAACCTTCTTTATCGGAAGACACAAATAAACCGACTAGGAAACGCAAGCAAAATGTAAGTGAGTGGCGTAGTAATAAAAATAAAATACTCAAAAATTCGGGCAAAACATACGAAGAGTGCAATTCCTCCAAAAAAAAATCCTGACAAAACTATGTGCATGTAAAAAGGGTTGGAGCCAAAAAATTTGTCCATCAGAAAGACAAGCTATATTTGAGAAATTTTAGTCTGGCCGATCGCGAAAATCAATGGTTGTATATCAGTATATATGTCCAAGCTCAAACTATTAAACGAATGACGTTAGATCGTAAAAACAATCGGACGCAAACTTGAATTATTTTTTCCCTAATTCAAATAAAGAAAACATTCCTGTTTGTAAAAAGTATTTTTTAAATACTCTACAAATCGGAGAATTTGTGGTTTATACAGCAATGGAAAAAGTTATCAAAGCAGATGAAGGGCTTCAAGATAAAAGGGGTAAACATGGTAATAGGCCTATCAAAATGAACACTATCACAGAAGCTACTATTAAAACACATTGAATTATTTCCTAAAGTACAGTCGCACTATACGAGGGCTACTTCAAACCGGAAATATCTTTCAGAAAACTTGAATATTTCAAACATGTATCGCTTTTATGCAATACAAAATTACACTGATGTTGTTATGGCAACAATAAGACAATACGAAACAGTTTTTAACTCTCAATATAACTACTCATTTTTCAAACCCAAAAAGGACCAGTGCCTTTCATGCTCAATTTATGAACAATCAGACTACATTATAAAAGCCACTCTTGAAGAAAAACATAGACTCCATATACAGAGAAAAAAAAGTCAGATTATTAAAAAAACAAGAAATAGAAACAAGTGACGAAAGTAATACGACATTAGCAATATTTGATTTGCAAAAAGTTTTGAATGTGCCTCAATCTGAAGTAGGCGTATTTCATTACAAAAGAAAATACCCATGCTATAATTTTACCGTTTTTGATGCTGTACGAAAAATAGAATATTGTTATGTATGGCATTACCAAATCGCTAAAAGAGGCAGTTCAGAAACAGGGAGAGCTTTGTTATCTTTTTTTGAAACTGAACATGAGAAAGGTATTAAAAAGTTTTCATTATATTCGGACGGATGTTATGGGCAGAACAAAAATCGTTACATTTTCGCTCTTAACTTATATGCTGCCAAACTCATTGGTATTTCCATAAACCATCGTTTTTTCGAAACTGCATAGTCAAAACGAAGGAGATTCCATGCATGCATGCATAGAAAAAAACTTAAAAAATTAATAAGAGGTAGAAATTGACGAATCCCTACTTAAGTGGCATGGACGTCTTAGTTTTGCCCAAAAAATTTGTACTAAAGCTGCACAAGTAGGGGTGAAAACATACGAACTATGTGAGTCGTCCAGTGGCGACCATTGGAAGTTTATGGTATACACTGGTAAGGACGGACCGAACAGAACTGACAATGAACTACAAACTACAGACAGACATAATGACCAACATAACTTAGACAGACAAAACCTTAACCATGAAAATATACAAAACTTACCTAACGACAGACAAAATTCCACTGACCAACTTAACAACCAACTCATGGTAAATGATGGTAATGTTCGCCCTAACAACGCTACTGCCAAGATTGTATATGATCTTATGGAACCACTACTTCACCGAGGACATACACTGATCATGGACAACTTCTCTAATAGCCCACTTTTAGCCCGATCTCTTAAACGTGACGGGCAGACAGACGTTTTTGGAACATTAAGACTTAACCGGGAATTCGTACCAGACTCAATTAAGACCTTAACAAAGCCTAACATGCGCCAAGGTGAAGTAGTGGTAATTTATTGTTCCGATTTGGCGGTAATGTTGTGGCGCGATGCAAACTTCGTTTCTATGATTTCAACTTACCATCCCCTACAGATTGGTACCAAAGAAAAGTACAATAAAGTATCTTTTAAGCCCAGTATTGTTCTGGACTATAATAAGTCTATGGGAGGGGTGGATAGGAAGGATCAGTACCTTGCCTGCCAACCACTCGAGAGACAAAAAAATAAGGTATGGTACAAAAAGCTGTTTCGTCGCTTATATAATGCAGCTATTTTTAATTGTTATGTTATTTTTACTAGCAACCCTACCAAAAAATTAAGTCATCGACAGTTTAGGACAGTACTGAGTGAGGAGATTCTTAAAATACATCGGCAACTTGACCTAAAAACTGAAGCTCGTCTATTAAACAATCGTAGACAGGTAACTAAAGAACAGGTGAAATTGACTATACAACGAAAGACAAGACCAACTGTCGATAGCAACCATTTCCCCATAGCCAGCTCATCGAGGTATACGCGGTGCTGGATTTGCACTCAAAATAAAAAGCCATCCAGAACCAAATTCAAATGTGAAGAGTGCAATGTGAATCTTTGCATTTTAGGATGTTTTAAGGATTACCATAAACCTTAACCTCTTTAAAATTAGGTTTGTTAGTTTTTTTAAACTTTTTTTTCAGTAATAATAAATATTATGATGGTAATTATCAAAACTATGATGAATAATTCCATCTCCAACTAAATCTCCTTTCTGTCCATAATAAAGATGATTACTGTTGAGTTTCTTGCCACTTCTTCTAAGCAGATCGAATTTGTAAAATGTTTGACTATTTTAAGTGTATGTAAATACCTATGAAATACATATTTTTTTGAGTTTGATTCAAATATTGTTATAAAAAATATTTAAAACTTATAAAGATTTATTATAAAAATATAGAAAATTTCGTCTGTTAAGGGCTTTAGGCCGCCATTTTGCTGTATTTTTGTACCCGCGCTTTGACTTGAACAAATTTACGACTTGTGATAAAATTACGGTCGAATGGTGACTTTTGTTTGGATTTTATTGTCTTTAAATAATCAATGAAATATTTGTGTTTGCTACCAATAGATAGAAAAAATAGTCAAGGTTTGTTTAAATAAATTAAATTACAAACATTATGATATACTAGCTGCTGCCCGCGACGTCGTCTGCGTGAACGCTATGCAGCACCAAACGCACCTACGATTATAACACTGCTAGCGTGATAATATGTAGCCTATATGTTGACCCGACTTCTTAACTATCTTCATGCCAAATTTGAAGTAAATCCATGCAGTACTTTTTGAGTTTATCCCGGAAAGACAAACAGACAAACAGACAAAAATTCTAAAAACTATATTTTTTGTTTCTGTTTCGATTGTAGATCATACCCCAAGTATTCTTTTAAAAAAATATTCAATGTACAGTTTTGACTTTCCTACCATTTTATTATATGTATAGATTTTTAGTCATATCATCATAAATATAAAACTATCCAACAAAACTAATCACAAATTGATCTTTCAAATAAAGATTTATATATTATTTTATAAATTGTGCATTTTATTTTTAACCTTTCCAATTTATTCTTTTAATCAGCTTTTTTATCATAATTTTTGTTCCGACAAAGAATAGATAGATTGCAAGATATAACCATTTCTTTGTCGCGAGGGCGCGCGGCGGCTGCTTTAAAATCCTGCCGCGGAGGGGCGGACTGTTGAGAGTAGTTTGCGTTCCGGGCCCGGACTGTCAAGTGGTAAGAAGCAGTAATAAAACTCAATTTAACTCTAAGATTTATTAAAATCGGATATATTTATATTTTAAATTTCTCAAATACCAGGATCGGGCGGAGGTGGCGCCATACAATTGCCATCCGGGTATCTCTTCTTAAATGCTGCGACCAAATCAGGATCGACAAGTCTGACGCCATCGACTTGATTACCTAAAGTTATCCTGTTAAAAAATGGAATATAACTGGATTATCTTAAATTTTCATGATTAATTATCTTATAACACCTGTTTAAACAGATGTATTAGTCGCTCATGACCGGATCAGGGCCTGTAAATACCCCGAAATGTCAGGGTAAGATTTAAATATAGTTACTGGCGATAAATATGTTTAAAAGTATTTTATATTTTATATAGTAGCTGACAACTCTATTAAGTGGTTTCAATCTTTTTTGACGGGAAGAAAGCAATACGTTGAGATACAAAATGAGATAGATGTTAATCGTAGTGTCCTGAAAAACGTCCCACGTGGTTGTCCGCAGGGGTCAATTCTGTCCCCTATTTTTTTCATTCTGTTTACAGCTGACCTAGTTCAAACTCTGAAACAGTCGGGGCATAGTTCAGTGCATCTGTACGCAGATGATACTCAACTTTATACCTCTTTTAAGCCAAACGACACAGCTAGGGCTGTGGACAGAATGAATACAGATTTAATCACTATATCCAGTTGGTCGGAAAAAAATTGCCTAGTACTCAACCCGTCAAAAACTAAATTCATGGTTTTAGGTACCAAACACCAAATTAATGGCATACTAGCTCATCAACCGCAGCTGTACTTGAACCGCGAACGTATAGAAATAAAACAGTTAACTAGAAACTTGGGTTTGCTAATTGACCCCGAGCTCCGATTCGAGGAACACGTAAATATGAAAATTAGGACTGCATTTTATAGACTTCGTGTTTTATATGGGATTCGAAGGTATCTAAATGAAAAGGTTAGAAAAACTCTTGTAGAAAGTTTAGTCCTATCACTTTTTAACTACGCGGATTCAGTGTACGGGCCTAGGCTTTACAAGAAAACCTCCCAAGCAATACAACGAGTGCAGAATGCATGCGCTCGTTTCTGTTTCGCTGTGCCGAAACGCGATCACATTACTCCGTACTTGAATGACAATAACATTCTTAAAATGGACAAAAGGAGAGACTTACACTATGCATGCTGGGTGCATAGAATTGTGAGCAAAGGTAAACCGAAGTACCTCTATGATAAGTTCCAATGGAAACCTAAGACGCGAGAGGACCGTTGTCGCTTAAATTATAGAAATAAAATAATTTTACCTTATAGTAAAAATTCGAGAGAGAGCTACCGAGGCAGCTTCAGATATCGTGCTGCGAAGATTTGGAACGATCTCCCTCCTCCGCTACGTTCAAGTATGTCCCAAACAACTTTTAGATCCAAACTTAAAACTAAATTATTGCAGGATCAAAAGTCACAGCGTCCTTTATGAGATATGCACAGTCATGGAATAAGTTTACTTTAGGCACTTATAGGTATAAAAAAACATGATTTTATTTGAATTTAATATTGCACAAGTGTTCATGTTTTTTGTTGTTCTTTTTTTCTCAATGTAAGAATATTATCAATGTAAGAATATTAAATAGTTTATGTTTCATT
This sequence comes from Stenoptilia bipunctidactyla, assembly GCA_944452665.1. Lineage (NCBI taxonomy): Eukaryota > Metazoa > Arthropoda > Insecta > Lepidoptera > Pterophoridae > Stenoptilia > Stenoptilia bipunctidactyla. Next base: position 17,974,037 of record OX101741.1, read on the forward strand.
TAAATGTTCTAGATTTCGTTTTTCGTTACTTAAATTTATTAATGTTATAATTAATATAATTTTCCTAGTCTACATAATTTTGCATGGTTTATTTTTAGTTCAGAAGATATTTTTTTATGTTTAATTTTAAATTATTTTTTTTTATTGATAGGATATGAGATTCGGAGTTGTTTAATTTGTTTTGGTTAAAAATGGATTTTGTTTAATGCCCACAAAAATATTTAATTTCCGCTTTATGTGTAAGGGTACTTTGGAAATCAGCGTTGCCTTCTCGGGCAACACTTAGCTGAAAGTGCCCTTTTGACACTTCTTTGTTTTAAAAAAAAAAATATGTTATACCATGTAAGTTTTTGTGTCAATAAATGATTATTTGATATTTGATTTGATTTATTTTTATTTGAAATTACTTAATTTAAAATGGCATCGAGGAGTAGAGGAAAATCGATGCCTCTTATACCAGAGGTTCTGGGTTTGAATTCCAGTAGGGTATTTATGTGATGAACACAGGTTTATCCAACAAATTTGTGGAAGTTTGTTTCCATGAAAAAAATTGTTGTGAAATATAATAATGTTCCCTTAAGAATTTCCATCAAATAAAGATCTCAAATACCACTGTGGCTAAAATTAATTACGAATGTTAAAAATAGTTTTCTTTTAAGGCCACTTTTGAGTTTGTTTGAGTGTATGTTATGTTAACTCTATTATAAAAATATTGTCATGTCGGATCACATGAAGCAAATGCACGAATGACCCTAAGAAAAGCAATTTCCATATTAAAGTTTGCATATTTTTGCCTATCGTCACGCCCACATGTCCCAACTGCGAAACAGTAAGAAACACATATTCTATTTATGACTCATGTGTTTCCGGGACGCGTATTTACAAAGGCTATACCATTAGAGTGAAAGTGCAAACTGAACTGGCTTAGCTTTTGTATGATAAAAACTTGCCGAAACCCTAATCTATTCTAATACAGAAATAGACCGAAGTCGCGTAGACTTTGTGAGATAACTTCAATTTAACATTCCTCCTCCATTAGAGTCTGACTCGTGACTCAAATAGTATAAGCCTTTGTATATTCGCTTCCGGGACGCGAATATACAAAGGCTATACTATTTGAGTCACGAGTCAGACTCTAATAGAGGAGCTTTTGTTTATGCATATTACACGACAATACCTAATCGAACTCAGTAAAAAAATTGACTGAAATGGATTAGCTTTTGCTCTTGTAATTTTCAAAGAAATGCAATGACAAAACCTAGTACTGTATAATACATATTCACTCAAATAGATAAGCTTTTGTCAAGATGAAAAGTAGGTATATCTTTGTTTGATATACATTGCGATGAAAGAGATAAGCTACGAGAAGGGCTCCCGCACCGGAAGGCGGAATCAGTACGGTTAGGTGCGACGACGAGCCTGGTCAGCTATTATAGTCAACCCTGGACAATCCCGACATGGTCAAAAGTCAAACGTTAAGTCATCAAAATAACGATGATCATACATAATGCATGCACATTTTATTTCTATCTTTGAAAATCAGAACAATTGCCATTTAAGTATCAAATTGAAGCCAACGATCGGTAAATATCGATATCAAATGGGATAGCTTTTGTTGCTGCAATGTTCAATTGAAGTTATCTCACAAAGTCTACACGACTTCGGTCAATTTCTGTACTAGAATGGATTAGGGTTTGGGCAAGTTTTTGTCATACAAAAGCTAAGCCAGTTCAGTTTGCACTTTCACTCTAATGGTATAGCTTTTGTAAATACGCTTCCGGGACATTGCAAATGGGCATTGTTCACTTTTTTACCTATTATTTTTATTATGTTATATTAATCTTTAGCCTATTTTGAGAGAACAATTTGAATAGTTTTATTTTTAACTGTGTCGTTTAATTTATATTGATTTTATGAAATTAGTATGTGATGACGTCATCAGTGGCATTAACTTTATAAACATGTGTCAGTCAGTAAAAAAAAACATTAGCTGTGTCTGTGTGCTAAAGTCATGCTATGTCACTGTCACCCAATGGATTGTCAACAGACAACAAACCAACATTTCAAACATTGATTCAAATCAAATCTTAACCGTCTTTATTTCCTCTATTTCTTTTCTTTGTAGTTTGTATAAATAATCTATAATTAAATTAATTATTCTTAAAATTTTAATTGTTAATTAAACTTAGATCAATCGCAGGGAAAAATAAAGAAACTGAGTTTGTTATGTTGAGGTTATGTTAAAATATAAACAAAACAAAACAACCACCATAGAGCTATAGAGTTTAGTTTGACTTTTTTTAAACAGCTTTAAGGCATAACACTTGATCGATTTGATGCCTTTGATGACGTCATCAAGGTTAAATAAAGGTCAAATGTATTTTGTTAAAAATCTCTTAAACCCCAAATATTTTCAAATGTTTTAAATCGACTAAATTAATCAGAAACCTTATTCCTCGAAACGGTTTTTCATAAATTAAAAAAAATGAACAATGACCATTGGCGATGTATAGTACTGAGTGTATAGTACAGATAGTACAGAAGGCGATCAAGCGTTCCAAACCTTTAACATTTTTTTAAATGAATCTGAACTCTTCCCTGGACATTTAGTCAAAAATTGGTTGGGAAAATTTATAAATAAATATTTTCTGACACTCACACAACATTATCTAGCCCAAATTAAGTTTCTTAAAGAACTTGCATTATGGATACTAGATAACTGAACTTAAGAAATATGTAAACTTACATATTGAATAAATACATATTTTTATTAGAATAAACTTAAATAAACATATAAACATCCATGACTTGACGACTAATATCTGTGTTCATCACACAAATATCCGCCGCCGCCGGGATTCGAACCCAGGACCTCTGGCATAGAAGGCAATGTATGTTACCACTACACCAGCCGGTCGAAATTTGACAGGTTTGTAACGGTTGATCTGCTGCCTTCTGTATCTACACAGACATGCACGCTTTACTGCGCGGTTACCTATGCGAATAGCTAATTCTTGGTGTAAGATGGTTGTAAGAAAGTAAAAATAAGTAAGAGGGGGGGGGCAGTCGGGAGACATGGCCGCCTTTTATTCTGATCCGGTCAGATTAAATTGTTATCCTGATTTGGCAGTTTACTTTACGGACTGGCAACACTGTTCATAGACTGTATTCCTTTTAGGGTAGGTAGAACCACAGACGCTATAAATCCATCTGATGTCTCGTTTGACCAATTTGGAGGTATTGTAATGATGGAGAGAGAGATACTATTGTAGTGACAGGGGGTCCCGCAAAAACGCCAATAAAACCTCAGTCCCTTAACTGACTTTTACAGCATGCCCGGAAAGAGAAGCAGCTGGCACATTCTATGTTATTCCTTTGCTCCCAGTCCAGCATGAAAGGATTAACTTTTATTTTTGGATTCTATTATGGGTATAAAGTTTTTTATAGGTCAAACCCAATCCTCCACAGGTTATCCTTTTGGCACTTTTGACTAAATTCCTGAAATGATCTCGTATGTTGAGACTGATTATAATTTTAAGAAAGTTCTCTGTGGTGCAATAAGAAATGGCAACAAATGTAGATTATCTAGAAATTCTGATTTTTTATGGATTAAATTGTGAAAATGCGCCCATATCTCTATTACCTTCCCTTAATAACGTATATTATGTCTGATAAAGTAGTGGGAAGATTTTAAAATGTATACACTAATATCTTCCCGTTTTATTCATAAAAATCTTGTCATTAAAAAAACCCCAGACAATCACACCAACTACATAGCCCCAAAGTAAGCATAGCTTGTGTTATGTATGGGATACCATGTAGCGAAACTAGAATATAAATACATAAATAGATAAACATCCAGACACGGAACTTCTTTTTCTTTCTTGTTCCGTGCGGGAATCGGACCAACAACCACTGGCGTCTGAGGCAGACAGGTTTACCCCACCGCCAAAGCGGTCGTCGATTGGTAACGCTGAACGATTGGTGAAAATAGCTAGGTTTAACAGTAACTTACCAATTGGGCTGCACATTATGCGGCCGCCCGAATAGTTCGATTTTCCTCGTTCCAGGACTGAGTCGTTCTAAAACAAGAAAACGAGAATTAATAATTTTAAATTACAGAATTAGAGTCAAAACATATGAGTGCTGTCAAATTATTTAAACTCTGGCTCCATTGCTCACTTTATTGGGAATTTTTAAGTAGTATTGTAGTCGTCGTGGTGCCGTGGTTACAGCCCGTTCACACATGGTCCGTTTTACTGGATACATTTTTGTACCGTAAATATGTATACTGAATACTGTGCCATATGTAAAGTTGCTCATATAACTCCATGCGCCATCGATGAAAAAAAAACGTATCCGGTAAAACGTATCCAGTAAAACGGACCATGTGTGAACGGGCTGTCACTGTGTATATCATACGATATTGCAGGTTAAGCAACGTTCGGCTGTTAAGCAATGTTTTATAAAATATGGATGGGACGTTTGTCTTTTATGATACTTGATGATACCACAAGAAACCTGTTCACTCGACAACTAAAAGTACCACTGACACAGGAACTATAGACGCAGGCAGTTCATTCAAAACCTTGGCGACTCATCCAAAACAACTGTGAAAGCGCTTAGTTCGACTTTATGGAATATCTATGGAATACGGATGAAAGTTCGGACGAAAGTATAGTAGTCCGATGGTAAAAGGGTGAGGGTTCATTCTTTTTCAAAAAGAGCGTTCGCACACTACTTTGTTGCCGTTTTTAATATGTATTCTTAAAACCCAACACAAAAATAGTCTATATTTCTTTTTAGTTCCTTTACAACATCCAGACGTATTAAGACTAACTGTTCTTCCGCATGTTCAAGAGAGAAAATGAAGACATTGCTGTTAAAAAGTATATATACCGTTTAATCTTTAAAGAATTCAACTTAAGGTTTGGTTTTTCACGAAACTGCAAAGATTGTGACAATAATAAACTACTATGATAATGATGATGACAGAAAGAAGATTATGATAGAAAGTGAACTTCATCAACGTAGGGCTGAATTTGCAAATGATTTCCTGGAAACAGATATTGAGAAAGCTAAGTCCGACACATTGTCGTATAAACAGTTGACTTGCAACAGGACCTTTTAACCGAAACATATTTTTTTTTTATCAGCGTCATCTTTCAAAGTATAACTTTGCTATTCATGATATGGGCAAAGCCGATGTTACTGTGTGTTTATGGAATGAGACTACAGCAAAGGTGGATCTGCAGAAATAGGATCTTGCGTTCTAAAACACATTTTAGTCACTTTTGAAATTCAAGGACGTGATAGTTTGAGATCCTACATAAAGAGAAAAAATCTAATAAAAATAAACATTAATTATTTACCGAGTAAACTTAACCGAAAGTTAAAGAATTGATTACGCAACGCATGGTTACGCTAGCGTTGGCAGCGATCCGCGTGCCAGGTCACGTGCCGCGATTGACTCAGTTGAACGTAAAGTAAATAGTAACATATTAGTATTTATTTATGGGGAATTCTTGTGAAAATTTAGGCACCTACTTTTATCACATAATTATGATCAGAATCGAACACAGAGTGCTCTCCTTCAGTATCTAAAATTTGTCACCAGTCACCCTGTATAGATAATCGCCCAGAACCGGAACATTTTTTTTTCTTGTTCCGTGCGGGAATCGAACTCGCTACCACTGGCGTCTGAGGTAGACAGGTTTACCCCCGTCGCCAAAGTGGTCGTCAAATATATCCAGTGGCGATAGAGCTATTTTAAGAAGACCCTTAACCTATTACTTATAGTCTTACCTATAATTCCATATATTTCATCTGGCTTATGGGATGTCGCACGGACTTCAGCAACGATGACGTCACAATCCAATCCTCGATTCAAGTTGTCAGGGTTGCCTTTCATACCAACCTAGAAAAAAAAACAAGTATATTTGGTAATTAATGAAAAAAGTATTGATTTAAATCAATTGACGACTATTTTTGGCGATGGTGTAACACTGTCTGCCTTAGACGTCAGTGGTCGCGGGTTCGATTCCGGTACTATGCAAATATTTGTGAGCATAACATGGTTGTTCACTTTATTCCGGACTAGACGACCGGCTGGTGTAGTGGTAACATACATTGCCTTCTATGCCAGAGGTCCTACGTCCGAATCCCGGCGGCGGCGGATATTTGTGTGATGAACACAGATGTTAGTCGTGAAGTCATGGATGTTTAATGTTTATTTAAGTTTATTCTAATAAAAATATGTATTTATTCAATATGTATGTTTATATATTTCTTAAGTATATCAGTTATCTAGTATCCATAACACAAGTTTTTAAGAAACTTAATTTGGGCTAGATAATGTTGTGTGTCAGAAATATTTATTATTATTATTTATTATTCTGGTTGTATCATGTATGATGAGCATTAACGAAAACAAAATTAGTATAAGAATGTATATCCGTTATATAGCGCAAGCTTATTTTCTTATTTAATTTTAGGGCTATATGACGCTATATGTTTAATATGTCCTGTAATAATCCGATATTAGCAAAGTGCCTGTAACATGGGATGTTTAACTGTAACATACGCGAGGAATGCAACGTAGCAGTTTTATATATAGCTAAGTAAACGATTAAATAATGGTCTTCTAACTTGAACTACCGAAAGAACATGTGTTTTAAAAGAACATGTGTTTAGACGACCGGCTGGTGTAGCGGTAACATAAATTGCCTTCTATGCCAGAGGTTCTGGGTTCGAATCCCGGCGGCGGCGGATATTTGTGTGATGAACACAGATATCAGACGTCAAGTCATGGATGTTTATATATTTCTTAAGTATATCAGTTATCTAGTATCCATAACACAAGTTCTTTAAGAAACTTAATTTGGGCTAGATAATGTTGTGTGAGTGTCAGGAATATTATTATTATTATTTAGTTAACAAATCCCACCCAGCCTACAAGATATTGCAGTCCAAATATGATTTTAAAAAAATCACTTGCTTTTAATTTCAACCCTGGCTAGTCTCGACATTTGAGGGCCGGCTGTTGTAGCGTTCAAAATATTCTAAAATATTATAATTCTGTTCCATAAGTTCAATCCCGGTGCGTATATTCGTGTGATAAACACAGATGTTAGCCGTCAAGTCATGGATGTTTAGTCAAGTCATAAGCAATTTTAAGTTTATCTCCAATACTAGTTTGCACGCAATTTTAAATCCCGCGGCAGTTTCGGGATAAAAGTAGCCTATGTGTTATTCTAGACAGTACAACCATCACTATGCCAAATTTCTTCCAAATCAAAATTCTTTCAAATTTCATCCATCCAAACTTTCAAACACATTTATGTTTATTATAGTTGAATTGTTTTCGAATGCTTTTCGTGACAGTTCTCATTTTCCATTAAGCGCAAACTATTTACAAGTAATAAAATATAAATTGGCGCGTTAAGAAAATAAAAAACTAGTCAATAAAATTGTTTATTTTAAAATTATAAATTGTACTATTAATAAATTGTTATTTTTATTATTAACTGTAAATAAATTGAGTAAATGTCATAAAAATATTCATCTTAAATAGACAGTTTCAAGAAACGGAACGTTCAGTTGATAGTGATTGACACTACTGAATCGACATTGAATCGATGAATATGAGCGGCCATCTTGTAATCGGAAGTTTATATAAATTTTTTTCACCAACTGATTCGATACGTCAAAGCCATCGAATGGAAGATCGAACAATTTCATTACGGCAACAAAAGATTGTCAATTTTGAAATGTCACAAAAACCACCTCATAAAAATTCAACTATAGTAAGGAGTAAAATCTTATCCCGATATTACCACGGGATTCGAAATTGTACGTTTATAGGGCCAACGCTGCACCACGCGTGTCCACGCGCGTGTTCATACAAAATACAGCACGTATGGCACTTGCTCTAGCGTGCACAGTCTGCAACAGAATTATGTATACCACCCAGCATATTGAGACCGGGTGGTATACATAATTCTGTTGCAGACTGTACTTCACGCGCCTACATCATTATTCGCTTTGAAGCGAAGTTTAGCCAAATTAATAAAGATTAAGTATTCCATAGACACGACTGAAATTTTACTAGCAAAACAGCGTCGCGCAAGCCACGCTTTAGCCCATAATATTAGTAAGATTTTTTTTTACTGAAAACCTTAACGAATTGCTTACCAAGCAATGTTCCTTGCCATGGTTGAGCCAATGCCCTGTTCTTCCTGTACGAATGATTCTCTGCAGTTGGTTTGTTTTCACCCAGATCAGTTCGTCGACCCTTTCGTAGCCCCAAAGTTTGAGGCATTCGCGTCCTAATTCCATAGCTCTGAAATAAGAAAAAATAATAGTTAGAGTCCATACTTTGATATCTCTGCAATAGAGATAGATATATAGATTAATTTACTGTTATTAGAAACATACACATATTCGGTCAGCCAAGAGCATGCCTTAATTAAGATTATATTATTTTATTTTATATTTATTTTCATTGCTGAATTTAATTTAATTTCAATTATATTTTTAATATACCTACTGGTAAATTTTTTATTTCTTATATTTAATAATAAACTAGATTACTAACACTAGTTTTTTTATGTTAAATTTTGTAATTCCTGACACCTATGGATGCAATATCTGAAATAAATATTGTACAAAGTACATGGTCTCTATGTAAATTGATTTGGCACAGCAACTTTTTATTCTTTTTTTTTATATTTTTACAATTTACATACTTGATACATGATTACATTCAGTGACTTTACTTTAACATTTACAAAGTGCGCGTTTAAAGGTATCGGAAATACCTAGTTACTTTGAGAAATCATTCTCATCGTCAAGCAACGTCATCGGTTGGACCGAAGTCGCTGCAGTATTATCAAGACAATCCTGTTCCACACCAGCAAGTAAAAGCCAATTAACACAAGTAAGATCGTTCCATATTACTTTTACATTATCCTAAATTCATCTCAAAATGGAAGGGTACGTCAAAACCTAACTAACCTAAACCCTTGAAGATATCAAGAAGGTCAAAATCAATATCAAAAAAGATTCTGCTAGTTGTAAGACCTCACAATACGATTCATTGAAATAATAATTTCTAGATGAACTGAGGGGTATAGAATCAAAAGCAGCTATATCCACAACAAGTCGTTTTTTAAACTGTGAATGCCATCTTATACTTCATACTATTCCATATAAGTTTACGAAATTGTTTGGCACCTAAAATAGCTAAATCCCAGCCAAATTCCCGTTTAAAGAATCGGTTTAGAATCAAAGTCAGCTAAATCCACAGGGTTTGGAATCGAACACAGCTAGAATTGCGCTCGGCCAATCACAGGTATCCATTTTCGTAATGACAAGATGGCGGATTTCATACTAAACCGTGTTTGCGTGGGTGTGATTTTTATCGAAATTAAATAGGATTTTGCATAGTTTTCTTACTAAAAACGTGTTATACGACTAGTTAAACGTGTAATGGAAGTGCCTGTAGTAGAAGCATTGCCAGGGAAAGGAAGAAAGCGCAAAAGACAGCCGGAGAAATGGAAGGCGAACAAAGCGAAAATTGACAGGTAAGCCTAGTCTAGTGATGTACTTAATCCGATGGAGTTCGATAGAATTTTTAACAAAAGATACAAGTTTTTAAAGAATAGATGGAAGAAGTCTAGATTCTAGGCTTAACATTACCTATAAGTTTAATGTTGTTCAGTTCGATTTCTATCAATGGATGGGTCCATTCCATTAAGAATCCCGGGGGTTTTAGTGTATTGCAATTTAGGCGATAAGCTGACAACCTATAACTAAAGTACGTTCAGCCTGAAGCGATCGCTCTTTGTACCTGCCGCCTAGGCGCGTGCCGGCGCTTGTCAAAGGAAGACAGCGACACAAAGGTCGCCGCGACACGTTCTGAACGAATATACTTTAAGCAATAAAATGACCTTCAAAACTTTGTCAGACGTCGCATAAACTATCTAATATGTATGAGATCGGTGACGCTCTGCCCACACCGTAAGAGATATAGGCGTCACTATTTGTTTTGCAAGTATTTCATCAAAATTTAATAGGCTAAAACACTAATGGTTACGTTTGATTTGTTTCACAGGTACTCGTCGCCATCTTTGCCTGAAAACATAACCTGCAATCATAACACCAAATCATTTGCGTGTAAACAATTGAAAATACTAGATCTAGTGCATTTTCACAGATCGTTTTACTCAAAACCCAACAAACAACATCAAGATGCGTTAATATTGAAGTGCTGTTCAGTAAAGAAAACAGCCAGAAAGCGGCCTGTAAAAAACGTAAGAAAAAGCAGAGCTTTTTCGATAAAATATGCAATTTACGCAAAATCACTTAAGAAAGCCATTCCAGTTTGCCAGAAAGTATTTCTAAATACACTTGGGATAACGAAGTATCGTGTTCAGTTCGTCATGCAAAACTTCTTTGAATCTAACCCGACCAGATTCAAACCTACAGAGAAAAGAGGCGGTGACCGTAAGAAACAAAAGTTTGCAGCACAAAGACAATCAGTTCACAGTTTTTTAAAGTCTTTGAATTGCGTTGAAGCACATTATTGCAGAGGATCATCGCAGCAACGTAAATACCTACCTAGTGAGCTCAATATTAAAAAAATATATAAACTTTTTAAACAAGCACATCCAAACAGCCCAGTCAAATTATCTTACTTTAGATCTATCTTTAATCAGGATTTTAATCTTGGTTTTGGGAGTCCAAGGACGGATGTGTGCTCGAAATGCCTTGAACTTCAAGAAAAATTGAAAAACGAAAATGATACATCGAAGAAAAACCTACTGATGATAGAGAAAAGGATACACAAATTAAGAGCACAAGCATTTTTTAAGCTACTAAGGGAAAAAGAAGGGCAAATGATTACATTCTCATTTGATTGCCAAAAGAATTTAGTACTTCCGAAAGTGCCCGACCAGAGCTGTTATTACAGCAGGCAGCTGTATTTGTATAATTTCACAATAGTCCAAGGTTCATCGAAAGATCCTTTAAATAAAAACACTACATATGCATACATCTGGACTGAAAATGAATATGCTAAAGGTTCAAACCAAATTGCTTCCGCTGTATACGATAGGCTCAACAAAACTGGCCTAAGTGGTGTAACCCACGTCCGTTTAGTGGCAGACGGATGTGCTGGCCAAAATAAAAATTATATAATGATTTCCATGTGCATGCGATGGCTTTTAGAAAACCGTCATGTAAAAAAAATTGAACTAGTGTTTCCCATCACGGGCCATTCTTTCATGCCTCCAGATAGAGTTTTCGGGAATATTGAAAAACAAATCCGAAAACTTGAGGTAATCACATCGCCAGAAGAGTACATCGCTGTAATTAGTGAACACTCTACAGTCACGCAACTACGAGATATACCCGTGCTTGACTGGAAAAGTTCAATAAATAGTATTGTTAAAACACCGGCTCAAATCCACTTCAAGATTTCTCAGTGCAAAAGATTTATTCTTCGAAGATCCAAAAAACAAGGAAGTGTATTGGTATGTGGTGAATTATATTACAATTCTGACACGGGAAACCCCAAAAGTTTGTGTAAACCAGGCAAAAAAGCTGAGGATATACGGCCAACAATAATTCCTAGCGGCATACAGGTGAATCCATTAAAGTTGCGAGATGTCAGAAACTTGCTTCAAAAACACATAGTTACTATGGAAAGTATTTAAATCAAATGACATTTTATTGATAAAAGAGAGAGAGAGAGAGACCAGACTCATCAATATTTTAGTGACATTGTGCAATAATTATATTTTGAGGTGCGTCAATTACTTGTATGACGTCGTAAAACTGATAGTTCCGTGCAATTTGATATTCCTTCGGGAGAATCTTCGACTCATTTTAATGCTATAGGAGAGAAAGTGTCAGAAAAGAAACACGCTCAGTTGGTCAAATTTCGTGCTCTTTTTCGCGACTAATAAATAGTATTGGTATTGACAATTTAAATGAAAAGTGAAAATTAGAGGATGAACTCAGATCTCTTGAGAAAAGGTGAAATACAATAGATGCGTTGCATTTGCAATTAGATGGCATTTTGGTAGGTTTCGATAGCTTATATGACGATGACTATACTGCGGTGCGAGCACAGAACTTTATCGACTCGTATGTTTACGAATGTTCGTATAGTATGGAGTCGGTTGCAAGTTTTTAGTAACATTGTAATTTTTATTTTACCATTATTTAAGCTCACAATATGTTTACAAACATTCAAAATTAACAAAGCATACATTTATTTACGCTGGCCGTGCGGCAATGGATAGAATTCAATTATTGCTTACAAACCGTCTCCATTCTATGCGAATATTCGTAGAGATACGACTCGAAAAAGTTCTGTGCTCGCACTGCTGCACACGAACAAAGGTTCAAAAGCACTAAGAAAATGTTGCATCAAAAACTTTCTTCAAACTTACATCAAATACGGCAACCATATAAATAGGCCTACTTTTGCTAACTTATATTCGACTGCTATACATAATAATCCATTTCTTACAAACGCTCAAAAGATGCAGCATTTAAAGGACACGCTCAGAGGTGAAGCGGAGAGAATAGTGCAGCAAGTGACCTCTGGAAACTACGACTTGTGTTGGGATTTGTTGACCTGTAGGTTATCGTACCAAGCAATTACTATTTAATATTGTCTTAAGTTTTCGCGATTCATACTATTAAATAAAACACTTTTTAACCGGATTTATCGCGTATATTTACATTTTAAATTTTGACTCGACGTTTCGGTGTCTTTTCAGACCCCGTGGTCACGAGCGACTATTTACTAAGCAATTTCAACTTTAATCAAGCATTCAGACACAAACAGCGTTTGACTTAAAGAAGCTATATGACGTTACGATGGAGGCTATTCCCGCGATTCTACATCTAGGCGTGGATATCAGTAGTTGGGATCCTATGTTAGTACATGTGTTGTGCGAGAAGCTCGACAATAAGACCTATAGCGATTCATGGAAATTCGAAAAGCCCCACGAGATTTACCTTAATTTAACGAGTTCATGACATTTTTAGAAAGGAAATGTACAGCCCTGGAACCTTTAAATAAGAAAAGATTTGAGTCATCAACTCCAAAGAATTACAATGCGGCGAAAACATTTAATAGACCAGCGCAACAAAGTATAATGGAGTATAGAAAACTTTCCCTAAAAAAGGTATTACATACATCGATTCAAATTACATGCCCACTATGCAATTCCGAACACGCCCTATACCTTTATCATCAGTTTTTAAATATGATATACGACAAGCAGCTTGAAAAAGTTAAGAAACATAATTTGTGTTTTAACTGCTTATTTCCCCGCCTGAAAAAATATTGTTCATCAAAAAACGCTGTAAAGATTGTAACGGCCGACATCATACAATTTTACATCCTGCATTTATCTACAATAATTATGTGACCGATTCAGCCGATTCATTCGCAAATTGAGACTCAGCAAAGTCCGCATGCAAAACTATTACGTGTCGAATAATGATGACGAGATACACACACCAAAAAAGTCTAAGCATAAAATTAAAAAAATCTTAACTAATCTCTTTTTTTAGTAAAAGTTAGGTAGGTATAGGTATGCAAACTACTATTACTAATTTACTACTACTAATTTACTCACTGGCTCGTTAGAAAAAAAAACAATATTCTATTGTTTTTTTACAAAACAAAAACGAATGCATTTAAATAGAATTTGCATTTTCTTTCTTAATTGAATTTGGTGTTGAATCTTCATTTTACAAATTTTAACAATAATTTAAATAGAGTTATCGACATAATTACATTTTACGTGATTTTATAATTTTTTTACACCATGGAGCGACGTCATTTGACTGCAAATGAAATGCAAAGAGCTGTAGGGATGTTGAAAGGGGGAAGCAATCAATCCCAAGTATCGCGGCATTTTGGTGTCAACAGGAGCGTTATTTGTCGTCTTTGGCAGCGTTACACCAACACAGGAGATCCTGCTGAGCAAGACCGCTACATACAACTGACTGCAAGACGCCAGCCGATGACGACTGCCCGTCAGATAGGTTTAAGGCTACGAAACTCAAGTGGTGTTTATGTTAGCCCCCAAACCGTGCGAAATCGACTCCGTGAGTACAGCCTACGAGCACGACGCCGAACTAGGTGTCCACCTTAACCTCACGGCAATCGCGTGCGTCCGAATGAATGGTGTAGGGAACATTTAAAATGGAGCCAGGAACAATGGGACAAAATTTTATTTTGTGATGAGTCGCGATTCGGATTTAGGCCTGATTCCAGAAGAGTGAGAGTGTACCGACGTCCCGGAAATGGAGAAAGGCTGAGGTGCATTCAAGAAGTGCGTCCGTTATGGTGTGGGCGGGGATTATGAAGAATAGGAGAACTGAGCTCGTTTTTGTAAATGGAAACATGAACGCTGAAACTTACGTTGAGGATGTTCTGTTTTTATTTGGTTTGATTTTAGCTCGTTTTGCGTATGATACAGAAGACATTATATTGTTATTTTTTGTTATTACAAAAACAATATAAAAATAACAGATGTTGTTTTTACTTCTAAAAGTATATTCAAATAAAAAATAGAAACTTTGAAACATGAAATATTATTAAAAAATTCACATAATACATATTGCTTAGACTTTTTTGATGTGTGTGTGGGAGTTGCTTAGGTTGTTATTTTTTATATTGTGTTAGATTATTGAGGGCAGCGAGTAGTCACTCGCGCGCCGTTGTACAGTTACGTCGAATAAAGTGTAACAGTTTAATATTGAGTTTAATGTTTCATTTATACCGCCACTAGAATAGACTAGTATTTATAAAGATACCCATAAAATACTAAAGTGGTGAACCCGACGATTACTAGTGAACAGTGCAATATTTTAAGAATAAATAAACCACTTATGAACAGTGAACTATATACCTACTAAACTTTTTACGTATTTTTGTGTTGATTTTTGAACCAAATATGTATCTGGGGCAACACGTACAAGCGGGACCAGCGGGGACTCAACCGGCGCAGGGCAAGCTACAAAGAGAGCAGGACGACGCGGCACTGGAAATTTGCTTGGCAGCTATTAGCGTCACATCAAAACTACCAGAGTTTTGGGTCGATATGCCACGGTTGTGGTTTGGCCAATTTGAAGCCGTCAAGGCACCACAAAAACAAGGCGAAGAGACCTAATTCAACTTGGTCATATCGAAGCTGGGTAGAGAGAGACTCACTGAGCAGGTCAGTGATTTGCTGACGTCCCCACCGGCAGAAAACAAATACAACATCCTGAAGGAGAGATTGCTGCAGGTATATGAGGAAAGTGCAGAACGGCAGTTCCAGAAGCTGCTTTCCGAGCTGGAGCTTGGTTCTCAGAAGCCTACACAGCTACTGCGTCGGATGAGAGACTTAGGACGTACGACGCAGGTAGCCGAGCAGACCTTGAAAAGTTTGTGGCTATCTAGGATGCCTTCCTCAGTCAGGGCAGTTATAACAGTGTGCCCTGACCAGTCGCTAGACAACCTGGCGGTCATAGCCGACAAGATAGTGGAGAACACCAGGTCGTGCGAGGTCGCGGCAGTTTCAAGGGACATCGCGGCGCAGGTGCCACAGGTGGCACTGATGAAGGTGGCAGGACAGCTGAGCAAGCTGACCCTGGAAGTGGCGGCTCTACGCAACGAGGTGCATGGACGCGGTCGGTCAAGAAATGCAGGCCGACGCGGTTTGCGCGCTCTCGGTCGTTCGGCCGGCAGGTCTAGTTCCCGGAGGCGACGGACTCCCCACGATCCAGGATGGCTGTGTCGTTTTCATTATAGGTACAAGAAAAACGCCACACGCTGCGAGTAACCTTGTGCTTGGCGAGAAAATGAGTCGGAAAACTGAAAGAGGTATGTTCGAACTCAGTGTGCGGATGTACTCAGGACCAATTAGTGGAAAACCACCGTTTATTAGTTAAGGATAAACATTCTAAGTTAATTTTTTTAATAGATACCGGTGCAAACATTTCAGTGATTCCAAATAAGTATGTAAAGAACCGTTTAATTGAGAAATGTGAATTTAAATTACATGCCGCTAATGATAGTGAGGTAAAAACCTATGGTATTTGTAATTTAGAATTAACTTTCGGTCTTAGACGAGTGTTTAATTGGCCTTTTATTGTTTGTGACGTAAAACAGCCTATAATAGGGGCAGATTTTTTACGTAAATTTAGGTTAACGGTAGATTTATACAATAATAGGTTAGTCGATTTAGTTACTAATTTGTACGTTTGTGGATCTAATTATATAATTTAGATGGGTCAGTTAAATCTATTAACAGCGATCATCCGTACGCAGACTTACTGGAATCATTTCAGGAAATCACAAAACCGCCCAATTTCAAGGACACGCCGGAACCCTCGGTGTATCATTAAATTGGACCACAGGCCCTCCAGTGCACACTCGAGCAAGGAGGTTACCACCCCACAGGTATGACTTGGTTAAAAAAGAATTCAAGTTAATGCAGGAATAATGGATATGTAGGCCTTCGATATAGTAGCCCGCTGCATATAGTACCAAAAAAGGGGGGTGAAATTCGACCTTGTGGGGATTATAGGATGTTAAATTCAATCACAAAACCAGATCGTTACCCGATGCCGCGGATTCAGGATTTTACTTATGGATTGCACAACAAAGTTATTTTTTCTAAAATTGATATTTGTAGAGCCTATCATGTTATAAAAATTAGACCAGAAGACATCGAGAAAACGGCCATTATAACCATTTGGTTTGTATGAATTCCCAAGGATGACGTTTGGCTTGCGAAACGCGGCTCAAACATTTCAGAGATTCATAAATAATACTGTTTTGGCAGGTATTGAGCAGATTTCTTATAGCGACGTTAATAAGAGTCATAATAGATCAGCAGGGCAGTCATTCCTTTACGGATATTTAGATGAAGTCATTTTAGGATCGACAAATGAGACTATTCATAGGGACCATCTTAAGTTACTATTTGAACGGCTTGACAGGTATAAAATGTCTATTAATTTGTCAAAATGTGTATTTGGAGTATAGTTTACTTTAGTGATTTATTAGAAGGACGTGCTTTTACGGTTTATACAGACCATAAGCCGCTTACTTACGCATTTAGTAAATTAAGTTCAAATAAGGAATTACCTAGAAGGGCACGTCCATTATTATACATTAGCGAATTTACTTGTAACATACAACACATACAGGGTGATAAAAATATAGTCGCAGATGCATTATTTAGAACCAAGACAATAACATGTCCAAACTCGATAGAATATTCAGAAATTGCACGCGCGCAGGCGACAGACGCTGAACTAGCAAAATTATTGAGTTCAGGTTTCGTAGGTAGCACAATACAGTTGAAACAAATGAGTATTAATAATTCTAGTAATATGATTTATTGTGAAACTTCAACTAATAACATAAGACCCTACATTCTCGAACAATTTAGATATATCGTTTTTAATCATTTTCACAGCTTAGCTCATCCAGGAGTTAGAGCTTCTCGAGCTTTAATTTGTAAAAACAGTTTTTTGGCCAGGTATGAATAAAGATGTGATTAAATGGGTTAAAACTTGTATCAAATGCCAAAAAAGTAAAATAACCCGCCACACGGTTTCACAACTTCATAAGTTAGAGGATAGTGACCGTTTCGAACACTTGCATGTAGATTTAATAGGACCTTTGCCTGTGACGGAACATGGTTATCGGTATTGCGTGACTATGATAGATCGGCGTACAGGATGGCCAGAAATATATCCGGTTATAGATATGACGGCAGAGACGGTAGCTAGGGCAGTCTACGAGGGCTGGATATGCCGATTTGGTAGTCCTAGTAAAATAACCACAGAGATCAGGGTAGACAATTCGAAAGCGAGTTATTTACGAATATGATGCAATTATTAGGTATTAAAAAACTAGAACCACCCCTTACCACCCTCAATGTAATGGGAAGGTAGAGAGGTGGCATAGGTCATTAAAAACATCATTAATAGCTAGGTTAAAGGATAATACATTATGGTACTCAGAGTTACCTACCGTAATGTTAGGTTTAAGAGCAGCATGCCAGGCTGATAACGATTTCGTTAGCGCAGCAGAATTCACCATGTTTACGTCTACCAGGTGAGTTGTTTAACAGTAACGTAACTAAGATAAATAATCCACAAACGTACATATTAAAATTAAGGGATAGTTTAAGTAAAATTAGACCTGAAATTATAAGTTTAATTAATAGTGGTAATATATTTGTTCATGCTGATTTAAATACTTGTCCTTTTGTATTTCTAATAATAGATGCAGTGCGGAAACCGTTAACACCGCCTTATAGCGGACCCTTTAAAGTCCTAGAAAGGGGTGCAAAAGTGTTTAAAATATGTATTAATGGAAAATCTTCTAATGTATCAATTGATAGATTAAAGCCTGCATACATATTGGGTGATAGTTATAAGCCGGAACCAATAAATTTAAATCAGAATCAGCAAATCAAGGGAAACGTTAACATGCCGTTAAATGTTACAAGTAGGGGTAGAATTATTAGAAAACCAGTTAGATTTGTAAATTCATAATATTTTAATTATGACAAGTGAACCCGTAAAGGCACGAGGTTACAAAGGTCGTGTTAATAAGTAGGTTAGTATCGGAGTAGCAATAATTGTAAGTAATGACTTACCAGTCTCTTGAGAATCAGGAGAAAGTCGAATCAAAATTAAATATTTTTGGAATTTCACTAATGATTCTCATCAT
The DNA here is from genome assembly GCA_944452665.1 of Stenoptilia bipunctidactyla. Taxonomy (NCBI): domain Eukaryota; kingdom Metazoa; phylum Arthropoda; class Insecta; order Lepidoptera; family Pterophoridae; genus Stenoptilia; species Stenoptilia bipunctidactyla. Next base: position 17,992,800 of record OX101741.1, read on the forward strand.
AATAGTATTGGGAATAGTAATATGTGGCGTTGGCAGAAGGTGTAAACGGGGCATTAAGAGTTGGTTGCGAGTACAGGTCGAGGAGCTGCAACTGGCCCCGTCCCGACTATTAAGGTTGAACAAACCCAACCTCCTAGAGTCGTGTATCAACCCCAAGTGTAAAATGAAAAATGTGAAATTGTGAATGTGAAATATCTAGAAGATTTTTATTTGTTTGTACCAATTTAGCTTATTTTTTTTTGTGTTATAAACAAATTACAAAATTATGTGCGTAATAAAATTATTACAATTTAATATGAGAGATAAATGTGGTGTATTCTTTTTGAAATTTTTGCATTTGCGTACCTAAACAAAATTTTTTTTTTACAGTTTGTCTTATTAATTGTTTGTTTTGTTTTTAAAAAATGTAATGTGATTTTTTTTAGAAGGGTGTGTATGTGGGAGTTGCTTAGGCTGTTATTTTTTATATTGTGTTAGATTATTGAGGGCAGCGAGTAGTCACTCGCGCGCCGTTGTACAGTTACGTCGAATAAAGTGTAACAGTTTAATATTGAGTTTTATGTTTCATTTATACCGCCACTAGAATAGACTAGTATTTATAAAAATACCCATAAAGTACTAAATTATTTTTTGCCGCCTGCAATGTTACAAGTCTCACGTAATGACGGACTAGAGATCCGCGCCGCGGCCTGAAAAGTCGATTTGTGAATCCGGCGTGGCGCGGAGCCGCCGGCGGCGTGACATGCCAATTCTAGAAAAGGTTAAAATACCGAGGCCTTGTGGTTCCATAGACTGCATCGTGGGCAGAAACCGCCACTGTTGACAGTTTGAGTAGGGAACGAAGAGATCCACGTGAGCCGATCTATGAAATACCTGGATCTCATTGCAAACGGACGCTTCAATTTTAAAGAGGATTTTAATTTTCTGACTCCGTGGATGCAAAAGGTGGCAGGTTCAGTGCAAACACTTTTCGTTCAATGCACAGAAGTTTTCGATCTTTTCTCGTGTATGCGAGAAAAGATCGAAAACTTCTGTGCATTTATGGAGCGAAGCCTTGGGGGGTCATGGTGAAGCAATAGCTGTATCCCTATACATATCCAAGGCATATGACAAGGCCTGGCATGATGGTCCCTTAATGGCAATTAAAGCGAGGGATCCTCAGTTCCTCAAATTGGTGAAAGCTAATGGAAGTAAGCCCTCAAATAAAAAATCTAATTTGTGAAGTCTTAATTATCTAAAGATAAAGCAGACTTTTTTTCAATCACCGACCATACAATGAAATGACAAAGAATATAGAGACGGCGGCGCCCAATATTTCTGTTCATTCTTTAAACCATTGTTTGAATAATTTATTATACTTCTCCTACTTAATAAACAACCCCACCAATTTTGCGTTCTTCATGTATACAAGGCCTTCACGAATATTGAGTGTGGCTTGAATAAAATAAATAGAAAAAAACATTGCATAATTCTTAGCTCAGAAATTCATTATAAAATTTCGGTCACCCTTGCCCCAAAATATGATTCGGAAGATTAAAGAAATGAAGTAATACTGGACTAAAAGTTCTATTATTTTACTGCATATGCTACACTTCATTAGCATGACCGAAAATGTACTCTATGGATGCAACTTGTGTTAAGTCATGTGTCAGTCACGTTTCGGTGTCTTTGCAGACCCCGTGGTCACGAGGGACTGACTAAATATTTGAACGTCGAGTTAAATGTAAAATATAAATTCAAAATATAAAAGCGTCATCCTCCCGGCACCGCTCCTTCGCCTCCTTCTGCGACATTACGTCCTCGCAGAAGGAGGTCATGGCCGCCCAAACCTCTCGACTCCCCAACATGGCCTTTACCAGGCTGGGAAGCGAGAGGTCCCATCCGACGACAGACGTCAAATTACAATTAATAGACGTTACCCCTACACCAGCCGGTCGTCAGTTACTATAATCTATATTTACACACCTTAAATACAATTATATATAAATATCTTTAAAATTTAATGCAAAACGAATGACAAAGTCTCGTTCGTTTTAAATCATTTTCATTCAGTACTTACACTACGAATGATTTAACTGGTATCATTATTTGGTATTTGTTGGGCATTTCGAACTGTCAGTTTACTGCATTGAATTATTTGCCTAAGTCACAATTTTATTTTTATCAATTTTAATAATTCTATCTCACCGTCCTGTCACCCATAGGAATATGAGCCCGCTGTCCTGCAGCTGTGGCACTCCAAGGCATCTCATTTCATCATCAGACATCGTGCCATAAGGCAGCTCCATATGGATGTCCCAAGGCGGGTCCGCCATTATAACGGCGAATTTCCCTGTCAACAAAACATTGAATACACTTATCCACTGTACTAGGATGAACAAACATACAGTACTGAGATAATTCAGGGTAGACAGAGACTAGGAATCGCCAATTGCTACGCCAATACCTTTCTCGTATCCTCGACATTCATTAATCTTTTCATACAAGATACAAGATGCCGGGTACTAACATTTGGATACAATTGAAAAAATAATATCTGATTGATTATGTATTAACTAGATCTCTTTTTAAATACTCTTAAGACGTTGCAGAACTCAATTTTTTTTATAAAAACATTGTGTCGATAATTCGTTAAAGTAAAAATTAATATTTTTAGTTTACTTTGCCGCACAGTCGATTTAATTGCTACGTTTAGCGAGCATCTGTACTAAGATTAATTATTCAACCTTAGAGTGACTAGAAAGATGACAACATACGGGTTTCGGAACGATATGACTCTTTACAAATAATTTCCGGATGACATCACGCGCTGATGCGGTGATATTTAGCCACAGACTGTATATGAAAGGTGGTCGCTCGCCAGGCGAACTCTGGTAGAGTCCTACCATCAATCAAGAGTCTCTGATTAGTCACGGTTTTGTCAGCTCCCCGCTGCTAAAAGTTTCCCAATGTGACCCAGGCAGACAACAATACAAAATATACCTATATAAATAAATATACCTACATAATATTTTAAAGCTTTTTAGGATTCAAGAATATTTAAGTTAGATAAGAAAATAATGTTTAAAATCGTCCCAAACGGGGATCAAATTTATTTCGTACTTTTATAATAAAAAAATACATACTATGTAAATGATAAATTACCGTACGACACATTTATAAATCGAGCGACAGTGGTCAACAGTTATGGAAAACATCGAACTTTCATATATTAGGTTATTAACTTACCTAAAAATGTCATATCTAAGTATCGAAGATCGCACTGTATCCATTGAGGTGGGGTAAGAGTCAACACCCCATCAGATTTCGCAACGGCCGGAGAGCCTTAAAATAAATAAAATAAGTTATATTTGATAAGTACACAGGATGACTGGTGGGTTTTCACTTTTGAAATTCGAGGACGTGATAGTTTGCATAATATTTTAAAGTTTTTTCATTTAAAATGCTTAATTACTCTTAAATAAATGAAAAAATGTGTTAAATAAAATAACCCGACCAGGACTCGAACCTGGGACCTCTCGTTTGCCGGACGAGTGCTCTCCCACTGAGCTACCGAGGCCTGGCGGTACGCCTCGAAATTACTTAACACATATTTGATTTTACGTTATATTGCTAACGTCGCTCCATCTACAGGTATAGCTTTGCAGCTAAGACCGCCCGAGACCAATTTCTTTACAGAAATTGTGAATCCCAGTTAAAGTGAAGCATTGCAATGTTTAATAATATTTTAAAGTTTTTGAGATCGTAAATGAAGAGAAAAAATATAATAAAAAATAAATATTAATTATTTCCTGAGTAAACTTAACCGAAAGTTCAAGAATTGATTACGCAACCCATGATTATACTAGCGTTGTTTAATAGTATACACCATTGTTCTGCTGTATGGTCAACAAACAAATATAAAAACCTTACTTCGAGGCCACATATTTCGTTTGCAGTTTGTGTAATTTATCCTTGTGTTCCTTTCACCATCAGGCACAGACATAACTTCCATCCAAATATAGTGGATATGAAAAAAACCTTTTCTGTACGAGTCGGCGAGATGTAAAAAAATAAATAAAAATAAAATCCCCAGACAATCACACCAACTACATGGCCCCAAACTAAGCAAAGCTTGTGATATGGGATACCATGTAGCGAACTACAGTGGAGCCTATAATATAAGTACATAATAATTATACAACGCTATTATTGGTTTATACGCAACCTAAAAATAATTTGTTTAGAATCAGTAACAGAATTGATTGCAATAGTTTTTATACCGTGTAAAAATCAATAATCTCTACGGAACATTTAATAATGTCCACACTAGGGAATGCAATCTCGCGAGATTGAGGATCGGACGAGATCTCGCGAGATTGATTTTCATAATCGGCAATTTCGAGATCTCGCGAGATTGGTAGTTAAGAGTATCAATTTTTGCAAATAATTTCACTAATAAAATAGATATAGAACTCCCGGGACATTGAAAGAAAAAGAACAATAGATATTTTGAAATAAACATTTATTTTTACGAAGTCAAAAAGATTAACTAACAAAAATAATAGAATTTGAGTTGAGATCAATCAAATCAAAGGCTCATTTCGCCAAACTAAAAAGAGAAATAGAATATAAAGTGAAAACCAAATAAAAACAATCAAATTAGGAACATTAGCAACATCTCGCTATACAATTATTTACAAGGAAGTAGCTTCTTAGAAAGCACAACGTATTAAGGTATCGTCACCTAACCTACACCTTATTTTTTATATTTTTTTTATATTGTAAGGATAGGACGTTTATCTTCCAGGTTATAGTTTATATTTTTTTATCTTATTTTATTTTTGCAGGCTAGATAGCCAGCCGCTGAGAATGCCCTTTCAGATTCCACACTTGTTGGTACTATAGTTGTGAGGCAGTTATCAGCGAACTGAAAAAGTTCTCCTTTAGACCCCCCAGACTCGTATAGATATCATTTCCTTCTATCATTTCCTTCTTCAACAATTGGTCCAGCGATTCAATCTCGCTAATCTCGCGAGATCTCGCCCATTTTCAGGCCGAGATTAATCTCGCAGAAAAGGGCCGAGATCTCGCGAGATCGAGATCTCGCAAGAACGAGATTGCATTCTCTAGTCCACACTCACTCGCACGCGTATCGTATACGATCCCAGGATACAAGTAGGTACCTACGTCGCATGAAGTGGTAGCGAGCTAGCGCCGCGCACAGTGTCCACTCGAGCGACAAAACCAAGACACCACAAGAAGCATCAAAGTTGCTGAGTTTTCAAGATGATACTATATTTTTTGTTAGCAAATTTTTTTTTAATGAAAATATTTGACACGGGTGCTAGGTTTCACACAAAATAAGATTTACGCTGTATTTCCTTTTTTTTAGTAGACTGATTAGTGGGCTGCAGGACTATGAGTCTCTCCCCTGGGTGACAAGGTTTAGCCCGTAAGCCACCAAGCTGACCCAATGCAGTGCTGGTTGGTGGATGTCAGAATTTTCAGGGCGCCGAAATGACTTCTGAAAAACCCTGACGACTATTGTATACAATCCCCGGGACCGAATGTTTTAAGTGACCTCCGAAGCACGGAAGTCGCCGAGAGAAAAGAATGGTCGGCGGTCACCCATCCTTTTACCGACCGCACCGATTTCACATATCCGCCGCCGCCGGGATTCGAACCCAGGACCTCTAGCATTGATGGCAATTTATGTTACCACTATACCAGCCGGTGTCAATATAATTCTACTTGTGAACATAGGTATAAAAGGAAATAAAAATATATCACCATTTGCAGTTCCTTTCGGCGTGTCGGGCGCTGTTTTGCTTGGGTTTGCGTTAGGATCTGAATTATCTACTTCATAATGAACGTACCTATGGAAAAAATATAAGTATTAAATTTATTAATTTAAAAAAATATATTAAAATTAACTGTTTCGCCTGGTTTTATCCGTGCGATTTCGAATTCGGTAATATCGGGGTAACGAGACTGAATCACTATGCCAAATTTCTTACAAAACCGTTGAGCCGTTCTACTGTGATTGTGGAACAAACATCCATACGTCCAGGCATCCATCCATCTATTTTACGCAACAGGTTTGCTCAACGCACAATACGATGTTCATACACACAAATTATTGCCTTGTGCGGGGATTGAAACCGCAAAAACTGTCATCGAAAACAAGTGGATATTCCGTAAATATTCCAAAAGTCTAATTAACAGTTCATTTTTAAAATGGGTCGCCAAGGTTTGGAATGAACTGCCTGCTAGATGCAGCCTTCCAAACCTTCTCCTGACCACTACAGTCCTGGTACTTTTAAGCGTCGAATGAATAGGTTTCTCGAGGATGGACGTGGTGTACGTGTACGGTTCACTTACCATCAGGTGTCATGGAATACAAAGGTCTCGTACTTTATAATAATCAACGAATGCAGAGCATTAAGGGCGCTTGTACACGCTAAGAAAATTTACCGTGCCTGCGGCAGACAAGACAAATACTTCGTGTAGACGACAAGAATTTTGTCTGTTCCATACACGAAAACTTTTCGTGTCTTCCGCAGATAAGACCAATCGAAACGTGTACACGACACGATTTTTTTCGTGCAGTCGTCAGTCGAGCGTAGGGCGCGCAAATAATAACAAGTGCGATAATCAGTGTGAGTTTCGTTTATTTATATAAATGCTAACTACAAAGCAAAAAAGAATGATAATTGCATATTATTATTATAACAAAATAAAAAAGGAAACAAAAAACAAGAGACTTTACTGGGTTCATCCAATTATACAAGAGAAAAATGAGTTTGGTGGGTTCATTACCCTTTACCGTGTCATGCGACAACATGAGGAAAAATTTGTGGATTATTTTCGCATGAAAATTTCTACGTTTGACAAGCTTTTGACAAGTATAGAAAATAATATACGACATGAAAATACCAAAATGCGAGAAAGTATTCCTCCATACATTAGATTGGCCGTAACATTAAGGTAAGTAATTTTTTCAAGCATATTGATTTGAACGTTATACAATAATAAATGTCTTTGAAGTGTTACATGTTTCCAAATTCAACAGACTCCAAATGTTCATATTCTTTAGAAAAGTCAAAGTGAAATTCATCTGTATGCGATGTTTCAACACTACTAATAGTTTCGGTGTCAATTTCAATGGATGTAGATTTTTGAGTACTGTAACCGGATACGTTAAATGACGACGTAGAAGGCTGCGTTGTTCTGTAATACTCAGTACTCCATTGATGCTGAACATCACTTGCCTTTCGTTGTTGCGTAGCACGCACAAGTTTTAAAACTTCAAACTGGAAATCCACCATTTCCTCATCACTAAACTTATCAACACTCGGAGTTATACTTTTAAAAAATGACATGGCACGGCTCTCTTCTTCTTTGGTAACAGTTTTTATAAATTCTGCCATATTTTTGTCCACCTCGCTAACATCCTGTTTCTTTTTTTTCGCGATCGGTGTATGTTCTACGGGACTTTTTTCCACGTTTGTTGTTTCGGGTATATTTGACTCAGTGTCTCGGTGTGTTGCAATTTTTGTCAAAAATAACATTTCGTCGTAAAAATCACATTTACGAATCTTCTTAGCACCTGATCCCGATTTCATTTCTTTAAGTCTTCTGTGACATTTCATCCACCTATCTCGCAAAGTTGTCCATTTTTTTGCTATAGACTTTGCTGAAACAAAAAACGAACTACCGTAAGAAAGCTAAGGACTAAGCTTTCCAGGAAATGTATCTTAACAGTGATGTTGATGTGTAGAAAAAAACCTTTGTCATGTTAGTGAGTTATCTTCGAAGCTCACGAGTTCAAAGTTACTACATGGCACTAGTAAAAAAAAACGGTGTCAATCGCCTTTTTTTGACAAGTACTATCTATTGCAAGTAGACATAAACATCATATAAAAAAGGAAATGACCTCATTGTAAGACATTGTTACAATTTTTTACAGATACATGGCAACTGGAGATGCCTTCGCACGTCTTCATTTCGATTTTCGAATCGGAATAAAAACAGTAGCGAACATTGTGAAGTTACTCATCATATTTGGTCAGAATTATCTACAGTTTATATGCGAATGCCACTACAAGAAGAATGGTTGAATATAGCACAGGGATATGAAATAAATGCCAATTTTCCACACTGTCTTGGAGCACTGGACGGGAAACATATTAGAATAATTAAACCTGAAGAAAGTGGATCAATGTTTTTAAATTATAAACATTTCTTTTCTATTGTTCTCATGGCTATAGTGGATTCCAACTACAATTACATTTTTATTGATGTAGGGTCGTATGGTAAAGAATGTGATTCTAATGTTTTCAAAGAAACACAGTTTTGGAAAAAACTTGTTGACAATACGTTAAACATACCATGCCCATGCTCTATAATAAATACTTACTATATATTACCATATGTTTTTGTAGCTGATGAAGCTTTCGCACTTCATGCTAACGTACTTCGACCCTATGGTGGTAACGAACTCACAAAAGAACAAAAGATATTCAATTATCGCTTGACAAGGGCAAGAAGATACGTCGAGTGTGCATTTGGAATAATGGCCAACAAATGGAGAATTCTGCACCGATCTTTAAACTTAAGTCTCGATTTAACAGTTGCTATTGTAAAAACTACGTGCGTTTTGCAAAATTTTATTCATACAGAAGAAGGTCACGTTGAGCCTTTAATCAATCGAGACCGATCAAATAGTCGATTGCATTTAGAAGGCAATAATCTGACAGCAGACGAAATTCGTCAAAAATATACTGAATATTTTTCCTCTGATGAAGGATCACTGCCATGGCAAGATAAATACACATAAAAAATAAGTTCTAAAACTGAAACCCGACTACTAAATTTTATTCCAAAAAGTGTGAAACAAGGCCTGCCATATTGTTTAAATAAACAATTACATGTCATTTCATGTTTATACGTATTTTATTATAAGTATTAGTCATTATCGATTTTAGCAAAGCCGTTGTCGTATGCTACTTAGCGCTATTGAACTTATGATTGCTTGCAACTTAAATCTTTTATTGTAGATGTATTTAATGCGGGTAACGACAATGATTAATATTTATAATAATTTATAGCTACTCGTATATAGAATATACCTAATAATCTGTATTTTTGAAAATTGTAAAAAGATAGTAATATGTTGTAGGTACTTACCATATTCATTTTTTTTGACATTTGTCATTTCGTCGAAGTCTTTGTTAAAGATAATAAATATTTCTCTCCATGCTTCGTATGTGTGTCTTTTATCTTTATATATCTCTAAAGTTTTGTCCCACAATACCGGTCGTCCTTCTACTAAAGTTATAAGTAACTGCTCATCAGCCATTTTGTAATCTACGCTGCAATACTCGTCCACATCAAACGCACAACAAAAACTACCTGGCTGGCTGGCTCAACCCTACTACACCGCCCCCCGCCGCTCCGCAACAACGTTCGCCGCGTCGTGTCTTGCGCAGACAAGATTTTTTTCGTGCACCGCTGCGAGCAGTGTACACAGTTATTTTCTAGTTACGACACGAATTCTTGGGTAGGCCCGGCGTTTTTTCTTAGCGTGTACAAGCGCCCTAAAAGAACCGACTTCACGTCAAAACTTTGGCCGACTTAGAGTGTCATCCACGTAAACCTCCTCTTTTGGAAGTCGGATGAAAATAAATTTAAGACAGGCGGTAAGTATGTATCTTTCCTAAAGTTATTCCATTATGTTATTTTTCGGATACTTGACAACGGATTACACATAACTTCACGCCTGTATCCCTAATGGGGTAGGCAGAACACCAGAGGCTACAAAACCATCTAACGTCACGTTTGACAAATTTGGAGGCATTATAATGGTGGATAGAGACTATTGCAGTGACAGGAGGTCAGCCCATCGCCCACAAAAAAATCTCCAATGAAACCTCTGTCCCTTAACTGACTTTTACAGTTTGCCCGGGAAGAGAAGCAGCTGGCACATGGTATTTTTTTCCTTTGCTCCCAGTCCAGCATGGTAGTAATATAGGTACAACGGATAAATAAACTTAAAACAACAAGCATCACTTGTCCACTATACCCTGGAAAATGATTCGATTTAGGATCGGATCGGCTACAATGCAAAATGTCTATTGACTAAGACTGTCAAATCGTCCGCATTCGAAAATGTTAGCAAAAATTGTTTTAATGAGGTCTCGCGAAAATGTCTAACCAGCATATTGGCAACGGAGCAAACCGTCCACAATACATAGTATAACTATTGTAGAATGGCAATCGGTAACAGTGTATGTAGGATAGGACTTATTGCACCTAACTACCTACATAATGCTTTGGGGTTAAGTAAAACCTTACATTGTGATTCATAGTGAGCGGTACATATTTGAAAATAGCTGAAAAATCCCATAAAAAAAATACAAAAAATTTTTGGGGTTTCCATACTCAGAACTGGAAGATATTTTTTTTCTCTAAAATAGGTACATTATCTGTGGATAGGTCCTTAAAAATGATATTTAGGTTTCTAATAGGGTAAACTACTAGTGATTGGACACTACGAGTCATTGGACAGTAAACAATAATTCACGTATAATTGAGGTTGTTTTAAAAACGAGAACCTCACAGTCGATATTCATTTAAACTCTGTATTATAACAGTACCAAAATGTTTGAAAAAATCCGATAAATCGAAGCATAAGTTTTAATAATATATTTTTGCGGAGCGTCCTTGAAGTTCAGTCGTCTTTCAAGTGAAAAATTAAGAAATAGGTAAGTTCAACAATAATTCTTAATAGCAATTATTTTTTTTTACGTTCGTCATAATATGTTTTGTTGTAAACACCATAAAGTGTTGTAGTATCTTGCATAGAATTTAATAGGAATTGGAACCCTATAATATAATTTATATGTTTTAACGGACTGTCCAATAACTAGTTTTTATTTTTAGTGAAATCTAATTAATGGACAGGTGTTCAGTAACTGTATTTTCGAAGAAAGAAGAACAAGGATGTTAAAGGGTTATTTAGAAGACACCTAGTTTTTGTATACCGTACCAGTGAAGATGTAAATTCATTCGAGTACGTTTGTTTCGCATTAAAAGGCGATCGTTTTCTAAAATTCAAGACTACTGATCACAAAACAACTTGTTACATATTTTCAATGAACAACTTAGGAGTGGCGATGAAAATGGAATTAAATTATGCCTGAAAATTGGTGAAGTTGCAGCTAATAATGATCACGAAATTCATCAAGGTAGCAAAGACTCAAAAACAGTTATGTTCAATTTTTCCCCTGATGGTAACGCGTGTCTACCTGTGGCTGCCTCCAACTAAAACAGAATACTACTGAAAATCGCAGACGGAATTCCTAGAGAATGAACAATTGGTAGCAGTAAAAATAGGTGGATGGCGTCTTTTTCGGATACATAACAAACATACTTCACTCTCATTTAACAAAGGCGTCTAATATCCCGTCGTACATTATTAGATAGTCATAAAACCCATCTCACTTATATTGTAAGTATTGCAAAGAGCTGGGCATTGAAATAATAGCTTTCTACCAGAATTCTATAACTGGCGTAGCAGTCACCTAGAATGACGCTGTAAGGTTGTGATATTTATTAAAAGCAATGACCAGCTTATTACAAATATTGGATCAGCTTTGAAAGTAACACAAGAAAAGTCTATAAAACCAGGTACTTTAACTTATAAAAAGCGTCGCAGCGAGTAGGTTATAAAATGAATATTAAAGTCTAAGTTTGGTTTATTTTAATGCAATGTATGCTACAAAGTAGGTATGACGACCATCTTTATCTAATCTTTGAAAAGAATAGCTTTTGTGATTGCGGTGGTCAGGAAAAAATACGATTATTATGGTGGTAAACCTAAAAGAACGAAAAACTTGAAACTCGAAAAATACTTGAAAGAACAGGATGGTCTGAAAATATTTTGAAATAAATCATCATCAGCCTGTAGACGTCCACAGCTTGACATAGGCCTCCCCAAAGTTTTTCCACGTCGCTCGGTCACGCGCCCCCTTCATTCAGCGTTTGCTGGCGACTTTGACCAGGTCGTCGAATGCCCATTGCCACTTCAGTATTGCAATCCCTCTGGCTATGTCGGTGACTTTGGTTCGCTTGCGAATCTCCTCATTCCTGATTCGATCCCGCAGGGAAACTCCGAGCATAACCCTTTCCAAAATAATTAAATAAAATCCCCAGACAATCACCCCAACTACATGGCCACAGAGTGAGCGAAGAAAGAGTTTGTGTTTGTGTTATGACCATGTAGCAAACTAGGAGGATATAATAAATTCATATGTAGAAACAACGCCTAGACCCGGATTTCTTTTTTCTTGTTCCGTACGGGAATCGAACCCGCGACCTCACGATTGGCGCAATAGCATGTGACCACTGCGCCACGGAGATCGTGACGATGATGTGTTGATTGTACAAATGCAACCGATTAATATTTTATGACCTTTAATTTAGAAATAAATATGTAAATTGTTTTTTTTTTCTAAGTTTTTAAATTTAATTGTTTCATAACATTTTCTTAAATTTTCACAATTCATTATCGAATATGAGGGGTATAAAAGCAAAAGCGCCACTGTCCATTTTCACCAAAATTTAACTATGAATGCCATCTGTTGAGTTTTATTGAAACCATTCTGGTGCCGTCACAAGTTCAGAAGCAATGTTCACACTGTCCCATAGAAAATAAAGTTTAAAATATGAGGTGAGAAGCAAAATTGACACTGTCCTCATAAAATTAAATGCAAAAGCGCCACTGTCCAAATGGACCAATCATAGACGTCGGCCAGGACGTTTCTAAGATGGCGTTGAATGCATTTTCACAGTGAATTCGTTAGTCATATTTTATCATTTTTGCAAGGGATTTCGTATGATAATTGGATAATTATGGAAGATAATGTGTCAGAAGTGGTTCCCGAGAAGGCTAGACAAAGAAAACGGGCTCCGGATACATGGAAAAGAGCAAAAGCGAAGGTTGAAAGGTAGGTAGTTATTCCTTGTAATGTACTAGTGTAGGGTCAGAAAACAACACTTGTTTTTATACAATGTAATTTTTACTTGGTTTTGCATTGTTTTAATTTTTTTTTTCTTAACTGTAGATGACTATGCTGCATGAATATGCAACATACTGTTGTTACATCACACAACAAATGTTTTTAATTTGTTCGTAAACTAACTTGTACTCAAAATTTGACTAGGATGGACTTGAGGATTTTGCGATTTTACGAAGAGGATGATTACTCATTTGAAAGGAGACTTTAGCAAAACCTTTTTATTTAGTTTGATTCTACTTTTTTATGTTCACAGGTATTCACCTCATGCTCCACCTAGTTTGCCTCGATGCAATCACGGTCCAGAAAATAAACATTTTAAATGCTCAAAATTAACAATGTTAGACATCCAAAGTTTCCATAGGGAGTTTTACAAGATATGTAATAAAAAGGACCAAGACGCCTTTCTTCTTAAACATTGTTCTGTGAAGAAAACCCAAAGACGGCGTCCAAGAGTAGGTGAGCGCAGAGCTACAGAAAATACAACAAAGCTCTTTGTTCGAACTAGAGGTTCTGTAAAACTGCGAAGAGTGTGCCAAAAAACTTTTTTAAGGATTTTAAATATCACAGTGCATAGAATCAGAAAGGTATCCAAAACATTTGCCGTTACCGGGTCAGTAGTTCAAGAAAAAAGAGGAGGAGACCATACATCAGGCAAAAATATAAACAAGCTTAGAGCAGTCAAAACTTTTATTGAGAAATTTCAATGCCTCGAATCGCATTACTGTAGGTCGACGGTTAATAGGAAGTATTTACCATCAACATTGAACATTCGCAAAATGTGGAAATTATATTCTCTAGAGTGTGAAACAAATCTGAGTGTTCGAGAATGTTATTTCAGATCTGTTTTCAGAAGATATTATAACCTTGGATTTGGAAGCCCTCGCACCGATACCTGTTCCAAGTGTAGTGAATTGGCAGAAAAAATTAAAACTTCTACGGATCCCACTCAAAAGCAGACCTTTATTACTGAGAAGAGAGTGCACAAATTAAAAGCACGTGCATTTTACAACCTTTTGAAGGAAAAAAGAGACAATTTGATGGTGTTTGCATTCGACTGTCAAAAAAACCAGGTTTTGCCTAAAGTTTCAGATGGGGCGGCATACTACAGTCGTCAGCTTTATATTTATAATTTTGCAATAGTGAGGCTAGTACCTGAAAATACTTTAAATCGTGACAATGTTAGACTGTATACGTGGACAGAGGACGAGCATCGAAAGGGAAGCAACGAAATCTCCTCGGCCGTTTTTGATACGCTTTGTAATGCAACATTCGATGATAATATAACAACTGTTAGACTAGTAGCCGACGGGTGCGGGGCCCAAAACAAAAACAGCACGATGGTGGGCATGTGCTCTACTTGGTTGAACCGTATTGCACCACAACACATCAAGTCCGTAGAACTGATATTTCCCGTCCCAGGGCATTCTTTCCTGCCTCCTGACCGCGTATTCGGTTTAATAGAGAAAGAAATTAAGAAGATGGAGGTAATTTTATCTCCGAATGAATACATTGAAGTATTTGAAAAGTATGGAACAGTTAAACGTTTAGACGATGTATTTGATTGGAAATCGGAATTGGAAAAAGTTCTTCGTCCGCCAGGAAATTGGCACTTTCAATTCCAACAAACAAAACGATTTTATTTAAAGAGGAATGAAAATAATATTACAGTAAAGGGAGAATGTAATTACATTGCTGATTTGGGAGTTTACAGATCGGTCATGAAAAATCGAAAATCAATTCGTGCTATTAACCCAACACGTATTGACAAAAACAGTGTTGTGGTAAAGAAAGCCAAATTAGAAGATGTGAAAAATCTACTGAATAAGCATTTCGGTGAAGGCTGGGCGGCACGACAAGATTTAAATTATTATAGCCAAGTTCTAAGTAGAGCTACGAACGTCGATAACGTTCCAGAGTACGAGGAAGAAATTTGTTTACAAGCGGAACCAGATTCAGATTTAAGAGTATAGGTGTCAATTCAGATTTAAGTTTCCGTAAATAATAATGAACCATTGTTTTCAATAACTTGGAATTCTATTTCAATATTCTGAAAATCTCAATAAAACAATACATACTTATTTTTTTTATTGTTTTTGACTTTTTTGCCAACCATCCATTCCATAAACCAAGTTAGGTGCAAATGCGCTACTGTCCAACACTCAAAATGCAAACCTGCCACTGTCCACCACTGAGATGCAAAGTTGACATTGTCCTGTCGAAATTGTCAATAAATTGCTCGTTATTGTCGCTTATCATTATAGTTTCATTACTATTATTTTATTATTTAACATTCAGGACTCAAAAAGTATTATCATTTAATTTGCTATATAGCTATATAGGCCAGAGACATTTTTCTTCATTTTGGTTAAATGGGTTTCCTGGACAGTGGCGTTTTTGCTTTTATACCCCTCATATAAGAGATGCAGGAGATTTAGGTTCGAGTCCCAGCTAGGATTGATTTTATTTGGTGTTTTTATCTATAAAGTAAAACTCTTTTTACCCGGATTTACCGCTTCACAAGGTCTGAAAGACACTGAAACTTCAAGTTAAAATGTAAAATATAATAATACGCGATAGATGAGGTAAAGAACTGTTTTATTTTAAATATTTTATTTAATTTCACGATCAACTTAATCATACTTACAGTAAATCCCAATGTCAAAATATATTCGCTAAGACTGAATAATAGAGTTGTGACACTAAACTTAAAAAGTAAATTCGAATATATTTTTTTGCATTATCGTATTGATAATTTCCTAATAAAGATACCAAACTATTTCTTTAGATCAAAAGGAAATAAATAAAAATATATTAATGTAATTTATTTCCTTTTAAAATATATATAAAATGTTCATTAAAACTGTCCATTAACTAGTATGAGCTGTCCAACCACTGAAATTCTGTCCATTGACTGTATATTTTGCAACTTTTTTTTATAACGTTATTTATTCGCGAATTTTTCTGTCGAATAAAGTTTTAAAGATTGTAGTATACAAAAATAGATATTAATCTTCAAAAATAATTATAATTTTAGTTCACAGCTTTTTAATTGTTTTCGAAAACCAATAAATGCCTTCATAAGAACCTTAAGTGTCCAATGACTGTACGTTTACTATTTTTTCTTAGCTGAATAGTTTGCGCAAGAGACACTTCCAAAGTGTTAGCATGTGAACAGGGAGGTAACTTCTAAAATAAGAGATTTATAAAACTAAAAAATATACAGGGTTATATTTTTATTTTTTTCAGGTTAGGTCCCTGGCAACACTGAAAAAAAAAATTAAGTAATGGCGGATTCTCTCGTAGCACCTTGCACGCGTTACAAAAAAACGTGAGTATTTGATCAATTTCCTTAAGACGGTGAAAATCTAGATCGCAAATTAATGTCTCTTGTGGTTTCTTTGAAACATTAAATACAATTCATGTTGTAGAATAAAGCCTAAATGACATTTGGGTTGTTTATTAAATACTGATTTTAGGTTATAAATGGTTTTTTATTGGGTGGCTAATCACTGAACCAAAATTGAATTAATTTTAGTAATTAGCCAGGTCTATTATAATGATTGTCATATGTCAATTAGTATAGTGAATGGCCGGTTAATCATTGTATATATTTTTTGTAATTTAACTTTATTAATCTTTATCTGCAATCTTATGTAAGTTAAACTACAAAGCCAATGTACGTTTCAGAATGCCGAAAGCCCCAAAGCTACCATATTGTTTTAAAAACCTAGAAAAGGCCGTTAAAGAAATAAATAGCACCATTGATAAGAAAAAAATCTCGATACGTAGCATAGCTAAAAAATATGGAGTGCCTAGATCAAGATTAAGCTATCATCTCAAACATCCGGGGCATAAGACGTCGATGGGCCCCTCTCCAGTTTTAACGACTGATGAGGAAGATCGTTTAGAGCAATGGGTTATAGTATCGGCAAGGAAAGGATGCCCAAAAAATAAGGACGATATACTGGACAGTGTCCAGAAATTTTTGACCGATAATCCGCGTCCTAACCTTTTTTCTGAAAACCGTCCTGTTATATAAGTATAAACAATAATGTTTTAGAATAATTATTTTAAGTTTGTAAATTAATTTTGTAATAAGTCACTGTGGTTCGATGGAACTGTCATGTTCAACAAAGTTCCTAAAACAAATACAGAGAAAAAAAAACCGTTTTTCTGAAAACCGTCCTGGCGATAGGTGGTGGAAAGCTTTCTTAAAAAGGCACACAAGTCTCAGTATTCGGTACTCTGAAGGAGTTACGAAAGCTAGTTCATGTGTCTCCGAAAAATATGTGCTAGGATGGTTCCGAGACGTAAAAGCTTATTTGGATGAAAATGATTTGACTTCTGCACTTAGTCACCCAGAACGTATTTTTGATGCCGATGAGACCAATTTCCAAATTTGCACAAGCACTGGCAGAGTACTCGCAGAAAAAGGATCCAAAAACGTGTATAATATAGAAAGATTCAAAGCAAAGGAATCTATCACAGTTCTTTTTACATTTTCGGCATCGGGTGCAATATGCTGCCCTTTTATTGTTTACCCATATCAAAGACTGCCAGAAAAAAAATCTGAGTCCATACCAGAAGATTGGGGTATCGGCAAGACTGACAGTGGATGGATGACTTCTGAAGTATTTTATGAGTTCATAGCTAACGTATTCTATCCTTACCTGGTCAGTCGGAACATAGAATTCCCGGTTTTATTATTTGTTGATGGTCATAAGACCCGCCTAAATTATCATCTCAGCCAATTGTGTCCGAAGCTTAAAATTGAACTAATAGCGCTGTGCCCTAATGCTACTAGAATCTTTCAACCAGCCGATGAAGCTGCCTTTCGTTCCTTGAAAGTTGGTTGGAGGAAGCATATACGAAGGTGGCAAAATGAACATGAAAACCAATCTGTTACAAAGTTGAATTTTGCGCCCATTCTTTTTGATGTGGTCACAAATACTTTAAGACCTGAAATATTAATAAATGGTTTCCGGGTATGTGGCTTATCACCTTTTGATCCAGACGCTATTGATTATTCAAAGTGCTTAGGTGGCAATTCTGCGAAACCTCTCTTTCCCAAGGTCTCTTCGGACGCAATGATCAGCTTCTCGACATTCTCGGATAGAATCGGACCCACACATCTAAATGATCTTACAAATAACGCTGAAACAACTGAGACAAAGACTGTCAACATAGAAGTACTGCGCAACCTATTGAAGGCTTTTCCAAAAAAGACATCAATATCAAATCAAGTTGAATCAACTGTTCATAGCTTCACTCCTCAGGTAATAGAAGGGAAACTTATTTTAGAAACTAGTAACTCCATTTTCGACGTTAGTGCATCAGTTTTAAACAAGGAGCAATTTGAACAAGATACTTTAAGTGATCCAATAACAGCCATTATCGAAGATACAGACACCACCGAACCCACAGTTTTAAAAATCACATCTTCATCCATTTTAGTAAAACAGAAACCACAAAAAGAAAATATTCATTGTAAAGGCGACAGCGCAAAATATACATTCGATTCCAAAAATTCATTACCAAGTATGTCTTAAAGTGAGCTTGCCGAAACATAACAGCGTTTTTGGTGAGTACTGAAAGTATCCAGAAACTCCAATAAGAAAAGGCAAACGAAAATCAGAAAGACAACCTTATGCTATCACATCTAAAAATTTTAAGATCGCTGTGGAGAAAAAGAAGTCTGACAAGAAAAGAATGGAAAAAGAAAAAGAAGAGAAGAAACAACTAAGAGAACAGAAAAAGACAGAAAAGGGTAAAGCAATAAAACCAAAGGAAAATAAACCAAAGATGACAGAAAAATATTTAGTTAATAGTGAAGAAGGAATAAATGACTCACAGAGCACGCCAACACATGCAAAGAAAATAACTATGTTAAATGACGTACAGATTAAGAATTTGAAAGTTTGTGTTATGTGTCGTTGCATTATAGTGAAAAATGGATTATAAAGCAGTGCATGTTTTAAAAATTTTCACTTTAAATGTGTTCCTGAGGCACACAAAAATCACATTCCTGATGATGTTGATGCAATATTATTTTTGTGCCATCAATGTTACAATGTCAAGTCAGATTCGGACTCCGATTCTGATTCACTTGTGTCAACGTTATTCAAAAAAGTAAATGATAACAAAAAGAATTTATTCTAATTAAATGTTAGATGTTTTATATTATTTTAGATTCGATTTTTGCTGCAGTATAACAGTGCCTCTATGTCCCAATCACTGTACTTTTTGAGGGGCCAATGTCTATCCAACGTGGCCAATTATTTTCCTATAATTTATAATAATTTCTAGTAATATTTAAGTAAAAATGGTGATATGTTCCTAAATCTCATATATTTGTTAATGTTTCAAAGTTGATCTCACTGTCGTAAGAGAAGCAATAAAGAAGTACAACTCTTTTCCGTAATTTGATTTCTTAAGTGGCTAATCACTATATGGTTTACCCTATATAGGGTAACCGCGATAGTCATTGCCCAGCATACAGTGATTGCCAACATTAAGTATTAACATATTTAAAAAAAAATCTAAATGATTAAGTTCAAATTAATTTCGGTAGACGTCACTTTAAGACGTTTAGTAGTATTTTTAATTTAAATCTCTGGCAACACTTTTTCTTTTTGAAGTGTCATGACCCATTACAGTTTGTCTAGTGTGCAGCTCATCAAAAAAAGTAAGTTTCTTGTGTTTTTTCTTAAGAATAGCGTATCGTAATTTACAATATTTACTATCATTTCTCGGTTATAAGGGCTTGGTGATAATTTTTTAAGTTAAAAGAGTTGTTCTAGTGTTTGCATAAAGCATCTTTTTGACTGTTACTTCTTTCGTTAAGGTTTGAAAAGGGGTGGGCAATCACTGAATTTTTTTTTTAATAATTGTAGTAATTGCCATACCTTTATATAGTCATTGCCAATGCCAATTGGTATAGCTATTGCCCGGTCAATATATGAACATTTTAAAGTATTTTTTTTCAACTGAAAATAAATCGTTTCTTTCAGAATGCCTAAAGCACCTAAATTAAAATACACTTCGGAAAACCTCGAAAAAGCTATTGCTGAAATTCAGACTAATGAACAAAAGTTGTCAGATCGCCAAATAGCTCAAAAATATGGTGTTCCGAGATCAACGCTTAGGTTCTATAAACGATACCCAGGCCATAAGACTAGCCTGGGTCCATCGCCTATCTTGACTATAAAAGAAGAAGGTCTTCTTGAGAACTGGATTATAACTTCAGCTCGAAAGGGTTTTCCAAAAAACAAAGAAAATATTTTAGATAGCGTACAAAAGTTTCTTGAAGAGAATCCACGACCTAATCCTTTTTCAAATAACAGGCCTGGTATTGGGTGGTGGAAGGCTTTTTTAAAAAGACACCCCAAATTAAGTATCAGGACATCTGAAGGAGTGACTAAAGCCAGTTCTAATGTTTCTGAAAGAGATATAAGGGGATGGTTCGATGAAGTTCGTTCTTACGCCGAAGAAAAAGGATTGACTGAGGTTCTCAATCAACCCAGTAGGATTTTTAATGCAGACGAGACAAATTTTCAGATTTGCCTTAGTTCGGGTCTCGTTCTAGCTGAAAAGGGATCCAAAAACGTTTATAACATTGAACACTCTAATGCGAAAGAATCTATAACTGTTTTATTTACTTTTTCGGCTGCAGGTGACATATGCTGCCCATTCATAGTATATCCCTATCAAAGACTACCTGAAAAGATATGCGAGTCTTTACCAGAAGGGTGGGGCATTGGAAAGTCAGATAATGGTTGGATGACTACCGAAATATTTTACGAATTCATAGGTAACGTTTTTCATCCATATTTAGTGAGCAAATCCATTGAGTTTCCAATCATTCTATTTGTTGACGGTCACAAAACACATTTAAATTATCATTTGAGCCAATTATGTACCCACCTTCAAATTGAATTAATAGCTCTGTACCCAAATGCGACCAGAATCATCCAGCCAGCCGACGTATCTGCATTTAGACCCCTGAAAGTCGGCTGGAGAAAATATTTAAAGAAATGGGAACTATCCAATGAAAATAAAGGAATAACTAAGTTAAATTTCGCTCCTGTACTTAAAGAAGTGCTTGAGTTAAGTCTGAGGCGAGAAATATTGGTCAATGGTTTTAAAGCTTGTGGTCTTTGTCCGTTTAATCCCAATTCTATAAACTATTCTAAGTGCTTAGGCGAAAATACTGTTGAAATTTCTAAGGTTATTTCGGATAATGCAACAATTACATTTGAAACATTCAAAAACATAGCCGGAGCTACACTTTGTAAGACATTTCAAGATTCTTCATTTAACACAACCGAACCCCACTTAAGCATAATTTATAACCTTTGGAAAGAATTTCAACCAAAAACTCATGACCATGTAGAAAGAGTTGATACTTCTGATAGGCACTTATTAAATGAAGCTGAAATATATTCCCAGTCAATAATTTTAGGGGAAAATACAGTAAAGCCAACAACTATTTTGAGTGCAAATACCGGCAATCTGGTTGTATCAGACAAAGTATCAGAAAAAGCCCAAGTTCAAAATACACACCAAAGTGAAGTTCCACCAACAGAAATATATAGTCTCCCTAGTACATCTTATACTGATCAAGCTTCTTTTTACCTACATAGCCTCCCTGGAACATCACATTCTGGCCCACATCCCTATACCTCATATGATTGCTCCCAAAATCCATCTAGTCAGTCTGCATCAATAACTCCCATTGAGAGTCCAAAATTGCTCAAAATAAAATCATCTTTTGGAGAATATTTAGCATATCCCAAAACACCTGTCAGAAAAGGGAAGCGTCAAGTAGAGCGACAACCATTCGCTATCACTTCAGATAAGTTCAAATTAGCAGTACAAAAAAAGCAATCAGATAAAGAAAAGCAATTAAAAGAGAAGGAAAAAAAGAAAATGGAGCGAGAGGTTAAAAAAACTGAGAAAAGTAAGAAGGAAAAAGGCAAGGGTAAAACTTCTATTGAAAAAAAAAGAGAACCAGAAGCTACTTCTACTTTTGTTGAAGAGAAGTTCTTTCCGGAATCGAAAAGAATTAGCATTTTGGAGGAAGTTCACATAAAATCCAATGATGCTTGTGCCGTGTGCAAGCACATCATCATTAAACACAAAGTCGAATGCAGTGGCTGTCATTTATCTTTTCATTTGCGATGTATACCAAATAGCCATAAAAATAATATTCCCGATGATGCCGATATGATGCTATTTTTATGTCACTTTTGTTACAAAGTTGACGATTCAGATGATGATAATAACTCGGATTGTGAAGAGATATATTCCAATATTCAAAAAGCAAGAAAAGATCTCAATTTTTTATTATTTATTTTAAAATTAAGGTTGATTAACCATTAACTACAAGGTGGACAATAACTGTATGTGACAAGTGGCAATCACTATGTCTACTGGACAATTACTGTGATTTTAGAAGTTATTTTTTGTTTATTTTTTTATATTTGTGTTTCCAAAGATTTAAAAATTATTATCTGATGTTTCGTAAGAAGATTTATTTAAGTTACATATCCAATAGTTTTTAGTCAATTTATTGCTATATAAAGATTTTAAATAGAAAAGATCGTGTATCACTCCCTTAACCGGGCAATAACTATATTGGTTACCCTATAATAAATCCGATTAAAGTGATAACTTTTATGAAAAATCAAAAGAATAAAGACATCCTTATATTAAGAGGAAAGAAAGTAAACGACCAGATGGAAATGCACTAATCGGAATGCGTGTACTGCGACAGTCACACTTAACAAACGCCAAAATAAAATAATTCGTGAAACAATTCACAAATGCAATATTACAAGTGACAATTCTTTATTAACTAGACACCTTATGTATAACATTAATGAAGAGGTTTGTGTGAACTTGAATTCAATTCAAGATATTTTCGAAAATAATATGTTAACAGAATTTCAACAATCTTATCCTAATTTTCCTGCATGGGATTTACCCTCGTACTCATCGGTTCGACCCACTTTATACAGAGCCAGGATTTTTTGTTCACATTCTGATAAATTACATTTTAAGACACTTGAAGAAGTAAAAATAGCTAAGGGTTGACGTAGAATTTTAGTGTTATTGAAGATGGAGATAAGGAAAAGATGCTTATAACTTGTTACCGAAAGATGTTACAAGCATTACGTTATGCCCACAGTACTTCGTTTTATGGCGATGGAACTTTCCGCGTTTGTCCCTTGTACCAAATTTATATTTTACATCTTGATGTGTGTTCAGATGAAAAAAGCATACACATTTATCCAGCAATCTATGCCTTTTTAGCAAACAAAACGCAGCGAACGTATAGGTACGCTTCCACTGATAAAAAGTGAATTCAAGGTAATTATTAGATCATTCAAATGTGATTACGAAATCGCCCCAATTAATGCTGTACAACAGGTATATGATGATGTAAAAATTAAAGGGTGCTATCAACATTTCAATAAATAAAGCCAAAGAATTGGAGATAACCCAAAAGAAAAATAAAACCACTAACAACTTTGTCTATAAGTCGGAAAGGTCCGATTATGCTCTTATTTTGTGCTACTGCCTTCCATAAACATGCAAAACATCTGGCATGTGATTAAAGGTATAGCTCCAAATAAATACACCCAAAATGCATATATTTCTGGATTACTTCGAAAATTACTGGTATAGTAAGGACCACACTTTCGTAAGCTGTGCAGATGATGTTCTCAGAACAACCAATTCGTGTGAAGGGTATCATCGCAAATTAAACTCCAGACTCCCAAACACACCGAATATTTTTCACGTATTGCATACGAGAAAACACTATTTAAGTAATAGGAAAATATATTTTGATAGGAAAATTGGAAAAGGTTTATTTTTTCCGTTCACAAAAAATCGAAAAATCGGATGTATTATTTATTATTTTCTTATTTATTACATCGCATCTTATGAATAAAATCGAATTATGTTCAGTAGTTACTATTTATTCTTATTACATGTATTATATAACTTAGAGCGTATAGGTGCGCGGATCCAATTATGTTGTTGCTGTGTTTCAGCACAATTATTTCAAATTAACAATAAACTTTTCTTATTGTCGTGGGATTTATTTATTTATAAATATGTTTTAGATATTAAACTTGTTTTTGACTATGCTGTGTATTCTATACAATTTAAAATATATTTTATAAAAAATGGTTAGGGAAAAATATCTAAAAAGTAGTCTCTTCAACGCGGGGTCCCTGGGCGTACCCCGTATGCCCCGTAGGGCATGATGAGCTGATGGCCACAGTGGACCGTTTCGGGCCGGACGTGCTGGCCATCAATGAGACGTGGTTGCGAGCGGGACAGGAGGGCCGCGCGCCCACGCTGCCCGGCTACCGGCGGCGGCGGCGTCGGCTTCTATGTGAGGCGAGGAGTCACCGCGCGGACATGCTCGCACCCAAACTCGACTAATATCGAGTCACTTTGTGTCAAATCTACTCGAGTGCTTCTTGATACTGCCTACAGACCTCCATGGCTAAGTACAAACGATTTTTTTGACGCATTGACCGAATCTATCACGACCCTCTCTAATCACGACAGTCATTCTGACCGGCGACTTCAATATTGACATGAGAAATGACAAAGATATAAAATATAGAACATTGTTAGAGTTTCTAGACAGTATTAGAGTTTCTAGTTAAGAAACATGGTAACTGAACCTACCCATTTCACTGATCACAGCCAAACCCTCATTGAACTTGTGGGTACAAATGTGCCAGTCTTGAGTGTAGATGTACACCATTCTTGTGACTTAGGCAAACATGCTTTTGTAACCACATTATTTAAAATTAAAACAACTTAAGACTCCACCGACACGAATCTCAGTAAGACTGGAAAGACATAAAACTGGACATTCTCAATTTGGAATTAAATAAAATAGATTATAACTATATTACTAAACTTAATGATGTTGAAGAGATGGTTGAGGTTCTTAACGAACTTATTTTGAATTTGATTGACAAATTGGCGCCAATTAAGTCTATCATCGTTCGTGAAAAACCTACTCCTTGGTTAACGAACAATATTCGTTTTATGATGAGGCTTCGGGATGAAGCGCATAAAAAATATCGAAAATCTGGTCACTCTGCGCATAAATGCAATATAAAATGTTAAAAACTTAACAAGTACAAGCATTAAGGAGGAAAAGAAATGTTATTATGAGCATCACATCAACCAAAACATAAAAAACTCCAAAAAGCTGTGGAAAAATTTAAGGCAATCTCTTGCAGTGATCCCAACAAGTCGAAGAATTTGCCTTAACATCTCAGTGAACCGGATATGCTCAAAAACCATTTCCTTGATATTCCCGGCAATGACGCGATAACAATATCCCAACTAACGTATTTCGAATTTCATAAGAAGCAGCACCTTTTCTTTGCACCCAGTATCTTGTTAACAAGTTGGTAAGGCCATAGTATCAATTAAATCAAATGCTATGGGTATGGATAAAATTACGCGGGACACGATCCTACTAACGTTGCCGCAAAGTCTCGAAGCGATCACTGCCTTTATAAACGCGTCCATTCTGACATCCGTTTTTCCTCATCAGTGGAAAATAGCCTTGGTGCGCCCACTTCCTAAGGTAGCCCACCAAAATACACTAAAGGAAATTCGCCCAATCAGTATTTTATTTATGGATTTGTGAAAGGTCGCGCGAGCGCGTTTTACTTGAAATGTTTAGAATTTTTTTAAAGGAAAAACTTTAAGTTCAAATAAAAAACGGTCTTTTTTAGTCGAATGGGGACTAGCCGTATCTAGGATATGTTTCTCCAAAGTACTTTTTTGGACACCCTGTATTAACTTTTTATTCTCTAAATACAAGGCGCACACAAACCTTACGGTACTAATAAAAAATATTTCTCCAGAAAAACACCGAGATCATTTTCCAAACTTGACCCGATTCAAAGTTAACATGCTATTAACTTGAAAGTACTAGGATAACAGAAGTTAGCAGTATTATGCAACTCCACGCAATAAGCTGCATGTTCTACATGAGTTTTATTTTATTTAGCAATTTCTTACATACTTTATCTACCCTAGTACTTTTCAAATAAAATTACGGATAATAAAAGTCATCGTGGGTCTATATCTGCGAGTATATAATTCAAATTAATACCAATTTCCTATTGATTTGCGGGCCTATTACGGTTCTTTCAGGACATGACATGAGTAACAAGATTTCTATCTTAGAGTAATAATTATCTTTTATTCTTACTCTAAGATTTCTATGATACTATGATGATATAATGAATGAACGAATACATATACATACATACATTGCAATTCATTGCGTGCAAGAGGCATTTCCTTTTGCAATGACAGTTTCAATGATATTATCTATGACATAAAAACTTCAATTGAAAAAGGTGAGATCGCACCCACCTCTATGATATGTTTGTTTCTTGATTTCATTTGTGTTTTTCCGTTTCGAATGCTTTCATAATTAAATACTATATTATTATATATTGGGATTACTGCATTCAGTCCACATGTCAAGAACTTAGCTAAGAGATTTCACTGATTAGTAATACCGAATAAAGATCGCATGATATGTTTTTGTATATATCATAGCATGTTTTTCCGTTTCGTGTGCTTTCATAAATCAATACTATATTATTATATATTGGGATTATGGTATTCAGTCTAATGGCAAGAGCTTAGCTAAGAGATTTCGCCGAGGAGTAATACCGAATATCATTATTCGCAGGATATTTTTTACGTCAAAACATTTTTTTATATCATCGCATGGTTTTGAGATCCATAATAGGCCTGCAGCTTAGGTATATTAATTTTTAACTGTACGACCGACATTCTAGGAATATTCTATCCGAAAACTATATAATTGGATAGGTAACTAAATCTATCAGAATCTATTACAAGATCAGAAAGTAATACAAAAATATATGATAAAGATCGTTAATTTAGGCTGTAGTAACATTTTAATTATAACAGTTTTTATTGTGATTACCCAATTTCTCCTTAACAAGAATCTATCATAAAAAGAATCTGCCATAACCAGATTCTGCCGTAACCAAAATCGTAACCAGCACCACGGTTATTTCTTCCTAACTGTGATGCCAATGACTGTAGTCAGTAGTACCAGTCCACTGTGTGTACCACGGTAATGAAAAAATAACCATAGTACCAACGGTTACAAAAAGGAAATTATAAATTTTTTAAATTCAACATTTAGAGAATCCAACTTTTTAAGAATTCAACATAATTAAAACTCAATGTTATGTTCCAAAAGGCTCAATTCAGTTATTGCTTTAAAATTTAATGCAAAACGAATGACAAAGACTCGTTCATTTTCAATCATTCTGATTCAGTTCTTACGGTATAAAGTTTTATACTAGAATCATTATTTTTCTATTTAACGTTTCGAACTATTTAAAGTTCAGTTCACTGCTTTGAATTATTTGCCAGGGTATAATGTATTTGAAGACTTTTGAGGACCCCTTTCAAGTTCGCCTAGGTATCGACCACCCTTCAAATAAAATCTGCCGCTCAATACCACTGCGATGATGATGAACGGCGATGTTTTATGAAGAGTCAGTTCCATGCTCAGCCCCTGAGCTCTCCATAAGCATCAGGTGAGATTGAGGTCAAATAGGGTTAGTAAAAATCCCCAGATAATCACACCAACTACACGACCCCAAAATAAACATAGCTTGTGAAATGGGAACTAGGGGGAATCTAGAATGTTAATACAATAGATAAACACCCGGACACGGAACATTTTCTTTTTTGTTCCGTGCGTGAATCGAACCCGCCTCCTCACGATTGGCTTAGTAGCATCCATACAACTGCGCCACGAAGACCGCCAAACGGCTAAGTCACCGATTTAATAAAATCATTTTACGTTTATCCATTATACCTATGTATTTATATTCCAAGTGCCCCTTAGTTCTCTTGTATCTAATATGACACGCTTAGCTCTGTTTGGAGCCATATAGTTGGTTTTCTGGGGATTTTATTTATTAAATACTTACTTGCAACTATCCATATGAAAGCACGTATTTAAAAATGAGCAATCGCCGAGAGTCTCATCCGTATGGCTTTGTATGATCTTCTTAAAATGCAACTTCTTGCAAGCGTATCGTTTGTCAGTGTCCTTAAATTCGCCATCTTCTTTTTGTGTGTTGAACGCTCGTAAACATTCCGCTCTGGTCCCGTGAGGACAAAACTCCATTACTTGCGCGCCTGATCAATCACAACATAATACAAATCTTTATTGCTATACAGATAAAGCGTAAAAAAAAAAAACTTAAGATGACAGGAAAAGTCACCAAGTGATACGGGTGAAACTAGAACTTAAATTCAAATTAATTTTTACGATAAAAGTTTTACCTATCAAGTTAACTAACTGTTTCACGAGGTGTTACCTGTGGGAAAATTGGGATAGAACTGAATACTATCACAGTGCCAGATATCATCGAAATCCGTTAAGCCATTCTGCCGTAATTGAGGAACAAACATTCAGACATCCATCCAAACTTTAGCATATATGAGTAAGAGTAAGATTCTGTAATTATTACGTCTACGTCCCTTTGTATCTATGAATATGACAATATTGATTTTTAAAGTAGGTACTAAGTGTAAAAAAAACTTATTATTTCAAAATTTCCCACTCTTCCTTTCACCTGACTTCCACACAAAATAATGAAATTCACTATAGCGATATACTAAAGAGGATATTTGATTTTTAGTACATATATTTGTTCTTGCGTCAGTTAAAGTAAATATTTCTTTTACTAGTCTAGTAGTTTTTGTTTTTGGTGTAGTAGTTTTTGAGCTCCTTTCGCCGAGTAGAGTTCACTTAAAAATTTTTAGCTCAAAAGATTTTGAAAGTTTTTTTTTCATGTTTCTGGATTGCTACGCTTTTGTACTTTTTGAACCATTTTAAAACTAATACAACTTTCTATTTTAAAGGACCTACCAATCATTTCAAGGGTAATAAGGAAAACGAAATAGATCTAGCCTTAAAAAAATAGACGGGTTTGAAAAATACAAAAGCAAAACAATCCAGAATTATGAAAAAAAAAAAAAGAAACTTTAATCCTAGGAAAATATTTTTTGGCCAATTATGTAGTTAACGGACCATACCAACTGCCCCTCATTTTCGTATGTTAAACATTGCAGCGAAATTGCTGTATACAGCTAGCACTCACAAATTAGAAAGTATTATGTACAAGTATAGATAGGACACATCAATATTATAGGGAGTTAGGAATGCAAGCCTTTTTTGCCGCTTGGCGGCGCTTATGTGCCGGAGGTTTTTTGGGTGGACTATGCACTTAAGTGGTTTTTTATTATTATTGTTGATAAATATTGTTTTTCATATGTGAAAGGAAGGGGTGCTAATTTTACATTACAATGATAAAGAACTAACGAACCACTAACTAAAATAATCAAAAACCAAGACTTGCTAGCATGTTTGATAATTATGAAGTTATTCGTCGAAATATGAATCATGAAGTTTATCAAGCATCACAACAATTCAGTTACATAAATGATAAACTGTTCACTTGACGCTACTTCTGAGTTTGCAGGAAATTATATAAACACAGCAGATATCTGCAGTTTACAACAGATACGCGTAGGACTTTGACAAGCCGGCAGCGTTATGTGATCAAATGGCGAATGATTGTCTATCACTCATATATCACTCTTATTGCCAGTAATCAGTGGCGCCAACAAACGTTAAAATGGTGCTATGGCTAAACTTTACAGAATCTATCTAATCTAGCAATCACCCTTCACAGAAAGCCTGCTGGTTTGAGAGCTAGGCGGGCATGGCCTACATAAAAGAAAGATTTTAAAGTTAGCTTGGGTTTACATGTCTAATAGATACCCATTTCCACATAACAAGAGCTTATGTTAACTTACTTTGCGGCCTTTCAGTTGGGTAGTCAATTTGGGTTATTCATTTTTAACATAATCCATGTCTCATTTTCGGACCAACTTTAATCTAACTCTAAGTTTGCTACATTTTACTCTTACTAATAGCATTCATGGCATTTTTTTAACTTACCGCCTTGACTTTTGAATTTGTCAGCCAAAGACTTTTCCTTGGCCGTTGGTTTGCTAAGTAGATCCATAATTTCCTCGCCGACTCTTTTGACAGCCTTTTCGCGGCTCGATGGCATCGCTAACAGTGACTGAAAATAATAAATACTTTTTTATTACAACTCAGATACGGCTCGAAGGACGGTGGTACATACACTATAGTATAGTTTTATAACATGAAAGCGAGTGAGCCATACTTGTGTGTTTAATAGACATGCATAATGCCTTTGCGTGCGTAAAGTTGTAGTTAGCATACGATCGGTTAGTTGAAGATGAGACATTTACCTTTTTAGGTGGCGATAACGGTAAAGGCTGCCTTGGGAACGAAAGCGACATCTATAAGAAACTATAAGTAACTCAGCTTCACGTCGAAATTGCATAGCAGTTACAACCTTACGCACGTAAAGGCAATGGTCATGTGAATTCACACACACAAGTATGGCTCACCCGCTTACATGAGACTATACCAGTCTTATGTTCATGTTAAAAATAAAGTGCAAAAAAAGCTAAGTATACCTACTTGAAGACAAGTAGGGGATATATTATAAAATCTCACTCACATTTGAGTCACATTGAGTTTTTAAAAAACTCTTCAGGATTTAGGTATAATTTACAGCATTCCACTAAAAATTTACACATTCCATTTTACAGCCGGGCTTTCGACAATTCCTAACGACTACTGTATACCGACTGTATGCCTGGATCGACTGCTTCGCGTGAACTCCGAAGGTCAGAAGTAACCGTGAAAAATGATGGTCGGTGGTCACCCATCCTTGTACCGACTCGGCCGAGCGTTGCTTAGCGTGCAATATCGATTTATATTCACAGGAGTCATTACACCACGTAGATTTCGCTTCAACTACTTTTTACTTTACTATACTGGATTAATTTTAATTAGCCCATCACCTCTTGCAGGCGTCCTTAATTTCAACAACATTTGTTCTAAGACTTTTTACAAATCTTGATAAATTACACAAAAAATTAAAACCAAGAAAAGCGTTTTCTCCGAACTCTACATTTTGTAAGAAGTGCCTATTATTTTTATGAAGCGATATTTTACAACGCATGGTGTGTGGCATACCTTAGCTCAGAGTAAATAGGGTTACGCATCTAAACCGAGGCTAAAAATATCTTTTGTATGGGAATACTAAAATTTTAAAAACTATTAATTTAAACAAGTTGTAGAACAAATGTTGTTGGGATTGATGTGGACAGGCTGCCTGGAAGAGGTGATGCTACTTAAAATTAACCCTGTATACTATTAAAATCAAAGAAAATTAAATAAGTATAACACACCTCTAATAATAATTGCGAGGTTGAAAAATTGTTAAAATTATTTAGATTTAAACACAACATCCTTACCATAATGTCAGTATCTCCTTTAGCCGACTTCTTATCTTCAGAGGCGGTTTTTGAAACCTTCGCCCTGACAACGTCATCTTTTATTTTGTCACCTATAAAAAAAAAATTATACAGGGTAACTGGTGACAAATTTTAGATATTGAAGGAGAGCTTTGTACTCAATTCTGATCATAATTATAAAAGAAAAGTAGGCACTCGATGTTTTACCAAAATTCCTTTAAATAAATAAAGAGACATTACTACTATGTTCCCGAAGCGCCGCCTCACAAAACGCACACAGCAGTGTTCCCGCCACACGCACACCACCATCTATTGTATTGTAATTCGCTTATGTATCCATGCGTTGCGTAATTAATTCTTTAACTTTCGTTTAAGTAATGTCTTAAGTTTTCACGATTCATACTATTAAATAAACACTTTTTAACCGGATTTATCGCGTATATTTACATTTTAAATTTTGACTCGACGTCGCTCGTGACCACTGGGTCTGCAAAGACACCGAAACGTCGAGTCAAAATTTAAAATGTAAATATACGCGATAATTCCGGTTAAAAAGTGTTTTATTTAATTTTCGTTTAAGTTTACTAAGTACATAATTTATTTTTTTATTTTATTTTTTCTCTTCATGAATGATCTCAATCTATTACATCCTTCAATTTCCAAAGTGACCCACCAGTCAGACATTGGCACATACAAATCATAGTGAAGAAAAGCCAATTAAAGTTTATCAAAACTTCTAACTAGGTACATAACACAAGTTGTGATCTGACTTAACGGTAGTTTTTGTAATATGTAAGAATATATGTCCAATTATTTTACCTATTGATACCTTACCATGTTAACCAAAAATCAATTACCTTTTCTTTTAACAGTGGATGCTGAAGATTGCTCTTCTATAAGCGCAGCTAAGACTGCTGATAACCTTACTGACTCAGCTCCCACTACTTCTATGTCTCCGTCTAATGTTGTCTCATTTCTTTCTTTAATCCTAAAAACAAGAAACAACTTATATTACAATCTACTTAAACATAATAAAACTATATTTTAAAGTATTTAAAGGATTCTTACCACAATTTTTATATTTCATACATATTTTGGTTCTGTTAAAAGCACCCTGATAGCTGATTTCTAAATCTTATTAAATCCATATTGAAAATAACCGCAATTCTATGAAGCTTATTATATAAGGCCATTCTTTATTTATCAGCCCATATGATATGAACCTTGTTGCAATGCCCACTTAGAGTCTGACAAACAAAAAATGTCCAAGAAAAAAGGCGGGAATTAAAAAAATTCAAGGTAAGGCAACCCTGGCGTTACTCTGTTTAATCAAAGTTGATCAGACTTACCTTATTATGTACATAATAATAATAGTGTCCGAAATATAGGCTATACATATATCATCAGATTGATAATCAAGTAATGCTATTATTTTATTTTATTAGAATTTAAAAACCGACTTCATGTCAAAACTTTGGCCGACTTATAATGTCATCCACGTAAACATTGTCCGAAACCATACCTACATATTGTTTCAATAATTTGAAATTCTCAATGAAGTACTCTACCGATTTTGATGAAATTTATATGGGACCAACTATGGAGTGTCCTCTATCATATGAAACAAGAATATTTAAAACCAATTCATAATTGTCTGAAATATCGAGTAACAAAAACACAAAAAAAAGTCGAATTGAGAATCTCCTCCTTTTTTGTAAGACGGTTGAAAACAAAATAAGACCACCACCCTCCATCAAAAATAAAGAAAAAACAAGATTTAATAAAAGTATGTACCTATAATGTAAGAACACTTTCATCCTGAGAAAGATTCCTTGAACTGATATATGCCATAGAAAAAATAGACTGTGATATTTTAGGTATTGCAGAAGTAAGAAGAATGGAACATTGAGCAATATAAAAACTACATTTTATGCTATATTGGCAAAACAGAAGGCTTATATGAAGTAGGATTCCTAATTAAAAAAAATTAAACCTGTAAACTTGTAAACTTTATCTGCATTTCAGAAAGAGTGACGTTATTACAACTAGATCTTGGCAATGAGATTATATAACTTATACAAGCATATGCTTCTACAGAAAGATCAACAGAGGAAGAAATTTCAAAATTTTACATTGAATTGAAAAAAGCCTATGGTATGGCAGACAAGACCGTAACGCACAATTTGCATGCAGAATTTGGCCATACAAAAAGTCATGAAAACCTCATCATGGGAACATATGGGTATGGAATTCAAAATGATAGTAGTGAAAGATTAATTCGAATGATGCAGATGAGAATAAACTGTCAATTATGAATACATATTTTAAAAAGAAACCAAGTCGAAACCAAGTGGACCTGATGCTCTCCAGATCAGCGAACTAGATATTTTATTTTATTTTTGACAATCACACAACATTATCTAGCCCAAATTAAGTTTCTTAAAGAACTTGTGTTATGGATACTAGATAACTGATATACTTAAGAAATATATAAAAATACATATTGAATAAATATCTATTTATACATATTTTATTAGAATATAAACTTAAATAAACATATAATCATCCATGACTTGACAACTAATATCTGTGTTCATCACACAAATATCCGTCGTCGCTGGGATTCGAACCCAGTACCTCTGGCAAAGAAGGCAATGTATGTTTCCACTAAACCAGCCGGTCGTCATAGAGATAGACTTTATAATGTGAAACCAACCTAAAAGGATCACAAATATAGAAGTTCTCAACAAAATACACTTTCAATCTGACCATAGACCGGTGAGAGCCTCCTTACAAATAGAGATACTAAAACTAAGTAGGACACACTTTAAGCCCACTCCCAAGACATGTAAAACAGATGAAGAGATATGCATTTATTTAAATAAATTGGAAGAAAATACCAAGATACACCTCAAAACTTTACATAACACCAAACACAAATATACTATTACAAATTACAAGAAATTATAACACTTAGTTTAAAAATAGGAAGGGAAAAACATAATAACAAATACAAAATACTAAGCGAACAAACTATAGACCTTATAACACAGCATACAAACTTTAGAGTGAAAAATAAAACCAAAACACAGAAAGATGAACTAAAAAACTCTATTTAAAAAGACAAACAAGGTCATTAAAGAAGATTACAGAAAACACCAGACAATATCGCAGCCTAAAACAAGCATATAAAGAACTGAACTCTCATAAAACCTGGACACATAAACTGAAGAAAGGACGAACAGAAATAAAACCCCGAATTCTACACACAATTATATAAAAAATAAACTGATGATAATACTTTCAATGAAGAGGCATGTTCAACCAAAAATCAAAATGTAACAGTAGAGATTCCATAACAGAATTTGAGGTATTCACACCATTTACAAAAATTAAAATCTGAAAGTCACCTGGCCCTGATGGCATATCAAACGAAGCATTAAAAATTGGTGCCCCAATTTTAACTACCCTCTTGACAAGTCTATTTAACTTAGTATTAAAGAATGAAATTGTGCCAAAACAATAGCTTAGCTCAGATTTTGATATTACTTTATACAATAGGGGATCCCCTAGATATTGCCAACTATAGATCAATAAGCTTACTATCAAGCCTTTATAAACTCTTGACGTCCATACTTACAGCAAGCTGGATTTTGTTCGAATTTGTCAACTATAGACCACATACATACAATAGAACAGATAATAGAAAAATACAAAGAATTTATTAAACCTTTACTGCACTACTCAAAAGCCTTTGATACTATCACACATAACTCAATTTGGAATGCACTTAGAAACTGTAACATCAATGAAAATTATATAAATATCCTAAAAGATATATACTCTAACAGTGTAAGCCAACTACACCTAGAAAAGAAAGGGAAAGAATTACCGACAAAAAGAGGTGTTAGACAAGGAGACCTTTTATCACCCAAGGTATTTATTACAGTGTCAAAAGGAATATTTTAAACCAGAAATTGGAGCAGACAGGGCAATAAAAAATCTACACTGGAGCCACCTAAGATTTGCTGACGATATAGTGCTGTTTGCTGAAACTGCTTGAGAAATTAAAAACATGCTCAAAACATTAGATACACAGCAGTGCGATCACAGAACTTTAACATTGTAATTTTTTATTTTACAGATATTTATGTGTACAACATGTTAACAAACATTCAAAATTAATAAGGCACACATTTATGCAATGGATAGATTTAAATTTTTTCTTAAAAACCGTCTCCATACTAAACGAACATTCATAAATATTTGTTAACTTACGATTCGATAAAGTTCTGTGATCGCACTGCAGAGTAGAATAGTTGGCTTACATGTGAACCCTAACAAAACAAAAATTTTGACAAACTTGTTCAAATTGTCACATAAAATAAGGCTAGAAATTGAGGGAAAACATATGGAATTTGTAAATGAATATTAATAGCAAGGAAAACAAATACCCTTTAAAACAAACTGTAATGAGGAAGTGTAGGTTGACAGAAAAATCAATGCACTATGGAAAAAATACTGGGCCCAAAAAGAAATATTGTTACTATAACATAATGAATCGCTTTGTTAATAATTAAAAACAACTTAAGTAACTTGGTGTGAGTGTATTGTTTGTAAACTAAACCAAATGAAAATATAAGTAGAGAGCCCAACTGAGTAGAGTTAGCTTGGATAAAGATTTTTATGTCAAGATAAATGTTTAGGAGAAATATTAAGAACATTACTGTTGCCATACAATTACACAATATATAAGCAAAAGTCAAAACTAACTGTAATAGAAGTTTATGCACAATTCAATTGTAATAATGATCAAGATAATAAGATGATGGTTGAGAATTTATTATATATACATACGTTATCAGCTTCTGTGTAGCAAACTTCTGCAACAAACTTGCAACAATGCCAGCGTCAACATCTCCCAAACCGGGTAACAGGGCACTTGCGGTAGCAGGCAGTTGGAGTTGTATATCAGTCAGAACTTGTAGAAGTTGCACTTCTAATGTTGCTGGTGGAGGCTGCTTTGGTTTTTCTTGAAGGGCTGAGTAACAATTTAACAAAACTTCTTTAAGCATGTTACATTTTCTACACATTACTTAATTTTATAGCAACTTTCTGCGTAAGGAATAAACATAATATTTTCTAAATTAAATTATTGTTAAAAGTACACTACCATCACTCTTGCTAACTGGACTTGAAACCGAACGATCTTTTCCAGTAGGTGAATCTGCTTTGTCACTGTTTGCTATAGTGGTACCAAGAATATTTTGACGTTCTTTTTTGCGTTTTTCCAACTTTTCACGAAGGCTATTCCTCTTGCTTTTTACAGCTTGTATTTCCTCCCAAGCGTCTGACATACTGACTGTATACAGAAAAGTAAGTACGATACTTATAACTATTTTATTAAGAGACAACTTGAAAGCTTCGTTCCATTATATCATCTTGATGGTTCATAAATATTTTCAACCAGAAAAACAAACACACTAGTACTCGTACTTAATGCTTTTGGGAATATTTATCTTTCTTTATATTCGTACGTAATGTACACAAGCATTTTTCTTCAGACCAATTCCTACTTGTCAATGTCATCGCACCCAAATCGCACCGGTTCTGCATAGAGTACAGCGCGTTCTTAACCATGCTAGTGGTGCACATAGAATTTCAAAAATGTTATTACCACTAGCGCTACGATGATACCTACTATGCCGCTCATAAGCTTCAATAAGCTTGTGTGTTATGTAAACCACAAAGCAGAAGTAGAGAGTAGCTTGTTTTGTACACAGGCTATCAAGTTTTATTACTTCCTCAATTTAGGAAGACTTCTTCACTTTTCATACATTTCTAGCAGCAGTGGCTAATCTCCTAAAATCGTTGTTTCATTTAAGGGCCAACGCTGCGCCACGCGTGTCCAACCTCATAAAAAACTGCCACATAGAAAAAACTATGCTAAATAGAATTTAATAGCATATTTACGAGTAAAGCAGATGATCATTTAATATTAATTTATCATCTGCAGGTTAATAACACATGCTTGTAGACTTAAAACGGAGTATCTGACGCAACATGATGGCTTTAACTTAAAAAATTAAAATCAGAAAATGGTTCACAACGAAGGAGAGCTAATAACTTCTTAGGAGGTTGACTTTACGTTTCGGTATGTTGTAACTAAATCAATAATAGAATCAAATTTTCAGTGTTTTCATAATGGAATTCCACAGCTGTTTTATTTGGCACAGGTGCTGGCCTGACGTCCATACTAAAATGAAACGTGTTATTGCATTTATTTGAATTTTCCATCTGAAATGACGTTCCATGGTTAGACCTAGATACTTAAAGAATTGTACAAAAGCAATTCTTTCACAATTACAGTTTAACTTTCTATTACGTAAACAATTATGAGTATGACTATGACCCTGTATACCGATGTCAGTGTATTGAATACCTTTTGCAGCTTGATTATAAGGAGAGTATAAATGCAGACACTTTTTATTGCTAGATTAATGATAATTCCATTATCATGAGGCCATTTGGTTACATTTTCAAAGAATCTTATTTCTAATTTCATTAATATTTTTGAGGCATTCATAAGACACATGTCATCAGCTACATGTACATTTGGCAGGAAAGTATAACATTAGCAACACTATTTACATGCATCATGTAGGTAACCTACTGGTCCAAGCACAGACCCAGTCGGTACTCCTAAGTTGACACCACCCACTAGAGTACGTATGGTTCTTTCTCGTAGGTAATGTTTGAAAAAAATATTACTTGGACCTCTAATACCGCACTCATCCATTTCCTGCAGTAGGACATCATGAACTAATGTGTCAAAGGCTTTTTTATGGTCGATAAATATTGCTATAATATATCAAAGCTTAACATCTCAAAGTGTGCGTTTAAAACGCTCAATGTGTAGCCGGTCTTAGATTATGTTTCAGGGCTTAATTCTTTGTGATTTAATGTTAACATGTTGTAGTAGTACTTCCAAGCGTCAGCCTTGCACGGTTTTCAGAGACACGTTTTTTTTTTTTTTTATTTGGCAACCCTGATCCCCGCTCTTGAACTCCTCTCCACTTACTTCCTCTCATCATCCCTCCTCAATAATCATTCTGTATTTCCGTGCTCAAGCCTTCGCACGTGCGTCTATAATTTATTACTTAAATTAAACGTTAGAAAGATAGTGTTATAGTTTAAAAATTTAAATCTCAACTTATTATTTGTCGTTCGTAAAAATTGGAAAAAGGAAATATGAAGACATCGAGACCATACGCAAGAAGATCAGAAAACTGGAAAAAAGCTTCAAAAGAAGCAAATGCCAAGTGAAATTTGTACCTTAACACTATCCATGGCTCTTTACATCGCATAATTGCGTTACGAATCCTTATTCGAAAACAAAGTTCAATGATCTTTATCACTGAATTTGAATGAGCCGAGTTTAAAACTCACAAATTTACCTAGTAAGAATCTTTATTCGAGACGATGGTAAATGTCTTTGTTTAGTGATCATTATCGCTAAAATGACTTTTCGAATCCTTATTCGAAAACAAAGTTCAATGATCTTTATCACTGAATTTCAATGAGCCGAGTTTAAAACTCAAATATTTACTTAATTCG
This sequence comes from Stenoptilia bipunctidactyla, assembly GCA_944452665.1. Taxonomy (NCBI): domain Eukaryota; kingdom Metazoa; phylum Arthropoda; class Insecta; order Lepidoptera; family Pterophoridae; genus Stenoptilia; species Stenoptilia bipunctidactyla. Next base: position 18,031,958 of record OX101741.1, read on the forward strand.
AATCTTTATTCGAGACTATGGAAAATTTCTTTGTTTAGTGATCATTATCGCTAAAATGACTACCCTACTTTTTGCATTTTATGCTCGTAGGTGCTAAAAACACTTCTTTCGAATTATTATTCGAGACGCTGACTACTTTCGTCTTTTCAGTGCCATCTACCTCAAAACATCCACCAGTAGATGATGTTGAGGATATAGAATTGGATAGCGATATCTTAGAGATGTTGGGAGATGCTCCTAAGATTGCTGAAGAACTAGGAAAACCTTTACATAAGGAAATTTCAACCCGGTGCGGTGGTCTGAAATCCTTTTAAAGGGACTACCCAAAGAGACAAGAGATAAAATCCTAGAGGATTATCTTATTCCTAGTAATTGTCAACTACTCCTTGCCCCTGGTCTGAATCCGGAAGCAAAAGTGGCAGTTATCGAAGCGGTCTCTAAACGGAATTCCTCCCTCATGTTTAGGCAAAGACAAACTGGTGTGGCTATAGCAGCTCTGGGAAGAGCTACCGAAACACTCGTATGATCATCTTCATTAATACCACAGAAGCAACAAATAATTAAGCCGCTTAGTGACGCTTGTCGCATTCTATGCGACCTGCATTTTAATGAAACCCGTACACGTAGGAATTTCGTTCTTTCTTCTATAAACGCTTCACAAGTTATTGTTTGGAGACAATGTAAACGAAAAACTAAGGGCTACTAAGTCCATTCAGCGGTCAGGAGAAGAGCTGAAAAATACTCGAAAACCTCCTTTTAAGAATAATATGTTTCCGAAGCCCAGTTACCATGCCAATAATAATAAGAAACATTTAAACTGGAAAAGTCAACACCGCAAGACTCCCAACAAGCCGGAGAACTTGCAGCGTCGGCCTCCACCCTCGACTGCTCGTCAGCAGTTTCGCAACAAACAGCCTTATCAACGATCATCGGAAGAGCCCCCTCAGGGGAGAACGCAGAGGAGATAAATATCGAGGTATGCTATGCCGGTCGGCTTAAATATTTTGTTAATAAGTGGTCACAAATTACTAAAGACCCCACTTTACTGTCATGGCTGTAAGGTTATCATACCATTTACATCAATTCCATCGAATTCCGATTGTCACTGTCAGTCTGTTTTTTTTCCAAAATCCACACAAGAGAGCTTAGATTTCGACCAATCATTACACAACCTAATAAGCAATGGTGCCATCTCGAAATGTACTTATATTGAAGGACAATTTTTATCCAGTATATTTCTTGTACCTAAGCCTAATGGTGATAAAAGGTTTATATTGAATTTAAAAAAGTTAAATAAATTTGTACTTGCTAGTCATTTTAAAATGGAAGATTACAGAACAGCGTCAAAATTATTAACTGAAAACTGCTGTAGACAATAGACTTAAAACATGCATACTTCTTTGTTGCGACAAATGAAGCTCACAAAAAATATCTTCGATTCAAATACAACAATATATTATATGAATTCAATTGTTTACCGTTTGGCCTTTGTACCGCACCTCTCGTGTTTACTAAATTAATGAAACCAGTTATAGAATACCTGCGTAGTCGGGGTATGATTTCAGTTATTTATTTAGATAACATTTTTTTATCGGAAAGACTTACTCGGAGTGTGTCACTAATGTATCTACAACTATAGATCTATTACAGAGCTTGGGTTTTTTGATTAACTTTTCAAAAAGTTGTTTAATACCTAAACGTGAATGTAAGTTCTTGGGCTTCACTTTCGACTCAAAGCAGATGATTTTAAAACTACCCGAGGAAAAGAAAATAAAATTGAAAGATTTTATAAATAGATTTCTTGTATAAAACGATGCAAGTTACGCGAATTCGCTAAACTCATTGGTTATTTAATTTCCGCATGTCCAACAATAACTTATTCGTGGTTATATACAAATTGAACAATATAAATGTAATTGTTTATTAAAAAAAATCCAAACTACGATCAGACAATTGATATCTTAATTACCCTACATGAAGAATTATATTGGTGGTTAGGAAACATAGATATAGGCCATTCATCACTCAAACCGAACAACTTTGTTTTAGAATTTTTTTTCTGATGCCTCCTCTACGGGATGGGGAGCGTATTGTCATACAGTTAGATGTTGTGGATATAGGAAAGACAACGAAACTTCTTGTCATATAAACGAGTTGGAACTAAAAGCAGCCTTTCTAGCTCTGAAATGTTTCACCAAAGAATTATCTAATTGTGACATCTTATTTACAGTATGGGCAGTATTCAATATGATCACCTAGATTATATATCTAGAAGTATGTGGAAATGGTGCGAAGAACGTAGAATAATCTTATTCGCTTCTTACATCAATACTAAAGATAATTGTGAGGCAGATTCATTATCTCGAAAACAGTTCGAGGATACAGAGTGGGAATTAAATCAAATTGCATTTAATGAAATAGTTCGCAACTTTGGTATGCCAGTATTGATTTGTTTGCAAACAGATGCAATACTAAGTGTAAACAATATGTTTCGTGGAGAAATGATCCCGAAGCATGTGCTGTTGATGCCTTTACACTGCCATGGACCAATATGTTATTTTACGCCTTTCCACCATTCTCGCTTATAGTAAAATTAATGCAGAAAATCATTTGTCATAAGGCAGAGGGTATTGTTGTGGTGCCATATTGGCCAAGTCAACCTTGGTTTCCTATGTTTAAAAAGTTGTCTGTTTCAATTTTTTTGTATTTTGGACCAGATATTGACCTTCTAACATCTCCTTTCAGTAGATTGTAGATTGTGTACACAAGAATCTACGCCTTGTTGCCGCGAAATTATCAGGCAAGCATTACTAAGGAAATATTTATCGAATAGGTCAGTAGATATTATGCTAGCTTCGCTTGCAAATAATACTTACAAACAGTACGATGTTTGCATAAAATCTTGGATAATTTACTGTAGATTACATAATTATGATTATTTTAATGCTTCTATTCCAATTGTAATACATTTTTTAACCGATATTTTTGATAAAGGCGCTAGATACGGGACCATCAATTCTTACCGCTCTGCCTTATCTCTTTTGTTAGGTAATAGCTTAAATGATGATCGAGTCAAACGTTTCATGAAGGGTGTTTACAAGTTGAGGCCCACCAATCCAAAATATAATACTTCTTGGGACCCAAACATAGTGTTAAATTATTTGGCCACTCAATGGCCAAATGAAAGCCTTAGTTTAGAAGATTTCTCTAAGAAACGCTGACTCTGCTAGGTTTGGTGACAGCGCAAAGAGTACAAACATTTTCTCTCATTAAAATAAATAATATAACTCAAAACAGAACAGAAATCTTAGATAAAATACCTGACTTAGTAAAAACTTCAAAACTAAACTCCTTTCAACCCCTTCTAAGGCTACCATTTTTTCATACAAATCCTGCAATATGCCCTGCCAGATGCATTTTAGATTATATAAATAAAACGAGTGGTTTACGTAGTTGTGACACTTTATTTATTAGCCACAAAAGACCTCACTTAAAAGTTTGTCTCAAACTTTGAGTCACTGTATCAAATATACTTTACAACGCAGTGGCGTGGACACATCAGTGTTTAGCGCGCACAGCACGCGCCATGCGGCCACTTCCACTGCTAGCAGAGTCGGTGTCAATATTGATGTCATACGGAAAACCGCAGGATGGAGTAATACATCCTCAGTATTTGCCAAATTCTACAACAAAGAAATTGTATCGGATGCCAATCAATTTGCAACTAGTATTTTGTGTAACTCCTTAAAATAAATAGATGTATATTTGTGATTTATTACTGTTGGTTATACTCTAACAATACAGTTTTACTTATACCTATACTGCAAAAATAATTCACATTAAAATACTCTGAACATCCTACAACATGTTAACATTAAATCGCAAAGAATTAAGCCGTGAAACATAATTAAGGATCAAACGAACTTACCAAGTGAAGTTCGATCACAATTATGTGAACGGCTTAATTCGAAGCGATTGATATAAACCCGCCCAAACAGTATTCCTTTAAAGTAATATCACCCACCCATAATTAATGTGAATTATTTTTATGGGTACTACCTAGGAACTTTAGCTCTAAACAAAATGATTATTGAGGAGGGATGATGAGAGGAAGTAAGTGGAGAGGAGTTCAAGAGCGGGGATCAGGGTTGCCAAATAAAAAAAAAAAAAAAAAAACGTGTCTCTGAAAACCGTGCAAGGCTGACGCTTAGAAGTACTACTACAACATGTTAACATTAAATCGCTTCGAATTAAGCCGTTCACATAATTGTGATCGAACTTCACTTGGTAAGTTCGTTTGGTCCTTAATTATATATTGTAACAAACTGTAAGTCCGACAAGGATCTTTTGGCGCGTGGCTAAAATTGAAACTATCCACCATGTTGTGAAATTTCACCTCATGACTTGCTCCGGCTCATATATTATTTTTGTAGGTACACTAAATATTCAATATTAAGTTATAGAATACGCCAAAATTTAAAAAATGTGGGCTTACCTATGAGAGTTTGTTTGTTTGGAGAGAAAGCTTGTAGTGACTAACACTATGTTTAGTCACAAAATGATTCATATGTATACATGGCAGAGATAGTCTGAGAGAAGTATGATTGACTTTGTAATAGTGGATCAACGGTTGAGAACGAAAGTCAAGGATACGAGAGTGTACCGTGGAGTAAATGTCGGAAGCGACCATTTTCTTGTGGTGTCAATAATAGTAGGTCTGCTTAAAAAATGGTGACATCGCCCACGGGTACGTATATCTGGAAGGAAAAGAGTGAGAGTCGAAAATTTGCAAGATGAGACTGTCCGTGAGAAATATAAATTAGAACTGAAAGGAAGGTTGGAACCGCTATTGAATGATGAAGACTGCGAGATAGAGGAATATTAGAGTAGATTTAAGAATGGTATGGTAGAAACGGCCACCCAAATATGTGGGGTAAGTTTGAAGAAGAATGTGAGAAGAGATAAGAACGAGTGGTGGGATGATGAAATGAAAGGTTTTGTTCTAGAAAAGAAGAAAGCGTGGCTAGATCTACAAGCTGTGAGGGGCAAAAATAGAATACGAGATGACTTGAATGATGATGAAAGAGTGGCAAAAGAAAAGTATGATAGATTAAGAAAGACTGTGAAAGATATTGTGAGCAAAAATAAAGAAGAATGTAAGAACAAGCTTGATAGGAAATTCTCTGAAAACTTTCAAGCCAATTCCAAACTGTTCTGGAACTTAGTCAGAAGAGCCCGAGGTCAGGTTGGAGACTCGAAAGTGGGCTTGTTAAGAGATCAGGATGGGAATATTGTTAGGGAACATGAAGATATTAAAAATCAGTGGAAAGAATATTTCGAGAATTTATTTGAACGAAGTGCGAGTGATGTTTTGGAAAGTAGGCCCCGACCTTCGAGTGGTGTGGCCAATCGTGAAATAAGATAAGTATGGAAGAAGTTATGAAAGCGATGGCAGGTTTGAAATTGGGTCTTTACCGGCAGGGTATGATAGGATAGATGCCGAAATGCTCAAGGCGGGTGAAAGTGTCACTGCAAACCTGTTGAAAGTACCAGCTTTTTAATAAGTGTTGGCGGTCTGGCCGTGTTCCAGGCGACTGGTGCAAGGCCGTTATTGTGCCACTTTATAAAAAAAAGGGGTCACAGCAGGAATGCAGAAACTTCCGCGGTTCTTCTGCCTTTTGAGTATTGTAGGCAAAATGTATGCAAAGAAATTAATCAAAAGAGTGATGAATGAAACAGAAAGCAAGATCTGGGATGTGCAAGTGGGATTTCGAAAGGGGATGGGATGCACGGATCAAGTCTTTGCCTTAAGATCAGTAACCGAAAAGGTTCTGGCTAAACACCGAAAGGTTTTCTGCTGCTTCATTGACTTGGAAAAGGCGTATGACAGTATGATGAGGAATGAACTTTGGTCAACTCTATCCGAGTTTGGAGTGGACAGTGACTTGATACGGGCACTCAAATCCTTAGGTATATAAGGACTCGAGTGCCTGTGTCAGATTGAATGATGACTACACAGAATGGTTTAGCATCGATCGCGGCGTTAAACAGGGCTGTGTAGCGTCTCCATGGCTGTTCAACTTATTCATGGATAGCTGTTTGTAAGATCTGAAAGAGTCTGAATGGGGCTTAAAAATGAATGAGACAGTGATCAAAACTCTGCTTTATGCCGACGACCAGGTTCTTCTTGCATCGTCAGTCAGCGTCGGAATTGCAACATATGGTCACTGTGATGCATGAGTCGTTTAAAAGAAAAGGTGTGAAAGTGAATGTTGGAAAGACAAAAGTTATGTTTATGGAGAGGAATGAAGATATGACGGAATGTAATATTATGATAGGGGACGAAAAAGTGGAACAAGTGAAAAAGTTTGTTTACTTGGGGTCCTTGTTTACAAGAGATGGGAAGTATGACGATGATATTGAAAAGAGGGTAAAAGCTGGAAATTGTGTTAATGGCGCCATATACTCGATAATGGCAAGCAAAACTATACCAAATAAGGCTCGTCTTGCCGTACTTGAGGGAGTTTTGGCGCCATCGCTTATGTATGGTAGTGAATCTTGGGTGGTAGTGAAAGGGGGGGGGGGGAAGTCAGGGTATGGTCTTGGTGGGAATCGATGCACGTGAGAACATCATTACCTACAAAGTGTCAAGAAACCACCTGCTGTGTTAGTGGCGGAACACCGAGTTAAAGCAGGGCCCTGGCCAGTCCGAGTCACCCACGTCCTCGCCGTCCCTCCCAGGACCTGCTGCAACCGCGCAGACGCGCGACCGCCAACTCGAGTTGCAGCTGAGCTGAGGGTGCAGGGCGAAAGGCGAATCTTCTGCGCCTCAAAACAGAATCTATCTCACTAGGGAGGAAACCCGACACAAAACCGAGCACTTCCAAAGGCTCTGAGGTGGCAGCCCCAACAATGGGATAGGGTATAGTGGGCTAATCACTCGCTTACCTGAAACACAAGTGATTAAAGAAACCGAAACAGTGCAAAACCGGACCGTATGGCGAAGCACTGTGGAAGCCCTCTGCCCCAACTAGGGGACATAGGAACTTAAGTCAAGAATCTTGGGTGTGGTAAAAGAGACATGAAAGCAAGATTAATGCTGTGGAGATGAGAGCTTTGAAGAGTATGTGTGGACTAAAATTGAGTGATAGGGTGCACAATAGTGAAATAAGAAAGAGATGCGGATTGAAAGAAGATGTAGTAACTAAGATTGAAAAGGGTATGCTACGGTAGTTTGGACATTTGGAAAGGATGAGTGAAAGTAGATTTATGAAAGAAGTGTACAGAGCAAGAATGGATGGTGCTGTCGGAAGCGGCCGCCCTAGGCGAACGTGTGCCGACCAAATTGGCGACGTTCTTAAAAAGGGCCTAGTTAAAAGTACCCGTAACCAGCGATCATGTATGAAAAGATTAATGAACGTGGAGGAAGCGAAAGAGGTATGTCTGGATCGAAGCAATTGGTGTTCCCTTGTCTCTGCCTACCCCAAAGGGAGACAGGCGTGAGGTTATGTATGTATGTACATACCTATGATGGTGGTAAAAATGAAGAAGTGGTTTTAAATTAGCAATGTTTAACTTTGCCCCTGCAATGTTTACATATTGACACACTTTGATATGTTAATATTTTATTGTTACATTTCCATTAGATTAAACAAAAATTTCAGATTAGCCACTCCTGTAAGAGCTTTTTGAAAAGTGAAGGAAAATCAGTAGGTACCTACCTATATACAGGGTTACTTTTTATTGGGGCCGCATCTGTTGAGGGGTTATAGAGTAGGTCAAAACGAACAATTATTACTATTGAACTACCCCTCCTAAAATTTACCGTTTTTGAGTTATTTCACTTTTTAGGATTTTACTTTAACACCCATTTTTCACTAGTTTTTATAAGAAATAAAAAAATCTTCGCCATTTAAACTGCTTTTTTTGACGTTATCATGACGTTATCATTAAACCAAAACATCGCACTTAATATACGTCTCCTGTAAAAAAGTCCTAGTAATTTACTATTCAGATTCATCATCATCACAACTTCGTGTAATGAGCCCACTGCAGGGCTATGAGTCTCTCCACTGGGTGACGAGAAGGTTAAGGCTGTAATCCACCAAGCTGGCCCGGTGCTGGTTGGTGGATGACAGATATTTCAGGGTGCCGAAATGGCTTCTGACAAACCCTAACGACTACTGTATACAAATATACAGCAACCGGGACCGACTGCTTAACGTGCCCTCCGAAGCATGGAAGTCGCCGTGAGAAATGAATGGTCGGCGGTCACCCATCCTAATACCGGCCGCACCGAGCGCGCTTAACTTGCGATATCAAAATATGCACGGCGCCACGACGACTTCCTATGACGACTTGACTATGCAGATTACATCATAATAAAGTTCATTGTTTAAGCTATCTAACAAGGTTTAATGCATAGGTAAACTTTTTAAAGGAAACTGAGTAAGCCTGGGCCACAGGGTTAACAGGTTGACTTTGGTCTAAAAAAATAGCTTATTTTATCCTTATTCAAAATACATAAAACCTCTAAATATTTAGTGAGGGGAAAGCAAGTTAATTCAAGATATGGAAATCGTTGTCATGGGTTTTTAGTATGGATGAATAACTCATAAAATAATTGAAAATACGCTGAGTAAAATTGAAGAAATATTAAATGAGAATCATTATAAGGTTAAATGAATGTTAACTTTTGACGACCAGCTGGTGTAGTGGTAACATACATTGCCTTCTATGCCAGAGGTCCTGGGTTCCAATCCCGGCGGCGGCGGGTATCGGTGTGATGAACACAGATATTAACCGTCAAGTCATCGATGTTTATATGTTTATTTAAGTTTATTCTAATAAAAAATATGTATTTATTCAATATGTATGTTTATATATTTCTTAAGTATATCAGTTATCTAGTATCCCTAACAAAAGTTCTTTAAGAAACTTAATTTGGGCTAGATAATGTTGTGTGAGTGTCAGACATATTTATTTATTTATTTAAACTAACCGCGTTAGTTTTATTTTAAATAATTATTTTGTAATGAAAATAGGCGAAATTCTTTATTAGGTTTGGCAATACTGAGTGAATGAAGAACGAAACTATGGTAATTGACTCGTTCAGTAAGTCAATCGATCTATCTATTTGTTCACTCGTTTGTTTGGTTTCTTTCCTTGCGCTTGAGTATTTTCATGGTTTTTTCTATTTTTAACAACTTCAGCTGTTAAAAATATCAATATCAATTCTGTTAGTATTAATTTATTAGTTTGAATACTTGTTTAAAACCATAACTAAATACCAAGTAAGTATAGGTAATATCTTATAATAGCCTATTTTATCTAGTATGCTATCTAAGTAAAACGTGCTACTATTTATTTTTAATTATAAACTCTCTAAATACAATAATTCATTTTTAGATCTCAACAATTAAGAAAAAGAATAGCTTTCGAAAGTGATTCTAAGCTCACTTAACTTCTGTGTATACCTATAGACAAAATTATGGATATCTCAATTCCTCAACACTGGTTTATCTTGAAAATTTAGGTGATGAAACATGATTATATCTTAAATAAAAAAAGAAAATGTCAAGTTGTTAACATTCCAAACTTACACAAACCGCACGCACACCCTCTCACACACACATACTTCATTAACACTCACACATCTCATTTACATACTTGACTCGTCCAGTTATGCAACCTCCAATACAATGTATGTGTACCACATTTATTCTCATTTTATTACTTTTTGATTGTTTAAAACTCAGTTCTATCTGGGATTTATTCCGATCCAATACCATCATCTAATACCAATGGTATTTGTTTTAAATCTTTATTATTTTCTATTCCGAACGGATACCACTTTTTAAACGAATACCAAAACAAGTTAGTAGACATAAGGTACAGTCAGTAAAAAACATTTTAGTTGTGAAAATTTGTTGATTTTATTTAACAAAATCAGTTTAACCAAACAAACTTAAACATAGTAAGTATATGCAAAGCAAAGGAATTTTAAATAAAATAAAATTCGCATAAAGTTTAGTTCGCAAAATACTCACTTAATAAATAAATATCACTTCCTTCCTATACACTTCATTGAGTTACACACTGATACGTATTATGCACCGCACGGAAAAGTGCTGAGAAATAGATAACATTTCTAACAGGATCAGAGCAGTTATTAGAAATAATAATAATAGTTATGGGGACCGACAACACTAATAAATAATTAAAAGAAAAATGGACCTTATTCCATTGACTTAAAGTTTGTGCAATCGTCACAATAAAATGTTTAAAAAACTTCGTTTTGCAATTGTCTCTGATTGGTTGCTTCGGATTTTCCAAAACAATGTAGCGAACTCACCCTTTTTTCGCAGGTAAAAATTTTGAAACAAAAGGTTTCAATTTGAACTTGTTATTTGTAAAAATATTGGATTATAGTTAATATAGAGTTTTAGCACAGTCTAGTACTAATAAGTAATGTATGGCATTGTATTAAAACAATCGTATCATAATTATAAATAAAAACATTTTTCTAGATGACTGTACCAAGATTCATGTTTTGGTATTACTTCGGCATAGATCGGATATTTATAAAAATGAATTTAAAGAGTGGTATCCGATCGGAATAGAAAATAAAAAGTATAAAAACAAATACCATTCGTATTAGATGATGGTATTGGATCGGAATAGATCCTATCTGGTAAACTTTTTAATTGATATAATCTTACTGTAGAAACAGCTTCTGGGAAGAGGAAACTACTTATCCTAAGCTCACAGGGCTCTGCCCTTTATTAGGGAGTAGTGAATGCAGTAAAGTCTTTCCCTTTTTTATTCATGTATACCTTTTGCTTCAATGCTCTGTAATATTTTTACTGTTTCTGTTGTGTCACTTCTTACTGAAATAAATAAACAATTATAAACAATTACAATTACCGTGGCCCAGAAATGTATGGAGCAGGTTCTGTCTCCATTCCTACAGTCTTAACTTGCAGCAGTACATGCATTTCCATTAAAATAATATTTCACACCTCTTGGCAAATAAATATGCTAGAGAAGGATGTACCACACGTATGCATCTGGTATTGGCCAGACGTGGAGATTTAAAGCATTTACGACTTTGTGAGTAGCAAAAGGTCTTTTGGTACAACTCACGTTTGGGAAATTTTGCTGGATGAAAACCTCGTTGCAAGAGGACCTAAGTCAGACTTGCCAGAATAAGAAGGGTAATATTTGTTTACTGTGTCATGTGTCATTCAAATTTGACTATTTTATAATAATCTTGATTATTTTCTTCCACAACTATAAGATAAATATTATATTCTTATCTCAAAGAAGATATTTTGTTCAATAACATGCCATTTGCACCCGAGCTAAGAACCCACACTCAAAAGGTAAAAACTCTTTACAAGCAAGCATTGCGCCTTGTCGAAGGATTTTACGTGGGGAGGTAAATAATATTTTTTAATTTTATACGCCATTTAATTAAGGTTGCGAAGCTATCTTAAGGAAACAAAATCAGAGTCTAGATCTGTTAAGGAACACTGAACAGTAATGTCTGGATCGCTATTGGCGTTCTCTAGTCTTGGCCTTCCCTAAAGGGAGATAAGCGTAAAGTTTATTTATTTATTTACACTTTATTGCATATTTACAAATTACATATATGTACAGTCTGCAACACAATTATATATACCACCCAGTGTCCCGCACCCATACAACGCGTATGCATATTGTATATGTGTTGGTATACATAATTCTGTTGCAGACTGTACAACAGGAAATAAAATTATTCTACAGCAACACAATTTGCGGTCTTATCGTTAGCAAGCGATTTCTGCCAGACAACCAGGAAGTTATAAAATTCTTTTTTGACCAGATTTTATGTCAATAGACGCGTGTCAACCCTTTAATTTAACGTTTTAGATACTCGTGAATAGTGAAACCTGAATCAAATACCTATTTTAATGATTACTAAGACATGTGAGTTCACTTCTTCACAAGCGGTGACATGATCGGTTGAAAGATACTAGTATTACTTAGCTACCCTATTACTATACATATTCCATTGTTATTTTCTTTCAAGATTCTTTAAATGACAGCAATTGGTTTCAAACAAATTTGATAATTATGTCATCAAAAATATAAAAAGGGTTCCTTCCACCTCTCTGGTAAGTTTCCGTATTGGATAGAGGTGGAAGTTATATAAATAGGTTCATTTATTTACTTATTCTTTATTGTAATAACAAAAAAATACAGAAAAACATCAGAGGATAATAAGATACAAAAAGCGGTCTTATCGCTCGAGAGCGATCTCTTCCAGATAACCACACTTTAGTAAGATTTTTAAATTCGACATTTATTTTTTAGGACTTTGGTCCGCTATCAACAAGTGATACTTAGAGACCGTTTTGATCAAAACAGATGTGTTGAAGACCCAAAAGACCAAAGGCGATTACTATGGGTAGGACAGCATGAACTATTTTTGAAACAACATCCTTGTCCATTGGAAAAATGTAAGACATTCACTTTTACTTTTATTTGCACCTTGGAATTTATTGAAGCAATTTAGCAGTGTAGGGTCGGTTTAAAATAGACCTACCGCACCCGAATAAGAGTATCTTAAAAGGCGACTAATCCGTTTAGCTTTACAATCCCGTCAGGGGTTGCGCCTGACTATAAAATTTGCCGCCAAATATCACCGCTCCGGCGGCGGTGATGTGTCCCGAAAAAAAACTTGCGTCGTAAGCAAAATCTTTTGTGCTGGTTAGGTAACAGACCACCCCACCTACCCCCCATTTACGTACGTTTAACATTGTGCTGAACACCCTGTATATAGGGGTATAATATCGCCAGTTCATAACCATACACACTGTATAAGCATACTACAATTGTCTATTTTTTACGTTTAAATTTTATTATATTTTCCCATTAAAGTAGGTAATGTTGTGCAAGCCTAAAAATCGTCTTACATTCTTTTGGTTACAGTTCCACGTCACGTTGGCATTGCCGGAGGTGGTGCTGCTGACCGTTCCATAGAGCCTCCTGATTGGGTAATGGACTATTGGCATCCGCTGGAGAAAGCCCAGTATCCTTGTTATTTCCAAACCCGAGAGTGTAGAAAAGTCGAGTATATAGATAAATGGTATAAAGGAGAATTGTATTAAATAGTGAGCAGACATGCTTAATGTCTTCTTAAAATTTGTTTTTATTTCAAGAAATAAATAAGAACCAGCATGATAGTCTTTTATTAAAACCGATTTCATCCTTGCTCAAGTAAGTTTAAGGTACCTACAACTTTCTGACTATGAATCCTGACGGCTTATAGGGAAAATCAAAGGAAACGAATGTTAGAACGTCACAAAATAAGTTATTTAATATACGGTAGTGCAATTGATTTAGGTAGTTCGTTTTTGATTCAGTTTTTAAGTATATGTTAAACATTCCAATAGTTAGACAAGATCTGAAAATATAAAAATAATTTTTAAACGAAACAGGAAAATAGTGTGCATCCAAATATTTATCTGTTTTTGCACGTCATGTTGATAGAAATATGGTGATCGTATGCCACCTATTTTTTTTAAATTATAAACTAAGCCCGCGTTTGACCTCAATCTTTCGAAGAAATCTCAGAACTAGTTTTATAAGAAGATGTCGAATGTACATAAGGCACTTAGAACACTTACTTTGAACTAAGAGTGGGAGTGTAGAGAGAAAAAGGACTTAAATATGAAAGAGATAGCAAATCAATTCTCAGATTTACTTGAATTACCCAAAACCATATCTATGAATTTTCTGACTTGCTCTATGTAATACCAGTTTTTATCCTTTTAACTTTATGTAATGTAGCATTGTTATACCATTTTGGAATCTGTGTTAGTAGTAGATATTTTAAAGCAAATGGGCCAAGAAGTTACCATACATTTTTTTTATTCTAGCTTCGTTCAAATATTGCATTGCGAATTTTGTAATTCAAACTTTTCATATGTTTTAACACATCTTTTTTTTTGTCGACTATAATTAGGAATAAAAAGCCTTTTATTTAGGATAACTTAACATTTAAGAAAAAAGTAAAAACATTTTATTGAAGTTTTTCCTGGAAATTTTATTTTGTTTACATTATGTCAATTTTTACAAAATACAAAAACTAACTATAACTATAAAACTACTTGGCCTAGGACAATAAAACTTTGTATTCCTATTAGCTATTAATCCCCTCTATTGCCAACATTCCGTTGATCCATGACTTACGGGACACCCTGTATATTTCACTTGAACTCATTATTTATTGAAGTACTTCACAGAACACCTTATACCTACTATTTGTTCAACCACGCCGATATCAAAATTTACATAATATGTAATATTAATATTATTCATTCCTTTAAATGATTCTATAACTTTGCATGCGGACTTTAATTAACAATCAGCGCCATCTACTAGAAACTTGCGGAACTTCATTATTACATCAAACAAGTGACAAATAGTAGACAAATAGTGTTTACATATTATTTAAGCTGTGCTAACAAAGCTTTGATAACCCACACGAAAACGACAAGATTTTTCTTTTTACTTCTTTACTATAAGTCTCCTAGAGGGCGCTGTTGTCAATTTATCGTTGCGTCATGAAGCCTATAACCAGGTGACAATAGAGCTTCTAATTACACCTCATTGCAATTGGTCCAAAATAACTAGTTAAAAAGATATAAATAAGGGAACAGATGAAAATCCATACCCACATACTTACATACATACAGGTCAATATCATAACCCTCCTTTTTGCTTTGCCGTAGTCGGGTATGAATGATTTGACGTGATAACACGTAAGTAAGTCTATGTAAGTAAATATTTACAAAGAATATGATTTTAAATAAAACGCCCTTAAACCTGATTTATCGCGTATAATAATAATAATTTACATTTTAACTCGACGTTTCAGTGTCTATGTAGACCCCGTTGACCGAGCGACTGGGTCTTACGAGACATGATATGATAGGCAGGCACTCTTATACATCGTGTAAAAAATGGAGAGATAAACAAGGACCGGTATGAATTTCTGTACAATTTTTTTCTGTTGACGTCATACCGTTAAATTAGGTGTATTCAAAAATAACAGTACAGGAATTTATACTGAAATAATTCGTGTAGGTACCTGCCTTTTTTATAATTGTAGCATAACTGATTTTTTTTTTCAGCTAACTCAAATTTTCCGGTATTAATATTAATAAATAACCTGTAAATCCTTTTTTAAAAACCTTAAACTTCTTACCCTCCCTTGCATATACATTCTAGAAATTTGTAAATTTGTCCGAAAATATCCCGATTTCTACAAAAAAAGAGAAAATGTACCCAATAAATATCAGCTCAGACCCTCTAGGAAAAACAAACTAATTCAGCCAAGATCCCGACTACATATACACTCAACTGGCCCTCAGTCATCTTCTATCAAATTGTACAATCATCTTCCCACACACATACGCAATGAAGAAACAGATAAACATTTTATACATTTATTAAAACAACTTTTACTGACAAAGTGCTACTACACGGTGAATGAATATTTAAATGATAAATTTTAATAAGAAAGTATTAATAATTAATAATTAAATTTATAATAAAATTGATATAAAATTATTTAAGAATTAAATCAAATGTTCACTGACGAATCCTCTCTTGAATAAAATTATTATATATACTATTATAATATTATACTAAATATTTTGAATAAAAATGATCCAATGTTGAATAATCACAATCAGATAAACTGGAATCTCCGTAACTTTTGTGAGATTCTGTATCAGACTCATTATAGTCAGTCATATTCAATGTTTCTTCTGATATTGTTCCTATGAAGTGCTAGGATTTAGAAAACTTATATAAACTAATGTTGGTAATTTGAATTTAAATTACAGAACAGAAGTTCTTTCGTAAATAAATAACTTACGAAAAAAATAAATCATAGGATACTAAACAAGAGTTTTGAAAAAAAAGTTCGGTTATAGTATATTATGTAACAAGTGAGCTAAGTTGCTAATTACAGTCGAGGCTGTGATTTGAGCCCAAGCCGCAGGCGAGGTAATTAACAACGCTCCCGAGTTACATACGACGTTTTTCAACACACTTGTGAGTAAAAGACAGACATACGTGGTCATAAAATTTATTTGAAGCAGCTGTTGAAGGCATTACACGCTGCTGCTGCAGGCGCGCGCTCATATATTTAATGTATAACCCGGGTCAATAAAATATGCTCTGTTTACTCGCATGTAATTTGCACTAACGTACAATTCAACATTGTAGGATTCATTATATTATGCACTAGGGTATAATAAAGTATATTATGCACGCGTGACTTATAGCCCAGTTTATAGTTCTAAATTCAATAGAATAAGGCTCACTTTACGAGCAAGTGTGTTGAAATAGTATATTATGTAACAAGTGAGCAAGTTGCTAATAATGATAATGGCTTAATAATGAGCCGAGAATGTAATTAGCAACGCCTCACGAGTTACATACGACGTTTTTCAACACACTTGTGAGTAAAAGACAGACATACGTGGTCATAAAATAACAAACACACGTGATAACAAAGCTGTGAATTGTGATTGAAAAATGGCGCCGAACCTCGCGCATGCGCGTAGGTTTTTTTTCCGTCAAATGTGTCAATGTCTGTATAGCATATACAGGCTATTTTAAGTGAAAATGTTTAATTTGGAGTGGTAAATGCAAATATTTTAATATTTTATAACAAATTATTGAAAATTGTGAATAATTTGTGGGATATACAAATTTGTTTTACTAATATAAGGCGCAAACATTTAAAAATGTATATGGATTTGAAGTGGTATAAAATCTCTTTGTTATTTCTGAAAATATTTAATGTATAACCCGGACCAATAAAATATGCTCTGTTTACTCGCATGTAATTTGCACAAAGGTACAATTCAACTTTGTAGGATTCATTATATTATGCACTAGGGTATAATATATTATGCACGCGTGACTTATAGCCCAGTTTATAGTTCTAAATTCAATAGAATAACGCTCATTTTACGAGCAAGTGTGTTGAAAATATTATTATCTGCATACATAGAATATAAAGGTTCGAGATCAAAATGTTTTTATCTCAATTTATCTTCAGTATTTGTTAGAAATTACGTCTAATGAAGGATTACATTTTATAATGGGGAGTTTTCTGACAGCTCATAAAAATTAGTTCAAAAAACCTCTATAGATGTCACTTTTAAAAAGCCGAAGGCATTAAGGCTGTAAACTATAATGTAGGTAAGTGGTATCTCCCATCTGGGTTAGAGTCAAAATAAATGTACATTTCTCACATGACTCTTGTGAGAAATATTTCTCACGTTTCTCACAAAAATTAAAAACGTTTCTCACATTTCTCACAAAGATGCGTTCACATAGGTAACTTTTTACTGATGAACAAATAGGTACCTATGACATGTCATGATTTAAATGTACAGGAATAAACATAGGATTGAAATCTTCTATTGCCCGTGGTCCACCCGGTGGTCCACCTGGGTAGGCTATGGGAAATAACTTTTTCCCGTGGTTCACTAGAAGGTCCATATGTTGACATTGTAGTATTACGAAAGAATATGAAACATCTAGGTCTTAACACTAGAACAATACATTAATGCTAACTAAAGCAGTACACATCCTCACACTTCACAGCCAAATTAGAAAGAAAGAAAGCATTTATTAATATTATGTACATGGTATTTTTGTGTTTAGTTTAAGGAAGATATTTAGACCAATATAATGTGTATACGTATGCTCATACAGATATGTTGTATGTTGCGTCGTTAGATTTTTTCATTGTTGAAGTGTTATTAGGCTAAAATTATTTATGAACATCAAATCATATCATTCAATGGGTAAGTACTTAAATATTTTTAGTTTTCTTATACTTACCATTATTCATTTTTAAACGACCATTTCGGACTTATAATGCAAGTAGTAAGTAAGTAAGTTTGAAGTAGGTTAGCAAAGCGGGCAAGTTGCGAAGCGCTCTTTGTCGCTGAGTGAGCGCTCGCAAGTAGGTATACACAGCCGCACGTCACACTACCCCACTTTGATTCCGCCTCTATTCCATACACAATAAAAGCTGTTTTCGTAGTTCACATAGGTAACCGGACGTGCTACCGTCTGTACATAATGATCCCTACGATAAATAAAAAACAAAAGTTCGTACCAATTTTTAATACATTTTAGGTTATAATTATTAAAAACAAAAAAGTAATTGTTTTCAAAAAAACAAAAACCAATGCGAAGTACTTAACGATACAACATGTTGACGGCCCCCGAAATAACCGTGCAAGTGAAAAAGTAATGTTACTAAACAATAGAAAACAAAATTGTAAAACTTCGTTCTTAAGATCATTGGGAAATTTTGTGAACACTTACTATATATATTAAAGCAAAAAAATATTTTTTGTGCTAGAGCTCTTGCACGTTTATTCGGTAGGGCCGTCGGTAGTGCCAACAGCAGGTGTAGGTATGAACATTTTAAATATAATTCAAATCAGGTAAATTATTAAATATTAGTGCGCCTGTATCATGAACTTTGGGCTCTTCTAATTCACACACTATATGCGTTTCAGTTATTGTATCCTCTTCTGCAATGTCGCACCAGTCAAAAAGCTTCTTCTTTATTTTATTTAAGCCTAATATCTTGTACATATGCCATTGAATTGCAACTATTTTAGCAATATAATAATAAATTCCAAGCTTGACTACAACCCAGCTCCGTTCGTGGAATTTGTTCAAATTATAATAGTCGTAGTCTTTATCGCCAAAATCAGTGTAACTCTTTCTGGGTATGTTCATTTTAGCTTTTAAATCAACAGGCTTAAGTGTTATATTCTCTGTATATTTTTTTATGTCAAAACTAATATTCTCCGTAACTTCAATTCGTTTTTCATCAGATTTACAGCGAGCATGGCTTGTGATTATTTCTGGAACTATATTTCTTTTTATTTTGTCTGGAACAATGAAATTGTTGATTATAAATACATAAATACCCGCACACTTTGTCAAACTTCTTAAACCATCTAGCGTCCACTAGCATCCTTTAAAAGAAAATAAATCAAGTATATATTAAAGATTTAAAATTAATTTGCGGATATTATGTCTGACTTTTTTTTGAACCTTCTTCGATGTGTAATAAATACTTTTTTTTAAAAACACATTAAAATCAGTTCAGCCTAAACGTGAGATAATCACAGCCAAATATATACACATACATACATATAAACTGAGAATCTCCTTTTTTAAGTCCGTCAATATGAGTATAATTAAATACTGTGAGAAACGGTCATGTGAGAAATATGACCAGTATAAACGAGCCTTAGTTTTAAATTTTTGTTCGAACGTTTCTCACAGGCATACCAACATGCAACATTTAAATCACTTTATTTAATTATAACCTAAAAATCCGATACTACGAAAGCGTGACCCTGTTGTATCGTTATCACTTTGCTATCAAAATGCTTTGCACTAATAATAAACAAAAATAGTACTTACTTTTTTTGATGTTACTGTGTTTCTCACAGGATTTTTTCACAAGAAATATGGACGACCAAAATAAAATCAACAACACACCAAAACACAGAGGGAGACTGACACTTTTTCTTTTTAATAAATGATGTAACATGTTGCCAGCTATAAAAAATTTTGAGAAGTGGTAGTTTCTATAATTCTACAGGAGTGTAAACAGCGTTTCTCACAAATTGTTTCTCACAGGGCGAAATCTAGGATGCTCTCATAAATAATTTTTATTTTTGTTATTTGAAAAGCTAGGTCGTAAAATATTAGTAAAAGAGTAGGCCAGATTATATACGGACCTTTCATAAAATTCTAATTCTAAGCTTCTTAAGAAATTTTGGAAGTTTTGAGCTATTATCGTAACGAGGTAGTGAAATGGACATGTTTCATTTGTATGGATAAAAAAAATATGTATATTAAATATTATTATTTAAAAAAAAACTATTTGTGTCCGTGTAAAAATGACATCTAATTTTGAATATACATGGTCCAGTGTAATAAAAAAAATAGAAATAAACATGTTAAATGCAATAAACATGGCCACAGTTATGGGTTAAAGGGGGTGGACACGATATTTTTTACTCATGTACATTTATTTTGGCTCAAACCCATCTATGGTTATTTATACGTTCAATTTCTGATACAGACGTCAATTAATTTATTTTACTTTTAAAAACGCAGTGTGGAATAAATTCTTCGCCTTCGCCTTTTGTAAAGCGCCATCTATCGAAGCCTTTTGTACCAATTTTGTACAGTTTTGTTTTTTTAATGAGCTGTCAGAAAACTCCCCATTAAGGCTGGAGAGCTTAATATATAATTCTGAGATAAAGTACAAGTTTTGTTTTTATAAGTTTCTTTTTTAGTTCTAAACATTCTCCATGAAAAATTAAGGAGTGTTAGAGAAAAAAAAGTACTAAAAACGATTCTATAAACGAATCATCTTAAGGATGCGTTTCCGAAAAGGCTAGGTATCGAATTCTACTAC
This sequence comes from Stenoptilia bipunctidactyla, assembly GCA_944452665.1. Classification (NCBI taxonomy): domain Eukaryota; kingdom Metazoa; phylum Arthropoda; class Insecta; order Lepidoptera; family Pterophoridae; genus Stenoptilia; species Stenoptilia bipunctidactyla. The sequence goes on from OX101741.1 coordinate 18,052,491, forward strand.
TACATGTATAAGATTCACGCACACAAGCGTGCCGTGAAAAAGACGAAAGGTTTTGAACAGTTTTGATACTTTAATTTTAAATATTTGCAAATTCTTTTATTAAAACGATTAAATTGGGTAAGATTAATTAAAGTGCTCGGAAAGTTTGAGCTCGTTTTATTCGTAACGATAAAACCTCACCATCGAACCTGATGAGCTGGTGGTCTCGAGGGCTTCTACTGGAATTCCTATTCCTAGGCATGTCAAGTTCGAGTTCATAAGACGAGACATTACCATGAGTCCTGGTAGTGGGAGCTGAAGGTATGCCTTGAGGTACTACTGGAACTCCTAGACGAGTAGAGCTAGGCATGTCGAGTTTGGGTTCATTTTGATTCTTAGGATGAGACCTTACCACCCGTTCTGGTAGTGGAAGCTGAAGGTATACCTCGAGGTGCTACTGGTACATACACCTAGACGGATAGAGCTAGGCATGTCGAGTTTGGGTTCATTTTGATTCTTAGGACGAGACCTTACCACCAGTTCTGATAGTGGGAGCTGAAGGTATACTTCGAGGTGCTACTGGTACTCCTAGACGGGTAAAGCTAGGTATATCGAGTTTGGGTTCATTTTGATTCGTAGGACGAGACCTTACCACCAGTTCTGGTAGTGGGAGCTGAAGGTTATACCTCGAGGTGCCACTGGTACTCTTAGACGGGTAAAGCTAGGTATATCGAGTTTGGGTTTATTTTGATGCGTAGGACGAGACCTTACTACCAGTTCTGGTAGTGGGAGCTGAAGGTACCATATTTTAAAAGAACTGAACAGGACACAAGGAACTGAAATCTATAGGCGGTCAGATTTGGTGGAATCGGGTTTTCATATTTTAAAAGAAATAATAAAATTTATGGACAAAGGATAATGCAAGTGATTGGGCTCCAAAAAAAAATTCATTGTGCAGGGATGAGATGAAAGTCAGATTATAGATTAGACACATGTCATTCATATTTGTTAGGACGCTAAAAAAATTAGCCCTGGGAAAAAAAAGATATGACCAAAAATACATTTTGCGTTTAATAGAATAAAAATCGTTTTCTTTTATGATACAGAAACTGAACGCCCGTAGATTTCTACGAGTGTATTCGTATAACCTTTACAGCCATTGACTACGAAACTAGTGAATATTGTAAATAAATACGATTATTGGTAAAAAAAAGTGCTTGTGTGATCCTTATAAGTACCTAATGGGTTGGCTACACAGTTGTAAACCGCGATTAGTTCGTCTCTTTTCTTAGTATAGTGACTTCCCTTCTTATTATCGTCGACACACAAAAGAGATGTTATTATTAATCTGTCTCTTTTCTTACTATAGCGAACTTTTTGCGGCACTGGTTCGGCGACATTGGAAGCACGGTTTACAACTGTGTAGCCACCCCTTTTGATTTGATTTGTCTTTTTTCTTACTTTAGCGATGTCTCTTATACGGCACTGGTTCGGCGACATTGGAAAAGCAGTTTACAAATGTGTAACCACCCCTTATGAAATAATGGTATGTATGGTTCATCTAATACTGCCGTTTAGAATAAGCTAGTATGTTGCTATAAGTGGTTAATAAAGTCTAATAGTGGTTATTTAATTACTACAACTAGATTTCATTAACGCTCTCTATCTCTTTCTCGGAGCACATTATTAGCGCGCATTGAAATTCAAAAATTCAAAAATTCAAAAAATTCAAAATTCGAAAAGTTTTATTCATCTTAGGAATTTCACAAAACACTTGATGAAGTCAGTCATCACATACTTCGGCTTTAACTAGTTGTTGATAGTTGTTAAATAAGATATTACAGTAGACCAAGAGACAAAAAAAGCCGGCGGAAAAAAACTCTTGGCACTCTTTTTCAGTCAGAATTATCAAATTAATACAAATAGGTACAGTACAAATTGACCGTGACATGAAAAAAAACAAACACAAGACAGCTAATTGTGAGAGCCAATGTCATGCCACAACCAAATTGGTTACATAGCAGATGCAATGAGCTATGGATGCACAATACGAACATGACATACTGGGACCAGAGTATTTGAACAAGAATGGAATAAAATAGTCATAGTATCATTAGCAAAACGACCTGGCACCGCTAGCAGCACCCGTTCCCGAGTTAACGCAAGCACCAGCCATCACCCTCCTCAACCATATTTTAGGGAAGAGGGTGACCCGATACCCGACGCTACCACTAGCCATGCCGCCTGAGGGAGCATGACGTTCTTGCTGTTGTCTTGACAAGAAAATAAGTGAGTGGGACAGTCACCAGCATGTCATATATATACCGCACAGCCAAGCCGTAAACAAAATTATTAAGTAATTGGAAACTTTTAGAAATATCCTGTTGTGCTTAATCCCATGCCTTTTTATAATCTAAGTAATCTTTAGTTTTATAATAAGCTTTTCGAGATAGAGTGTTTTTAATGATTGATTTAAATTTATTGAATGGCAGGGATTGAATTGACTTCGGAATTCTGTTATATATACGTATTGACATTCCAATAAATGATTTGCTGCTTTTAGCCAGCCTTAATTTAGGAAACGCTAACTTATGGTCGTTCCTAGTTCTTACAGAGTAATTTGTATCATGATTATCTTTCCTAGTTTTAAATTTATTACTATTCTTATAAATATACATAATGTTTTCATAAATATATTGTGATGCAAGGGTCAAGATACCAATCTCTTTAAACTTTTCTCGTTGTCCATTTTATTCGAAACATTTCGGGGTTCGAGTCGAAAGTCGAACTGCTTTTATGATTATGATATTTAATTGTATTGTTAATATTAATCATGTGTTTAAAAGTACTATTCCTTTTATAATTTATGATGTCTGTTTAATTGTACTGAAATAATGAATAACGTCTTCAAAAATAGTACTTATTTTATGTTTAAGAACTCTTACCAATGGTAATGAATGAAATAATAAATCATGTGTTTAAAAGTCTTACTTTTTTCATTAACGATAACCACTTATACCAACACATTAGCTTATTCTAAATGGCAGTATTAGATAAACCATACATACCATTATTTCATAAGGGGTGGTTACACATTTGTAAACTGCTTTTCCAATGTCGCCGAACCAGTGCCGTATAAGAGACATCGCTAAAGTAAGAAAAAAGACAAATCAAATCAAAAGGGGTGGCTACACAGTTGTAAACCGTGCTTCCAATGTCGCCGAACCAGTGCCGCAAAAAGTTCGCTATAGTAAGAAAAGAGACAGATTAATAACATCTCTTTTGTGACAGCGCACTGCTGTCTCGCTCGACGATAATAAGAAGGGAAGTCGCTATACTAAGAAAAGAGACGAACTAATCACGGTTTACTACTGTGTAGCAAACCCATTAGGTACTTATAAGGATCACACAAGCACTTTTTTTTACCAATAATCGTATTTATTTACAATATTCACTCGTTTCGTAGTCAATGGCTGTAAAGGTTATACGAATACACTCGTAGAAATCTACGGGCGTTCAGTTTCTGTATCATAAAAGAAAACGATTTTTATTCTATTAAACGCAAAATGTATTTTTGGTCATATCTTTTTTTTCCCAGGGCTAATTTTTTTGGCGTCTTAACAAATATGAATGACATGTGTCTAATCTATAATCTGACTCTCATCTCATCTCTGCACAATGACTTTTTTTTTGGAGCCCAATCACTTGCATTATCCTTTGTCCATAAATTTTATTATTTCTTTTAAAATATGAAAACCCGATTCCACCAAATCTGACCGCCTATAGATTTCAGTTCCTTGTGTCCTGTTCAGTTCTTTTAAAATATACCTTCAGCTCCCACTACCAGAACTGGTGGTAAGGTCTCGTCCTACGCATCAAAATGAACCCAAACTCGATATAACTAGCTTTACCCGTCTAGGAGTACCAATGGCACCTCAAGGTATACCTTCAGCTCCCACTACCAGAACTGGTGGTAAGGTCTCGTCCTACGCATCGAAATGAACCCAAACTCGATATAACTAGCTTTACCCGTCTAGGAGTACCAATGGCACCTCGAGGTATACCTTCAGCTCCCACTACCAGAACTGGTGGTAAAGTCTCGTCCTACGAATCAAAATGAACCCAAACTCGATATATCTAGCTTTGCCCGTCTAGGAGTACCAGTAGCACCTCGAGGTATACCTTCAGCTCCCACTACCAGAATTGGTGGTAAGGTCTTGTCCTGCGAATCAAAATGAACCCTAACTCGACATGCCTAGCTCTATCGGTCTACGAGTACCAGTAGCACCTTGAGGTATACCTTCAGCTCCTACTACCAGAACTGGTGGTAAGGTCTCGTCCTACGAATCAAAATGAGCCCAAACTCGATATACCTAGCTTTACCCGTCTAGGAGTACCAGTAGCACCTCGAGGTATACCTTCAGCTCCCACTACCAGAACTGGTGGTAAGGTCTCGTCCTGCGAATCAAAATGAACCCAAACTCGACATGCCTAGCTCTATCGGTCTACGAGTACCAGTAGCACCTTGAGATATACCTTCAGCTCCCACTACCAGAACTGGTGGTAAGGTCTCGTCCTGCGAATCAAAATGAACCCAAACTCGATATACCTAGCTTTACCCGTCTAGGAGTACCAGTAGCACCTCGAGGTATACCTTCAGCTCCCACTACCAGAACTGGTGGTAAGGTCTCGTCCTGCGAATCAAAATGAACCCAAACTCGACATGCCTAGCTCTATCGGTCTACGAGTACCAGTAGCACCTTGAGGTATACCTTCAGCTCCTACTACCAAAACTGGTGGTAAGGTCTCTTCCTTCGAATCAAAATGAGCCCAAACTCGATATACCTAGCTTTACCCGTCTAGGAGTACCAGTAGCACCTCGAGGTATACCTTCAGCTCCCACTACCAGAACTGGTGGTAAGGTCTCGTCCTGCGAATCAAAATGAACCCAAACTTGACATGCCTAGCTCTATCGGTCTACGAGTACCAGTAGCACCTTGAGGTATATCTTCAGCTCCTACTACCAAAACTGGTGGTAAGGTCTCTTCCTTCGAATCAAAATGAGCCCAAACTCGATATACCTAGCTTTACCCGTCTAGGAGTACCAGTAGCACCTCGAGGTATACCTTCAGACCCCACTACCAGAACTGGAGATAAGGTTTAGTCCTAACAAACATAATGATTCCAAGTTTCCAAATTCAATCCTAATCATAAAAGGTTTTGTAATTTTTTTTTTTTCAATAAAATTATATTATTACCTTTTCAACTCAGTTCAGAGAGCGTCAAGTATCGAGACTTGTTTGATGTAATAAATTGTGTATGTACAGCGATGTTTCTTAGCACGAAAAATAACTCAAAAGCGATACAGGTCCACTCTCGACAGCGGCTGAGCGCAGACTGAAGATATCTAGTTCTTGTTTGTAATGATATTGACATTATTTGCTAAAGTATAATAACCCTTACCACAGTGTGTTAAGATTTACGCATTTATACAAACATGAAGAAAATTACGTGTTTGGTTTTATTTTTTTTTAAAGGGTTTTTAGTAGTAATTTCAAAGAAAAAAATGCGTATTATCAAAAATGAACATGTCAACCATCGAATAGTATTTTTTTTATTCATAAATACTTGTGTTTTCATACCAAAAGTGGTACCGTAAATTGGCTTAAAATCGTCATTTTCGTGCGACGAGGCATCGCAAAATTAGTTTTTAAGCCACAAAAACAAATTTATTTATATTATTTTTATATAATAAATGGAGATGAAAGTCTTATCTATCTATTAGTACTTGTAATTATACTAAACTTTGCGCCATTTTATCACAATATGTACCAGAAATTACCCTATTTTGAAGATTTGCGGAAATGCGTCCTTAACTTAAGAGTATGCGCATCGCTGAGATATACTCTGTCATACAACATTGATTGATTGACTGACAGACTGAGAATTAATTTGAATCTTTGTAATCTTTGTTGTTATAGCATGGTTAAAGCATAAAGCAAAACAGAAATGCAATGTCAGATATTAGGTTAGGGTTAGGAAATCATTTTAATTTTACATCGTTTTAAGACAAATATAAAAGTTACTTTATGGTTTTAAGTTTACGTGCTGTTTGAATGTAACATTTGTGTACTTAGTTCCATTAATCGTTAGACGCAAGAGTTTTAAAAAGTGTTCTTTAATTGAACAATACTAGTATTTGAAACAAAAAGCATGTCTACTGAGCAAAAGCAGCCTATGAGTGACGAAGAACGGATAGCCTTATGCAAGAAGTTAGATAAGGAGCTGGATGACTTCATAGATGGTTTGGAGAAGAAAACATATGATGATGGATGGACGGAAGACAACTGGGAGGTAGGTTGAGTTAGGCTGTTTCTAATCTCAAAAATTCTCCATAACTTGAGTTACAGCTGTATATTTTCCTCGTAAAGCCCACGATATATTTAGTTTCTAGAACTAACTGCCTGGTTATCTTTTTATTTATTTAATTCTACTAACCTAATACTTGGCCAACCTGATTATACTAGGAGTAGTAGGTATAACATAGAGTAAATATTTACGTCTTTAATACTGATAATATTTACAGCCTACAGGTGATAATTTTGTAATTTAACAGGAAAAACAAAATATCATTATTTCCAACTTAAGAGTCATTGTCACTGAATTATTATTTAGAGTAGATTAAAATCGTAGAGTAGAATAAAAATAAAATTGGAGGCTCCGTTTGTAATATTGAAATAACCATTTTTTACTACATGCATATGACATACCACATAGATACAAAACATACACCCAAATAAAATTTTTGTCTGTCTATTTGTACTGGCTAATCTCTGAAATGTCTAGACCGATTTTGACAGGACTCTAGGCTACATTTATTTTGGAAAAATTCTTTTATTTAGAGAAATATAGTACAGTCTATAAAAATAGAACCTAATTGGAAATATGTGAAAATAAAATGGTGGTTATTATAATAAAAAAAAAACTTAAAAAATTTAAGAATCAACTGTTAGGCAAAAAGAAGTTCACTGGGTGTAGCTGATCTTCAATTAAATTGTATTTCTGTTTGATATTCTATTTCTGTATGACTAATAATAGTGGTAAGAAAAGAAAAACTCTTACATATCCTCATCATAATATTAATAGGTTGTATCTCGATTTTGACAATGTTGGAGGAGACTGAAAAAACCATTTCTTTCTTACAAGTTCTTAGAAAAAAATAAAAGGCAAGTTCTGAACATGGCATTGAAAATAAAGACTAGGTATATCATAATTGATTATTGAATAAAACAAAATTTGAGTAGTTAGTGTAATAAATGAGACGGGCTTTATTAGCATAACTTTTTTACTGAGTTACTACCAATTCAAATTGAAAATTGTTTAATTTTATTTTCTGAAACCTTTATTATATTCTTCTTCAAATATAAACAATAGCAATTGCTTAGAACATCTACAAAAACAATAAAAAACTTTCAAAAATCACAAAATTGACTTCACTTATAGTCAAATCTAAAATTATTCTAATAAGTCTGAATCTCAAAATTTCTTTAATTTACCTACTACTAAATTCAGCATCTATAAATCAGTCTTCAAAGTGTACGCATAGGTATCCTTTACTACATTATCATTACTAAGAACTCCACATTTAGGAAAATCGTCATAAAGCAGGTAAATTACTTCTATCAAAATCACTTTGAATAAATTATACATATTATTCACTTTTAGCAATGTAAATATATGGATTCTTATAATACAATATAATAAAACTAACAAACTAAATTTTTTAAAGTTAACTAGTCTTCAATAAGTCTTAGGTAAATTGTCATAAAAAGATTGATAGTCTTTGGGCAGAATGCATTTTAGTTCTAGAAGGTCTTTCCACTTTCTTTCTTTCAATGGTATTTTCAACAGTAACAACAGATTTCGATAATGACTTTGTGACTCAGGTATGAGAGAGCTACTTAGTGTTTACTAGTGTGATACATTTACAAAATTCATAGCGTTAATTAGCTCATTACCTGGTTTATAAATTAAAACATCTTCTAAAATTTTTATTCCGGATTGTTTTTTATAACAGGTTTCATTTTAGTGCCCTATAACTTTTATGCCACTTTCTCTCAATAATTCTAAAATTTGATCCTCATCTGAATCAATTTCCAAACCATCCATTATTATATTACAACAGAACCTACAGCTCAAACAATTAAAAACCAAAATTAGATAAAGTCCTCTACAGTAGCTTAGGTCCTTGAGACTAGTGGCATTTTAGAGAATAACTTTTGATTTAAAATATAATATCAAATAAATAAAATTTTACAAATAATCACAAATTTAAAACAAAAAAAAACCTTAATTTTAAACTATTTTTAAACTAAAACTAAAAATTTGCATCTCAACAATAATTTTTTAACACCCCATTAAAAATTTCCCATTAAATAATAATGTTGTGCCTGAATAGCATTAAAAACAAAAAGTGCACTCTATGAATGATGTGTGTTACAAACCTCTAATGTCTGTGAATCCAAAAGTAAAACATTTTAATCATGCAGCGATTTGCAAAATGTTAACACAGTATGGTGAATGAAGAGTTACTACCTATTCACATTGAAAATCCTGTGATTTGAGATGCGATGCATTACCTCAAGTCTTCTATCTCTTTTTTTCCGTACAATGTCTAAATAGTAAAGAAAGAAAACGACGTATTTTGGTCAGTTCTATCTAAAACACACAAAAAGTCAGTTACATTCAAAAATGAGATACTAAGTACCTATTAGAATTAGGACGACGATATGTTGCACCAGAAATGAATTTAAATTATTATTTGAAGCCTTCTACAAATATAAGATAGTAATATAAAGAATAATATTAAGGATATTTTCTTTATAAAAATTATCACTTGTCAATCTCTAGAGTAAGTTCTCTAAATATGGACTACCATGAGGATTTACTCAAAAAAAACTGAAACAAGTCGAGATATTTAAGTCTTTATTACATCAATCAGTCAGGAAACTATTATCTAATCATTAACTATAACTCAAATAACAAAAAACATCTTTTTTTAACAACCATAAAAATTTTTGACAATTTGTCAAAGTTATCCTTCATAAATTAGGTATTTTAATTATTTTAATTAGGTTTTACTTAGGGTGTCTAATTTGGACCTCACAATTTTTGGTACAAACAATATTCATCTTAAAATAAAATAGAAACATTTTTTGGTAAGAACAATGTGCTTACAAAACAAAATATATTAAGTATTAACATTTTAATTAATCAGCCTTGAAAGTCTTTACTTAATAGGTAAGTACATAAAAATAAGAAATCTCTAGCTTAATAGCAAAATTCACATAAACAATGGTCTCCTTCTACTCCAGCACAAATAGCATGGGCCCATTGGCTACAAGATTGACATTGCAACCATAGTTCTCCATTTACGTCATCCAGAAAACAACCTTTGCAGTATAGGCATATTGTATCATTAGTATTCTGAGTTGTGTCAGGACTTTCGTCAGTATCATCGTTCACTGAATAGCTACCATCTTCAGAAGAAGAGGTTGAATTGTTTTGCTTTCGTGTCGTTTTTATATTCTGTTGTTTTTTTCTTAACATCTTTATTTTTTGTGTAATTTTTGTTCCCGTTTACATTTTTGCTTTATTCTAATATTTTCCTTGGGTTTGTTTAAGTCCTTTAAAAAAATTCTTCTTTTTTTATTAGAAGTTGCCAAGTCCTGTTTGTACAGTGACGAAGTCAGAAATGTTGATTTAAAATAACGTTTTTTTTCTTAACACTGAATTATCTCAGCAAATAATGAACATATTGAAGTGATTTTTTGAAATGTTATTGTTGACAGCGTGATCAACCATTTTTATACGTTTTAAACCCTATTTATTGCTGTATTTTGGAAACGTAAGACAAAAATTGTTTTAGCTTTATTAAACTAATAATTTTTTTAAAGATTGACCACCAATAAAACAAGTAAGTCACTTACTTGACAATAATTTAAGGTTTTTTATATATTGACAAAACGTCAAACCAAGTATCTCGCGACTTACTTAGATTTAGCTTGGGCGAGATTCAAATTTATAAAAAATTTTCAATGAGAATACATGCATTATTAGCTGGTTTATTATTTTGACAAGAAAAAAACAGAAAATTAAAGATGAAAAGTTTTTATTATATATTTATAATCAATAAAAACACATAATAATACTGCTTGAGGGAAAGTACACTTAATAACGTAAAATAGGTCTATATGAAACTTAATATAAAAAACATAGTCGTTTACTTAAAATTTAAACTTCCGAATAGACATGTGCGCCGACTACATTTTCGTCGGCGGCGGCGCGCCGGCTAAAATAACGCGGCGGCGGCGCGGCGCCGGCGTCGTGTCCATTTTTTGTAAGAAATTATGTCCAGGGGTTCCACTTTGACAGGAGAAATGTCCCTATGCAGGTTTAATGAAATAAAACAAATTTGTAAAATAGTTACAAAATCAACATTTATTTTGGCTAATTGAGATCAATTATTTTGTAATAATTAAAAGTCTATATTACTACCTATTGTGAAATTACAAAAGCTAGAAACAGAAATCCCTTGCCCTCGTTTTCTCAATTATGAATTAACTTTAATTAGTCTTTAGTCTAAGGCTTTCTAAAACAAATAACTTGAATCAACATTTTTATATGAAGTCAAAGTAAAACTGAATATAGAATAAAATCAAATAAAAATAACAATACAGTAAAGGGTAATAATTTTCATTTAACCAGTTATCTTAATGAAGAAACATAGCTTTAGTTGTATATACTGAGAAATAACAAAATGTGAAATATTAATGGACTAAGTGTAACACAAAAAAAATACTTTAATTAATAATTAAGTCAAAATTGTTTTGTAAACGATGCAATGAGATCGATTTACGAAATCACTGCAACCGAAACATAACATAATCTTTCAATCAGAAATATATTAAAAAAAAACATCTTTTACTAAATAAATCAACTATAAATGTGAAATGAAAACATAACAAATAAAATTAAACAAATCTGCACATCTATAAAATAGCGCTTTTGCATGCACTATAGTTGTCATGAACAAATATTACATTGTTCACACGATTATAAGACAATCTAGACCTTTTGGCAGACAAAACTGTCCCAGCGGTTGAGAAAACTCTTTCACTAGGAGTACTTGTTGCGGGTACTCCTAAAAGCGACCTTGCAAGCACAGAAAGCCAGGGAAAAGTATCTTTATTTACAAGCCAGTATTTCAAGAGATCTCCGTCTTTAGATCCTGTGGCTTGCATTTTGCAAAATATTTCCAACATTCTTGGTCAATTGGATCATCTTCAGACTGAGTTTCAATGCCAGAATGCTTTTCGGAAAGCTTAATTAGAATGGAGCTAACGGTATCAGATGACGTAGTCGGTATTGCTACCGCTTGAGATTCAGTAGTCTCCATAGAAGGAATTAGATGTGGACGACTTTTAACAACTTCTTTGATGTAATCTGATAAGAATGACACCCTTGTTTTATTGGAAGCCTCAAGATACACATCTACTTCACGTATCCCTTGAAAGCGACAGTCCAACAAAGTAGCAGCCACTATTAGTTTTGTGATCGGGAATCGATGATTTAATTTATCCATCATATTTCTTTTTAGAGTCAACAGTACAAGTGGTTCATCGTCATCTAAGGACTGTAGTGCGTCTTTAATTTCCGATCGGAATAGCAGTGCAACATTTAAAGATGTGGATGTTTGTGAGCTTAGTATCTCTACAATGTCCTTGAATTGTTTTATAAATGTGAGTAAATCTGGCAATAATTTCCATTCAAAATTTTGTAATTTAAGTTCTTCTTCTCCAATTTTGCCTAGCAAGGTGTTGACTGCGTGACGATTGCAAGAATAATTTAAACTTTCTAGCATGGCCAAAACGCTGTGCCAGCGGGTCGGTGTCGAAGTTTTTATGCTTGGTATTGGCTTCATGAAATCATCGATTTCATCGGAATTGTCATCATCCATCTCATCATGATCTTCCACAAAATAACCAACTATTGGATCCCTCTCGTCATTTTGAAAATTTTCTCCTGTTTTTTCTAGTAAAATAATCATTTTTCTCTGTTCCTTATCAGCTTCAGCTTCTAATTCTGGTAATCTATATCGCAGCTTCTTCACAATTTTTTTGCACTTTGTAACCAATGCCTTTACTTCCGGGGTCGAATTTATTCCATCCACATTCACCAAATTGTGAAGCCCATGACCCAAGCACAGATGACTGTTCAGTGAAGTTTTTATTTTTCTCCCATATACGTTTTTCTACAGAAACAACCTGGATTACTTCATTATCCTTACGACTTGCCCGTAGGCACTCCTTGTAATCAGTGAAATCGTAAATATTTTTAACTTTCTTAAACCTTTTTTCAATATTTCCATGCACGTCATCCGCGCTCATAGGAGTATGGCCTTTAGTTTAGTATTTAATTGTTATTGATTCTCTGTCTTGATTTGTGTTCATTAGAATTATAAATGCTGTGTATAAAATCCAATTTTTATTCTGGGCGCAACAGTTATCTCCCCAAAGAACAAGATGTTTAACGTCCCTTTCATTCAGTATAAATGTGTATTAGCATCTACAATATCGCGACCATCTCTTCCTCCACCTGCCTCATGCCAAATAATGCAATTTGATTGTTCGGACTTGCTCAAACCACAGAACGTCAAATTAAATACAATCATCCTATTCGTAAAAAAACAGTCTTTAACTTCAGGCATCATAGGTAAAAGAACTGCCTTTTGCAAATCCATCGAATATATTTTTTCGCCTAATATTCATTTATTATTCATGTACTTATTATCCATTTAATAAGTAATTGCAGTCCTTATTTACTGTTAAAACAGTTTTTATCACTCAGAAAACGCTTCGAAAATGAACGAACTTTCTTCATAAACGAACAACGACGCCTCCAAACATCATGTGTTAAATAATGCGCGAAAATCTTAATTATGCATTTAGTTTTAAGTTTCTTCCAAATTAATAGTCACGAAACGAAAATTAAATTAAATTTCATTACTCATATATAAACGAACTTATCATAATTATAATGAAAAATATTTTTTCTTTATATAATTAATTGATTTCTTAATTGATTTTGAAACTTTCACTTGAAAGTTAATTTTTGAATGATTTATACAAATATTTTTTTATTAAATAGAGTGAAAACGAAACGCTGTCGCTGTAGCCGGGAGCGACCTTGAATCTGTTTGAGTATTTCACAAAGCTAAATGCAAGTATATCAATGGTTAGGCAAACCTAAAAAACAAGCAAATGGAGATGAAATACTAACACCATGTAAGTCTGGTTTGTCATACTTGATTTTAGTTTTTTTATGTCGATATACTTGGTTTTAGCTTTATTTTCTTGTCAAAATTGAGATACGTGAATCCTTTTTATCTTAATAACTTTAAAACCAAAAGGATATATATGTTTTTTTTTAACGTAGAAATGTGCGTCTTTTGATAAGGAATCCAACGGTGTAAAAATCAAAAATTAAAAAATAAACGATACTTGGTTCTAGCTTAGTGCAGCCGAGTTGCCATAGTGATAAATAAGGGGAAGAAGATGGTCCAGCTAATACATTAAATAAATTTGTCGAATCTTTGCATGAGGTGGAATTTTGAGCTACTTCAATTTGATCAACATCCATAATTTTTGTTGTAACTAGAACAGGTGACACATTTCGTTCCGAACAAATTACTGCCTCGAGAAATTTCTGACAATGCTAATGAAGTTAAACTTTGTACTTCATTCCTAGTGATGTTGACCACAAGATCGCTTATTGCTGCAGCTGGTTCAGATTCTTCGACAACTATATTTTTGTCAGTTGGGGATTGTCGCTTATCTGGAGCATATTCATTACTCAATTCTGGTAAACTTTTCATCGTGGCTATCAATGATTTTCTCAATAAGGGATTGTGGTTCTTCCATTGACTCAGTATCTTCATAAAAAGTCCGATCTGAATCAGAATCCTCAGCTGGTGATTTGGCAGCGTTTTGCATCCCCGTTACACGAAAACCATTGATTGCTAGTTCAGCACGCTGAGCTTTTACATAGGCACGTCCAAATAGTTCAGCAATGTCGTAGTGGGTTGCTGCTTGATTTTTGTTACGTGCGAATTGCCGGATTCCTTCAGTGAAGAATTTTTTTAAAGGGACCCATGAATGTGCGATCTAGTGGCTGTATCTTGTGTCTTGAATGTGGTAATGATAAGAGCAATGATAAGAGTTGAAAATGGGTCTCTCGGGCCAAATCGATAAGTTCAATATTTCGCGTATGACTGGCGTGTCCATCTAATATTAGAAGTACAGGAGAAGTCTCAGAAGGTTTGACGTGCTGTAAGAAGTGCTTAAACCATTGAGTGAAAAGATTAGTTTGGATCCAGCCTGATGGGTGACACGCGTGTATTGAACCAATACGAGCTCCTCTCATTAGAAATAAATAAAACCACTTCACCCAGATCAAATAAATCATCATGGGCGGAACAAATGATCCGCTAACGTTCATACATACGACGCATGTTACTGTCGAACCTCTTTCAGTCGACGTCGTTGCCTTAATCTGACGCTTTCCCTTCTGGGCAAGTATTTCCGGCATTTTTGCGGGTACCACCGTTATACCGGTCTCATCAACGTTATACATATTGTTAGGCGTGTATTTATACTTGTCTATAGCTTCTTCTAACAATGTGAAAAATCGATTGACACTTTGTTTGTTGAAGCCCTTCAGTCTTGCAATAGACGTTCCAGTCACTTCTTCCCCGCTGCTCAACCAGATAGCTCAACTCCATAAAATTGAGCAGTGGGTAATATCAACTGCTCAACTGGTAATTGCTCAACTATGACAGTTGAGCAGAGGGTCATACCCCTTATACCCTATAGCTCAACTATTTATTACTCAACTCAGTTGATCAGTAGGGCATCTAGTTTTAAAATTAAATACATGACCTACCGCTCAACTGCTCTTGTTAAGGCACTGGACACTTATAGTTTATTATGCTACATGCTCATATTTGTTGCAAACTACAACTTATGACATTGACATGGCGTTCAAGCATGGGTAGCCTGATGTGTGGGCCAACGTACTTATATGTATAGTGTAGTAAAAAATCTTCAAATCTTATAATTCATATATTTAATAATAATAATAAATTTATTTTATTATTTAACACACTTATTAAAATAAAATAAAAATAATGTTTCTTTCTTTTCAAAAACTAACTTACAACACACTTTTATTTCTTCCTTTTTCTTGAATTTCATCGTAATTTTTCCAGAGCGTGTCCAATTGAGATTTCTGAATTAATTAGTTGCATTTGTATATGAATAATTATATTATCATTATTTACATACTTCTTTCTTCTCCTGTTCGCAGTTTTATCTATAGTAATCTCGTCCATGTCAGCTAGTACTTTTAATAATCGTAACAATGTCTTGGTGTTCTTATTTATAGATTTGTTTAGTTTTGAGTGCCAACCTTCGAGCACATTGTTGGTTCTATGTCGCTCTCCTAACACACCGATTATTTTTATAAAGTCCTTTTTCTTTAAAGTGTTGTCCACATACGTCATAAAGGGCTGCATTGCAAGTTTGGCATTTTCGTAATCGCTTTTGATATAATGCCACCCTTCTGTAATTTTTTGCTCGCCTATTAATGGCAACACGGAGCAGAGACCAACAATCCTTCTTTCATGTTTTGTTTTTTTGCAGTTATTTTTTTTAGCGTTTCGCCAAATCATTTTTGTCCAGTGGTAGTAACAACCTTTAATAGTCACAGTAGGCCATACTTCCCTTATTGCATTTATCATCCCAATCTCAAAATCGCAATGAAGTTTTTCAATATTCAATTTTGGTATTTGAGATTTTACAATATTAAACAAATATGTAAAACTTCTCTGTTTTTTGTCGGACATAAATGCAAATATAAATGGCTTAACATATATTGATTCCAAAGTACTGCCCATATCCCCATGAATACTTACTAATTGCGTAAAAGGATCAGGGCAGCTGCTAAAAGTCCCATCGATGAAAAATTCTGTCACATGCTTAATATGTTCTTTATTTCCAGGAGAACAAAACACCAAAATTCGCGTTTGATCGTCATGAAAATCTGCTAAAAGGAAATGGAGATATTTTTTCGGCACGTCAACCTCGTGTATATTATTGAAAATGCTTTTAGTAGTTCCGACAGATTTATATCCAGCATCGTATAGACCATGTTTAATGCTTGATAGAGAAATACTATCTATAATCTCTTTCTTATGTCCATCGCGTTTCATTTGTAGTATTGCCTCTTCATACAATTGAGGAATTGGGCGATCAGAACAGATTACTGCTTTCTTAAGTTGATCTTTTTCTGCCAATATCATAATATGGTTCTCATTTTTTGGACATGAATGATCCGTTGTCTTCAAAACTTTGTGAGCCTAAAAAAAGAGGAGAACTATGACAAGAGAATTTAAAAAATTGTACCGATCTATACAATTGGTAAAAATAAACTCACTTTAACTGTTATAGTCCCTTTGCATTTAGTTTTTCTATAAGAGGAACACCTTAGTATAGTTTGACCATTTTTGTAGTCTCTAAGTCTATGATAATGATAATTTTGGTAAAGAACAGCTTTTCCTCCTTTATGATCGATAGTTTTCATCTCGTCCTCCTCGCTTGGTGCTAAACCGTAATAAATAAAATAGTAACCAAACAGAAACATCTATTTCAAAATTTAATACACTGCACATAAATAATAAGTACTTATATATTTAATTTTGACTTACCTGAGGTTGTCGGGGTCGAACCTTCACCATTCATTTTAATTTAATTTAATGGTTATCAGAAATGGATGCATGAGTAAAATTACCTATTTACGCAGTGATAAAGTAAACAAACTACTTACTATGACATTGACAATTACAAATAAGTATATCCAATAGGACAAATAAATTATATGTGTCCAGTGCCTTAACAAGAGCAGTTGAGTGGTAGGTCAAGTGTTCAATTTTAAAACTAGATGCCCTACTGATCAACTGAGTTGAGCAATAAATAGTTGAGCTATAGAGTATAAAATATTCGGTAATATAAACTATATCCTGCTGCTCAACTGCTCAACTAGTTGAGCAATCTAGTTGAGCAGCGGGGCAGAAGTGGTTCCAGTGGGTTGGCGAAAAGAAAGATTTGGGTGGCGTTTTAAAAACAATCGCAACTAAGTTTTACCAGCTCACTGTTTTTCTTGAGAAAAATTATGAGTCAAGTTATTTTTTTGGGCTAATTGAAATGCTAATGACATTATATCTCGTCGAGTCAAACCAAACACCGCTTCCTCCATCTGAAGTATATATTCAGCTAAGTCATTTTCTAACTCTGTGGGAAGTGTTGCTTTTCTCGCAAGATTCATATTTGCGACTTCTTGCAAAGACGTATTTTTTTTTGACTTAAGCGGATCAGTGTGGTTTTCGGCACACCAAAGGTTTTTGACGCTTTCAAACATCCATTTTTTTTCCTTAATACCTTATATTGTCATGGTCATAGAATCTTTGTCCCATTTTTGTCTTTTATCTTGCTGACTTGTCGATGCCATAATCTAAAATAAAAATAAACTGGTCTTATTAAATAGACTACATGATCATAATATGTACCACTGGTCCATATAGCAAATCCCCGTATAAGTCCACATTAGAAACCGATGCTACGTTGAGGTTATAAAAAAAATTAAAAATAAAACTACTTTTTAACCGGATTGATCGCGTATAATTTATATTTTAAATTTTAACTCGACGTTTCGGTGTCTTTGCAGACCCCGTGGTCACGAGCGAATGAGGTGTCAGGCGTCAGATTGATAGTGGAAAAAGTTATACATCATCTCCATCTATTTCTCAGTCTTCGAACGTAGCGTTCAGGGTTAACACAAAATGAGCTGACAGCGTCTTGAGTTTCAGGTCGTGCTGTTTGTTGGATGTTTGATTTAATATCTTTGAGAATAGGGTCCCATGCTGGTGATAGTTTCCAACCATCGTCTCTTTTGAAATTAGGATGTTTTTTAATTTCAATGGCTTCTCTGATCATTCTAGGTATGTAATGTTTCTCCCTAGATAGAACTTTCACAGAGTCAAACGTTTAATAGTGGTTGGGCTTGTCTATGGAATACTCACAAACTGCAGACTTGGTTACTCTTCGGTTTTTAATTTCAGCTATGTGTTCTTTAACGCGGGTTGATACACTTCTTTTAGTTTGACCAATGTAGGAAAACCCACAGCCGCAGTCCATCTTGTATACACCTGGGTCTTGTAAAGGGATGTTGCATTTAACTGGACGAACTGAAAATTAGTCAACATCTTCGTCCAGTTAATTAAAAATACTAATCATTTTACCCCTTCCTAGCTTTAACTTGCTTAGTAAAACTTGTCTTCTCATTGTCGAACTGAGTAATCCTCGGTTGAAATGAGAGGTATCTGCTAGATCTTTTGTATCCTTGTTTTTGTGAATGCTTCGATAAAGCATCTTTTCCAGAAGTAATGTTAATTTCTTTATTGCAACTCTTACATAGGGCTAAACTTGAACTTTTACTAGAAGGAGCAATCTAACCGGCAAATACAGAGTCTTTCTCCCAATCTTTCTTATACTTTTGCGAGCATTACATTTTTTTCCTTTTAACACCTGTACTCATTGCTGGTTCATTGTCCGTATTGTAATCACAATCTCTTGAACTTGACATTTTTTTAAATATTGATAATACCACATAAAATTCCTTTGAAGACCAGCTTGAAACAAAAGGGATGTTGCATTTAACTGGACGAACTGAAAATTAGTCAACATCTTCGTCCAGTTAATTAAAAATTCTAATCATTTTACCCCTTCCTAGCTTTAACTTGTTTAGTAAAACTTGTCTTGTCATTGTCGAACTGAGTAATCCTCGGTTTAAATGAGAGGGTTCTGCTAGATCTTTTGTGTCCTTGTGTTTGTGAATGCTTCGATAAAGCATCTTTTCCAGAAGTAATGTTAATTTCTTTATTGCAACCCTTACATAGGGCTAAACTTGAACTTTTACTAGAAGGTGCAATCCAACCGAGTCTTTTTTAAAGTGAGTAGGCAATTGAAGCATTGCTTTGAAGTAAACAATTGTATTGAAATTGTGGAGAATTGGTTTTCAGCCAATAACCTACTCCTCAATGAAAATAAAACAAAATTTTTAAAATTCTCATTGCCTAATGTCCGGCATGTAAATACTAATTTAATTGTAAAAGGACAAGAATTGAGCCCTGTAAATTCAGCAGTGTTCCTTGGCATAACCCTAGACGCTCAACTACAATGGGGACCACACATAGAAAGGTTGGCGAAGAGACTTAGTTCTGCAGCATATGCCGTCAAAAAGATGCGAAATATTTCTAATGAAGCTACTGCGCGATTGCTTTATTTTGGTTATTTTCATAGCTTTATGACATACGGCATTCTCCTGTGGGGAAATGCCGCCGATATTAAAACTATCTTTGTGCTGCAGAAACGGGCTATTCGCGCAATCTACAAACTTAATTCCAGAGCGACACTTAGAAATAAGTTTAAGGAAATAAATATTCTTACGTTTGCGTCACAATATATCTTTGAAAATCTTATGTTTGTAAAAAAGAACTTAAACATGTTCCGTAGAAAATGTGACTTACATAATGTTAATACTAGAAATAAGTATAAGCTAGCCGGCTATGGTAGTAGACTTCATAAAGTCACTAACTCATTTATGGGTCAATGCATACGTTTTTATAATAAGGTTCCCACAAATATTCAAGACTTACCGCTTGATAAATTTAAAGAAACTATTAAACAAAAATTGTGTAATAAAGGCTTTTATACAATATCTGAATATATGGACGATAAAAGTCCTTGGTTGTAAATTGTTTTTCTAAAGTGCTCAATCTCCAACTCCATCTCCAACTCCTTCTCCAACTCCATCTCCAACTCCATTTCCATTTCCAATTCCATCTCCTTCTAATCCAACACCATCTCCATCTCCTTCTTGTCCATACAACAGCAAGAACGTCATGCTCTCTCAGGCGGCAAGGCTAGCGGTAGCGTCGGGTGTCGGGTCACCCTCTTCCCTAAAATATGGTTGAGGAGGGTGATGGCTGGTGCTTGCGTTATACTCGTGAACGGGTGCTGCTAGCGGTACCAGGTCGTTTTGCTGATGACTTTATGACTTTTTTTCAACTTTCCCATTTCCATGTCCACGTCCTGTCTTTGTCCACGACTATCCTCATCTCCATCCACATTATCTGTATTCTCTCTCACCTCTATCGCAACGTCTATCTCTGCTTCTATCTTTACCACTATATCTATGTCTACGTTTTTGTCTAGTACTTGATTGCCTATTGTATAATTGTATAAATATAATAGTAGACTCCAGAAGATCAACTCGTTCATGGGTCAATGTGTACGCTTCATTTTATAATAAAATCCTAAAATATTTAAGATTAACCCTTCAATAGATTTAAGGATAAGTGTTATGTGAAAAGTTTTACTTTAAGATATCCGGATGCAAGAAGTTTGTATTCCCTGGTTGTAAGTAAATTGTTATTATGTATTTTTTTCTCTCATTTTTAAAAGATGATTGTTGTTGAGTTTCTTGCCACTTCTTCTCAACAGATCGACTTTCCGAAGTGGTGGTAGATTCAGTTCAATTTGTAAATTGTTTGACTTATTTCAAATGTATTTAAATACCTACGAAATAAAGAATTTTTGAGTTTGAGTTTGACTCAAAGAGACCACTTCGCATACTGCCTACTTGTCAAAGAACGACCTTAGTACAGACGAATAGAAAATTGTTCGTTACATTACCATTATTTCAGCAAATTTCAACCTACACGCGACAAATTCCCTTCGTCCACTTCGTTTGTACCCAATATTTCATAATGAGCTGCCTCTAGCAAGGGCATTTGTAAACTGTTCAAGTAAAATAAATTAAATATATGTGTATCATATTATTTATTAACCAAACATACTTAGAATGAAATTAAACTTAAACTGTAATGTAATAACAAAAAAAAATATTAAAAAACTAATGAAACTTCAGTCGCATGTAAACTGTTTTTTGTAAATATTCTTTAATTGTTATTTCGGTAGCTTCTAGTTGACACACGCGTTTTCCAATTTTTGGTCAAATTGTATATCACAGTTCTTACGGTTTTTTTTTAAAGTGATGGAACAAACTACTTTGAATTTCAAAATTGAAATGTTTTCTCTCTTTGCGCAGTTTGTGAACAAATGAGAAGAAAGTTGGCTTTTTAGGTATCCTGGCATTGAGACGCCTATGCCAACCTTCTAGAACATTTGTTGTACGTTGCAATTGGTGTGCACAACTCAGGATCTCCGCAGAAACTTTTCTCAGCCACTGTGTTTCAAAGTAAATTTTGAACTCCATCATCGGATTAGTGAGCTCTGGAACGTTATTCAAAATAACCCTCCACCCTTCTTCGATTAAATTTGATGGCAATAAAGGCAAGTGTGTGGTCCATCTTACCATTTTTCGTCCTCCATGTATTTTTAATTGTTTATATTTTCTCCAAATTTTGGAAATGATGGTAGCATCCTGTTACCTTACATTGTGGATATACAGTCTGCACAGAGTTTATTACCGCAGTTTCATAATCACATTTGTAATCTGTCATCTCAACCTTTAATTTTTCTTTTAGGATTTCAAAAAGGCGTATATAAGTTCTTTCACTTTTGTTAGGTAACAAAGCATATATCATTGGTTTCACGTTAACATTTTCAATCGTGGAACCCAAATCTGAATGGATAGTATATAACTGATTGAACGGTGAGGTTACATAACGGAACATGCCATCACCATAAAATCTGCCATGTTTTCCTTTTATAACTTTTTTCGCCAGGGGTGTAGAGAAAACCAAATTTTCTTCAATATCACCGTCTTCACAAATCAAAAAGTTCTTCGCCAAACCGTTAGGAATGTAAACTTCCTCAATATTTGAAAATATTAAACGATCGGTATTTAGGAATTTTTTTCTGGCTCTATATAACGTATCTTTTACTGACAAGAATGATGGAACACAGCAATCTAGTTTTAAGTGTTCAATGTTACTTTCATAAATTTTTTGGATTGGTTCAAAATTTTCACAGACATCGGTTTTCGTTTTTTCTATAGCCAATATAATACTATTCCTGTTTTTATCAGGAGAACACGTATGAGGGTTTTTGTCGCTTGATCTAAGGACTTTAGTTTTGGTTAGGTTTAATGTAATAGTACTGCTGCAGCAACTAGGATTGGCGCAGCACCACAGTGTACTGCCAGACTTATTTGTCTTTTCAAAATTGTACCTGTAGCCTTCTTGTAACAAACAAAGACGACCGGCTTGGTTCTTAGTAAATTGAAAATCCATTACGTACTCCGTAAAAATACTATTCCCTTTTATTAGACTAACGCACTGAATACACATGACATTGATATGACATTATTTCATGTTATTTGTCATTAAATGAAAATAAATAAAGGATACTTCAGAAAATTAAGTGGCCAGTTATTTCCTCTAGCAAAGAGGTAACGACTGTGCATTGTGCATTTTATTGCTACGAGTATTATGTTATTAACTGTCCGAAGATGACATTATAGAAAAAAGTAGTCAGTTTGCGAAGTAGTTCAATTGAAAAGTAGACGGAATGCGAAATAGACAGTTTGATAATTAGACCCCTGGCGCCTGAGCGGCGCCATCTACTAGGAACTTGTGGAACTTCATATTAGATCAAACATTACTGCATTAATAAAATAAATAAATAATTATAATTGCATAAGTTGATAAAAAATGCTATGCAATAGCTTTACCGCGGCAGTCTCCGAGTGCCACACGTCTTTTTTTACGTAGTTCCTGAACTCTCTTGGATTGCTAGCGATTCTGTTCTCTATATTTTTAATGAATTGACGAACATCTCCTCTTCAATCAACTTAGCACGGATGCGTAAATTGAAAAAGCTGTTATAGTCAGCAATGTTTTTGTATTTCTTATATTTTTTATGAAAATTATTTTTGTCTTTAATTATTTTTATAAGCGGACTTCTAAGTCATGGTGGGTATTTTCTATTGCCTAATATAAGCTTCTGTGGGACATGTGTATTAATAAGATTATAAATGACGCCATAGAAATTGAAACTGATTGTTCTAGGGTCAGATTACTGTTTATTAGAACGGTCTAAACTGTTTCATAAAGTTTAGCCCTGGTGAGTTCATAGTCGGCTTGGTCAAAAAGATGAACAGTCCGCGCCTGCGAGGCGAGCTCGTGCAGCTCCGCGAAGTCCGCGCGCACGCACAGCGCCTTGTGGTGCGGGTCGATTGGCACTAGCGGTTCTAAAAACTAAGTCGAGGATACGAATCATAAATATTAGTCAAATAATTATATTGGTTTAAATTACATAAGTTCAAATTGTCAAAAAAGTTATATAATTAGAATTTAATATATTAGAAGGTAAAACTTGTCTGCAGGCAAACGTGAAATAGTGTCTGTTAGGGAATCAGACAACTTTAAGAGTTGCTCGTTCAATGAGAAGCCGTGTAGCTGGTTACAAATGTAAACAGTGCATATGTGCATGTTGTAGGTGACTCGTTTACGATGTAGTTTGATGGTAACCGACACATTGTCAGCGCTCTCTGTTTTTCTTCGTCTTCTAAGTGGCTATTTTTGAAAAGTATATATCGTTTGACCACAAATTGGGAACGTGCCAATTTTAAAATATTCTGTATTTTTTTTTAAATGTTTTGCACATTTATTTAAAAAATGCAAAGTTAATTTTATTTAATAATTCCATGATATTCATTTTTAATTATCTGTGCCATTCCTTTTCTTTTAAATAATTGTTTATTACAATAGCCATTGCCTCTAAGCACTGTATTGCATTTTTATAACAATAGTTCAGTGAACCTTTACCATCACTAAATTCTTTAAAACTTGTGAATATGTTTGTGTTTTCAAGTGTCTCTGTCAAGAACGCTTTTCTGCAATCTTCGCAAGCTGCATTTTTTTTTTAAATAATCCACACACATATTTACAAGCTTGTCTTCCTTGAGTACCCTGCTCTACTGCCTCGACTGCATCACCTATAGCGATCCTAACATCAATATTTTCGTCAACCTCTAAGTTTACTTTATCCCGATTTGGAGTACTTTCTGCCGTCAAAAATTTTACTAAATTATTGGATAAAATGCCGGCGTCATCTTCACATTTTTTTCTGGCCAGTGTTTCTTAAATTACTTGTTATTGCTGTTTTGACACTGGCTATAAATTGAGGAATAGTAGGGTTATAGTTGGAACCGCAATTGTATCTGATGCAACCGCAACAATTTTCTATGGGGTCTTGGTTAAGGAGACGTGTCGCAAGGCTATTATTTTTTATTTTATTAAGGTTGGCCCAGTCTTTCCACAGCATTGATTGTTTGTATCCACCCATCTTGTGAAAGTGGCTTGGTCTTGCTGCCAAGAAATTTCGTCTTTGCAATAAATTTATTCATTGTATGAAATAATTCCAAATGAGGACTGCGACGGGTTATATTCTTAGAGTACTTTTTCCCCTTATTTAAATCAGCACTGTCTGCATTCACGGCATCAAATAAGTTATCGAAGTTCTTTGTAAACATTGCTGTAGCACATGATTCTGATGGAAATTCTGATGGATCTGATGGAATTAAATAAATGAAAAATGTAATAAATAAAAATTACCCGACCACGATTCGAACCTGGGATCTCTCGTTTGCCGGACGAGTGCTCTTCCAACTGAGCAACCGGGGCCTGGCGGTCCGCCTCGAAATTACTTACCACATTTTTGTCTTTACGTTATATTGCTAACGTAGCTCCATCTTATGGCATATCTTTGCAGCTAAGTCCACCCGAGACCAATTTCTTTACAGAAATTGTGAATCCCAGTTAAAGATAAGCATTGCAATGTTTTAATAATGTTTTTAAGTTTTTGCATTTAAAATGCTCAATTATTCTTAAATGAATGAAAAATGTGATAAATAAAAATTACCCGACCAGGATTCGAACCTGGGACCTCTCGTTTGCCGGACGAGTGCTCTTCCAACTGAGCTACCGGGGCCTGGCGATCCGCCTCGAAATTACTTACCACATTTTTGTTTTTACGTTATATTGCTAACGTAGCTCCATCTTATGGCATAGCTTTGCAGCTAAGTCCACCCGAGACCAATTTCTTTACAGAAATTGTGAATCCCAGTTAAAGATAAGCATTGCAATGTTTTAATAATGTTTTTAAGTTTTTGCATTTAAAATGCTCAATTATTCTTAAATGAATGAAAAATGTGATAAATAAAAATTACCCGACCAGGATTCGAACCTGGGACCTCTCGTTTGCCGGACGAGTGCTCTTCCAACTGAGCTACCGGGGCCTGGCGATCCGCCTCGAAATTACTTACCACATTTTTGTTTTTACGTTATATTGCTAACGTAGCTCCATCTTATGGCATAGCTTTGCAGCTAAGTCCACCCGAGACCAATTTCTTTACAGAAATTGTGAATCCCAGTTAAAGTAAGCATTGCAATGTTAATAATGTTTTTAAGTTTTTGCATTTAAAATGCTCAATTATTCTTAAATAAATGAAAAATGTTATAAATAAAAATTACCCAACCAGGATTCGAACCTGGGACCTCTCGTTTGCCGGACGAGTGCTCTTTCAACTGAGCTACCGGGGCCTGGCGGTCCGCCTCGAAATTACTTACCACATTTGGAATCCTGGTCGGGTAATTTTTATTTTTATTTATCACATTTTTCATTTATTTAATAATTATTATTCCCACTTTTGCAATACAATAAATACATTTATTTATTTACAATATTATAAAGCTGCAGTTTATTGTTTTGAACGCGCTAAAATCAGGAACTACTGCTTTGAATTCAAAAAGTATTTTTGTGTTCGATAGTCCATTTATCGAGGAAGGCTTTAGGCTATATAACATTATGCTGTGACTAATATGAGCAAACTTACAAAAGAAAATGTTGCGAAAACGACGTAAATTATTAAATTTTTAGAGCTTGCATTGCACACGCTGCGTAAACGGTTTATCGCCCGAATTTAACGTTTATTTTTAATAAAGGATTTTTTATAAATAAATTATTACTGTTTAATTTGTGAAATGTGTATTTATTAACATAGTTCTTACTACAAAATTTTGATTAGTGTTAAGCCCTATGGGTTAGGCTACATCTTCCTCCTCCGCCTCATTAAGAAGGGTTGGTTCTTCGTCCATCAATTCATCCTGCCTATATATAGCTATATTGTGAAGCACAGCACATGCTACAATAATAGTGGGAATGTTTTCTAGTTTAAGACCCATCCCATTCTGCAAGCAGGGAAATCTCCTTTTCAAGACCCCAAAGAGCCGTTTCACTGGATTTCGGGTGCTTATTTGGGATCTGTTGTAAGCCATTTCTGCTGCTGTCCGAGGGTTTAATAGTGTCGTCAGTGACTAGGGCCGGCATGGATAGCCACTGTCGCCTAGAATATAAAAAATCTCAAAATCACTCCTCTTGAACATTGCACATAATGATGAATCATTAAATATTGTGTTATCATGTACTGATCCGGGCCATCTAGCAACAATATTCCTAATTCGCAGTTGTGAGTCACACACCATTTGAACGTTGAGGGAGAAGTATCCTTTTCTATTTCTGTAAATCTCAGATTGAGCTCCACCTGAAATAATCATAACATTCACAACATTAAGAACAGATTGGAAATAAACAAATAATTTTATTGTTTTCTAGTTATCTTAAATTGGATATACCTCTATTTAGCATACAGACCTGGAGAATTGATTTTTATATGAGTGCAGTCCACTGCCCCCACAACTTTGCTATGCCATAAAAATCATGAGCAACATCCAGACATTCTTGTCGCGTTGGCATATTATTGAATTGTGACTTCCTACTGGCTATTTTTGCGGTAACCCGGTGCACAATACGATGGACTGTGGGCTGCTCAATTTTAAAAATGTCGCCAATCACTCGTTGATAGCTGCCGGTTGCGTAAAACCGCAAAGTTATAAGTATTTGGTCTATTGGCTGGATAGCTCTACTTCTCCAAGTAGGCGGTTTTATCGACTCCCCAAGCACGGACTCCAAGTATAGCACGGTTTCTTTAGAAACACGAAAGCGCGCATGAAACTCAGTATCGTTGTATTTTTCAAACGCATTGAGCATTTGATTATGTCGGCGGCGACTCACGTTCGGCGTTTCATGGTCTGAAAGACTAGATAGGGACGATAAAGACGTTATTTTAACTATATAGTACACACTTTTCACCGCAATTATAGATTTAGGAGACCTCTTGACCACTCTTAAACACAAGCGACGCTTAAATCAGTTTGACAGATCATTTGACAGCAAAAAAAGTTGAGTGACCATCGAGTATAAGAATTTTTCGTTAGGTGCACATGTGGAGCCTGAACTTATTTGGAGGTCAACTTAAAACTAACTGCATCTTAAAATTTGCGTTAGAGAATACGAATTTCTCGTATGAGTGGTACTCAAAAATTTAAGAAGCATTTAAATATTTGAGAGACGTTCCAGTATTCGGGCATTAGGTAATTAAAAATAAGAAATACAACTTTTTGATTTAACATTTAAGAAATATAATCTTTTGTTTTATCATTTCTAGAAATATATCCTTTTGATCTGTTATTTCTGGAAATACTGCGTTTTGTTTAGATTCCTTGAAAACTATTTTTGCTATTAAAAAAATTTTGCTTTATTAATATGTTTTATATATCTAATGGGTATTTCTATGATTTGGTGTGATTCGGACAGATTTGTGAGAAAATTTCAATGCCTATTTTTCAATTTCCGTAGGAATCGGTACCAAAAACATAAACTATTTCTGTAATTTATTCAATAATACTGTTGCCCGCGACTTTGCCCGCGTGAATATCGGTAATTTCGATTGGATAAGAATTTGGTCTATGGCCTTCTAGAAGTTAAAGCTTATTCTATCCTTAATTTATTGTATGTAGACAGTCAGAAAGTGTTACTTAAAAACTACTATACTCTTAGATAACATTGCTGTGCCGTAGTACCCAGGTTTGTGGAAGAGACCTTCAAAAGATAACTAAATATACACTAAAAATTGAAAAGAAAACACGGGAACAGGAATTCCTACTAAAGGTTTTTT
Source organism: Stenoptilia bipunctidactyla (assembly GCA_944452665.1). NCBI lineage: Eukaryota > Metazoa > Arthropoda > Insecta > Lepidoptera > Pterophoridae > Stenoptilia > Stenoptilia bipunctidactyla. The sequence goes on from OX101741.1 coordinate 18,080,688, forward strand.
TTATTTCTACTAATTATGAGGATGCAAGGTATTAGTACCGTTGACTGTGCTGGACCAGTCAAAACTATTTCAATATAAAATTTAACTGAAGCCTTTTACACAAATTTTGGTTTTTGAAGCGGAATATGCGAGTGGACCAGCGCGGGCGGCCTCGGCCAGCTTCGTACCCTATTCGCGCGTCTAGCGCTTTAACCCTAACACGCCTATTTTGTTGCACAGTAATTTTAAAATCCTTATATCCTAAGGTTGCTGTTTGAGATCAAATGATATGAAACACACATTTATTGGCATTTGAATACGTATGATTAATAACGTTATTTGGATAAGGATTAATACTATGTTGATAAAACTCCTTCGAAAATAATACACTAATTTCGGAAACATTTTATTACCCTTAAAATCGAGAGTCAACCATCAAAGATAGACATTCCGCTGTTCCAGACTTTTAGCTGAAAAGACACTGAAGGTGATCAAATTTAAACAACAAAAATATTATTTTCAGTAAGTAACTAGTCACAGCAATTGTTTTTTTCACAAAGCAGCAATAGTTAGGCAAACTTATAGATAAATATAAAATATTTGTAGGTTCTTAGGATATTCGATTATGAATTCGAACATGTGATTTTCGAATTGACGAGGACATGTGATATGCGGCCATGTAATTTGCACGAAATCGGAGAAATATAACTTTGAATTAAACAATGTTAGGGTAGTAATTAAAAACAATGAACATAATTTTTTTAAGCAGTAGATAACAATCCTAACAAAAATAATTATCAATCTTTTACACTCTAATGTCCCCAACGTCTTGTTCCATGCAAATGCATTCACAGTTGTCATCATGTTCATGATCGTTTGCTTCATCAATAGTGTTATGCTCATTCAGCAGAATATTTTTGTACGGTTCACTCGAGGCCCAATGCTCACCAAATTGTTTAACCAATAATGATGTGACATCTTTCTTTTTATTTTCGGTAAGACCTCTTCCTATTGGTTGTTCTTCCAGATGTTTAGGATGTTATGTACCTCGCTTCAACAAGGTTATAAACTCCTCTTGACCCGATTCAAAACAATAGTTTTCAAATGCACAGACTTTGATATCTTTGAAACGAGCTCTGGGACCTTTTACTTTTCTGATCTGAATTATTTTAGCAGTTTGAAGTTTTATAGGCTTTTTGAAATTAAGCACTAACTTTTTTATATCTTTTAATGCCCACTTTGGTTCCATGGTTTTTAATGATTCAGAGTTATCCTGCTTTATGTGTAATAATGGGCATTCTCATATCCTTTTCGTTTGACAAAAAATGTGGTCTGCAGGCAAAAAACTATGCCAACGCACAGGGAAAGTTATGGTGATTTCTTCTATTGTATTATTGTTATTTGCCAATTTTAATTTCGTTCGCCACACCCATCTCAAAACAATATCTGTGATATGATATTTTCAGGAATTGACAAGTTAATAGTCTTAAGTTTTCACGATTCATAATTTAAATAAAACTACTTTTTAACCGGATTAATCGCGTATAATTTATATTTTACATTTTAACTCGACGTTTCGGTTTCCTTTCCCAACCCGATGGTAACTGAAACGTCGAGTTAAAATGTAAAATATAAATTATACGCGATGAATCCGGTTAAAAAGTAGTTTTATTTAAATTGACAAGTTGTTTAAATATCTGAGCAAAGCTGATCCATTTTCGATAGACCCACGAGAAGCCTGCGTCTCATCCTATATACAAAAGTCGCGAGAGATAAGTTTTGTGACTCAAAACTTATCAAGGGTTTTGTTTTTTTTTTAAGTTCAATATAATTCAGTCGTTTATTTTTATTCCAAAAACAAAAAGTTAAAAATATTTAAATTTTTAAACAAACCAAAAACTAAAAGAAAATATTTTTTTACCACACAAATTTTTTTTTTTTCTAAATGTATTACAACAGCAACAGTCGAACTAATAATTTCTAACTTTGTTGAGCTTATAATAGTTTAAAGAATACAATTGAATTTTAAATCTTATAACTAATCTTACATAATCTTTTAAAAACTTTTAACAAACATTTTTTTATAAAACAAAATATACTTCTTTAACCGTAACACAAAAATTAAACTCTTCTTACATTATTAACTTCAACAAATTAACATAATCAACATGTCTTGATATCTCTATATTATCTTATGGCGGGTTTCAATATTCAACTGACTGCTATGCGTAACCGGTACAGGTACAAAACTGGTAGGAAAAAAGTAGCGTTTCACAATATCTACTAGCTACGGGCTGTAAGTTCTCAAATTTGGCACGGGCCCTCCTTGCGTGACGTTCTTCCAAGAAAATAGGTGATATGTGATTTATAGGGCCGGTATTTCAATGCCACCTTATCTCAAATTGATCCAGGATTGAAGATAAGAACGACATAAGTGTATTTCAATATAGGATTAAAGTTAAGCGGCGAATAAAGTCCACCCTAACTAGCCTTAATCTAAGTGGAGGATTTTTGTCGCTTAAGTTCCGATCTGAGATTGGCGCGAGGCTACCTCGAAAAAAAGTTACTTTATGGTAGTTTATTTTTGAGCCGCAAAAATCAACATGCTATGGTAGGTAATGAAATAATGGCTATTTGCTAGTTCAAGAATTATTTTCTTACGTAAGTATGCGAATTAGTAGGAGCCAAGCCAAAATGAAAAAAGAACACAGTCTAAGGTCTTGGAGAATTTGGATTGTGTTGTGAATGATAAATAAATAAATAAACACTTACAAGCCGCTATAGCTGAAAGTGAATCAAGAAAACGCTACTATGATTTGAAAATCAATTATTAGAATTAGCAAAGAAACAGAAAGAGGATTCAATTTAGGAAAATTAGGCTTTTACTATTATAATAGTAGCTAGCGTTTTCTTGATTCGCTTTCTTACTTGTAAAATAATTTAAATTTAATAAATAAAACACAATGTAAATTCATATAATTTATTTAATTACCCCTTGCTACAAATTATTAAAATAATGAAAATATGGCACAACATGTGGCGAGAAATTCTGGCTGCCTCTTTAAAATGGATCTACTGGCACACTGCTAGTCTCCAAGATGGCCTGTTCAATTACTGGAAAATTGGCAGGCGGAACACCATTATTCATTCCTACTGCAATATAGCATAAGCTACACATAGATGCTGCACTTTTGTAAGTGCTAAACGAATACCAAGTGCTAATATGGGGAACCTTCTCTTCAGAACACCAAATGTCCTTTCAATGGGATTTCTAGTTCATCGAATTCTCCACTTTCAAATCTCTATTTCACCAGACTATTTTGAAATATTCTTGAGTCATGTGCTGATTCGGGCCAACGAGCAACAATATCTTGAATGATCAAATCAGGGGGCGTCGACAATGTATGGAGATGGTGCAGACTACATACTGGAGATAGAGTGAAGAAGACAGAACACAATAAGAGGAAAAGAGCAAGAATGATACCAGTGTAGCCTATGAAAAAAAATACTCAATCGATTGTTCGAATACATCGCAGTATTTTTTTGAGTTTACACTTATTCATATTTTTCTTCAAGAAATCTTCGCTTTTATTAGAAATAACATTAAACGAAAACTTTTTCATGACTTCTTCATAATTTTTAAACAATTTAACAAATATTTAAAGGGACCGTATTACATAATCGAATGAATTAGCGAATCGATGTTATTTGAATATAGCAACACAGACATAAAAAGAAATGTCAAAAATTAACGTCTACTTCACAATGTGAAAATATTTTTTCGCGATTGCGGTTTTGCGATATTTTTAAAGTGTGTTTGTGTTTTAAGTTTTCTTGTGATTTAATCAACTTTTCTCCCCCTGATTGCTTGAAGAAACTCGAAACAGTGTGAATTCGTATTTTTAAGAAAGAGTGTCAATTTATCCACACCTTTTGTTGTATTACTTTAAACAAAATAAAAGTTGATACTTATTTATTGTTTTACTTATTGTTCATCAAGTTAACCTTATATTTAGCCAGTCGCAATAAAAATAGCAAACCTTACAGAACTGATACATATGGTATTTAACCTAACAAGTTTGTAAGTATTTGCTTATTTTTATTCAGACCAGAGTAAGTTGAAATCTCGAAGTCGTTTGAACTGTTTGAAATTCCCGCCATATTAGCTATGTGGACCGTTTTCAGATGGCGTCTAGTCTTAACTTTTAATGTATGAAGTTGTACTTCTTCTCTTGAGTATATGTGTTCTATGGATCAAATCAGCTGTACATATGGCTTGAATATTTAATGAAAAACATTGTTTTCAACAATTGGCGGACAGAAATGCCATGTCCATGTCAGTCAATTATGAATGTCAACCAATGACAGCAAAAATCATAGACAAATCGACTTATTCTGTTTATTATGTTGCAATATTGCGATTTATCCTAGATTAGTTGAGGCGAGGAAGATCCGGATTGAAATACGCTTCTGTCTTTCAAAAGTGAGACTTAGCTTAAATGTAGGACTTAACTTAAGCAATAAGATAAGGAAGCATTGAAATACCGGCCCATAGAATATCACGCATTCGCAAATTATTTGTATGATATTTGAACTAAAGAAATATATAAACTTATTCAATTTATGTTTGCTATGTTTTAGTATTCGATAAATATATTATAGTATGTTTTTAGAGCTTTTTATTAATAATTGCGTTTAACTGCTTACGTAAAACGAAACGCCAATCCTTCGACTTATTTTGCCAATGGTTGAATCAAATTTTTATGACGTCAAAGTAAATATTTAAAAGAAAAATTATGTCATACAATAATATTCGTCCTTTTTTTCAGAAACAGTTATAGATAAGTTAGAAAGAGAAAACTGGATTATTTATATGTTGACAGATATTTGATAGGCTATTTCTTAATTTTTACGTCGTTGGCTAGATAAAATGACCTATTCTTTAATTGGTCATACGTAATGAAAAGATAACTCTTATTGGCCGCAGCAGACTGCCATGCTACCTTTACCTCATTGGTTTAAATTAATAACTTGTTACGTCGTCGTTGGCTAGATATAATGACTTATTTTGTAAATGGTCAAATGTAACCTAGCAACCCATTACAGTCAAACAGTTCGTAAGCAGTGGTTTAGATGTCAAGATTTTGAATATAGAAAGGCATTTTGGTAGTGATTTCTATTGTTCGTAGGCAAAACGAACAGTTTTCATAATATTGAAACCCGCCATTAATCAGACTCATCGTTTTCTGAATCACAGTTAATAAAAACAAAGTAAATGCTACCTCTGTTTGAGATACATTTTTCATGGGCCCATTGTTTGCAAAGATTGCATTGAATCCAACCTTCGCCTGGAACACTGTCACTGTACTGCTCGCAGCAAATCAAACAGAAGCATTCATCGTCAGAGCTGGAATCACTATTAACCTCTTGTAAAATAGCTTTTTTTACTTTCTCAACTCTTTTAGTTGCTTTGCTTTTCTTGTTTACACCTTTAGCCTTTTTCTTACTCAAGGTTTCTTGTTCTTTACGTAGATTTTCTTTTTCTGGTGTGTCCGTCAAGATTGCAGTTTTTCGGCGCTTCCTATTAATAGTTGACTTTCGTGGTCCGGCTTTAGGTAGTGGTCGCACGATTTCGGGGGGAAAACATTCGTGTGGATCAACTGATGTTGATATCTGTGCATCATATGATGTTGATGGCTGCGGATCTAACGGTGTTGAAGGTTGTGGATTAGACAATATTGTTGGCGGAGGAGTGGACAATGTCGAAGGCTGTGGCTCATTACTAACAGTTTCCATAGGACGGTCCGTTATGTTATGTCATTTATGTTGGTTGAAGGGAAATATGCCAGTTTTTTCGAATCCACTCATTATGTTACTCGGTGTCAAAGCTAAGGGTAAAGAAGTGCGAACGATCCCAGGGATATCGTATATGGTCATGGTTTTTCCAGCGTTATTCCGCATCCAAGCATCTTGAGCTGAAGACAGATATCTTTTAAAAGGGCACGCCAAGTGGCTGTAATTTGTGAGAACAGTGTGGAGGAAAAGAGAGCATGACCACTCCATTTTCTTTAGCTAAATCTAGTGTTGGTACAGATAAGTGCGAAGAATGGTTGTCTAAAACTAACAGAATAGGAAATTCTTTAGAAGGTCTAACGTGCTTGATAAAATGCTGCATAAATAGGAAAAACTCGTCATTAGTGATCCAACCGCTAGAATTCCCAGCACCAATGCAATCAGTAGGACCAATGCAATCAGTCAAGATCATTTCAATCGCCCCGAATGAAATGATCTTGAAACTTTTTGCGAGGGAAGATGAACATAGGTGGAACTGATGAACCTGTAGCAGAAACCGCTAACAGGGTTACATTAGTTCCACGTTCACCGGATGTTATTGATCCAACATTTCGCTTTCCTTTAGCAGCAACTATTTTTGATGGTTTGGTGACGGTGGATACACCAGTTTCATCCGCATACCATATGGAAGAAGCTGTAAATTTGAATCGATCCACAACGTCAGCTAATTTAGTGTAAAACTCTTGCACATTAGACTTATTGAAAGACGTAGCTCTGCTGAGGCTAGTCGCTTCAGGTTTTCTTATGGAAAGACTTGTATTACGTTTGAGAAAGGCAGACATCCAATCTCTACCAGCCATTTTATTTGTATGCCATATTGAAGGTACACTTATTTTATATTTATTGGCACAGTCATAAGCCATGCGACGAACTTCTTTAGGACATATGCCGTGAAAAATTTGTGCAAGTTTGAGCAAGTATTCTGTGAGACTGGCTTCTTGTTCTTTATTAATTATCTGCCGTGTAGCACCATAGCCAAATCTCAAGTGAACAGGGTCATTCTTCATTCGCTTTATAAATATTGACAATGAAGTTTTACTTAATTCATAGTCACGACATACCTGCCTCAATGATTTATTTTCATTGATAACTAAATCTGCTGCCCGTTGCATCAACTCAACAGATTGATTCTTTTATAGTTGCGCATACTGAAACAAAAAAGTCTTTATTAACCCACATATTAATGAGGGGCTAAAAGGTCCACATTGGACCTTTTTGCCCCAACCAAGTGTCAATATTTTTAGAGGTTATGACGAAATAACCGTTAAACCGAGCCTAAAACTAATAATAAATCGTGAAAAACAAATAAATCACTTATACTAATAAATTATGTTTAGGTGTGATAAACGAAAAACCACTGCTCGAAACTAAAAAGTAAAATGATGAAAAAATTTACTTACGTTAAAATTTGTAGATGTAGTCGTATATCTCCGGCTAGTGACGCTGCTCGACTGCCGGCGATGCCCCGTTACGCCTCCCGCGCTCTCTTCATTCCGCGTACATAGTTAGAACGCACGATATACCGCTAGTTTTTTAGATACTTATGGTGGACCTTTAAACCCGCGGACCTTTAAGCCCCGCCCTAACCTACATATCGATAAATTAAATTGGTTTTATAAGAAAAACGATTTGTGAAATGTTTGTAAAGTACTTTTGGAATTATGTATGTATGAAGGATGATAAAGGTTCGAGTACACTTTCTTTATAGAGAGAATACATTCGTCCAAGACTTAGATCTGGTGATAGAAATCTCCTATTCTCACTTTTATGTCTGGTGTAATGAGACTCATAAGCAGGAAACTTGGCAATGAATTCTTTTAATTCTGCTATCTTATTATCGGGTGTTCTGTTTACAGAGCTTTGTCGACCTCTCTGATCAATAGGTGGGACATTGTGTATACTTTTTCGCTTCATTACCCTGGTTACACGTCCGTCAGAAACTTGAAAAGTTCTCAGGAAACATTTTTTACATACCAGAACTTCAACACCATCTTTATTGAGTAAATGATAGATATATGTTTTCTGTCTTCTTGACTCCTCTCTTCCTGTGTAGCTTCTGCATTTATTTGTCACTCTAACTAACGAGAACAGTAATGCATTTTGTATATCAAAATTAGCTAATGCATAAAAGCTTTGGAATATTTGCAGCTGGCGTTCTTAATTTTTTATCTTTAGATGTAATTTTTTTGGACATAGACATTCCCCTGTTTTGGGTGTCTTCGCAGGAATAACTTTCTTTTTGTGATTTTCGTAGTCTTCGCCTTTTGCTCGTTTTAATTTAAGCACATTTCGCTGCCAAGTCTCAGGCTTTTTAACACGCTTCTTGCTTTTGAGGACAGGGGTTTCATTGGTGGTTTCAGCTGATACTTGTTCAGACAAGCTTGATTGAAGCTCTGCTGTTGGTATCGACCCAGATGTGGTTGGCGAGGCCTGTGGTAAACTTGTTATGGCTGAGCTAGTACTACATTGTTGGGCTTCTTCCGAGTCGTCATTGCCTGATGAGGGCGTAGGTGATGGGAGATATTCAGAACCAGAATCTTCAAAGTCTAGGTCTCCAGCTGTAACCAAAACATTAACTAGGTTAACAATATGAAAAATACAACGTGACAAGTTTGCTTATAATTTGCAGTCAATCAGACTTTTTATTACTTACCTGAAGTAATATCATCTTCTCCGTCCATGGTTAATTGCAAAAATATTGTTATTCAGGATATATTCTAAATTTCAATAAAACTTAGTTTGTTTTGTCTCAATTTTAACGTTTTGACAGTTGACACTGACGAATGACGTTAGTACGGGCTAGACGTTAGCCACAGACAAACCTGTTTTGCCATAGAGCAAAAGTGGTGTATTCAGCTTACACCAGTTTTGCTCTAATAATATGATAGATTATGTTCTGTGCAACAACTATGTTTTAGCGCCATCTGTTGTTTTGATAACAAAAGGTGGCTTACTCCACTTTTGTATTCAAAGTTAATAATGTATGGAATGTAGTTTACACCAAAACTGCAATCGACACAAATAGTGGGTTACGCCACTTTTGCGCTGATAGCCTCATATATAATAAAACATTTTTTATTACATACAAACATTGATTTATTTTTCGTTGAATTAAACATCACAAAGTTATTGATACTGGATGCCTTTTTCTATTCTTTTTCGATAGTTACTCGGAATGATGGTCTGAGTCTACAGTTAAAGTTTTTAGAAAGCAAGCCCCTTCACAAATGTACAAACATTTAAAATTTAATACCTACTACAATTGCTTCGAATCAAATTTTAAATTGCAGTAATTTTAATAATGCTGTCCAAAGTAAATTAAACAAACCACTCTAAAGTTCAATTATTTTTAAAATGAATTAATTTTGTGTAAATCCTTCTTATGGTGGGTTTCTGTTGCGCAGTCTTGGTAAGGAAGCTTAATCTTGTAGAAATGAATTTTTTTGCATGACACTCATCCCTAAATCAACCACATGATTTGTTATATCGGAGTGAAATTGATGAGAATGTATGTTTGAAAACAATTCTTCGCCAATAAAACTACTTAATGTTTTATGGATCAAAATATTTGTTTTGTATAATTGATTATTGGGCATCGGACTTAAATGAGCTATAATAACTTTATCACTGCGACAGCAAATTTTAACCACAATTGGTGAAGGATAAATTAAACCACCTTTATCTCTGTAAGCTATAAGTGAACCCGATAACATACGGGAATCTTGATTTATAGACACCAAAGCGCCTATACAAGTCTTGCATTTAATTTTGTTTATTGAGGCACTTGACACAAAACCAACTATATACTCTACTGCATTTTCAGAGAACTTAGATAGGGTGATTATCTCAAGAGCTTGATTTAAATCATCTAGACATGGATTCTCTTGCAAATCAACATCTCTTTGTCATCTAGTCAAGTTGATTCTTGTTAAGGCAGATGAACAGTTTAGAATTGAAATTTGTTCAAGAGTCACGCAATTTCCCGTCGAAACGTCCATTAGTTCTGCGTGAATCAAAGTTTTTTTGTATATAGACTCAAATTGCCGAGGGGTAGGATTGTCATTGCTGCCACCATGTGACCGAATATTTGAAAAAATAATTCTAAATGATCTTGCGAAATCATATGAAAAGGAATATATTTTATGAATGCATTTTCTCTATTCACTAAATCATTATACATTCCACATGCACTTGTGATTGAAATACAAAACCCAAGAAATCCTGTGTACCGAGGAGGTTTAATCAATTTTACAAACTTATTATTTCTATTCGTATCGACAGACAGATTCAATAGAAATTGTTTGCATTCATTTATTCTTTGTAAAATATCTAGAGCGTTTTCTTTATCTATAGCCCTTTTAAAGCCGTAACCATGGACCCTCGAGTCTAAAATATCAAAAAGATCATTAATTAAAAGCTATTTTTTCAACGTTTTGAAAATCAGAAAGTTTCAGTTCAACGTTACAAAACTGCAAAGCCGTTACTACACTGCGACTGAACAGTTGAGCCGCCAATTTAACTTTCATTACATTCTGTTTAAATTGTATGCGAGAAATGCGCAAATGCGGAACTGTTCTTTTTCCTGTAAATCGTGAAGCATGGTAATGTATTCCCATTTTATTAGCCCCCCGTCATCGGATTTAAATTCTTTATAATATTCAAAGGCGTTAAGTACAAGTATTAACATATGAACTGGATCTAAAAATATAAAAATTGCATTGTTTGTGTTTGTGTGTATAAAGGATGATTTAAGATCCGTTTCCAAAAAATGACATCCTAGTGATTTAGCCATAGCTATATTAGTAGGGCATCCATCAAAGGTAATAGCTTTTATAGTTACTTTATATTCGTAACACAAATCAATTGCTTAAAGAACCAAATTTTTTTTTGTTTGGCATTAGCGCCATTGGTTAAGAAGGATCCTATGGGAACTTTGAATTTGAACTTTGGTCCCATAGTAAAAATATTTATGTTGTAATTATCTATTTAAATAGCAAAAATATTTTTGTTGGCTTCAGGATTAACTCAAAACTGTATGGAGGCTGGTTGATCACCGTGGTTTTTCGCTTGGTTTTAGTCGCGTCACTTTAGATCCCATGAGATTTTCTGGTTAAAGTATAGCCTATTTATGTAACCTTGCCAAGGTTTATATTGAAGTGTTTTAACTAAATTTAGTTATAGCCCGATCTACTCATTCTATATTCAACAATTATTGCGTTGAATTTTCAACGTTTACCGCAGTCTTATTCCACATTGTTTTAACACCAATCGTATGGTGCCATCACGTTTCAACAAAAAAAGTATTAAGTATTTTATAATGTTTTCAGGAAGAAATGGAGAAACATCCATTTTTCATGAAGTCGGTACCTGAGGGGGGGGAGATGTCACCACTTGCTGAAGGCCTTGCCAACCTTAAGTATGATCCAGATGAAAATACGCCCGTTGAACTCGCCTCCAATTATAAAGAAGATGGAAATTTTAATTTTAAGCACAAAAATTACAGGCTTGCTATATTAGGGTAAGTAAATTCTAAATTCATTTGCATTTATATTATTGTATTGATATGCAGTAATAGGTAATATTTTTAAGTTGTTGCATTTAATAATGCTCAAAAATTCTAAAATAGCTGAAATGCTAAATAAAATCACCCGACCAGGACTCGAACCTGAAACCTCTCGCTTGTCGGACGAGTTTTCTTCCAATTGAGTTACCGGGCCCTGGCGACGACACGCTATCGAAATTACTTAGCATATTCTGTTTTAACGTTATATTGCTAACGTATCTCCATCTTATGGTATTGCTTTGCAGCTAAGCCACCCGAGACAATTTATTATCAGAAATCGTAAATCTCAGTTAAAGTTAAGCATTGCAATGTTTAATAGTTTTTTAATTTTTTGCATTTAATAATGCTCAATTATTGTCAAATAACTGAAAAAATATTCTTAATAAAATCACCCGATCCGTACTCGAACCTGGAACCTCTCGCTTGCCGGACGAGTGCTCTTCCAACACAGCCACCGGGCCCTGGCGACACGCCATAGAAATTAATCAGTTACATTATATTGCTAACGAAGCTCCATTTATTGGTAAAGCTTTTTAATCTATACATATAATAAAATAGGATTGTCTTTATGTAATATTGAAATAACCGTTTTTTACTAAATGCATATGAATATATATACGGTACATTTTTGTCTGTTTGTCTCTCTGTCTGTTTGTTCCGGTTAATCTTTGAAATGGCTGGCCCGATTTGGACGGGACTTTCATTGGCAGATAGCATAAGGATGTCATAAGGAGTAAATCAAGCTAAGGCGATGAAAATTATTTAATTTTGAGAGCTTCCATTGCGTACGCTGCGTAAACAGTTTAAGTAACGTAAAAATAATGTATTACGGAATTGTTCCTCTTTGAAAGTTGTACAAAAAAGTCCGCAACAGCATCTATCTTTTAAGGTTGACTCACAATAACTATTTTATGATTATAAAACGCGTTCGAAATTAATGTATTAATTTGCGATGACTTTTCCCACGTAGTAAATTGAATCCTTATTTAATTTAATACGTTACTTATCATAAGAATTAAATTGTAACTTTAGAAATGGGATAAGAATATACGAACGGGGGGTACTGTACCCTCGTGATCATGGCGCTTGTAACAGTGCCGAAATATCGAGAACTCGAAATAAATGAAAAACATGGTAAATATCACGTTTCTAACGTTAATTTAAATGGTCATTAACCATGTCAGTTTAAAAACTTATAAAATTTTCTTTGACACCACTTGATGTCAATCAAAATCTTAGTAGATATCGTAATTTTAAAATAACTCAGAAATAAAATAGGTATGTAGGTAGGTATGTTCGGGAAGACGCGGGCGGGCGAGCGAGTGATTCGCTGGCATGGCCGCCACTCGCGCTGATAATTCTTCGAGATACCTACCGAACTCAGGGTGCCTATGACCGCTAACTCCATACCACACCAAATTACGTCAGGTCAAAAAAATGGTACCTTGTTTTGTGACAAGTTATTATCTAAACTGTTAGGTTTTCAAGAAAGGTTTGTACATTATCAAGTATTTGAAACTAAGACAAGCCAGATTCACCTAATAATGTTAGAGTTAATCTAATATATAAAATTCTCGTGTCACAGTTTTCGTTGCCATACTCCTCCGAAACGTCTTGACCGATTTTGATGAAATTTTTTGTGCTTATCCGGTATCTATGAGAATCGGCCAACATCTATTTTTTTTTATTTATTTATATGGCAAAACAACGTTTGCCGGGTCAGCTAGTTAACTATATTTTTCGGAGATAGCTGATTATGAAACTCGACGAAGGAGTTAGTTAAATAATCTTATTGTATCGACTGTATTAGTTATAGCGATAGTTTGCAGAGAATAAAACACTGCGCTGGTTATCTCATTTGAACCTTTTGGCCTCTCTGCCTCGTTCCAGTAGTACATGAAAATAATATTTTTCTCCACTTTACTTTTCGAAGTCCCTACGACAACTGTAAAATTGTAAAAAATTATTTGGCGACTAAAATACAAAGACTGATCCGGTAACTTCGGCAACATCATGTTCTTTTGACAATCAAAAGACATTGTAAGCACATGTTCTTCCTCAGTTTTTAATAAAATAAAGCCTTTGGTTTTAATGTATGTATTCGTTTTTGAATAGTATATTCTTGCTTCCAAGTAGGATCCATCGTTGTTTTTATTTTATCATTCAGTTCAATACAACGTGAACAGACATCAGTTCTAGGTGAGCCGAAATCAAGGTTATAAGTGGTATTAAAAACTTTTCTGAAAAATGTCTTTTTTTTTGTGGAATCAGCACTACTGTTATACAACTGCCATAATTTTCTTATATTAAGTTCACTAGACAAGTACATACTGCGTTTTACTCCTACAATAATGTGCTTCGGTGCACTTGAGTGATTCAATGAATATATTTATAGCCATCCGCTTCTCTATATTTTTAGCGGATCTATGATCACCTCCTCGGTTTTCAATTGCAGGAGCACCCGAGACATTAAAAGACTGTTGCAAAACACCCGTAACTCTGTCTTTTTTAATATTTAATATAGACAGAAATGCATTTTTCAAACGCGTACCAAGCCTCCGACTGTGACACTGGGCAAATAATATTGAACACTCATTTTGTTGGCACCAAGAGTCTCGTTTTTTGGTCTGCGTCGAAGTACTTGATTCGGCTGGCAATTTTGCAAAATGTATAATGTAGTTGTCTTGATAAATTTTGCTTTCATATTGTTTTCACAAAAAAAAAGTACTAAAAATATTTTAAAATTGACAAAAACGAAAAAAAAAAATTCAAAGAATGTTCGTTTGTTTACTGTTACAATTGAAGAAACCCAAGTTTTCAAAAGTTTTAAAAATTGTTTTCACAATAAAATTATATATAAAAACTTTTTAAATTTTTTTTTCTAAATCACACATATTTTTAACATTAAAACAATAAAAAAACACGAGAGCACTTTCACTTGTTAACAAACAATCGCCATTATGAATTCTTTCAAATTCTACGCTTCTGATTGGTCGATGTCGGACATGGCGGTATCGGGAACTAACTTAACTTAAGAGTTAGCGAAAATTGGAACGAAATGCACAATTTACCGTTGAATTTGTAAGGAGTTTGGCGGAGGTAGAAAGCAACCAATTAAATAGAATAATGCCATATTGGATTATCTATCAAGCTAATCAACTACCGCGAAAATTTAAAAAAAGTGATGTTAGCGGTGTCTGGAACTATACGACTCATATTCCCTCAACTTTTATTATTTCACTTGGAAATAAGATTTCTCTGAATGAACCACCAAATTTGTGTAACGGTTCGGATTCAGACTACCTACAAGTTTAATTTTATAACTTTCTATTCCCAATAAAACTGTTTTTTTTTTCAAATCGGTGACTAAGCTCGAGTTTAACCTCATTCTCACCTGATGGTAAGTATAAATGAGGCCGAATATCGAAGCGAACCTAGTTCTATCATAAACCCGTTTGCGGCGCTAGAACTGGCTCTTTACAAAATACGAGCTTTTTCCCGCAAATTCGTACGCGCTAAACTACCCTCCCTGTGGGAATTTTAGAAACTTCTTCCATAATACATACACTCATTGAAAAACATTTATACCAAGTATCACATCCATGCACTCAACAAATAAGATTTTTTCATACAAACTAAACCATCATATATTTCCCTTTCCCGTGGAAATTTCGGGAATTCTTTCCATAACACAACCAGCCAATCTTTGAAGAACCTTTATGCCAAGTATCATATGCGTGCACTCAAGCATCCAAACTAACAAGTTCAATACTTCCCGTTCCCGTAGGAATAAGGTTCCCTCTCAGGATTGTATGTTCCTTTCAGCTTTCTACGGCTAGTCGTTTTGGCTGTACGTTGTCTGTCAGTCACTCAGTCAGTCACGGAAGAGTTTTATATATTATGATTTTCGGGACGCTTCACCGCTGGCAGTAGTGATAGTTGGCGGCAAATTTCAGTCAGCCGAGACAGTCAGTCTACCACCAAGCGGGGCTCACTCGTATTAGTCACTTTTGCTTATCGAGGGGCGGTAGGGTTATTCTAGAGGTAAAATATAACTAAATTGTCTTCAAAATTAATTAATGCTGGGTTTCAATATTTTATGGTGCGTACAGATTGCTAGTAATGCAACTTGTAATGTAACCTGCAAAAAAAAGTTCCCATAATTTGGACGCCTCTCGAGCCGCAGTAGAGCGCGCTCGTGGCCTGCTCTAAGCTATCCGCAAATTTTCTGTTTTTTGAATAAGTAACATAAAAAATGCTCGATGCTCAATTTGGATGGCCGTCCTAGCGCGAATTGCGCCTGTGTGAGTAAGACTTGCTCCTATGTGCGTGACGCTCGTAGCCTGCTCGACGCAACCCGTGAATTGTCGGTTTCTTAGACAACATCAAAGGGACTCGGATTGCAAATTGGATAATTACGAGAGCAACTTGAAAATGTGATTTTTTGTTTGTTAAGTTATCGTAACGATTTTGATAGCAAATGAAAGCCCTGGGTATAAAACCAATTTATCCATTTGAATCATGTAAATCAGTTTACTCGTTAAGGAGATTATTTAAGAATTAATTTGTATCGCGAAATTGTAAACAAGCAGAACTTCTGAAGTTTTTGTTTTATCATCTGTAGTGCTTTTATACAATTCTGTGCGCCACGAACGTCGCTGCATCGGGGCCTTCGGGGTTTTTTCATGAGTACAACGATTAGCTTTTGCTCAGGACTCCGTATAGTATCCATAGCATAAGTTCTTAAGAAAACTTTATTTAGCTTAGATAATGTGGTGTGAACGTTGGAAATATTAATTTATTTTTAATTTACCTAACCAGACACCCATTGATTTCAGGTTACTTTCCTTGATGCACTCCTACCCCTACATCTCCCTTGGAATGTATGTTTAAGCTTCAGCTCTCTACGCCTAGTAGTTATGGCGGTACGTTGTCTATCAGTCACTCAGGCGAGTTTTAATATAGTTTTAATATGATACTGATCACTGAGCTCTGATAAAAACAAGAGCACAAATGAGGTCTTCGGACTGTATACCTCGTGTTGTCTTTATTTTGTGAAGTGTCGCGGAGAGAGGTATTATCAAAAACATACACACGATTTGATAACCTTTTGGAAGTCGGTTGAAAAGAATGTGTGCGGAGACGGACCGTGCTCGCGACGAAATACGGAAAAAATCTTACTAAAGATGCCCGTATTGAATGCTCAGTTCGTGAGCAATACACGTCCAAATACAGCGAACGCAGGCATTGAATATTGAAACGCTTTTTATGTATGATAGCTAATTCTACTGTTCTTAGACTAAACGAACATACATTCAAATAACTTCACGCCTATATCCGTTATCAACAAAAACGTCAATAAAACCTCTATCCCTAAAATGACTTTTAAGGATGCCCGGGAAGAGAAGCAACTTGTACAACGCGTGTAAGCGTTATTTAGCTACACCTCGTCATTTATTATCTCACATTATCTTCTAATTAGCAATTTAGCCATTATGCAATAAAACTGCTTTTTCATCATGAATTTCACACGTCCAACAGTTTGAATTGCTGTTCGCTATGAAGAGCGTACTCAACATTTGACCAACATTTTCTGAATATAATATTTCTTCTTCTACGGTACGACATTAAGCAATAGACGGGTTACTTATAAATTTATAAATTGGGTGATGTATGTTTGTGAAACCCTTTAATTTTATTATGTCAGAATAGACTTGACAATTACTATTTTTTAAAAGTCTATAAGTGATATAGCCACTCATATACACTACTGGCTGATCTTCGAGACTTGTGAGATTACTCTCAACTTTCTCTTCAAAGTCACTGTGGGGGATCATTAAAATAGGAAATTCCTCATCTTCTTCAACAACTTAAATGTTGTACTACTGGACTAACAAATAAAAGTTTCTGCATTTCATCATCGCAATTAGCTCCTTGGCTACGTGGTGCATAGACCGAAAATTAATATCGATTTTAAAGCACTAATAAAATGCACGCACGTAAGGTTCCTATTTGTGGGCTGCTTTGTCGCACAAGACCAAATAAATTTTCAAGTGCATCTTGTGTTTAAAGCCTTGGCTCTAGCAGAAACTCCAAATGTCTTTAAGTGCATTAAGGATAATAGCATACCCTTGAATACATCTCACATTTTTAAGTCTTAATGAGCTTGAAGATTTCAAAATATGAGCTTTCATTACGGCTCATATTTTAAAAATATGGTTTTCATTTTTAAAATAGGTGCAAAAGTATTGCTCAATCTTTGAGCGGCATACTTTACCTTCATTTTTTGTTTTTCCTTGGGATCAAGTAAATTGGAAGAAATCTTATGAAAGTATAACATTCCTGTATTTATTGCTATATTGCGGGAGCAAGTGTTGCCATTTGGCAACTTTACCGTCAAATTTCATCGTCCCTGTCGTCAAATTATTTCTAATGGACTAAAACAAATGTGGGACATCGAAAATCGTGATTTTTCTGCCATTATATATCAAGTGGTTGGCATTTGACGGTAAGTGGGATTTTTTTAAGCAGGTTTAATGCCCCACAATTAGTTGGTCCTTGATCACACACAGTGGTGATGACTGTAAAGGATATTTTTCAAGGGCATTTATTATTTCATTAATAATACTAGTTAATTTTTCTGACGATATAGTACCTTGAACAAAATAATACGCCAACGGTTGTTTGTACTTCTTTCGAATTCCTAGGATCATAAAAACAAGAGCTTTGTCAGCAATAATATTTTTTCTTCCACGGGTTTCCCCAGCCCCACTAGTCAACATAACCTTCAACTACATCAGAACATTCGTTATAAATAAGTCGCTTTTTCAAAGTCAAAGAAATTTCATCGAAGAGCAAAGTGCAAATTTTATAGGCAGGTAACATGGCCGAAGCTTTTTCTTTTAATTGATGTAGAATTCAAGCATTCAAACCAGGATTCATATGTACAGCTTTCAGAAGGCGTTGAATGTCCGAACACTTGGCAAGGGCATCACGTGCAATAAAAAACGGTATGTTTTAGGTGATCTCTTAAATATTTCTAAAGCAGAAATTTTGTTCTTAAGATCCCATCTCTTTACATGAATGCCCCATGTATCGATGTGCGCAATCGATATTATAATAAATAATTGCTTAATTTAACTTATTTGCTACTAGCTGCTGCCCGCGACGTCGTCTGCGTGAACGCTATGCAGCACCAAACGCACCTACGATTATAACACTGCTAGCGTGATAATATGTAGCCTATATGTTGACCCGACTTCTTAACTATCTTCATGCCAAATTTGAAGTAAATCGATGCAGTACTTTTTGAGTTTATCCCGGAAAGACAAACAGACAAACAGACAAAAATTCTAAATACTATATTTTTTGTTTCTGTTTCGATTGTAGATCATACCCCAAGTATTCTTTTAAAAAAATATTCAATGTACAGTTTTAACTTTCCTACCATTTTATTATACAGGGTGGACCAAAAGTCCGTTTACATTTTATACGATGATTTAAATGAAATTAGTTAAGTAAGTTAAAATCTATTTATTTGTTTCTAAAATACACAAATGGGGATTTTATTTTTTTAAAATCACATCGTCCATATGTGATCCTTCACTATTTTGACACTGCTGCAATCTGGAGCGAAAATTTTCAATGACGGCCACACAAGTGTTTCGTGGAATGTTTCTCATTTCCATTTGAATATTGACTTTTAATTCCTCAAGTGACGCCGGGTTATTGTTGAAAACTTTACTTTTGAGGTATCCCCATAGAAAGAAATCCATTGGGGATAGGTCCGGGCTACGAGGTGGCCAGTTTATATCACCTCTTTTGGAGATCACTTTTTGACCAAAAATTTCACGTACAGCGCTTAGTGAGTCATTGGAAGTGTGGCATGTGGCGCCATCTTGCTGAAACCACGTCCGCTGATTAAAACCATCGAAATCCTGTAGTGCTGGTGTAAAAAAGTCCTGTAGCATGGCAATATACCGCTCTGTATTCACTGTAACAGCATTTCCTCGGTGATCTTCAAAGAAGTATGGGCCAATAATGCCTCTTGCAGACAAAGCTGCCCATACCGTAACCTTGGGTGAGTGTAGAGGTTTTTGATGCTTCAATTTAGGATTAGTGTCACTCCAGTATCTGCAATTTTGTCTGTTTACATACCCATTTAAGTGGAAGTGTGCCTCGTCTGAGAAAAAAATGTTGGTAAAGCTGGTAAACCTCTCTAACATTTCGTTTGCAAATTGAAGCCTGTTAGCTTTATCTTGGGGCTTCAATTCCTGTACCATTTGAATTTTGTACGGATGTTAATGTAAATCTTTGTGTAGAATACGAATTAAAGTTGTTCTGGACACACCTAGGGCGTTAGACCGCTTCCGAGTAGAGAGTCCGGGATTTTCACGAACAGACGCTCTTACACGCTCTACGTTTTCCGGGCCTCTTGATGTTCTAGGTCGGCCGGAACGTGGTTGATCTTTTGTTGAACCTGTCTCCTCGAACTTCTGTACCCATTTTCTAATCAATTGAACCGATGGAGCTTCATTTCTACGCCGTATGTTGTAATGAACGCAAAATTTCCGTTGCGCTAGCGTGAAGGAATCGTTGTTGCGGTAGTACTCACGTACACAGAACGCACGTTGTTTATCGCTGAACGACGCCATGGTACTGAATTCCTATTGGCCGCTCTAGCGCTTCGTACCCCTCCCGCCCCGCCCCGTTGCCGTTGCCCGCCGCAGCTACCGATTTAAATTTAAACGGACTTTTGGTCCACCCGGTATGTATAGATAACTTAACGACCTACTTAGTACATACATACACTACATCTCCCCCGAAAACTAAAAAAAAATTGATAATTAAACTACAAACAAAAGGCTTAGTTCTATTTTCTATAATAATTTTTAATATCATATCTTAGGCACTGATGTGATAATTGTAAAAACAATTTCTTTTTTCTATCAGACACAATCTTTGGTTGCATTTATTGCAATACACACTAGTGTTACCTTTTTTGCAATACTTACACCTTCCTTGCGATACAAAAGTTGGTAAATGGCCAGAACGAATATCTGCCGGTCTGGGAGCGATTGGAGCTTTTATCTTTGCAGATGCTACCACATCATTTTCTTTCGAACCTGCTAGTTGGATTCTGTTTCTTTTTAAGAGTTCATTCACGAGTTGAACCCGAAAGTTTTTCAAGGCCATAGTCTTTTTATCATATTTGCGATCTCTTTTTTAGACCAGCCATGCATTATTTACGCAAATATCAATTGCCTGGGCGAATATGGCCATATACCATCTTTTTGTTTTGTAGTTTGACCGGTAAAGAGATATAAGCATGTCGGCTAAATCGACTCCCCCATATGAGCATTATACTGCTTTACTATTTGGGGGCAGTCTACATCAACTCTTGCTTTCATTTGTTTTAAGAATCTCTTTATTTTTTCTTTAGGAAATAAGTCAACAAAAGAGCTAGCCAGAGTAACAACTTTGTTGTCGAACCATTTCACCACTACCAACTTGTTTTCATTGCACACCAGCTGTTGGCTTTCACCCCTGCCTTTCTTTTCAAGTACCTTATCTGGCATAAGTTTTGACCGACATCCTCTTAGGCGGTTACATCTAATGGTACCCAAGCTAAAAATTCCATACTCGTTGCGCAAATTATGTAACAATTCGAGTCCGGTGAAAAAATTATCAAAGTAAACTGTGGCTGGCTTTTCTTTGATTGTGCTACATAGAGCAATAACAACCTTAACCCCAAGGCCTAAACTATTTTCGTAATCTGTGAAATACCGTCCTCGAAAAGTATCTTCACCTGCATATGGAAGAAAGTCATAGATTAAACCTGACACACCGGCCCTAACAAATATCTTAAAACCCCATTTTTTTTGGCTTGTTTGGTAAGTACTGGCGTCTGCTACCCGTTCTAGTACCTTTGTAGGGTACCATCATTTCATCCACACTGTATCGACATTCTTCGACGAGAAGCAAACAATTTTGACGAATTTTTTCAAGGATGGGCCCTACTTTGAAATAGCGGTCATCGTCCATTTCATTATTGTCTACAAAGTGAAGATACCTTCGAATTTTCTCATATTTTTTCAACGTCATAACTTCTGCAATCTGTGGATACCTCAGTGTGTTGCTCCAATAGTCACGGTAGGCTGACATTCGGACGACTGCCATCATTAATGTGATGGCAATAAAGTCCCTTATATTATCTTTACTGATGTTTATACTTTTAGATATATTGCTTTGAACCGAATAAAAATTCGTATTTTCTGTTATTAAATCGAGAATATCTTCTGAGAATAATATTTGAAAGTAGTCGGGTGGAGATTTTAAGTTGGCATCAATAGGAGGATGATATTGGGGTAAGTCTATTTTAGCGTTATATTCAAATTTACCGGTTGTCCATTTGAAGTTTAGTGGTTTCCTTACAATTTTTTTATTTCTTTTTGTGAGTAGCACAGGGGCTTTTTTCGCTTTCCTTTTAGAACGAGTTGTTGTAGCTGGTGAATTGTTGGTAAGGGACAAAGGTGATATGACAGATGAAATTGAATTTAACATAGGTAGCTGTTCTTGTAGTAGATCTGCGGGAAACATTTCATTGATAACCGGTATCAGGGGAATGGTTTCTTCGTCTGAAAGCCCCAAATTGCGTCCACGTTATTAGAAATATTTAGGTCGTTTAAAGAAAAGGGGTATGATTGTGGTTCTAAACTACAGTATGTAATATCATCGTCAAAATCGGCGTGGGTAGGAGTACGAGCTAAAACTTCATCTTCAGAAGCGCTACTGCTGTCGGATGATGGTGCATTTTCGGGTGGAATAAGTGCCATTATTGTGCGGGTTCGCTGCCATTTAGGCTTGATCTGAAGCAAGCAAAGAAAAAACATGCCAAACCACCCAAAAGCAAAACAAAAACCATTCGCAAGCAACATAATAAAACCATAATACCTACTAAGGCGGCTATTTATCGACATAAAACGGTGTTCAAGCACCGGTTAAATACTTACATAAAATTATATAAATTCACTTTGTTTTGTATCAACCGTCGATTAAACATATCGGTAAACAGCTGCCTTAGTATGTTTGTTACCATATTATATTAAAAATCATTAAAATTTATATCATCATCATCATCAGCCAGTAGACGTCCACTGCTGAACATTGGCCTCCCCCAAGTATAATAATAAGTATATTTATGTAGCTCAATGTAAGTAGGTAAAACCAACCAGAAACCTTATCTTTTCTTTTCTTTACATGTAAACCTTGTATTTTAAAACATGCTATTAAATGAGCAGTGTTGTGTGTAAACAACGTGAAAATATACTATTACTACACAAGCTAAAGGGCAGTGTTGTTAGTGAACGACATAAAAAATGTTTGGTAGTATTCTAAGTATTTCGCAGCGTTGGTTAGTAACAACATAACATTCTCCGTGTTTATTAATTGAAAAAGTTAGCAATAAAATCACGTTGGTTTCATATAAATTATTTTCTCTATGTAAGTATTTTAATTTAATTTAATCAAAATCAAATTTTAATTATTTCATAATTTTTCATATTTTTTTCATAAATTTTTTATTGCTACAAATTATTTTCTCTATGTAAGTATTTTAATTTAATTTAATCAACTGTCGATTTAATCACTTATTTGTAATGAATTTCATAGTTTCACTGACAATTTATTATTGCCTTTAATTTTTGATTTTAGTTTTAATTTAAATTGTATAATATTTCGATGACTTGTTTTTATTTATTGTTTTATGAAATAGCTTTTTTATTTAAATTTAATAACAAAACTGACATTTCATACTGTATTTATATTAATGTATTTGTAGTTTAATTTAATTTATTCTTGTTAACCGTAACTTGATTAATTAATTCTAATTTTATTTTTCTTTTTTAATTGTGTGTGTGCTCGGTTTGTGAATTTTGTGAATGTTGTGTGTG
The DNA here is from genome assembly GCA_944452665.1 of Stenoptilia bipunctidactyla. Classification (NCBI taxonomy): domain Eukaryota; kingdom Metazoa; phylum Arthropoda; class Insecta; order Lepidoptera; family Pterophoridae; genus Stenoptilia; species Stenoptilia bipunctidactyla. The sequence goes on from OX101741.1 coordinate 18,104,034, forward strand.
CCTGTAATTGATGTATATACTAGATTTAAGAACTTTGCTGAGTGTTTATTGAATTTGTTATGTATGTATATTGTTGGCATGCCTTTTAGTAAATAAATAAATAAATAAATAAATATTTATAAAAAGATATATTATTTCAGAAAAAGAAATTTCATAACAAATCATATTATTATATCTTTTTCCACATAAAAATCAAAATTATTTACCTTAGATCCGTGGGACGTTGGTGTTCTTTACACCATTTTGTGTAAAAGTGACGGAAACAGTGCTGTCAATACCGTTATTTGTTTTTTTTTCTGGCTGCGTTCTGTTTTTACTATTATTGAACAAAACTTCAAAAAATTTTAATTGGTTCTGAAAAAAAATAATTTGAAAATTATGTTGTAGAGGTACAACATTGTGAATTAAAGGGTTAATATTACACTCATATATTGGAATACCTAAACTAATTATATATTCATATTTAATAACTGATATGGATGCCCCCATATCAATTAACCATTCTAAAGAATTAATACCTAATTTAAACTTAACATAGTTTATGCTGTCGCATGTCAAAATCTGATTAAGGACGAAAAAAAATATTATCGTTACGAGCATCCCGAGAACAAGACACCTCATCCCGTGGGCTGTCTGATGAACCTTCATTTGACGTAAAGTAATTCATCGAATTCTTTTTACGATTAAAAAAAGTACGATGACACGTTTGTCGACCGCGAAATTGCTGACCACGGACCGTGTGTGCGGTTCGGCGGTCGGTGTTGACCTGACCAATACTGGTTTGTGTAATTATAATTAATTGAAGTAAGATTCGAATTTTGGCCATATTGACCTCTACTAGAACTACCAGTGTTGTTCCTATTATAATGACCTTTATTTTGATAATAAAAGGATCTTGTATATATCATAACTTGCGGTTCGAAACTACCTGTTTCGTCTTCGGCCGCTCTAATAGCATCTTTTAAACTATGAAAATTTCTCGCTGTAATGATAGTACTGTATTACTTCCTCTTTATACGATGAGCCGCCCATTCTCAAATTAGGTAAAACTGTGCATCTTACCAGAAGTTTTCTTCAAACCAGGACTGGCAAAGGGTCACCATGTGGGGATGTTGGTGACGAGTAGGTAGACGTTGAGGTGGAAATAGAGCACTCACTTTATATTAATATTTTTTTATTCCATTATTTAAATACATATTTATGTCAATGCTAACTTTTCATGAATGCTCCGTGTATCGATGCGCAATCGATATTATAATAAATAACTGCTTAGTCTAACTTATTTGCTATAAGTTAACGACCTGCTTATTGCATACATACACTACAGTATTATGGAAGGAATTCCCGAAATTGTCATGGGAACGGGAAGTATCGAACTTTTTAATCATACCAACTCGTTCATGGGTCAATGTGTACGCTTTTATTATAAAATTCCAAAATATTTAAGATAAACCCTTCGATAGATTTAAGGATAAGTGTTATGTGAAAAGGTAATGCAAGAAGATATATGCAAGAGGATGGGATTCCCTGGCTGTAAATTGTTATTGTGTATTTTTTTCTTACTTTTAAAAGATGATTGCTGTTGAGTTTCTTGCCACTTATTCTCAACAGATTGACTTTCCGAAGTGGTGGTAGATTCAGTTCAATTTGTAAATTGTTTGACTTATTTCAAATGTATTTAAATACTTACGAAATAAAGAATATTTTGACTTTGACTTTAATTTGGACTGATACTTGGCATGCATAAAAGTTCTCCAATTAGTGGCTGGCTGTGTAAAGCATAAATAATGTTTATGCGCGTACGAAGTCGTGGGCAAAAGCTAGTTATTTAATATAGGTTCGAGCTCTGGTCGGGTGATTTTATTTAGCATATATTTTCAGTTATTAAAGGTATTTCGACGATTGTACAGCAAATTGATGGATCTGATATTGGTCGAACTTTTGCAGTTTTTTTAATTAAAAAAACGTTTTGTGGTAGTTTATGTGTCGTCTTGAAGTTAAATATTGAACAATGTTTGTTGTTTTAATGTTTTTACTATTCCACAGATATACAGAAGGCATCAAAGTGAAGTGTGACGACAAAGACCTAAACGCAAGTTTATATAACAATCGTGCAGCTTCCCATTGGCACCTGAAAAATTATAGATCATCTCTCTGTGATAGTGAGAAAGCATTGACATTTCAACCGAACCACACTAAAGCTAGAATAAGGGCAGCCAAGTCAGCATTTGAAGCTTGTAATTATGAAAAATGTATTGCACACTGCCAGAAGTTATTAGAAAACCAAACAAATGACAAAGATATAACCGATCTATTAAACGAAGCTAAGAAGAAGAAAATGCTTAAGGAAAGGGATGAAAGAAAACAAGAGCGAGTTAAGGCTAAACTAAGTGTTGAGAAAGACGCGGTTGTAAAAGCTATAATTGATCGAGGCATAAAATTAGCCAAATGCGATGATGCCGATGATATTGACTTATCGAAATTAGAACCTTCATTACCAGGTGCTCAACACGCAATGGTGCATTTCGAAGATGGTTTACTGAAATGGCCAGTTTTACTTTTATACCCACAATACCAAATGACCGATTTCATTAAAGCTTGTCCAGAAAACGTGCCGTTAATAAATCAGTTAGCTCAAATTTTTCCGGCACCGTGGGATGAGGAAAGCCAATATAATTCTTCTACAGTAAATATTTACTTCGAAGGTTACGACAAAATGCCCCATATCATAGATCCAAATAAGAATCTCGGTGATATCCTTTTACAAAAATACTTTGAACTTAAGGCCGGTACACCTGCTTTCTTTATTTTGCCGAGAGGTAGCAAAATAGAAAGGCACTTTTTAGAAAGTTATATTTGATTTATCAACCATGTTATGTATTTTAATAAAAAGTTTATGTTTTTTTTGTGACACATTTTATTTGACACTTTGAAGGTTGACTGGTTTTTATACAATTTATTTCACGTAGACATAGAACAGCATACCCACGAGGAGAAGGATATCAACTCCTTACATGTAAAATTAATATAGAAATACTAACGCAGAATAATTTAAAGCCCCTTAATCTCTTGAAGTAACTTTTATAGAAAGTTTAACAACTTTTTTAATATTTTTAAGCTATTGCATAGCTTCTATCGTGGGCCTTGAGCGTGGGGACCGAATCCAGAAATTCCGTAACGAAAAATACCTAACAAACCCCACTCCGACCGGCACAGCGGTGATACTTTGATTTCATAACTTTACATGCGGGCTTTAATAAACAATCAGCGCCATCTACTAGGTACTTGTGGAACTTCATATTAGATCAAACATTACTGCATTTATAAAATAAATAATGAATTATAATTGCATAAGTTGATAAAAAATGAATGAGAATAAAAACTTGAGCGGTGTTGACTGACATTTAATTAGATTTAGGCAGTGTTGTTTGTGAAAATGTTAGGGATTAAGGTATTAAAAGATGATTTACAAATAAAAGCTTTTATTAAGAAAAATTTCAAGAAAATATAACATTCTTTATAACAAAGGTATCTTCAATTAAATCTTAAGAATCACATTGTTGAGAACAATTGCTGAAAGTTATTTGGTAATACACGAACCTCTAGTTAGAACATTAAATTATAGTTTTTTATTTTAATAGGTAAATATTTTAAATATGAATTTTACTTTACTTAGACTTTAATAAACTTCAAAGATATAAGATAAATATAGTATTAAGAAAAATAGTTAGTATTAATAAAATAATAATAAATACTCAAAATCTTCAGTCTTTAGTTTAGTTTTAGTCTTTAGTGATTGCTGTGCGGAAGGTCATCATACAAAGAATGGCAATTAAATGGCAATACACTTTTTAGGTCTTGCAAATCTCGAAACTTCCGCTGTGGAATTGGTATTCTAGCTGCGTACAATTTCTGCAAGCTATTTAGTTGTTAATTGGCGTGGGACGATGTGGTAACGGGTGAAGCTCGTCATCAAAACTAACTTTATACCAAATTGTGCCATTTGGTCTGTATTCTAGCATACGTAAATCTGTGACGACAGGGTCACCTGCTTTCTTACCAGGTCTTATAGATTTATAAATTAATTCTTTCGAAAAGTCTGTAAAAAAAGTATAGTCAGGCCTGGCTCACTCCGCGCGGTACATTCGTTATTTACCTACAGCGAAGCGCTCCGCCGGCGTATTTCGAATGGTTCGTGTGTCACGCGCGCGCCCGTCGTCGTCGGGACGTTGTATACCTACCTACCTAATAGCACTCACAGTAATTCTATGATCGAGGTCGCAAATAGTATTTAAAAATGGACATAAAAAGAAACAAATTCAATTAGATTATGTTTAGATTTGATTTTGTTAAATTTAGTAAACAAAACATAGGTAGTATTACTAATTATTCATCGTAACTTTTTTTTCATTTTGTACTTTAGGTAAGTTGAAATAATATTTTTTACAAAGGTAGAATAACCGTAATACCTACATCGGTAGATACTTAATTACAAATAAGGAGATTAATTATTCTCCACTAGGCAGCAACCCTAACAGCGTAAGATAAGATAAGAGGCATGCGATAGAAAGAGACAAAACTTCTAGGTATATAAATTTGCAGGTATGTAATGCTGTGCGAGCTGAATTCCACCGTATCGCGTCGTAGCAAGACTCGTATTTATTTAGATCTTCTTGCGGAGTAATTCTTCTGTACCGGTACTATTACTTATTCTGTGGTATAGTCTAAATAAAGAGCTTCGTAAGGCATAGGATCACACCTAGCTGTTTTACTTATAGCCATGTATTGTTGTGGAAGGTAAATTTCTTTACCTTTTAATTTACACTCTATGGCACTATGTACCGAATCACATTCCATGTGAGTATGGCCTTTTTCTAGGTACTATTTGACTCATCGAACCAATAACACACTACTTCCTTAGTTGCAATATTGTATATGGTAAAATTATGGTCGCATAATTTAGTTTTATAATAAATTGCACTAGCTTGAACATAAGGGGCCAATTTTACCTATTCAACATCCTGTGTGAACACGTGACAAGCTCCGGACTGTGCAATTCCTTTGTCAGTATCTTTCTTTTTTCTGGCTCGATCTTTCTTCAGAACACGTTTAGCGTATTCTTCATCAGTAATGTTTCCAATTTTATGACTGCAACAAACGTCGCATTGATCTTTCTTTGGGTGGAATAGGCTCAGATTGAGTTTCAAAAATAATTTGTCAAATAATTTACGGCCAAGGTACTCTCTACCCTCTAATTCACAATTATCTTTATATGCGTGATAGAGCTGTGTCATGTTCGAGAAAATTGTTTCTAAATATTCTCGTGATGTTTATGCGACGGCATCTTTGGAAGATCTGCTAAAAACTTTTCAACATTGTGGTCTTAAATTTTCCCTGGATTTCTACAATTACTGGTTGAAGTAGACACATCGGGAGGCATAGCACAATCGGTTTTTGTCAACCAATATCTTATAAACCAATCTTTAATTCCAAGAGTGGCCAAGAACATTTTTTTGCAGACTTGGTGACGTACATTACCAATCGTCAAAACGTAAGTTCGACTATCAGTTCTTTTGCATGATTCTGAATTTTTTGTAACTTTTTTTGGTACTTTGTTAACGTGAGAAGTTATAAATGATCTTCGCTGCTCCCAGTTCATGTTCTTCCAGAAATTTTCAAACAAATATTTTCGCTGTTGCTCGTTTATATTGTCACATGATCTGAGTTTGGATTTCTTGAAAAATAGATCTTGCAGGCTTAAATACGTCTTGTTTCACTTTAAATGTTTCATTAATCTTTGCTTTTCTGTCTCTTCTGTATCCTAAATAATTCTCACCTTTCATCCGTAATTCTTTATTTATATTGCGTTTATATTTATTTGGATCTTTTGACGCCTTGTTCTGTCGTTTTTTATGACTTAACAAATCACCGTGATAGGGAACATTACTGAGTATGGCCACTTTTGAAGAACATGATGGAGTAGCAGAGACACTGGATTGCTGTATATTGTTTTGGGTTGTTTTATTTTCATCTGTTATATCTGTATCTGTTTTAATTGCTATATCCGAAACTGGGTCTTGAGTATATATAGGGAAAGCTTCGATGTCGATATTTCCTAGTTCTTGTACAACGACCTCACTTTCTACCGAGATATTGGCTACATTCAATGCAGAAGGCTGAGGATAATCCATGGTCACTGTAGCAAATTCGGGTGGTATATGTTGCAGATCAAAGAAGTCATTACCAACTTTTTCTACAACTTGTAGATTGTGAATGTCAATATTTTCAATATTATCCAAGTCTATGTTCTGGTCAAATATTGTGTTTACATTATCCTGGCTACTTTAATACTTTTATGGACTCCCCGAAGTTTTGATAATTAATTGGTGTTGCAATAGTTACATATTTAGTAGGAGAATTGCATGCTTTGGTGTCAGTGTTATCTTTTTGATTCAAATCTAAAATAAAAAATAGGAATTATTGCATTAAAAACATAAATAACAAAAAAAATAATGCAGACCTCAAAACAAACCCATGCTACTAACCTAGTTTAATTCTTTTTTTATCTTCTTTGCAATTTTGTTTGCGCCGTTTATGTTTTGACATCAGTCCTGATTGTAGTTGGGCACATATTAACCATTCATCACCTGAACTCAGATCACTCCAGGAATCATTTTTTTCTCCATCCATAGCGTATTTCAATTATTGAGTTTCCTAAAAGAAATAAAATAAATTTTGAAACACCGCCTAAGATATGAAAAAATAGTAAACACCGCCTAAGTAAGTAAAGACATTATCTTATCATTTATTTCTAAATGAATACGCGTAAATCAATAAACATTACTTCATTCTCTCTCTCTATATGTGAAAACTTTTTTTGGCTTTCGCTTCTTAATCATGTCTTTTTATAACCCTTAGTCCTAGCTGTAAGTTTTCCTGTGAATCAAAAATAAATAAAATAAATAAATAAATTCTACAGCTTACCTCTTAATCTTCTATTAAAACCTCTTGCATAGACGTTTCAGCGATGAAATTCACATAAAAATTTAATAATCATGGAGCGCGAAGTATTTTTGCGCAAAAAGTATGACAGACTAACGACTTGTGCGGTGTTGTGACGCCAACCGACTTGAGCGCTGTCACTATTTTTTGAATTACGGGTTCTGATTGGCTGAAATCTATTTCATGAGACCAATGGTACGACGCGCAATGCGCAGCTTCATCCAATGGCATTAAAATGTAAAAACTGCCGATTTTCGACTTGAGCGGTGTTGTTAGCTAAGGGACGATATTGTTCAGTTGTCACACATAAATAGTATTCGATTATTCTCAATTTGAGAAAATGCCCGCTGTTTTTACTGCTCGTTAATACGCAGAAATGTATTTTATTTACGGTTTATGTGGCGGTAATGCTCGGGAGGCCGCACGTAGATATCTTTAAAATATCTTTAATTCGGGGACATTTTTAAAACATTTAAGACAATTGATGTTAAAAAGACAACTGATTTGTGGGGCATATCTGTTGAAATCTTAAGTTCTATCATAGATGTAATAGCTCCTTGCCTTGTTGAAATATTTAACAACTGTATTATAAGTGGGGAGTTTCCTGATTTAATGAAGCATAGTAAGGTTATTCCTTTATTTAAATCGGGTAGCTCTACGGACCCTACTAATTTTAGACCAATTTCGATTTTACCAACATGTAGCAAAATTTATGAAAAAATTATTCTCAACCAGCTATTAGCTCACTTCACAAAAAACAATTTACTTCATAACAAACAATTTGGATTCACAAGGGGTCGTTCGACAACTGATGCTGGTGTTGAACTGTTTGAAGTAATAGCTGGTGCCTGGGAGGGGTCACAGGATGCTCTAGGTGTATTTTGTGACCTATCCAAGGCATTTGACTGTGTTCAGCATGACACTCTCATCAGGAAACTCCACCACTATGGCATCAAAGGCACTGACCTCAAACTTTTGAATTCTTACCTGAGTGATAGAATCCAGAAGGTTGAGGTTAACCGGAAAAGGTCAGCTGGGTCGGTTGTGAGAATGGGAGTGCCTCAAGGTTCAATTCTGGGCCCATTTTTATTTTTAGTCTATATAAATGATCTACCCTATATGGTAGGCAATAATCACGATATTGTATTGTTTGCTGATGACACATCATTAATTTTTAAAATGATAAGGCAGAAAACCAACTACGACGATGTAAACAATGCTCTCTCTAATGTAGTACAGTGGTTTAATGTAAATAATCTAGCTTTCAATGATAAAAAAACTAAATGTATAAAATTCTCCGCACCAAATGTAAAACAAGTTGAGTCTGATCTGCGGCTTAATGGGAACAGGTTGAATCTAGTAGATAACACTGTTTTTCTTGGAATTACCTTAGATTCTAAATTGCAATGGGGCGCCCATATCTCACAGCTAGCGAGTAGACTTAGTTCTGCAGCGTTCGCGGTAAAGAAAATTCGCTCATTGACTGATGTTAATACGGCGAAGCTGGTTTATTTTAGTTATTTTCATAGTATAATGTCCTACGGCATCCTACTTTGGGGCAATGCCGCAGACATTGACACGATATTTACACTGCAGAAAAGGGCTATTCGTGGAATGTATAAACTTGGAAGTAGAGAATCTCTAAGAGAAAAGTTTAAAGAGATTGGTATCTTGACCTTTGCATCACAATATATATATGAAAACATTATGTATATTTATAAGAATAGTAGTAAATTTAAAACCATGAAAGATAAGCATGATAAAAATTATTCTGTAATGACAAGGAACGACCATAAATTAGCGTTTCCCAAATTAAGGCTGGCTAAAAGCACCAAATCATTTATGGGAATGTCAATACGTATTTATAATAAAATACCACAGTCAATTCAATCTCTAACGTTTAATAAATTTAAAAGAACTATCAAAGAAACATTATGCAAAAAAGGCTACTATAAACTCCAAGATTATTTAGATGACAAAAGAGCGTGGGATTGATGTCTCCACAGGTTATTTCCAAATATTAAACATTAATCACTATGTAAGCAGCTTGGCTGCGACATGATATTGGCAAGCACGAATAGCTGTCTTCTGTTTGTTTGTTCATGTCATAGCAGAGCTGTATTTCTGCCAAATTGTACCTATAATAAGCACTTTTTACAAAAGAGTGCCGAGAGTTTTTTTTCCGCCGGCTTTTTTCCTCTCGGTCTACCTAGGGTTTTACTTTCATTTCGTTTTTTTAAAGCCGAAGAAGAAGTAGTAGTAGACATCACCAAGACATTGGTGGATAATGGGCGATCATTATCTTTATAAGCTGAGAGACGCACACTTCTCGACGGAGGCCTTCCCCTGGATTCTTCATGTCGTCCGGACCCGCGCCGCCCTCATCCAGCATTTGACGTTCGTAAAGTGTATAAAATTACCTACTACGAATAAAAAAGTTTTCATTTTCATTTTCATTTTGTGCGGTATCCAAATCGCGAACGCTATCCCGATCATCGAGTTTTTCTCCGCGTCAGTAACGAGTATTTGGAGGGTCGAATCCCTGGCGTTACCAGACGTGAAGGAAGACCTAGACAGGTGGATGAAGATCAGGTAATTATGGAAGTTAGACAAGATCTTTCTACTAGCATTCACCGTGTTTCTAGACGCACGGGTATCGCTACTAGTACGGTACATAGAATTTTAAAAAGAAGATCAATTATTATTAGATATAAAAATATAAATGGCATAATCTTATGGCACACCGAAGTCTAACAGTGAATCTTGACATGATTCATATAGTCTCTTTGATTTTCATTTTTATCACATTGATGCATAGCACTAGTTCTCATTACCCTGCACTCTACTTACCATCTGATTTGAACGTGATGATAGACTCTCATATTAGCGAGTAAACTTAGAAGAAATAATCTTAATTACAATAAAACTAATTTAATTTTGTAGTCGTCTCTTTTCTTATCTATTATTGTCAAGATTAGACAATTTACCCGTAACCGTAATACGTAGGTGTCAGATCCTTAAAATGATTGCAATGTTGTCAAGACCTTATCATATGAATGAAATCGGAACTCAGACACATATGATAGATGCTAAAATGATGCATCTTCATATTCCCTCTTCTTTTCGTCGTTTTTGGAACAGTGGTTTTCGGAAAGGATTCCGGGATCATTTCGCACGATATAAATAAACTTAGGAAATAGCTAGTGTGGTAATTGAGATTACCGTGATGGGATTCCCACCTTTGCAAGGCTGATATTTACTCTTCCCGACTTGCAGAAATTTATATATATGTCGCAGTATAAAGGTTGTCTACGACATCAGGATTCTCTACGACTTCATTTTCTGACTGGTTTGTGGGCTCCATTGGGCAAAGTGCAAGCGAAAACAACAGTTGCGAATTGAAAAGTGATATATTATCACTTTTCTTATTATATATACTTTTCTTATTGCCTATTTAATTGTTTGTGTTTGTTTTATATGTGTTAAAGTGTTTTCTGTTACATACGATTTTGTTTTTGTAACTTTTATTGTAATTTGTTTTTTATTGTTGCTTGGTGAATAAATTATTTATCTATCTATTAAATTATAATCACAAATAGTTCAATGAACACAACACTTTACACGTTTTTCTGAAGTAATTAAACAATATAGTTATAACTTTAAGTAAGAGCACAGCGGGTTCGTGATAAGAAACTCTATCGTACCAAATCGACGCCAAAAACCACCATGCTCGCGTCCCGTCAAGTCTTCCTCCACACCTTATTCGCCATTTTGTTTTTATCTCGACACCGCTCCAGACCTAAGCCTTTGCTCTGATTGGTTGAATTTTCGAGTGAATTTAGCCATGAGTCTAATCATTAAACTACGTTCATAAATTGAAGAATTAATAACAATTTGGATTGAATGAAGCTAGACATGAGTCCAATCAATAAGCTACGTTCATAAACTCATGAATAATCAATAACAATTAACAATCATTTAGTTTAGATAACAAACATCAAATAGATATTATTTTTATGAAATGATAAGCTTGATTAAGTTTAAAAAATAACTATCAATAATCTCTTAATAATTAAACTATGACGTCTAAACAATCGGATCTACCCTTCAACATATATAGATATATATTGAACCTTGGTCATAAGTAGAGAAAAAATAAAAGAGTTTCCTTTGATTGATAACAAGTTTTATTTAATAGGCTGTCATATGTGGTTACAGTTGTTACTAGGAGTTAAGGGTTCCAAGTTATGACGTTATCTGTACCAATCCCAAGGAAACATTCGACAAAAAAAAACTAGGTCGATAGGTGTGCCACACGGCAACTTACAATAACCTAACCCCAGTACAAAATAATACCGCACCAAGTGTGGGTATTTATAGAAAACAAAATGTGCAGTAATTTTTCATGTCTACAAAAAAAAAAATACCCAACAATGTGTGAAAACAAAAAAAAAACTTAACCTAAAACGTCTCTCTTAAGGAAGGTAAAGAGAAAGACGGCCTTGGCGTCGTTTTTTTTTTTGAAAAATACTTTCCAAACAGCTCCTTAAAAATAATCTTCCTGCAGCTGAGAACCCGCAGCTAAGTTGTTGAACTGTGAACGGCAGAGAGAGAAAAAAAAAATCACACCTTGATATCTTTAATTTGCCAAGTGCCAAGATGTTTACCATTGTAACCCATCAATTCGTATACTAATGGTGATAAAATTTTCTTAACAATGCCCTTTTATTTATTTATTTACCCTTTATTATACACAATAAAAAATACAGAACAAAGAACAAATAAAAAGAAAACAATGTATAAAGGGCGGCCTTATCGCCAGGAAGCGATTTCTACCAGGCAACCCCAGTACAAGAAAATGTTATTTGTAGATGAAGCTTTAACAAAGGTATGTTCTTAGAAAAACAAAAGTATGAATAACAAAATTTACAAACATAATTTAAAACATAAATAGCAATGAACATACATCTAAATATAATTTACATCATAATAGCAATAAACATACATTACATACAAATACAAAATATACATACATAAACTACACATTGACTTCTTCAGTTAAGGATAAGTAATAAGATTTTAAAAGTGTTTTGAAAGTATTGATGGTTTTAGCTGACTTAATACTAAGAGGCAACTCATTTCATAAGGATACCGCGCGGATTTTAAACGCATCACCAAAAATATCGGTAGAATGTGGTGGTGTGCTTAGCATTAAATTTTCAGATGATCGTAAATGACGAGTATGTTGATCATGACGATACCTAAAGTAGTTTTGAAAATAGTTAGGTACTATGGGATTGAACAGAATTCGGTACAGTAGACATAGAACGTGAATATTCCGGCGAAAGCGAATAGGTAGCCACTTGAGCTTAGTGCGAAATTCGGAGACATGGTCATATTTCCGCAATCCAAATATGAATCGTATGCAGAGATTTTGAATGCGGTCAAGTTTATTAAGTTGTTCTATTGTGATATCCAGATAGCAGGCATCCGCATAATCAAGTAGTGGGAGAAAAAGATTGGGCAATGGAAATTTTGGTAGGCACAGGCAAAAGATTGCGCAAACGTTTAAAGGAGTTAGTTGCGGCAAACATCTTCCTGCTCACTTCGTCAATTTGGGGCTTCCAGCTTAGAGTGCGATCGAAAATAATACCAAGGTTTTTAACAGACTCCTTGATTTGTATACTGGCACCGTCAAAAATTATATTAGGAATAGTAGACCAGTTAATTCTGTTTATCATATTTGGGCTACTAATAACCAGCTTGTGTTTTAGCTGGGTTAACAACTAGGCCGTGACTTTTGCTCCAGTCAAGTATATGGGCCAAATCACTGTTAACTACATTAATAGTCTGTGCTAAGTCTTCCAGTCTAGATTGAGAGTATATTTGCAAGTCGTCTGCATACATATGGTAAGAAGAAGTTAAATTACGAGATATAGTATTGATAAAAATCGAAAACAAGAGAGGTGACAACACGCCACCTTGTGGGACGCCAGCTTTGATATCAGTCCAGTAACTTTGAAACCAGTCAATCACTGATGGAGATATGTTAAGAGAGCTGAGCAGTTGTAGAAGGATATCAAACTCTACGGTATTGAAGGCGTTGCTAAAATCAAGTAAGGTCAGGATGGTAAGCTGCTTATTTTCCATGCCCATTCTAATAGTGTCAGTTATGTTGACTAACGCAGTTACGGTACTATGCCCAGGTCGAAATCCTTATTGGAAAGGGTTGAGTATATTATTCTTGTGAAGAAATTCGCTAAGTTGTTGAAGGACAAGACCCTCGAGAATTTTAGACAAGAATGGGAGAACAGAGATGGGTCGGATATCTTTGAAAGAAGCAGTGGTTTTTGTTTTAGGCAACGGAATGACCTCGGCGTCTTGCTATAAAGTTGGAAACTTTTTGGAACTTATTGAATTATTCAGAATGTGAGTGATTATAGGGAGAAGGAAATCTAGGAGAATCAAGATCATTTTCCGACTTATGTAATCCGTCCCGATAGCATTAGAGGCAATGGATTCAATAGCTTTCTTAACACCACATTCAGTGAATGGACTAAAAATGAATGATTCATACATAGGTAAAGGCAACGAAGAAAGTTGTTTAATCGTCTTTGCTTTAACGGAAGCTTCTACTAAGCTTGATGTAGAGAAATGAAGATTCATCTTATGAATGTCTAAACTATCAGATGAAAAATTATTTTTGTTTTTGCCAATACCTAATGTTTTAAGGAAGTTCCACACTTTAGCACTTTTCATATTTAAGAGCAAGTTTGGTAGCTTTAAATTTATCAGCATCACTTTGAATGTATGTTTTACGCCAGACCTCCTGTCCTTCAAACAATTTAACTTGGCGTCTTCTCAGATTATAATATTTAGCATTAGCAACGTGAGCTTTTAACATATTGGAATGCACCCTTTCGAATACACTCTTTAGAGTACCAAATTCCCCTGCATAATTTTCTCTTGGCATAGCCACCTCATATTCACTTTTGCTGGGCACTCATATACTGTTTCCCTACCTTCATCAGAATTTTGACTACTAGTAGATTCAATGTCAGATTTCTTTCCAATGAGGCTCTCTAAAGTTACCAAACAGGAATTTGATTTAGACGCCTTTCCAAACTTTCAAGTTCACTGCAAATAAGCTTAACTAACCTATAGAATAGATGACAATAAAGGGCCTTGGCACGAGTCAGCCGGTACCGTTCTTTAGTCTTTTTATAGTTCTCTAAGTTAGTTTGCAACTCCTTAAGCTAATCTGTAATGACGGGTAATTCCGTACCTGGTTCCAGTTCCTCATCCAAAATCTCCTCAGGCCCAAACTCCTTAGATAATGATTTCAATTGTTTTTTCATTTTGGTAACTGTATCTTCTGGAGCCTCGGATCGAATAGATATCTCACAAATAAGCTCATCACGCAATAATGAATGCAAATAAACATTATTTATATCCACTTTTACAAGAAAGTACCAAAAATATTTGTTTTGGAAAATCAACTAAATTACTTTTGATGTTATGAAACTATTTCCGAATGGAAATAGTTTCGTAACTATTTCCTTATATATATAACTATTTATATAACTATTTATATTATATATAACTATTTCCTTATATATATATATATATAACTTGAGAATGGCACTACAATATCTTATTTCCTTATAATGTAAACCCACTTCCCATGTTATTTATACAAAAGAATAACTTATATCTTATGTTATTGTTCCAAAAAACAAAATCTTAACTTTGCACAAAAATAAATATAACACCATTAGCAAAGTTAACTATCTATGATAATAAGTAAATTGGTTGTAGTTGACCAAATTTAAACATAACAAGAATATAAACAAGTATTTTGCAACATGCCGTGTCGGAAACTGTACCATCTACCATTGATTTTATATTCAGGAGTCAAGATTTCAGCACATAGCATAGGGGTTCCTGTCTTTTGCAATAGATGAGATCTCGGAGTGAGGTAATAGCTTTCGTTGGCGTAGAATACTGGGTGCTCAATCGTGCAATCATCATCCTTACGAGGAGTAACTGCAGGCCTAGACAAATTCCCTTTTCCGCAGGCGTTAAGGAATGAGGAAACACAAAAATATATGAAAGTGACGTATGGTGAAGCTAAGCCAAGTGACAGCTGCTATATTGGCAGACAAAAGCCACTTGGCATTTTGTGCGGAATACAGCTTTATCGGTAGCGTTTCGTTAGCGTGACGGCAAAATACAAATTCCATACTTAGGGCAGACAATTGCCACTTTTGACAACGGTTAATGCTATTTTATCCTTTCTGTTAAACGCTCTATTAGCGTGACCTCAGACCAGGGGGAGTTAACTAATTTATTAGCCAATGCTGTCGATGGCAGCCGGAGCCAAAGTGGGACAAATCTATACGTATGAATGAGAAAGCTTTAAAGTACTTTGCTTTGACGTAAGTCTATATGTCAATCTTCTCAAAAGTGACAATCAAAGACAAACAATCATCCATCGCCAACGACTGACTGACGCCATTTGTAAAAACGGTTAATTGCGTTAACTGCGTAATTTCAGCAACCCATTTTTAATTTGAAAACCTGTAAAATTTTTGATTTGAAAATCTGTAAGCTGTGTGTTTTCACGGAAGTGCTATTTGTTCAGTGCGAAATTGACACTTTATATTGTGATAGTGACACTAAATACTTTGTAATTGTTTGTTTGTTTATTTGCGAAATTGACGCTTTTGTGCAGTAGTTTTAAGATAATGGTTGGAAAATAAATTTATAAACACCTATGAATTTTTATTAAATATACACAATTTTAATGTCAAAAAAAATTATACATTAAGTTCCTATCTTAGAGTAATAGACTGCATAGATTACTACTGTGTAAAGTGGATCTATTAATACACTGAAAAGTTGCGGATGGCATTAACTGAAGCGCTAGTGAGCTGTATGTATGCATTTACGAAGTATGAAGTAATCGTTCTTCTCTCGTAAGAGAGTATATTGTTCCATGCCTCAGACCTTGCTGCTTGAGCTGTAGAGATACCCATACCCAACTATGTTTCGGTTCAGTTTTCAAACCGTTATTGAAACTATTTATTTTTGAAACGATATATTTGTTATGATACCGTAGTATGCACATGATTCGATTGGTTTAGTTATTAATTGGTATCGGTGATATCGGTAGATATGAAGCTATAGTAATATTCATGTTATCAATTATGCATTACTTATGTAAAGAACTTTCCTTCATACTTTATCCAGGCTTAGGACTGGCCATAATTAGGTGCTTTTAGTATAATTTAGGTAATACTAAAAAATGTTAAAGTAAGTAGGTAGGTACACTAATTTGGGCGTATTTAAAAGTTCATTCTATTTACATAATCAACTTGATAACTGTACAGGTTTATTATAATTTTTTTAATGCTCTTTTTTTCAAACTTTTTAGTTTTTGTTATTTTTTTTTTTTTATATTTATAAAGTTTTGATTATGTTATTTATCAGCTAAACTATAATTTAAAAAAACCAACTGTTCCACTTTAGAGCTGGTTAGTCTGGTGCGACGATCACTAATTATCTGTCCCGTCTTACTGAATACCCGCTCACACGGCACAGAGGTGGCCATTATGTTTCCATACCTTTGTAATAATTTGACCAAATTTGGGTACGTAAATTTATGAACGCGCCACCATTCAATAGGGCAATTAAATGTTCCGTCTGTTTTGAAGACGGGGAGAAAATCTTCATTTAAGTATGTATCAATTTCATTAATCGCCTTGGATAAAGGTGTGCCAATACTTCGCGGCTGACCAACAAACTCTTGTAACAGTTTCCAAGGCGAAAATTTATCGTGACTTCGGTGGGCGGTGGTATTGTCGGAGATGCGCTCGTCTACTACATTATTAGCGGAAATTATTTCCACCAAAAGATCTTGGACACGACGGCGAGTATTCCTAGCATCATTAGCGTCAGAAAATACGGCCAATTTGTAGCGTGGGTCTAAAAATGTACACACAGAGAATGTGCCACTTCTTTCAATGTTTTGGAACCGGTTTAGTAGACCGTCTTTAAGTTTTTGTGTTACATTTTTTGAAGTCTGGCAAAAGTCTTCTTCCAACAGCTTGTCGCAGCCAGTGATAAGGCAACGCGTCATTGCTATCACGGAACTCGCCGTCATGTAGCTATGACCACTTAATGATGTTGTAGCATCATCAAAAGGCTTTAGTATTTGGCAAAGTTCTGCCAGAAAAGTCCAATCCTCATTGAAAATGATGGGCAAATCTTGCCTTAACGTGGCAACTGTCGACCTCACGTATGGTTCAAGTTCCACAATTCGTTGAACCATATAAAAGGCCGAGTTCCAACGAGTTGGAACTTCTTGTTTCAAACGTTTTGGAACACAATTTGGGTTTTCGTTGGTTTGCGCTTTCAGGAGCTTATTTTGGGCTAGTGCACTTGTCTTAAAATGACGCACAATTCTCTTAATTTTATTTAATGTAATTTCAATGCTGGATAAAGCGTCTTGCACGATTAAATTTAAAGTATGGGCGTAGCAGCCAGAGTGCTTCCACCCTATATCCTTTATCGCCTTAACAACATTGGCAGCGTTATAAGTAACAAAAAAAATTATTTTGTTATTTATGTGCCACTTTGCTGCCAGTTCCACTAAATTGATTTGTAAGTTTTCGCTAGTGCGAGCTACAGGAAAGCTGGCACAACCCAGTAAAATAGATTTTGATTGCAAGTCATCGGATATATAATGACCTGTGACAGCCAGATATGACTCATTGTCACGTGATGTCCACAAATCTCCTGTCAAACATATGGCCTCAACATTGCATGATGACAGTTCTTAAATACTGCATCCTTAATTTCTTCGTATAACGCAGGTATCATCGAATTTGATATGGTTTTTCGCGATGGTAATGTGTAGCCAGGAATCCAGCTAGCGAATTTTTTTAATTCTTTTTCATCGACCAAAGAAAATAGTTGATAGCCTTTAATGGGGTTTTTTTTTGGGGGTAGGCTTAGAATAAAGCAAACGTTTTTTTGTGCAAGCTCTGCATTTATTTCAATTTAAATAGTTTTTCTTAAAATTTAAGAACTTAAAATAAGTTAAATGTGTACCTAGAAACTAGGCCTACCAGCTTCTACATTCACTTCACTGCACATATACATTAATCATAATATTGTAATATATTCACAATGGAGATTTCATCCCTTCAACAAAATTTGTGTGAAATGCAAGACATGTTTTCAAGCAGAATGACACAATTTGAGCAGGACTTTCTGAAAAAATCTTCTTGTAGTCCATCTGATTTGCCTCAAGAATTTCTGGATTTCAAAGTCTTCGTTCAAAATACCTTGATGCTACTGCAAAGGCAAATTGATCATCTTGCCAGAAGTTGTGATCGTTTGGAGATGCAAGGTCGCAGAAACATTCTCTTATTGCATGGGATACCCGAAGTGAGAAATGAAAACACTATTTCTACAGCAGCTCAAGTGTTCCAAGATAAAATGAAAATCAGCTTGTTCAAGGAAGGTGATATTGTGCGCAGTCATCGGTTGGGCCAGCCAAGGGACAGCAAAGCCAGGCCTTTGTTGATTGAATTTAATTCATTAGCATCGCGTGACAAAATCTGGTCCAGCAAGACGTCACTGAAGAACTCTGGTATTACCCTCTCTGAATTTTTGACACGAATGCGGCATGATGCCTTTTTAGCAGCGCGGCAACGCTTTGGCGTAACTAAATGCTGGACTAACGTTGGTTGCGTCTTCGTACAGTGCCCTGATGGAAGACGGCAGCAGATTTCATCTGTATCAGATCTCGATGCCATCTCGGAAGAAAAACCACCTCTAGCCTCGGAAGCATCTCGGCCGGACAAGCACAACAAGACCGTTGCTCCAACAAGGCGGCGGGCAGTCAAGAAATAGGCAATATTCATGCTCAGATAATAATAGGTATCCTCCTTTTACTATATACTTATTTCACTTGAGTAACTCGGTACTATTATAATTTATTTTCGACAACCCACTTTTAACTTAACTTTTATTTCCTACTTTGTTTGACGTTAACGAACTGACATTTACTCAGTGACAGCTAGCTTGAAACGTCTTATTTATTATTGTCAAATTTAGTTCTTTGTTTTCCCGTCTGATTCAAGTGTGTGTTTTTTTTTTTTAAAGATTAGGTCATTGGTACGTTATATTTCCTGTTTTTAATTAAGTTACGAGTTACTTTCATAATGTATAAAGTTCAAATATTACTTATGTTTTATCAACCTTACAGTATATTTTCTTTTAGTTGCTTCTGATTTGTTTTATGTGTATATTTTGTTAATATTTTGTAATAGCTGGTGGGTAGAGTTTGCCTCCTTATTATACATATTGCAAAGTATTTATTTAGATTTTCATTAGCATTAGGTATACTTATTTTTTTTTTATATACATAGTTATTTATTATATAAATATATTTTTTATGGATACTTCTACAGTTGTGAACGATTCTGATCCTTTTCCTGATTTTGTGTCATGCTCATCCGACGGATTGAACAGTTCCGAAAGCTATTACAGTACCTCTATCTCTTTATCTCAATACCTGAATTCACAGTTCTCAGACTTACTGAAAAATTTCAATGTTGTCCATATAAACGCCCAAAGTATTCCGGCACATTATTCCGATATGCTTGCAACTTTTGAGAGCAAAGACATCCATGCAATTCTGGTTTCCGAGACCTGGATGAAGCCCTGCTTGCCATCGACTTCTTACGCGTTACCTGGCTTTGTCTTGCTTCGCAACGACCGCATCAATCGTACCGGAGGCGGTGTAGCCATATACTTGCGGTCACATTTACCGTACAAGATAGTGAGTGCTTCTACCACTGCGTCCGGGTCTACAAACTCATTAGAATATATTTTTGCTGAAATTACTCTCAGTGCCACAAAGTTACTTCTAGGTGTAGTCTACAGTCCGAATAGTAACGTAAATTACTTTTCTACCTTGGAAAATAAGTTGGAAGAGTTGATCCCTTTGTTCAATCATACTATCATCATGGGCGACTTCAACACCTGCCTGTTGAAGAACGATAGTCGTGCAGCTAATTTCAAGTCCGTAGTCAACGCCTGCAATTTGGATATCCTCCCATCTCGTGCTACACATTTTTTCCCCAACTCCACGCCTTCACTTTTAGATATCATGATTGTGTCTTCCGTAGAGCACGTTGCTACCCATGGCCAAATTGAAGCCAACGCATTCTCATATCATGATCTGATATACTTATCCTATACAATTAAAACTCCTAAATCAAAGCCCAAGACACTTTTGCAACGATCTTTTGGTGGAATTAACTTCGATCATTTACTTCGCGACGCACAGCAAGTTCATTGGGATGCCGTAGTAAATGCTGATAATATCGATGATCAAATTGACATATTCAATTCCCTTTTGATTCAGCTTTACGATCGGCATGCCCCTGTACGACCTGTAAAGATCAAACATCTACCTGCTCCATGGCTTACTGAAGAAATCAAAACCATGATGAACAAACGCAACCGCGCTCGGCTAAAATATCGGAAAGAACCCAATTCGACAAATTTTGAAAAGTATCGACACTTACGTAATCGCTGCAATACTATGTGTAGAAATGCACAACGACGCCATATCCATGATTCTGTCTCAAAGGGAACTCCTGCAAAAGTTTGGAGTTTTCTTAAAACTTTAGGTGTTGGCAAAAATAAAAACACATCTCTTCCCGATAACTTCGATCTAAATTCAATTAACCTGCATTTCTCAACTTCTGGCTCTATAGATGACGCCACTAAAACACATACATTAAATCTACTTTCCTCTTTGCCCGCACCTCAATATGAATCATTTAATTTTAAGCAATTCACCGAATGTGATGTTAAGAAAGCTATAAATTCCATTACCTCCAACGCTATTGGGTCAGACTCCGTAAGTCGTAAGATGATTACTCTTCTTCTCGACTTTCTTTTGCCTTTAATCACTTACATGTTGAATAAATCAATTTCTTCAAACAAGTTTCCATCTTTATGGAAAAACGCCGAGATATTTCCTTTACCTAAAAACAATTCACCTAGTTCCTTTAAAGATATTCGACCCATTTCTGTACTCCCATTTCTCTCTAAAGTTCTCGAGCGCCTCGTCCAGAAACAGCTTAGTAATTTTCTAGAAAAACATAAAATATTAAACGATTACCAATCTGGCTTTCGATCCGGCCACAGTACCATCACAACTTTAGCAAAAATTACCGATGATATTAGAAACGGCATGGAGAACAAAAAGTTAACTGTTCTAACGTTGTTAGACTTTAGCAATGCGTTCAACACTGTCGATTTTGATATCTTATTACAACTATTGCGCTTGATTAACATATCTCCATCGGTGATTGTCTGGTTTCAAACTTACTTGTGTGGACGCCAGCAGCGTACAGTTATTGGCGATGCTGTTTCATCTTGGGCCGAAGTACGGGCAGGTGTCCCTCAAGGTGGCGTGTTGTCTCCTCTCCTCTTTTCTATTTTTATAAATACAATTTCTAAAGATCTTTCTTCTTCCTACCATATGTATGCAGACGATGTACAAATTTATCTACAGACTAGCTTAGAAGACTTGCCAGCTAGTATTGATACGTTAAATCAAGACCTTTCAAAAATACTTACATGGAGTACTGGTCATGGTCTTACTGTAAATCCGTCGAAGACCCAGGCGATAATAATTGGCAGCCATAAACTCATAAACCGTATTGACTGGTCACTCTGCCCTAAAATTCAACTTAATGGGGAGGTTATTGCTTACAGTAAATATGTTAAAAACCTTGGTTTGATTTTAGACTGTACCTTATCCTGGAAGCCACAGATGGATGAGTTGAGTAGAAAGATGTTTGCAGCCACATACTCGCTGAAGCGCCTTCGCAATCTCCTTCCTTTTTCCACCAAGATATCGATTGCACACGCTCTCATTTTACCTATTCTTGACTACGCAGACTTATGCTATCTGGATGTCACCGAAGACCAACTTAATAAGCTTGAGCGCCTCCAAAATCTCTGTATAAGATTTATATTTGGATTGCGCAAATATGATCATGTGTCTCAATACCGCACTAAGCTCAAGTGGCTTCCCATTCGACTTCGCCGGAATATCCATGTTCTCTGTCTACTGTATCGTCTACTGTTCAATCCTACCACACCGCGTTATTTTCATGAGTATTTTAAATTTCGGCACTCCCAACATGAGCGTAATTTACGATCGACAGACAACCTCTTGCTCAGCACACCTCGTCACTCTACCGATTTCCTACATAAGTCTTTTATGGTTCGAGCAGTAAGTTTGTGGAATGAACTTCCTGTAAATGTAAAATCCGCAAAATCACTCCTATCCTTTAAGAAACTGCTTAAGTCCCACTATTTGTCAGCTTGTGAAGTAATCTGATCCTTATATTGTACTTAAATATATATGTATGTATCTATAATGTATGTATATTTATTGACATATTTATTATATCTATGTGTGTATTTTTTATGTATATATATCCCTAATGTAAGTATATTTTTATTTAGTGTATATTCTGTATAGTAGGTATGCCTTTAACCCCAAGCTACATATACTTATTTTCTTTATCCATGGTTGTCTGGTAGAGATCGCTTTCCAGCGATAAGACCGCCAATTGTATCTCAAAATTGTTATCATGTATTTCCTTTTTTTTGTACTTATTAATGGCATACAATAAAGTGTAAATAAATAAATAAATAAATAATGAAAAGGCGAATTAAATCGTTATCAATTTTTTGTTTTTGGTCTTTCGATATTTTCTTGGCACTACTATATCGATTCACCGACTGTTGTATAGGACTGGGTCCTGGCAGGGAATACTGTGCACTTGATGTACTTGCATGGCCACTCAAACCCATGGATGTGTTGTTACTACTGGTGGAAGCAATTGCAGGATTGCAACTGCTGATAGAAGGCAAAGCCTCGGTATTGTCAGGCGCAGGCGGTTCTTCATTGAGACGTTGGGTATGCTGCGTAATCACTACACGACGATAACACTCGGGATGTTTTTTCTTCAAATCAGCTTTTAAATTGCCTGTCGTGTCTTTGTAGCTATATATTTCACAGCACAATTTACATTTTGCTTTTCTGGTTTCACTGTTCACTTTTTCAAAAAAGTCCCTCAATAAACTATTATTAACTCTAGACATATTTACAGAATTTCACTATTATCTATTATTATACCTAATTAACACTAACTAAAAACAGTTATTTACACCGTTCAGTCAGTACTTATTTTTTATTGGCGTAAGTAGTTTCGTCAAAAACAAAAAAAAAGTTATGAAGCTTAGTGTACTCTAACTAAACGACAAATGATACAATATAAAGTTTTAAAAATGACCATATAAGGTAATAAAGTGAACGAATCAAAAATCACATTTTTTTTTTGAAAATCGTCATTGACATATAATTAAGAACAATTTTTTACTAGTATAGCAAATTCGCAATCGCAAAGCACATCGCTGACTTTATATATGAGTGCTACGAGTTTTTCAATTATCACATCTATTACATTGAGATAAGGTCCTCCGGGATCAAGTTATACTGGACGGAAACCGAATTTGTATAAAACTGTCGATTGCCACCAAAATAACCTGACCCATGAACATAGAAACTATGAAACGGTATAGTTTCGAGATGAATCAGTTTTCGGTTCAATTAAGACCTCTATCACCTTCACATAAGGTTGCTCACGTCTTAGCAGTTCATGTCGGTTATGGCACGACGGGTATATTCGTTATTCGTTATTGTGGTATAAGGTACCTAAGTATGTTACTATTCCGATTCAGTTTTAGAGTTTGGTTTCGTTGTAAAAACGTTTCGTTTGATGCACGCGTGTCTACGGTTCTCGTGAATACCACGTTATTGAAATACATAGTTACGACTGAACCTTAGATCGGTATTGCGTTATTGTATCTATATCGTTATGTGATGTTGGACGACCGGGAGCCAAATAAAAGACGTGTAGTTTAGTTTAAAGATGACACTATATTGAAGTAATATTGATACGTAACGAGGAGGTGCGTCACACACTACACCTCCCCGGCAATTTTAATAAAAAAAATAATATACAATTTTTTTTTTATGAGTAAAGACAAAATTGTTAAAAAAAATCTCTAAACTTTATATAAATATAAAAAAACATATATAGGTAGGTAATTTTATATCTATTGATATTTTTCACAATAACCTGCAATAACATAATAGGTGAAGTATTTCTTTCGAGATACAAAATGTTAAAATACAAATTATTGCTACTATAACTCTAAAACTTACCAGCGACATTGACAAAACGTAGGTAGAGAAACGAAAATTATTTTTATTCTATTATTTTTAAATATACTTACTTTACTAAAATAGCAGGTCTGATTTAACTAAAATACGTATACCTACGAAAATAAAAACTGAAAATATTTATGCGTCATTTTCTGCAATAAAATACCAAAAATGAAGGCATACAATTATTAAAAGTTATATAGAAAAATTATATTCTTATTAAAAAAAAAAACTTTCTACTTTTTATATTTTATTCAACTTGTAACGTCCACTATTTTAGGTATTGTGCACACAAATAAAACAATATTATTTTGACTTGTATGTCCACGACCGGTAGCGTTAGCAGTCCCGTATGGAGTGACGAGCGGAATACAAGACACCGCGCGCCCCTCCCGGCGTTGCCACCACTCCCCGATGTAGAACCATTTAATTGCATATTACATCTCTTATTTGCAAACAAAAATTGATTTGTTAACCACACAATTTTTTTTTACATATTAAGCAACTAGGAACTGAATTTAAATTGAATTTACAATTGAACTGAATCTACCACCACTTCGGAAAGTCGATCTGTTGAGAAGAAGTGGCAAGAAACTCAACAGCAATCATCTTTTAAAAGTATACTACAACAGTTTATAGCCATGGAGTTTTATCTTCCATATAATATCAGTCAACAGAGTACTTATGCTTGAACATCATTTTCTACGGAATATTTTACTCATATCCTGATAAACCACAGTCCACGAATCGTTCACTTTCTTTAAATGGACTACATTGCTGATATTCTTTTCTAGTTTCATCCAAACACTAATATCACGACCGTTTACATCCCTACAAGTGTGCATGGTGGGATTATGATTGTGTTCTGCCTTTATTGTCTTCATATTCTTCTCATTTATATTTTTACTGTATATCTATACTTATACTGTTTATATTTTTACAATGTTCCATTGAATAGGTTTTTATGATGCTATTTGATTATTGTTGGATTTCCCTTCTTCTCTTTTCTCCAGATTCTTTGCATTTTTTTTTCTTGCAGTTTATCTCCATTTTTCCATTCAGAATTGTTTTTTTTTTTAATTAATTTCTTTAACATTCAAATTTAGCAAGTTCTCACTATAGTCCCAATTTTCAAAATAGTTTGTAGTTCTATGTTTATGTTCTATTGCATGTTACTGATGTTTTTCTTCAGTATAATAATACATATATTTTTTCATTTTGTATTTGCTTCATATTCATTATAGTAGCTTTAGGTATTGTTTGCCAATTTTTTGACAAAATACAGTTTTCAATTTTCATACTTATTTCTCTATTTATTGTAGTAATAGTTTGTTTAAGGTACTTATGATATTAATATTTCTTTTTTTTTTATATTTATATAAATTACTTTAATTTTTATGGAAGCCAAATATTTTAAAAATATAATAAACACCAAATATTTCAAATTTTATTAGGGTACCTTTGAACTAAGTATTTCTAATTTAATGGAGGTTCCTTTGAACCTTGGTTTTTCAATTTAATGGCATTTAACCTTTGTACTTATATTTCTAATGAAAATATATTACCATAGAGGTATTTTATTCAGTGTACGTAAATACGTTTTTGATATTTTAATATATATGTGTTGTTATAATTATGTGCAATATTTATTATCGTTTATATTCATTTCATATTAGTTTTACATACTTTTATTTGCTTGGCTATTTAAAACAGTAACAGTACTATAATTGCATAGCTCTTGTATACTTTTTCAAGATTTTATTGCGTGGACATATTTATGTCCATAAAAAGGTTCTCAATTAGCTTGTATAGGCCTTTATTTAGTTCATGCTTTGCGTAACCTTTAAATTAAACTTTACAACAATAAGTTTCTCTCAACGTTATTTATGCACGCATAAAAGATAAATACCAACAAAACACTTATAATAGTGTCACAACTTATCACTAAAAAAATATATTTTACAATTTTAACGTACATTAATAGTTGTTGTTGTGTTGGTGGTATCGTTTTTTGACACCAAACTACTTTTATCTCAGTTTAATGGTACAGTGAAAACGATTTCAGGATAATGTTAATAAAATTGACAATCTTACTGACGTTGCCATATAAAAATTTATCTCTCTTTGATGCGATTGATTTAACATAATATCAAATTCTTTTGTGAATGGGTTTGTGAAAAATTGTGTGCAGAATATTGATTTCAAGATGACCGCTCATGTACATCGATTCAACGGACTATCCAATAGCGGCAATCCCTATCAACAGAACGTTCCGTGAACGTCCTTACTATGTCATCTATAGTGAAATAGTAAGGTTATATTATATTCTTAAAGGCTGAATGGATTCATTAATTTGCCTTTCCCATTTAGATGGAAAAAGTATACTTTTTCTATCTAGTTCTAGGTATCTAACCAAATTTTAATATTATACTAAAATGATTAATGAACTTGGTATTTATACATAAGTATTCAACTAAATAATGATGTAAAAATTAAATGTGAAAAGACATTACTGAACTGTGAATAAGTTAAATCAATTATATAGTTTGAAAATATAGGTTAAGATGAAATTAAGTGTAATTTTTTTGTATGAAAACAATTTATTATTTCCGCTTGCCAGTTTACAGCAATTAAATTAACACACTGCCTAATATAGGCTTTGAATTAACATAGCCTCATACGTGCATAAAATGTTGTAAAATACTGATGATTTTTTTACATTTACGTGGCCTTAGTTTGTTTTTTATCTGTCATAATGCATGGTCATTAATAATGGAGATTTTTACAATGACTTTGTTAACAACAACAATTGTGCATGTGCACTTATTCTCTCCTTCAATTTGTTGTGCCTTGGTATTGTTGATTGATTCTAATCCTTGCCGCAGCTGTACCCAAAGAATTTTTGGCACGCTGTTTAACACAGCTTAGTTGTTGCTAGTGCAATTTCGGATCTCACTTTGTTAACAATTTGAACACACTTTGTTAGCACGTCTCATATCAATACAAATTCCAATATCTCCGTCATTCTTAAGGATCGGTACCATTGGAGATATCCAGTTTGAACGTTCATTAACTGGTTCAATTATATCCGCTTTAACTAACTCATCTAATTTTGCATTTATTTTCTTAATTATAAAGGAATAGGCACTATGGTAAGGCTTAACTATAACTGGCTTAACAGTTTTATCAATAGGAATTTCTTATTCAACACCTATAAATTTTAGGAAACTTTTACAACAAAAACTTTGCATTTTGTATTTGAGAACCAACATTAATTTTGGATTCAAAAGACCATAAGACCAATGGTCTATTATAATAGGCTAAAACTTTGGGTTTTGTACTTAGTTTCCATTATTTATTTATTTAATAATTTATGTACACACAAGGAAATTATTATCTATTCCTGTACCATCCATCTGCTTGGAAGGATTATTTAGCGAGTCATTTGACTTACGCTTTTTGTTCCGGTTTTGCATAGATTGCGGAAATTCCCCAAGTACCCACATTCTGGCACTTTTGATTTTCACTGCCACAACGACAGCGAATTTTAGTGTTTTGTAGGGTAGTTTGGTTTCTATGCTATTAATTGGTTGGTTTGTATGGATTTTTGTTTTAAAGTTATTCAATTGTCTTTATTATAATTTTTCTTTCCCTTTAGTTTTTTTTTCATTAATCTTTAATATAATTTGCTTTCGCATTATATAATTTTGACTGTTGTTTATAGAACTAATTTTTTATTTTATTCAATCAAATTTTACTATTTTACTTAATTTATTTTAAATTTTACCTATAGTTTGTGGAAAAGCGGAGTCTTCAAACACAGGCATTTTTTTTTTCTAACTGAAGACCACAGATGAAAACTTTTGTACTAGAATAAGAATAAGGAAATAAATGATCAATTATTATGTTATTATATTTGTACAGATTCAATGGCATTTGTCCAAAGTTATATCATCCCCTAAGGTAAGCATTTTCTTTCGTAATTCTAAAGATTGACATTTTCCAGTAATTTGATCTATCATATTTTTATATAAATTTGAAAAGTTACATTAATAATAATGAATTAAATCCCCAGTTTTTTTTATTATCTCCGGCAGTAGGCTTGACCTTCACAGTGGGGTCACCTTCACAATCAAAAGCTTCGAGCGGAGGAATTTGTGACATTTTGTGGGCCAACTTATAAGGAGTAATTTTAAATTTAGGTAGCATTCAGCATTCGCTAAATTACCAGTTCTCCGTTTTAGTAGGTACTATTCAGACTTGCTGAATTACCAAGTTACAAGGAGTAATTTTAAATGTAGGTACATTTCAGCATTTGCTGAATTACCAATTCTACTTTTTAGTAGGTACTATTCAGACTTGCTGAATTACCAAGTTACAAGGAGTAATTTTAAATGTAGGTACATTTCAGCATTTGCTTAATTACCAATTCTACTTTTTAGTAGGTACTATTCAGACTTGCTGAATTACCAAGTTACAAGGAGTAATTTTAAATGTAGGTACATTTCAGCATTTGCTTAATTACCAATTCTACTTTTTAGTAGGTACTATTCAGACTTGCTGAATTACCAAGTTACAAGGAGTAATTTTAAATGTAGGTACATTTCAGCATTTGCTTGATTACCAGTTCTCCTTTTAGTAGGTACTATTCAGACTTGCTGAATTACCATTATGCTAGTTATATTTCACTTGACTAATTTAATTTATTTATAATCTCATACATGAGTAATCACTGTATTGTGACTTTGGAAAAATACTAATTCTGCTTTTATTTTTAATTAAATAAGCAGGTTTTTTCTGTATCGATTCTTTTTTTTTAAACTTTTTTTTAATTGCAGGTGTTCAGTTTGATTTTTAGAAATAACTTCCACGAAGGCCTAAAGTAGCGGATCTAGTTATTCTTTTTACCCGACTTTTTTTATTGTTTTAGTGATTACAATATGACTTGTCATAAGATTTCATTATTATATAACATTTAAGGAATATTTTTAAATCGGAATGAATTACGTAACACAATTTAATAATAATTGAGTGTCATTACATGTTCTTTCTCTTTTGTTAACTTTATTTTGGTTATTCTACTCATAATTACAAATTATTGTCAAATATGTAATAGTCCTACCCGTATACATGCTAAAGATTCTGTTTGGTAACGAACATAGGAAATTAATATGAAATTACTTATTTAAAATAAAGTCAACGATGTTAAAATTCTAAGTTTTCCTTTTTTAATCATCAAGTTATTCATTAACTCATCAAGTAAGATATTTTATCATCATCATCATCATCGCAACGTAATGAGGTATTTTATAGTTAAAGTGAAATATATTGTATGTTTTGGTTATTGCTTATTAGTTTTAAACCTGTATTGCAGTTATGTAGGCGCCAATCAAGAAATTGCAATACACTTGCAATTAGGTACTACCTGAATGATTTTGCACTTAAAAAAATATGTACACAACTCGGACAGGCCGGCGCCATGATAGACAGGTAGCTGTTACTGGGCACGCCGTTTTGCCGAACGAGATTGTTGTTTATAACAAAGGAAAAGACCGAGAACGATATAATAAGTCTAGTTGTGTTTTTTGTAAATTACATTGTCGTACTATATGTAACATATTAATATGGTGCATATCAGCAAGTGAATACATTTGATGATTTGGCATTTTTTTACAGGTCAAGTTTTAGCAAGCTTATAGGTTTTATGCACGCACATACCTTAATCCTCGTCGCCACTTGTAACGTCCACTATTTTAGGTATTGTGCACACAAATAAAACAATATTATTTTGACTTGTATGTCCACGACCGGTAGCGTTAGCAGTCCCGTATGGAGTGACGAGCGGAATACAAGACACCGCGCGCCCCTCCCGGCGTTGCCACCACTCCCCGATGTAGAACCATTTAATTGCATATTACACAACCTTTTGCTTCGTAGCATTATTTTTTCTTTCACTTCATTTTATTCAATAATTTACTTTGTCATATTTCTCTGTAAGTTCTACAATCATTAATCTATCTTACAGTACTGGCTACACTTTTTATCCTACTCTGGGATATATTTTTATCGGTGGCCACCGTATTTTTTATTTATACATTTATATCGTATCATATTTAGGGAACTTCATTTTATTGAGTCGACTCACAACTTTTACTTTATAATATTCATTACATTAGGGTCACCGTTTTAAGACATTTTGTCTCCAATAGTTTTCACAGAGAAATGTCGTTTGCACTATGATCAAACTGAAGGATGGCTTTGTGCCCATGTACCCTAATTGTGTGCCAAATACTTATTTATCTTTCCTATTACTATTCACTATATATAATTATCAACCATTCAAAAACCAATTATTTAAGACTCTACCAAGATAAATCGTTCCAATAATAAGAAATTAGAAAAAACTTCATGGGTGATCAGTCCAATAATTTTTAATTTTCAATATTATGGAAGATTTCCAACAACTTTAAATTAACTTACTAAATCCTAAATCTAACAAATCCGAGCATCTAATTAGCACATTCTATTACCTTCTTATACCAGTATCAACCTATTCATAAATCCTAACATACAAATCTATGTATCAAGTAACTAATCGCATTCTTATGATGACGAAAAGAATTTTAATACTTGCACAAACTTCTACTCTAAAACCTTCTTATTCCTTATACGCAAACAAATTATTCCGA
Organism: Stenoptilia bipunctidactyla; assembly: GCA_944452665.1. Taxonomy (NCBI): domain Eukaryota; kingdom Metazoa; phylum Arthropoda; class Insecta; order Lepidoptera; family Pterophoridae; genus Stenoptilia; species Stenoptilia bipunctidactyla. The sequence goes on from OX101741.1 coordinate 18,135,057, forward strand.
CTCTATTCTGTAAATTTCTAATTTTAACTTTTTCATTATTCTTACGATTTTTTAACCGTAGCTATTTAATAAAATTTAACAATCAACAAATGGGCTACATATTAATCTATATGATGATTCAATGTATCAATTCGAGTATATTATATAATAAAATTTCTACAATCTTCGAAGTGTAATATTACTAATTAATGTTACACATCTTTCAACCTTTTTTCGACGTTAACATCAAATTGCTGACCTAAAAAAAAGACTCGGTTACAGTCACGTTGTCTTGCTTGATTCTCAAAACTCTGGGTATCTTATTGCAACTAACAATAACACTAGTTACTAAGTAGTTAGTAAAATGATGACGGTGAACTCATACATTACATATTTATAACTCATGACAAGATTTATTTTATATTTTAATGCAAAGATTATTTTGTTTTACCGACTTGCAAAAAGGAGTAGATTATCTATTTTGCTTGGTGGTAGGATCCCTTCTGGGTCCGCCTGGCTAGCGACCACCCTTTATATAAAGTCTGCCGCCAAATGTTACCGCTCCGGCGGTAATGTGTTCCGGCAATATTGTATAAAGAGCCAGTTCCTTCCTAAACCCGTGTGCTTTCATCTTCGACCTCATCGTCACTTACCATCAGGTGAGATTGAGGTCAAACGCGGGTTTAGTCACTCATAAAAAAAAAAAAAAAAAAAATTAGATTGTATGTTTTTTTTATAAGCATACAGAGCTACATTTCAGAAATCGATTCGGGAATTTATCATTTATATTTTTATACTATTAGTTCAAATCCGACAAAATTATATTTAAGGACAGACAACCAAGAACAAAACGCCTATTGAGCTTTTTGACATGAATGTTTCAAGAAATTTTTGGCTAAGTACCTATTCAAAAAATACTACTAGACCTACTTCTATAAAAACATTCAGTTAGATTTGAAGATTCATTTATAAAAGTAAACTTAATAAACCAAAACTATATCATCCTGTTAGGACCTTAACGTAATATTGTTTTAACTTGAATCGAAATAAATAAATATCATTTTATTTACTGGAGTTGTTCTCTGTACACGAAACAGAACTCCCTTACGCTGCAAATTTATGTTCTCAGAACATTCGATAAGGAATATGAAGACTTCAATCTACCTATTTATGTTTGAAATTTATTATTACGTAGAGATTAAAAACACAAATTAAATAACGTTTGATGTGAACAAAAAAAAACTAATAAGTACCTAAAAACACTTTACTTTCATAGCAGAAAAAAAAAATACTGAATTACTAAATAAAATAAATGTTTATGCAATGAAAATCTTTAAGTATGATACAAATTCCAAAGTATTTAAATTCAAGAGCGTATTTTAAATTTATATTGTTTGATAAAAAAAAAGGTTTATGATGTGTACCTTTTTTTTTTTTTTTTTTTTTTTTTATGATTATTTTCATTACTTGTTTGCTTTTATCAAATCTTCAAATAATCGCACATTTTGGTGTGCATTCTCCAAAAAATTTCGAGGGATCCATTGCGTGTTTTGTGTTTTTAAGTTTTTTTTTTCTTATAAAACTAATTTAGAAATTATAATTTTTTTATAAAATTTCTTTGTCTCATGTGCGCAGCGCTGCCGCAAGGCAGCACTGGCAGGGTCGCCATGTGATGTTGGACGACCGGGAGCCAAATAAAAGACGTGTAGTTTAGTTTAAAGATGACACTATATTGAAGTAATATTGATACGTAACGAGGAGGTGCGTCACACACTACAGTTATTTGAAACTATTTACGATTCAGAACGCCCACCTCTATTGAGCTGTAGATTCTTTCGTCATTGGCTAAAACAGGTTTCTTAGTTATTTTTAAGACTAAAAATAAGTTATCAAAATGCATACGTTGAGATTTATGTGGGCTGCTAACAATGAAGAAGCGTTGCAAAGACGTAGAGCCAGGATCAATCGTAGAAATATGGAAGAAATCGCGTCAATGCCGCAATTGGAATTTATTCACCGATTTGGGCTTGAATATCAAAGTTTTAGGCGTCTTTGTGATGAACTTCGCCGACATACCGTAAAATGGTCCTACTTTGCGCCGAATAGTAATGTGTGTCATTTGATTTGCAATTAAAAAAAAACAATTGATAATCAGGGAAATTAAGTTTTGGTAACTGAAAGAATACATATTACATAATAAAATTTTAATCATTAATTACGAATGGCACATAATCAGGAAATTTTTTTTTTTATTGTTTTTTGGCGCAAAGTAATCCCTTTGGCGGGGTTATTTTGCACCACATACAAAATTAATCACAAACTGTAAGAAAAACATCGGTGGTGCAATGATTGATGCACAGAAACTATGGTGCAATGTCTTAATAGAAGTCATCGAGTTCTTTAACGGTGAAAAAACCACGTTTTGAGATTTTTTTCGGAGGATCGATGCTCCCAAGGATGTCATCCCACTCATAATAGTTAACATCTTTAGTCTGAGGCCATTTCCAGGACTTTATGGACCTACACATTGCCTCAACTGTTGCACCTCGGTCATCAATCAATTATTATACCAGGATATAGTTGGTTGTCATATTTTACGACGACAAAAGAATTCTTTTCACGCTTCAATTCCTTAAAAGATTGCAATCTTTCTGGTTCAGTCTCACATTCTTCAGGACAATCTGGTTCTAAAAAACAACCTTTATCATCAGATTCGTCATGTATTGAATAGTGATCGGAATCACGATCATTATTAACTCTGGAAGTTGTTAGATTTTCTTCGTCCGAGTCCAAGTCTAATTCGTGACAGATACTTTTCCCAGCCGGAATTTCAAATTTCCTTTTTCTTCCCTTTGGTGCTAAATCTGTTATTAACTTCCGCTTTTTTTCTAAAAGGCCAATAAAAGAAGAAGACATTGCTTCATTATTTGGTACGTTTTCACCTTCCCCTGGTATTCTCTTCAGCAACTCTGACACATCGCAGGGTACAATACCACATTTACGAAATCCGCTCTTTAAGTTTTCCGCAACATTTTGTTTTATATTTTCCAGTAATTTTTTTAATAAAATCGGGAAAGTTTGCTTCGGTACTGTGGCATTTCTAGAGCCTTCTGCAGATGCTTTCCAGTCTGTGAGAATTTTCCTCCACTCTATTTTAAAGGGGCGGAAAAACGCTACGTCTAGCGGCTGAGTTATATGGCTACTGTTTGGTGGTAAACAGACAAATGCAATGTCATTCTCCCGACAGAGTTTCAAGACATGTATGGACAAATGGGAGGCAAAATTATCCCCAATCAGCACTTTTTTCCCCTCCATTTCTTTCAGTTTGGGTATCATGAGGGTTTCAAGCCAGTCTGAGAATATTTGAGTATCAAACCACCCAGATGGTGAATTACTGTAATGGCAACCCTTTGGGCCATTTTCAGTCCAGGTATTCCATAATTTTATGGATTTATACACCACATAAGGGGGCATCATTTCGCCGGCAGCGCTCCCACAAAACATTATTGATGTGCTAGCCTTAGAGGAGTTACAAATTTTTTCTGGATATTTGCAACCACGACGAACAATAACTTTTTGTTGTCCAGGGTCGTCTGTTAGGTTTGTCTCATCATAGTTGAAAATATGTGAAGGGGGCACATTTTCTAACACGGACTTTAAATTTGTAATATATTCCTCCAGAATTTCTTTGCTTAAAGCTGCCCGGCTCCTTTTTATATTTGTTGCCAAACGCACGGTCAGATGTCTATGACGTTTTAAAAACTGTTTCACCCAATCTCTTCCAGGTAAGTTATTTTTGAATTTTTTTATAGTACGGCCACATTTATCGAGATATGTTTTAATAGAAATTTGAAGATCATACTCTGTCAATGGGAACCCATAAATACTCATCGTCTCTATGTGCATTGCGATAGCATCCTCTTCTACATTTGTGAATGTGGGTGGCGGCCCCGGTAGCCCCATATGAAACTTTTTAAGTTTATATACCTAAGTCCGACGAGGAATGTTGTAGTGTGCACTTGCTCGTCTCTGAGTCATTTGTCCTGACTTAATAGCTTGTAAACATAGCTCAAGCTGTTCCTTACTATAGTCCGAGTATCGTCTAGAACCAAGTTTCCGTTTTATGTTCTCGGCATATTGCGATAACCTATAACAATATCAATAAATGGTAACTATTGTAACAATTGCACCAGAATGGGGTTACTTTGCGCCGGTGCAAAGTAACCCCATTTTAAACCATTAAAAAAAAATTACTTAAAATTTACTAGCTTTAAAAGGATCCAAAATCAACATTATATCGACTAGTAAGATAGTTAACTAATATTACCATGTTTAAAAGACATGTCGGCTTTTTTATTTGTCACTTTAAATTTCTGTCCGATTTGGCGCAAAGTTATCTCTTTAGGCGCAAAGTAGGACCATTTTACGGTACTTCATTAAAAGGCACCAATGAAATAAGTTTGGAAATAAAGGTAATTTTACTGCTATTGCTTTGATTCTTACTGTAAAATTTTTACCTCTACCTAAACACAATAAAAACATTTCTATCTGTTTCAGGTTCTGTGTACTTTCAGCTTTTTAGCTACTGGTTTATATCAACGCATTGTTGGGCTCAGTCAACAGTTAGTGCAAAGGACTACAAGTAGGTGCATACATCAAGTGGTAGAGGCTCTTAATCACCCGAATATTGTGAAAAAATGGATTAGGTTCCCATCATCCCCACAGGAACGAGCAAGAATCCGACTTGAGTAGGTTTATTTATGCATTATCAAGAATAATTTGCAGTGTGGTCATGACTGAAATATTACTTAGGGTCCTTACTTAATCAATTAAAATATAAATCTTAATAATTGCAGATTTCACAGAAGATTTAGACTCCCTGGCACAATTGGATGTATAGATTGTACCCATGTTGCTATTGTGAAGCCAGCACAAGAGGAACATTTATTCTTTAATAGGAAAGGTTGCCACTCCTTAAATTTTCAAATGGTAAGTTTGATAAAGGCTTACAGATTTCTTATTACTTACGGAATTTAACAATGTTTTTGAATTTTTAAAAATTTGCAGGTGTGGGATAGCAATTTAAAGATTTTAAATGTTAATGCTAAGTTTGGTGGTGCTACCCATGACTCATTCATATAAGCATCTAGCAGAGTACAAAGTGAGTTGCAAACAATGTACCAAAATGGTGAACAAGTATGGTTATAGAGAAGCATTACATTCCTAGAATGATCAGAGAAGCGATTGAAATTAGAAAACACCCTAATTTCAATAGAGAAGATGGTTGGAAACTATCACCGACATGGGACCCTATCCTGAAAAACATTAAATCTAACATCCAGCAAGCTGCACGACCTGAAACTCAAGATACTGTCAGCTCGTTTTGTGTCAATCCAGAACGCTACGCTCGAAGACTGAGAAACAGATGGAGATGATGATGTATAACTTTTTCAATCTATCAATCCGACGCTTGACACCTCAGTCGCTCGTGACCACGGGGTCTGCAAAGACACCGAAACGTCGAGTCAAAATTTAAAATGTAAATATACGCGATAAATCCGGTTAAAAAGTGTTATATTTAATAGTATGAATCGCGAAAACTTAAGACAATATTATTGGAGGAGATGATATTTAATTTTTGAGGATGGCACATGGATTGTTGTCCATGTGAGTTTGTCTTTAAATGAAGAACTGAAGAAGAGGATGATGCTCAACGGATCCTTCTTAATTTAAATCAACAAACAACTCTCATTATTAAAGCCAACTAAGTCCAGAAGTAGCTAAGGTATGCTCTCCGTATCATAATTTGTGAACTGTTTGAACAAGACCCTCAGCCAAGTAGCTGTGAAACCAAAGTGTAATAACTCTTTAATAACCAAGATTAATTAATATACTTATATATTGTGGTCCAACTTGCTTGTTTGATTTCTCAGAATATCCACCTTCTTGTTTGTGTGTTGAGAGCAAGAACTGGCGCTCACTATTCATAAATATTGTCATCTCTCACGCTTCTGAGCCAAAATCTGAGGGTAAGCTAGCGGTACCTTCATTTAAGGTATTCCCATCTGCTGTGGTTATAATCTCATCTGGTGACAAGGGGCCTACCTACATCTTAGCGCCCAGACCCACAAAGAAAATCCATGACATGCTGACGACAAAAATCTGCCACAAGTTAGGTTCCTCTACTTTATATCCGTTTCGTTTATATCCATAACGAAATGGGTATATCTATACTTATATATATATGTATAGATATACCCATTCGGCAAATGTTGATCAGACGGGTTGTAGCATCAGTTAATTGTTGATCACATAGCGATTGTCTATCAAAACAGTTTTTGTTGATCTAATGTATGATTCGGCATACAAATGTGGCTCCAATTTGATCAACAATTGCTGACCCTGTAGCGACACAAATAAGAACTACTCATTGCATTATTTATACAAATCCGCTCCATCAATTGTTGATCTGATTCAAATGGACCAACCAGAGGTCACCATTGCCATGATTGGTTGGTTTTGTTATGCGCTGTTGCCACTTCGCTTCGCAATCTATACGCTATGATGAAAGCAAGACAGTGTTATGTTACGGCATATACAGTAAGGAGCTAGGTTCTCCATAAGATTCGATAACTTTTTTTTATTACAACCTTCTTTTTTTCTCCTGTCCCATTGTCTGTAATCAAATCTTGCAAGTTATTTTGACACACTCCCCGGTTTCCGATTGAGTAAAAATTTTGCACGCATATGTATATCGCGTGACAATGTAATATTATGATGACATGGAGCTGATCTAATGATGGAGCTGGAACGTGGCCATAGGAACCCCGTTATAATACGACATACCCTATCGAGTTTGGGCTCGTATGATTCGTCTCGATGAGTACTTTGTCTGTAGATGGTATCCAGGGTCTGATGATGAAGCTGGAAGGTGGCCATAGGAAGTCCGTAATAAAATGACACAATCCCATCGAGTTTGGGCTCGTTTGATTAGTCTTGATGAGTACTTTGGTCCTAAATGGTATCCAGGGTCTGATGGTGAAGCTGGAAGGAGGCCATAGGAAGTCCGTAATAAAACGACACAATCCCATCGAGTTTGTGCTCGTTTGATTCGTCTTGACGAGTACTTTCGTCCTAGATAATATCCATATGATATGCAACTCCATCAGATTAAATAAAATAAATTCGTTCCATTTGTTATGAATGTAAATTCTATTTGATTAGATGGATGACCCAATGCCAAGGTGAACACGTGCCGAAAGCTGAATGGTATGAGGGTGTATAAACATTTCATATCACTAATGTTGCGCCTCAGGGTACCAGGGCGAACCCTGTTGTACTGAAGCTCTCTTCCCCCTACAATGGACCTCTGGGGGAAACTACGCCGTAGTAAATCCTGAATCATAAATACTAAAAAGTAAATAAACAAAATGTTTTTTTTTTTAAATTAGCTTTTATTACTTGTATATAAAATGAACTAAAAGGTTAAAAATAATTTAATTCTCATGAGAAATACGAGTTTACTATTTTATAGGTACCTACACTAAAACCAAATTTATTTTTTTATAGAAGAGTGTTATACCTATAGGTATTTGACGGCAATAGAAATAATAAAGAAGGTGTAACGTGCTTTGATTTTTATTAACCTTTTAAGATTTATCCAAGATAAAATTAACAAAGAAACAAAAACAATAACAAAAATAAAACTTTTTCTTAATACTTTAATTTTAAGTACCTACTATTTTCTTCAGATTTTTTAAAATCAAGTAATCCACAGTCTAAAAAAATAAAAACTAAACCTTGTACTAACTTAAGGAAGTAACTTAGCGATTCCTTCAGAAACATGTTGAGGATACTTAGGCTCTCCTAGACGTTGGGACTTATAGTATGTAGATATGGGTAACTCAAAAAAAAAATTTGAACTGCAGATCTTGGTGGTAGGATCCCTTCTGGGTCCGCCTGGCTAGCGACCACCCTTTATATAAAGTCTGCCGCCAAATGTTACCGCTCCGGCGGTAATGTGTTCCGGCAATATTGTATAAAGAGCCAGTTCCTTCCTAAACCCGTGTGCTTTCATCTTAGACCTCATCGTCACTTACCATCAGGTGAGATTGAGGTCAAACGCGGGTTTAGTCACTTATAAAAAAAAAAAAAAAGATCAGATCACAGATCAAATAGTTGAGTCAGATCATTGAGCTGCCTCACAGATCAGATTAATTTGCGATTATAAGGTAAATTTTACAATGTGAGCTGGTCGGTCGTTAGCTTTGAGCGTCAGCGCGACTATGCTTCGAATGATCTGACTGATGCAATAATAATCTTACTTATATGTGCTTGTCTTAAAATTCCATTTTATAGTAGTCGTGAAACGTAATGTTCACAGGCGAATGAATTAGGTAGCAAAAGGAAATGGACTTTGACCTCAGATAGTGTTATTAATTAAATTATACAGTAAGTCCGTGGGGCACTGTGGTTAAAGAGCCCCGGCTTTAACATCGCGAGGTCGCGGGTTCGATCCCCGCATGTGTTTCGGATGTATAAATTTATTTAGATAATACCTAAGTGATAACTATAAGTAAGTTAACTCTATTACGCTACATAGTAACTTGTCGTAACCCATCATAATGACATAACACAAGCCTTTAGCTTACTTACTTTCCATGGAATCTGTGTGATGGTCAGGGGATTTCATTTATTTTTTTAATATAATTATTAAGGAATCTTCCTATTTGAGTAAGTTAGTAGGTAAGTACCAACTTTATTTGAAACAAATTTTCTGACATGCCAACTAAATAATTATAATTTCGGAGGCGTCACTATGGCTCCGGTACGGTGACTCACCGGGCAGAGCGCCTGCCTAAGCGGAGACTCGGGTTCGATTCCCGGTCGAGCGATTTTATTTTGTATTTTCCTATCATTACGAGATTAGGTATTCAATATACATTATAAAATGCAAAAACTTATCATTGTTTCTAAAATATAACTAAATAAATAATGGGTAATATAGCTCTAAAGTAATAACGCAAGGCGCAACATGCAATATCGACGGCCTGTTTTGGTTTGTAGTGTAGATTAGCCTTGCCTTCCATGTCAGAGCTCACGGGTTCAAAACCTGGCCGAGCGAGAGCGGATATTGATATTTTCTTTCTAGTCATGGATATAAAGATAGGTATGTATGTTTATTATTTAAATTATGAATCTAAAGCCCCGTCCATACGCTTGTTGTTTGCCACAAATTCCAAACACAACAAATAAAGTCCCAAACAGCGGCCACAATCACCAAACACAAACAGTCGTCCTCACACTTGGCGAACATGTCAGTATTTTCTAACGTACGGTTGTGGCAGCAACACGCGTGTAAAATAAAATAAAAAAGTTTTCGACGTTATTTATAAGCGATCCACCTTAATTTTTGTGTAAATCAGTGCAGCAATAAATACACTGTGTCTAAATAGTGTCATTTCGTGAAAGTTATGTAGTTTTCTAAAGTTTTGTGATCAATATCAGGAATATACCATAAACCTTGTGTTGCCATACCCATATCAGCAACTGTAAACACAAAATGGTCATGCCCTAACTGCAAAATTAAGGAACCTAAAGACAACTCAGCATCTACTCCCGTCCGAAGTGTAACGACTGAATATACAACGGAGGAGTCAAATAGTGGGGTAAAAATTCAAATGGATGGAGGAGAATTAAATAAAAGGAGTGAGTCATCAGAGGAAATGAATTTGCTGACAAAAGAGTTACGGTTATCTCGAGAAGAAAATTCTAAATTCAGAATTGAATTCAAAACAGAAATGGAGGAATTCAGAAAAGAAATATCTGAGTTTAAAGTTTTGGTGACTTCATTCAATCAACGCCTTGATACGTTAGAAAGAAGAATCGAGATACTGGAAAAGGAAAAAAAGTTATCATCACCATCTTCTGGTGCTTCACAGGATCTTGCAGCTGTCGTAACAAAATTACAATATGAAATCAACGAGCGAGAACAAGATCTTCTACTTAATGACATAGAGATAGCAAACTTTCCAGAACGAAGAGGAGAAAAGGCAATACATCTGACGGCACTTATTGGTGTAAAACTTGGCGTCACAATAGATGAAAAAGACATTGTATGTGCCGAGCGTATAGGTGCTCGAAAAGAGCCAAGTGAAAATACTCGTCCTCGTAGCCTGGTCGTCCGTTTTGCAAGACGAGCTCTCCGTGATGAAATGCTACGAAGTGCTCGAGTTCGTCGAAATATTACAACTTCCGAGATGGACTTAGATGTAGATAATTGCCGTTTCTACTTGAATGAGCGCCTCACCCGCGTGAATCGTCTACTATTTAATCGTTCGCGCGAGGAAGCGAAGCGTTGTGGATGGCGATATGTGTGGACTAAACAGGGTCGTATTTATGCTCGTAAGACTCAAGGTGATCAAGCATTCAGAATACGCAGTGAGTCTGATTTAAGCAGTGTTTTTGGCATACCAACTGTTAGCTCTGAGTAGTATTTTCTTTTCACGATTTTTAAAAATAACTTTTGGCATGATTTTTAAATTAATTTTATATACTTTTTGTGTACTACAGACTCCACTTATAAATTTGATAGTGTTAAATGTATTTTATAAGCAACAACTAAGAAAGAGCTATAACTGCAATGGTATTGAATTTATAATTTCAATATTTGTATTTGAAATTTCACCTATAAAAGAACTAAATAGTTTATTATTATTATATGTCGTAAATATTTTGGAACCTTTTAAGATCTTATATATTTCCAATGATTAAGCAAAAATATTTGAAAGTTAGTTTATTCAATGCAGGTTCTCTGGGTACTCGTCACGAGGAATTACTGTCCGCTATTGAGAATGTTGCGCCAGATATTCTGGCAATTAACGAAACCTGGTTAAAAGACGTTGAGGATAGTCGGGCACCCATATTGCCAGGGTATAAATTTCGTCACACTCCGCGAACAGATAACCTAAGAAGTCGAGGGGGTGGTGTAGGTTTTTATCTCAAAAACGGTATCAATGCACGCATTATGACACATCCAGTAACACCTGGCATAGAACAAATCTGGTTGAAATTGAACATAAATGGGTTAAACATCATAATAGGCACTGCTTATCGACCACCATGGCTCGATGTAAATTTATTCTTAGATGCCCTTACCGCTAGTATATGTTCATGCTCTAATGCTGATTACAATATCATTGTGGGTGATTTCAACATTAACTGCCTTAATCCTAATGAAAACAAAACTAAACTTTTAATGGACTTTCTGACAACTACAGAGCTCAAACAACTTGTCGACAAACCTACTCATTATACAGATCATAGCGAAACCTTGATAGATGTAATCTGTACTGATGCAAAAGCGCGTCAAACTGAGGTCTTGTATATACCCGAACTCGGCAGACATGCCATAGTTACTACCGAATTTAATTTTAAAAAGCCCAAAAAGATATCTCGACAGATAATTGCTAGACCAATGACAAATATATTATGGGACAGGTTTGATGAAGATGTGGCATACTTTTTTAACAACGTAGCACCATGTAGTGACATACAGCAAATGACTATGAGTTTTAGTAACACTATGATTTCACTATTTGATCTGCATGCTCCTGAAAAATTGCTGTTTATTAAAGATCATTCTTATCCGTGGGTCACTGAAACGCTTAAGGAAATGATGCACATGAGAAATAATGCATATAATAAGTTTCATAAGTCTAAAAATCCCGCACATGGACAATTTTACAAGGACTTAAAAAATGTTGTTAAGCATGCCTTGGAGCAAGAAAAAGTAGCATATTTTAATACTCATATAAACTCAAAAATTAACAATCCTAAGGTCCTTTGGAAAAATTTAAAGACAAACGTGCTGAACTCAAAAAGAAGCAGTTTTGACCTTCCTGATACATGCAACGACCCTGATATAATTAATAAACACTTTTTGAATATACCGGGTTCAAATGCAGTAAACAGCTCTCGTTTAAACTTTTATCACTCAAACAGTCATCATTTGGGTACTTTTCAGCTTCAGGAAGTAGACGAAAAAACTATTCTCCAAATTATTAAAACGTTGAAATCTAACGCTATGGGTGCTGATCGTATTTCCCTACAAATGCTGGAATTAACTTTGCCCTTTACGCTACCAATAATAACATACATAGTTAATATGTCAATTGCAACTAAGACATTTCCAGATTTGTGGAAGATAGCAGTTGTCAGGCCCATACCAAAGAAAAATGTACCAGCTTGTGTCGAAGATTTAAGGCCGATAAGTATTCTTTCTTGCCCTTCTAAGATATTAGAAAAGGTAGTTAGTATGCAATTAATAAAATATTTAGAAACTAATAAAATATTACCTCTGTATCAGTCAGGATTTCGAAAATGCCACAGTACCTCAACAGCTTTACTAGACGTTTCGGATAATATTCTTACAGCAATAGACCAAGGGCAACCATCGTTATTGACGCTTCTAGACTATTCCAGAGCCTTTGATACTATCAATATTCCTCTTCTCCTGGCCAAAATGTCATTTTATGGTTTTGAATCCGACACAGTAAAATGGTTCGAAAGTTACCTCAGTAATAGACTACAGTATGTAGAAATAAAAAAGACGGATGGTACTATAGCCTTTTCTGAACTTGGGTTTGTTGAAAGAGGAGTACCTCAAGGATCAATTTTGGGACCCACTCTATTTGCCCTCTATTGTGCCGATATTACATCCTGTATGCATAATTGTAAATATCATTTGTATGCCGATGATGTTCAGCTTTACAGGTCTTTTCAAGCATGTGACACCCAGGAGGCAATAGAAAGAGTAAATGAAGATCTCCAACGCATAGCCACATGGTCCCAAGAAAACTGCTTAGTACTCAATCCGAACAAGTCAAAATTTATGATATTGGGTACGAAATGGCAAGTAGAAAATGTAATGGCAAATAACCCTGTGTTAAAAATATCGGGTGAGCCAATTGAACTCGTGACGGAGGCTCGAAATCTGGGCTTAATTTTTGATAACAGTCTTAAGTTTGAGAAACACGTTGTACAGTCGGTCCGTAGTTGTTTTCATAAATTGAGACTCCTATACAGAATAAGACCTTATTTGCACACAGATGTAAGACTCAGGCTTTGTGAGTCAATTGTTTTGTCAAAACTGAATTACGTTGACACTGTATATGGTGGCTGTATTAAATCAAGTTCCAAAAGACTCATCCAACGGGTTCAGAATGCATGTGCAAGATTCTGTTTTCCGATACCACCGCGAACTCATGTCACACCCTACTTAAATAAAGCCCAATGTCTAAAAATGGAGTCGCGGCGGAATATACATTTTGCGGCATTGTTGTTTGATGTAATTAATACCCAAAGGCCAGAATACCTCTATGAAAAACTAGCCTGGGCATCTCAGCACAACAAATATAATACACGTGCTTCTGAATATTTACTACTTTGCCCCCGTCATAAAACGTCAATGTTTCGCGGTAGTTTTAAATTTTCAGCCAGCCGATGTTGGAATGACCTTCCCCCGCCAATAAGAACCTCTAGAACGAAATTTGCTTTTGTACGGAAACTAAAGCAGTTTTACCTACAGTGTCAAATTGCTATTGGTCGATTACAACAATCCAATAAATTAATTAATTTACTTTATTCCTCTACCCAATAGTTTATTATTAATAATAATCTTATTAATTATTTTTCCTTTTTTTATTTTATTTTATTTTTTATTTTAACTATTCAGTTCCTCACATTTATATAAATTAAAATAATAATATATATATATATATATATTTTTTTTTTAAATTAAAATACCTAATTATAAAGATCTTGATAAAGTGCCATCTATACTTCGGTGCAAGAACAAAATTACGTTTATAAATTTGTTGCTTCTTAACCCCTCCAAAACTTTGTTGACATTTAAGCTCTTTGAATTTACTATTTTAATTATAAATAAAGCCTGTTTTGTTAAGTTTTTTGATCCGTATGCGATCTGTTAATAATTTTGTTTTAGAATATTCAATATTTGTTTGCTTTATAATTGTTTATAGGTAAGTAATGTACGTATTCAACTATGAATACTTTGATGTTTATTGTTTCTGCAGAGCTTCATACAGTTCATCATGTTATCCTAAAAGTGATTGTTAAATTCTACTTTACCTATACTATATGTTGTGCTTCAAATATATGTATATAATTATATAGGTTGGAAAATATTGTTGCTATAACCGTGGAGTAGATAAAAAGGTTTTCTCTGAAAATCAGCTCTAAGACCCTATCTTTAGGTCTTAGTTCAATGCTGAGAGGGAACCTGTTTGATACTGGAAGATTTATTTAAAATATATGTAGGTATTTGTTATTAAGTTTTTCAGATATTGTGTATTTTTTAAATATCTACATATTGTTTTAGTTTTTTAAGATATAATATGTGTTATCCTCCTGGTGTCAAATAAACACAATTTTATTTTATTTTATTTTTTATTTTATTTTCTGATTCGGCAAACATGGCGGACGACGAGCTTGTAGCAGCTATCACTTTCGGGTTGACCTATTTTTATTTTAAAAATAAACAAAATCAACTCAAAAGAAGAAGACAAAGGCGATGGTGGATGATAAAAATTCACAAAAATCGTACAAGGTAGGTAATGGTACTATACAAATTGGGTACATTTGCAGTGTAGGTGGTCTACGTGTGTTCCATGTGTTTTGTTTGTATGTTTGCATATATGTGTGTTTTGTGTGTATATGTGTAGTTCTAATTAATGTTTTCTTTTTGTTTTAGAAAATTTATAGAAGAAAAATTTAATGAACTTCTTTTTGAACCATCAGGACAGTTTCATAACTTCTGCCGTATGAGTTTTGAAAATTTTGAATATTTGCTAAACAAAATTTCTCCCCTAATTTCAAAGCAAGATACTGACTTCAGGGACGCCATACCAGCTAAATATCGTCTAGCAATAACTTTAAGATTTATCGCAAGTGGCGACAGTTATAAAAGTTTACACTATTTATTCAAAGTATCACCCCAAGTAATATCAAAAATCATACCTGAAGTCTGCAAAGCTATTAACCAAGTTCTGAGTGACAAAATAAAGGTAAGGCATCTTTTGTTTTTTTGATTTATTAAAAGACCATACAAATTTATTCATAAATCACATTTATTTAAAAAATTTAAGCTTAACAATTTTTAAACATAGTGTTGGTAAGTCACAACTTCTCGAAAATTTTAGTTTAGTATTATTAATTTTCACAGTTACTAAAGTCTTCGTAAACTTTAAGTAATGCTTGATTACTAAGATTTTGTCCCCTTTGTAGTGCAATTGTATCATTGGATATAATGTGAATGGTGGGAGTTGAATAGTCCGGTTGGGTGATATAATTGGGTTGAATGCTGGTTTGAGGATTCGATGGTTTGTTTTGTGTTGGTGATTTAACTGGTAAGGATTCAGAATTTAACATATGGGAAGTTGCTGGTTGGTCTGAAAATGAAATCGTTGGTTCAGAATACAACGTTAGGGAAGGCGACGGACGGTTTAGATAAGGGAATGTATTCGGTAAAGGTTCAGTGTAGGATGTTTGGGAGGTTGACGGCCGTTTTACCCTTGGTGAAGCAATTGGCATTTGGTATGGAACTGAGTGATAGGAAGATAGGGTTTGACGCATCTGTTTCTCCTTAATTCTATTAACAAACAAAGTATCTATGTCATACATCATCAGTTTTCTGTCATCAGGAGGCAGTTCACGCAACTTTTTGGCTAACAATTTCGCATACAGTTCGCAGTCATCTTCTTCCTTTGGTGGCGGTTGATTTTCTTTTTGTCTTTTGGGTAAAATATTGGTTAACTGCCCAAAAGCTGAAGACATCTGCCGCTCCGCTATATTGGTAGCAAGACGACGACGGGAAGTCAGTGGTTTTGGTATTTGCGAAGTTGATGGCTGCCCTAAATCGCTATCTTCTACGTCTTTTTCTTCTTCCGCTAAAGCTGCACTTTCAATCGGGATTTCTTGTGATGGAACTTCCTAAAAAAATATTTAAATGTTTTAATATTACTTTAGTTTGTTATCGACATATCTGCCATTCTTTCAATTTTTATTTCAGATGCCATCGACAAAAGAAGTTTGGATGAATATTGAAAGAGGATATAGAAGAAAGTTCCCGCACTGTCTGGGTTCTGTAGATGGCAAACACATTCTTATAGAAAGTCCTCCTCATAGCGGAACGGAGTATTTCAACTATAAGAAAACCTTTAGCATCGTTCTTTTGGCGTTAGTTGATGCCAACTACAAATTTATTTTTGCAGATATAGGATGCCAAGGGAGGATTAGTGATGGTGGCGTTTTCAATAATTCATTACTATGGCAAAAGATATGTAAAAATGAAATAGATTTTCCTACACCATGCCCACTTCCTGGATCGGACATTGATGTGCCGTACGTTTTCATGGGCGACGGTGCTTTTGCACTAAGTGAGCATGTTATGAAACCCTACCCAGGACAGCATAACTTCGGTACACTAAAAAGGATATTCAATCAAAATTTATCGAAAGCGCGGGTGGTAGTAGAAAACACGTTTGGAATTTTAACATCAGTATTTCGAATTTATCGCCGCCCCATTGATTTAAATCCAAGTACTGTGTCAGAAATTACGATGACTTGTGTGCTAATACACAACTTCCTTAGGAAAAACTCTCCAGAAAGATATCCTCCTCCAGGAACGATTGATGTGATTGATGGAAATGGCCAATTAATAACACCTGGATCATAGCGAAGGTACGAAAGTGATTATAATGCAATTCAGAATGTTCCAAACATACCCCGTAGGTCACCTTTGCACGCCAAACAGATAAGAGAAGAATTCACTTCATATTTTTGTAGAAGATCAACATAGCATATTACATTAATAATCGAAAATGGTTAAAATAGGTCCTTTTGATTTGTATAATAATTTGTAAGTAGTAGTGACATACAAATTGTATATTACATAGTCCATATTATTAGTTAGCAAAGAAAGTATGTATACCTATATCTGTTTTGATACACAATGTATATACAAGGTGTTGTTTTGAAAAGACCCGGCATCTCAGGGTGAATTCTTCTCGTGAACTTTTCGAAAGAAACATATCGAATTACGAAAAAAAAAATTCAACATCCCACTGTCCATAGTCTTTTTATAGGTACAATCTTGATTAGCTATTTGAACGATTTGTATGGAGAGCTTCCAATTTTGTCTTATATTTTGACCAATTTTTCTTGGGAAAACGAGTAGAATTCTTCCTGAGACGGAAGGCGTTTTACAAAACAACACCCTTTATATCAAAAGATAAAATAAACCACTATGAAAAATATTAATATTTTTACTTACCTCCTCTGTATTTATATTTTCTGTGCAT
The DNA here is from genome assembly GCA_944452665.1 of Stenoptilia bipunctidactyla. NCBI lineage: Eukaryota > Metazoa > Arthropoda > Insecta > Lepidoptera > Pterophoridae > Stenoptilia > Stenoptilia bipunctidactyla. Next base: position 18,152,417 of record OX101741.1, read on the forward strand.
GTATATATCCGCCCCAAAAATGATTCCATTTGGTTATAAGCAAACCATATGGGTTTATAGATATCGTCTGCTCCTAAAACATAAAACATTTTATATCAAATTTGAAAGAAAAAAAGTATGGGAATAAGTATGCAGTTATTTACTTATTCAGATACTTGTTTAATTTTAGTATTTGTTGTTATAGAGGCAACTACCTAAAATACATACATACATACCTATTCTGTGAAAATATCTACTCTCCACAGGCCATTGTTTATATTTGTCGTATTAGGTAATCAATGTTTTGAAATCAAATCATGTCTTTTTATTTAAATTCTCATGTATAAAGTGGACCAATTTATTGTTTACTGGTTTAAGTGTTTATTATTATATCTAGGTATATATGTATATAAAAGTGAAAACTCATTCATCACGAAATCTCAGAAACTACAAGTGCTAGGAATTTCAAATTTTGCATGCGGGTTCTTTTCAGGACTAAGGCGCTCACTAAGACGGGATTTTACGAAAAAATTATAAATGATAATACTTGGTCAAAACTAACTAACCTGCACCAGAACGAATTGTCGCTTGTTGTTTTCTGAAGTGTCTCCTGAATGTAGCCATTAATATTTATTTTTTATTTTTTAATTCTTTCACAGTTTTATTCATGATCACACTGAGGCGGGTCCACGCATCCTGTACCTTCTGCCTATTTTTGTGGTTAAGGTCTTTTGAATTCCAAATGCATGGCTCATATTGATACGCTTCTAAAAAGCAAAGAGTTGTGTCTTCCGACCAATCACACATGATTACGCTCGAAAACCTATTATATTTTAGTCTTTGGCTCCAACAACGATTTATCGACGCGGCATGCGCAACGTCCACTTCCCGTAAGCTCGCGCGCAAGACTGGATGGATGTATAGCAAGCGTGTGGACACATCACAAACAGTTTGCCACGCAGCCTTTGATCTGTGAAGAAAAACCGACACCGACGCCGAACAGTGGCGAACACAAACAAGAACAGGCAAACACATACAAACACCCATCCACATGTTCGTGTTTGCTGTTTGTTGTTTGCTGTTTGCTATTGTTTGCCAAGCGTATGGACGCGGCTTGATATTTATGTGCCTTTATACTTAATTATTGTAAAATTAATACCTCTAAATTTGTCAAACGTGACATCAGATGGTTTTTATAGCCTCTGGTGATCTGCCTACCCCCTTAGGGATACAGGCGTGAAGTTATGTATGTATGTAAAATTCAAGATATATCTAATATATCTATCCTCCTTACATCTTTTTTACATTTCTCAAGTTTTTATCCGTTATCTAATCTAAGTACCCAGTCAGTATCCATTATACAAGTTTTTAAAGATGCTTAATTTTAGCCTGATAATGTGGTGTGATGGTTAAGAATATTTGTAATAAGTACCTACCTAAAATAAATAATTTGGAAGCCATCAGACAAGGTGCGATGGCGCCAGGTTGGTTAATTTTATTTTATTTGGACCTATCTTTTGCCCGCAGCTTCACTCTTGTAACTCAAATTATTAAAGTTAACTTCTTCTTGCATCTCTCTATGTGTAAAAACGCATTAAATTGTCAAGTACGTAGTTTAAAAGATCTAAGCATATACATAATACAAACAAGACAGCGCGAAGCGACTTTATTTCAATTCAAAGTATCTATTTACCTACCTACCTACATAGGTACTTAAATTAAATTTATTTTATGTTAGTCCTTAGTTCTTAGATGTGAATTAAAGCTTTAGCAATTGAGACAATACAATAAGGAATTTACAAATACAAAACTTCTAACTAGGTAATTAAACATTACTTACACAAAATCACATCACATAGGTACTTACCTATCTACTTTATCTGTGTTCTGCATTCTGCAGCTCAAAAATTTTAGTTGAGCCATTGAGTCACTCCACTCATATCATAATTATATCTAAAAAATACGCAAAAATACATGTTGTCAAATTTGCACCCCAACCAAATGACTGTCTTTATCATATTGTACGGTCTACAACACTTTTATTGTTGCTATGTTGATTAGATTAGTGGAACGCGACGCGCCCCACGGTGCATGATGTGTTGTTGACTGTATCAATTTGTCATGCAACGTCGCATATTATCCTGATTTAACTCTATTGAGTAAATTATACCTAGGTGTTTTTTTTCATATACCTACCTACATACCTTAACACGTACCTATAACACGTGAGCCTACAACTTTAGTAGGTAAGTTTTAAGTTTTTCTTTGTACCAACTTTAATCCGGCAGACGGGTACTGGATTCATCTGATGGTAAGTAGTATCTAGGCCTTTGGGTATCACTAATTGTAATCATTAAAAATAGATACTTACCTAATAAATAAATAAATAAAATCCCCAGATAATCACACCAACCACATCACCTCAATAAAAGTAAGCATAGTTTGTGTTATTATATACCATGTAGCGAACTAGGGGGAACCTAGAATTTGAAATACGCATAGGTATAAATAAACGCCCAGACCCGGGACCTTTTTTTTCTTGTTCCGTCCAACTTTATGGCCATTTATGTTTCCTTTTTATTCATCGCTTCAATTATGAAGATCAATAGAAATTGTAAATAGCGCCATCGCAAATTAGCTAACTTTTTAAAGGAAAATAAAATAAAATACAGATGTCAAAATTAGTTCCTGACAGCTGTCAAAATCTAAGCATTTCTTCCCGTACTATCTTATCAAAAATTAACTTTATTCAATGGACATAAGGTGCTGTCAGACACATACTGTCTCTCACCGGCCACGCTTTAAATTTGTTTGAACTGTGAGCCACCATTTTCGTTCGTGATCTGCAGATCAACAGATCAGTTCTATGTGGTCTGAATCATTGAGTCAGCTCAGATATGAGTTACACACCTCTAATAGTATGTAAACCTTCTAAGTACAACACAAACATGTTTCTGAAGAAATCGTTGAGTTACTCCTTAGCGCACTCTACAACTTTCTTGTTAACATTATAAAAAAACATCACAATTGTATTCTAAATAATTAATTAGCGGATAACAAATACTACCTAATCCATGGTTAAGGAAAAGAATATTATGGGGCCTGTTTCTCAATCTTTAACTAAGTGTCGAGATCGTAAGTTTGGTCATTTCTGACATAAGTCAAGTGCCTTACGATTGGGTACTATACACTTACTTGTAAATTGTGAAACAGACTAAGGGCCTGCTAACTAAGGCCCATTCTTTTCTTTAACCATGAATTAAGTATTATTTTGGTATCCGCTAAATGAGTACTATTAATTTTTAATTAGTCTCAAAATAAAGAATAAACATCTAACAAAATTTATGAATTTAAACATTTATCCAAGAAAAAGGTAATAAAAAACATAATTTCCATAATTATGCACAATTTTTTTTTCTTTAAAGTTTGATTTTTGTCTTCGGTGACATTTCCTTAATAAGATCAAAATACACTGGCTATCAAAACTAAGTACCTACCACACGTTAATCCTTACTATAGACATTAGTCTTGAAATAAAAAACATCTTGTAGCGAATTTCAACAATTTTCTATGAACTATAGTTAAATAATTAAATTGTGTTTCTGGCACTTATTATCTTGTGTACTTTAAAAGTTACTGCGATTTTCAAAGTGTGGTAGTTTTGACGGCCAGTGTACCTAAATTCAACATGAAACATCACAAAAGTAATATTTTTAGAAGTAAGTCATATTTTACATGGTAATATACATAGAGAAGTGAATTTAATTTAATGTAATGTAAGCTGTAATGTAATGAGGCATACGTCCAGCAGTGGACTAGCGCGGGCTGAGATGATGATGATGATGATGAATGTAAGCTGTGAATAAAGGTGTGAACTTGAAATATATTATTTTTATTTTACTATTTATTTAATTTTTTATTATAAATAATCAAATGATACTTTTTAAACACTCCCCTAGCAACAAAAATGAGCAACATTAATTAGCATTAACGTCGTTGTCAAACCAAAATCTGCTATGTGCAATAAATATACTTTTGAGTTATAGAGAAAAAAAGGTCGTCTGTAAAATTTTATATGAAGATGTATTTTAAGGATTATATTAAATGAAATCCATATGGATTATGCATAAACTTATCTGTTTTTTAACAATGGATATTTTATAGTTTATTTATTATTTTGATAATAGAGTAAATTATGCACATAACAGATTTTAAATTATCAATTATTAGGCACATAACAGGTATTAAATAAAAATAAATCTGATTTAAATGAGTATTTAATGAGTAACAACAGTAGAAATAAATTTTTAATCGGACTTAGGATCACCCTTCCTTTTACCTGGTCTGATAGACTGACAATTTGTGGTTAATTTTTCATAATCCTTAAAAAAGTCATAATGATGAACTCTAATATCATAGGGTTGTTTAGGCCGTGCTTGCCGCATTCTTGTAATGTAGTCCTGAGGTGCATAAATAGGGGGCTTTATATAATGTTCGATAGTTGAGTGGACACTGTCAACCTCCATCATAGTGTGTCCCTTTTCTAAAATTATTTGCTCCACTTCTACTATAAAAAAATAAGCATAGTTACATAATGCACTTGCTAGAGCCTTATTTCTGTTTTGGTAGTTTCATCCATCGCATCGAAGTCGTCGTGGCGCCGTGGTTACTGTGTATATAACGATATCACAGATCAAGCAACGTTTGGCGCGGTCGGTACTTGGATGGGTGACCGCCGAACATTCATTTCTCACGGCGACTACCGTGCTTCGGAGGGCACGTTAAGCTGACGGTCCCGGATGCTGTATACTTGTATACTAGTCGTTAGGGTTTGTCAGAAGCCATTTTGGGCGCCCTGAACATTCTGACATCGACCACCCAGCACTGGGCCAGCTTGGTGGATTATGGCCTATACCTCCTCGTCACTCAGGGGAGAGACTCATAGCCCTGCAGTGGTCTCTTTACAAAGGGTCGTGATGATGATCTATCGCTTATTACTGTGATGTGTTTATAAGCTCTGCATGTAGTTTTAAAGTAGTCAATTACACAGCTTGTAAATTCGTTGGATGTAACTCCTCCATCTGCTTCATGCCAAAAATAAATAGTGACGTCTCCAGTACGAGAATTGTAAATAGTAAAATTGTGACACTGTAGTTTCTGTTTATAATACAATGCCCCAGCAAGTAATTTTGGTGCTAAAAGGACACTTTGCACGTCCATAATTATTACTAGGCTGTCCGGGCTATTTTTCAAGTTTTCTATTGCTATATTCTTAGCATGAAGTGCTTCATCTTTTTTTTGGATATGAGTATCATAAGTCTTCTTGAGAAACATTTTTTAATTGGTAACTAGAACAAACATCGCACTGATCTTTTCTCGGTTTGTGAAATGAAATATTATTTTTACTAAGAACACTTAAAAAGGTTTTTCTTGAAACTGGTTTTTTATTTTGTTCAATGCACCAGGTTTTGTAAACTGCATGCATATGCAGATGTGATCGAAAAGTTAACTCGACATAAATGTGCTTTGATGATGCCCGACAATAGTGACTTGGCACTTTCGGAAGTAAATCTAACCATTTAGATACCGTACCCCGTCTATTCCTAGTGGACACACTATAACTATGCGCCGTTGTGGAAGGAGATTCACTGAAATGTATCATTGTCGATATATTTTTAACCCAGCGCAAGAAAGAATCACGTCCGAGATCAAGTGTGTTTAAAAAAAACAATCTGCACACTTTTACTTTGGTATTTTGACAATCAGACTTGGCCACAAAAATATCAAAACCTGTTTGTTTCCTGGAAGTTAAACGATTATCACGTTTTCTTTGGTTACGTAAACTTCTTTTAGATACTAATCCTTGTATGAAAGCTTTTTTTTCACTCCATGATTTCATATTCCAAAACTTGGAATGCAATGCAGCTCGTTCTTCTTCCGATACTAATCCACACATGTAACTATTTTTAGATTTTTGTTTTATTGCAGTATCACTTTTTACAGATCGAGCTTCTTTTGGTGTAGTCTGTTCTAGCTTTCCATCTTTTTTCTTGTAACCCATATATGGTTTTCCCAGTAACCGGCAGCGTTTAGTTTTAGATTGAGATGGTTGTGGGGCTTGAGAGCTGCTCGGAATTGCGGTGGTCGCTATTGATTCTTGCACTGGACATTCATTTGATGAATCAGTATCACTAGTGTAAATAATTTAGCGCTTGCGTTTAGTGTTAGTAGGTAAAAATGGACTATCGTTCCGTTCAGGAGATGAATTTACTGACATGCTTGCACATGCGCCCGAAGATGTGGACGGTTGATTACTATCATCGTAATTTAACTGATCTTGATTCATTGATTCTTTTTGACGTTGGCACAACACCTGCTGATCTTCACCTTGTAAACATTTCTCCTTGGTATTTAAAACTAAATCGACAATTTTCTTTCCCCTACTCATTGTACAGCTCACTCGAACACGCCTTAAGTATAAATTCACTTTTTAACTTCGACAATATGTGTATTTAATAAGGTAACATGTCCCGTTATCGACTGACTGCTAAGAAGTATTAGTTTAACTATGAAGGCAAAATAATGCGGAGTAATTAAATTTGAGGGTAAACGAAAATAAACAGTGACGTACAATACTTCACTGTTTAAAACCAGGGGGCGTCGACAATGTATGGAGATGGTGCAGACTACATACTGGAGATAGAGTGAAGAAGACAGAACACAATAAGAGGAAAAGAGCAAGAATGATACCAGTGTAGCCTATGAAAAAAAATACTCAATCGATTGTTCGAATACATCGCAGTATTTTTTTGAGTTTACACTTATTCATATTTTTCTTCAAGAAATCTTCGCTTTTATTAGAAATAACATTAAACGAAAACTTTTTCATGACTTCTTCATAATTTTTAAACAATTTAACAAATATTTAAAGGGACCGTATTACATAATCGAATGAATTAGCGAATCGATGTTATTTGAATATAGCAACACAGACATAAAAAGAAATGTCAAAAATTAACGTCTACTTCACAATGTGAAAATATTTTTTCGCGATTGCGGTTTTGCGATATTTTTAAAGTGTGTTTGTGTTTTAAGTTTTCTTGTGATTTAATCAACTTTTCTCCCCCTGATTGCTTGAAGAAACTCGAAACAGTGTGAATTCGTATTTTTAAGAAAGAGTGTCAATTTATCCACACCTTTTGTTGTATTACTTTAAACAAAATAAAAGTTGATACTTATTTATTGTTTTACTTATTGTTCATCAAGTTAACCTTATATTTAGCCAGTCGCAATAAAAATAGCAAACCTTACAGAACTGATACATATGGTATTTAACCTAACAAGTTTGTAAGTATTTGCTTATTTTTATTCAGACCAGAGTAAGTTGAAATCTCGAAGTCGTTTGAACTGTTTGAAATTCCCGCCATATTAGCTATGTGGACCGTTTTCAGATGGCGTCTAGTCTTAACTTTTAATGTATGAAGTTGTACTTCTTCTCTTGAGTATATGTGTTCTATGTTTAAAACGCTCCAATATTCTTGCAATGCAAAAGTGTCAAATAAAGAACAAAGAGTTATTTATATTAACTTATCAAGGCATTGTTATTGTTATATTGTCTATAAATAAGCTGCAATAATGTTGCTATTTTTTTACATTAAACACATAGCAGATTTTTAACTATTCCATTGTAATTGATCATGGTCAAATAAAAAATTCTATGTGCCAGTATGCCACATAGCAGTTTTTATTTGATAAAATTCTAGCTGCTGCACATAGCATATTTTATTTAGAGGCCATAAACCGTCGTACAGTGTTCATAAGCACTTAGCAGTTTTTTTATACGGTAGATGGGGCAGTGAACTATACGCAACGTTCAAAAAGTAGAAATCTCAAAAAAGTGCACATAGCAAATTTTGGTTTTACAACGACTTAGCAAAAGCTATAAAAGCAAAAGTTAATTAGTAACTTTAGCAGCACTTGGTTACATTTGTGATTTAGTTAAGGTGTAGAAAATTCAAATTCAAACTCAAGCGCCGACTGAACCGGTGATCTAGCATCTATCTCATCTAGTGTCTATCTTTTGTTTCGTTTGCGATGTTGCCACTCCTCAGCATCGGTGTACATTTCCGCGGCATTTGTTGATCTCCCAACGTTTATATTGATCAACAAAGTCACACAAAGTGTAAAATAAATGGCGGTTACAAAACCAACAATTGCCGTGTGATTTGGTGACGAGCTAGAGTGTTTGCGGCGTAGTTAGGCACTGGATCGCAATGAGGGGAATTCTTTATTCGAAGTATGGCACGATATTATCAAAATTATCTAAGCTACAAGCCTCTAAAGGTGGATCAACATTTAATGCATATTTCGGCCTGATCAACATTTGCCGTAAAGAGGACAATATATATAAATATATATATATACATATATATATATATATTGACGACCGGCTGGTGTAGCGGTAACATACATTGCCTTCTATGCCAGAGGTCCTGGGTTCGAATCCCGGCGGCGGCGGATATTTGTGTGATGAACACAGATATAAGTCGTCAAGTCATGGATGTTTATTTAAGTTTATTCTAAAAAAAAAAATATGTATGTTTCTATATTTCTTAAGTATATCAGTTATCTAGTATCCATAACACAAGTTCTTAAAGAAGCTTAATTTGGGCTAGATAATGTTGAAATATTTATTATTTATAACTTTTTTACAATTAATTAACACAATTACAATAAACAATACAAATAAATAGTACACAAAAAACAAAAAGTTTTCTAACTACTTCTAAAAGTAGGTATACCTACATGAGAGACAATAGGTTGCTATATATGCACATAAAAACAAAGAACAAAAAATGAATAGGTAAAATAGTTATTAAAATAGGTAAGTATATGTATGTAAAAAAAAAGAAATTGCTTAATGAAAGGGCATGTTCTGTTTTAGTCTGAGTGAGAAGTTCGGGATATAATGAAGGCTAAATGATTATTTAATAATGCAATACTATCAGACAATACCCTTTCATTTAATAGCCTTTCATTTTCAGTTCTGGCACGTCCTTCTTCAACCCGAAGACGTTCAGCCTCCACTTGTAAGCGTTCTCCGTCAAGCTGGACACGGTCAGCTTCCACTCGAAGTCGCTCGGAGTCGAGCCTGGCACGTTTCGTCTCCAGCTCAAACAGACGCGCATTCCTTTCCCGTTCCAGAGCTATTCGTGCTTGCTCAATTTTAGCGAACTCGCTTGTGGCACGATCGAAAGGTGTCTGACGGAGTCGGCGCTGTCTGATGCGGCGGTGTTGCGGAGAAGAGACGCGTGACTCTGGCGATATTTCTGCACAATAAGGATCACTTTAAAGAAAGGAATGTTTATATAAAACCAAAAGAATACCTTTTCTTGAAAAACTATATAATTTAGAATACCTACACATTAAATTTTTACTTGGTGCGGATGTAAGTGGCCTTGCCTTTCACAGAGGTTCCGGGTTCGAATCCTGATAGGGGCGGACATTTGGCTATATTTTCTTTCGAGTCATGGATGTATATGATGTTTATTAAAAGTATATTTTCCAATATTTATCAATAAAAAAAATATCTATGTGTTTTTATCAACCACATAGGGTTGCCCAAAATTTTGAACATAAAAATTTTTAACTAGAGATTATGAAAGTCTTAACTTTCACTAATTACGCCAATTCTTTCACAGTAGGTATATTCCACTTATGGTATATGTACCGACCCTTAAGTATTATTGCTCCTTTATGTTAAAGCCTGTATATTTCATAGCTTTATTTGTTCGTTATCTAGTATCCATAGCACAAGTTCTTAATTGATACCTACTTAATTTGAGCTTCATAATGCGGTGTGATAGAAATATAAAAACAAAAATTGAAAACAAACTTTATATTTATTACCTCCATGATTAACTCTACTGGAAGTGGCAGGAGTATGCATGGTGTGGGCTAGTGGTGAAGATGTTGGACCTGCTGGTGCTGGTACAAACTCTGCTTCATTCGCTAGTGAAGGCAATCCAGCTATGTTGCCTTCAACTTGAGGATGAATCTGTGAAGGTTCCTGAAATTTTAAACAACATACATGAATAAGGAGCCACATAACAGATTTTACCATGAGATATTTATATAGTGTACAAAATAGAAGTAAGTAATAATAAAATACTATCTAAGTAGTGAATTAAAAAAAAATATAAGCAATATTGTCACAAGTCTGGATTACACTATAAGTAGGTATCTTGCAAAAAATATGTATTTGTCTAATTAATGCAGTGCAAATTAAGAGACTAACATCAAAGCCCAATTCTTGTACAGCTTGTTGTCCAGTTATAGAGTTAGAGCCAATAAATCGAAAAACTCTTTCTTCAGAGGGATTTAAAGCCTTTCCCATACTAGGCCTACTGTTTGTGGCTGAAGCTTTTTTCTTCGTTTTAGTTTTCCAGTCGGACCATACCTACACCAAAAGAAAGCATTATAAGCATATGTTAAGAAGTGCATAAAACATCATCATCACAACTCTTTGTAATGAGCCCACTACAGGGCATGAGTCTCTCCCCTCGGTGACGAGGAGATACAGGCCATAATCCACCAAGCTGGCCCAGTGCTGAGTGACGGATGTCAGCATTTTCAGGGCGCCAAAGTGGCTTCTGACAAATCCTAACAACTACTGGCATTACATGTGATACCATATTACAACTTCTCACATAAAACATAAAGCATAAAGGAAATAAATGATTATTACTCTTTTCCATTTATCTGTTGATTTGGTCACAGAACTTCCACCAACCGAGTTCAATAACTGTGACAATTCTTGCCACAAACGGTCACCCCTTTGTCGCCCTTGTAGACCGGGTTGTGGCCTCGAAAGATCTCCGTGGCTAAAAACAAAATTCATGATATTATCATTCAAATACAAAGCAAATCAGTCAGGAAAGTGGCATCAAAAACTTAATCTATGCTATACTTTTAAAGTCTATATTTGAGTTGATTTAGTAGAAATAACAAATTCTTGAAGTGGGCACTTACATTAGAGATCGCATATTGCTTGTATTACTTACACATTCCATCATCTCGGCTTGAGATTATTGTGGGAAAATTATATTGAAAAACTAACCTTTCCATAAACTCCAGCATCAAACTGAATTGTTCATGGCTTGCACGAAGTCTGGATTCCATCTAAAATACGAATGAAATATTTATTTATTTATTTATCTTTATTAGGGAAACAAACAGAACAATTATGACTATTATTAGCTTATTATAAGTAACATAGTATCCAATCAAGTTTCCACTATTAGTTAAACATCATAAGAAAATTAAAATAAAGTTACTATGAAATCTTAAACTAAACAATAAAAGTATAATTATAACGTAAAGAAACTATATAAGAAAAGTATGTATTTAAATTTAAAAGTTAATACAACATTTTAAACAAATTTACAATAAATACAATAATAATTTAAACGTTAAGGCTTAGTAGTACATATTTTATATACACTCAAGTTTTGAAAAAAATATATTACTGCTAACAATATATTCTGCACATAATTTATCAATCGTCTAACTTGTATGTGGTACTGATGTCAAATAATAAGTAAATGAAGCACTCTATTTATGTACTTACAGTTACAATTATTAAGTGTTAATTGTAACTGTAAAAAACTTTACAGTTACAATTAACTTTTAATATTAATCTTTAGTAAAATACAAACTCGCGCGCGATTCCACGGTTGACACTTGCTTGACACATAATTTGACAATTGCCTCACAGTCAATCACCCTTCAACCGCAGAGTTTTCCGCAACATGTGCGGATAGCACGTTTTCCTTAGCGTATGACACATGTCTGCCATTTCAGTCACGCTAACACTAAGGCGTGACGTGAGCGTGACGTGAAACGGAAAACGACACGCTTGGATTTTGTCTAGGCCCGTTGGTACGGGATGACATTTTATGACATGAATGACTTCCCCAGAGGATATAGCTGTATATCCCGGCGAATTCATATATTGGTAAGCGAATGACACTGGTGAGGTAAAAGCTAGCGTCAGCAGGGTACTTAGATGCTTTCGCTCTAATTCACATATTTCTATGGATAGTGCTTTGTGGATATTCTTTAAACTGCGTTCTATTCCACGCGTCACATAAACAACTTTCGCATTAACATATAAAAACAAGTCTAAATCGGCATTAGGCGTCTGTCCTTTCTTGAACGGAAATCCATATCTGTTTCTCTCAATGATCATATATTGTGGATGCTCAGTTTGATAAACTGCTATACTGCACAATTCTTTCATTCCAACTGTTGCTAAAGTAAAGAGTTGGTCGACCTCCTTTACGCTAAACATGGTGTTGTATTTAATTCCTCCAAGCGTATCCTTCCCTATGTTTGTTAGCATTTTTGTTGCAGGTCCTTGATATATTACATGGTATGAATCTTCAGCGCATGTAGCAATACTATCTATATTCCAAAACACTCGCCCGTAAGTTAGATCCATGCAATCCGCTGAATCTAGAGGGCAAGTGATCCCACTCGGGCGGCGGATGGCATTATTCTTTAATATACGTAAGGCAGTGCCAGTAGAAAACAACATAGTAAGTTGACTGTGAGCTACGACGTTACGATAACTTATCTTTTTGCTCTTCTGCGCGACGGTTGTGTGTTTCAAACTAATTAGTTACTCTTTGGTGGCCAGACGCAGAGCCGAAGGGTTTGTTCCTGATTGCCAATGTGTATTAATTAAATATTACTTTGAATTGGCAAAAGCGCTGGATTTTACTGTCAAACCTAGTGGAGGTGGCATTACGCTTTGTGACGGGATGGACGTCACTGCTTTGCATTGTTTGCTAATAAATTGAATTATTCTAGCAGCTTATGCTAGCTTTGTTTTTATTGTTCGACGGCTGACAAATATTGATATGTGTTGTTACAATCAAAGTAAATTTCATTGAACAGTGTGCGTTATTCCTATAGAAGCCGCGATACTGCTCGTACAATGCATTGACGTTAGCCGATTCCTACTGAAGTTCTTGCTGGTTATTCTTAGTAGATGGACCTTCCGAACCACTGATAGCTTCGCTCAAATTATAAAATCTGGCATTTTGGAAATTTCACTTTGAAGAAAAAGTTAAAATATGTGGCAGTTTTGAAGTTGCTGAAAGTACAAGTACTTATCCATTGAAGCTTTAAAGAAAGCTGTTGGTTATGTAAAGAGATTTAATGTGTTGTGGGTAGAGATTCTCATTTGTAGGTTTTGGCGACTGCGACAGATTGATTCTGAAGTTTGTTGAAGGAGTCATTGGTTGACTCGAATTTCCCGAGGGGAAAAGATTATGTTGCAATTGTGATTGCTATAAACCACGAACGAGATACCTTGTTGTTAATGAGGACATTAATGGATTTCCATGTTTGTTTGATTTACAGATAATTGTTATTTAATGGTGTTTCTTGGTGAGAATTCTAAAAGATTTATAATATAGCGAGCTCAAACTTGTGTGTTTACTTTTGAAAATTAGCCTGACTTTATTTTGCCAGGAGTGGCCGAGCTGCAACTTCGGTGTGATTGTTTCAGATTGTCACACGAGGACGTATGCATCGTGAAAACGGCAAGGTAGAAAGATACTGTCGTACTGTTTTATATATGTAACGCTTTGAGGTTGGACACAAGGGATCACAATGGTCTGATGTTTTGTGAAAAGTGCAACATCATTTAAATGTGACCAAACAAACTGCGATTCAAACTTAACCCCTACAAAATAAAATACTTTTTAACCGGATTTATCGCGTATATTTACATTTTAAATTTTGACTCGACGTTTCGGTGTCTTTGCAGACCCCGTGGTCACGAGCGACTTTCATTTGACACGACCTTTCGGGGTCTGCAAAGACACCGAAACGTCGAGTCAAAATTTAAAATGTTAATATACGCGATAAATCCGGTTAAAAAGTGTTTTATTTAATAGTATGAATCGAGAAAACTTAAGACAATTTTACCCCTACAGTTACTAATTGGTATCGAAGCAACGACCCCTGTAAAAAAGTATTTGGAAAGCTGGACTCCGGTTTGCGTGGCCCTTATAAAATCGAGCGCATGCTACCACATCACCACTACGAGTTGAAGCTTCTTGCTGGCTCCAATGAAAAAGAAAAACGCAAGCTGTAGCTGAGCATATGGTGCTGTGGCGTTTTTGTAGACGAGTATTTCTCGGGCTACCTTTGTAGACAAGTACTTCTTGGGCTACTTTCATACTTATGTGTTATCTTTCATTTGAGTGTGTTATTTTATTTATTTTCATATTTTAACATAAAAAAGTAATAATGAAATAATTTGTTTCACGCATGGTGAGAGTCCGGAATTATATCATGTGGGATTTTTTTATTTTTATTTTAATTTAGCTTCTTAATTTTTGTCTAGTACTACTTAATCTTTCGCTCCGTTATGTTCTTAATTTCAGCTTTTTATTTTAGAAAATGAAAGTGATAGTTTCGATGAAAGACTGGAAATACCGTCATATAGTAACGAGCTAACGGGCGAGGAAGATCAGTTATGTTCTTAATGTCAGCTTTTTATTTTAGAAAATGAAAGTGATAGTTTGGATGAAAGACTGGAAATACCGTCACATAGTAACGAGCTAACGGGCGAAGACGATCAGTTATGTTCTTAATTTCAACTTTTTATTTTACAAAATGAAAGTGATAATAGTGCGCCCACTTAAACACGTGACGATTGGGTGACTTCAGGCTTACTTGACAGGCACGGCTAAAATGACAAAAAGTTTCGGCGACAAAAAGTCACTAGTGCGCGCATTACTAACATTGCTTTTATATAAAAAAAACTTACGCTTACCAGAGTCTGTGATCTCTGAGGATTCCACGTCACTGCTAATTTGCTTCTCATTACAGACTGCGACAGCTTTATTGGCTGTTGCTGAAATAGCAAATTAATTAACATAAAAAAAATATTGAAAAGATAAAGATTCAAACAAAAACCTAATATACAAATGCACACAGACAATACAAATACTACGTAAAAGTTTCATACCCTTTTGAATTTCTTGAGAAGTGGGTAGAGGAGATAAAGAATCGTCCCGGTATCTTTTATTAAGGGTTATCTTTCTCTTTAATGTTGGCTCTTCAGATTCCGAGGAACTGCTGAACTGCTTGGTTTTTTCTACTGCAACGGCTTCTTTCAGGGATGCTGAAATAATGGTTAAAAAAAATTTATTGTAATCAATATGTGTAGGGTGAGTATTAACATATAATACCTAAATGAGAGAACATTGAAAATCTTACCATAATATCAAACTACTTTTACAATAGTGTATTGTTTCCAGTCATTTTCAGGCTTCATTAGTAAATTTATAGCTTTTTTTTCTAATGCCCTGCTTTTTGGCCATTTACAGTTTTTTTCATCCTCATCGATCCATTTTCTGGGAGCGGCCGATATGTATTTCTTATTGTTATCGCATGTTTATATGATCACAGCATAATTAAGCTAAAATATAAATACAATACAACATAAGTTATTTGGTACCTGTTGTTACACTTTAGAATTTGATGAACAAAGTAAGTAAAACTCACCTGATGAAGACGATAACATATGCTGCATGCAGATATTAAATAATAAAAAACAACATCTAAGCAAGCACTACTTAAAATGGAACTAGAACACAACAAATACAAACACTAGAACACTATTCTTAAACTTTAAACAAATTACTTTTTGCCGCTGGCAGTTAAAAGGAATAAGTTAAGTATACTTCTACAATTATACATTCTTAAGGTATTTTAGGTAACAAAAAATATTGCATAATTTTTATAATGGATACATTTTGTTATGATTTCACCAATATATACTATTTCGCACACATCACTCAAATGTGAAACGTAACCGCCATGAGTAAACTTAGATTCACAAGGTATTTCGAAAAAGTTTTCATAAGATAAATATCTTTGAAAAATAATATACATATTTTTTGTATTTGTACATTCAATTATTCTTACAAGTTTTACCACAACATTATCTTGTATAAGACAGTGGTTGTTTTTGTTGTCCCAGTTCCTATTTTAAAATGCGAATATTTCACCCGCTTGTATATTTTAACGGTCATGTCACTCAAAAGAGGTTCAGGGTAAGTAATAAAATTTGATGAAGTTTTAACTAAGCCAGTATTACTATGATACAAGCGTTTTTCATTAATTCTGTTTATTAGCTGTTGTAAAGGCATATTGCAAGATTTCAAACATTTTTTTATTTCAAACATATAGTTTTCATATTGAAGTGCAGAAAAGTTATCTAGTGAACCAATATTGCATAAAATCCTAAAAGCACAACTAAGTGTTATAAAATGTGTGTATTGAGAAGGTTTTAATTTATTTTCAAGTATGATTGGACCTAATTGTCTAAACTCTGTAGCTTTCCATCGGTCCAGTTCAATAGATGACCTCGGTAATCTTGAAAAGTCATTGGAGCTAATGCAGTTTCTCACATCGAAAGTGGTTTGGTCATAATTCTGTAAATCATTTTGGTTCATTCTAACTGACATATTACCCTTTATCCAAAATTGCAATAACCTTTTCATTACACCCAAACAGACAAGGTGCATGTAATCCAGTGGAATGCCTTTTATTAAATCTATGTCTAATTGTAATAAAGGGCTTGGCTGAATATGATAATCATCACCATACCGACCATCGCGAAAACCTTGGTCTGTTCGCAATTCTGAATTCAAATCATTGTAACAAACTCTGTTATTTACATAAGTTCCTTCAGTTATACATTTAGGGCAACCAAAATATGCATTATGACCTTAAGTGCAAAGAATGAAAGATTTAAGTAGCTGGTGCATCACAAATAATCTTTTTTAAAACAGTATTTTTTATTTAATTTTCATGAGAAAAACCATATGCTTTGGTTTTCGAAGACCATGCCAAACACCTATCACAAAAGGAGTTTTATTTGAACAATGACTTCCCAATACTGGCCAAAATTGACTGCCTGAACTTTTAGTCAATAGCCGCGTACTGATTGAGCGAGCAGCCTCGCGAGGCTGCCTCGGACATTTGTCGCAGTACGCATGCCGCGCGAGGCGGCCTCGGTCCGTAAGTTTTCTAATCCGACGCTGCCTCGCGCGGCAAGGCCGAGCCACCGTGAGCATCGACGACGCTCAGTTTAACTTGAAGTCGAATAGAGACCGCGCGTGCATATAGTTTGCCCGAGACCACCATGAGGCCGCACATTCGGAAAGCTGTCGCTACCACTGCCTTTTTAATAATTCTAAGGCTTGCAAAAAAAAGAAAACAGAAAACTAAACGTTTTTGGATTAAACTCTTATACAAAAATAGATTACAGGCTGGGAACAGGTTGTTTGAAGAGTTGTGCTTCGATGACGAAGAAAAAAATTTCACTCGAATGAGTAAAATCGAATTTGACAATGTGTATTCTCTCATAAACTCCAAAATAAGCAAGAAGGACACAAATTTTCGAGAAGCAATATCCGCTAGGGAAAGATTATTAGTGACGTTGAGATTTTTGGCCACAGGAGATTCTTATACCAGTCTACAGTATCTATTTCGTATATCAAAACAAAGGATATCGGTTATAGTTCCTGAAGTCTGTGATGCTATAATTGAGGTGTTAAAGGATTATGTTAAGGTAAAATGAAAATACATATTTTTATTATTTTTTTATTAATCAAATTAGAAAATTGGACAAATAATATAAGAAAATTAAACAAACAAATATTTAATGATGAGGAGCTGGAGAAGGAGGAGGGGGAGGCATCAAAATTGGTGAAATAGGAGGCATCGGTGAGGCAGCAGGCATCGGTGAGGTAGGAGGCATCAGTGAGGTAGAAGGCATTGGCATCGAATATGTAGATGGCGTCGATGAGGAAGAGGGATGAGACATATATCTTAAATTGTCGTGTTCACCATATGATTGAGTATAATAACCATAACCACTGTATGCTCCCATGTCTGCATCAAAGATTATTTTATTTATTGCATTTTTTACGTGTGCTAACGTAATTTTATCATATTTTCGCAACTCATTTCCTATATATTGGCCATACACATTATAGGGATCATTCTTTTCCGATATATTATCGCTTGCACACTGTTGTAAAAGTGTTAAGGCTTCAGATATAGCGTTATCAGTAAGATCATCGCTTTCGTTCATTTTGGATCTTCTTTTTAGGTCTAGTCGACTTTTGTTTAGGTCCTTCCGTTATCGTCGAGTTTTAAGTTTCACTTCTTTCTTCGTTATGACCGTCATCATTTAGAGTATTTAGACTTGCATTCTGTAAAGATAGAAATTATTACTTAATTTTATTTACAGATACCATCATCCGAAGAAGAGTGGCTTACCATAGCGAAAGCGTTTGAGAGCAAATGGAATTTCCCACATGTCATAGGAGCAATGGATGGCAAGCATGTTTTATTACAGTCGCCGATAAATAGTGGCAATGATTATGACTGTTACAAAATGTTTCCAAGTATAGTGCTGTTTGCTTTAGTTGACGCTAACTATAAATTTCTGTACGTAGACGTTGGCAGCAAGGGACGTATATCAGATGGCGGTGTGTTTAAAAACACCAATTTATATAAAAAGCTCGAAAAGAAGGAATTAAACATTCCTCCGCCAGAAATATTACAAATACCGTATAAAATTGCAGTGCCCTATTTTATTCTAGGCGATAAAGCTTTTGCTCTCAATGATTACACATTGAAACCTTATGAAGGTACTCCAGAAAGAGGTTCGATGGAAAGGATTTTCAATTACAGGCTGTCCAGAGCAAGAAGAGTTGTGGAGAATGCCTTTGGCATTTTAAGCTCCGTTTTTAGAGTACTGAGGAAGCCGCTACTATTAGAACCAGAAAAAGCTACGAAAGTCGTATTGACTACCATATGCTTATATAACTACTTGCGTAGAGATCAAGCTTCCTCACAAAGGTTCACTCCCCCAGGATCATTCGATGCCGAAGTTGAAGGGACAGTAATACCCGGCCGATGGCGACAGGATACAGAAATGTCATCAATGCTATCTATTCAAGCCATACCACGGCGAGGATCAACAAATATAAAAGAAATACGTTCACATTTAGGTAGACATTTCATAACAAACGGAGCAATTTCTTGGCAGAATAATTATCAGTAAAATAATAGGTACTCACTTCTTCACCTAAAGTATCTTGTGTATTTCCTGGGTGATTTCTATCTCCCAGAAAACTGAAGGCTTCATAGGCATACCAATTTGAAATATATATTTCCCCACGACCTGTAGTATAAAATAAAAAAAAATATTAGAAATTATATTAAAACCGGTGTAACTTTGGATATAATAAAATGAATGTTGTTAACCCTAATCATAAAAATATAAATACCTGATCCTGTGATTCGGCTTTTTTTTTCTCTCGACTTTTCCCTCCTGTAAGACCCTAGTAAAGAGTCCATTTTTTTCTTTAATACAGCTATTGGAAGGTTCATTTCCTGGCTTATTTTTCTCCATGCATCTTCCTTTAGTCCTCTATTTGTGTAATCATTACATTGCGCATCCCAAAGTCGCCTATATAGTTGTATCAATTTAAGACACTGTTCTTTATCCATTACGCACAACTAACACGCAACGAATAAGCGAGGCAAAACACTACCGTCTTGAGTGAGCGCGGCAAACGTACTGAGGCGCCTTTGAGCATCGACAAAAACCGACAACGCTCGGCTCGGGCCGCGGCACGCTCGGGCGAGGCAGCGCGTGCGTTTGCCTCGGGCGAGGCACGTCTTGACCGACCGAGGACATGCCTCGCGAGGCAGCCTCGCGAGGCTGCTCGCTCAATCAGTACGCGGCTAATGGCAAACCATCAATATTTATATCGAAACTGATTGTCAGATCGGATGTTTGATTTTCCAATGCATGACTAAGACTTTCAGCTAATCCAAAGTGATAGTAATGACCTGATTCTGTCTGAGAAATATTGTTTGTTTTAATAGTTTTCAAAAGAGTCCTGCAATCTATAGGAAGATTGGTTAATTAATTTACTGTTTTTACTTCCTTTAAATTCCTAATAGTTTGTGAAAAGCATTGTGTGTAACATGAGTTTCAACAGCCCAATTTTTAAGTGCTTTATGAAAATTAGTTTCAGTTGTTTCTGTTAGATTAAATGAAGATGCACACACAAAGGCAGAGGGGACAACTGATGGAGAAGATGAAGATATGCAGGTGTAATGGCAGGTGGCTCCAACGATGTAGCAGGCTGCACACTTGCAACTAATGGCTGTACAGGTGTAGAAGACTGTACATCTGCAGCAGATGTATTGACATGGGCAGTTGCCGCAGTTGGTGCAAACAAAGTACTAGGCTGTATAAAATGAGATGTTTTCGGCATCGTTGGAAAAACCCTTTGACTTTTGGATGACTTCCTTATAATGCTCTTTAAGTATTTAGCCGACATGTTTTCATACCTTTTTCTTCTTTTTTATTTATTACAGGTTTTACCTGCAACAATTAGATTTATAGATCTGAACGGTGAGTATACCACATTTTTTGTTCACTGATTGATTGTGAACAAACGGATCGTCGAATCCAACTCGGCTGGGCAATTTACGTTTGTGTCCAAAGTGTCCAAGCTTCCAGAAGTTGTGGCTCCCTTTAGTAAAAAATTCATTGCATCGTACGCAAACCATGCACTGGACTTCACGTCCTCTCGTCCACTACCAGTAGTTTTTGACGATTTCACTTTCTTCCTTTCTCGGATAAATTGCGAACGCAGTGTATCAACTTTCGTTTCTGGATCTTTTCTTGGTAATTTAAGCGCCTTGGCAATATCCTCCCATGCATAATTTTTCTTTATTTTATTTCGATAGTCACTATGTGAAGTATCCCACAACAAGTTATGACTTTCATAAAGCTCTATAAGCAAAAGCACGGTATCATTTCCCCACACTATAGACATTTAAAAGGCACGTTGCGTACGCGACTACACTTGGTGACAAATGACGCAACACTGACGCGGGACACGGGCGCTCGCTCTCGAGGCGGGAGCAAGCAACATGCCCCGCGTCACGTACAATGTTGTGGGTCATGTTGCGGGACACTATGCAACGTTGCAGCGTCACGTAAATTTTGTTCAAAATGTTCCCTAGTGTATCCGGGGCTTAATTTCAGAAATACGTAATTGAGTGCGACCCATGAAAAGTGTGTGCGTTTTGAGAAGTGCTTCAGTTTTTGTTGAATTTAAATATGTCGTAAGTATTTAATTTCTGTGTTTTATACATCAAAATGATCTATGACACAAATGTTTTCATATTTCAGTTATTTAGTGTTAGATTAATCAATTTGTTTTAACAAAAAAGTCTTCCGTAAATTGATCGAAGCTAACCCAAAATAGTATTTAGTCGATAAAAGGATATTTTTACTGTAATGTTGGTTTTTTAGATCATATATTTAATAAATATGCCAGTCTTTACATTTGTTGGAAGAAATACACTTAGATTTTTTTAAATATTAAAATGTTTCACACAACTCAACCAACTATGTTCGGCCATTTGTAATATGAGACAAATAAATGTGGCTTCTCGTGAACCAAGTAGTTAAATTAATATATTTTTTTGTTTAACTATGTGTTGGTTATTTTTGTAAATTTATCTATTTGGTTTCTTTTATGGTGTCGTGTAAATAAGCTGTTTCAAGTCAGCACAAGTTGATAACATTACATTAACAAGGGTACAAATAATCATCATCATCATCATCATCTCAGCCCGCGCTAGTCCACAAATAATACAAACAAAAAAATACAACAAGACACAGCACTACATACAACAAACAACATGAGTAACTCCCTGATCACAAAATAAAAATAATTATAATAGAAGTGTAAGAGAGGAAAGTTGGTACGTGGTGATACCTCTTTTATTTACCTTCCACCCCTAAACCTCTACATAAAATAGCAATAACATCACTAAAGTAGGGCGCCACTGCAAGGCTGATATTTGCTCTTCCCGGCTTGCAGAAATTTATATATATATTGAACCTTGGTCATAGGTAGAGAAAAATAAAAGAGTTTCCTTTGATTGATAACAAGTTTTATTTAATTGGCTGTCATATGTGGTTACAGTTGTTACTAGGAGTTACAAGTTATGACGTTATCTGTACCAATCCCAAGGAAACAGGGTCGTGATTTTTTTAAGAACGGTTCTCGTGGTGATATTATTGCTACTTGAAATTTCTTACACTCAGTCTTGAAGAGACAAAGTTAATATCGCTTGAAATAGCTACTCGTGTGGCTTTTGCCTGGTGGGTTGCAAGATGCTCCTATGGTTGAGATAGAATAGTTGGTACCTCTATGGCTGTCTTGTTCCTTGTGGGAGTTACCAGACCAAGCTTGTAAGATGTTGCAGACGAGCAGCTCCAAGCGATGCAGACTAATAAAATATAATCTGAAGGGATACCATGGTCATCGGGGTCCTTAGAATGACATGAAATTGTTATCAATCAAAGGAAACTCTTTTATGAATTGAAATCTCAATCCTCTAGAAGATATTTCAAATAGCAAGTAATTGCTAATGGATCATTACCAACCCAAATAAAGGGAAGTATACTCACACAAAATCTAAAAGAACAATAAAAACCCCGCCCTGAAACAAAATATACTTGATTACTAAGAGATCAAAATCTTCCATACGGCAAGTTGGAAATAAATCTAGAAAATACTTACGAAGGCCTCTCGCTTTATAGTTTTTGCTCAAAGCCTCAGAACTCCCACCCGTCGTAATAAAAATATGTTTGTGTCAGGAACTACTGAAAACAACAGACATCGATATGAGGAGGCTAACCTGTAATCCGAAATAAACCAATAATCCACTTGAACTCACCTCATGCTGTTGTGCTGTATAATTTAATATTATATTATTTAATGATGTCCAAATCCATGAGGGCTACTTTTAGCTCCTCCAAATTCTGTTTTTTTAATAAATCCATCCTCGACCTCGACCGCCGACAAAGAACGAAATGACACCTCCTCGTTCACTCGGAACTCTCACTCGCGACCACAGATCACACGCTCCCATTCAGCCACTCCGATCCTCCGGTCAGCATACTAATTTATCTTCCCAAATGTCCATTATTAAGATATTAACCAATCTGATAATTTTTGAATAAGGAATAAATCCTGAATTATTATCTTAATTATAATATCGATTAAAGTAGCATTTGAAATGAGAAATTCTAAACGACCCCGATAGATGGCGTTACACTACTTTTCCTATAGAAATCAATAGATTTCATTTTATTTCGATAGGTGTCGCTAGAGATACAAAATCTCGGCTATGCAATGTACGAGATAACAGAAACAACGGAAATTGCAACGTTACACCTTGCATGGTGAGCTATGATACTCTCAATATGAGACATGGGTACTGTGACAGTACTCGGTAACTCGGCACATGCATCGAGGTCAGGGTTGGATCTAGAAGTAATTTTTAATGCTCGCCAATTCACAACAGCTCGAAATTTCATTGCTAACCGTGTGGTTCTGTGTTATCTGCGTGTTTTGGGCAAATAGCCCTTGACGGCTCAATACTACCCATTGCTGTGTCCTCATTAGCCTAAGGGTCCATAGTATTGTAGCCCACATTATACAGATGGCTACAATGGTCTCGATTATGAAATCAATGTGTGTCAAACTATGATAAATCTTGTAGGAGATGTTCAAAGCTTCAATAGTAGTATTGTTACTGGTGGTCATTGCCGTGGCATTGACTAGCATATTTAGTACAGTTGTTGTTCCTTCTGTGGTGTGACTCATCACAGTTAAAGCAAAACCTTTTAGAGGCAAACTGGCAGCCGTTAGGGCCGGTACTGCTGTCGAACAACACAACCTACACTTTATTATAATAGCCATCACTACTCCTATAATGATGAGAATGGTAGCAATAATGCCTATCCATTTTATCCACCAGAAGAAATTTCCCAGTGACCAACCAGGAGCTGCTTTAAGTTTGATCTTTTCCTCTAATTCGAGAAGCTTTGAAGTCAAGATCTCCATATCAGTATTATAGGATACAAGGCCATTATTCGTCGATTTCCATAAGTCTTCGAGCCTCACTATGTTTTCCTGTATAGCAGGCGGAATGACATAAAAAGCAACTCTGGAGAATTGAACTCTGGAGAACCCAAGCTTGCGAACTGATATTTATCTCCCACAGTCGACACTTGCTCCACGACATCTTGTAATATTCTATGTGGTGTCAAAGTATAAGAGTCCAGCTTAGCAATACAATTAGCCGGTAAGATAATCCTAGTTTGGCTCTTAACATTTGGTTAGTCTCGTTTCGGTTGTAGTGCCGTTTCTACACAATGTCGTGACAGACAAACTATTCTTTGTTTGAGTTACCAACCAACTGGAAAATGAGAGTGGAGTTATGCGCACTACATCTCGTGACATACCCGAAACGACTTCTAAAAAGCACACCTTTGTTAGGTTGGATCCTCCGAAAATAGCATGAGATCCACAATCAGTCAATTTGTCAGAATTCCAAGAATATGGAATATTGCACGCTGTACCGTTAGGAAATACACTTCTCGTATTGTCGGTGAGTCAGAGCAAACCATTGCTGCGCCGAAATATCAACCACATACACGGGAAACTCTAGTAGACTCCTCATCCAGCGTAGCATAGAGTCTGGATTTTCTCATTAATGGGAGCTCAATTGTCATACTGACATCCTTGCCGTGGATACCCACAGTTATAGGCAAGTGTGATAGCATGTCGTTGTATGACACAGTCGGGGGCAGTCCTAATTCTTCCGGAAGACGGTTACTGATTGATGTGATGGTTGAGACAAGGTCATTAGCACTCATCAGTGCGACTGGCAGGTTCCCGCTTACCATGGCCTCACTAACATAAATGTAATAGTCGGAGGTGATCATCAGTGCCTCCTCTAGTATCGCTATCTTCTCATTACAGTTTTCTAATTGTAACAACGTTGATACGACTGCTTGTAAGTATGTCACTTCATTGGTAACTTTCCCTATTGCCTTCTTAATCACTTCATTGTTCACCAAGATGGAAGAGATCGACTCCTTAACAGCTCGCTGTGTTTGAGTGATGCTGTGTGCTTTTGGTTAAGGACTGAATTTGCCCTGTCAGGTCTGATACAAAACGCTCTGTCAAATTCTGACGTTCACGCAAATATCCAAGTGTTTTCTCTATGTCTTCGATCTGAGAGTCAGTGGCAACCCCCGCGAACCAATGGTAAATAGCTCCGATGAAGTCCAATGCTCTGCGCTTCCGACTCCTCTCGGATGCTGTACGAAGAATTCAGAATTGAGAACCTGGAATGCACGGCGAATAGAAAAGGGCGTTAGTCGCGTAGTCAAGATGGCCGACACGACGCTCACGGCACAAAGGTCGCAGTGTTTCCAAGGAATTTAGGAAGGGTATTCTAGGGTTACAAATTATTACAATAGAATTTACGTTAAATTAGATACACCATAAAACACTTCAGAACATATATGAGACAACTCACCCGGTAGACGGGATAAAATATGTAGAATAAATAATCAAGTGCGTTCGCTTCTAAGTTGAACACGAAAATGGCCGAGGGCTGAGGCGCCCGCGGGGAGGGGAAGGTACGAGTTAGTTGTCAGGCAGCGTTGCGTTCATTCACCATAGTGAATGTAAAGTATTTTAAAGTTATTCAACAGGCAAAGAATTAAGCTATTAAGTATACAGATTGCTACAGTACCCCCCGACAAAGCGAAGGATTTGGCGTACTTGTATGCAAAATCCGACTAACACTACAATTGGACCTACTATTGTTTCTCTCATACTTCTTTCATACTTCACGCAACATTCATTCATAGCCATAATATCAGATTTGAGACCCTTTCAAACAGAGAACAATCCTTTTAGAACAAGATTGTGCTCAAACAGCAAGTCTTTATTTTGGTAGATTTAAATAGTCATTAACAAATCATTATTCTTTTAGGGAACAGTTATTGAAAAAGAACAATCCTTTTAGGTCAGATTGTGCTCGAACAGCAAGACTCTGTTTTAGTAGATTTAAATGTGTAGGCATTTAAAAAAAATATTACTCTTTTAGAGACTAATATTTAATAGAGAACAATCCTTTTAGGTCAGATTGTGCTCAACAGCAAGTCTTTAGTTTAGTAGATTTAAATGTTTAGTCATTTAAAAATTGTATTCTTTTAGGGAACAATAATTTGACGGTTATTAAGATAGCTAAGTCTTTACTTTAGGAGATTTTAATTGAGTAGTTAATAAAATTCATTATTCTTTATAATTAGTGAGTTTGAAATCTTTGACGTGGTATGATCCTAGTGGTTTCCCAGACATTTTGGCTAGTTCATAAACAAGTGGAGATAGTTTTTTAATGATTTTACATTTTATAAATTTTGGTGCGAGTTTTTTGTTAAAATATTTGTCCTTATTGCTTTGGTAAAATGTTTTTCTCCAAATCACATCACCAATGTTAAATTGTGCAGGTCTCCTACGTAGGTTATATTGTTTTTGTTTAGCAAAAAAAATTTAATAGGGTGAGTTCCCATGTTCATAGATGTTTATACTACTAAGTTAAACAATATTTATAGTTAAAAAGGAATTAAATGATGTTCTTTACAATTAATTCAAGCAAGAAACTACGCTTAGGTGAGATTATTTGTAGAAAATTTAGTTAATTAGAGAGAAAAAATTAAAGTTAGCAATTTGGAAACGTTAAATGAATGCAAAATTACAAGCAGTTTTAGTAGAAAATAAACAATATTAGTGTACAACTGTAACGTATTACAAATAATGTTTTAGATGTTCCGGTTTGTACTGGTTAGAACAGTATAAAAGTTACTTATATACTGGTTAGAACAGTATAAAAGTTTATGTTTGTCTAAACCCGCGTTTGACCTTAATTTTGCAAACTGATATTAAGAATTAATATACTGTAGGTTAGGAATTAGTGTAACAATTAGAATTATAATTATAACAGGAATTTAAATTAAAACACAAATTAGAATCAGAACAAAAGATAATAGAGAAAAATAGAGTGACAATAAATTGTAAACATGAATTAATTCTCCTTCGAAGTAATACGAACTTAAACGCTATTAAATTAAGCACTGGCGAAATCGTTGACGACATAGAGATCCGTAAAATTGTATGGGGGGTGCCTCATGTTAAAGTATCGGATAGAGAAAGACTCAATCTAATTAAACTTTTGGAAAAAGATCGATCCATTCAATTAGCATTTAAAAATTGGGATTTGTACGAGTATCCATTATTACCGATGACTACGAAGCTTACATGGTGTATTAAGACATCTTCTTAAATTGAGAAACCAAGATTTGTTATTATAGGATTGCAAACGAATAGGAAAAATAGTTCTTCCAGTGATATGTCACAATTTGATCATTGTAATTTGCGAGATGTAAAAGTCTATCTTAATTCAACATACTATCCTTATGAAAGTCTTGACGTAAATTTCTTAGATCATCGTTACGCTTTATTATACGAGCAATATGCAAAGTTTCAACAGTCGTATTACGTACGTCGAACAGAACCTCTTTTAAGCCCGTTAGAATTCAAAGAAAAGGCACCTTTATTTGTGATTGATTGTTCTAGACAGAATGATAATTTAAAGACAGGACCAGTAGTCAATATACGTGTAGAAATCGAAAGTAATAGCGATATACCAGACCAAACGTCAGCATACTGTCTCATACTCAACGACTGTGTTGTTGAATACAAGCCGCTCAGTAATATTGTTAAAAAGATAACATGAATAAATTATTTATTGACCTTCAAGGTTTTAAAGATTATAAAAACAACCTTATTGTCAAAGATTTGGCTTTGCCTGTTGGAGAATGCACTCAAGTATTCTTAGTAAAACCTCCATATTCATATACAAAGTTATCTTACCAAGAAAAGCAACAAATAGCCTGGATTGAAAAGCATAGAGGCATTTAGTGGAGTGAAGGTCACATTGACTATCGAGAATTTAAACGGATAATTAAGCCTTTTTTAGAAAAGAACAGAATATTTGTTAAAGGGAATGAAAAGGTAAAATGGATTAAAGAATTATGTGAAAATTGTCTAGTTACAAATGCAGAGGAACAAGGTTGTCCTTTTTCACGCATCACGTCGTCTTCACTGCACTCGTCTGATGCCAGGGTTGAACATGGAAGTTCACTTGACAGATCACACACTCTTATTTGTATAAGACGTAATCCCTTTGCTTGTTCCCTGTTAATAACGTAGGATTTCACACGGGCAACTTTACGAGGCTTCTTTTTTGGCTCAACCTTTCGCTTCGCCTTCTTTTTTGCCCTTGAAAATTGAGGCTCTTCCGGCTGGTTCCTTTCTAAGGCTTGTGTCAACCCCTCCCAGTGATCATAGGTTAGTTGGAACAATGTGAGGCTTGTATCTTCGATGTCTTGCATTGTCTGAAAAAGTGATAATGTTAATGAAGAAATTGAATTTAAAAAATTCTATAAGTTTGCTATTACAATTTTTATCCACCGTTCTTCACGTATGCAAAGGTAATAAATTAATGAACAATTTTAGGGATAAAACATAAAATGCAATTTGCAAAGCTTGCAAATGCTAGACAGCGCAATACGTTACTTATTATTACGAAATTGATTAGACCTCAAAAATATGAAGTCAGCATATTCCGCAGCACGCGCATTAAATATCTGCCTATTAAGAATATTATATGTGCTGGTTTAAAGTGATCATGTTACAATTTGCGCAAATGAAAAATAACTAACATCAACACTATGCTTATATTATAGTTTCGATACTTAAGTTTCATGTAGTCATGCAAATAAAATAACCTGAATACCTACAACACGTTTTGAAAACGTGGTTGAATCTTTTGGTTAGGTTTAGGTGATATAGAGGTATGGCTAGATAATAAATAAAACGAACAAATGAATTAGTAAATCAATCATGTTTTTATTTATTATAATAATAACAATAAAATCTTAGAAAGTTACTATAACAAATAAAGACTATTCTACAATATTTTAAATAAAATTATGAATGTTAAACTTGACATGTTTTTAAATTTCTAAAAAAGTTAGGTTACGGAAAATAACAAAATGTTTAACATAAAATATACTTTAATAATTACAATATAGTTTTATAATAAAATTTCTTAAATTATATTAATCTTATAGTGACCCCATGCTTTTTTAAATATTTTGTTTGAATGTATAAAACGTTTATCATCATTATTTGAAACAGCAATTTTGTTCACAGTTTGTGTGAAAATTTAATGTTTGATACATCGAAACAGAATATTCTTCTTACGAATTACTTCATCGTTCGTCAATACATTTTTGTAATCTGATGAAGTCGAATCTTTGATCACACTTTTTTTTATTCCTTAACCTTTTTTATGGTCTGAGACTCAGTTTTAACACAATATAATTTAGAACGAAGACCTACAAACTCTGTCATGATTTGTCCACTCATCTCATCTTTAAATAAGCCGGGGACTTTTTTGTTTATCAAGGGTAAACCAAATGAATTACTTATATTATAGTTACTAGTATCAAAGTAATCAAGAAAATTATTTCTCAAATCGTTGTAAAAGTCTTTAGTGTTAATTTTATAAACAAAACTACCATCTGTATCAGTATAGCACAAATGAATATTTTCTCTCTGGTTTCATCTGGATCGCTACTAAGTTTTCTGAATATACCGTGGCACTATGAAAATTTGGCCCAGCGATTAAATTGTTTGCACAAATAAACTTTTTTGTCTTATTGGTTTCATCGTGCCATTTATTGACTAATTTAACATCTACTCTACGTTCATTATCCTCTAAAGTTTTTCCAAATACTGAATTATTTAATAATTTAAATAAATCTTGCTGGAAAGCAGTTGTGGCTCTTTCTCTCAACTCTGTATTTAATTTTATATACTCTCCTAAAAACCAGCTCTGTTTGAATGATAAAACTCGATGTATATGAGATAATATCAGTCCATTACTTATATACAAGTTTTTAAATGTACGTAATGAATAACATGATTATATTTTGGATATAAATTTGGAATAAGTTTAGTAGTTTTACCTCCAGGAGGTATGAACTTTTCAGCACAAAACGGATAATCATTGTGTAAATCGTGTAAATACTCTGGATATAACAAATCCACTTCAAGAATATATCCAAAATCCGCATCATCAGGAATACTCATTACATCTAACAAATCAAATTCGTCTCTTTCTAATAGTTTAAAATCGGATACTGGCAATGACTGACACGTGCTATAACCGTATAAGTTATTACAATCGATGTAAACTAAAAATGACTCCGGCTTATTTCGGTCATAATTATGCAAGTATTTATTGTTTGCTTGCGCATGTCTTGTGGGACATAAGCATATATACCACCGCGAATACCTTTTTGAATCATTCGTATTATTTCTAAGTCCGTTAATAGTTCTAATTGAATACCAGTTTTTAGTGACATAGCATCAAACGATAGACTTGGTGCTGTTAAATAGAATGCAGGATCTAGGCTATAGTTTAATTTACAAACCATTCGGAAGTTTTCAAATGCATCAGTCAGAAATAACACGTCTGTTTTAAGATACAGGTCGGTGTATTCTCCCATATTTTTTATATTAAACATATTCCAAACAGTTTTAGCACTGAGCGTAATCTGAATCACTGATCGCTTCATCTGTTAAAGAGTTATAAAAGCTATTTTTATAGGGAAGATGTTTCTCTGAAAATGAATTAAAACTTTTGATATAGTCATATGGATTTACGAGCCTTTACGATTAAGTAAATCGAATTCGTTTTTAATTGGAAAGTATTTTTTTAAATGAACAAAATCCGTTGTACCAAGTCCGTTCGCTAGTTTTTCTAAGCTCGTTCCTAAAAATTTAAAAGAGTACAAATCTTATTTAAGCAAATTTTCCATCTGAAAGCTTTAAAAACTTAGTGAACGATATATAATTTTCTTTATTTTTTGGTATCACTTTAATGGGTCCATCGGTCTCTGCCAGCTGTTTTATAAACAAATAGCAATCATATCCCGCCAAGTTGTGGAAGAAGACAGGAACGAGCTTAGGTACACTATATCGTAGGTTACAATATTGATGGGCTGCTCCACGATATCGACCTGTTAGGTGACAGTGATCTCTAACTTTGTCAAACAACATTACTCGATCGCATATATGACAAACGGATGCTTGTGCATAGGTCTCGGCATCATGTTCAGTAAAAATCATTTTTACTTCACTATTCAGCACTAGGTAAATGTTTTTGACATCCTCGTATAACTGTTTGAGAAACACATCTACGCAATCCACGCCTCTATATTATACAAAACGATTTAAATTTGAATCGAATGAGCAAACAACGTGATAAGCAAATGCTGCTGGAATATGTTGTTGGCGAGATAATGTGTAGCTAGAACTTGGATAAGGTTCGCATTTATGAAAAGGAGCCAGAATTGCTTCAAAGTCTGCGTATACTACAAACGGAACATCTTGTTTTCGATCAAAGTTCTTGAACTGAAGAATTGATCCTTTGTTGGGTAAAATAGTGCAAACGCCACTACAAATATGGTTATCTATAGAATTTTGACTCGAGAAAAAAAGTAAACAATCGTCACAAAAATATAATTTACCGTGGTGTTTTGTGATTTGAGATCTCACAAGACGCGACAATTTTTTTATTAACACGAAATGAGATTTAGTATTATTTTCAAGCCATAGTAAATTGACTCTGGTCCTAGATTTGGATTTAAATTCAGATCTATATATGGGTCCGACTACCGTACTGTTTTTTAACGTGTATACATTTTTTTTTTTTTTTATAAGTTAACGCTTATATTCGGGTTGTTAATCTCAAATTTAGAGATGTTATCAAAAGTAATAGGGAACGATATGCCTTCGATGTTCAATATGGATGTGAAGTGTGGATAAGATGTAGTTCGCTCACCGTTTCTGCTAGCGGGATGTATAGCAGCAACGATACTCCACAAAAAACAATAATTGTCTTTATTTTTTATGTTGGACACGCTTTTTTCTTTTTTATTACTGGATGGCAAGTCAATAAAAGACGAGCCAGATCCATTCAATGGATCATATTTGTTAATATTTCCCTCCAAGTACATATTACTCAAGAATGTCCAGCCGCTGTCTCGTTCCTGAAAGTCTTCAATTTTCTTTTTTATGCTATTCAAAAGAGATTGGAATACATTATCAAAATTAGTATTTTGATGTATTACGATGTTTTTTGTAGCAAATGATTTGGTATCTTGCATATCGTTTTTGTATAAGAGGAAGCGAGCAAAATATTCTAAATTGACTTTTACACTTATATGTTTCTTTAAAGAAAGTTCGAAAAGTTTAAAAACTTTCGGGTGAATATTAGTTAAAAATGAATCAGACAAAGAGTGCTCAAATTGCTCGTCAGAAGGAATACGGTAAGAGGCAAAGCGACCGCGAAACGCTGACGAAACCTCAACGACGCCATCTAGCGCGTACGACGCCGCGCACCTGTACTTGTGCGCCGTGCTTCGCAAGTGACCTATCCATCGTTTATTGTCCACTTGAGTGGCATCTCAGTGGAGAAAGGCATCCTAAGATAATTACTGTACCTGCAAGTATAATTCAAATGCCTATTATGTTTATTAATTACTTGTGAACCGGTATGCTATGTATGTATGAAGGTATATGCTAATATTAATTTAAAATCCTACAAATAAACTAACTCAATGTAATCCTATAATATAGCTTGTGCTATGACCACTATACAGAAAGTAAAAGTTCTTTATAACGATCAGACCCAATCAAGTTTAGTAAAGATCGATCCTACCAGGTAACTGGGAATCGAACCTTAAACTCTCAGATAAAATATTGGTATGTATGTATCTAAGTCGTTATACTTTTTTGAATACCTTGGTTATTGTTAAAAAAATTTAAAGTATGATTTAATTATTGCGGCTAAACTAAACTTTAAACACAATATTGAATACCAAGGTAAATAAAAAAGTATGCACTCAAATATACACAATCTAATATTAAACTACTATGAACTATTAAGAATAAAAAAATACACAATAAAACATGCCAAGTTTAATTTATAATAAAGAAATATATTTTTTTTAATAAAAAAAATATACAATAAAACATGCAGAGTTTAATTTATAATAAAGAAATATTTTTTTTTTCTGCATAAAATATCGGTTTTTTCTCCGCGAAGTATCTCGTCTTGGCTGTTGTGAGAAAGCGCTATAGTTGCTTCCACTCGGGCTGCTCACTGTCGAGTTGCAGCTTCAGAGTGACGAGGGCCTTCGTGTAGCGCAGCTCTGGACGAGTGTCGATGGCCTCTCGCGCCGAGTACACGCGGACTTCGACGTAGCTGTCGCCGTCCAAGCTCGTGCTGCGCACCACCGACCCGTTCGCGACCCTGCTGCTGATGGAGCTCGTGAGGCGCTGGGAGCCGACGCTCTGTCGCGATGCGCTCTCGCTCGCTAACACCGCTTCCTCGTTTGAGAGCAGCCCGAACACATCAAAATCCTTTTTGACGTTTCTCTTTTTCGCCGTATTAGATCTCAAATCGAAATTACTACTTTAAACAATGAACTTGAATAATTAATAATGTGTTTTTCTCGCTGGAAAATATTTTTATAACCTAACTTATAAAAAAATAAAAAATAAATGTTTACAACACTCACACCACATTATCTAGCCTAAATTAAGATTAATTGAGAACTTGTCTTATGGATACGAAATAATGGATAAATATAATTAAGAAATATATTACTTATTATGTATATTAATATGAGAAATATACTTAAATCAACATTATAACATCCATGACATGAGAACGACTAAAAACTTTCATCGCACAAATATTCGTCCCAACCAGGACTCGAACCCGGGACCTCTGAATCCGAGGCCAGTTTGCTTTACTCCTAGACTAAAGCAGTCGTCACTTATAAAACTAAAGTTAATAAAAAAACCCTTACCCTAATGAAACTTTCCTTTTTTGTTTTGTATCTGAAACGTTTAGCTTTGCTTGAACAGTGGACTCATGCCCGTCTGCACTAAACTTTGACAGCTCCTAAGTTGATGCTTAAGTCTCTAGGACGTGCTTACGAACAAAAATTGCGTTGCACCAAACTTAGGTCAATGCCTAAATGCTTAAGAAATTCTTAACTTTATGTGCCCGATTCCCCATGCCATAACTTTAGGCAAGTCTTTAAGCATGATCGAAAAGTTATGCCAACACAATAGTTAGATTTTTTTATATACACTATATTTAATAATTTACCATGTTATCTTTTAGAAAAAACTTCACTACGTAGTTGGTGAAACTTCAAAAATATTAAATAAACCAGAGATACATAACTTCCCACAATACTTTATTTGTATCATTCTCATTGCTTTTCGATCATGTTCTTGATTGAAGGAAGATTACATACCTAAATTTGTACCTACATTCCCTCGCTTGAAAAATTCTTCCCCGGTGAAATCGTTGCAAGTTAATTTGTACCTGACTAAAAACATGACTATGATTAATGAGTTGGACGAATTCGTAAATTTCTTGGACTTTCTCGAAGATTTAGACGATGAAAACCCACAACGCAGGACACGCATTCTGAGGACAAGAGGAAATCCTCTTGAAATCATGAACGATATCGAATTTTACAAAAGGTATCGTGTGTCAAAAAAAGTATTCCTTTTTATACTTCATAAGATTGATGAAAGTCTGGAGTACGAGAGTGACCGGTAAGTAATTACATACTAAATGTTAGTAGGTATTATTTTATTGTAAACTAACTTTTTCCCGCAACTTTTTGTAACCTTTCTGTAGTAATTTCAGTAACTCCTTCCGTAGTACAACCAGACAACCATTGAAAGAATCTTTATACCAAGTTTCACATCCGTGCACTAGGGGAATAAAAATTTTCTTACAAAATAAATATTTCCAATATTTTCCGTTCCCGCGGGAATTTCTTTCTGGAAGTGCTCCTCTACACTCCCTAAGAAATGTATTCTGTCAGCCATTAAGTCAGCAACGCAGCAGTTTTATATATTAAGATAACCTTACTTATATTAAGATAACTAACTTGCTACCTATTCTATTTTCTCAGGAATAACAGCATTTCTCCAGCGCTCCAGCTGATGGTGGCCCTCCGGTTTTATGCAACCGGTACTCACCTTATGGCTATCGGCGATATCCACGGAATGCACAATTCTACGGTCAGTAGAATTGTGAAAAGGGTATCGCATGCCATTGTTGCACTTCGTGAGGAATTTGTTAAATTCCCATCTACAGAAGAGGAAATAGCAACCTGCCATAGGGAATTTTACAACATTGCTAGTTTTCCACATGTAGTAGGAGCAATAAATTGTACTCACGTAAAAATACAATCTCCAGGTTAATACTTCATATGTACAATAAAATTCTAACTTTAGGTACTAAAGTAGGATAAAGTACATATTTATTTATTATATATTTACATTTAAATACATATAGGTACATATTTTGAGTACATAAATATTTACTAGTCTAGACTTCAGTAGAGCCCGTTTGTTTCAAAGCTAAGCAAATCTGCAGGAATCAGCTAATATTCTATATACTATTTCAGGTCGGAGTTGATGCAGAGCTGTTTCGTAACAGAAAAGGATATTTCTCTATCAACGTTCAGACGGTGTCCGATGCGAAAACAAGAGTTTTAAATATTGTCGCTCGTTGGCCAGGATCAACCCACGATTCAGCAATCTTTTCAAATAGTAGAATTTGTGAAGAATTTGAATCTGGGCTTTACGGAAATAGCTGCCTCTTAGGCGATAGTGGCTATCCTTTAAAAGTAAGTTAAAATAAAACCAAAAATAAGTACACATAAATATAGATTTATAACAAAGAAAATATGCATATGAAGAAATAAACATTATTCTCCGCTTCCTTCTCCAAGTTGGCTAAATGCGACTTTAATTGTGTCCGTATCCACTTGAGCTGCATCTGAAAAATATTTTTATTTGTTACAGCATTATTTACTCACTCCATACTTAAACCCGAGGACCCTGGCAGAGGAAAATTATAATACCAGCCATATTAAAACCAGGAATACTGTAGAAAGGCAGTATGGCATAATAAAACGAAGATTTCCTGCATTAGCATATGGCTTGCGTATAAAATTGGACACTGCTGTAGAGGTGATAATTGCATGCAGTATTTTGCACAATGTATGCATTAAATTTAGAAATGATCTGCCTCCAGATCATTCCAATGAGGAATTAATGAACTTAATAGAGGAGGGTCAAATTCATCCCATCAGCAATGATCAAACAGATAGAAGAGGCAGTGATAGAAGATCATTGTTTACATTTAACTATTTTAATAATTAATAATTATGTAAATATAGTTGTACAAGTGATTTTTATTGTTTGTAAAAAGGATTAAAATAATTTATACCTTCTATTTTTCTGGCAATTTTTTGAACCTTTAATAGGTGAATCTTCCGTTCATTCTCCATTTTTAAATTATGTACCTCCATTTCTTGTCTAATTTTTAATTTTATTAATTCGCCTTTGTCCCTCTCACTCCGGAGTCTTTCAGCAGCAAGGCTGTTGCTATAACATTTTGCCCTCAGAGGCTCGGAGCGATCACTATGCAAGGGCAAATTAGGCCTCCTTCTTTTCAACCTTGGTATGGTTGTCAGTGGCACTGCATCAGCTGACACAACAGTTATTTCTTCTGTATCTATAAATGAAAAATATAATTATAATATGAGTCAAAATTAATTTAAAATAATTTAAATTGTGTGTACAACAAAATACTCACAACTTGGTACTTCAGCATTCTCAACTTCAGCATTATCAGCTACAGCATTATCTTTTTCCATTACAATGGATGTTTCAACTGTAAAATAAAATATTTATGAATATTTGGCAAACACATTTAAAAATAAAACATAAAAATAATGAACTGCCCATTAATAATAAAAACTACATACACAATAAGTCTTGAGGATTAGCCATTGGAGGTTTTGGTGATGGTGGCCCTGCTTCAATGACATCATGTTGACTCACTGTGAATCAAAATTATATAATTAATTTTTTTTTTAATGTAATGGAATATTTTGAACATAGGCACAGTCAATCTCCAATATTATATATCTTAACCAAAAAACTATTAAGTAGATATTTTCTATGCAATACTTTCAACATAACTTAGATAAAAACATTTCGCATTCTTTGGCTTCCTTGATATTCTTTTGGCAGGGTGCTGCGCAGTAATTATATACCTTATTGTACAATGTACATGCAAAAGTTGCAATACCTAATAGTGACATAATATTAATGGTGTCATACCTGGTATTAGATCCGAGTCGCAGTCCGAAACTCCTGATATGCCAGAACTCCCACGTCCAGTCATTTCTACTACTAATTCCAGCACAGGATTATTTGATTTGACGCAAGGTCCACCACCTGTGCCATGGACTTGCTGTCGAGCTGCCGCATATACACTTTGGCGTCACTTTTCAGTTTTTGCCACAGCTTTTTCAATGTGTCTGTATTCCTTTAATTAATGTTTTCGATTAGAAATAAGTAATTAGGAGCTCATAATCAACTCAAAGATAGGAAAGGAAATTTCAATTTGAAAATGACGTATTATTACATAAATGATTCATTATCTTTAAAATCCGTAAGTACGGTAAATCCTTACCTCATAACTGAACCACTTGAATTATGGTCTCGACATATACGATTCCACACTTCTTCTTTCAATTTATTTGTGCGATTGTCGTGGCAAGTCGTCTTATTTATTATCACATGACCTTTTTCTTGTAAAAGGCGGACAAACCTAAATTTTTCCTCATCGGAAAAATTTGCTGCCCTTTTTCTTTTTTCCAGAAGCAGAGGCTGCTGCATTGTGTAATTTAATAAACTTTTCCTATTAAACTTAAAAATTTTTTAAAGCTAAATTAACCGGCAAACATTACAAAGTGACATGAAGAACCAAGTCATAGATAAAAATCAAAGACAAAATAGACTTTTTCGTTCATTTCGTTCACTTAGGGAACGATCGTTGTAGGAGTCACTTAAGCTAAACAAGTTGGTGCAGAGCAATTCAGCGTAAGTCAATGATTAGGTGTGACTTAGTTTAGGCGTGTCATAACTAAGCTTATGCTAAGTGGAGTTTAGTGCAGACGGGCATCAGTGTCGGAATCAGATCTGTAAAGATAAAAAAATATTAACACATATACAGGTATACTAACTAAAGAAATGAATAAAAAACAGAAAACCTAGGGTCTAATCACTTCAAATAACATCACGATCACTGGCTGGTCACATCAAATCACTAACACCATCCATGATATCCAGGGACATGGAATGCACTTGCTACACATGAGTAGATAAACTCATGTGCTTGCTATCAGATGGATAAGAGACTCATGTTTGACGTTTTAAGAGTTTAAAAAACTTACCTTATTGGAGCTTTCCTCTTTTGTTTTGAGTCCGCCTTGGCTAGAGCCTCAAATTCAGAATCATATCTGTAAAGTTGAAATAAAAATCATTTGCAAAACGAATAAAAAAACAACTTAATTCATCCAATAACTTTAAAGTGAATTAAATTAATTAATTAAATAACAAATTTTAATAATCTTTAAACTTTCAGCTGAATAAAAAGTAATAATGTCAACATTAAAATAATAATAATAATAAAATCCCCAGACAATCACACCAACTACATGGCCCCAAAGTAAGCATAGCTTGTGTTATGGGATACCATATAGCGAACTAGGGGGGAACCTAGAATATAAATACATAAATAGATAAACACCCAGACACGGAACATTTTTTTTCTGGTTCCGTGCGGGGATCGAACCCGCAACCACTGGCGTCTGAGGCAGATAGGTTTACCCCAACGCCAAAGTGGTCGTCAAAAAATACGTTAAGTAATTGTTAAATAAATTAACTAACATAACAGACTGCTGCTGTTTAGATTTGGCTTTGCTGCTGGCAGCCCGGGGCACCTCGTACTCAAAGTCAGACCTGTAAAATAAAATTGTTACTTAATTTTAGTGTTAGGTACTTTCGTTGGCTAAGTGCATCGTTTGATTAATAAAATTGATAAGTGTGCTGTTTGGAAACTAAATATCGAATAAATTAACTTTACATACTCACATGATTACAAGAGACAAATGAAGTAACTCACTAAATTTGGATTTTCTGCTAAATGTGCTTCGGCTCACTTCTTGATGTCACTGGAGCTACTTCCTCAGCTTTAATCACTTGGAAACAATGATGCTCTAACTGACCAGTTACCGAATTTAAGGTTAAATTATTGTTGATTCTGTAATTTGTGTCAGGGTTGGCGCAAACGTTTAGAAATTCTAAATTTTAACAATACGAATATGATATGCTGTTAAAAAATATTTTAATAATACCTTTATGAACCACCTACAGAAGCGATATCTGAATTTCCAGACAATTTTCAATAAATCATTTATTTATTACAAAATGAATATTTACATAAATAAAAAGTTGTATTAAATATAAATTCTGTTAAAATGTAGGCATATTTTTATATATAATATAAATATAATTTGTAATTTTATGAATGGTAAAGATACATCTTTTTGATATAATATTAAGTTATCCTAAAAAAGTAGTGCCAAATGAAACATTGACACTTATTCAATAATTGTGTTACCTTACTCTTAAAAATTTATAAATAAAAAACTTGTTAAATAAAATAAAACTACTAAAATTATGTTAGGGATATTTACGGGCCTAGGCGATATCAGCTTGAGGCAGCCCTATGAATTTTCGCCTTTACCGTTAAATTGTGTTGTATCGGCATAGTCATGAGTCATGACGTCAATTGAATTGCTCATAGATAATAATTAAGAAAAATGGAATTAGCTCAATGGTAATTGTACTCGGGTGTCATACCAGGGACCCGAGTTCGAATCACAGTAGGACGTCAATTTCTTATCTTTTTATAAAAATCTGTGATTTTTATAAATAATAATAATAAATGTTAGAAATGTGTGATTGTTAGAATTATTTATTATTATTATTTATTTAGTAACGTGTTATATGTAATTACATAATCTCATTTCAGCACCCATTATTAAAATTATTGAATTTCTCGCTGAAAGTAGGTAAGCTAAAATAACTTCTCAATATTTCGTGTTAAATGAATAACAGAAAATGCATCTTAGCTTCAAAGTTGACTTTCCTCAGACGTCATTTAATTTTCCTAATAAGTTTCTATTTATAGGTTATTTAATTTTCTTCGCAAATGTTTGTTCATATTGTACGATTATTTTATTTTAAAAAGTAAACCCGTGGTATAAGTATTTACTTGCCAAAATATAATATTTCATTACCGGATGCGACGGTGACCTAGTATTATTATTTATTATTATTATTTATTAATAATAATTATAAAACTAAATATTCATCGCATTCTCATTTTTTAATTAGATATGTACCTATTTATTGATAAC
The DNA here is from genome assembly GCA_944452665.1 of Stenoptilia bipunctidactyla. Classification (NCBI taxonomy): domain Eukaryota; kingdom Metazoa; phylum Arthropoda; class Insecta; order Lepidoptera; family Pterophoridae; genus Stenoptilia; species Stenoptilia bipunctidactyla. The sequence continues at coordinate 18,192,903 of OX101741.1, forward strand.
ACAAACAAGAAACATTTGATTAATAAACAAGAAAAAATAAAAACTAGATTTCAGCTTTAGAGTAGTTTAATTTTTTTAACCTACAATGAAATGTATTCAGTCTTTAGCTTTGAATTAATAGATGTTTTTATTCTTAGTTACTAAGACTGCTATAACAAACATAACATAGCATTACTTATTATGTGAAGAGACGATCGATCTTCACATAATAAGTAATGCTATGTTATGTTTGTTATAGCAGTCTTAGTGCTCAACCTTTAGGTCATTGCAACCCGTGATTGCAACATAAAAAATGCTTATAAAACAATACGGCCAAGCGACGCGGCGAAAACCGATGACGATGTACGAACGTTATGCGTAGTGATGTGCCGCGAGAATTTTCCCTACAATGAATTTAAGGTATATTGATGATAAGGTGCATTGGGGTAATTTCGATATAAATTTCTATGAGACGACAAGAGGTCTGCGCTTTGATTAATTATTTAGAGTTATTATATATTTTCCGCCACTATCTTTTACGTCGGTTAACTCAAGAAAATGATTAAATATTTAGTATAAGTTAGAATTTGAATCATGTTGTGGTTCTTCAATTAGAGATTTTGAAACTTTCAGTTATATTTTTTTGGAACAGGGGAAATTACGATCCATCTTGGGTTATTTCGAAATGATTGGAAACTTGATCTTTACGCACTTTGACTTAAGATTTACATTTCTTTTTCAATTGTAATTACCCCAGACTTAAAATAACAGAAGTTTAGCTAATGGTTACGGTAAGTTAATTTTCTGCTATCTCTTATTTCGGAATTGCCCCAATATGGGACTGTGGTTCTCAACAGTTCAGTGGGCCTATTATGGATCTCAAAAACATGCGATGTTATCATGAAATACTTTGACGTAAAACATGTGATCTTTATTCGGTAATACTCCTCGGCGAAATCTCTTTGCTAGCCATGTAGACTGAATACAATAATCCCAATATACAATAATATAGTATTTTTTTATGAAAGCATTCGAAACGGAAAAACACAAATGAAATCAAGAAACAAATATATCATAGAGGTGGGTGCGACCTCACCTTTTTCAATAGACGTTTTTAAGTCATAGATGATATAATTGAAACTGTAATTGCAAAAGGAAATGCCTCTTGCATGCAATGAATTGCAATGTATGTATGTATATGTATTCGTTTATTCATTATATCATAGAAATCTTGGGAAAAGAATAAAGTATAATTATTCCTCTAAGATAGAAATCGTGTTTATCATGTCATATCATGAAAGAACCGTAATAGGCCCGCAGGTTTACATTAAATACTTAGAGTAGAACAGAAACGCCGATTCCGTCTACTTAGTTTTCTTATTTTTACTAGACATGTATACTATAGGATTTATGAATTAATATTACTCTTTATGATAATATCACGTTTTATTAAGGACTTAAATTTTTTACCTAATCGACATAAAATTATTAAGAAAAAAATATTTAATCACAGATAGTGACTTACGTTAATCACAACATTTTTATGTCATTTTAGAACATACTTAAAATATATTTGTTTTTAGGAACAAAACTTAAAAGTAAACTTAAACTTAACAAATCGTCATTATTCAGCAAATACCAACATTATTGCTTTTGCTTGATCAAATAAAAAATTAATAAAAAAATATCATAAAACGTGACATAAAAGTACGAACTACCAACAGTCTTTTTACGATTTAAAATCTACTGGTATACTCATACTGAATAATAAACATATTTTTTTTAAGAAAAAAAACATTGTATCACATCAATCACAAACATTGATTTTGTGATGGATGTGCTTATCACAATCACAACATGACGACCACTTTGGCGAAGGGGTAAACCTATATGCTTCAGACGCCAGTGGTTGCGGGTTCGATTCCCGCCGGAACAAGAAAAAAAAAAAGTTCCGGGTCTGGGTGTATATCTATACAGGGTTCATTTGACAACATCTACCAATTTTTTTTTACGTAATAAGTATCATTAATAGAAACCATTTCTGCAAAAAAAAAGTAGTTTATCACACGGTATTTTTATCAGTATTATATACAGTAGTCGGGGTCTCCTGGCACAGGCTCTTCGAGCTTAAAAGGAGGCTCTTGTCCCATTTTTTCAAATGTACTGTTTTTGATAATGAAATAAATGAAAAAAAAAAAAAAAAAAAAAAAAAAGTATTTTTTCACACGGAAATTCATATTATTCACTAAAATGTTAAGCACAACATGGTCATATTATTTTACGAATGAATACTATAATAAAGACTACGCGCAGTGGTACGACTAGTTTAACCGAATGAATTACATCACAGACGTCTAAATTATCAAAAAACAATCGTATCCTCTTGACAATAAGTGCCATTACATCGAGCAGGTAAGATACCGACATGTTCGCACGTGAACGAAACCGGCCGGCGGCGCCGTCGCAAACCCGGAAACACTTGTCTGTTGCCATGACCTTAACTAGCTCGCGCATCCTCGGCGGAAGTGCACTCGCAGCGTGTGTAACGCAGCTGCGTTCGCGAGAGCCCGCGAAACCTGCGCCGCATGTGTTTATTAGACAGTGAGTCATCGATAATGTTTAAAAATAGGGAATCGTTTATCAGAACGAAGCCTTTCTGATTTAAAAAACCAAATAGTGTGTGAATTTGACAAAGTGTCACTGCAGTGCTAAATAAAGCCCATGAAAATGTGTAAAAACGTGCTAGACTCTGCCTGGAGAAAAATGGTATGCATTTTGATCACTTACTCAATAACTTAACGGGAAATTCATTCTTAATAATTGTGTAAATAATGTTGATTAGAGCTTTAATTAATGTACATAAGTTTATTCAATCTTTTTAAATACGCCGAATTGCAAAATGCTTCTTCTTTCTCTCTATTTTGCATTCACTTAAAAGTATTATGTTAAATTTTCTCATATTAAATCCCTCAAACCTTTTGCAATTTGCCGGTTCTAAGCCTGTAAAAGTATGAAGAAAAGATTTTACGTAACTTATGTAGGTAACTTTTTTTATTGCCTGTAGGTATGCATAACTACTGAACTCAAAGTGTGACCTTGCAACCTCATATCGTTAACATGTTTTGTCGCGCGACAAAACATCTTGTAGTACTACGTCTTCGTAGTATTATTAAACGTTATCAATAAAGTGACGCGTCATAGTATCGTATTGCGTGTAGGGCGTTCATCAATAACGACTATTCGTGAAACAAATCAAGGTGCCATATCTTTACTTTTTTCTACTGAGCGATACTTAAATAAAAATGCAGGTTATTCGTATTATATCAAAAGTACGTTATATTTAAATTTGGCAAGTGCCTACAAAACAACCCTGTATATGTATTTAGGTTCCCCCCTAGCTCGCTACATGGTATCTCATAACACAAGCTTCGCTTACTTTGAGGCCATGTGGTTGGTGTGATTGTCTGGGGATTTTATTTATTTATTTATTATTGATTTGTTTCTTAGGCAGGAACTACTAACAGTCTTTTCATAATTTTTAACAGTCTTTTTTATTATTAACTAAACTATTTTTATAAACATAAACTAAAAGTATAGAAACTACTTACAGTCGTTTTATTATTTGCAGAGTGAACCTAAACTAAACTAAATTAAGGGATTAGGTAATTCTACTTACTTTTGTCACAGCCTTAATCATTAATTTTTGCTCACAAAACAGAAACTATTCACGATAGGGTCCGTTTGCCGTCAAGTTGTCAGTAATGGAAGTTTTATGCCAAATTTTATAAAAAAAGTTATCGACAGACAGGGGGAGCCAACATGACGGCGAAGGAAAGTATTTTATGAAACGGACTCCAAACAAAAACGCTTATAAAATAAAAACTTGATCAGATATTAATTTTCTTGTAATTAGTTAAAATATATGGTATCCTCATTATTACATAAGCTATATTCCTTTTCATTACTTTTTCTCATGTCTATTTTCTTCACTATTAATTGCTCCGGAACATTGTCACTATATTTTTTTTGGGCATTACAAAAACCAACTGCTGCTGTTTCTTTACAGTCTTGAAGAAGTTGATAGAAAAGCTTATTTGTTCATGATGAATTATTTCTTCTATTAGTCCAATATAGTATTTCCATTTATTCCTGATTAAATACCTGTTTAGCACTGAATCGTTTAAATTGTAAATTGGATTATCTTCTACTTGAGTTACGTGTACTATACCTTAATTTTTTTCCTTGTCTTTTTTGTTTGAGTATTCTTCAGTTGTCATTTGAAGACCAGTGAAAACTCCTTTTTCACTTTCAACTTGACTTTTTTGTTCTTCATCTTTGTCTTTTAATATTTTTTAAATATTTTTTCCTATCATATGCAGATCAGCGTCGTCTTCGCTATCACTAACAAAGTATTTTTTTATATTTGTTTCCTTTGTCTTGTTTATTCATTTTATTCTTTGAACTGTTTCTAGTTTTCATATTATTTCCCATCATAAAGAGATCTGCGTCGTCACCAAATCTTTCCTCTGCTATTCCTGTGTGTTTTTTATGTGTTTGATCTTTTGGGTCTTCTCCGGTTTCAATATTTTGACTTATCTTAAACACATCAATGTCATCTTTTATATCACTTTCAATAATTTTTCTTCTTTTTTTTGTTTTTGATGTTCATTTCATTTTCTTTACCTTTACTTTTTTACCAAAGCCTTTGCCTTTGACAGAGAGAGGACCTTAATTATTTGTCTTTTCCTGGGAGCATTTTATTTCTTCGTATTAAAATTCCATCGATTCCGAAACATCAACGAGATTAGAATCGCTATGTTCGCTCATAATGTCAGATACACTAATAATGGTATCAAGTGATGGCTTGCGTTTGCATTTGCTCTTAATTTTTATGCCTGATGGGCCTGATTGTTCATCTTGATTTTGGGCTGTATGTATTGAATTATCTTTTGCGGACTGTTTCTTACTAATTTTTCTGGTTTTTGTTCGTTGTTTTGTACTTTTAGTTTTTTCTATTTCTTCTAAGATTTTATTTCCCATGATAGCAGTTATTACCTCAGCACCTTTAGTGACAAGTCTCTTTTTTGTCGAAGTAGCATTTTTTTGTCCTGTTGTATTTTTCTTAGTACCCATTCTTCAAATGGACATGACAGTTTGGGTGGAGATTGTGGTTGAGGTGATGGTTTAAATGCTTCTTTGACGATCATATTCGACAATATATGTATTTTTGACGAATTTTGAGATGGTTGACTTTGCATGGTCGTAGAATTACGCAATCATGTAGGTATTTGGCTTGAATGTTGAACTGTAAAACCTAACGTCTGCATATCCGATTTCGAGATCTTAGACAGCAAGGTAACTTCATCATTGTTTTGCGCTTCATGGGCAATATAAGTTGTCGAAAGATTGTTAAAGAAGTCCATACAAATTTCTTTAAGTGACTTGGGATTTAGAAGGCTTGTTAGTGAGAGTCGAACTTCTGATATTTTCTTTTGATATCTTTTATATGCATCTGGATCATACTTGTCTGCCGGTATTACATGAGCATTAAAAGGATAAATCCCAGCTTTCTTAAATCCACTTTTGATCACTTCAGATTCGGTTTGCTGCCACATATCTGCCAGTGTTTGAGCGAAAACGTTTTTTGGCATCTTTGTGCCAACATTTCTGCGCTGCCAATCGACATATTTGGCATCCCAAATTGTTTTGAAGAGCTTGAATACAGCAATGTCCATTGGTTGAAGCAAGTGCGATGTGTTTGGCGGAAGTTTGAGAATTGTTACATGGTTTTGGACTGCTAGCTGCGCGACTCGAACATCGACATGGGTTGAATGACCGTCGTAGACAACAAGGACTGGTCGTTGTTCACCTAGATTTGGGATGAGAACTTTTTCAAAATAATTATAAAATATATAGTACCCGTAACCGGCGATCATGTATGAAAATATTGATGAATGTGGAGGAAGCGAAAGAGGTCTGGATCGAAGCAATTGGTGTTCCCTTGTCTCCGCCTACCTCAAAGGGAGACAGGCGTGAGGTTATGTATGTATGTATGTATAAAATATATCGGTCTCCATCCAACCCTTCGTACTGGCCGCATAGGACAATTCAAAATCATAGTTATCGGGGTCTAGTTCAGCCATCCATTGACCCCAAACATATGACGACCGGCTGGTGTAGCGGTAACATACATTGCCTTCTATGCCAGAGGTCCTGGGTTCGAATCCCGGCGGCGGCGGATATTTGTGTGATGAACACAGATATTACTCGTCAAGTCATGTTTATATGTTTATTTAAGTTTATTCTAATTAAAAATATGTATTTATTTAATATGTATGTTTATATATTTCTTAAGTATATCAGTTATCTAGTATCCATAACACAAGTTCTTTAAGAAACTTAATTTGGGCTAGATAATGTTGTGTGAGTGCCAGAAATGTTTATTTATTATTATTGTTTATTTTATTATTCGCCCTTAAAAACAATCAATAGGGGCAACTTCTTTCCACTGGCACTGGCGCCTGTCAGCACGGTAATGTTTTCTTTTCCAGTTCCGTGGGTGTTTCTTGCACAGGGTTTGTTTATTTTTCCTACAACTTTTGTTCTAGATGGATCCAAGCTCATCGATGTTTCATCCAAGTTCCATATGGCTTGAGGACTTTCAAAAAGATTTAAATCTTTCAAAACATTTTCCAGAATATCAAAATATTCAGCAATGACGAATGGATCTGTCATTTTTCGGCGCACAAATTCTACAGACTGTGCCTTTTTAATGGAGAGTCGATGTCGCTAACGAAAATTTATGAACCAATCTGGGCCTGGGATATTGTTTTTAAATGGTGTCTGAATATTATTAGTTCAAACGCAAGTGTTGAACGTGCATTTTCTATCTACAACATAGTAAAAAATAAACTTCGTAATAAATTATCCATTGATAGGTTGTAGAGTATTATGATGGTTCGGTTTAATTTAAATAGAAATGGTGGCACTTGCGTAACCTTCAACCCAACATCAAAAATGCTTAAGTTATTTAATACAAATATGTACATTCTAACTCACTCTTCACTTCTCACTTCTAACTCACTTCATTCGGTCGCGGACACGCGACCTCACTCGTAAGTTAGCATGCCCAATAACATAAAACAAATTTATTAAAGTAACAAGAAACATTAACCAGCAGCGCATGATTTCACAACACGACAGCAGTCCGTAATCATGGGCCAGTTTGACGAATGCCCTTAGACAGCGTTAGCACTATAGGTAAACCTTAAAACCGTGCGCATGAGCCTTGTGTGCCTTGAGAAAACGCCCAGATTTAAGTGGAATATTGCAAACAATGTTGGCTGATGATCGTCCATCGAATACAGTTCATTTCATTAGAACTTGTAGGTGAGCAGCTTGCCTCGAGAGATCACACAGAACTAACTCAGTGGAATATTCTGTACCAGCTTGGCTCATTACCCTCCATCCGATATAGTTCACTCGCCAGAACTTAATGGATGAGCAGCTTGCCACGAGATGTCACACAGAAAATCCACTTTGTAATATCTGTACCTTTGTACGGCTAATGATCCTCCACCCATCATAGTTCAAAATTCCAAAATTCTTTATTAGTGTTACAATTTGCGATTACATGATTTGGAAGTCTCCTGTTAAGTTTTAAAAACCTGTATTAGGAGATTTCCGCTCTTACGTTCTATGCAGATTACAAATCTATAAAGAACAACACTTACTTAATAATTAAACAAACTAACAAAATTAAAAGTGAGGGTAGACATTGATTTATAAATAATAATTGTGGTAACAAATTCTTTCGAGATTTGTTTACAAAAATATTACGCATAAGTTGTCAGAGCTCCAATGATACATAAAATTTTAGATATGGCATTTTTCTTGATATGGTATGAAATACAAATATGAGATATGAGTATGATATATAATGTATAATACAAAATAGAAATGTAATATATACAGGGTGTTCGGCAGAACGTTGAACATACGCAAATGGTGGATGGGTGGGGTCATGTGCTACTTACTTAGCCCAAATTATTTGACCTTGGCCCCTTGGTTTTTTTTATAATTTTTTTTTGGTATATTTTTTGAATTTCACCACTTTCATGACTTTGAAGGCGAATATTTTTATTTACAATGAGTAAAACAGGCAACATTTTGTCTTTTTTTTATTTTGAATGTTATCAGATTCTCATGTAATGATCGCTAAACGCTGATGTTACCTTAAAAAAAAGTTATGGGTCCTCAAAGTTACAGAAAGATGTATGAAAAAACTTAAAGCTTAATTTCAACTTTCATTTTAAAAAAAGCTAAAAGAGATTGAGGACTTCCAATTCTAGCAAAACATCCCTAATGTGTGACCTTTCTAACGATATGTAATTTGTTTTAATCAAAAAAGAACTTCAAGAGTTATTCAATTGTTTTTATCAAGTAGATAAATTTTGACAAAACTCTACTTTTGAGGAAAGTGAAATGTTTTGCGAAATTTAATACTGTTGAGTTGGTAATAATTAAATGATCGATGGAAAATTAGAAAATTCTTGAACTAAGTACAAGGAAAACACCTTAGGTGTGGTAATGAAACAGATAACATTTTGAGTATTTTTTTATTAACAATTACAACAATTGTTCAAATTGACGTCCTTCTACTTCGATACATAGGCGACATCTGCGCCTAATTTCTACAGTTGTTGTCCGCAGCTGCATCTCATGCTTCATAATCTCGAAAGCTGCAATTCAAACACAGGCATTGAATGTTTAACTGAAGACCCCAGACGACTATTTGTATTAGAATAAGAAGGAAATTAACAAATTATTTTTAATGATTATTATTATTAATTATTAACGGGATTTATCAAGTCTTCGCGGCTTTCCACTTCTGTGACATACACGAGCTCCTTTGCTGTTCCCCACGCGTAAAAATCAAGTGGAGTGAGGTCAGGCGATCGTGCAGGCCAGGGTATGGATCCATCCCTGCCAATTCACGAATTGGGAAAACAGTTGTCCAACAACTCACGAACTGCCAGACTCCAGTGTGCTGGACAGCCATCATGTTGAAAGACAATAGGCCTGTCTTCTTGGAATACTTCTTCCAACAATGGTGGTAGATCATTCATTAAAAATTCCAAATAGTTGTTCCCATTGATTTGATCGGGCAAATAATGAGGCCCTATTAGTTTATTGCCTATCACTCCTGCTCACACATTTACACTGAATCGCCTTTGGAAGCCCCTTTGTCTTTTTACTCGAGGATTTTGTTTTGTTTGACAACAACTGTAGAAATTAGGCGCAGATGTCGCCTTTCGAAGTAGAAGGACGTCAATTTGAACAATTGTTGTAATTGTCAATAAAAAAAATAGGTACCTACTTAAAATGTTATCTGTTTTATTACCACACCTAAGGTGTTTTCCTTGTACTTAGTTCAAGAATTTTCTTATTTTCCGTCGATCGTTTAATTATTACCAACTCAACAGTATCAAATTTCGCAAAACATTTCAATTTCCTCAAAAGTAGAGTTTTGTCAAAATTTATCTACTTGATAAAAAAATTGAATAACTCTTGAAGTTCTTATTTAATAAAAACAAATTACATATCGTTAGAAAGGTCACACATTAGGGATGTTTTGCTAGAATTGGAAGTCCTCAACCTCTTTTAGCGTTTTTTTAAATGAAAGTTGAAATTAAGCTTTAAGTTTTTTCATACATGTTTCTGTAACTTTGAGGACCCATAACTTTTTTTAAGGTAACATCAGCGTTAAGCGATCGTTACATGAGAATCTGATAACATTCAAAATAAAAACAAAACAAAATGTAGCCTGTTTTACTCATTGTAAATAAAAATATTCGCCTTCAAAGACGTGAAAGTGGTGAAATTCAAAAAATATACAAAAAAAAATATATAAAAAAAACCAAGGAGCCAAGGTCAAATAATTTGGGCTAAGTAAGTAGCACATGACCCCACCTATCCACCATTTGCGTATGTTCAACGTTCTGCCGAACACCCTGTATTTAATTTAGATATTATTTTATATTACCTATGTTTTTGTAATTGTATTTTTTTTTCAAGTTATTATTTAATGGTTATTGAAATTAGTAAGTCCCGTAACATACTGCTTGAGCGCGCCTTATATTGAGAAATAAAGGCGGCTATGGCGCGAACTGACAGTATGTCATGTTTTTATTTTAATTTGAAATATTTTCGTTCTGACGAAATACGCTTTAGTTTTGTTAGAGATTCTCGCCCCAACCTTCAGAAAGGGCTGATCAATGTTTATTTCGGAGAAAAATCTCTGAATTCTATAATCCGCGAATCGTACCGCTCCACCATATTTAAATAAAAGTATTCCAAGTGTTAACCTTTGTATCGTTTCTGTAAAAAAAGTGCTATTTCGATAAATAAATATAATATATTGATAACTAAATCTTTAACTTCTCACGATCCCCCGTTGTATTGACACTAATCAGTATTACCGAAGCCCTACGAAAAAATTTTCTTATAAAGGCTATGTCTCGTTCAAGTGATTACACGAGGGGTCAAGGCCACGCCCATTGAATCTCCATCAGAGAGAGGGTGATAGCTGTTTCGGCTATACGGCGGAGATTCGCATGTAGTTACGAGTGCGGGATGAAGTTATCTATCAGAACATTAGGTTCTGTGCGATAACGAACTTCTTGTAGGTAAGTTCACCGCGAACTTAGTGTAGGCAGGTAAAATCTCATTTAGGTAGGTAAATATTTTGGTCTAACTTGTGATTATTGTAATGTCATATGTCTCACTTTGATATAGGTGGATTCGACAGACCTCCACAACATATGATATAATGGATACTGGCCAATGTCATTCCGCCCAGGTTGATCCATTTTGTATTCTTACAACCCCGATTAAGTCTTTTGTTTTGTATCTATCTATAACTTATATGATATTCTAGCGTTTGTCACTTTATTGTATTTTGGACTGTAGAGTCAATCTGAATTCACTTTACAACGTCGATAATATTGTAATGACGTTTTTTGATTAAAGCTTAGCTAGACGGGATCTTGTCTTATTTTTTGGGTTTTTTAGGCAAGGCTCTACTGACAGAGATTTGAGTTGACTGTATGATAGTTTGGTTATTAAGTTGAAACGGTCGCACTTGAAACTCTAGCGGTAGGGGGCTCATCTATGAGTACTCCCGTACAAACTGTATATTCCCAAAATAGGTAGATTCCAACCGTAGAATTAAGGTGACTATGTAACTAAAATTTATTTAACCGACTTCATCGGATTAAATAAATTTAAACGTGAGGGGGCGGTCGTAACATACTGCTTGAGCGCGCCTTATATTGAGAAATAAAGGCGGCTATGGCGCGAACTGACAGTATGTCATGTTTTTATTTTAATTTGAAATATTTTCGTTCTGACGAAAAACGCTTTAGTTTTGTTAGAGATTCTCGCCCCAACCTTCAGAAAGGGCTGATCAATGTTTATTTCGGAGAAAAATCTCTGAATTCTATAATCCGCGAATCGTACCGCTCCACCATATTTAAATAAAAGTATTCCAAGTGTTAACCTTTGTATCGTTTCTGTAAAAAAAGTGCTATTTCGATAAATAAATATAATATATTGATAACTAAATCTTTAACTTCTCACGATCCCCCGTTGCAGTCCCTATGTTGTTTTTTAAATATGTAGTAAAAAAAAATGTGGTATGTTAGTTACTTGTGAGTATGTATGCATATGCTAGTATTACTATTAAATATTACTATATTAATACTTATCATGATTAAAAATTTCTAATAATTTTCAGTTTCTTAGTTTCAAAATAATAAACATTAACTAACTTTCTGGCTCGATTTGCTATCATAGTTATTTGGGGTTACCAGGATAGGTTTAGGTCTAGTATCACGCCTAGATATTTAGTGGTAGCGACTCTATCTATTTTATAACAGTTACATTATAAATTAGTAGCGCAAGTGTGGGCAGTTATAGTAAGGTTAGTTGCAGGTTGTAGGGAGTCTCTTATAGAAAAAGGTGTGTAATTTGTTTTGTTCATGTTCATGGTAAGTTGGTTAATATTTAACCACCTAATAACCTTTTGAAAACCCATCTCTGCTTTATGGAATGCCTCAGGCCAGGTTTAATCTTCAAATAGTTAGGCAGTGTCGTCTGCATAAGAAATTATTTTCCCATTGTGTAGACCTAGATTAGTCAGATCATTTATGAACATGAGAAATCATGTAGGCCCGAGTACGCTACCTTGCGGCACTCCATAGCATGTCGTTTTGATGTCATTGCTGTATATGCTAGTACCAAGCTTTACGTTGCGTTCTGTTAGGTTGGCAGCCTGTGGGTCCTTTTTAAAAAAACACTTTTATTCACTGCTGATTATAATTTAATTTCACCAAGATGTTACAGGTTTAATGGACAAACTGCTACTGACAATTATTAATTACAAAGGTATAAGGATGACTCTAGAAAGCTAAATTAGCATTATTACGTAAAGATGTGTGTACAATAAAAGGGTTGCTTACTAAATATTACATAGGAGTAAAATAGGTTTATAACAGTTCGATCCGTAAGATAACTGATTAACAAATTCAAAAACATACCCCTCACTCCCATCTTTTCTGCTTTACGAATTAATAGTGGAATAGATACAGCACCGAAGGCTTTTTTTAGGTCGATGAAGATGATCATGTATGGCATCCTCAGTACTAAGACCTTCTCGAAATCCATATTGGTAGTTAGACAGTAAGTTGAATTTATTTAGATACTTGGTAAGACGAGAATTGATTAGTTTTTCAAAAATTTTGGCTATGACTGGTAAAACTGAAATAGGCCTGTAGTTATTAATGTCATTCTTGTTTCCACTTTTGAAAATTGGGTGTATTATTGAGCGTTTAAGAAGACTTGCAAAATTTACTTGTTGAAAAGCTAAAACACAGAGACGGGTTATTATTGGAACAAGTTGGGATTTAGCCTGTTTTATAAATACTGTGGGGATGTTATTCCAGCCAGCAGCAGAATCGGTATTTAAGTTTGTTATTATGTTTTTATTTCAGATGGATCTGGTTCGATAATGCCAATTGAAGCGGGTTGTGATGGAATTGAGTCAAGATATGCATTTATCATCTGATTGTCATTTTGTAAATGTTTGGCTAAAGTTTCTCCTTCCGTATTAAATTGTCTATTTATATAGTTTGCAGATGCTTCCGGGCTGTCCCTAATAGTGTACAGTTCTTTATTTACGAGTTTATCCTTTTTAAGGTTTGTTATACTTTTAATACAGTTTCAAAGAGCTTTATTGTTTGATTTAGCCTTTTTTAGAAGATCCTCTTCATATATTTTTTTAAGTTTTTTAATTAAATTGTTACAATAATTCATATATCTGCTATATGTTATTTTTAAAATTTCATTACTTCTCACGAGATAGAATAATGTATGCGATTGTTATACAAAATTCTACCTACTATCTGAACCATCTTGACTCGTGCCTCTCCACATAGTTAAAATGTAAAACCGATAGCACATACTGTTAGGTTATAACCACAATTACGAACACCGAAAGTAATTATCATGAATTACTTGAACTAGGCTCAACAACAACTACTGTGATCGACAATGACTGAACAAATAATACAAGTAATTAGGTGGATTAAATTAACAGCCTAAACACATGACTAGGGATGTACCGCTACTGGGAATATTGCCCAAGATTTATATGTATATTTAAGTATATATTTGTAAATCGTATTCGATAAATTTTGATTACCTATTCAGAAAGGGCTATGTATTCTAAACAATTTAAGGTATAAGGTGTATTGGGATAATTCCAAAAGTGGGTATATTCCGAAAACAAAACAAAAATCTACCAATCCTAGCATTTTCTTGATTGGCAACATTAGTCTAGTCGCCATTTTAACTGTCTCGGTGGCACTAGTTGTCGTCACAGATTAGAAAGTATTATGTACAAGAACAGATAGGACACATCAATATTACATTGCCTTCTATGCCAGAGGTCCTGGGTTCGAATCCCGGCGGCGGCGGATATTTGTGTGATGAACACAGATATTACTCGTCAAGTCATGTTTATATGTTTATTTAAGTTTATTCTAATTAAAAATATGTATTTATTTAATATGTATGTTTATATATTTCTTAAGTATATCAGTTATCTAGTATCCATAACACAAGTTCTTTAAGAAACTTAATTTGGGCTAGATAATGTTGTGTGAGTGCCAGAAATGTTTATTTATTATTATTGTTTATTTTATTATTCGCCCTTAAAAACAATCAATAGGGGCAACTTCTTTCCACTGGCACTGGCGCCTGTCAGCACGGTAATGTTTTCTTTTCCAGTTCCGTGGGTGTTTCTTGCACAGGGTTTGTTTATTTTTCCTACAACTTTTGTTCTAGATGGATCCAAGCTCATCGATGTTTCATCCAAGTTCCATATGGCTTGAGGACTTTCAAAAAGATTTAAATCTTTCAAAACATTTTCCAGAATATCAAAATATTCAGCAATGACGAATGGATCTGTCATTTTTCGGCGCACAAATTCTACAGACTGTGCCTTTTTAATGGAGAGTCGATGTCGCTAACGAAAATTTATGAACCAATCTGGGCCTGGGATATTGTTTTTAAATGGTGTCTGAATATTATTAGTTCGTACGTAATCAGAAACTATATCCATATTAATCTGAAAAAGATTTTATTTTTATAACAACAGAGAAAAGTAAAACACTTTGGCTCTATTGCACTTGCACTTTCGGCCTTACAATCTATACAACTAAACATAAAATAGATAGCACTAAAATAAAATACCGAGCTGGTATTTTAAGCATGTGAGCAAACAAACTTACATAAAAATTCAACCTGTGTGCCTCATTTGTACCTAGTGACAGACGAATGAATGAACATCGAAAAAAAATGAAGATTATGTACTCATAGTATGGTTAAGCTGCAGGTAGGTTAGCTGCAGCCATACACTAATCGAATCTAATATACCTAACAGCAGCTTGACCGTACTATCAGTACACAATACTGTCTTTTTACCAATATTGGTTCATTTGCACTGACAAATTTATGCAACCCTTTTTACCGAAGAACTCAATAATAATAAAGTAGAAATAAAACTATGAATTATAATGTAAGTATTAAACATATTTTTTAGTTCCTTACGGATTGAGAACCATAGTTCATTACTATGAGAGAACTGTTTGGGTTAATTGCGAAATTAAACATCTCACTTTTATGTCGGAATAACCCCTAAGGGGTATTTCCGAAAAAAATACTAAAACAAAGCTAGAACGTTGTTTTCCTATTAAACAATCGCAAAAATCTACAATTTATCATAAAAACTTACACAGGTTTAAATAACTTACCAGAATTCCAATCAAAATCTGTTGGGGTTATTTCGAGACACCAAAAAACGCGCGAAAAATAGTTTTCACAGATAATTTGACACTGCGCACGTATTACTTGTCCTAGCGACTCACGACAACCACGGCATTGACAATCAAATCATTTTATTCAATTTCAAGAGTTTTGCCATAGCACC
Organism: Stenoptilia bipunctidactyla; assembly: GCA_944452665.1. Classification (NCBI taxonomy): domain Eukaryota; kingdom Metazoa; phylum Arthropoda; class Insecta; order Lepidoptera; family Pterophoridae; genus Stenoptilia; species Stenoptilia bipunctidactyla. The sequence goes on from OX101741.1 coordinate 18,208,432, forward strand.
ATTTTAACGTTTGGTGGCGCCACTTATTACTGGCAATAACAACTTAATATGAGTGAATTGAGTGAGTGATAGACACTCATTCACCATTTGATCGCAAAACGCTGCCGGCTTGTGAAAGTCCTATGCATATCTGTTGTAAACTGCACATATCTGCTTTGTTTTCCTGCAAACTCAGAAGTAGCGTCAAGTGAACTTAAGTTCATCATTCATGTAACTGAATTATTGTGATGCTTGATAGACTTTATGATTCACATATTTCGACGAATAACTTTATAGCTATCAAACATGCTACCAAGTGATGGTGTTTGATTATTTTATGTTATGTTAGTGGTTCGTTAGTTCGTTGCCATTTTACTGTAAAATTAGCACCCTTCCTTTCACATATGAAAAACAATATTTATCAACAATAATAATAAAAAACCACTATAGTGCATAGTCCAACCAAAAAACCTCAAGCACATAAGCGCCGCCAAGCTGCAAAAAAGCTTGCATTCCAAACTCCCTATAATATTGATGTGTCCTATCTGTTCTTGTACATAATACTTTATAATCTGTGACGACAACTAGTGCCACCGAGACAGTTAAAATGGCGACTAGACTAATGTTGCCAATCAAGAAAATGCTAGGATTGGTAGATTTTTGTTTTGTTTTCGGAATATACCCACTTTTGGAATTATCCCAATACACCTTATACCTTAAATTGTTTAGAATACATAGCCCTTTCTGAATAGGTAATCAAAATTTATCGAATACGATTTACAAATATATACTTAAATATACATATAAATCTTGGGCAATATTCCCAGTAGCGGTACATCCCTAGTCATGTGTTTAGGCTGTTAATTTAATCCACCTAATTACTTGTATTATTTGTTCAGTCATTGTCGATCACAGTAGTTGTTGTTGAGCCTAGTTCAAGTAATTCATGATAATTACTTTCGGTGTTCGTAATTGTGGTTATAACCTAACAGTATGTGCTATCGGTTTTACATTTTAACTATGTGGAGAGGCACGAGTCAAGATGGTTCAGATAGTAGGTAGAATTTTGTATAACAATCGCATACATTATTCTATCTCGTGAGAAGTAATGAAATTTTAAAAATAACATATAGCAGATATATGAATTATTGTAACAATTTAATTAAAAAACTTAAAAAAATATATGAAGAGGATCTTCTAAAAAAGGCTAAATCAAACAATAAAGCTCTTTGAAACTGTATTAAAAGTATAACAAACCTTAAAAAGGATAAACTCGTAAATAAAGAACTGTACACTATTAGGGACAGCCCGGAAGCATCTGCAAACTATATAAATAGACAATTTAATACGGAAGGAGAAACTTTAGCCAAACATTTACAAAATGACAATCAGATGATAAATGCATATCTTGACTCAATTCCATCACAACCCGCTTCAATTGGCATTATCGAACCAGATCCATCTGAAATAAAAACATAATAACAAACTTAAATACCGATTCTGCTGCTGGCTGGAATAACATCCCCACAGTATTTATAAAACAGGCTAAATCCCAACTTGTTCCAATAATAACCCGTCTCTGTGTTTTAGCTTTTCAACAAGTAAATTTTGCAAGTCTTCTTAAACGCTCAATAATACACCCAATTTTCAAAAGTGGAAACAAGAATGACATTAATAACTACAGGCCTATTTCAGTTTTACCAGTCATAGCCAAAATTTTTGAAAAACTAATCAATTCTCGTCTTACCAAGTATCTAAATAAATTCAACTTACTGTCTAACTACCAATATGGATTTCGAGAAGGTCTTAGTACTGAGGATGCCATACATGATCATCTTCATCGACCTAAAAAAAGCCTTCGGTGCTGTATCTATTCCACTATTAATTCGTAAAGCAGAAAAGATGGGAGTGAGGGGTATGTTTTTGAATTTGTTAATCAGTTATCTTACGGATCGAACTGTTATAAACCTATTTTACTCCTATGTAATATTTAGTAAGCAACCCTTTTATTGTACACACATCTTTACGTAATAATGCTAATTTAGCTTTCTAGAGTCATCCTTATACCTTTGTAATTAATAATTGTCAGTAGCAGTTTGTCCATTAAACCTGTAACATCTTGGTGAAATTAAATTATAATCAGCAGTGAATAAAAGTGTTTTTTTAAAAAGGACCCACAGGCTGCCAACCTAACAGAACGCAACGTAAAGCTTGGTACTAGCATATACAGCAATGACATCAAAACGACATGCTATGGAGTGCCGCAAGGTAGCGTACTCGGGCCTACATGATTTCTCATGTTCATAAATGATCTGACTAATCTAGGTCTACACAATGGGAAAATAATTTCTTATGCAGACGACACTGCCTAACTATTTGAAGATTAAACCTGGCCTGAGGCATTCCATAAAGCAGAGATGGGTTTTCAAAAGGTTATTAGGTGGTTAAATATTAACCAACTTACCATGAACATGAACAAAACAAATTACACACCTTTTTCTATAAGAGACTCCCTACAACCTGCAACTAACCTTACTATAACTGCCCACACTTGCGCTACTAATTTATAATGTAACTGTTATAAAATAGATAGAGTCGCTACCACTAAATATCTAGGCGTGATACTAGACCTAAACCTATCCTGGTAACCCCAAATAACTATGATAGCAAATCGAGCCAGAAAGTTAGTTAATGTTTATTATTTTGAAACTAAGAAACTGAAAATTATTAGAAATTTTTAATCATGATAAGTATTAATATAGTAATATTTAATAGTAATACTAGCATATGCATACATACTCACAAGTAACTAACATACCACATTTTTTTTACTACATATTTAAAAAACAACATAGGGACTGCAACGGTGGATCGTGAGAAGTTAAAGATTTAGTTATCAATATATTATATTTATTTATCGAAATAGCACTTTTTTTACAGAAACGATACAAAGGTTAACACTTGGAATACTTTTATTTAAATATGGTGGAGCGGTACGATTCGCGGATTATAGAATTCAGAGATTTTTCTCCGAAATAAACATTGATCAGCCCTTTCTGAAGGTTGGGGCGAGAATCTCTAACAAAACTAAAGCGTTTTTCGTCAGAACGAAAATATTTCAAATTAAAATAAAAACATGACATACTGTCAGTTCGCGCCATAGCCGCCTTTATTTCTCAATATAAGGCGCGCTCAAGCAGTATGTTACGACCGCCCCCTCACGTTTAAATTTATTTAATCCGATGAAGTCGGTTAAATAAATTTTAGTTACATAGTCACCTTAATTCTACGGTTGGAATCTACCTATTTTGGGAATATACAGTTTGTACGGGAGTACTCATAGATGAGCCCCCTACCGCTAGAGTTTCAAGTGCGACCGTTTCAACTTAATAACCAAACTATCATACAGTCAACTCAAATCTCTGTCAGTAGAGCCTTGCCTAAAAAACCCAAAAAATAAGACAAGATCCCGTCTAGCTAAGCTTTAATCAAAAAACGTCATTACAATATTATCGACGTTGTAAAGTGAATTCAGATTGACTCTACAGTCCAAAATACAATAAAGTGACAAACGCTAGAATATCATATAAGTTATAGATAGATACAAAACAAAAGACTTAATCGGGGTTGTAAGAATACAAAATGGATCAACCTGGGCGGAATGACATTGGCCAGTATCCATTATATCATATGTTGTGGAGGTCTGTCGAATCCACCTATATCAAAGTGAGACATATGACATTACAATAATCACAAGTTAGACCAAAATATTTACCTACCTAAATGAGATTTTACCTGCCTACACTAAGTTCGCGGTGAACTTACCTACAAGAAGTTCGTTATCGCACAGAACCTAATGTTCTGATAGATAACTTCATCCCGCACTCGTAACTACATGCGAATCTCCGCCGTATAGCCGAAACAGCTATCACCCTCTCTCTGATGGAGATTCAATGGGCGTGGCCTTGACCCCTCGTGTAATCACTTGAACGAGACATAGCCTTTATAAGAAAATTTTTTCGTAGGGCTTCGGTAATACTGATTAGTGTCAATACAACGGGGGATCGTGAGAAGTTAAAGATTTAGTTATCAATATATTATATTTATTTATCGAAATAGCACTTTTTTTACAGAAACGATACAAAGGTTAACACTTGGAATACTTTTATTTAAATATGGTGGAGCGGTACGATTCGCGGATTATAGAATTCAGAGATTTTTCTCCGAAATAAACATTGATCAGCCCTTTCTGAAGGTTGGGGCGAGAATCTCTAACAAAACTAAAGCGTATTTCGTCAGAACGAAAATATTTCAAATTAAAATAAAAACATGACATACTGTCAGTTCGCGCCATAGCCGCCTTTATTTCTCAATATAAGGCGCGCTCAAGCAGTATGTTACGGGACTTACTAATTTCAATAACCATTAAATAATAACTTGAAAAAAAAATACAATTACAAAAACATAGGTAATATAAAATAATATCTAAATTAAATATATATTACATTTCTATTTTGTATTATACATTATATATCATACTCATATCTCATATTTGTATTTCATACCATATCAAGAAAAATGCCATATCTAAAATTTTATGTATCATTGGAGCTCTGACAACTTATGCGTAATATTTTTGTAAACAAATCTCGAAAGAATTTGTTACCACAATTATTATTTATAAATCAATGTCTACCCTCACTTTTAATTTTGTTAGTTTGTTTAATAATTAAGTAAGTGTTGTTCTTTATAGATTTGTAATCTGCATAGAACGTAAGAGCGGAAATCTCCTAATACAGGTTTTTAAAACTTAACAGGAGACTTCCAAATCATGTAATCGCAAATTGTAACACTAATAAAGAATTTTGGAATTTTGAACTATGATGGGTGGAGGATCATTAGCCGTACAAAGGTACAGATATTACAAAGTGGATTTTCTGTGTGACATCTCGTGGCAAGCTGCTCATCCATTAAGTTCTGGCGAGTGAACTATATCGGATGGAGGGTAATGAGCCAAGCTGGTACAGAATATTCCACTGAGTTAGTTCTGTGTGATCTCTCGAGGCAAGCTGCTCACCTACAAGTTCTAATGAAATGAACTGTATTCGATGGACGATCATCAGCCAACATTGTTTGCAATATTCCACTTAAATCTGGGCGTTTTCTCAAGGCACACAAGGCTCATGCGCACGGTTTTAAGGTTTACCTATAGTGCTAACGCTGTCTAAGGGCATTCGTCAAACTGGCCCATGATTACGGACTGCTGTCGTGTTGTGAAATCATGCGCTGCTGGTTAATGTTTCTTGTTACTTTAATAAATTTGTTTTATGTTATTGGGCATGCTAACTTACGAGTGAGGTCGCGTGTCCGCGACCGAATGAAGTGAGTTAGAAGTGAGAAGTGAAGAGTGAGTTAGAATGTACATATTTGTATTAAATAACTTAAGCATTTTTGATGTTGGGTTGAAGGTTACGCAAGTGCCACCATTTCTATTTAAATTAAACCGAACCATCATAATACTCTACAACCTATCAATGGATAATTTATTACGAAGTTTATTTTTTACTATGTTGTAGATAGAAAATGCACGTTCAACACTTGCGTTTGAAAATGGAACTGTAACGAATGCTAATCCAAGTTTTGATATATTTTCAAAACGTTTACGTCCAGCTGCGTCACAATCATTATAAACTTCGTAATAAAAATCTGCTGAGGTAGATGTATTCGTTTCAAAATAATTTTCTCTATTACCACTGCAAGGCATTAGGTACCAGTACTGGGATTATAATTAAAAAAAGTTAAAATAAGACCCCTATAATACACCCTAAACATTTTACACCCCTAAAAAAATCCCAATCCACGTTTTCCCCCCCTAAATCTAGGGGGAAAACCCCTAAGTTGGGAACCCTGCCAATAACAAACTACTTATATTAAGTATATTAGTTATCTAGTATCCATAGCACAAGTTCCTTAAGAAACTAAATTTAGGCTAGATAATGTTGTGTGAGTGTCAGAAATATTTATTTATTTATTTACATAAGTAATTAACAAACTTTAACGAAGATGAGGGAATGAACTTAACAAAGCATTATCAACACTAAATACATTTCGTCGACTGCATTGTGATTGTGGTAAAGTAGCCATAATATCTTCTTCATTCACCTCAGACATATCTTCACACTGAGGTCAAACAAACTCAGTATATTCATAATTACTTTTCCTTTTTCTTAAAAACTTGATTAAAATACTTTGAATCCATCACACTGACAATCTGGCCAATGTAAAAAACTTCCGTTTTTCTTAAGATAAATTTAATCACAGCCTCAATACCTTCGATCAACTCTCGTGTAAGTACAGAAGTGCCAGAATGTAATGGAGATCTTTGATTTGAGTTAGATTCTTCTTCCGATGATGTCACAGAATTTTCTAGCGCTTCATGTAGGATATCGTGACTAGATCCAGGAAGTACTTCTTCATGAATTACTCGTGTTGGATAAGTATATTCCGTAATGAGAACAATTTCGGTCACATTCTGAACAACTAAGCCGTCTTAAAAATATAGTATTATTTTCCTCTTTAGTCCAAGAGACTTGAAATGTTTTTAATGTTCCTCTAATCAGTTTCAAATTTCGAATCAATATGTACAATATCACTATCGTGCACCAACATAAAAGTTATGTTGGATTCCTGAGAACTTGCACTTGGAATAAGGTTTGCATACCTGAAATATCTCTTCCTTGAGACACAATTTTATCAGCAGTTCTTTTTGTATACCCACCTACTCCATCGGGTGCTCCTTTTCCATGACCTGGTGCAGAGTAAGACCAATCGCAAATTAAATACTCTCGATAAAAAGTTGCTAAAAATGTATATCTTGCTTTTGTTGCGATATTGCGAAGAAGGAGCATCGCTGAGGATGTGCAGATTGTGTATTGGCGTTTGCTCATTAACTTTATGTAAAATTGGTAAAATGTGAGCGTACACCGCACAAGCATCGTGGCGTAAATTTTAATGATAATATACAACCGCGGTATGTAGAGAGAGCTGTTGGCTTGAAGCTCCGAAGTGTACAGATTGAATTAAGTTTTCAGAAAAGTCAATGTGTAACAATATCTGTCCCACTTCTAGATTTTTTTTTTCAAATTATTGATGTATTCGTATTGATTTGTAATAATTTGTTTATGAATTAGAAATTTTGGAATCAGATCTATCAAAAGTTTGTACAAGTCTACGTTCCACCCATTTCTTGTAGTATGTTGAAGAATTGTCAAAGGTTTTTATCAAAGAAACTCTGTTTTTACAATTCACACACTGTCTTAGCACGCAGCGGTCCGATTTTATGTCACACACTACGCTTTTTGCAATCTCTTCTATAGTGCGTTTCTGTAAAATACGCAAAAAATATATTTTTTCTACGATTAAGTTCATGTTTTTATGAAGAACACACAGACAAGTTTCACGTTCTAAAATAAAATGGCAGATAAAATGGCAGAGTGAGCAATTAAATTATCAATATATTCAAATTATGCGCAGCAAGGAAGATAACGCCCGACAAACTTTTGTCTACGTACAAAGCGATGTAAAGAAGTAAGGATAGATACAGGGGTTACAAGACCTTTCATAGACTTGTGAATAGTGTTGCCAATACATGGGTAGATTTATTTCCAAAACTAAAATAACAAATAAATTACTAAATTATTTTTATTGCTATATCTGCATAACAGATTTACACACAAACACAAATCAGGACGAGTACCTACATAACAGGAGAAACATTAAACACCCGATGAGATTGGACTGACTTTCCACACCCAATGCGGTATAGTCAGGTTTACATTCTAAGGGAGCACTTATTGGGTTACAGTTGGAAATATTAAATTTTTCCAATATGTTTTGATGTAGGGTAGGGTGGGGTACAGTGTTACAAAAAAATCAAACTACAATGTAGCGACAAAAATATTGTTTTAATCAGCTTGTTTTCACTGTGGATTTAAACTATAACAATCTCTCTTTAATTAAAATGATCCAAACATTAACATTATTAACAACTACTTATTTTAAATTGCACTTCAAATAAATCAGTCGATTGTCACACTTAGCCCCGTATCTGAAGTACTCTGTTACAGGGTAAGGGGCGCAATGTTACAACATAAAAATACTAGAAAAAATAATAATCAAAGAAAACGTAAACATTTCTAACAAATATTAAATTTCTTTATAATATTCTTTGGGAACGTATAGACATCTGCCTGACGTTTGGTCTTTCTTGCTTCAACATTTACAAGAGGAAGCACTATTTTGATACCCTCTAACGATACAATCGCCATATCCGGTTCAAAAATGATTGTCAACTTTGCCGCTTCTATGTAAATAGCTAACGTCATATGCATTATCTTCAATTTCTGTCAGCAGTTTTCCGACAAAATGCTTGACTAGTTGTTTCCCAACCAATTGAATGACTACAAAATCGTTCTTTTTCGGTTTCAAGTAGTAATTTAATGGCAGTTCGTCCTCAGATGTTAAACTATCAGAAGAGGATATCGGGATGTTTTCTATATCACTCTCGTCATCAGTAAATATAACTCTCTTAGTAGTTTTTGTTGTCTTCATTCTCTTGTATGGAATTTATTTCGTCTTCTTTCCTTTGCCGATTTTTTTGTGTTCTCTTTTCAAGGCTTCTCTTTAATTTAATTATTGATAGGTGAATCAGTTGGAATGCAGCACTTACCTCTCTTTCTACCGCGGCTTGATTGTAGTCTCGGTTGTGCTTTTGGATTCACCAACTCCAAGATCTTGGATCTCACCTTGTGAAATATCTGTTGATGTGACAGTATCTATTGATGTGTCCATACAAGTGTCCTCTGGATCCATATAAGCTGATGAGTCAGACTTGGACTAGCCAGAGATTCATTTATATTAATACCCCCCACTGAATCTCTGCTCTCTATAATCAATCTACAAGCTCAATTCCCGAGCGACACTTAGAAATAAGTTTAAAGAAATTAATATTCTTACGTTTGCCTCACAATATATCTTTGAAAATCTTATGTTCGTAAAAAAGAACTTAAACATGTTCCATAGAAAATGTGACTTGCATAATGTTAATACTAGAAATAAGTACAAGCTAGCCGGCTATGATAGTAGACTTCATAAAGTCACTAACTCATTTATGGGTCAATGCATAAGTTTTTATAATAAGGTTCCCACAAATATTCAAGACTTACCACTTGATAAATTTAAAGAAACTATTTAACAAAAATTGTGTAGTAAAGGCTTTTATACAATTTTGATTGTTGTAAATTGTTTTTCAAATATTGTCAATCTCCAACTCCATCCCCAACACCATCTCCATTTCCTTCTCATCCAACGAGTGATGGCTGGTGCTTGTGTTATACTCGTGAACGGGTGCTGCTAGCGGTGCCAGGTCGTTTTGCTGAAGACTTTTTGACTATGTTACTTTTTTAAATTTGACTCTGACTTCCCCATCTCCATCCCATTCCCCCATGTTCGCGTCCGTGTTAGTGTCCAGTCTCTGTCCACGACTATCCTCATCTCCATCCACATTATCTGTAATATCTCTCACCTCTATCGCTACATCTATCTACTTCTATCTTTACCTCTATATCTATGTCTACGTTTTTGTCTAGTACTTGATTGCCTAATGTATAAATATAATAGTAGACTCCAGAAGATCACCAACTCGTTCACGGATCAATGTGTACTCTTTTATAATAAATTTCCAAAATATTTAAGATTAACCCTTCGATAGATTTAAGGATAAGTATAAAGTTTTATTATAAGATATCCGGATGCAAGAAGATTGTAAATTGTTATTGTTATTGTGTATTTTTAAAAGGTGATTGCTGTTGAGTTTCTTGCCACTTCTTCTCAACAGATCGACATTGCGAAGTGGCGGTAGATTCAGTTCAATTTGTAAATTGTGACTTATTTCAAATGTATTTAAATACTTACGAAATAAAGATTCTTTTGACTTTGACTTATACTAGATTCTTGCACGCTTTGTGTTCTTTCAGTCTCATCTCTTTGAGTCAAGTTCTTTTCTTCATTTTAAATAAATAAAAAATAAAAATGTTTCTTAATTTCAGAAAAGCATAAATTACAAATATTGGCTTAAATATACAAGTAAGGATAGAACATTGGTGCCTGAACTAGGATAATCCTGTTTTTCAGGCTGAAGCGTGCGAAAATAACATAAAAATCATTCAAATTAAATATAACTTCTATAAAATAAAATATGGATCTTAAATACAAACATAGTAGAATCTATTTAACTATTCTTAAAAAATAAAAATAAAATAGGAAATTGTGACTATTTTAAATCTAAAAGATTTACTTACATAATTATTTCATTATTAAACCTAATTACACATTTATACCTTATCCATATAGCGGTTTCTTCTGTATTTTCTATACCTCGCTTTCCTTCCATAACTATTATATCTCTTTCAATGTGAGAATATTTCTCTTCGGGTCATAGACACGATATCCCTTAACATTTTCAGAGAATCCAACAAGTATAAACTGTTTTGCTTTCTTATCCCATTTCAATCTTTGTTCTTTGGGAACATGGACCATAACTGGGCTTCCAAATAGACGTATGTGACTTAGGTCAGGCTTTCTTTGATGCCACAATTCATAAGGTGTTTTGTTAACTAAACTAGATGTAACAGTTCTATTTTTTAGGTAGACTGCTGTATTCGCAGTTTCTGCCCAAAATTTCTTGTCAAGTTTTGCTTCAAACAACAAACATCGTCCCTTTTCTATTACTGTTCTGTTGGCTCTTTCACAAACACCATTCTGTTCTGGGGCGTATGCAGTAGTCTTTTGATGAATTATTCCTTCATTTGCCAAATAGTTGTCCATTACACCATTACAAAATTCACCTGCATTGTCAGTACGCAGTACCTTAATCTTCTTATTCTGTTGGTTCTCTACCATAGCTTTAAATTCCTTAAATTTTTGGAAAACTTCAGTTTTGTGTTTGAGAAAGTAAATGAATGTCATCTTGCTGTAGTCATCCACAAAGAGCAAAAAATATTGTGAACCAATTGAGGGGTATAAAAGCAAAAACGCCACTGTCCAGGAAACCCATTTAACCAAAATGAAGAAAAATGTCTCTGGCCTATATAGCTATATAGCAAATTAAATGATAATACTTTTTGAGTCCTGAATGTTAAATAATAAAATAATAGTAATGAAACTATAATGATAAGCGACAATAACGAGCAATTTATTGACAATTTCGACAGGACAATGTCAACTTTGCATCTCAGTGGTGGACAGTGGCAGGTTTGCATTTTGAGTGTTGGACAGTAGCGCATTTGCACCTAACTTGGTTTATGGAATGGATGGTTGGCAAAAAAGTCAAAAACAATAAAAAAAATAAGTATGTATTGTTTTATTGAGATTTTCAGAATATTGAAATAGAATTCCAAGTTATTGAAAACAATGGTTCATTATTATTTACGGAAACTTAAATCTGAATTGACACCTATACTCTTAAATCTGAATCTGGTTCCGCTTGTAAACAAATTTCTTCCTCGTACTCTGGAACGTTATCGACGTTCGTAGCTCTACTTAGAACTTGGCTATAATAATTTAAATCTTGTCGTGCCGCCCAGCCTTCACCGAAATGCTTATTCAGTAGATTTTTCACATCTTCTAATTTGGCTTTCTTTACCACAACACTGTTTTTGTCAATACGTGTTGGGTTAATAGCACGAATTGATTTTCGATTTTTCATGACCGATCTGTAAACTCCCAAATCAGCAATGTAATTACATTCTCCCTTTACTGTAATATTATTTTCATTCCTCTTTAAATAAAATCGTTTTGTTTGTTGGAATTGAAAGTGCCAATTTCCTGGCGGACGAAGAACTTTTTCCAATTCCGATTTCCAATCAAATACATCGTCTAAACGTTTAACTGTTCCATACTTTTCAAATACTTCAATGTATTCATTCGGAGATAAAATTACCTCCATCTTCTTAATTTCTTTCTCTATTAAACCGAATACGCGGTCAGGAGGCAGGAAAGAATGCCCTGGGACGGGAAATATCAGTTCTACGGACTTGATGTGTTGTGGTGCAATACGGTTCAACCAAGTAGAGCACATGCCCACCATCGTGCTGTTTTTGTTTTGGGCCCCGCACCCGTCGGCTACTAGTCTAACAGTTGTTATATTATCATCGAATGTTGCATTACAAAGCGTATCAAAAACGGCCGAGGAGATTTCGTTGCTTCCCTTTCGATGCTCGTCCTCTGTCCACGTATACAGTCTAACATTGTCACGATTTAAAGTATTTTCAGGTACTAGCCTCACTATTGCAAAATTATAAATATAAAGCTGACGACTGTAGTATGCCGCCCCATCTGAAACTTTAGGCAAAACCTGGTTTTTTTGACAGTCGAATGCAAACACCATCAAATTGTCTCTTTTTTCCTTCAAAAGGTTGTAAAATGCACGTGCTTTTAATTTGTGCACTCTCTTCTCAGTAATAAAGGTCTGCTTTTGAGTGGGATCCGTAGAAGTTTTAATTTTTTCTGCCAATTCACTACACTTGGAACAGGTATCGGTGCGAGGGCTTCCAAATCCAAGGTTATAATATCTTCTGAAAACAGATCTGAAATAACATTCTCGAACACTCAGATTTGTTTCACACTCTAGAGAATATAATTTCCACATTTTGCGAATGTTCAATGTTGATGGTAAATACTTCCTATTAACCGTCGACCTACAGTAATGCGATTCGAGGCATTGAAATTTCTCAATAAAAGTTTTGACTGCTCTAAGCTTGTTTATATTTTTGCCTGATGTATGGTCTCCTCCTCTTTTTTCTTGAACTACTGACCCGGTAACGGCAAATGTTTTGGATACCTTTCTGATTCTATGCACTGTGATATTTAAAATCCTTAAAAAAGTTTTTTGGCACACTCTTCGCAGTTTTACAGAACCTCTAGTTCGAACAAAGAGCTTTGTTGTATTTTCTGTAGCTCTGCGCTCACCTACTCTTGGACGCCGTCTTTGGGTTTTCTTCACAGAACAATGTTTAAGAAGAAAGGCGTCTTGGTCCTTTTTATTACATATCTTGTAAAACTCCCTATGGAAACTTTGGATGTCTAACATTGTTAATTTTGAGCATTTAAAATGTTTATTTTCTGGACCGTGATTGCATCGAGGCAAACTAGGTGGAGCATGAGGTGAATACCTGTGAACAAAAAAAAGTAGAATCAAACTAAATAAAAAGGTTTTGCTAAAGTCTCCTTTCAAATGAGTAATCATCCTCTTCGTAAAATCGCAAAATCCTCAAGTCCATCCTAGTCAAATTTTGAGTACAAGTTAGTTTACGAACAAATTAAAAACATTTGTTGTGTGATGTAACAACAGTATGTTGCATATTCATGCAGCATAGTCATCTACAGTTAAGAAAAAAAAAATTAAAACAATGCAAAACCAAGTAAAAATTACATTGTATAAAAACAAGTGTTGTTTTCTGACCCTACACTAGTACATTATAAGGAATAACTACCTACCTTTCAACCTTCGCTTTTGCTCTTTTCCATGTATCCGGAGCCCGTTTTCTTTGTCTAGCCTTCTCGGGAACCACTTCTGACACATTATCTTCCATAATTATCCAATTATCATACGAAATCCCTTGCAAAAATGATAAAATATGACTAACGAATTCACTGTGAAAATGCATTCAACGCCATCTTAGAAACGTCCTGGCCGACGTCTATGATTGGTCCATTTGGACAGTGGCGCTTTTGCATTTAATTTTATGAGGACAGTGTCAATTTTGCTTCTCACCTCATATTTTAAACTTTATTTTCTATGGGACAGTGTGAACAATGCTTCTGAACTTGTGACGGCACCAGAATGGTTTCAATAAAACTCAACAGATGGCATTCATAGTTAAATTTTGGTGAAAATGGACAGTGGCGCTTTTGCTTTTATACCCCTCAATTATAGACTTAAGTCTCCATAGGCCCACAAACATCTGCATGGACTATTTGAAGTGTCTCCGAGCTGGTATGTACACTGTGTGCAAATGGCAGCCTTGTTTGTTTGCCTTTGCAACATGTTACACAGTTCTCCTTCTTTGTGTCACTTGGGGAAGAAAAGTTCATTCCTTCTACAGTGCGATTTCTCATTTTATACAAGTCGCTACTATTGATATGTGCCAAGCGCTTGTGCCACAATTCTGCACTTGCCAAAGCTGGTGCGGCTAACATACAATCTGTTGTTTTTATATTCAACTTGGAAACACCATTGGTCAAATGTGCCGTGGCTACCAATTCATTCTTCATATTGCGAGTGTAGCAATTGTTGCTCTCAAATACAACTTTGTTTCCGTTTTTGATGAGCTCACTCACTGATAATAGGTTTGTTGACAATTTTGGAATACACAAGACATTTTTCACTGTAATGTCGTAGTTGCGATCTGTAGTTATTTTCACGTCCCCGGAGCACATCACGGGTACCTTTGTACTGTCGGCTACCGTAATTTCTGTTAAATGTGGCGTAAAGTTTGCGTTTTCTACCCAATTTTCATTCGACGTCTTGTGCGCACTTGCCCCGGAGTCAACGCACCACTCGCTTTTACTATATTGTCCATTAAGGAATACTACACTAAACGCATTCGTTTCTTTACTTTTCTGCAGTAACGGACGTTGATTTCTAAAATGCCCGATTTCCTTACATTTGAAACAGGAAATCACTTTTTTCGAAGGCTGTTTTGAAGCCATTTTTGTTGACTGTTGTTAATAGCATTTTTTTTTTGTGTTGTTCTGTGTCTTCGAATACGTTTTGTTTGCAGCGAATGCAGCGCCACCGGTATCCAAGTCAAAAGATACTTCCAAATCGATTAGTTTCGATTTTATCGAGTCTGTGGTAATCTGTATTCCTGAATGTACTATTGCCATGATCATTGGCGAATACATTTCTGGCCAGCCTGCTAATAATAGCGAACCAATCCATTCATCTGTAATGGCGAACCCGGTTCCTTTTAATCTTTGTGCTGTCTCGACAACGTGACACAATGAGTCATAGAATCACAGCTTTCTTGCCTGATTGAAATTAAATGTCGCAGCAAAGAATTTTTTCTTGAAAAGCCAGAGTCGGCGAACATGTTTTTCAGTTTCGTCCACAGTTTTTGTTTCCTTGATATTGTTACGAGCTAGGGTTCGGGGATAAATTAAAATGCACCGGTTTTACCGTTATACGATTTTTAATCGCGAAGAACACAAAATCACAGACAGTCAAAACTCTAAATTATCACAGATCACTTATTACGCACTTTAGTTTAGTTTCTTCAGTTCTTTTTCTTCTCAAGTCAAAACTTAGAATCCCTCCGGCGGCCTAATCCTCGCCTTATATATCCCCGAGAAGACCTCTCCAAAGTTCTAGAAATAACGCGACTAAAAATAAACAATGTCAACATGTCGTAAACAAGTCGCGGTCCCAGAGAAACATGAACCTTAGGCGCGCGGTATAAGGTACAAATTCGTCTGCGCGCGCCTTGAAGTTATGACCTTGGGTTTTTTTCCCGAACAAACAAGCGCGTGCGTGCATAGAAATATGAACTCTATACTCCGGCGCTATACTGCCCGGATTTGCTTGCGCGCGCCTTAACACTGCCCCCTCCTTAAGAGATGCTCGTCCCGAGCATCGTTCGTCCCGTAGTACCGTGCCAAACGATCCACATGTACAACCTTAGGTGCACCTCGTGGCTCCTTCCGAATCCGATAGGTGACGTCATTGATCTTGGTCACCACGCGGTATGGTCCATCCCATTTTGGCTGTAGTTTGGGTGACTTTCCTTTGCTGCGCGTTGGATTATGTAGCCACACTAGCGAACCTTCAGCAAATCCAGGATCGTTGATCCTCCGGTCGTAGCGTGTCTTCATCTTCTCAGACATTTGCTGTCCCGACTGCCTGACATGGTCGTGTATGTCGTTCATCTTCTGACGTAGGTCATTCGCGTAATCTGTTATGCTGCTCGGTGCATCCGGTGGAATTCCCGTGATCAAATCAGCAGGCAATTTCAACTCCCGTCCAAAGTTTGCGAAGGCAGCAGTGACGGAGGTGCTTTCATGAACTGCACTTCGGTAAGACAGCAGAAAAGGCTGGATGTGCTTGTCCCAATCTCTTTGCCTGTTTTCTACTACTTTTGCCAGGTATCTCTCCAAAGTCTGGTTGAATCGCTCTACCATCCCGTCAGACTGGGGGTGGTAAGAGGTGGTTCTGGTCTTATGGATACCCAATACCCGACACGTCTCCTGAAATACCTGTGACTCAAAATTCCTTCCTTGATCACTGTGAATTTCCAAGGGCACCCCAAAACGACAGAAGACTTCATGGACTAATTTATCCGCTACCGTGACTGCCTCTTGATTTGGAATAGCGAAGGCTTCCGGCCACTTCGTAAAGTAATCCATGACAACCATGAAGTACTTGTTTCCACTTTCAGTCTCGGGAAATGGCCCAGCCACATCTAACGCTATACGTTCCCAAGGCGCTCCAACATTGTACAGCTTTAATGCACCTCGGCTACGCGTTTGCGGCCCTTTTACAGCTGCGCAGCTTGTGCATTTACGGCACCAATCTTCCACGTCGTCGCGACAGTGCAGCCAATAAAATCTTTCACGGATCTTCAAAAGGGTCCTCTTTACTCCTAAATGTCCCCCTGAAGTTCCATTATGATAAAGTTGCAGAACTTCTGAAATCTTGACCTTCGGAACAACCATTTGAAGATGACATTGGTCTCCTCGTGCGTTCTCCCATTTCCTGCACAGTACTCCATCTTTGACAATAAAGCTGTCCCACTGTGCCCAATAGCTCTTCGTAACTGCGCTTCTCCCGGCTATATCACTCCATCCGGGCTTAGGGGCACCCAATTGAATCCACTCAAGTATTGGCCTTATATCATGGTCTTCCTGCTGCGCACGAAGTAATGTCTCCTTCCATTCATTGTAACTTCCATCCTCAGCGTCCGAACTTGTACAATCTCCTTGGACTCTTGTCTCACACAATGTTTGCAAGTCTCGGAGCACGGTCTTCTGGAAAGTGCATCTGCATTCCCATGAGATTTCCCGCTGCGATGTTCTATCTTGAAGTCGAATTCTTGTAGCTGCTCAATCCATCTTGCCACTTGTCCTTCTGGATTCTTGAACTGCAATAGCCATTTCAATGCAGCATGATCTGTCCGCAGGTGAAATTTGCGTCCCAACAGATATTTATTAAAATGCTGCAGTGTTTTGATTATTGCCAATAGTTCACGCCTCGTGACGCAATAGTTCCTCTCTGGTTTGGACAACGATTTGCTGAAGTAAGCTATCGCGACTTCTCGATCTCCCCTCCGCTGGGATAACACGCCGCCAATACCCGTGTTACTTGCGTCTGTATCCACAATGAACTCGTTCTCGGCGTCAGGAAAACCAAGAACAGGCGTGTTGCAAAGACGCTTTTTCAGTTCTTGGAACGCGACGTCACAGTCCTCATCCCAGCAGAATACTCGCTTTTCTTCCGTGAGCTTATGCAAAGGTTTGGCAATGTCTGAAAAGTTCAAAACAAATCGTCGGTAATAAGAGCATAATCCCAAAAATGCTCTGACCTGTGTTTTGTCTTTTGGAACCGGCCAATCCTTGACAGCTTCAATTTTCTCGGGATCAGTTTGTACTCCCTCTTGTGAAACAATGTGTCCCAAAAACTTCACTTGTCGTCTGAAGAACGAGCACTTCTTTGGACTCAGCTTCAAGTTGGCCGCACGAATCTTCATCAATACTCGTTCCAGGTTCTGAAGATGGTCTTCAAACGTGCGTCCCACGATTATTATGTCATCCAAGTAGACAAGACAGGCATCCCCAATCAGTCCGGAGAGAACCAGTTCCATCAGCCTTTCGAAAGTCGCAGGGGCATTACACAATCCAAATGGCATCACATTGAAATGCCACAATCCTTTCCCAGTCGAAAAGGCTGTTTTCTCCTTGTCCTTAGGGTCTAATTCCACCTGCCAGTAGCCACTCTTCAGATCTAAGGTGGTAAACCATTTCATCCCCGTCAGTGTATCCAATGTGTCGTCAATCCGTGGCAGTGGATAGCTGTCCTTCTTTGTCACGTCGTTCAGCCGACGGTAATCAACGCAGAAACGCATACTGCCATCCTTCTTCTTAACTAACACTACAGGAGAACACCATGGACTCGATGAGGGTTCTATAATCCCGTCCCTCATCATCCCTTCGATTGCAGCTTCCACCTCTTTTTCTCTTGCGACCGGCACCCGTCTTGGTCGCTGACGAATAGGTAGTTCATTCCCAGTGTTTATCGAATGCTTTACTAGTCCAGTTTTCCCAATATCGGCGTCATTCTTGGAGAAAACATCACCGTACCGGAGCAACATCTTCTTGGCTTTTACAATTTCTTCTCCAGATAGATCCTTGTGGCAATCGTCGAGAAGTGAACCGACATCGTATTTGCCAACTTGGTTGCACTTGGTCAATGTTTGACATTCCCGCATCCAATCCACTTCTTCGCAGGTTCCAATTAAAGTCCCCTTTTTAAGGACATACTCCTCATTACTAAGATTGAGTAAGCGCACGGCTGAAGCGTTCGTAGTACTCACCAAGGTTCTTGCCATCACCCACGGTTGATCCTTGTTGCCTCCTTCCAGTAACACGCATCGATGATGTTGGCCAGCATTCCGTGATAGTAGAACAGGTACCATGGTTTCTGATCTGGGTGGTAGTACCGTTCTCTTTAAACAGTACACCTTTCCTGATGAACCACCCTCCATGAAGATTTCTTCAGTACCACATTTCAAAATGCCTTGCTTGACGTCAATCTCACATCGATGTTTACGCAAGAAGTCTAAGCCCAGGATGCAATCATCCACTATATCTGCGATGATGACTCGATGGCAAAATGTCCTTTCCGCAAGCTTCATCTCCACCAGCTTCTCGCCCCGGACGGGTATGTGCTGACCGGTCGCTGTTAAAAGTTGTATTCCCTCTTTGTCCCGGTAGATGTCCCCAAGGAAGCGTTGAGCAATTTGGGAACTGACCACGGTACGAGAAGCTCCCGTATCTAACGTCAGCCTGCACGGTGTTCCGTTAATCTCACCTCGGATGATCAGGCTGTTCCCGTCGTGCGCTTGTGAGATGTTGATTCTTGGGGCCTTCCTTAGACCAGCCAGCACCCGCCCCGCAGTCCTGGCGTTTACTCGTTTCCCTGCTGCTGCTGGTGAGTGGTAACATTATCCACTCGTACATCCTTTTGCTTCGGGCAGTTGGGCTTGATATGGCCCCTTCCACCACAGCCATAACATCTTGGGCTGAATCTAGGACGTCGTTCTTGTGGAGTTTCAATCACCTCCCTAATGCGAGGGGACCGCGGATCCTGTCGAACGGCTTCCACCTCCAAGGCGTGGGCTAACGCGTCCTTAAGTGATGCATGGTGTCCTAGTCCCACGGCTGCTCTAACTTCCAGGTTCCGAATGCCGTCGACGAAGTGCTGCACCAGAACTTCCCCAATAATTGTAGGGCTCGATTGGTATGCCTTCCGTACCAATTTCTCTACTTCTAGGGCCCACTGTTGCAGGTTCTCTGTGCTTCGCTGAATCCGGTCCTTCAACTGAGCCCGAAACACACGTTCTAGGTGTGCGTCTCCGTAGCGGGCCTCTAACGCCTCTAGGAGCTGCTCGTAAGAGGCGTCTGTTCCGAGGGCCTCCAAAATTGTAAGGGCCTGATCACGAAGGCCCAAAGTCAGCGCCGTCATTGCCTGCTCCTTGGTCCACCCGTTTGCCTTAACTACGGCCTCAAATTGGATCCTGTAGGCCGACCATGATGAGCTTCCGTCGAAAGGTGGCACTTTAAAGCCTCGACCCAATGTTGTGCTTACTGCAGGTGCCACTACTCCTTCCGCCATCTTCAAAACACCGAGAGCCTTTTTCACATCGGCGAGCTCATTTTCCGTTGCCGAAATGCGACTATGGTGGCACTCAATCTGAGCCTCCGCCTTCGAGACACGACTCTCGTGGCATTGGAGCTGTTCCTGGACCTCAGTGATTTTTCCACCGATAGCACTGAGTAGTTTCTTCTGTTCTTCTTTAACACTCCGGACTTCATCCTTGAGGTCTTTCATAAACGCTAATAATGCTGTCATATCCAGGGCGGCAGCGATAGGTTGTTCCACGGGAAGCGGCAAAACCTCCGCAGATCCGTCCGTGACCTCCATAGCCAGTCGACGTTGGTCCGTTTCCTGTTGGCGTTGTTGACTCCTCGTGCGGACCCTTTCTTCTCTTGGAGAAAGTCCGTCGCCTTTTGGTAGCACTGGCATAATTTATCCCACTTCTGACACCAAATGTTACGAGCTAGGGTTCGGGGATAAATTAAAATGCACCGGTTTTACCGTTAGACGATTTTTAATCGCGAAGAACACAAAATCACAGACAGTCAAAACTCTAAATTATCACAGATCACTTATTACGCACTTTAGTTTAGTTTCTTCAGTTCTTTTTCTTCTCAAGTCAAAACTTAGAATCCCTCCGGCGGCCTCATCCTCGCCTTATATATCCCCGAGAAGACCTCTCCAAAGTTCTAGAAATAACGCGACTAAAAATAAACAATGTCAACATGTCGTAAACAAGTCGCGGTCCCAGAGAAACATGAACCTTAGGCGCGCGGTATAAGGTACAAATTCGTCTGCGCGCGCCTTGAAGTTATGACCTTGGGTTTTTTTCCCGAACAAACAAGCGCGTGCGTGCATAGAAATATGAACTCTATACTCCGGCGCTATACTGCCCGGATTTGCTTGCGCGCGCCGTAACAATATGAACATACCGTCCTGAATCTATGGTTAAAATTAGCTTTGCCTTAGTCCTTTCGTCGTCTGCAGTCTTGATATCCGCGCCGGGCACAGCTGGCTTAATGTGCTGAATCATGCCCTTTAGCACTAACAAGTTTTCTGCCGCGAAACTCCACTCATCATAATTTTCCCTCCCTTTCAGTTTGGGAACACTTTGCAAATAGTTCATAGCCATTATTCACGAAAGTTCAGCGTTTTTCTTAAACCGTAACACGCACTTTCTGATATGACTAATTTATTATAGACAAATGCCAAACAGGTTTACAAGAAACAATCATAGATGGCGTTACTATACAATAATTTTTGTTACTCAATATATAACACTTTTTCAGTACATTATTGCACTAGTGCCTTTAGTTTATTAAACCGACCAATTTACATTTGTACCCTAGTACCAGTCGTAAGTAAGATAAATAAGCGATATAATTTAGTCGGGTTATAACTTTTATTTTAGTAGTCTTGTGACAGTAGCCAACTACACTACTAGCACAGTAAAAGCATTTATGCGAAAAATTTTACTTTTATTAACTGTTTTAATAATTAAAAACTTACTAAATGAAGTCTTGTTTTTTCCTCGCAAGTGTGTTGAAAAACGTCGTATGAAACACGTGTGCCTGTGGCCATAATATATGCGGCTTTCCTATGGCGCACTCGCTTTCGCTCGTGTGCACACAATATCGCAATATATAATGGTAAACTTAGCACACTTGTATCATAATGTACTATCAAAGGGAATAAAATAAAAATATCATAGAAAAAATAATGATTTTTTTTCGCTTCATATGTTCCTTACGTATGCTCTCTGTTCATAGAATAACCCTGTATACATCCGATTTAAATCTTGACTCAACTATTTATCTTTACTTTCAATGTAACACAATACAACAGATTAAAAATATTTTAATTTCATAAGACATCAAACGAGAGCAGTGTTGTACAAACCCAGCAAAATGATTCATCTCATTCATTTGCCGATGACACGAATAAGCGTCCCAGAAAAAATCTGCACATTTTATATTAGCTTGTTTAGACAAACAAAACAACCACATAAATTATTGATAAAATGGGAGGTCAAAACGTTATAGATAGTAAAATCCTCTGCGGAACAATAAAACATGTGAAACTTTTTAAAGTATTTATTTAAAAAAAGTTGTTACGGCTAAAGGTCGAGTTCTTCTTCTTTGTCATAATGTGTTTGATGTGGATAAAACGCACCGGGGACATCGAATGGGCCCTTGTCTTTATCACTGCCCGAAAATTGGTATGGATGATGTGGTATTGCACCCATCCATTGGGGATACCAGTACAGGCCCTGTAAGGGTAAATTATACAGGGTTAATTTTAATTAGTGCATAACCACTTGCAGGCAGCCTCTCCATATCAATCCCATCAACATTTGTTCTACGACTATTTAAAATTAATAATTTTGAAATTTTTAGTTTTTAGTTTAGCTGCAAAACTATTTTTTATTTATTTATTTATATAATAAAATAAAATTAAGCTATACCATTAGATGGAGCTACGTTAGCAATATAACGTAAAATAAAAGTTTGCTAAGTAATTTCAATGGCTTTTTGCCAGGCCCCAGTAGCTCAGTGGAAGAGCACTCGTCCGGCAAACGATAGGTCCCAGATTTGAGTCCTGGTCGGGTAATGATTTTATTTAGCATATTTTTTCAGTTATTAAACAATAATTGAGCATTATTAAATGTGAAAATGTTATTATTTTAATTATTTGTTGTTTTGAATATAAAAATACTGTTAGATAATAAAAAAAATAACCTTGGTCCCACTGCTACCTGAGTTGCACGTAAATCTGGAGTCATGTCCCTCTATGGAATCCATATAACTTTTACCGGCTATTGATCCATAGTTAGGTGGATAAACGAATAGACAACCATCCAAAATAACTGAAACATAAAATAAAAATTTAGTAGAACTAGTCGACATAAGACCAACGGCAAGGGTTACTTACTATAAAAATAATTGTTTCAGGACATCGATATTATGTATATTGTAAAGGATAAGGCCTAAACAGCTGAAATAAGTGGTATGAAGATTAAGATTACTTAAATTCCTAATTAATTTAGCATGTATTTTAAATTATACAGAGTGTTCAAAATAGTCTTCCCCATTCGACTACTAAATTTAGATTTTCCATAAAAAATATAAACATTTAAAGAAAAGCGCGCGTGTGCGACTGTGAGTGATTTATGCTAACGCTCAGTTCAGTCGACAATTGCGACTTAACATGTATAATCCCGACCATATTAGCTGTACCATACCTTTACATTATGGTATTATATATGCATTTCCAGTCCAGAACCGAATCATTTATGACAGTGTTCATGACAGATAGGGCTTCTATAAGGTTGATGTGACCATTAAAATTAAACAATTCGATCGCCTTGACTTGTCAATTGGTTGGTAATTGTTAATTGCCTTATTAATTAAACAAAGATAATAAAATCCCCAGACATTGAGACCATCTACAAGGCCTCAAAGTAAAAAAAGTTTTTGTTATGAGATACCATTATAGGGGAAAACTAGAATATAAAATACATATATAGACCTTTTTTAAGTTTTGGCGGTATGGCTGTGTTCCAGGTGACTGGTGCAAGGCTGTTATTGTGCCTATTTATAAAGGCAAGGGGTCACAGCAGGAATGCAAAAACATCCGTGGCATTAGCCTATAGAGTATTGTAGGCAATAAAAGCAATCAAACAGAAAGCAAGATTTAGGATGAGCAAGCGGGATTTAGAAAGGGGATGGGATGTATGGATGAAATCTTTTCCTTAATATCAGTAACCGAGAATTTTCTGTCTAAAAACCGAAAGGTTTTCTGCTGCTTCATCGACTTGGAGAAGGCTTAAGACAGTGTGTTGAGAAATGAACTGTGATCAACTGTGTCTGTGTATGCAATGGACAGCTACTTGATACGGGCCCTCTTATCCTTATATTAGGACTCGAGTGCCTGTGTCAGATTGAATGATGACTACACGAAATAGTTTAGCATCAAAAGCGGTGGTAGACAGGGCTGTGTAGGGTCTCCAGGGCTGTACAACCTATTCATGGATAGCTGTTTGACAGAGGGGTTAAAAAGTTAATGAGACAGTGATCAAAGCTCTGCTTTACGCCGACGACCAGATTCTATTCGCATCGTCGGCGTCGAAATTGCAACAAATGGTCACTGTGATGTATGAGTCATTTAAAAGGAAATGTTTGAAAGTGATTGTTGGAAGGACGAAAATCAAAGTTATAGAGATATATAAAAATATAACGGAATACATTATGATGATAAGAGACAATAAAGTGGAACCATTGAATTAGTTTGTGCACATGGAGTCCAAGTTTACAAGAGATGGAAAGTATGCGGGTGATTTTGAAATGAGGGTAATAGCAGGAAATAGTGTTGACGGTGCCTTGTACTCGAGTATGGCAAACAAAATCATACTGAATAAGGAGTGTCTTGCCGTCCTTGAGGGAGTTATTAATGGTAGTGAATTTTGGCTGTGGCAGAAGAGACATGAAAGCAGGATAATAGGCATGACGAAAGATTTTTAAATACTCTTCCGTAGTGGGGATACTCGATTACAATTTACGAAAAAATCTTTATTTCGGTTAAAAACTAGAATTCAACGAAGTTTAAAGCCTTTTTCCAAATATTTTTAAATAGTGCGCGAAAAAAGCTCGTAGGTATCATGGCGTCCGCTCTGACGTTACGGTTAAGTAAACAACAAGCCATTGTGTGTATGCATAGTGAAGAAAGTAAACGAAATCCGTAATACAAAAGAATTTTAAAGTGTGTACCTCAGTGTAAAAACTCATCGTTAGTAACACCCCACAAGGTGTTTGTACATGTTCCAAAGAAGAAAATAATAAAAGAGAAGTGGTTAAAGCTCGCACGGCGAAATCCGAACGACGTAGTCATGAATTCGCTACTTTATTTCTGTGAAGACCACTTTGATGTGAGTATATTAAATATTGATAGATTTTAAGTTTAAAATGTTTGCTTGACGTGAAATAGTTGAAATATTGAAGCTTTAGAATTACTTATTTATTGACGTTATGTTTGTTTTGGTTTTGTTATTATTCTTATCTTTAATTTTGATTGTTAATTTTCTTTTTCCAGTTGCCAAATGATATGGAAAATTATATGGAGTGCCATGTAATGGGGTCGGTATCACAAGTACGTATGAAACCAGGACGTATGCCCAAAAAATTGATATGCCAACCAGACAGGACAGCACGAACATCCGACACAACAGAGCGACCCTATGTAGCTAAGAAACGAAGGATGATGACTCTTCAAGTATAGTAAGTGTGTAAAAAGTATAGTTACACAACAATCCAGTTCTGAAGAAATTGCATCCGGTAGTTCAGGTATATATTAATATTAACTAGAAATTATTCTGTGATCTAGTAGTCCCTTATTTGTGTTCATAATCATAAAATTGCACTTAAATAACAAAACATTTGTTTTACAGTTCAGCAGAATGTTGAAGAAGTTCCCAATTAACTCCAAGAGTTCTGATAACTTATATAAAAAAATTATAAAAAAATTAATGATTGGAAATTTGTGTAAAACTTTCAGAAGTAAAGCTAATCAAACACAACTTAGTTCCTTAAATGAGATGAAATCACCATTGAAGCCGTTTCTACACTCTGTCTCTACATTACCATTTAAAATCAAACATAGTAAACAAGCAAGACCAAGTGTAAATATTTTGACATTTAAAAAAATAGAATCAGATTGCGATACTTCTTATACTCCCTCGGTAAGTGGTGACACAGAATATAATCTATAAGAAAGAAATAAAATCGCTACAAATTAAGTTATCAGACTGTAGTGAGATGATTCATGATGACAAAAGGAGAGAAGATTTAAACACTTTAGAGTGTACCTTAAATGAATTTAAAAAAGTCCTCGTTCTTATATTGGCATTCCTTCAAGTTGTTACTACTTAGTTTACTTGATTCAAGAACAAACTAATATACCGTTAAACTATATTTTACTATGTCTTAAAAAATAGATTAAATAATTCTTTCCATGAGCTTGCTGATGACTTTGGCATTGATAGAACATATCCAAGCCTTAAATCAAGCTCTTTCCTGGTCTGATTATAAGAAAGCCAACACAATTAAGTACCTTATATCTTGTACACCTAATGGTTTAATAAACTATATTTCAAATGGTTATGGAGGCCGAATAACTGACACATGCATTGTTGAAACATCTGACTTTTCAAAATGTTTGCAACCCAATATGTGGGTCATGGCAGATTGAGGATTTAAGCATGTGGAAGTGTACTTAATAAAAATGGGTGTGCTGTTAGTACGGCCTCCAAGCATTGTTTCTGGAGCTAAGTTATCCAAAGCTCAAGCAAAGGAAACAAAACAAATAGCTAGCTTACGAATTCACGTTGAGCGGGTGATAAGGTGTTTACGCGAATTCAACAGTTTAAAACCAGTCCTTACTTAACTTAAGTTTGGTTAAGGTTATTGATGATAAGTTATTGATGAACTATAGCTTGTGGTTTAATTAATATACAAGATTCCCTTATTAAATAAAACATACAAGAAAATTTTGCCTTTTTTTTTATTCTATACTTTTATATAATAAAGGATAAACATGAGATTTCCAAAACGTAATAACACTTTCAAGAAAGCCTGACATATATTGTTCATCAAAAGATATACATAAAATTTCAACATTTTTATAAGTGGTAAAATTTGGGTCTGCAACGCAAAAGTAACACTTTGTTAGACCACTTAGATACATTTGCATTTGTATCTGGGCAAAGCATTTCTTGCTGGGTTTCCCATTTTTTATATAATTTTGATAAGTTTTATTGCTTGTAAGACACTTTATCTCCACAACACAATTCCATCAGGGGAACCTGCTAACATTGGATATTTTGGGATATGACCCGTCCACTATTCTCGATTTTTCCCCCTTTCTTCTTTACTATTTCTCTTACTTCATTTTCTAAATTTCTTCCCCGTTTCATTGCTGGTGTGTCTGGTATTTCCCCCCCCCCCCCATGATATTAGAAATTAGAGTTCCATCATCAGTCTGCCACCGACTCACTTCATAAGCTCTAGAAGCTGTTACCCTGCCGTACCTCAATTCATTCCAAAGCTTATTTTTGAACTGGTCCCTGGTTATATTTTCAATGTTTTTAAAAACTTCAGTTGATAAATTCACTTTACTTAAAATAAGTCACAGCACTCTTCTTCATATGTAAGCACAAGTTGGTGCATTGAGACACTATGTAGTTTATCAATATTATAATCTTGTTGATACCTTAGTAGCTCACAGTTGTTTAGTTTTCTCTTTTTTCCTTCTTCGAGATTTTTTTCAAGAACTGCTGAGGTAGAAGGCAGCATAGGGCTGCCTTTAGACAAATCTTTTGCAGATATAAATTTAAAGGTAGTGCCAACTCTTGATAGCTTTGATTTCTGCCAGTAACATTGGACTTCAATGCACGAAGGTTCCTCGTTTTTTCTATGGACCTACATAAGCAGCACTATGGCATGCTTACACCCGCCCTGAGCAGCAACACAATCATGGCATTGGATTGATGTCACCTTTTCTTCATCTTTATCAGCCATCAATGTTACAACATATAGTTTTGCATGGACTTTATGCTCTGGGCAAATCTTGCATTTTACTGTACAAATGTTTCCTTCCCGTTTTAGTTGTACATAACTGATTGCATCATCCTCATATGATGGTCTTGAAGACCTTAAATAGTTGAAATTAATTAGAATAAATACATACACACTGACATAGTGAATATAAGATATTAGGTGTTTAATAAGAAGAAAATTCTAGTAGGTGCTTTGTAGCTATAGAGATTAACTATTTCAATCGGGTATTAACTCTAAATTAGCAACTTACATGCTGTTATGAAGCTAACCTCAAAAATAAACAATACAAGTTTATTGTAAAAATAACCTATGAAAGCTATTTAAAATGATCTGAAGAGATCAAAACGAGTTTGATATCAACTAAGTTGTTTGTATCTAGTGCTAAAGATATTTATACTTAAACAAAATGTACTTACAAGGAAGTTTTGACGTTTCCAAACTCAGACGAGCAAAATTCTTTATTTGTGGCGTGGAAATCGCCCAACATCAATCAATCAATCCTGGGCAGATTTGAACTGTTTGCCTTAACAAAGCCTGATTCCATTGTTATTGAGTCGAGTAGAGTCGATTTAACACACGTAAGTTATTAAAAAATCTATCCAAATAAGTAAGCAAGCAGTAGTACGGTCACAACAGAACGAACAGTGACATTTGTTTGTTTACTTAACCGTGACGTAATGCGCTGTGATTCGTGTTTCAGTCAAAATGGCCGATTGCAGTATTTTTATCTTTTATTTTATAGAAAACTAGCTGATCCGGCAAACGTTGTTTTGCCATATAAATAAAAAAAAATAGATGTTGGCCGATTCTCATAGATACCGGATAAGCACAAAAAATTTCATCAAAATCGGTCAAGCCGTTTCGGAGGAGTATGGCAACGAAAACTGACACGAGAATTTTATATTTTATAGAAAATATAAATAATCTCAGATTTTTAAATAAAATGAAATCTGTCTTTTAAATCCTTTTAATATGTATTTTACCCTAAAATCATTAAATCTTTGATTATTTGATACTGTCGTCATGCCTATTGGTGGGAAGATGAGAGCATGTGTGGAGTGAAATTGAGTGATAGGTGATAGTAGTAATAAATAAGATAGAGATGCGGGTTGAAAGAAGATGTAGTAACTAAGACTGAAAGGGCTATGCTACGGTGGTTCGGACATCAAAAAAGGATGAGTGAATGTACATTTACAAAGAGGTATACAGAAAAGGAACGGATGGTAATGTCGGAAGGGAATCGCCCCTCTAGGCGAACGTATGCCGATCAAATTGACGACCTATTCAATAGAGCCTTGTCAAAAGTATGTGTGGATCGTAGCAACTGACATTCCCTAGTCTCTGCCTACCCTAAAGGACAGAAAAGACAGGCGTGAAGTTATTGATGTATTTAACATAATAACGAGACATACACACGTATATATTATACACGGGTTTCGGGTTCACGCAGCTCTCGAGAAATAGGCACTAAACGCGCGGTGACACGACGCGGAATGCGCGGGTGACTAAAACTGAAGGTAAGAATTTGTGAGGGTTCATTCATTTGACGCAGATCATTTGGCCAATCAGTTGTAAAATAAATATATAAATAAAATCAGATTGTAACTTCTCTTAAAATATTTAGCACCATTTTAGCAGAAAAGAATATATGCATCTTGCAGGTCTTATTGTACGACTTACAAGGTACAGTTATGTTCCTTTCTTCTTCATCTTCAGGTTTAGGTGTTGGTTCAATAAAGGCCAGTGGGGGATCAACACCTGATCCGGGATCTCCGGGTATAATAAAGGGTCCTGAAAAAAATTGTTATTAATAGATTAACAAGTATTAATCATTAAGGTACAAAGAGAGTCTAAAGCACAGGTTTGCCACCAGCCTTCAGAGGCTCGGCTGTTACTGCATCATCACCCAGCGCCTTGTTGTTTTCAAGTTGTTTAAGGGCCATACTAATCTCGTCTGGGATATCTTTGGTTTAATGTCGGGTTAAAGGCTCGTGGGCCTTTTGCCGTTACAGATAATAACTACAGATAAGTAAACCAGTCATAGTAGTTAAGATTTAAAAAAAAAAATAATAATAATTAGTTTTTGATATTTATATAGTTCTTTCTTCTTTTTTTTTTATTTTTTATTTTGATTTGATCCGACATTGTATATTTATTAATTTTGATTATTAATTACGTTCTTGACTCTGAATTGAATACATTAAAATTTGTATCAGACCACAAAATTGTAATTAAAATTATTCTTAAGAATTTTTTTAATGCAGATGTTGTTGGTGTGACATATATGTTAAATAAATAAATAAATATTTTTTTGAACTGTAATGTAGTAGGACCATTATCACGTCACACATTGAAGAAAAAAAATGTTAGTCTAGGTCTTCAGTTGCGGACGTGATGCCTACAAATGTGAAGAAAAGAAGGAATTTTCGAAATTTCACATAACACGGCGTAGAGCGGAAACAAATCGATATAATAAGAAAATTCTTTTCTTCTGGGCGTTTTTCTAATCTTATGTAATTTAATGTATTTAAGACACAAGCTTTGCTTACTTTGAGGTCATGTAGTTAGTGTGAGTGTGTAGGGATTTCATTGATTGTTATATATTTAACCCTTAAATTGGTTTTGTATGCCCCAGCATAAACAAACTTTAAAAATATTTTTTTTTCTAAATAATAAAAAGTGGTTCAACATTTGTATCCGCTTGCAACACTAACTATTTTTAGTAGGAAATATAAAACAGGTGACTAGTATCACTTGTTTTTACACTCGAAAAACGATTTCAAACAGTTTAATCCCAAAATTATACCAAGCACCCAAGGATAAAGTTATAGCTCTAATTTCTGATGCTGATGCCATTTGTCTAACTACAGATGGCCGGACATCATTTAATAATATAAGTTTTATGGCCCTAACAGCTCATTTCATGAATAAAGACACGCATCTATAATCGGTTCTTCTAGGCTGTATTCATTATGACGAACGACATATAGCCGAAAATTTGGCAAATTTTTTACTGAATGAGGCAACGAATTGGGGGATTTCGCATAAAGTAATTATTTCCGATAATGCGGCTAACATAGTGGCGGCTGTACACTTGACAACCTGGAGCCATTTCCCATTATTTGCACATACTGTGAACCTTGTGGTTCAACACAGTTTAAATAAGATAAAAGAACAGATCGATAAAATTAAATTAATTGTTCAATATTTCAAACACAGTTCATCAGCTGCATCTAGACTACAAGCTATGCAAATTCAGATGGATTTGCCTGCACTAAAATAAAATCAGAGCGTCATAACTAGGTGGAGTTCTACCTACGATTTGTTGGACCGTATATTAAAAATTAAAGATGCTGTGGTTAGTGCACTGGCTATCGATCAACCCCGGCTTAATACATTATCGCCTGATGAATGGGATCCATTGGAAAAATGTGTAAGCATGCTAAGAATCTTTTATGACGTGACAAATGAGTGCAGAAAAATCTGTGTCCATTTCCAAAGTAATGGTTTTAATAAAATCATGAAATTACACGTGTCGAGGTGTTTGCTAGAGAGTGGCCCCGATGCGTACATGCACCTGCCATTTACTATTCAGGATCAATTAAATAGTAGCTTCTGTGACATTGAAAATAATGTATTAGTTGCAGAAGCTGCGCTGCTAGACCCTCGCTTCAAAAATCATGCCTTTGTTAATAAGGACAAGTACGACCAGTGCTTAAAAGGTATAAAAATAAAGCTGCGAAATTTTCTTTCTGACGAAGTAAGTACGACGTTGCCCGAACCACTTTCACAAACTGCACAGCCTTCAGCTACAACATCCAGCATGGGGGATCATTTTGACAAAGGAGTTGAAAAGGAAATTATCCGCAATCCCACGGCCGCATGTATTATCGAAATAGAAAAATATTTGAACGAGCCACTTATTAAACGGACGGATGATCTCTTGAAGTGGTGGAATGATCGCCGTCTATTATATCTTTATGTTTTGATGAAGCGCAGACTATTTGGGCCTGCTACATCTGTGCTCTGTGAGAGGGTCATTTTCTACGGCTGGAATGACCATGAGTCAAAAAAGAAGCGAATTGAAACCAGAAAAATGTATGTAAATAGTAAAATGACTATTAAATTACTTTATTTTAATCATTTTTCAATTCTTCCCTTATAGCTTAACCAAATTTTAGTTACTTAGTCTTATTCTTTTCATGTCTTTTTCTTTCTGGATAAATGCCGAATTAGCCATTGAAATAATAATCATCATAAGCCATCAATGATAATAATAAGATTATATAAATACCTCCAAATATTACCAATAAAAAAAAAACTTGGAAATAGGCATGCCATCACCTATGTTTAAAACAATGCCATTTACAGACGACGTAGGTAACAAACATCAATATCGCGACCCCTTTCCATTGCGAGTGGGTTAATATCACACTATCGAACCATTTATTATAGAAAGACCCATCGATCAATTGATCGAATCAGTTTAACCCGATCGAAATAGCAATGGGTCGCGATCGACCTGGGCCACCAAAAATGATCGATCGTCACAGTACTAGTGAACATCTGCTCCTAACGATAATTATTTGGCCTTGACAGTACATTTTTTTAGCTGAGTTAAAATCATTCTTATTGGAATGTATGCAGTTTTCAGACAGACATACGGCTTAAAAACTGGCACAAGAACTGAAAAGAATTACGGATGGATGGAATATAACATTTAAAATTGTAGCAGCAACGAGCGATAACGCATTTAATATTAAGGCCGCTATAAGACTGAATAATTGGAAACACATACCGTGCTTTGCTCACACCCTCAACCTCATTGTACAGTCAGCTTTAAAAGAAATTAAAGACATTATTATTTAAGTTAAAAACATTGTTGATCTATTTCGGAGAAGTCCACTTGCCTCTGAAAGATTAATAATCATGCAAAAAATATGGACGAACCACTTCTAAAAGTGAAGCAAGATCTACTCGCTGGAACTCCTCTTGTCATATGTTCAAGAGAATACTCGAGATAAAAAAAAAAACATAATGTCCACTATAGCTATTGACTATCCAGGTATCACCAATTTGAACTTTCAAGATATTGAAATTTTGGAGTCAACTATTAATATTTTAACGTACTTCAAAGACGTTACTATGGAGATGAGTTCTGAAAAGAACGTAACAATATCGGAGGTAATGCAAAATATATATATATTTTTTTTCATTTAACATGCAATATTTCTAAAGGTCCTTTTATTTCAGGTCATACTTATATCAAACGCTCTAAAAAAGAAATGCCTGAATTACCTATTTTCCACACATCTAGATTGTGTTTTGCGAATGGCGACAGTGGTTTTAAGTGAAATAAGTACGAGGTTCTCGGGTGTCGAAGAATATAATATTTTTGGAGAGAGTACTTTACATGATCCCAGATTAAAAAAATATGGGTTTGAGAATTCTAACGCGTGTACGAGAGCCTGCACTAATTTAAAAGCAATGGCCGGGCGTATTCGCATTCCAACTTGCACATTCACAGAGCCATCTTCCTCACCACCCTCTTCCTCACCGTGCCAGAAACGGAAGAAAAGTATATGGGACGCTTTCGGTGAGCAAGTGAGTGAGATCATGAAAAACACGAATCCGACTGCAGGAGGCATTATTAAGGTGGATCCTAAATATACCTCTAGGAACCCCTACTGCCGAGGTCCCAAGATCCTGCCTAGAGGTGGTATGCAAAAATAGACGCATATCCAAGGCTGTATTCAATATTTTTAAGAAGACTTTGCTTTGTTGCTACTTCTGTACCTTCCGAACGCATTTTCAGTAAAGCGGACCAGGTACTAACGGAAAGAAGGAACCGGCTAAGCGGCAACAAAGTTGCACAAATATTATTTCTGAATAGTAATTTATATTTTCTTATTTTTATTCTTCCTTAATTTACTTTTTTATTATTATTATTATCATTATTATATATACTTTAAAATTAAAATTTGTTTCATTTCAATTTACTTTCAAACCATAATTGTTACATAATGTAGAGAAGGCCGCAGATCAAACTTTGCTAATAGTAAAATAGTGCTAATAGTAAGAATAAACTCTATTTCCTCAATAGTAAGTTAAAAATCGGTAAAAATCTGCGGCTCTGTACATGACATTAAAATACCAACTTCATAAGCTTAACTGATTTCAAAATATCTGTATCAGATTCATAATTAGATTGTGTAAATATCATTTTCCGAATATCACACTAATTACGCTCAAGTGGCATCCCAAGTGGCATCCTTTTGCTGAAATATTCATGTCCATTGTCTCCTTTACCTATCTTTATTCTGTTCAATCCCATAGTACAAAGCTATTTTCCACAGTACTTTGAATATCGTCATATTTAACATAACTTACGATCCACTACCTTATGCTTAGTGCACAGACAAATACATTCTACGAACTACCTACGTAAGTCCTGTCTCTTATCTGCAACTTCTCTTTTTACTTTCAAAAACCATCCAAAATTGCACTGTCTATCAACATGTGAAGTGATTTAACTATACGAATGTTATATAAATAAACATTAATATTTAGGATAAATAAATATATAAACATAATATACATAATAATATAATATATAGATTAGGTACCATATGATGTACTTACTAGATAACGGACAAAAACTTGAGAAACATATAAATTTAATAATTATATAAATATTTTAATGAGAATTTACATAAACTACTTATATACATTTTTAAATAAAAATAAATTTGGGTACCTATGCCTTAAACTCAATTTCCCGTTTCACAAATTCTATATCCATGGTGTTCTGGAAGAAATCGCTTGCTAGCGACAAGACCGCCAATTGTGTAACAATATTGTATAATATAGAAAATTACAGTATTTGCTTTGATAAGGTTTATATAAATAACTAACTGTTTAACTAAATAACTGAAAAAAAATGTTTTTTTTTGTCAGATACGTAATAACTCAGCTCAGTTTACGCGCACATTAGTAATACTCTAATGTGCGCTACAGAAAATAGAATTTAAAAAAACAATTGTCGCATTAGTATAGTTAAGTAGTTACTTCATAAACTACTTACGTTTAATCAAACAAATCAGCCAGCTTTCATGCGCCTAATTTTGTCATATAACTAATAATTATCTTCTTTAATCAAACAGTACAAAAAAAGAATTGCCGCGTTTCAAACAATAATGTGCCGTGCCTCAAGCCTAAAACGTCATGTTCGTGTTAGTTACTTCAACCAGTACAAACACCTCGCCTCATTTGAAGTAGGACATTGTACAGGCTCAATACAAAAATGAGGCAACACTTAGAAACTCTTTTTCAATACATTTCAACACTAAACACAGTCGTCTCTTATCCCCGCAATACAAGAAAATAGTTTCAGCGACGTTCGAGACTGTTGCTTACCTCCGTAATGATTTGTATAATTCCATTCGCAAACGTGGTGCTCACAAACAAGTGGCGTGCCTCCTCCCTCTTTGGTGTAATAGCTTTTACCGTTTGGAATGATCTGAAAAATCAAAATGAGCAATCGTTTATTTTGCCAGGACTTTGGTTCGTCATTTTATTGTATTTACTAGCTGCTGCCCGCGACGTCGTCTGCGTGAACGCTATGCAGCACCAAACGCACCTACGATTATAACACTGCTAGCGTGATAATATGTAGCCTATATGTTGACCCGTCTTCTTAACTATCTTCATGCCAAATTTGAAGTAAATCCATGCAGTACTTTTTGAGTTTATCCCGGAAAGACAAACAGACAAACAGACAAAAATTCTAAAAACTATATTTTTTGTTTCTGTTTCGATTGTAGATCATACCCCAAGTATTCTTTTAAAAAAATATTCAATGTACAGTTTTAACTTTCCTACCATTTTATTATATGTATAGATATTGAAGACTAGCTGACCCGGCGAACTTCGTTCCGCGTAACAGTTGATTCTTAATTTTTTTGGTATTAAAATTATGATTTGGTATTATTTAATGTTTACTTATTCCAAATTAAGTTATATTATTTCAGTTATTGAAGAGTAAATAATGCAAAAAATAATAATATTATTTTAACATTGCAATGCTTCACTTTAACTGAGATTTACAATGTCTGTAAAGAAATTGGTCTCGGGTGGTATAGCTGCAATGCTATCCATTAGATGGGGCTATGTGAGCAATATAACGTAAAAACAAAAAGTATGATAATTTCGCGGCTTGCCGCCAGACCCCAGTAGCTCAGTGGAACAGCACTCGTCAGGCAAACGAGTGGTCTCAGGTTCGGGTCCTGGTCGGGTGATGAGTTTTTTCAGCATATTTTTTCAGTTATTTAAGAGTAATTGTTAAATGCAATTTTTTTTTTAATATAATTAGGGTAGAATGGGGTAATACCGGTCACGAGGTAATACCGGTCAGCACTCTTACGCATAAAAGCAAGTAAGTAGATATTAAGAAGTAAGATATATATTAGCGCATACATAGCCATATAAAGCGCTAGCCATACCTAGGAAGCCGGCGTCGACCTCCGCTGAGTTTCCATCGTGCATCGAGAAAGAACGCACGTAATTTTTTTTTCTCGCCAAATCGTTATAATTTTTCGATCTTCGTAATTAAGAGGTGAGTTGTTATTTTCACTGTATTTTTATGATTGGGTAATTTAAATATGTAGCTTGCATATTCATTGTTATAGTTTTTAGGAATAAAAACAGTGCGTTTTTTTGTAAAAAAAAAATATTATTGAGAAAAATACTATGTTGGGCTATACCGGTCAAATTAAAGAGACGGTTAATACTAACCCCGAATCAGCATCCTTTTTTTTCAGATTCTTGCATTGTTTCTGCAACAACTATATTAGTGCAAGTCTCCAAAAATATGTTTCAAAAGGAACAGAACAAAATAAAGAAGTAAACAAGAAGAAGGGAACTTCCTTCCCTTTTTCTAGTATTGGGGGAAGCCTATGTCCAGCAGTGGGCGTAATGTTAGGCTAGACCGGCATTAGCCGAAGCCCGAACGGAATTACCCATCGTGGCGTGAAATACCGGTCAAAGACTGATTTTATAATTTTTTAATGTAATAAAAATAATTAAACTAGTGATGTCAAGAAAATTAATATTTGAAAAGAATTAATTATATTTGGGTTTAAAATTATTTTGGTGAATAAATGTTGATTACTATTGGTGGTATGATCATTTTGCCTTAAGTGACTGGTATTACCCTGTTCTCCCCTATGTTATATTTTTATTGACAAAAGCTATACCCGCGTGGGCTGCGCTTGGTACTGGACAGTACTTGGATATTGCAACAATACTTTATTGTTCTAATTTTTTTTTGTTAAGTAAACGT
The DNA here is from genome assembly GCA_944452665.1 of Stenoptilia bipunctidactyla. Taxonomy (NCBI): domain Eukaryota; kingdom Metazoa; phylum Arthropoda; class Insecta; order Lepidoptera; family Pterophoridae; genus Stenoptilia; species Stenoptilia bipunctidactyla. Next base: position 18,245,288 of record OX101741.1, read on the forward strand.
AACGTATAAACGTAAGTACTCCTTATTACATCAGCTACCTGCCAAATATATTTAAGTCCGTTCGATTCCCAGATGAAGCATGTTATTTTTAGAAAATCTAATGCAGAATTACTAATATTTAAAAATGAAATAATTTTTCTTTCAGAAAAATATCCTATCTACGATATTTAAAGTGCTTCTCCTTCATACATAGCCTTGGGACGCCCTGTATACATTCATATGCATGTAGTAAAAAACTGTTATTTCAATATTACAAATAGATACTCTAATTGTTCGATGCAGTGCTACCAAACACTCTTATTGCGTGCGTGCGATTTTAACTTGAGTAACTTAAATTTAACTTAATTATAGCTCAGTACGTATTTATCGTGCCGTCACACCGATCGTGCGTTTCTCATTAACATAACTGAACATTATAACTTAATAATTAACTAGTTTTGAGATAAAAATTTGTAGAACTTTGAATATAGTGCTAATTAACTTTACAACATCTTTATCTTTAACTCCAAATCAGTGCATCCCCATACCTCAAAAACCAATTTTAGGTTGGCGTTCTAAACACGCATCTATAAATTCGGACTTTTGGCTAAAGGGGGGCGTGCCGGAGGCTACGGGAACGCCCCCCAATTTATTTCTCACCGTAGGAAATGAATAATTTCCATTTTAAATGATATGCATAATCAAAATTTGAGGTTATGTCAGACAGCGTTTAAAATACACATCAGGGACTTTTTTGAATTATTCCTCATCTTAGCTGAACATTTTCCATTATATTTAAGGCATTAATTAGTCACTACTAAACTAAAGTCATGAACAATGGATATTAAGAAAATTAACAAATATATAAACAAACTAAAGATTTATGATTGATATGAATGAATGAATTGAATGACCGAATCAATCAATAAAATATTGATGACTGAAGATGGGATTCCCTCCATAAACCAAAATCTATCAAATCATTTCGTTTCTCTTGCAGCTACGTGAATGTGCTTCCAGTGTTTTTTTATGCGTTTTTCTGAGTTTTCGACAACTTTGGCTTTCTTCTTGGATTCCGATCTCCGCTTAACTGTTGACCCCTTAACCACGAAGTCTTATTGGATCGACCCTAGAGTGATTTTTATAAAGCCCGACTGTTTGCGCTTAATTACGCAAGGGCGTTGGGGCTGCACTTCCCGCAGCGCCGGAGATGTTTTATTTCTTAATTGTTACCATGACGAATAATGATCTTAAATTCCTTATGGCATCTTCCTCTTTCTTAAGTTATATAGTTCTTATGGCATCGAAGAAACTAAAAAGAAAAATTAGATCCATCCATGGAACTTGTTAAAATAAATAATAATACAAGAACTATATTCTTACAATTTAATTAAAACATTTGCAATATTATTTGTTTTGCTTGTTTCAAATCCTAATATATTCTAATGAACTTCATTCCTTACTGAATCATTAACTTTTTGAAATGTTTTTTTTTTTCTGGTCTGGACTAAAAGTTACATTCCAGGCCAAAAAAAAAGTAATTAAAAAAATTGAATGATTCATTAATTCAATCATCAATCTTAAGTTCGTATGTAATTCAGTGTGTTTACAAATATGTTTTATTTTTAGTAGTAGTTATTTTCATAAAGCAACATAACCTCAAACTTTGAAAATATGAATTTAGAAAATATTCATTTCCTAAGGTGAGGAATGAATTAGGGGGTGTCCCTGTAGTCCCCGGCACGCCCCCCTTCAGCCAAAAGTTCAAATTTATAGACGCGTGTTTGGAAAGCAACCTCCCAATTTTATTCATATGTATGGATGAAGAAAGTATTGTTATATGTAGACTGGATAGAATAAATGAAAAACCAAAGAGACACACTCATAGAATATTAATGAAATGATTAAAAGAAAGCCTAATTTTGTTTACACATTGAGCTTACCAAAACAAAGTCATGATGCCGAAATCTAAGCCCTTCGATATTAAAATCGAAGATAAAGGATCCTGAAGAAATTATGCACGAAGCAGCTGTTAATGGTGGTAGTTTATAAATCACTAGACCACATTTCACGGTGGCTTTAGGCAGTAATGACACATCTCTCTCATTTTGTATGAGCTTCTTTATGGGAAACCTTAGGAATAAAACAAAACGTAAACACTCTTCTCTCCTTGAAAGAAACTTACGATAAATTACACTATTTGCACTAAAGCATGGTGCGGATAGCAGTTGCCCGTATGACGTTGACAACTGTCAATACCCAAGACCACGGATGTGACTATAAGCCAAGTCAAATTATTATATCACCTACAAATGAAATGAATTTTAAAACCTGTTTCGGGTAGACTATAAGACTAGTAACGGCGACGGCTGGTTACTAGGCGACGTACTATTACTTGGCTTAAAGTCTAAATGATGGCAAAATGAAGAGGAAGAAGACTTTATGCAATTTATTTTTATCGCTAACGATACTTGCAGCATAAACCTAGCTCATTTTATTATGAAAATTAGTGTGTTATTCAGTTATGCAATGGAACCACGTGTATAAACATGTTAATATAAACCTATGTAAACAGTAGCTAGTTAGTAGCATACCTCCTATTAATAACAAAGAGAGACAGAGGTTGATGATGTTGCTGCTTATTTCATTTATTAGTTATTTTGCGACAACAGCCATCTGGCCCCTTTATTTTAAACAGGACAGGATCAGTAGCATGACAAAATTAGATTTTATAAGTTTAAAAAAAGATGACTTTTGTTTTACTATTTAAATTTTTTGCATTAAAAAAAGCAAAGATTGAAGATGTGCGGTATCAATCCCAATTTTTTTTTCACAGTATTCAGCTTTAAGTTTACAAAATTTTAGTTGAGATTTTAGAAATGGAATAAAATAAGAAAACTTAGCTCTATTTCTCATCATAGTTTTCTTGTTAGTATATAAATTATAACTGAACTGTCTCAGTTGACTTAAAAAGGTAGACCTAGAAAAGAAAAGGTGTTAAAAGATATTAAAAAAAAAAACAAAAAAGGAGCAAGTGGTAATATCCCGAAAACCATATAACTTTTACTGAAGTCATGTTGATTTTATTTGATAGGCCTAAGGGCCTTATACCTCTAGTGTTACCCTATATTATGATATAAAAGAATATTCTTTTTTGATATTGCACTATGGCGTGGCGGCCATTTTGTTTATTTTTTTGTTTAGTGCTGGCGCCATGTGCCTGTATAAATTAACTACGAATAATTTGTGAATCGTGGTGACTTTAAAAAGTAAAACGAAAAGTTGCTGAAACTGTCACCTGCAACATGCTAAAGCGCAAATAGTGTAACGATATTTAGATAGTCTTCATAGTAGAAGAGCGGGTACACACACACTGGGCGTTCGGCGCTGCGTTCATATCGTACACACACCGTATAACGCACACATCGTACACACAATACTTAAATGAGTCATTTAAGTAAAATTATGGTCGTAGGTAGTATACATTTTATTAATTTAGTTTAAAAGTTACAAAAATAATGCCCTTAAGAGAAAAACTCCGCCGAGTGGAGGTTTCTTTGCAGCTTGATTGTGACATTAGTAGGGATGTTAGAAGACTAAAAGAACTAAAAGCTTATATCTATTTATTGTTCATCAGAGTTAACTTTGGTGAATATCCCCGGGGCCGGAGGTCAGTTAGGAAAGCCTATATTTCCGTTATTCATACGGAACAAATTCTGTCTTCAGCATAATTCAGTGGAACATATTGGGTTAGGGAAAAAGTTTCTTAGCATTTTTAAAGAAAATTCAAAACATTTTTTAATATATTTTATTGACATTTAACTAAAGTATGTATGTACCATTTTTTTCGATAACCTTTTGTTATCTTGTAGGGAGGGACATGATCCCACTGCTATAAAAAATTTGGGACCTCTCATCAAAATACCGCGACAAGTGGATTTGGCAGTCCTCTCGTGATGTTAACCTAACACTGCCTAAAGAATTCTGAAGAGACCGATACAGGTGGAAATCTGAAGGTGCAAGGTCAGGACTAAACGGCGGATGCATTTACACCTCCCAGCCATTCTCTCTTAATTTTTGCTGGGTGGCTATATATATATATATATGTGAGGTCTAGCGTTATGATGATGAAACATCACACCCCTTCTGTTGATCAATTCCGGCCGCTTTCTCTCAACTTCTTGTTTTAATCTCATAAGTTGTTCGCAGTAGAGTTCAGAATCGATAGCCCTGCCTGGTGGTAACAGCTCATAATGAATTATGTCCTTCCAATCCCACCACACACACAAGATCACCTTATTGCGAGTTAACCCGGGTTTTGTCACAGTCTGTGAAGCCTGACCGGCCTTTGACCACGACCTTTTTCGCACGTTCTTGTCGTACGTGATCAACTTTTCATCACCAGTTATCAGCTTCTTCAAAAATGATTCGGTTTCGTTACGTCGTAATAAAGAATCACAAATGAGTACACCGTTCATTAGGTTTCTTTCAGTGAGCTCGTGAGGTACCCAAATATCTAGCTTTTTTGTGTACCCAGCTTTTTTCAAATGCGCCAAAACTGTTTTGTGGTCAATTCCCAGTTCTTCAGCTACGTCGTAACTACTGATATGTCATTCTTGCTCCACTTTTTCAAGAATGGCATCCATTTTATCCGTAATAGGGCGACCAGCGCGAGGTGCATCTTTGACATCAAAATTTCCGGATTGAAAACGCTTAAACCAAATTTGTGCTACTCTCACAAAAACTGCACTAGGTCCATAAACATCGCAAATTTTTTTCGCGGCTTGCGTTTCATTTTTACCTTTTTTGTAGTAAAATTTTAAAATGTATCGAACTTCTTCATTAGATTCACTCATCTTGACAGTACGAAAAACAAATGAAAATCACACATTTTGCTAATTTGAATTTGAAATTATGTTCTTTAAAATTTTAACTTTCAATGATACCAAAACCAGCCAGATACAAATACTATAGCCAAAGAGATTTTATTACAAGTTCATAGTATAATGCGAAAAGACTTTTTCCCCAACCTATTATTCAGAACTAATTCTCTGAATCATTTATTGGTCTCCCAGATATGGGGCGCCACTGAGTGCAGACACATCTCAATGTGTACCCGTTCTTAGAGCGTAAACGATAACGTGACAGCTTTTAATGCGAAAAACGACCGAGTGGGCATTTGCTTGCAGTAAGTCGATAGAGCCATGAAACTATCTGTTTTTTATACTGACTAAAACGGTTTTGTTATAACACTTTATTGAAATGCATGGTGATATCTACTTAGTCTATGTAGTATTACTTACTTAAAACTAGCTTTTGAAATTTTAATATACGTATTTTTTTACATTGAGATTATTCTATAAATCTTACCTAAATATACAAATTCCTATATGACATTCTAATCCATGGATGTAGTTGTCGGTCGGGAACGCTAGACTAGGGTCGTCTAGCAAGTAATATTTTTGTTCATCGTGGTAATGTAAAAAACCAAGAAAGACAAAAGATCTTTCTTTGCAATACGGCGGCATTCCTTTGCCCAAATTGTAGATGTCACTGTATAGTTCTGATATAAAAATATACACATTTTTTCCGCAGTAGTATTCTGAAAAATAAGTGTACTTTTAAATAACTTTAAAAAATATGGGTAACTCAAAATACTAAAACTAAAGTTATATTAATAGACTCTTCTAAAAATTTGGTAGGTAAACATGAACCGTATTTCTTTGGAATACGATTTTAAATCAAAAGATCGGTTCATGGAGATATACAGGGTGTCCAAAAAAGTATTTTGGAGAAAAATAGAGCTGGTCTTCCCCCATGCGACTATAAAAAACCGTTTTTTATTTGGACTTGATAGTTTTTCCATTAAAAAATCTAAACATTTCAAGAAAGCGCGAACGCGCGACCTTTCACCTATCCATATAACTCGCGCGCCATACGGTCAGCTGGGAAATATTTACAAAATAGATCAAAATAAACTAAGTCATCCAGGTAGGTACTTAGTTGCACGCACTCGTACAAGTTTTTTTCGATTCCACTTTTCGTTCCTACTTTGTGCAAGTTATAAATAATCTAAAGTCAAGTTCCTTGTCATTTATCTACGGACTCAAAATTACAATAATTTTTCCGAGTTATGTATTACAACCACAATACATATTATACCCTTACTTAAGTACTAAAACAAGTTTTTTTTATTATTTTGTTATTCATCAACTTTTCTCCAAGTGGGACGCAGTCCCTCCAACGCTTTTCTAACATTTTTATCCCATGCGTGCAGAACGAATTGTATTTGGCTTCAAAATATGTCTCCGTTGCTGCGATAACTTGACTATTTGAGTCAAATTCCTTACCCTGAAGCATTTTTTTGAGATCTGCACACAGCCAGTAATCGCAGGGGGCCAAGTCTGGCGAATAAGGTGGATGAGGAAGCAATTCAAAGCCCAATTCATTAATTTTAGCCATCGTTCTCACAGACTTGTGACAAGGCGCGTTGTCTTGGTGAAACACCACTTTCTTTTGGTTCATTTGCAGCCGTGTAATAGTCACTTTTTATATTTTGCCCCTTTTCAAGTTAGTCGATGCGCATCCCAAAATATAGATGCCATAAGCTTAGCGGCCGATTTCTGAGTCATTGACTCCGCTGACTGCCGATTAGATTCCGGAGTGGAATGGTGTATCCATGTTTCATTCATTGTCACATACCGACGTAAAAAAAATCGTTTTATTACGATTCATCATCAATTTTTATGTTCAATTTTGTAAACACAACCAGCTCAAATCTTCACTATCTCGGCTATCTCGCGCACTTTTATCTTCCGATCTTACATTACGATTTTCAGGACTAGGTTAATATTTTGCTGAGTCACTGCTTCATTTAGCCTCCGTCCGCACAGGCAGGCGGCTTGCTTGGTGCCTAGAGCCTAGTAGCTTGTATTCATGCTACTTGCTAGGATATACGGTGGCCGCACTGAAGGTGGTCTGCGCGGTGGGTCGCTAGGTGCCTTAGTCATTTGCTTGTTGGCACGTTGACGAGATGTAACTCTCAAAAATAGCTCTTAAACTGCTACTTACAGAAAATTCATCTTTAAAATATACAATTTTACGGCCTCATCCATCATATTGGGTTCATGATATAAATAAATCACGGTCAAGTCATGGGGAGTTTAATATTCTGTATAAACAATTGCGTAATTTTGACGAAAAATTTTATGAATATTTGCGTATGACCAGAGAAACATTTGATATACTTCTCAGTAAAGTTAAAGGAAAATTAACTCATTTGGATACTCATCTTAGAAAAAGCATATCAGCTGAAGAACGACTAGTCGTTACATTGAGGTAAGTGAAACTATAAATGAATATTATTTTTATTTATTAAAACAGTAATTTAACATATAAGGAAACAACAGTTCTTCATTTAACTATTTGTAATTGTTTAGGTAACTAATCAAAGTCGAATCGTTCTCCGTTTGCATGGGTATATTATGTATTACATTTTGTTCAGATGAATTTAGGACGTGTAGTTCATAATCTACTGATTGTTGAGTATTTATATTCGGTCCAGGAATATGTATCATTGGTACCGATTGTTGAATATTATTTTCTACAGCTTCAATTTCAGCCAAAATTAAATCTTGAATCTTCGATCTTAACCTTAGTTTACGCCTTAATGGTATATTTTCCATATAAGGTAAAAGACTCTCAAAAAACAGTAAATCATCGCTTTTTTCTTTGATACTTTCCCTCTCGAGAATCTCAAGCTTCTTTTTTTCTATTTCTAAAAGCTGATTGTTGTTTTCGGGTCTGTTTATACGAATTTTCTTTCTATTTGATGTTTGGCTGTAACTTTGAGATTCTTGAGTATCACTTGTAATTGTTTCTGAAACAGCATTACTCTGCACAGAACCTGGATTCTGAAACTCCCCTAATGTTGTGTTGGTTGTTATAGAATAATTGTCATCGTTCTCTGTACTTAAGTTTGAATCTCTCGCGGTGCTCTCGCTCTGGTTCTTCTTCCTTTTTAAGAACAATAATTGACCGTAATACTGCCACGTACTTTTACATATTTTATCAGCGCTATCGTCACTCTTTGGTTTATCAATTTTTCCACATTCTTTAAAAAAATACGCTCTCAGATTTTTCCACCTTGCTTTTACTGTTTTAACTGAAACAAAAACCAACAGTTATTATATTGTTCGGTTAATAACTACTTACATTTCTTTTTCAGATATTTGGCTACTGGTGAATCCTACAGGTCTCTGGCTTTTCATTTTCGCTTAGGTCGCACTACAGTTTCTGAGATTGTAAACGAGACATGCATATTTTGTGGAATACACTGAAAGACGAATACATGCCAATTCCAACGATGGAGAAATGGTATGAAATTGCTGATAAGTACTATAACAAGTGGAATTTCACCAACTGCATTGGTGCAATTGATGGGAAACATATAAGGGTACGGTGTCCAAGCAATAGTGGATCTTTGTACTATAATTACAAGCAATATTTTTCAATTTTACTACAAGCTGTAGTTGATGCAGACTGTAAAATTATTTTAGTAGATATCGGAGCAGAGGGGCGTCAGTGTGATGCTGGAAATTTTAGAAGTTCATCTTTGTTTTACATGTTAGAAACTAATGGCCTCAATATTCCACCGGAAAAAGAAATTCCTAACACAAACATTAAAATACCATTTGTCTTAGTTGGAGATGGTGGTTATCCACTGATGAATTATTTAATGAGGCCTTTTTCGTTAAGAAATATTGAAAACACAAAAACTATTTACAATTACCGACTCTCGAGAGCTCGCAGAAGTGTAGAGTGCTATTTTGGTATAATGGCAGCAAAATGGAGGATTTTGCAGAAAGCTATTGAAACCAAGGTCAATACTGCTATTTCAATTAGGAAAGCTGTATGCATTCTGCATAACTTTGTTATGAAGGAAGATCAATCTACGTTTCAACAGGACATGGATTGTACTATTACTAGTGCACCACTATCCACCAGGATTCAATATAGATTTTCAAACAGTGCATTACAAACTAGAGACATTTTGTTGACTTATTTCAACGGAATTGGATCGATTACCTGGCAGAACGAATCATTGCCTGAAAACATAATCCAACGCCATTCGCAGCATTAACTTCTCATAATATTGTCTTAAGTTTTCACGATTCATACTAAAATAAAAAACATTTTTTTTACCTATAAAATCCGGTTAAAAATGTGTATAAATTAACTTCTCATTGAAAAGAAAATATGACATCATAAATAAATAAACCACTTTTTAGTACTTACCATCTTTTTCTACTTCGACTGCTACCTCTTCCCATAATTTCTTTAAAATAACTGCATTTTTATGGAGTTCATCAGCCGCATTCCACAGAGGTTCTCTTTTAAAAACTGAAGAAATTAATATTTCATCCATTTTTTTCTCCTAAAATGCCTCGCGCCTCGCGACAAAAAACCAACACGTCTGTTTCCTTGGAAACACGTTAAGCGACTATCTACGCGCCAAGCACGCAGTGCAGCCGGTCGCGAACATTCGAGAACGTTCGTTTTACTAATCTACTCGCTAGGTGGCTCTCTAGGCTATAGGCACCAAGCAAGCCGCCTGCCTGTGCGTACGTAGCCTTAGACAATCTGAGCGTTCCCCATCATTTGTGTCCATGCGACCGCGTTTGAAGTCGGCATACCACCGACAAATGGTCGGCATACCACCGACTTAGAGGGAACTGCTCCTGCATAACATTTTACAAGCCATTGCCGTGCTTCAACGGTATCTTTTCCTATTAAAAAACAATGTTTTATCAACACGCGAAACTCGTTTTTTTCCATTGTATCGAAACTATAAGCGTAGCGTCACTTAAATGTCTGCAAATCAATATATCATGGTTCCATTTATTTTAATTTGACACGAAAGTTTTATTGATGGCCAGTACTTTAAAAAAAATCAAAAGAGTTTTTAATATATATGCCATTTGCAAGTTAGTCTCGGGATTTATTAAATAATGTAATAATCAAGTAATAAGTCTGCTTATACATGATTTTTGCTGCGTAATAAATTATGTTGTAATTGCAAATATGTAGAAATGTGCCGATTAATAGTAAGCGTCAACATGTCCGCATCAAACGGATCGGACGCATCGCAGCAAACTGATTTATTTTTCACAGTGCGTCTACTGTATCGGTAGCGAACGGGTATGCCGACGGAAGTATCAGCAATCGGATTGCCGATGCCACTTCATTCGTATTTTCGTAGTGATTGTACGTGCGGATAGTGTTTGTGAGAATGGAGGAAAGCGAAGAAGTAAAGTCGCTATAGCTTGTTTGTTAGCAGAAGAGGAAGAAAATGCAAAAAAATCTAAAAAAAAGGAAAATATTCAACAAGAGATCAAAAAGTAGAGAATATCATGCACTATTTCCTGATTTATTAAATGATGATACCAAATTCTTTGGATATTTTCGTATGTCACAAGCCAAATTCAATTTTCTTGTTGATATCCTGAAACCATGTTTACTAGGACAGAATACAAAACACAGGGACGCTATAAGACCAGAAAAAAGGCTTGCTTTGTGTTTAAGGTAGGTGTTTATCGAAATTAAACATCGGATGTTAGTTCTCATAAAATTCTAATATTGACTAAGAATTTGGTTAGTAAAATTTTGATCTGTTGCATGTAAATTAAATAAATAAATAAATAAATAATAATAAATAAATGTTAAAATAAATAAATGTTACGACGGCATTTCGTTAGGTGTAGATGTACAAAAAAATATTGTCGAAGTTGCCGGAGGCAGATTGCGCTGAATTTCGTACATGGTAGGTAGAGAAGGTTGAGGAACTATTGCAGACGGTGGAGACATCACGTAAAGAGTTTTACTAGTTGAAGCAGGCGCATCAAACATCGTTGTATTTGAACAACTAGGTGCCGAATTAAGCATTACATTTGAAACGATTCTTACTTTCTCTCTTTCATTTGAATCAATAATATTGATTGGAGTTGTCGCAAGCCTCATCTTCACGCTGTTGACCATTTCGAACCGAGCTTTAATTTTAATTTGATCTTGTAAAGGAAAAAAAATTGATTCAATTTATTTTCAGTACGACTGGTTTAAGTTATGCAAAATCTTCTTTAAAAACTTTAGTTCAGATAAACGAGACTTTTTCTTTCTCAACTTCTATACACGAGTAAGTTCTCCTCAGTTGTATTAAGCTTGTACTTGGCTTTTCCTGGCTTGTACGCGATCTCTGCTGCTCATCAATGATCTGATATCATCAGTCAACCAGGTAGCAGGAGGATGTTTTATTTTGACAGGGCATATGGTCGCGAGTCTGTCATACAGGTCTGTTATAAGTGAATTAACAATCTACAGATGTCTCATTGAGGGAAGCTGACCAACCAATATGAGTAGCATCTTCAATCTGCTTTTCTACATCCATGCCATTAAAATTGCGCGCAGAAGTATTCTCGGCTTTGCTTCAGGGGAACGAACTTTTAAAGAATAAAACAGTAAATTATAATAAAAGAAAGTGTCCGCGTCTAATCGGCCAAAATGAGATACATGATCAAAAGAAGACACAATGGCCAGAACAATAAGAGAAGATGAACTGTGGGGATAATAATGTGTGGTTTTTGACGGAACAATGTAGAGATTTTTTAACCTAATTAAGGAGTGGAGCTTCGTAGATCGAGAATCGGTTTTTAAGAGACATGTGTTGAAATCACCCATCAAAATGGAGAGTTCATAAGAAGATACGAATTCGTCTAAGATTTGCACTACAGCCACGAAGTAGTTAACGTTTGGTGGACTGTAGTGGTAACATACATTGTCTTCTACGCCAGAGGTCCTGGGTTCGAATCGCTGCGGCGGCGGATATTTGTGTGATGAACAAATATGTATTTATTCAATATGTATGTTTAAATATTTCTTAAGTATATCAGTTATCTAGTATCCATAACACAAGTTCTTTAAGAAACTTAATTATGCTAGATAATGTTGTGTGAGTGTCAGAAATATTTATTTATTATAACAATGACCATTTGTTACGTTTCCGACGCTGACGATGCGAGTAGATCGGTTCTAATGAAACCTGGACGTCGTAAAGCGAGTTCACAGAGATAATATTTTCTAAACCCTATTTAGATTCTTTCAGATCAGGCTAACAGCTATCCATGAAGTAGTTGAACAGCCATGAACATGCTGCGCCGCGTTCAAAAAGCTGTTAAAACATTCGGTGTATTCCTCGTTCAACTTTAAAAAATCGTAATACTTCCGCATATATTTTAGTTATTTAGTCTATCTATTTATAACAGGACTATTTTTTTGTCACTGATCGAATTTAAATATTCTTTTGTTTGATACAATATAATAGTACTAAAAAAAATTTTACAAATAGTTGCTGCTGTTGTACATCAGTACACGCTACGATACATCTACGCTGCATTTCATTCATCATCAAAACAGCTTTGCAATCCTTCTGGCTATGTCATTCACTTTGGTTCGCCTGCGTATCTCCTGATGCCCAATTCGATCCCTCAGGGAAACTCCGAGTATAGCCCTTTCCATTGCCCGCTGAGTGATTTTAAGCATGTTTATAAGGCCCATAGTTAGCGACCACGTCTCAGTGCCATATGTCATCCCCGACATCACACACTGGTCAAAAACCTTTGTCTTTAGACACTGTGGTATTGTGGACAGGACGATTTTACGGAGCTGCCTGAGTTAGATTCGATGATTGACCTCTTTCCTAGCTATAGATAATCGTTGACTATTTCGAGCGTGGTGCCTCCAATTACCACAGGAGCAGGTGCAACATGGACGTTCCACATGATCTTCTACGCAGAAGTACGCTGCCGCCCGTTTTTGGGATTGTTGTCCCTTTGTTCCCTCCTACGACACCCACGGGAGATGTGGAAGCGCTATTCTCAAGGCGGCACATGCCATACGTTCATTATACGCTTGATAATACTACGAAAATGAGATGTTTTCTGTGTGATGTGGCGCGTAATCGTCTCTATTCCTTCATAATTTAGAATGACCATGCTTTGCTTAATGTGTAAGCGAATATATTAATGTCTTTGTAAAAAAAATACATAAAAAAAAAAATTTGGCCGTTGACTAAAAAATTGCCCGGTATATGTTATACCACAAAAATTTGAGGTTTGCGTTCTTTCATTAACACGTATATGCACTACCTTGGCTCATGTAGAATTCCATAGGAACAGGACCACCACTATGCGTTGCTTTTCTTTCCGCTGCAATGGCATTGTGATTTTCATACATAGTCAGCATATTGTCTATTACGTCATCGAGTGCAATAAGAAGAACCTAAAATTAGTTAATTCATTCATTCAATATAATTAATTCCTAAAATACGGGGTTATAGATTAATATATATTTAATAAAATTAGATTTAATAAAGCCACTAAAAAAAAAAACACCGACTTACCTTTAATTCTTTTATATGTAAATTTACAAATCTACCTAAATGGTCCGTTGCAATATGTATCCTTTCATTTATGAGGAACTGTGGACGAAAAGATAACATTTTTACCATAAAATACTTTTAATAAAAAAAAACAATACTTGGTAGTAAGATCTGCTTGGATGGCAACTAATATAAAATCACCTTGATCCCACCGTCACTTCATCCCATCTGGTCAGATTTAGGATTTAGAAATACCAATAAAAGTATTTTTGGTTCCAAGGTTAAATTTGACAAACTTCGTGTCGATGGGCTCAGAGTGTTCCGAGTGTGTGTTCATTGAATTCCTTGCTTCTTGAGGGAGGGAGTACGGTGGACCAACGCACGAATATCCTTTACCAGTGCAAGTGCGAGTCGCGGAATACCAAGGTTACTTAGTTTTAGTCTGGCTAATAAAAGTAGAGACTGGAAAAACCTAACGAATTAAAAATAATAGCATCATGGTAACCCCGAGAATAGTACGAAATAATGGATTCAACAAACTATACTTGATTAATTTCTTTTATAAAATTATCGTAAAAAATATCAATATTGCTACTGTCCTACTTTTTAATGAGAAGTATATTATTAGAATAATAGGCAACTAGTATTAATCAGGTTTAAAAATAAACGAAGAATATACAATAACTATTTTTATTTATTGTTGTAATCAAAATCTGAACCCAGCAATTTCATATAGAATGAATGGTCAGAGTCACTGGTATCGCTGTTTCTTACATTGATTATTAAACTATCAAAATTTTATTTTTTTTATTCATTTTCAAATACGAAAATTCCAAAATCTCAATTACCACAAAAACACCAACAACCGTTCGTTTGACAACAGTGGCACCAGAATAACGACTTTGACATTCATGCTAGTACTGCCATATAAAAAGTTTGCAAAAACCCCCAGTGAATACTTTCGTTAGCCATACTCTATAGTAGTTGTAATGGATTTTCGCAAAGTAACGCGTAATTCAATCTATTATATGGTGATTTATATTTAATATTGGAAAATAACCTGTGGAGACTTCATTCCCCCGCTCTTTATCATCTAAATTATAATAGGCTTTTTTGGATATTTTTTACATAACTTCTCGCCTGTATCCCTTATGGGGTAGACAGAACACCAAAGACTATAAAGACATCAATTAATGTTACGTTTGACAAAGTAACTTCGAAAACCCTGTTGTTTACCCATTCGCAGGCAATGACAATTCTGAACCCCTAAGAAATTCATGAAGATTTCATTTATTCAAAGTCCGACATCGACGTCCACCCGTATCACGTGTCTGCCCATTCGGGTTAACATCTTTTGTGATATGCGCTTCCCGGCCCGCAGTGGCATCGCGGTAGCGATGCTACTTTCACAGTCGGTTCGAAAGTATTTTTCTTGTATTCGATTGATTTATGTCACAAATATTATTATTGTAATTAAGTTTATTATGAAAAAAGCTCTTGAAACGAACTTAAACCAATCCAAACAAAAAGTCAATAATGTTGACTCGACGAATGTATTTGTGTTACACATCTTATTTCATTTGAAGAAACATAAAACCGAGGACTAATACTTTGATTGCTTGATTATTATCGATAACTGATAGCACAAACAGAACCACAGCACATTTATTTAGCTTACAATGATGATATTAAAACCATGTTTTTAGGGCCGTTACTTATAAGTTAAAAAATAATTATTTTGGTGATCCTAGTTTGTGTTATCGAGTAGTAGTTGTAATAATAGATGGCGTTGTCTGGGTCTTTGAAATCATCAAATTCATCGCTTAACTGTTCTAGGCGTGTTGTTTTTCCCAATATACAAGCTTAATTTTAATTAGCGCATCACCTCTTGCAGTTAGCCTCTCCACATCAATCCCAACAACATTTGTTCTACGACTTTTTACAAATCTTGATAAATAACACAAAAAATGAAAACAAAAAAGTTTTTGCTCCTTACTCTACAGTTTGTAAGAAGTACCTATTATTATTTTGAAGTGATATTTTACTGCGCAAGGTGCGTGGCATACCTACGCTCAGAGTAAATAGAGTTACGCCTCTAAACAGAGGCTATAAATATTTTTTGTATGGGAAAACTAACATTTTAAAAACTATTAATTTTAAAAAGTTGTAGAACAAATGTTGCTGGGATTGACGTGGAGAGGGTGCCTACCAGAGGTGATGCGCTAATTCAAATTAACCCTGTATATGTATAGGAATAAGAATAAAAAAAGATACCTGATCTTCAGCTGTCTTGACTTTGAACATCTCGTTCTGATATAACCAGAGGTTGTCTAGTTTATCAGTAGGATCATGTCCATAGATCTCAAAGGCGTCTATTATCATTGCTAGGGTCAAGTTCTCTGCTGGCTCTGTGCAACATGGATGGTTCCTTACGTTGAAAGATACCTGAAGTTTGTTTAAACATGAGAATTATTAAGGGTTCGCCTTTTGAATGATGTAGCCGGGTTTCAATAAAGATTCTGTCTAGTTTAGGGCTCAGACACTTCACATAATCCTGTAAATAAATTCATATTGTATCCTATTCTATTCAATATTCAACGAACGAGCTGCCATGATTAAAATCTACTACAAACGAATGGTAGGTAAACAAATAGTGTTTTAAAATCCCTAGGTTATACAAATATCCGTTCAAAAAGGACATTTACTAAACTAAACAGCTACGAATCGTTATTGGTAACTATTCTATTCACTAGCAGTCTTTTAAGTGATAAGAAGTTGAAATGGACATTCTTTACAGCTACATCTTGTAGCTTCATAAGTCTGTTCGAAAGCAAAACGAATACTACGGGATAAACTTAAAACTACTAAATAGTCCCGCTTTGGCACCCTAAAATTTTTGGGAAAGGCGAGTAGAAAAGTTTTACGATCGTTTTTGAAAATATTTGTAATATTTTTATTAAAAACAGTAAATTTATTAAACATACGCAGAAAAACGCAGTATGAGTCTAATTATATTAACAATCTAATAACATTTGATGTTATTCCTTAAGTAAGTCATGTTCGGCAATTATTATGTAAGATAGTTAGGGCCAACGTTGCGTCACACGTGTTCGGTGTTATTAAAAGGATTTAACAGTACAAAGGAAATTTTATATGTGATGTAGAACTAGTTCATTAAGAACCACGATCATCTAAAACAGGACATTTTCTAACAGGCTGACTCACACATTTTAATATATCCTTATATGAAACTACATGGATATCTTTATGGCCATAGTAGGTTGCAGTTACTGAGTGTTAATGAATTGAAGATTTCAACTGCCATGAAAGCGGTTTCGAGCCTTTTGATAAATTAAAGCTCACTTGTATAATTTATGTTCATCTCTTGGATAAATGCAGATGCTAAGTGATCAATTATTGTGTACTTGAAATAAGTAAATTTAACACTTGACCTATTTATGTTTATCCCTTTTAAGAGAGCTCACGAAAGGGCCATGAGTCTCTTGATGAGGAAGAGATTATGGCCATACACCATTAAATTGGCTCAAAGCTAGTAAGTGTATTCAGAATTTTTAGGTTATTGAAAATTGCTTATCAATCCAGGCGCTTAAAGTTTCTTACACCCATCCTTGTACTGGCCGGGGCGAACGCTACCTTACCGGCCAAAAATACAAACACCCCTAAAAGTATCCTTAGGTAACTTTTGATTTATTATCTGCTAGATAAAACAGTGTACTTACTGTTATCTGTAATACGGTGATACATATAGTAAAGAACACGCATGAACAAAAGAACGCGTGCATTTTACCACCATGGCGGTTTACAGTTGAAAGAGCTAAAACGTGACACTCAAGTAATTGCCAATTTTCTTTAATGGTGGCTGTTATCGAAAACTTGTTAATTGGCGCGTGCCAACGAGACGTTGTTATATGTTTAGTATACATTGTGTTCATCATCTCGTTAATTGCATAAAATATCATATACAACGAAGAGGAGTTATGCAGGGTTATTCCCGCATCTATTTGAGGGGTTATAGAGTAGGTCAAACCGAAAGATTTTCGCTATGGAACTACCCCTCCAAAAAATTGCCGTTCTTGAGATATTTGACTTTTTACAAAGAACCTTACATTTTTCTAATATTTGTGAGAATTTAAAAAAAACTTTGCTATTTAACTGTTTTTTTTTTGACGTTATCATATAAATGATTATTGAGTTCACGATATGAAGCATAAAAAACCTAAAATAACTTCCAAGTTATGTTCTTATTCCATTCTTGTT
The DNA here is from genome assembly GCA_944452665.1 of Stenoptilia bipunctidactyla. NCBI lineage: Eukaryota > Metazoa > Arthropoda > Insecta > Lepidoptera > Pterophoridae > Stenoptilia > Stenoptilia bipunctidactyla. The sequence goes on from OX101741.1 coordinate 18,262,977, forward strand.
TAAAGTTATTTCAAAGTTTTGTACTTAAAATACGTCTCCCGAAAAAAAGTCCTAGCAACTTAGTGTGAAGATTGCACAATAAATAAATTATTTAAGCTAACCAACAAGTTATATTACTTGGATATGAACTTCACTATTGTATAGTCAGTGACCATACACAATAGCTCGTAGTTCAGTGCACTTTAGAAGTTGTTGATATGATAATGAGATGAATACGCCAGAGTTTCTTTATAAAGTTTATTTGAAGTTCACAGTGTTTATTTTAATGATTTTCAAGATGTTTAACGTGTATATTGCACGACAAAATATTTAAAATTATAATTAATGCTGCGCTGCGTAATGTAGGTTACCGCGGTCAGCAAAATTAATAAGGACGAAAAGTTAATGTACAGTAAGAGTTCATAAATGCTGTAGCACCTTACTGTTTCTATTCGCCTGCACAGTGTTCTTCATAAGGTTAAAAGAAGCTTGAGAAATCCCCGTAGTAGATCGTTGTAGATCTTCTCTTCTCCGGCTGTACAAGTCTACCCCTTTGTGTGTCGTCTAGAGTCGAGGATCGTTGCTCACGGATTTGAATGACCTCAACCTTCTTGTCATTATAACAACTGGGGAAGCAGCATTTCCAGATGCGGAACACGCGATAAATCACAGAGAATAATATTAAACCCCCTATTACCAATGCAATGAGCTTGAGATACCGCCAAGCAATTGTGATCCAGCTTTCCGTGACAGAAGAGGATTTCTCGCTACTGGCATCATTGTCTATTGAAGTGTCAGTGTCTACGTGGGTTCGATATACTCTTCCCCGGCTGCTAGTGCCGCTGCATAATCCGTATTGTATAAGTCATCAAAATAAGTGTGACTATAATACAATTGATCTCCTCCAAATCCTATTCCGTTGAACCACATACATACTACACCTGTTAGCTTTAACCCCAGAGTAGGTTCAACACAATGAGGAGTTTTCAATCGGAACTGCGCATCTGAGCCCGGTTTCATAAAGACGACACTACAATTCTTCAAGTGATAACATTTGACAGACACTGATTTAACTCTCTCGAAAGAAGCGAGATAAATTTCCATAGTGCCATTTGAGATCCTGAAAGCAGGAGCTCTCCCTGGTAAGATGGGGCTTAAATACGGGAGATCCAAATTTGGTATAGATTTATTAGATCTCTCTCATACGCCCGACCACTTCGTCACCCTTTGTTTGATGGTAGACCAGTAACTCTTTGAGGTCATATGTAATACCCAATTCATAGGCTGTTACTTCCCTGAGTTTTGCTTGAGGCTTGCAAATAGGAAACTTCAAGGTTAGATTCTTCAATAGATCCTCCGACTTTCTTCCTCTAGGTAAGATCAAGACTTCCCCCTCAAATATGTAACCTCGGTACCCACAGTATTGTGGAAGTACGCACCCCTTTGATATAGGAACGGGAGGGGCAAAGTTTGCATCGATTAATCCGTGCGTCGTGCCGTTATATTCATCTGGGTAACAAACACCACTACCTTCAGAGAGGGATGCGCATCGTTTCAATTTATCTTCTCCTAACCAATATATGTTGGGGTGCACTGTCGATTGTGTGAGTGAAGTCTCAACACACACAATAACATATCACAGAATACTTGTAACATTTAGTGCTTAATATTTTAGTATGGAACTTCTTGTCTATATATTTGACGTCATTTCGTCTTAAACAATCTTTTCAAGTATTTTTAAAGAGAAACCTTTTTATCTTTATAATTGTTTAATTTTATTGAAACCGTTCTTTATGTAAAAAGATTATAGACCTCAAAATATTGCTTACTAATAAGTAAGAAAAAATGCAGTATAAATACTTTAAATAAAACAACTTTTATGGTGTATAATTTATATTTTACAATTTGAATCGACGTTTCGGTGTCTTTGCAGACCCCGTCAAGTTAAAATGTAAAATATGAATTATAAAATAAAATATGAACATATATTTGCCGTTCCCGTGGGAATTTCGGAAATTTCTTTCATAAAACAACCAGACACACATTATAAAACCTTTACACCAAGTTTCACATCGGTTCACTCAAGGAATAAGATTTTTCATACAAACTAAAATGTCCTATTTTTCCCGTTCCCGTGGGAATTTCGGGAATTCCTTCCTTAGTGCACCCCTACATCCCCTAAAAAATTTATGTTCCAAATTTCAGCTCTCTACGCACAGTAGTTACGGCTGTACGTTGTCTGTCAGTCACTCAGTACCTCAGTCACTCAGTCAGTAACGGAACAGTTTTATATATATTGATTAATCCGTCCGATTAATAAGTTGTTTTATTTAAATTATGAATCGTGAAAACTTAAGACATTATTAGTATAATTACTTTTTATTTATTAATGACAAGATGAGTAAATAATAAATAATGATATTTCGATAAAAGTGTTTATTATTTTTCAAAGCAAAAAGCAAAAATCAATAACTGCCCCATTTTATGATGCTATTAGTACAGGCGTAGCCTAATGATCGTTTTCTTGACGAAAAGAGTATTGAAGCTACTTAAACCTCAACTAGTGGCCAGACCCCACACATTGAAAATTTATTTTTTAATTAAAAAAAAATTCAAAGATTTTTTTTCTCAATAAGGATTACTATTACAGATATTCTATTTCACGAAGTCCGTTCGGCTTTGATTGTAGTAGTGACGTATCCCGACAAGCGCGCTTGTGTGTGTAAATGTAGGTAACGTTAGCAAAGAAATCATAATAATATAATAATTCAAGTCGAGATTTAATAATTGAAATAAAATTTTGGTTTTAAAAGTATTTTATTTTTGTAAATAAATTAGATTAGGTTGCAATAAATACAAAAATATTAAGAAGATGTAGGCATTTAATTAAGCATTGGTGTTACAGAATGGAAACGAAACAACTAATACTATTCAGTATTTTCAATCACTATCAGATAAATTTTCGATTTCCGATTCCGTTTTGCTTTCGTCAGAATCATCTTGTACATTGATTATAAATTCAAAATCGAGATCAAAATATTTCAAGTAGTCTTTTTCAAGTTTTTCAACATGATCACAAGTTTTCTGCCACGTTTCACTGCTAACTTGGCCCAAACTTTCATTGATCAGTCTTTCCGTATTCCTCATGTTTTGCTCGATATTTTTAGATACGACATAATTTTTAACGATCCCCCAAATATGTAATCCCTAAAAAAAATGTAATCAAAATAATTAATAAATATAAACATTTTATAAAACAAAAAAAAATATTCATTTTATAAATACTTCTATTGCTATATTAAATATCTTTGCATAAAATTTTAATCGAATACGTATAAATAAATATTACCTCACTATGGACAGCTCTTCTTCGTTTTGTTGCCATGCTGACCTTACTCCGTGAAACAATTACTCCGCGGACTAAACACACTACTGATCCGGACCGTGTCCCGATCGACACTGAGCGCTCTCGAGGTTACGCACACAAAAACAATGTGCATGTGCACGCTTGACAACATTCATAGCCAAACGGACTTCGTGACATAGAACATCTATACTAAGTATACAAAACAATAAAACTTTATTGCCAAGATATGACAATGTGAGCGGCCTTTAAAAACAAAACATTATTGTTTCTTTTTTTTTATATTGTAAGGATAGGACGTTTGTCTTCCATGCCACCTGATGGAAAGTGCGCATGAAGACTATGGTGTTACACGTCCATCCACGAGAAACCTATTCACTCGACACTTAAAAGTTCCAGGACTGTAGTGGTCAGGAAAAACAGACGCAGGCAGATTGTTCCACTCCTTGGCAATCCGTACCAAACAGGAACTATCGAAGCGTTTTGTTCGACCTCTTGGTAAATCCACTATATAGGGATGGAAGTTCTGTCTGCGTCTGGTAGTCCGGTGGTAAAAAGGGGTGGGTTCAATTTGGTCAAAAAGAGCACTCGCACACTCACCAAAATGTAGCCGATAAAATACTGTCAAACAAGCAACCTTACGACGATGCTCCAGCGTCTGCAATTTTTTATTTGTAAGGTTGTTGTTATTTATGATTTTACGGGCTCTTCGGTCAACAGAGTCTAGCGCTTCGAGCTGGTATTTGGCAGAACCATCCCAAAGGTGACTACAGCACTCAATGCACGACCTCACTTGGGCTGTGTATAAGTTGAGTAGCCGTTCAGGGCTGAAGTACCGCCGGACCTTCGAGATGATACCCAATTTTTTTGAAGCCGTTTTTGCCATAGACTCAATTTGTTGACCGAAGTTTAATTTGGACGTTATAGTGACGCCCAAAAGCCCTAGTTGGTCGGTGATGGGAACAGATACATTCTGGAAAGTGGGCGTAAAAGTAAAGGTGCTCTTTTTTGCGGAGAATAGACACGCTTGTGTTTTGGAGGCGTTGAATTTGACAAGGTTAGATTCGCCCCAATCGGACACATTCCGCAAGTTAGTATCAACGCGCTCAATCATAGACTTTCTCAAAACCTGGATTTCATGGGCGCTCGTTCGCGCATTGGATATATATCTCTCAACAACAGTGCTGTCATCAGCATATCCAATAATGCCTGGTGTTAGGAGGTCATTAATGTGCAGCAAGAATAAAGTTACAGAGAGAACAGATCCCTGAGGTACCCCGGCATTAATCGCCATTAGGTCAGAGGAGTAGCCGTCTAAGAGTACTCGAATCGACCGTTCCCTCAGAAAATCTGATATCCAGTCGCAGAGCCCGGTCGGTATGCCATATGCTGGAAGCTTGCCCACCATTGTTTTCTATGCAATTAAGTAGGCGTTTACGCATTATGCCTACAATATTTTGACAAATAACTGTGCCTCTTAAATTTTCCCATAACTCTAAACAATGGGACATTAACGGTTCAGTACTCCTCTCGTCCCGTGCTTCCCACCTTTGCACCATTAAAATCCACGCATTTTCAATGGGGTTGAGGTCAGGGGATCGTGCTGGCTACGGAATTACACGAATATCTGCGTGTTGATTAAACTAATGTCGCACAATACCCGCACAGTGAATAGGACAATTGTCTTGCACAAAACTTATGTCACTAAGCTCTTCACTGGGATAAACGTTACGCACAGTCGGCAACATAATGTCACTCAACACTTCGACGTAATTTGCACTGTTGGCACGTGTAGGAATGAATGCTAACTCTCCCGGTCTCGCCGCACTGATCCATCCCCACATATTAACACAGATTCGACCAGACTCGGTGTTAGGAACAATATTTTGTTCAAACCAACGCGTGTTGTCTCTGCGCCACAAATGGACTCTTCCTTTTTGACTGGACTTAAAAGTTTTTTCGTCAGAAAATATAGTAGTCTCCCAATTAAAGTCTAAATCCTCTTGTCTTTGCGTTAAATATGGTTTCTAAGCTGGTCTTCGGTGATGTAAACCTTCAGTGCGAAGTACATGGCGAACAGTGAGCAATGACGTATCAAATAATTCCGCATAACGTCTTGTAGGCATAAATCCATTCGCTTCGTATTTATTTATCATGAAACGTCTTTGAGGTTGATTTATAAGCGGTCGCCTTCCAGTTCGCATTCTTGTCGCAACATTACCTTCCTCCTCAAACGCTTCACCCAACGGTTGACTGTATTTCTCTAAAACAATGAAAGTTCGATTAATAAAAATAAAAAGGAGCCTACGCAGAAAAAAATTCATAATATTTATAATAAAAACTCACACTGAGTCCGGTTTCATCAGCTATTTGTGATATATTACGTTCATATGCAACGCAATAATATTAGCCCCATAGAACACTTATACTTAGCCCTGGCTTCAATATTTATATTGGCCTGCATTCTTTCTAGTAATAAGTAATAACGAAAAAAAGAGCACAAACGCACAGAGCAAAATTCACCAACCAACAACATACGATTTAAGTTCGTAATGCATTTTATGTTTTCATACAGCGACGTAGGTATCTTTTTTACAACCTACCCTACGATGTGGTTTACAATTTAATCAGTCAAAACCAGTTTAGTACTGAATGTTTCGGCAAACAACTATTGTCCAACGATTTTAATATTTCTTACACGTTTGGTTTATAACATAAGAAAATACCATAGATCTATAACACTATGGATCTGAAATAACAGCAAAAAATGGGTGCATACCTAAAGTTAAATCGTAGCATAAAATGGCCGCCAATAGTGAGCATACTAAAATTGTATCGATATCGATACTTCTAAGGCCGTATACAGAAAGAAAGCTGGAGACTCAGCGAAAATGTCTGATTCATCGGACGATTATTTTGTTTTCTTGAGAAAATGTGTATTAAAAAATGCGAAATGAAGCTTTATTTGTTTAGTTATTTACACTTCAGTTTATAAAGGTACCTACAGTAAAAGAAAATAGAACACTTACATTAAACATAAAAACTTGGCGGTCTTATCGCTGAGTAGCGATTTCTACCAGACAACCTTTATCCTATTGATAGAGAAAGGAAACTTTTCGGGTGTACCATCACTTATTAGTACCTAAATAAATGAAAACTTGATGATCAAAGAATATTTAAAAAAAATTTTAGGTCTGTACTTTATCCTGGTATTGGAAAAAAATATATAAATTACTAAAACTGTTGTTATTTTCAATCCCACATGCTTACCATGAAAATGCTTTAAATGATTTTTCTGGGGATTTATTAACTTATTATTTGTCAGGAAAAATAGACGCTTTTTCTAAATAGCTTTGTTTATAACTTTATCATGCCACCAGAAATAAATTGTCTAACCAAAATTTAGGGGTTCAAAACTTACGTTCTTCTATTGACAGTATTTGACAGGGAAGGAACACACATCCGATTCATTGCGACGGTTATTTTTACAAACTGCTGCGCGGTGCGGTCATACCATTTTTTATTACGGTCCTGGGGCGTCTCATGCAACTATTAAAAAAAAGTCATCGCACAATGACTTGCGAAGTTCAAATAGGACACTCTGAAGATATCTGTATGTTTGAACTCATCGCACGACGAGAACGCATCGCGCCATCGTACGATCGCTGCCAATTAGGACGACGCCTTAGCCGTCATCTGCCATTTAGTAAAACTTTCTGCCTTTTTTTCTATTTACTACTTATATATACCAGTTTTTTTTTTACTTTGATTATTAGTCTAAGAGTGATTCCGAAGCATATTTGAAGCGTTTTATTCGAAATTGAGAGCAAGTATCGAATTAATGACAGGTGTTGTTAACCTTTTTGGAAAATCGAAAGAAGTAGTGAAAGAATATTCCTTCGATTCTTTCGATACTGGGGAGGGAGAGGTTCATGAATTACGAAGGAACACAAAATAGTAACAATAAAAATGAAAATAAATAAATAAAATGAAAGTGGACATTGCAATTATAAAAAGTGAAATCTGATCAAAATAATAGTAATTATAAAATATAATTATCCACATGGCCACTATGTAATAATTAACCATACCTTCCTTTTATATTATGAAAGTTAGAAAGATTTTACACTCATGCAGGTAGCAGTAAAACAACATAGTAAATTTCACAAATATTTTTTTCATAAATATTCATTTCTAAATAGAATTAATTTTGTCAAAAAAGGCCGATGAGACAATTTTTCATTGATTTTTTTTGCGTGGTATCGAAATCTTAGGTCAAGAAATATTTGAATTACACTTTTAATTAAAAGTAGTCTGTGCTCAGCATTTTACTCTGAATCATCAGCAATAAAAAACAAACTGCCTAACTCAAAGTAATCATACATGAATTGCAGTATATACATGTAATACAACTTGTTCAAATGAGGCTTCAATAACTTTTCTGTTTTTTTAATAATTTGATTCACACTGGCAGACGCATATTTAAGACCTCCCCTTGATTTAATATAAATAAGGCTTTTCGGATTTGGTTCGCCTATAAGCAGCGATGCACATACATCACATTTAAGGGACCGCATTAGCTTTTTGACAACAAATCCAGCTATGTACTCTGTAACACTATCGTTATAACTGTTGTTTTCATCCTCAGTTACGTAATTTATATAAGAATCGTATAGATCACTGTGATCCTCAGGCACATCAATAAAAGATTTTTTTCTTGTCAATTCGTTTAAGGCCTGAATTGGATTTTTACTAGAACAAGTTAAAATATTTATTTGTTCTAGTGGTATACAATTACCAAGACCTTCATCATGCATTTCAGATCGAATTAGCAATCTTTTATATGCTGCGCAAAATTGCACTGCGTTGGGATTATTGTTAAACCCACCTTTAGCTCTGACTGCCGAGAAAAAAAGCTCTATATGATCTTGGCTTACTTTGTAGAGCGGTAGATATTTCAAAATTTGTGTCTCATTTACCAAGTGTTTAAAAAGATTGAGAGCACTATTCATCGACACAATAAGCCCAATAAAACCGGTTTTTCTTCGGGAGGTCACCAATAACTCTCCAGAAGGAAGTTTCAATATTTTTAAATATGAAATTGCACTTTCGATTAGTGCCTTAGCCAGTCCAATATTTTCACGACAAAGTGCTTTTTTCCAGCCCGGTGGCCGAACTGAGTGGCTATTGAGGATGTCGAAAACGTCGTTAATAATATTTATAAAATTAACAGTGCCGCTGCAGTCTTGAAATTCTTTTAATTTTAATTTATCTCGACAAAATTCTAAAGCATCTGAAACAGAATTAATGAGCAATTGTGTAGCTAATTTTACTTTCATTTTCTGTTTTTCAAAAAAAACATGAGCTTTCGAAAGTTTATTAGCAAGGTGCAAACCTTGTTTTTCTTGCAGTTCTAATAATTTTTCTATATATTTAAAATCAACTTTCCGCCCTAATGGGTCAATAAAAACTTTTAACTCTGCAAACGCATTTCTTATTAATTTAATTGCATGACAAGGATCAATAAATATATAAATATTTGACTCTGCACTTTTAAAAGAAGTGATTTCTTGGTTTTTCATTAAATCACAACCAAGTAAATTAAACATCGTAAAATTTGTTACCGGGCCGTCACACGTAACACTTACAACTTTTATGCCTATATTAAAGCATAGCATAAGAGCAGTTTGTATAAGCATGCTCTTTTGCTCACCAGTTAAAGATTTAATAAAAAAATAACCTATTGGTATTTTCCACGACCCATTTATGGAGTTGATGAGAATGACAAACGCTTGATTGGCTTCGTCAACAGTATCACTATCGATACTGTTACCGTAATCTATTCGGCCGTAATATTTTTGTGTTTTCGGATCCCAAGTTAAGGATTTCCTTATTGCCATCTCATCAAATATCAGGGAGCACACAACAGGATGTTCACTTGTGAGTACTTTTTGTTTTAAAGCTTCGAATGCCTCCTTGGTGAAGCCAGGTTCAGCATTTACACTTTCGTACCACTTACTAAGCGTTCTAGAGTGTGGCAAACAAGTATTATATGAACGCCTGACAAAGTTGTATGCTTTCGGTGACAAAAAGTGCAACGTGAGTGCAAACTTGCTAATTTCCTCAGAATACTTTCTAACCAAAGGTAATCCTTTAGATTTCGAAATTGCCGTTTTAGGAAATCTTGAGGTCCTGCGCATTCTTCTAGTAAGATAACCTGTTCCGCGTTAACTTTGTTCCTGTTCTGAAGATCTTTGATGATGTCATTTAAGTTTGCAATCTTCTTATCACGCTTTCGCACCTTTTCATTTAAACGTTTAATTTTATTTTTTGTTTTGTGCATTTATTTTTCAGATTTTCAATTTCCTTTGCATGTTTGCTCTGTAAAGAAAATTCAGAATCATTGACAAATTATAATTCTTAAATAATATGTGTAATGAAGATGTTTTACAGTAAACTCCGAGACAGCGCTACTAGTATTTTAAGCCATACATGTAATGTTATCTATGCAATATACTAGATGGCGCTGTTAGTAGGTTAAATCGCGCATACACTTTTCTTTATATAAGATAGGGGTCCTGACAACTTCTTTCATATTTAAGCTCTTCCTTGCCCTTGATTTCTATTAGTTGACGGTTCCCGGCACTATAGTAATCAATCTATCAATAGGATTATAATTGCATTGTAACTAGTGAACGGATTTCCGGTCCTAGATCTTAGTATTGATTGTAAGAGATTCATTATTGTTAAACAATTAGAGTCAGACAGATTGTCATTAGAATTGTATTTCTTTCAAGTAACGTCAAAGTCGCATAAAATCTCTTGTACAGTCACCAACAAGAACCACAGATTGTCAATATACAGGAATTTGGTCTGGTTTTCCTCGTTTTGATATGTGCACCTTGTAAGGATTCACCCTGAATATATATTTGATTACTCAAAAGAGACGTTATCATTTTATCGTAACTCCATTGTGCGACGACATCGGAAACCCCTTCATTACAACTGGCGCACAACTTAGGGCTGCTGTCAAACTGGCGAATTCGAACTCCGCACCCAGCACTCCAAAGGGATCCGTACGACGCACAAGACCTAGAAGAGTAGTAATAAGCGAAAACAGCGAAATGACTAACAACGTGACTATGACGGCCGATCAGCTTCGCGAACTAGTCACATCTATTAGTTCGGCAGCGGTTCAGGCGGCGACATCAGCAGCAGCTGCGAGCGGTTCGACGGGCGCATTCTCCGATCACGCGTTTAGTTTTAATGGGGCCAGAGACAGCACCAAAGTCGAAGAATTTTTGTCAGCTGCATCTATTTACAAGAGCATACATAAAATTTCAGACCAGGACGCAATTTTAAGCATGCCGCTTATTCTTAAAGATACCGCAAGCACCTGGTGGCAAAGCGTGAAAGATGGTATTAGCACCTGGAAAGAATTTGAGGCGCGACTCCGTCATGCTTTTGCTCCCAAGAAACCAGCACATCTGCTGTACCTCGAAATTTTTGGCAGCTCGCAATCAAAAGACATGCTCACAGAGGTATTTGTTGCGCAAAAACGGGCATTAATTTCCCAACTTCCGCCACCTGTCCACACTGAGCAGCAGCAGCTGGATATGATATACGGAAAGTTACACGTCAGCATCCGTGAACGTATACCGCGCGAGGTATTTTCTTCATTTGACCAACTGTTAACAGCTGCAAGAGGCACGGAGCAGCTGCAGAAGGAAAAGGAATCAGTTCAGTCGGCAAAACTCAAAAAACAGCGTTGTGACTACTGTCGTCATCCCGGCCACTCTGTAGAAAATTGCTTCAAGAAGCAGAAGCAGATGGCGAACAAGACTGAAAATCTACAAACCACTGCCACACAAGTTCCTTCACCCTCAAGACCAGTATTCTGCTGTTATGGATGTGGAGCACCTGGAGTAGTACGCAGTAAATGCCCGACATGCATCACAAAGAGGCCTATCAAATCAGAAAATGTAGAGTTTTGCGCATTAAACGTCAAAACTGATGCAAGACGTCGTCCAATGGTGGCTATTGGCATTTTTGACATCACTGGAACTGCGTACGTCGACACGTGTGCTAAGTCCAGCGTCGCATCCTACCAATTATTCTGTCACCTTAAAAAGAAAGGGATACAGTTCGCCAATCAAACGGTGACCGTGACGTTGGCGGATGGGATAAAACGAAGGGAGAACATTCTGTCTACTACAGTGCCGGTGAACATATGCGATCGCGTGATACCAACAACTTTCATTGTGCTCCCGGAAGCAAAAGAAACGAAAACATTGCTTGGCGTTGGATTCCTAGAGGATTCCGGGATGATAATAAATATGCCGCAGCAAGCATGGCATTTCCTGGATCGCCCACAGCGCTTGTACGATCTGCAACTAGAGGAGGTAGATAATATATCAATCGCTCTGATAGAGCCCAAAGGATCTACCGGCCCTGTAAATAAAAAAGAATATTTGTGTCGCGCGCCGCTTGAAGCGCTGGAGGCTGAAAGTAATGTTCAGCTGAAACGACCAAAACAGGTCTTCGATATGTACCAACCTGATCCGCTAGAATACATGTATGAGGATGCAATCCGGTCCGTAGAAAATGCAACCGTCGCTTTGTCGCCATACTCCAAATCTCTCTTCCCAGGTTACACTGGTGATGATATCGGCATAAACTCTATAAACTTTCAGGAGGTCGACATAGGACCTGACGATGAAACCAAAAGAAAGCTACTTTTAGAAGTTCTAAACAATCACGAAGCTGTCTTCTTACCCAGCCCAAAGGCAACACTGTTGGCAGAACATGCAATTGATACTGGTGACCATTGCCCGATAGCAGTTCCTCCATACAAGTTGTCTCCTGGACGACGAGAAATTCTGAAAACAGAGATCAAAAAAATGCTTAAGGAAGGAATAATTGAGCAGGCATCTTCCGCATGGTCAGCTCCTGTTGTCATGGTCCCCAAAAAAGATGGTACCGTCAGAGTATGCATAGACTATAGGAAACTGAACGCTATTACTGTACCTGATGCCTATCCGATGCCAAGGATTGATGATCTATTGCAGGAAGCAAAACCAACACCGTTCATGACTACTCTTGATCTTCGTGCTGGCTACTGGCAGGTCAAGATGAGAGAAGAAGACGCCGATAAAACGAGCTTTATAAGCCCATTTGGAATATATAGGTTTAAGCGAATGCCTTTTGGGTTGCGAAATGCTCCAGCCACCTTCCAACGTCTTATAGATCGGGTAAAGGTACTGGTCGGTGAGGTTAAGATGCTGGCGTACCTAGATGACTTGATTATTCTGTCAACGGCTTTTGAGAAACATATTCAAGACCTGGATAAGGTACTACGAGTACTTAAAGAAAATAATCTTACAGTCAATCTCGGTAAAAGTCACTTTTGCTGTCAGATGGTTAAATATCTTGGGCACTTTATCACTCCTAACGGCCTTGAAGTAGACCCAGATAAGATTGCTGCCATTAAAGAACTCCCCCCACCAAGAAACCTTAAACACTTGTTGTCGTTTGTTCAAACTTGTTCGTGGTATCGCCGGTTCATACCGAATTTCGCAAAAATAGCTGAGCCACTTACTAGGCTTACCAAAAAAAAAGCTCAATGGGTTTGGGAAGATGAACAAAACCAAGCCTTCAACGACTTAAAAGTGATGCTCACAACGACACCAGTATTGAGTCAAGCCGACGAAACGAAGCCGTACATTCTAAAGACAGACGCTAGTAATTACGCCATTGGGGCAGTTTTAGTACAGGGGGAGGGATCAGATGAACACCCGATCGAATACGCCAGTCGATTATTAACCTCAGCAGAAAGAAACTACAGCACTACGGAGAGAGAAGCTCTGGCAGTAGTTTGGGCCCTAACAAAATTCAGAGGATACATTGAAGGGGTACCTGTAACTGTTTTGACTGATCATCAAGCGCTTAGATGGCTACTTTCACTTAAGACTCCAACAGGGCGATTAGCGCGATGGGCATTAATAATACAAGCTTACGATGTCACTATCAAATACATACCAGGTAGAACAAATATTGTAGCTGATACTCTCTCCCGACCACATTGTGTAAATGAAAACGAGACTGACTGCGGATTATGTAGTGTTGTTGTAGACATGCCAGCTCGCAGCTCATCTGAAATTCGCGAAGAGCAGCTTAAGGATGACTACATTGAGAGAATCGTTAGAGCGTTAGAAGCTGAAAAGGGAGAAGATGCTGTGTATTGGAGTGGAAAGGGCTATATAATGAATAACGGGGTTTTATATAAATATGATCCGGAAGGAGATGGAGAAAATGCTCAACTATTGGTACCCCAACAAGAATGGAGGAATGTACTATCCACCTATCACGATGAGGCAATTTCAGGCCATTATGGTGTTGACAAAACTCACCAACGGATTGCACGTCGATATTACTGGAAGGGTATGCGAAAGTTTGTGGAAGCATATGTAAAGAATTGTATTCTATGCCAGCGGTACAAACCGACTAACTTAAAACCTGCTGGACTCCTCCAAACCACAGTCCTCAACCAAAGGTTTGAAGTACTATCGTTTGATTTATTTGGGCCTTTACCTACAACACCGTCTAACAAAAATTGGATATTGATACTCGAGGATATTGCCACTGGTTGGGTAGAATTGTTCGCCTTAGAGACGGCGGATGCAGAGAGCTGTGCCACCATGCTCATGAATGAGGTTTTCCTTCGGTACGGAATACCAAGAAGGTTACACAGTGATAATGGACCGCAATTCGTCAGTGCAGTGATGCAAAAGTTAACTCAATGTCTAGGAATAAAACATACCTTCACTCCAGTTTATCATCCAGCGGCAAATCCGGTTGAACGCAAAAATAGGGAGTTGAAAACTCAACTAGGAATTCTAGTTCATGATGACCATCGCAACTGGGCTGACAAATTATCTTGCATACGCTTTGCTATCAATACGGTTCCTAATGTGACCACAGGATACTCACCTGCTTATCTTACTTTCGCGCGCGAACTCTGAACCCCAGATGACAACGAGCATGATCTGAAACAGATCGTCCTCTCTGAGAATTTTATACCTGAAATAACCCCAAAGCTTATTCTCGTAGCAGAGACCTGGAAAAGGGCCAAAGAAGTTAGAGAAATGAAGGAGGAAGAAAGAAAGATACAAGCTGATAAGAAACGTAGACCTGACCCCGGTTATGAACCTGGTATGATGGTGCTTGTAAATGTTCACGCGGTAAGCAAAGGTGCTCATGGGATAAGTGCCAAATTTGCCCCACGTAGAGATGGGCCTTACCTGATCAAGTCTAGAGAAGGCGCCTCCTCGTACGTTCTGGCAAACTTTGACCAACCTGATACTCCAATAGGTACTTTCCATACATCAGCTCTGAGTCCATATGTGGGTAGTACTGACTGTGTCCCCGCACCAATACAGCCTATCAGAAAAAGAGGACGTCCCAAGAAAACCGCACCAAAACATGTAATGTGAAGCAACACGTTACTGTCCCAGGCACCGGGTCGTTCACCAGGGACAGAGGGGGAGAATTTGTAATGAAGATGTTTTACAGTAAACTCCGAGACAGCGCTACTAGTATTTTAAGCCATACATGTAATGTTATCTATGCAATATACTAGATGGCGCTGTTAGTAGGTTAAATCGCGCATACACTTTTCTTTATATAAGATAGGGGTCCTGACAACTTCTTTCATATTTAAGCTCTTCCTTGCCCTTGATTTCTATTAGTTGACGGTTCCCGGCACTATAGTAATCAATCTATCAATAGGATTATAATTGCATTGTAACTAGTGAACGGATTTCCGGTCCTAGATCTTAGTATTGATTGTAAGAGATTCATTATTGTTAAACAATTAGAGTCAGACAGATTGTCATTAGAATTGTATTTCTTTCAAGTAACGTCAAAGTCGCATAAAATCTCTTGTACAGTCACCAACAAGAACCACAGATTGTCAATATACAGGAATTTGGTCTGGTTTTCCTCGTTTTGATATGTGCACCTTGTAAGGATTCACCCTGAATATATATTTGATTACTCAAAAGAGACGTTATCATTTTATCGTAACTCCATTGTGCGACGACATCGGAAACCCCTTCATTACATATGTATAAATATAAAAGGTGTGTTTTTTGTATCGGTGAAAGAATTGTCTTCGAATCACCTAGCGAGTCATCACAGCCGTTAAAGAAATTAAAGAATTTTAATTCTAGTTGTGAATCTAAACTATTCTCTAAGCCCTTTAAATACACACAAAAAACATATTCAGTGTAGGCGTTTAAAAGGAGCTCAAATTAAAGTTAAAATATATTGAGAATTATTTTCTTAATATTTATATTTATACATGATATCTTTGTGTTCCTAGTTCGTGAACATTTTATAAATAATTACTAAATAAAAATAAGGTCACATTGGTCGCTCGTATGTCAAGTTACTTATGTCATAAACGTAGTCGCCAGCTAGAGGCGTACAGATTTTGTACGACGCGCTTGCTCTAGTGGCACATAGTAAATCCCTTACACTATTCGTTATTCAGTTTCATTTCATTCAGTTTCATATATTCGAAGACTAGACAGACCAGACTAAATGGTTTCTTCCAAATTGACCAAAAAGTTTTAACGCGTAAAATGAAAGTGTTAAGAAGTCGATAATTTTGAGAACATTTATATCGCGTCCCAAAACCGAAGATCTCACAAGGTTTGTTACTTCTATTATCTTGGTCCATCAAGATGGTTACAACAAAATTAACATAAAGTTAACAAATATACCCTAGCTGCAGGAAACAATGTACCCATTTGGTGAAGGCATGGCCCAAATGAGAATTACAATGATAAGGTTATATTATAAGTGATTTTAAAATGCACGAAATTTCTCACTTCGATACACTCAGGGGTTTACAATTTTTACTTAAGCAAATTGTAATATATTATACTAATAGGTAAGTACATTTTTCTTAATATTATTTCGCAGCGAACAATTCTATTCAACGAAATTGAAATGGCTCAGATATTGTATATTGAAATTAGTTAAGTTAAGAAATTAGTTCATATAAATCAAAGGTTGTCAACTCCTGAAGTTCACACTGTATCCCAAAATGAACACAAGCATAAACTACATAAAAAATAATAATAGTCTCGTCAATAGGAACCTTTAAAATGATGTTTTGAAGGAGTATTAATCAATCCAAAAATGACGGCTGTGGGGCGTCTCCCGCACCAAACAAATAAAGCAAGACGCCTCTCAGCCGTCATCCCCAACGAAAATTAAATAGTGTAATAACAGTTAGACCGTTCAGTCTGCGCTATAGGTGGGGCATACTAGTAAATTCGCGTACTCAGTCTTAAAAGTACGAGTACTTGTAATGCTTTCCAAATACTAGCTACAGAAGTGTTTTGTATTTATTTAGTTTCATTTAGTACGATGTCTATCTAACTAGAGGAAGAACTTTTTTTTTTATTCTAGGTATATCGCTTCCGGTATGTCGTCGACTTTTGGGACACCCTGTATATATATATATACAGGGTGTCCCAAAAGATATATATATATATATATATATATATGAAGTATACATATATATATATACTAGCTGTGACCCGCAACTTCGTCCGCGTGGATACCGTTTATTCGAGTTGGATAAATACTATTATTATATCCTCCTTGAAGTTAAAACTTACCTTATTCTAAATTTCGTCAAAATCGACTCAGTAGTTTAGCTGTGAAAGCGTTACTGATAGATAAACAGACAGAATTACTTCGAAAACTGTTACAACAAAGCAGTGATCCGCAGTTTCACCTAGGTTTTGTGAAAAAGTATAGGTAGGTAGGTATATTACATAGATGATGCCCGCGACTTCGTCTGTATTGAATTAGTATTTCGAGTAGGTTACTTTCTTCTCCAAGGTCCTAACTATCTTTAATAACAAAAATAAAAATGAAGAATCTTCGCCCATATAATATGTATAACTCCTAACCACAAACATAGGTAGGTAACTATCTATTAGGTACATTACAAAGGCACATAGCGTTATAAACAAATCGGGTTCCAAAGTGCCTTAAATTTTAATATTGTCTTAAGTTTTCGCGATGACTATTATGTATGACTATTAAATAAAACACTTTTTAACCGGATTTATCGCGTATATTTACATTTTAAATTTTAACAGTCGCTCGTGACCACGGGGTCTGCAAAGACACCGAAACGTCGAGTTAAAATGTAAAATATAAATTATACGCCATTAATCCGGTTACAAAGTGTTTTATTTAATGCCTTCAATTTTACTTAATTCATGCAATATCTTCATTAATTATACTTAGCTTATTGTTATTCTAGGTAAAGCTAAGTAGTTTTTGCGTGAAAGAATAGCGAAAATCCATCCATCCAGCCATTATCAGTGTACATACAATACTACCTATAGTTATGTATGGCTGGTTTTCACTGCCAAACGGCTAAGCCAATATTAATGAATTTGGTATAGTAGTTAACACATACGTTACTTTTTATTCCGAAGAAATCTACGGTTTCTGACTGCCAAGAGGCAGAAACGATCATGAAATAAACAAAACCTTGATTTCCATTTTATCTCTGTATGTACAGAAGGCAGTACATCAAGCGTTACAAATCTGTCAAAATTTTTTACTTGAATTCGAACTCTATGCCCTCGATAATAAGTTAAAATTGGTTGGGGAAATTTGACAGGTAATGTAACGCTTGTTCCTTCTGTACCTACCTATATTAAATCGCGCAAAAGCTTGCGCTCGCCTCCCGCCTTTTTATACCCTACCGCCGCACCGCGAGCCGCGTGGAGCGCGGCAACCGTTACGCAAAAATATCAAAAATATATAAAAAATATCAAAAATATCATGCTTATATCATTCAGTATTCACGCGCGATGGGTTATTAGCGTATTTCATGTATAAGTTTGGTGTTTCTATACCGATTTCTATGATTCTTTTTTTATTAAATAGGTAATAATGTTATTTTTTTTTAAATTAGGGATGAGTGAGAGTATTATAAACGTAAGAGTAAACAAATATAATCAGAAAGCTCTGAACTGCTAAGCTATCGGGATTTACACGTGTTATTGTGAGTCAACCATAAAATATAGACATATACTGTCGTGGGATATTTTTTATATAATTTTATGAAGAATATTTCTGTGATACATGATTTCTATGTAGCTTTAACCATTAAGGCTGCACACGCGACGGAAGCTTAAAAAATGAAGTAACTTCTCCCGTTTTTCCAACATTTCCCTTCACTGCTCTGCTCCTATTGATTGTAGCGTGATAATAAGTATACTATAACCTGCCCAGGAGTATGAAGAATAATTTTACCAAGTTTCGTTAAAATCCGTCAAGTAGTTTTTGTTTCTATAAGGAACATACAGACAGACAGACAGACAAAAATTTTACTGAATGCATTTTTGGCATCAGTATCGATCACTAATCACCCCCTGATAGTTATTTTGAAAATATATTTCATGTACAGAATTGACCTCTCTACAGATTTATTATATAATAATATATATAATATATATATATATATATATATATATATATATATGTACATTCATATATACATGTATAATTCATAATATTAAAAATATCGCATTTCAAATTCTTTCTTGTTATGCGTTAAAACTGTTACGGTGAATTGGGAAGAAGCCATTCAGGCAGGACCCTCTAGTCTGAATAACATATCTGAATTTTGGTTCCATTATAGACTAACTGTGCAATATTGAAAAAACATCAAAATTACATGAACAAATAGCAACCATAATTAAACTTGCCTAAAACGCTCACCTGATCTAACTCCAACTGAGAAAAATATAGAGACGACTGCAACGAACAGGAAATAATTTCCTTTTGACTGTGACCAGACACAATTTCAGTGGGCTGTAAATTAAACATCAAATAAATATAAATTGCATTACATTTATAAATGTTATATTTTTCAAAATCTGTTAATTCTACAATTGTTATTATCAAAAAAAATTAAATAGGTACTGTACAATGTTAAGTAATCAAATACCAACCTTTCGGGAAATCCAGTTAGACACATGAGCAGAAGAAACTACAGCACCAAAGTTCTGAATATTACTTCGGTCATGGAAAATATGTGAATTGTAGCTTTGGGGTGGCTGTGAAATAAATATTCATAATTTATTAATACATATTTGATTCACAGCCCTGCAAAACATTAAATTAAAAGTACAAAAGTTAAGGATCTTTAGTTGATTATAACTTACCACATTAATAGTAGGATTAAATCCAATTGAAGTATGTAAGCTATTATGAAATGATCCTGCTTTAGAACATTGATCATTTATTTCAACTCGAGGCTGGAACAAATAAATTGGTTTAGTTCCTTAAAATTTTTGTTTTAAAATGAATTTAAAAAATGTTGATGAATGTCCAAAAATATTTATTCTGTTTTCCCATGAACTAAAGAATGATATACAATTTTGTATAGGTACATTCTACTTTCTCCAAAGATAATGTTCAAAATTTATTACAGAAAACTTTTTTGTTATAACTAATTAACAATAATTTATAACTATAATATTACTTTTTTTTTGTAGCAGAGATTTTACTGTGGCAGAGTATGTCAATCTTGTTTTTCGCGATGGATATCTTATCTAAAAGTACCTAAACATTACAAGAAATAAAAAAAAAAACAAATTAAAACTTACATGAATAAATCTATGAACTATAGTTTATCCTGCGGCTTTTACTCACAATTTAATGTCGGAGCTGTCCGTCTAGTACGCTAATAGTAGGAAGGGCGCAGCCGCGACTGCATTCACCCCAATGAAGGACTCCATAAGAGTTCAAATCTAGTCGGACACCTCCGGCAGTAAATTGTGAGTAAAAGCCGCATGATAAACTATAGTTTATATAACTCACAAAACATTTTTAAATTTAAAAAATATTAAAATAAAAAAAGTAATATCAAAAATATTAAAAATGTGTTTCTTGTAAGTGAATAAACAATTAAATTGAAATGAGCTAACCTACAAATCTCTGATAAAACATGTTTTTTTCAGAATTATCTAAAATACGGAACTGATATATCCAAAACAAAAGTCCCTGTTTGCTACTACCTGATCTATATATTGTTCACGGCATAAAAAACACACAACGTCTTCTGTAGACTTTTTCTTGCGGCTTATAACTTTATTATTTTCGCCTGAAGTCGAGGCCTTCGGGTGTTTGCTGGTCACTCTTTTCTTGGTAGAAGTCCTTTTAGCTTTTACCTTTGTATTCATTGTGACTTTCTTTTTCTTCAGCTCTATCTCTCTTTGTTGCTGTTTTATGGGGGTACTGGTCAAAATTTCAGCCTTTTGAGCTTTTCTTTTACGACATGTTTTAGGTGCAGTTTGTTTAGGAGATGGACGAATGTCCATCGGGGTTATTTTAGTTTTGGTAAGACGTTCAGGTGTAACTGATTGTCCCTTTAAAACTACTGCTTCGTGTTTTTTGGAATTGCCATTATGATCTTCAATCATCTGATCTAGTACTGAAGGGGAAACTGTGCGATTGGAATCTATAGAATGACGACGAGTAGGTGTGTGATGATGCGGAATTTGTGAAAAGTCAACATCAATTTGTTCCGGGAAGTCTATATTAGGATTTTCTGGTTCAGAATTTTGATTGTCAGTTTCGGCAACTTTGCTTGATTCTCGAAGATCGATATTATTAGATTCTGTTAGAATGTCAGTTGCAGTTAATGGTTCCGGCCTTTCGGTCATTGTTGAAGGGAGATAGTCTGCGTCACTGAATATATTTCGATTAGTTGGCCATATACCCGTGCATTGAAAGCCTTTCACTGCGTTCTGAGAACTAGCCGCTTTTAAATAAGCTTCCCCAAATAATTTGGCTACGTCATACTGTGAGATGATTCGCCCGACGTGGCTTCGTTGGAAAACCGACACCGACTGTTCAAAATAAGTTTTTAGAGGACCATAAATACATCTGTCCAGCGGCTGAGTTCGATGAGTGGTATGAGGAGCCAGTGATATAAAAATCACATTATTTTGAGAAGCATATTCTAGAGCCGGCAAGTATTTATGTGACATGTGATTATCCATTACTAGAATAACCTTCTTGTCTTGAGTCGATCTTGTCATTGCAACAAAATGTCGCAGCCACTCTAAAAATGTTGGACCAGATATCCATCCATTGTCCGTACAGGTAGCTACGGTACCTGGTGGTGCTCCATCTAATAACCGATCTTTCATCCGTTTTCGTCCAAATATCATAAATGGCGGTATGAAAGAGCCGGCAGCATTACAGCAACATACAACCGTCGTCAGTTTTCCTCTTTCGGTGCTGGAAATTACACCTACTTGTTTTTTTCCTGTTTTCGTAAGCACTTTAGGAGGTCTGTTGCTTGTAGTCTGAACTCCTGTTTCATCTACATTATAGATCCTTGTGCAATCGATTTGGTATTTATCTATTTGCTCCTCTAGAAGATCAAAGAACCTTTCTACTTGGGGTCTATTGAAACCACGGGCACGAGCCACTGAGGTCGGTTCCGGTTGCCTCAAAGTAAGTTCAGGGTGCCTTTTTCTAAAAGATTTGAACCAGTCGTCACCTGCAGTATTGTTTTTAAACGTATGCGAAATGTTATTAGCTTCTGCAAACTGATAAACCAGACTGCAAAATTCCTGCCTAGTAAGACCAAAAAATAGATTGTCCATGTGAAACAAGTACTCAAGTAATTCAGTTTCTTGGTTGGCTGAAAATACGCTACGAAATCTGCCAAGTTTCTTTTCCACTGAACCTTTTTTAATATGCCTTTGCAATGTTGATAAATTTATACCATATTTTTTGGCTGCATTTCTGACTGATGTTTGATTTGCTTCTTCCATTGCCAGCTTCATAGTTCCTTCAGCCCAAGATGCTTGCTGAGATTTTCTTTTATATTTTTGTACCATCTGTAAAGTGAAAAGAAGTCAATCAGCTACAGTAGAAGCCTTCAACCCAAGAAAACAAAAAAGTATAATTCTATTTTTAGTCTACCTCTATACCTACAGTAAAATACTACTTCACAAAATTGTGTGAAACCCCATCGTAATAACGTAGGTAATAGGGTAAAGCAGGTAGGGGCAAAACGGGTACCTGCTTTCAGGTACTGCTTTTAGGTAACCTGCCCGCACGGCGCTGTCAAGGTTAGCCGTGTCCTTTGTGTTCTCGCGCTCGGTGCGTTCGCGCACTTCGTTGTGTTACAAAAATAATAATGGCGAATACGGTAAAATGTGTCGCTTGTAATATCGTTATAGACGAGTTACTATCTTATGTGCAAAATAAATTGTCTGTAATTGACGAGGAATCGTTAAAACTTATATGTCTATCCGCGTTTACCGGCAGTGAAATTAGTAAATCGAAATTGTTACTGTTTGAATCACTATCTACGGATCAGCGTAAGATTATAAGAAAACGAAAAGGGAAGGAAGAAAGGAACTTAGATGATATTATCTCTGTGCTTAAAACTGTGGATCCGGAGAAAATTCCAATTTTCGTGGCAAGGGAGCTCGAGAGGCTACCCCCTATTTTATTTGACCACCTAGATTGTACAAAGTTGCTAAAGGATTTAACTAAGCTTACGGCAGAGGTTGAATCTTTTAAAAACACCTATGCCACGGTAAAACAATTTGAAGAACTGCGCTCAGATATGCATAACTTAAAATATGCATCGATTCCTCCATCTTTGACGCGAGTTTCAAATGTTAATGTTAGAAGAGGTGGCGGTGTTGGTGCGTGGAACGTCGACAGCGGCCCGATTGGATTAACTATGAGTCATGCCTCGGACGGGTTGGACGAACAAACCCCTCAAAGTAGTTTTCGCACCGACATTGAGCCTGCTGTTTTGGTACCTACTATTACCGAGATGGACAGTTGTACTGATTGCACCAAAGTGTCTACCAGCTGTGGGTGCAATGGCATAGTGCAAGCTGCACCGTTAACTCGGATTGCCGCCGATACGCCCACACCTACTTCATGTGAGCCTGTGTTCGACGCAACAACAGTTCAAATACAGGATAACAGTATCACATTAAAAACATACTCAAGTCAGACACATAGTTTATTGAAAATTGATAGTAATGAAAATAATAATAACTGGCAAGAAGTGAAAAAGAGAAAGAAAAAGCCTACCTATAGGTATTTAGGCGAAAAAGGCAAAGCTAACACGTCGTCAGTCACGTCTTTTAAAGCAGCGGATAAGAAAATTCCAATTTTCATTACAAATGTACATCTTGACACTGAGGACAGGGATATCGTGGAGTATATAACTGCAAAAACGCAAGAAAGAGTATTTTTAGAGAAAATTAATACGAAAAATGCCATAAATCACAAAGCGTACAAATTCTTTGTGCCTGAGTCGAAGTTTTCTTTGTTCTTAAATGATCAATTGTGGCCAGATGGAATTATATTTAGGCGATTTGTACATTTCAAGAACAGACGAGCTGACGTGATGACGACAGCAAACGGCCCTTTACCTCTGAAAAATGAATAGCGCGCCCTACAAGTTAGCCAGTTATAACTGTAAAAGCGTTAAAAGAGCAGTACACGAAATTCACAGGCTTTGTGACGAATGTGCTATAATAGCCCTGCAAGAAACCTGGCTACTGCCAGATGAGCTGGTGTTCTTAAACAGCATCGATAACAGATTCAGTAGCACGGGGACCTCGGCGGTTGACACGGCGGCCGGGCTGCTGCGCGGCAGGCCCTACGGAGGAACTGCGCTGCTGTGGAATAAAACTGTGTTTCCTAGTGTAACGGTACTAAGTTGTGATAATCCGCGAGTGTGTGCAATTCGAGTTATGACGGCCGCGAGTCCGTTTATTGTGGTGTGCGTGTATATGCCGGTAAATAAATCGGATAATTTACCGGTTTTCACAGACTGCATGGGAACTGTAAGTGCTATTCATAATGACTATAGTAACGAACCTATTTATATTCTAGGGGATTTCAATGCTCACCCCGGTGAATTGTTTTATAATGAGCTGACCTGTGTCTGTACAGATTTTAATTGGGTAGCAGTTGACATAAAAATGTTAGGTCTGACTTCTAATACTTTTACATATATAGACGTAGCGAGCGGGTCAAAGCGCTGGTTAGATCATTGTGTGTTGTCATTGTCTGCCGAGGTCTCAGTTTCCAGTGTGTATGTAAAGTATGATGTACTGTGGTCGGATCACTTTCCTATTATATGTGAATGTAATTTAAAATGTTTAACGCCCCTCACAAGTATTCCAGCTGTTATAGATAATAAAGTGGGGTGGGGGAAAGAACATTTGATGAAATTAAATTATACAAAGAAAATTGTCATAAAAGATTACGACTGATTGATTTTCCGATAGAATTTAATGAATGTGCGGATAGATATTGTAATAATTCTAGTCATTTCGCTATAATTGATAAAATGTACTCCGAAATCGTATGCGCCTTATCACAAGCTGCTTCGGAGAGTCGGGGGTGCAAGCGTAAACAGTCAAAGCGCCAGTTTAAGCGAATTATAGGCTGGAATAAACATGTTAGCGATAGTTATAGGCAGGCCAGGGCGAGTTTTCGAGAGTGGTTGATGATCGGTCGCCCTATTAATGGTAACATCTATAATAAAATGCGTGAATCTAAGAAAATATTTAAATCGCGTCTTAAATGGTGCCAAAATCACCAAGAACAAATAAAAATGGATATTCTTGCTTCAAAGCATTGTAACAAAGACTTCAAAGGTTTTTGGAAAAATACCAACCGTCTCAGGAATCGGCCTGGCCTGCCTGTGACTGTGGACGGTACAAGTACCTTTAAGGATATAGCTAATGTTTAAAAGTAAGTTTGTTATAAAATCGCCTCTGGGACCGTCATTGTTGCGGGTGTCGAGTGGGGAGAGTGGGGAGTGTAGGGGACACGTGAAAACTAAAATAACAATTAAAAATGTATTAATGGCAATTAAATCTGTCTCGAGAGGTAGGTCCCCTGGTCACGATAATTTAAGTATAGAACACTTACAGCATGCTGGTCCTCACCTGTCCAGGGTGTTGGTCTTATTATATAACCTCTGTATATCTCACTCATATTTACCACCTGACATGATGAAAACTATTGTGGTACCAGTGGTTAAAAACAAAACGGCAGATTTATCTGATATCTCTAATTACAGGCCTATTTCCTTAGCCACTATAATTTCTAAGGTGTTTGACAGCATTCTTAACTCACATTTACATAATTATCTAGAGTTGCATGACAGTCAGTTTGGTTTTCGATCAGGGCTGTCCACTGAATCTGCAATATTGTGTTTGAAGAGTGCTGTTAAATACTACACCACGAGGAAAACACCTGTTTATGCTTGCTTCCTTGACCTTTCGAGGGCATTTGACCTTGTGTCATATGAAATCCTTTGGAAGAAGATGCGCGAGTCACATATAGCACTTGAGCTTATTAATATTTTTAAGTATTGGTATGGAAATCGTGTGAGATGGGCGGGCACGATGTCTGATCCATACAGGCTTGAATGTGGAGTAAGGCAGGGTGGTTTTTTTTTATTTATTTATTGATAAAACACAAAAACAAATTACAACCAAAATTAAAATTAAATGTTAAACAAAAAGTATATATTTTTTGAACTGGGTTGAAAGTCAAAATATTTGTGACTACAGAAATACATAGTAAAGAACTCTTAAAAAATAGGATAAATTAATTAATTACAAGTCTAGAAATAATTGAAGTTAATTTTACAATAAAATAATCTAAATAGCTATAATAAATGGAGAACTTAGTTAATATAAGTGTCAGAAAAAATAAACGTAAACCAAAATAATAAGATTAAGTACTTATTGAGATCAAAGGTAAAAATTTTAAAAATTTATTAATGTCGAATTAATACATGTCAAAATCAAAATCAAATGAAATAATGTCAAACTTGTCAGTCATTAACCCTAAATTGGAGGATATCTTTTACAGTTCTGGAGAATAAACTTTTATTAGAAGTAAACAAATCTAGTGCAGGATTGCTTTTTGCTAGCTCATTGTACAATCGTGCCATTCTTACTAATGGATTAAAGAAGGAAGTGTTATTTTTGTAAGTTAGAAGGGAAAACAGGTCACATTTATTGGATCTGCGAGCGCTAAATTTGGTATTAAAGTATAGATATGATAAGAGACTAGGAGTATCTAAGATGGAATGTGTAATTTTATAAAGATACATTAAGTCAATGTACTTTCTGCGAGATTCTAACGACTGCATACAAAACTTTGCCAGTCTCAATTCATAGCTCAAGTCAGAACGACCAGGATTAAACCTGAAACTCAATGCTCTCAGTAATTTCCTTTGTACTCTTTCGAGATAATTTACGTGTAACTTGTAATGAGGAGACCAAATCAAGCATCCATATTCCAGTATTGCTCTAACCAAAGCAAAGAATAGATACAGAACACTGGAAGGATTTCGGAACCCTTTAGTGCATCTCAATACAAAACCGAGTAATTGGTTTGACTTTGTTACAATATTGTGGTAATGTGCCCGAAAAGAAAGTTTAGTGTCGAAAAGTTTGAGCTCTCCTTCCCTTTTTAATTTATATATTAATGCACTGATAGGGGCGCAAGCAGCATGTCGGCCTTCACATAGATGACGTTTGTTTCAATAATATAAGCTACGCGGATGATATGGTGTTACTGAGGGCCTCAGTCTGTGGGTTAAGAAAGCTACTTAAAACATGTGAGAGTTACGCAACTAATCATGGTTTCATATATAACTGCAAAAAGAGTCAATGTATGGTTTTTCAGGGAGGAGCAAGAAAAGTTACAGACGTGCCCCATCTTTTACTTAATGGTACTCCGTTAGCTAAAGTAGATGAATTTAAATATCTCGGTCATATTGTCACGCCCACCCTGAGAGATGATGCTGATATTGAGCGGGAGCGAAGGGCGCTGTCGGTTAGAGCGAATATGGTAGTCCGGAGGTTTTCGCGGTGTTCAATGGAGGTGAAATTGACTCTTTTTAGAGCATATTGCACCTCTTTTTACACGTGCAGCCTGTGGGCTTTCTTTACGCAAAAATTGTATGGCACCCTTCGCGTCCAGTTTAATAACGCGTTCAGGATGTTGTTGGGGCTCCCCCGCTGGTGCAGCGCGTCGACTATGTTCGCCTGCGCACACGTCGACTGTTTCTCGAGCACGATGCGCAGGCGCGCGGCGTCGCTGGTGCGGCGCGTGTGGGGGAGCGCCAACACCATGCTGGCTGCGCTAGCTGACAGGTTCGACTCTCCCTACATCTCTCACTGTTGTCAACTACATGTACAGCGGCAGCGGTAAATTAATTATGTATTATTACTTGATATAGATTATTATGTACAATCTTATTGACATTAATTATTAATTGACATTCTTGTTGATAATATTTTTATTTTTATTGTTTTGTAATTTTTCTTTTTTTTTGTAAAGTGACCAATTGTACTTATTTTATTTTATATTGATATGGATGAATAATGTCTGGAAATAAATGCTTTATTATTATTTACCCGTACCCTCTTTGCCCGAAAGCCCATTTTAATATTTTTTCAAAATATAACCTCAAAATCTAAGTGACTATTGTAAACGTTTATTGCAAATTCCAAGCTATATTCATGCTTAATGACACACACACATATTAAAGAAAACATAACTCTAACCATATTAGAATAATTCAAATTCACTTACCTTGATATTTTTTAATAAATTCCACGAAAAACAATACTTCTCGTTCTTGCAAAAACCACGCGACTCTGACGCCTCGATTTGACTGATTCATGTCGAAGCGCGTTCGGGTGTTGCCGTCGCACTCACACTTATTTGATATTTCATTGCGGAGATACGTAATTAAGCCGACCCGCTTTGGGCGGGGTACCTGCTTTGGGCCCCCTTCCCCTACTTCTAAATTATGGCATAAAATGGCGACGAGGCACCCTAGCCGTCTGCTATGACGTCATAACAAAATTTCAAAACTTTTCGTGATGCATAAAAAAGTAGCGTCTCTTTCTTTCATATGTATCATTTGTATAAGTAAAGTGAGATAATAGATGTTTCAGTTAACTTTTTCCGATGAGACCTATATATGTGTATAACTACTTTTTATATAGAACAATAGAACTTCTCTATTAATCTATTAACTCAATGGAAAATACAAAAACAAAAACGTAAAGGTGAAATTAATGATATATGAAAAACGTCGTCGGCCGGATTTGAATCCACAATATATCATTTATTCAAAGCCACCATTATGAATTCTAACGCCTTAAGTGCTGAGCTATGAATCTACTTACAAAAGATGTTGAAATAGTTAGTCACAATAAACTTTGAAATTTTATAAATTTGTGTGCGAATGTTTGCATATTGTAATGACTTGATTTGAAAAGGTCGCATGCGCCGCCGTCTCCTCACAGTGTTTTTTTAGTAAGTTGCTACGGCACTTATGAATCGTACTACGAGATCGTACATATTCCCGAACGCAAAAAAGGGATTAAAATTACAACATGAAAATCATTATTCCAAAGTCAAAATAAAAATTTAAAACAGTTACAATAAAAATATGTATCCATTGTGAAAAATTTCGTTTAAAGTAAAAGTTAAAAACTATTCATTTAAAGTGCAACATAAAATTATGTATGAGTAATAAAAGTATTAAAAAAATAGCAAATATTTGTATAAAGTATAAGTACAAAAAAATTTAATAAGTAAAAATATAAATTATTAAATCCAACTTCATTCGAAACTGCCGTGCGCGACGATTTCGCCGTCGCCGCTGCACATTGAGGCCGCCTATATGAGACGCATGCGAAAAATTTTAAGTTATTTAAGCATACTTGATAGTAAATATTGTAATTAGTGATTTTTTAAATACAAATACTCTTAGTAAGTATGATGTACCTACCAAAAATTTAAAATATTAATTAACTATTACAGATCTATAAAATAATTGATTATTAAATGAATAGTAGATTATTATTGGATAAAATTAGAGAAAAGAAATGTTCAAACCATGTGGACTCAAGAGCGTGAATATGCAAGAAATATGCGTCTGACAAAAAATTCTGTAGAAAAAAATGCGCAACAGGCTTTTGCTTTGGGCTTTTGTTTTATAATAGTTTCAAGTACATTTATAAAATATTTCATTTAAAAAGCAACTCTGCGCAAATTAAAATTATCGCACATCCATCTTTAAGTAAAAATGCATTTAAATAGACACGATTATGTGAGCTGAGAACAAAAAAATGCTAAATTATTTGTGTAATGAAGAGCTCTAACCTTGTTCCTCACGAGACAATACAAATAATGATAAAAATCTCATTACAATTTAAGAACGAGAGAACTTCAAGTTTAATGGAAGTAAAAGATAACCGAGTAAATCCGTACCGTACCGTAATAAGAACGACCGTAAATGTAGAATATCCTCAATTTTCAGAAATATGTGTTTTTTGTAATTATTTTCACTTTAGAATATGAGTTTTCGTACGCGTCTTGTACGGGCGACACCAGTGTGCAGCGGTACCCAGGACCTTTCCTTGTCCCGCGTTTCACTGCTGAATAACTGCTTGTTCTAGGTTTTGATGTAAATTTTTGTAGTTCTATGTCTTCAAGGCTCAGATCGGTTCAATCAATTGCCTTTCTGACACGTTTTTTGATAATCCAGATAATGGTTGCGATAACAACTAAAGCCAAAAGTAGATAGCATATGGTAAACTGGTGAAGATCTTTGGAAGTTATAGAAGTTGGAAGTATTTCCTTGTTTTCACCCGACTTCCAATAAAGAAGGAGGTTCTCAATTCGTCCGTATATTTTCTTTTTTTTGTGTCTTTGTTACACGATATTTCGGTCATTTATGAATTTATTTTAAACTTGTGTAGTTAATTTTCATGGATATCTTGTACGACAGACGAGTGTAAGACCAAATGTTTGTTAGAGAAATTTTATCCTGAATAATTATGCTATCGATTAGTATAGTAAAATAACGAATCTTTATTTTTTTTAATTTTTACTGGTTCGAGTCCCGGGTGTTACAAGCAAATTTAAGAAAATCTTTAAATGCAGTTTTGTTTCTTTTTAAAAATAAAGGAATGTTTCCTTAAAGTAAAATAAGCTAACTATAGGATTTAAGGCAGTTTCCCTCCAGGGCCACTATTTTTTTTCCACACTGTATAGGGTAGAGCCACCAAAGAGTATGCATTTTATAAACTTTTTAGTTTTTATTATTTTTAAATCAACTTTATTCATTAACTTTGTAATTTACATCTAAGTTAGACTTTGGTCATTTAGGACCCTAAATTTAAACATAAACCTTAAGTAACAATCTCAAATTTAAAAAAAATGTCTTAGACTAAAAACTTGTCTCATGCGCACTCTTAGGATGCTTTGTTGCAAAGAGTATGCAGCCACAATCATTTATACAAGCTAAGAGTGCGCAAGAAAAAAAGTCAGTTATCCTAGGCAATTATCACAAGTGCCAAACAAATCAAAGGTGCCAAAACCTAAGTAGTCAGTGCTTTCTTCGGGCCAATCGGGTCTAAACACGCTCTTAAATCTGCCTAGAGATTCGGGTACGGTGTCAGCTTTGAGCCTTTTCCTTAAAGTAGCTTCCGGTATATTTAATTATTCTGCAATAGAACTCTTGCTTTGACCACCTGCTATTTTTTCTTTCACATCTCTAAGAAGATCCTCAGTGAAAACTAATTTTCTGTTTGATTTTCTATTATATTTTCCCATCTTCGCAGTCCTGTGTAATAAAATTAGTAAATCTCAAAAAACACGTTTGCTATATATTTTAGCTTCATACAAGCTAAGAGTACGCTTGCGCACTCTTTGGGTGCGTACTCTTAGCAAATACCCAAATTTTTTATATAAACCATAAAATTTTCGAAAGCACGTGTCATGGCGGCATAACCTCTCATAAAAAACAAAGTTTGGAATATATTTTTTAAGTATAATAACAGTCGCTAGACGAAAATTAATTGCAAACCTTGTAAAATATGATTAAAATTGTTGAAAATTAAGATCAAACTAATGAAATTTTAATTTTTTGCTATAAAATTAAAAATAAATACCTTTGTGTAGCGAGTTGTTGTCCAGCACTTTGACATAACATATGCCATTGATAGATGACAGAATTGTAACCATACCATAAAAAATAAAACAACTAAATGCACTGCGTACTCTTTGGTGGCGCGCACTCTTTGGTGGCGCGCACTCTTTGGTGGCTTTACTATATAGATAATGAAAAAAACCTGCAATATATGTGACAACAGACTCAGCATATTTTGAGATGTTGCTGTTGAGACAGTCTAAATATTCATCAAATAACTCACTGTCGTCTTCTTCAACTTCTACAAAAGATTTTTTATCTGTGAGGTCATTTATAGTGCGTACTGGATCTATATTGCTGGAACAGTTTAAAATATTTATCTGCTCTAACGGTATGCAGTTTCCCACCCCATTATACCGTATCTCAGCTCGTATTAAGAGCCGCTTGAACGCAGCTCTAAATTGCACAGCATTAGGATTGTTATTAAAGCCACCACGTGCTCAGATTGCTGAAAAAATTAAACAGCTCAATATGGTGTTGGCTAAATTTATAAATCGGTATACTTATATTAAGACCGAGGTTTCAACTACCAATATTCTATATAATTCTATAGCACTTTTCATACCGACGATCAGTCCAATGAATCCTGTCTTTCTCTGGGACTCTATTATAAATGTCCCATCAGGAAATTTTAATGTACTAATGTACTTCTCAGCTTTTTCAAAAAGCGCTTCTACAAGGTCATAGTTATTACAACAAATAGCTTTTTTCCACCCTGGAGGTCTTACAGAATAGCTATTTAGCACTTCAAATTCATTATTTAGCAGCCTGATAAAAAGTACCGTCCCATCACAGTCTTCAAAACCTTGGATTTTCAATTCCTTACTACAATATTCGAGCGCATCAGCAACTGACTCGCTTAACAACTGCGTCGCTAAACGGACCTTCATTTTTTGTTTTTCGAAGAACACATGAGCCTTTGTGACTTTAGTGCCTTGATGTAATCCTTCACTCTCTTGTAATTCTACAAGTTTTACTAATAAATTGTAACTAATTTTTCCTCCATACGAGTCATATAAAACTTTTTTATCTCCAAAAGTATTTCTGATTAATTTCACCGCATGACAAGGGTCAATAATAGCGAAAATTTTATGATTTTCAAAACAAAAGAACGTTTCATTCATTTGCATGAGATTGCATCCCAAGTACTGAAACATCGAAAAATTCGATGCAGGCCCATCACACGTCACGCTGACAACGTTTACATCTATCTCAAAACATTTATTTAAACATGACATTAACAGACCAGCTTTTTGTTCGCCACTTAAACTTGTAATAAAAAAATATGATACAGGAAGTTTCCACTTTCCGTTTACGCAGTTTACTAAAAATACCAAACTTTGGCTTGCCACTTCAACACTGTCACTGTCGACTTCAGACCCGATGTTAACTCTACCGTGATATTGTTTTGTCTGTGGGTCCCAAACAAGGGACTGTCTAATAGACATTTCATCTATCACGAGGGCACAGATGAAAGGCTCTTCACTTGACTTTACTTTAGCTTCAAGGGTACAAAAGGCTTCTTGGCAAAATCTAGGAGAAGCATTAACATTTTGTTACCATTTACTGAGGGTACGTGGATGTGGAAGACAGGACTCGTAAGTTCTTCGTATAAAGTTATACGCCTTTGGCGAATAAAAATGCAAGGTAAGGGCAGACTTTCTGATTTCTTCAGAGTATTGTTTTGGCAAAGGCAACCCTTGAAGTTTTAAAATCTGCCTCTGTAAAAAGTCCTTAGTGCTGGGTACATTGCCGTAATAAAATGGATGTCTCTGTATTTATTAAATTCTTCTCATTTAGTTCTAATATGATGTTTATTTGATGTTTAACTTTTTCTGATTCTCCACTTTGTCTTCTAGTATTTTCAATTCTTCATGTGCTGAAGCCTGGAACGTTAAAGAGGTTTTGATTATTGATAAACGCTGTTGACTATACACATGAATCACAACATAAATGAACATACTAATAAAACTAAAGAAAAAATAAAAACTTGATATAGAATTTTCCTTTTGTTGTTTAAAATTTTACTTTACTAACCAAAATTATTTCATGTAGTATCTTTATTCAAGAACTGTCCTTACCAATTCAAGATCCATTGCATTTTGTGAACGTGAATAACTTGACCATGAAGGTTGAGCAACAGTGTTTACTCTGTCAAATAATGCAGATTGGAATGACTGGTCTGCCTGCAAGAAAAATATTTATATATACAGTGTGTCCGGTCACGACCTAGCGATAATTTAAGGTTACAAAATATACCTAATTTCATCGACAAAAACACCCCCAATGGGGGGGCTTGTTTCAATAATAGGTGGTACAAATGTATAAAAAAAATATGCAATGTCTAGTGAATTTTAAACATGTATTTTTTTTAATACATGAAAGCAAGCTCACATTGAAAATTCATTATTGAAAACAAACAATCCACCTTTGATCGAGTTACAAACATATCGTCTGATAGTGGGGATTAGTGTAGATTTATAATAGTTGTATTTATTCTGTTGTGTGTAACGAAAATAAATAAATAAATGTGCCACCATACTTCCACCAACCGCTAAACCTCTTCTATCTTTTTTAATGTCAGCATCCTCAGATAAAGCTGAATTCACAACATGACTTAGGTATTTAAAACTAGGGACACGCTTCAATTCATTTTCATACAAAGTGACATGTTTAAGAAAGCGAGTATAGATCATACCGTAAACAGAGAATAAAAGGATTGATAAATTGCTTACCTTTGCAAATACTGTTGGGATAGCATCATATCTTAATCTAACTATATTAAGAGTTTGATTGAATGCACTCTCTTCAAAGTGCAATGAGCACACATGGATGTCTTTAGTTCCAGGTCGGATATTTTCTAAGCCAATCTTTTCTACCATGTCCTTCGCCGGGATTCATTTCATGGTAAACTATAACAAAAATAAAATGATGAGCTTAGTACATTATTTATCGATAAGGTTCTATTTTGAAAATAGCGCATCACTAGCACCGGTTTCTATGTCTTCGATTTGAATGAAATAATGAGAATATTGCAAAATTCTCCAGCTCACAACTAAGATAACTAAATAAAATATTAACAGTTGTATACTTTATCAAATACACTTTAAGATAGGCAACAATTTAATGAAATTTTAACCACTCGATGAAAGGTTAGATTCGCCCTGTTTTTGCTTTGGCATAGGCCACAACCTGCCACAGAACACTTCGTGGTATCTTTAATGGATAAATTTCAAGTTTATCAGCACATAGCAGCACATGACATGCCTTGAATTTTAAAATCGGTAGACGCAGCAATTACATTTTCGACCCGAAAATTGTCGTAGAAAATATCGTCTTCGTCATTTTCAATTAATGCCATTTCTTAATTAAATTTTCGTCCTCTCTACTTTCAAAAAAAGGTCCTCACTATCTATTTCCAAGCTTTCATTCCGATTTTCTGTTACTACAACATCATCTTCATTTGGATTATTGGTTTCGGCTTCTTCTATAAAATATTTGTCTCAAAAAAGCTTGACGATTTTAACCATATTAGCTCAATTAACTATAAATTTGATCTTTTTAAATATTAAACTCGACTAAAAGTTCTTCTAATTTTTTTTTTAAAACGTTTCTGTTTGAGACTGTTTTACTTCTATCACAGCTAAATTTCTAGTTACAATTTCTAAATTTTTCATACATTAAATATTTATACCAATAAACTTTCTTTCAGTACAAGTAGCCGAATCGAGTTTCAAGCTTATCAATTGATTTTTTATTTCATCCTGAAGTTTAAAATTTTATTTGTATGCTGTTTCGTAAACTAGCTGTTTGGTTCATTTAATTTTTTTAAATTTCAATACAAGGTATAACTAAATTTATATTTTTTTGAAATGCGTCGTCTTCCATCATTGCAAGCGGTCGACCATGAACAGTTATAAGACGCATACAGTAGTGTCTTAACTTCTTTAAATGATTATTGTTCGATTGACTTTCCTAAGTATTTTTAATTGCTATTTGACTGTTTATTTCTTTAGTTATTCTGTACTCTGTGTGGTACTTTACAGCTAAATGGTTCTTCGAATTACTTGTATGCTTTCCCTGAAATATAATCCATTTATTCAAAGGAGCAAAAAGGAGGGTTATGATTTTGACGTGTATGTATGTATGTATATTAGTATGGATGTTCATCTGTTCACTCAGAACTTCTAAACTACTAATCATATCGGCATCAAACATTCATGGCGGCTCGACAACGCTTTGGCGTTTCAAAATGTTGGACGCGTGATGGCAATATATTTGTGCTTGATACTGATGGTACACGCCACCGCATAGTCACGACCGAGGAACTGAACTCCATTAAAGATTCTGAAATCACGAGTTCGTCGGCGGCGGTAGAAGCGATCCAGAAGCCAACAACTAAAGCTCCAGTGAAGAGTCGTCGTTTAATTAAAAAGTAGTAGTATTTATGCATTATCTAGTCTTGCTAATAATTCTTCATTTTTTTGTAGAGAATTCAATTATTTGAGATCACCCTCAAATCGGTTTATTTATTTATTTTCTGTATGCTGACAACAGCTGTCTGTTAAATGACAAATGCTTATGTCAAAAGTGTCATGTCAAAATTGTCTCGTCTTTCTTTCAAAGTAATGGTTTCGTCACATACAGCATGACTTTCAATATTTTTCAATATTTTTTTTTATTTTTTTATTTTTTTTATTTGTTTCGTAGTTCGAATTACATAGTTATTTACTTAAGTTAAAATGCTGGCAGGTATTATGAATTTTTGTCATAGTTATAAGTGTAAGCAAAGTGTAAGTGTATAAGTAGTATATTATTTATTTTATTTTAAATTACATACATATACGTAGTTATATATATACATATATTTTTGAAATTTATAAATGAATTTTGAGGAGAGTAAAAATGAAAGTTCTTCGTCTTTTAAATCCTGTTCTTCAGGCGGGTTGAATAGTATAAACAGTAGTTTCCAAAGTTTATCGACATCTCTAAATTCATTTTTAAACAATGAATTCTCTGGTTTGTCGTATAATTTTAATGTTGCACATATTAATGCACAGAGTATTCCTGCCCACCACATAGATATGCTAGATTCTTTTAAAATTGAAAATCTCCATGCCCTACTAGTGTCTGAAACTTGGTTCAAACCTTGTCTAGCGTCAACATTGTATGCTCTGCCGGGTTTTAACTTAATTCGTAACGATCGAATCCAAAAAACGGGAGGTGGTGTTGCAATTTACCTGCGCACGAACATACCGTATAAAGTCGTTCTGAAATCCACTAATGACGCTGGCTCAAATATGGAATACTTGTTTGTGGAAATTACTCTCAAGCACAAAAAGATACTCTTGGGTGTCATTTATGTTCCTTCGATGTATGAAAATTACTTTTCTATATTCGAGCAAATTTTGGAGGATTCCTTGCCAAACTACAGCGACACTGTAATCATGGGAGATTTCAATACTTGTATGCTAAAAAACGATTCTAGGGCTAATAAATTAAAGTCGATTGTTGAATCCAGTAACTTGCACATACCTTCACTAAATGCAACGCATTTTTTCCCAAACTGTGCCCCTTCTCTTTTAGACCTCATGTTTGTCACGTTTCAAAATAATATTCATAAACATGGCCAGTGTGGTGCAGACGCGTTTTCATATCACGATCTTATATATCTGTCGTATAAGGTACGTCCTCCAAAATCAAAGCCTAAAGTTGTATTGCGACGTAATTTTGGAGGTATGAATGTGGAAAACTTGCTTATTGATGCTGCTAATATGGATTGGTCTTTGATTGATAAAACTGTTGATGTTAATGAACAAGTAAGTCTTCTTAATAGCTTTTTGACAGAAATTTATGACCGACATGCACCTTTTCGTAAAATTAAGTTAAAACACCTTCCGGCTCCATGGCTAACTGACACCATCAAACTTCTTTTACATAAGAAAAATCTCGCAAAGGCTAAATTCAAAGCAGACCAATCCGAAGTAAATAGGGAGCGTTATAGATCGATCAGAAATTACTGCAACAAGGTGTGTAGGGATGCACAACGACGCCACATTCACGCATCCGTAGAAAACGGTGATCCAGCAAAAGTATGGAAATTTCTTAAGACTTTGGGTATTGGCAAACAAAAAAATTCTATTACTTCAAATGTCGACCTTAACTTACTTAATAGACATTTCTCCTCAGTTTCCAAAATGGACGGATATGTAAAAAACCGTACATTACACCATCTTTCTCACTTGCCACGCCCGGACATAACTCCTTTCATATTTAAGCGTTTCACTGATAGTGATGTTAAGCAGAGTATTCTTAAAATTACCTCCAATGCCATGGGTTGTGACAGCATTAACCGTAATATGATAATTCCTATCCTTGATATCCTTCTCCCGACGTTAACTAAGATCCTCAATAACTCCTTATCTTCATCAACGTTCCCTGATTCCTGGAAAGTCGCAAACCTTATACCGTTACCAAAAACAAATAATCCTGTAGATCCATCTGACTATCGACCAATTTCAATATTACCTTTCCTTTCTAAAGTCCTCGAACGTCTAGTACACCATCAATTATATACTTTCCTTAATCACAACAGTCTCCTTAACCCATTCCAATCTGGATTTCGTTCCGGACATAGTACGGTTACCGCGCTGGTGAAAATAACCGATGACATAAGAAGTGGTATGGATCATCAAAAACTGACACTACTTACTTTGCTGGACTTCAGTAATGCTTTTAATGCAGTTGATTTTGATGTTCTACTTGGTACTCTTTGCTGTCTAAACATATCTCCTGAAGTGATCGACTGGTTTCGCAGTTATTTGCAAGGCCGCCGGCAACGTATTTTAGTCGATGACAAAGTGTCCTCATGGTGCAATACTGTCGCCGGTGTGCCCCAAGGTGGTGTGCTCTCTCCGTTATTATTTTCAGTTTTCATTAATACTATAACGACCCCCCTATCTTCTTCCTACCACTTGTATGCAGATGATCTACAAATCTATACGCAATTCAGTCCCGACAGCATCAATTTGTCCATTAACACTATTAATAAGGACCTTGGTTCAATACTTGAATGGGGTAAATATTATGGTTTAAATATTAATCCTTCAAAGACTCAAGTTATCCTTATTGGTAGCTCTAAACTCATAAACAAAGTCGATTATCAGCAACTTGCTCCAATAATTTTTGATAACGTCATCATACCTTACAGTAGAGTGGTTAAAAATCTAGGAGTTCTCATGGATTCCACACTGTCATGGAAACCTCAAATAGAATCTGTCAGCAGAAAAGTTTTCTCTGCTGCACGATCTCTCCGAAAGCTACGAAATTTTCTGCCAATA
This sequence comes from Stenoptilia bipunctidactyla, assembly GCA_944452665.1. Lineage (NCBI taxonomy): Eukaryota > Metazoa > Arthropoda > Insecta > Lepidoptera > Pterophoridae > Stenoptilia > Stenoptilia bipunctidactyla. The sequence continues at coordinate 18,301,792 of OX101741.1, forward strand.
CCTACCAAAATTGCTCTCGCACAATCACTTATACTCCCAATACTGGATTACGCTGACACTAGCTATCTTAATTTGACCGAAGAGCAACTAAACAAGCTTGAGCGCCTTCAAAATATGTGTATTAGATTCATATTTGGTTTACGAAAATATGATCACGTTTCTGAATTCCGCGTAAGGCTCAAGTGGCTCCCAATTCGTCTTCGAAGGAATACTCATACACTAAATCTTTTATACAAAATATTATTCAACCCTTGTCTGCCAATCTATCTTAAAGAACGCTTTAGTTTTCGCCATCAACACCATGAACGTAACTTGCGGTCTGCCAGCAACTACTTGCTGGCAACTCCCCGTCACAGTTCCCACCTTTATCAGCAGTCGTTCACGGTGAAAGCAATATCTCTTTGGAACTCATTACCATCTTCTCTCCACCACGCTAAAACAATAGCTTCTTTTAAATATCATTTAAAAAACTTCTATCTCTCAAACTTATCTAATTTTATATAGAATCTATGTTAATACAAAGCGTACTTTGTTCTTCCTACTTATATATCTATTTTTAAATTAATGTTTTTATATTTTATATATATGTATTTCATATTATATTACTACACCTATTTATATACTTTAATTAGTAACAGTTATAAAATAATAATGCCATGTTTACGTTTCTTTTTAATTTATTTTAAGATAAGGTTGCCTGGAAGAGATCACTTTGAAGTGATAAGGCCGCCCAAATTGTACATTTAATGTTAAAACTGTATTTTTATAAGTATCCCATTCTATGCAAATGGCAATAAAGTGTTTGAATTTGAATTTGAATTGGACAAATGAGGTGTTGTTTGAAGCCTCTTCACTATCCACTGGTTAGTATAGGCTACATAAAGTTATGTTAAATTGACTACAGCGCCTTCTAGGGGACTTAGAGTGAAGAACTAAAACAAAATTTCTTTTAGGTTTTGTGTGGGTATCAAATGAAAGAGCTGTATTAGCACAGCTCAAATATGTAAAAATTATTGCTCCAAAATAAGTGAAATAATAATTATAGTAAAGAATTTAAAAAAAATCTTGACGGTTCAGCGGAGACTATTACTTGTTACCTACTTTATAGAGCGTGTTGTAGTTTTTGAACTTATTTTTTTTACTATATTTTTTCTCTTCATGTGTGATCTCAAACTATCACGTCCTCAAATTTCAAAAGTGACCCACCAGTCAGCCTGTATATGAGTAGGTCACTATAATGCTTGATTCTAATTATTTTTAAAGGGCATTAAAACAAACAGATTGATCTTATATTGTTTTTATTTCAATTTTTATGGAATAACTAAGTATCACACCCGTGAATAAGATTTTTCATATAAACTAAAAAGTCTTATATTTCCCGTTCCCGCGAGAATTGCCGAAATTACTTCCATAATACAATCACACACTCATTGAAGAACCTTTATACTTAGTATCACATTCATCTACTCAAGGAATAAGATTTTTCATACAAACTATAAAGTCCAATTTTTCCCGTTCCCGTGGGAATTTGAGGAATTCCTTCCTTAGTGCTTCACCCCCAAAAAATTGTAATATGTTCCAAATTTCAGGTCTTTACGTCCAGTATCTGTACGTTATACTTAGCTGTTAAGGTTGTACGTTGTCTGTCAGTCACTCAGTCACTAATGGAAGAGTTTTATGTATTAAATAGTTCAAATCGTTGTAGGAACTCTAATGTATAAAATAGTTTTAAATGATAAAAAAAACATTTCAAAATCAACAGCGATAAGACCGCCAAGTTTTAATGCCTAATGTATATATTCTTTTTTCTTTTAATGTACCTGTATTGTATAGTAGAGGAGACCGTGAAGATCGACCTTCACCGATCTGATAACCAGATGAGACATATTTTTTATCAAATATAATTTTTAAACGAATATGCCTATAATTACTTGCCTATCTAAAAGTGCTCATGGCTTTTTTTTATTAAATTAACTTTATTCGATTTTTTTTCATCACTTTCATTCTTTTGATAACCAAATGAATTTTATTTCACTGTTAGTTTTTAACACACAGAATATGTCTCAGAAGGCTTGCCTACTCATTTCTGTGTATAGCTACCTGGCAAGCCGATGTGAACAGGTAAGTCAATATCGGTGACTCCATCGTTCTGCTAACTTATTGAAAGATATATCAAATTTTAGATTATTTTATTACAAAATCAGACTATTAAAAACTAACAGTGAAATAAAATTCATTTGGTTATCAAAAGAATGAAAGTGATAATAAAATCGAATAAAGTTAATTTAATTAAAAATAGCCATGAGCACTTTTAGATAGGCAAGTAATTATAGGCATATTCGTTTATAAATTATATTTGATAAAAAATATGTCTCATCTGGTTATCAGATCGGTGAAGGTCGATCTCCCACCGGCTCTTAGACTAGTATAAGCTGAAGTGCAAATAAATAAATATAAATAAACAGTTACTAAAATACACATAATTTAAATTATACTTCCATGGAAATTAAGGTAATAATTTGGTATTCAAATTTTTATTAATCAGTTTACGCCAGTCATTTTTTCACGGTCACTTTGTTCGATTCTAGCACGATAAGCTTTTGATAATGGCACATCTTTTACATCTGCCATTTTCTTCTTTTATTTCAGAGATTACTTTTGTGATTACTTCTTCATTATAAGAAGACTTACATATAAAAAAACGGCTCCGTTTTGGAAAATTTTAGAACCTTGATTTTATTTTATTTAATTTTTTTTCATAATACACTTTCCCTGTCTTTGCTTTCATTCACTGAAGATCTTTTAAATTAAATTAAAGGCAAAGGCTTGATTTTATTCCACAATACACTTTCCCTTATATTTTTTAACCGACTTCCAAAAAAGGAGGAGGTTCTCAATTCGTCTCAATTGAGAACGAAAAATTACACAAAGAAAAAAAAATTAAGAATGCAATTTTTTTATGTCTTTGTTACACGATATTTCAGACAATCACGAATTGATTTTGAAAATTGATGTTTCATATGATAGAAAATACTTCATTGTTGGTCTCATATAAATTTCATCGAAATCGGATAGGTACCTCATTGAAAATTTAAAACTTTTGAAAATATATGTATGATTTCGGAGAACGTTGACGTTGATGACAATTTCAACTCAGCCAAAGTTTTGATGTGAAGTCGGGTTTTTAATGCTCTGCATTCGTTGATTATTTAAATTATACCTTACCATTTTAACGCGAATTCTTTATCAATTTAACATATTGGTAAGGTGCGTGAATTGGGCCAGACTTTTTGTTTCTTTTCATCTCTTTTCCGATAATACTATGGACATTATCCCCCTCATTCTGGGTATGCCCTTTAACCAGGTATTTGTACTTAATTTTTTGTATATTGCCAAGTTTTGAGACGCCATAGGAATTAACTTGATGACAACTATGTATTTTAGGACATGGGCTGCTTGGCCGGCCGGCAGAACTGGATGGGCGACTGCCGACAGGACAGCTAGATTGCTGTGGACTACAAGCCATTTTGATCCAAATTAAATTATAATTATTAATTTCTTATGCGTACGACGCGCAACAAAATAATACTGGTTCACTCTCGTACGTATAAAAACGCGAAACAAAACACGCGAATTAAAATTGATTGTAGACACTAACCATGTGTAGTTCGCGAATGAAATGAATCCTAGCGGTGCGCGACTGTGAGTGAATGATTTCATCGACTTGGTAGGTTTGGTCAAAAAGCATACAATCACTGGGTTTGGTAGGTTATTCCAGAACGTAGTGTAGTGATTGTATGCTTTTTGGGTTATTCGACTCAGTCGAATGACTCCTTGACATTAACTATAATATTAGTAATTAACTAATTAATATCATTGTAACTAATTAATATAATTATTTATTCTGCCCGCAACACTTGTTCGAATAAGATATGATATGTTGATTTTTGTTGAGATTTTGTTCATTCAATTTTTCAAGATAATTTAAAATGCACGATTTCATTGGCACCTATTTTCTTCCTATGAATAGCAGTCATGTTGCAGAGTTTAATTGCGACATTTTTTCCTATAGCATCATATTCATCATCTGGGTTTTGTGATCTTTTACCTATTAACGATATTGTGTCTTCATTGGCGGCGTTGCCGTGTCGCTTACGACGTGCAGATGAAGCAGCAGATGTTGCAGGTGTCGCGGGTGATGACACGTTGCAAATGGTACTCTGTAAATAAAAATGATATCATTTATACTGAATTATGGGTTTTTTTGTTACAGTTCCCGAGTTCAGAAGAAGAATGGCTAGCAATTGCTGAAGAGTTTGAGCGTACATGGCAATTTCCAAATTGTTTAGGAGCCGTCGATGGGAAACATGTAGCTATAGTCCCTCCTGCCGGAGCCGGCTCACTTTTTTTTAATTATAAAGGGTATCACAGTATTGTACTTATGGGAATTGCAAATCCAAATTATGAATTTATTTATGTAGATATTGGAACAAATGGACGTATTTCTGATGGAGGTGAAGTACAAAAAACTATATTCTTTCAAAGATTGAATTCCAAGCGCTTAAATCTTCCTAGCCCCAGAAAACCAAGCGGACATTCAGAAGAATTGCCTTATGTATTTATTGGCGACGAGGCTTTTGCTTTGAGGACAGATTTTATGAAACCGTACCCACAAAAGGCAATCACAGGCTAGCTCAAGTAAAAGGATATCCAATTATAGAGTATGCAGGGCTAGAAGAATTATAGAAAATGTTTTTGGAATTCTGGCGGCAAGATTCCACATTTTTCGATCGCCTATAAATACCAGTGTGCACAATATTAACAAAATAGTTTTGGCATGTTGTGTATTACGAAATTTTTTAAGCAAAAAAGTAAGACAAGTTTACAGTCCACATCAGCACTTTGATAGTGAAAATTACGAAAATGGAACTATTGAATTGGGGCTGAGACCACAAAATGGAGACTTACAGTCACTACAACGAACACATCGTCGTAACCCCACTCAAAATGCAAAAAATATCAGAGAAAAGTATGAAACCTACTTTAATACTAGTGGCGCAGTGTCATGGCATCAAAGAATGTATAGTATTTTTACCTGGGTATCATTTTCACTATGTTCAGCATCAAATGTATTTTCATTATCATTAGCTGTCTCCTGTTCGCTGCTGTCTATATTGTCAGTTGATTGTTCACCTGTAATTAAATAAAAACCCTCTAAATTAACTTTTGGTTTTAATGTTCAACATCACAATGTCATTATTGTAATGAAACAAAGTGCTATAATAGGTACTCTATTTTAGGTACCTACCTAATTTAGGCACAGGCATAACAAAGAAAGAATACGCACGTATAATATAATAGTGTATAGAGAAATTCTTTAATAAATATTTATACTTACCTTGGCCTTGATCTTTGAGAAATTCAAGCTGACTGTAGTACCATAATTTTGGCACGTATACCTGGTCAGTTCCTGAACCTGTCTTCTTGCTATCTTGCACTTTTTAACCGAATTCAAAAAAAAGGAGGTTATCAGTTTGACCTGTATGTATGTTTGTCCGCGATTTTCTCACGTTTGGCTGAACCGATTTGGATGCGGTTTTCAGAAAAAGATTTGTCATGTTTAGGAGAAGGTTTTAGTATATTGACCAACTTTAAAAAATAAGGTTCTCAATTTATCTGTTTATTTTGTATCAGAGATGAGCCGAATGTTCGGCCGAACATTCGTATTTCGTAAAACATTTGTATTCAGCCGAATGTTTGATTGATTTGCCGAATAACTATATACGGAATATACTAGCAGTTACCCGCAGATTTACCTGCACAACTCCTGATTAAAAGTAGCCAACTTACAAAGAGGAGTTTAACCTGTATGTTAATTATGTTTGTCATCGATTATCTTGCGTTTGGCTGAACCGATGTTGATGCGGTTTTTAAAAGGATATTTGTCCCATTTAGGAGAACATTTTACCTTTTACTTACTTTCAATTTAGGGCTAGCTTTTAGTTTTTTCATATTAAGTGATTTTCCATATTTGTAGATATAAGTGATAGATTTTTTAGTGATAAGTTTTGGATAAGTTCTTAGCTGACTGTTCACACGAAGATTGTTTTAAGCGAATCTCTTTTCGTTTGTCAGTTTTTGCAGCATGAGCATCCTGGCGATACCTAGACAAGACCATCTGGTGCTGCATCAAGTCATCGTTATTTTTCGTTGGCATTGAATTCCTCTTGTTTCTTTAAGCGTCCTTCTCCATAGTGTTCTAGCTAGGCCTACAGGTAAAACGTATATAACAATAGTAGGTAGGTCAAAGTCATGATTTTACAGTACTAAAACATCACATTACCAGAAGAAGTAGGTAGTTACTGATACCAGAACTAGCCCAAAACTTATGACTAAAAAACTATCACTAATATCTATAACTGTAGAACCTAACTAACTATGAAAAAACTAATTACTAGCCCAAAACAAAAACCTAACACTAAAAAGTATGAAATAAAAAATAAATAGAAAAAGTCATAAAACCAAAACCAAAATGAAAGCAAACTAATTATTTCTTTTTAAGAAAAAGTGAACCGCATTTAAAAAACCAACCCACTAAAAATGTGTAAATAATTTTTATAAACGCCATCCTATTCCTGTTTCTATTCCATCTATATTACTACCCCGTATAGTAAATTTCTGCCAAAAATTAATTAATATTAATGAATGTAATAAGAACATTAACAATTTATCTGGGTAGGTATTTACATAGTTTTTGAAGTCGGTGCCAAACCAATAAAAGTAAAACTGCTGCCAGACAGAGAAAATTATAAGGCGAACGATCAACGAAGTTACACCCACTCACGACGACGCTACTACGACGACGTGTGGCCCTCAAGTGTGTGCCTTTCGGTATTTTTTCCGCCAAAGAAAGCGTAGCACCCAAGTGAAATGTCTGGCCCCTAAATTAGAAAGTCTGTATTTTAGAGAACACCGCCCTCCCCATTTCGATTTCCTTACAATATTGACAGTTTTATTTAATTTATAATAATACAAAACATGTAACTATGTTAGTACTTCTGATGCAGTGTGCTTTGTTGTCTTAAAAATTTGGTTTGGCACCGACTTCAAAAACTATGTAAATACCTTTGGCAGAAATTTACTATACGGGGTAGTAATATGGATGGAATAGAAACAGGAATAGGATGGCGTTTATAAAAATTATTTACACATTTTTAGTGGGTTGGTTTTTAGAATGCGGTTCACTTTTTCTTAAAAAGAAATAATTAGTTTGCTTTCATTTTGGTTTTGGTTTTATGACTTTTTCTATTTATTTTTTATTTATGTTCTTTTCGGAACCCAGCCCTTAATGAATTAATTTTTTTTTGACGTTCTCAATCGTAGCATCTCTTTCTACCTTCCGTATAATTTCTATTAAATTATTGTATGCTTGAAGCTTCAAATTTTTGTCTTTGTAGTCGTTGCTTCTAATTTTCCAAAGACAAGGGTTATTTCGGAAAGCTTCTATAAATTCGGTTAGCAGTTCATGCGAATAAGTTCGAAAATCACACATTTTGAGAAATTTCTGAATCAAAATTGTCAAAAATTGCAATTTAAACAAGCGTGCGCGTCCACGGACTGGCGAAACAAAATGGCGGCTCGCGGCTCGCAGTGCTGCCACACGTACGAGCCAAGACGAGCTGCGAGTAAGATTTCAAACCGGTTGGATCACTGAACAACTTACTCGGCGGTTTTAAAGTACGCGTACTTACGGTGACACACGCGCGAAAAAGGTCGTCGAGCCATAAGTACGCGTACTTGCTCGCCCGTCTATCACCCACTACTCTAACGTTTTGTAGATAGTCCAGAAGTTACTCCTCATCACTGCTGTACCCATCCTCAATGCAGCTATTTCCGGGTTCAGTGCGAACCTGTGGAGGTCGTTTTATATTTTTAATTATATCTACCCTCGTATTTCGTTTATTTAGTGGAATGATATTTCTGGATACCTCTTCTATAACCTTCGCTTTTTCGTAACGTGGCAGGTTTTTAGCTTTCAGCTTTCAGCCTAGTGTTTTTCATAAAAACTTCGTCACCTAATGCTATTTGCCGTATTGTTTCTTCACCTCCTTTCTTTTCCTTTACTTTGACTTTATTTACTTTTAGGTTTTCTCCTACATATATTGTCGTACAGTATTTTTAATATTATCCTATGATTCTGTAATAGTGTTTGTAGGAGAGTACGTTCTCTATCTACGTCAAAGACGTTGCCTAAATCCGTTTGACCAAATACAATTTGAAAGGTATTTACTGTAGCAGAATGGATTCTATTGTTATAAGCCATTTTGGCGTAGGTAATGACGGAAGCTGCATCTAAATCGTTTTTTTTCCGTATTTAGCTAACCTGTAAATTTTAATAATAGTATAGTGGCAACATTCTACTATGGCTATTGAGTTAGGGTTGTTTGGGGGTTCGTAGACACTAGTACCATTAACTGTTCCATGATGGAACTACTGATAATAATTTACCTCACTAGTTTTTTTTTTTATGTTACTAAACCTGCGTTTGACCTCAATTTCACCTGATGGTAAGTGACGATGAGGTCAAAGATGAAAGCACACGGGTTTAGGAAGGAACTGGCTCTTTATACAATATTGCCGGAACACATTACCGCCGGAGCGGTAACATTTGGCGGCAGACTTTATATAAAGGGTGGTAGCTAGCCAGGCGGACCCAGAAGGGATCCTACCACCAAGCAAATATATATCCATTAAAAATGGATCTAGTGACAATTTTTACTTTACACTAGTACCATTCACAGATCCATGATGGAACTACTGATAAAAATATTGAATATCTGAACTTATCTATTGATAAAACTACGGATGTGTTGTATTCACTAATATTGCAAAGTTCACTTCTACATTTCTCCGCCCTTCCGTGACATTAGTTTTTGAAATGATGAATATTAACAAAATTAAAAACTGCTTTTGAAAACAGTTTTAGAAGAGTTTCCAATGCTTTGAAACTGCATTCTATACATGTCATAGAAATTGTAGCATATACATAAATAAGACTTTACGAATGAGTAGAATTTTACTGATGTTGCTTCACTTCACATTTTGACTTGAATAAGATTACATTATTTTGAGGTCCTAAGTTGTACACTTATTTTCAACCGACTTCCAAAAAAGGAGGAGGTTCTGTATGTTTTTTTTTGTGTTTTTGTTATACGATATTTCGGACAATTATGTATCGATTTTGAAAATTCTTGTTTCATATGATAGAGAATACTTCATAGTTGGTTCCATATTAATTTCTTTGAAATCGGTTGAGTACTTCTTTGTAAATTTCAAATTTTTGAAAAAATATGTATGGTTTCGGAGAATGTTTACGTTGATGACATTATACTTAACTCAGCCAAAGTTTTATGACGTGAAGTCGGTTTTTTTTAATGCTCTGCATTCGCTGATTATTTGAAATATCTAATGTATACATTTCTTTGAAACTTGGTCAACGTATACTTACTTATCAATCCACGTGACTACACGCCTGCCAAGCCTCGGCTAGCGTGTGAACGTAGCATAAAATATTTATCTTTTTTGTACTCTTTAGGTCCAACGCTGTGTCAGGTGTGTCCACGCGCGCGTCCTCGATACATGGACAGTTTCGCAAGTAAAATTTCATTAGTTTTGATGACCGGCTGGTGTAGCGGTAACATACATTGCCTTCTATGCCAGAGGTCCTGGGTTCGAATCCCGGCGGCGGCGAATATTTGTGTGATGAACACAGATATTAGTCGTCAAGTCATGGATGTTTATATGTATGTTTATTTAAGTTTATTCTAATAAAAAATATGTATTTATTCAATATGTATGTTTATATATTTCTTAAGTATATCAGTTATCTAGTATCCATAACACAAGTTCTTTAAGAAACTTAATTTGGGCTAGATAATGTTGTGTGAGTGTCAGAAATATTATTATATGTGCTTGAAATATTATAGTGTGCTTGTACAGTCGTATCAATATAATACTTAATCCTTTTCTATTTGGCTAAACGTGGATTAAAATCGAAAAAACGATGTACGCGAGTGTCGTATACTCGCGCGTGCGTGCGTGCCTGTACGCGACGTAAGTACGTACGCGCGTGGCCACGCAACATGGCTGTTTTGTGTGAACAGCGCAGCGTTTTTAGTATTGACTGTTATAGCGGCAACTAAAATAACATCATCCGTGAAAATTTCAATGTCTGTCACGGTTCATGAGATATACTTGGTGACAAAAGACAGACAGACAGTGGAGCTTTAATGATCCTTAAAATGCAAAGTAATTCTAATAATAAAAAAACACTACAGATAAATGAAATTTTATTGTTTAAAGCGCCATATTGGATTCCGGGCCTTGTTGGTGCGGGTAGTACGCGCCTGGGATCACTCTGGCCATGTTGCTGGGTGTGTCATCCGGCTGCGGATATGGATGATGAGGAGGAGCACCCATCCATTGTGGGTACCAGTAGAGACCCTGCGGAATTGACAAAACAACATCGTATTTAACAACATTAGACGAGACTTACTGTTGTATTGTGATTGATCGAGCAGTCACGATTGCACGCACCGCTGACGAAAGACTCAACGAGCCCAAAATGAATCTTCAACATTAAATAATGAATATGAATTAATGTTCTGTATATCGGGATATTATCATACCATTTCTATTATTAGATATTATTCTAAAAATAAAATATTGAATGTAAATTTGCTTGGACAGCGTGGCATGGGTACATGGTACGCGGCACATAACTAGTGCTGACCGAAACGTGGAGGGGGATATGCAGCGGTACCTGTAGCCCCTCGTCCCTGTCCCCCCTGAGAGACCTATTTTTAATTTCCGCGCAATCCCCTCTGCTTTTTCTCAGCGCTAGAGTCATGTGCCACGACTTGTATTCATTGTTTTCATAGAAATATTCGTAAGCGTGCAGTTGATGCAAAATTTAAATAGTTTTATTATCATAAGAACTTTACAGATCATTTGATGACGTCATCGGCTTTAATTAGTTGTAGAATATTACAGTAGACTCAGAGACAAAAAATGCCGGCAGAAAAAACTCTTGGCACTCTTGTTGTGCAGGACAGTGACAACAAAACATAAAAGACAGTTATATAAACTTAAAACAGTGTATATAGATAGTGTTATAGTGTTTTATAAGACTCTTAAAGTGCTAAGAACGTTTAAAATAGTGTTTCATAGTGTTTTTATAGTGTTTATAGTGAATAGTGTCACATACAAGTGTTAGTTTGTAAGAAGTTTATAACAGTTTTTATTAGCTTGAGAAAGTGTTTGCTTAATCCTTTGTATCTTTGTAATTTGATTAATTAATAACCGCTATGATAATGAATTTACGCATAGCTAACAGCTAACAAAGAAATGAAACTTACGTGATTATAGCTTAAAATAGCTCGATTTGTATTAGGGTTGATTTGGAAATAAAGAAATGGTTTTGAAAGTCTTGTCATTTCCGCACATAGAGAGAGATCTAAATAGATTTCATAAATAGTTTTCCTAATAGAATATAATAAAGATCTAATAAGAACAGTCGAATCTAGCCAGAATCTTATTAGAAAAATCTAGAAAGTTCGAATTAGATTCGAGCGAGACAGACATATGTGTGTCCCGCTCGCACGCTTGCATTACTCTCTCTTGTGCGGTACCCTTGCGCGCCTGCACCGAATCACTTAAGGATGCGCCACACTCCGCTAGCGACGGATTCGCCGAAAAGATCCCGAAGAGTGAAGATCTCCGGAAGAAAGAAGCCTCCGAAAGAAGCCTCAAGCAACAGTACAGTGAATCTCTCAAGCCCGAAGACTCATATAGAAGCCTGAAGTCAATATAATAGATAGAAGACTGAAGGCAGAATACAGTGACAGAAGAGCGCGGGAAAAAGAGTGTGCTTGTGGCGTATTCGCGAGTGTTACAGTGCCGCGCGGCTGGACTTTCACGACCGTGTTAAGTGGTGAATTCGCATTTCCTTTTGCCCCTCGCATCGATTCCAGCTAATAGAGTGGGTGGATAGCGCATCATTTGACTAAATCGTAATCGAATTCATAGACTATACAGTCCACTGGAGCTATCCCCCACACTTGTTCAGTCACAATTATACGAATTAATACAAACAGGTACAGTACAAATTGAACGTAGACCGTGACATGCTAAAAAAAACAAAGACGAGACAGTTAATTGTGAGAGCCAATGTCATGCCACAGCCAAATTGCTTACATAGGAGGTGCAATGAGCTGTTGTTGCAAACTGATTTCTATTTCACAAGTTAAAACTTATATTAAAATAAAACATGTTTGTATCGCAACCGCAATAAACTTAAACTCAAACTCAAATATTCTTTATTTCGTAAGTATTTAAATACATTTGAAATAAGTCAAACAATTTACAAATTGAACTGAATCTACCACCACTTCGGAAAGTCGATCTGTTGAGAAGAAGTGGCAAGGAACTCAACAGCAATCATCTTTTAAAAATAAGAGAAAAAAATACACAATAACAATTTACAGCTAGGGAATCCCATCTTCTTGCATCCGGATATCTTACAGTAAACCTTTTCACATAACACTTATCCTTAAATTTATCGAAAGGTTAAGCTTAAATATTTTGGAGTTTTATTATAAAATAAAGCGTACACATTGACCCATGAACGAGTTGATCTTCTGGAGTCTACTATTATATTTATACAATAGGCAATCAAGTACTAGACAGAAACGTAGACATAGATATAGAGGTAAAGATAGAAGCAGGGATAGAGGTGAGAGAGAATACAGATAATGTGGATGGAGATGAGGATAGTCGTGGACAAAGACAGGACGTGGACGTGGATATGGAGATGGGGAAGTCAGAGTCAAATTCGAAAAAGTCATAAAGTCATCAGCAAAACCACCTGGCACCGCTAGCAGCAACAGTCTCTCTCCGTCTTTATAATACCTCCAAATTTGTCAAACGTGACATAAGATGAATTTATAATAATAGCCTCTGGTGTCCTACCTACCATTTAGTGATACAGGCGTGATGTTATGTATGCATAAAAAAAATATAGCATAAGGACGCCTCTCCTCGACTATTTCATTTGTGGAAACTTTAATAGTGGTTGTTACCTTAGTAGGAGTTCCTTGGCATGTAAAGCGATTTTCATTGACGGACATAGGGTCTAAGTAGCTGACACCAGCTATGGAGCCATAGTTGGGCGGAAACACAAAGAAGCAGCCGTCCACAGAATCTGCGAAAATAAATTGATTAATATCGATATTCAGTCACCTGTACCAAAATAATATAATATCTGTCGGGTCGACAATTCTGTGTGCACAATACAAAAAAGATTAGGTAGAAAAGGTCTCGTCTTTTAACTATAATATTCCGTACTTGACTGTAACTACAACGGGGCTTAGGTTAAGGATATTTTTATCACTTTTCCTTTACGTTCTTAGTTTAACAGGATAAACATCCTTTCTTGAAACTACCGCATTCTTTAAGAATTATACACGTAAATACCACTAAGGCGATGCAAAAACGAAGCTTTGACCGGTATGCATGATTATGTATATTTGTTTTATTTGATATTATACTTATTTTTATAAACCTAATAGTTTTATTTAGACAGTTGTCCGACTGGAAAACCATGAAAAAGTAGAGGGAAGTGAGTGTACAGTTTCTATAGTTTTGTCGGTAAGCTTTTATAGCGCGTGCGCGAGTGCAACAGGCGATTACACGAAAGAGATTAATGAGAGTTCAAATAATTGTTTGATATGAATAAAAAATTATACGTGTCCTCTTAAAGATTCACTGTAGAGAAATTACCACTAGTTGGTGTCAAGGTGTGAGCTCTGGGTGAGTTTTATCTTTGATTGATAGCTCTTGTCGCTTAACGAGAACTAGTGTAGCGAGTGCTCGGTGGCGGCAGTGTGATCAGTCAGCGATCAACATTTAATATTTGCGTCTCTTTATTTTGTGTGGGTTATACAGTTTTGTTTTTTAGTCACCGAAAAAATTTTTTACACAATAAGTATCACGTATAGAAACGATTTCTGCAAAAAACAGGTTTATACATAGGTTTATACAGGTTTATACACAAATTTATACATTCACTAACATATTAAGCAAAGCATGGTCACTCTTAATTATGAATGAATATCGTTAATATACAGACGACTACGCCCTACTACAAAACATCTTGTAGTACTACGTTGTAGTATTATCAATGAAATGCTGCGTCGTAGTAGCTATGTTCATCAACAGCGACTATTCTAAAACAGTTTGTTGTGCCATATCTTATTTTTTTGTACTGAGAGGTACTAAAATAATATGCAGGTACGTTTATATCGTATCAAAGAAAGTAGGTATTAAAATTTAAATTTGGCTGGTGACGAAAATACAACCCTGTATATCAATTGTTCGTTTCTTGAGCCGATAGTAAGCCAGAGGCGGTGAGACAACTGCCAAATGCTGTTTTTTGTGTCGTGTTTTTTGGTAAATAAACAATTCCAACATTACTTAAACCAAACAACTACCTCATAAATAACTCCATCTCTTAGTAAGTTTGAAAGTACTTTTTTATGGGTTTTGTATTTGTCGCGTTTAAACAGAGGCGGCAGGGTACTAAGTTCTATAATATGCATAGACTATTTATCAACTCACAAGTAAGGTTGTCAATATCAGGGCCAGTCTGAGGCCCTTCCGACGTGTGCACTCTGTAGTCTTCTGTGGTTGGCTCGAGGAAGGGCGGGATTGGTACTAGGCCGAATCCGGGCTCACCGGGGATAACGAATGGTCCTGAAATTTTATGATTCATATAAGACCGATCTTGGCATGCTGTGTCGTTCTTCCTAAGGCTCTTTGCACAACAACAAGTTAACACACAAGGTTATTTTTCGTTTATACGAAACCTGAACACATTAAATAAAACACTTTTTAACCGGATTTATCGCGTTTAATTTATATTTTACATTTTAACTCGACGTTTCAGTGTCTTTGCAGAACCCGTGGTACCGTCGCTCATGACCACGCTCATGTTTTATTTAATGGTATGAATCGCGAAAACTTAAGACAATATCAACCTAAAGACAGTTTGGTCAGAACCGATAATAGAATCGATTGCAATAGTTTGTATAGTATGTCATATTTTCACTCAATGGTCTCAACAAATCCTTTAATCTACTTGTTGTCTCGTGGCAAAAAGCGTGATTCACGGTCCCAGTATCCTCAGTATCGAAGCTATAGATAGCAAACGAGCGAGCTCGCGGGTTAATCTTGGTCAGTTTTAATGATATTATGATAATTATTTATTCTTTGAACGAAAATATTTGACCCGAGTATTAGATTTCGCATAAACAAAAAATAAAGTTGTATATTAAAATTGGAACTCGGGTGATTCGCAACCGTTTTGCCTCAAGTTAAATAGCTCCTGGTACAAGGCGCCTAAGAAAGTTAAAGAAAGAGGAAATTTAAAAAAAAAAATCGATACTATTTTGAGCTCAAGTGACAATTTGACACTAGATAGTATAGGAATTTCTAACTTTACTGTTATTTTTAACCTTTGCTAAGTTATTAAAACGCACTATGAGATTACCTACATGATAATTATTTCTAAGATCTGCAGACATGTAAAAAATTCTAAAGTGTTTCCTAAGTGTTTTAAGTTTCACTTCTTTTCAAAACATTTTAAAGTTATCCAATGTTGTATTAAAGTTTTCTCGTAAAATATAAGTTTTGCATATAATTATTCAATAAATGTTTATTGTTTTACTTTGTTTTATTATATTATTATTTTTTTACCAAGGGTTGGCTAGAATAAAATGCTTGGAGCCATGAGGCCGCCTCGGTTGTCTCATATTTTTTGTATTTTGTTTTACAGTATAATTTTACAAGACAATAAAGAGAAATCTTATTTAATTTATAAAAATGTACTATGAATAAATGACCCTGCAGTGCGATCACAGAACTTTATCGAATCGTTTGTTAACGAATGTTCGTATAGTATGGAGACGGTTTTTAAGAAAAAATTTAAATCTATCCATTGCCGCACGGCCAGCTTAAATAAATGTGTGCCTTGTTAATTTTCAATGTTTGTAAACATGTTGTACTCATAAATATCTGTAAAATAAAAAATTACAATGTTACTCAAAACTTGCAACCGACTCCATACTATACGAGCATTCGTAAACATTCGTTAATATACGATTCGATAAAGTTCTGTGATCGCACTGCAGCATTGATATGAAAACTGCTGGTAGGATGACAGCTTTTGACTCTAAATTATCATGGCGTTTAGAGCAAGCCGTACTCTCTAAAACTGACCATAAATCATAATCCAGCGGATAAAGATCGGGACAAGACGATGAGGGCCAGTTTTCAGCTGTGATAAAGTTGGAATCGTTCGTTTTTCGGACCGAGCTTTATGACCCGTAGCACTATGGGGCTAAACGGTACTTTCCGTCCCATAAATGGTTTTGAAAAATATCGTTATTCCAAAGCTTTTTTCATGGTTTTATATTCTGGAATATAGGAACTATCACAAATTATAGTAAAAAATAAAAATATTTTAGTATATAAAAATTTAGTATATAAAAATAATCGCAAACATTATACTTCGATATTTTCATAACTACGAATAGCGCGTCATTAATGTTTAACCTAAGTTATTTTTTTATGTTTTGTGCGAAAATATACTAGTCATATATTTTTAGTTTCCTTAGAACCTCGAGTTTACATTTAAAAAAATGTCTAAAATATGTATAAGTTTTATTTTGTTAATATTTTTTTTTTAATTTTTTAAATCTTCAATTGGAGGTTTCTATGTTGCCGAAAGCTGCTGGTTTTGAGATAATCACTTTTTTAGGTTCCTTAACTATTCATTCAGTAATACGAGGATATAAAAACACCTGCGTAATTACTGCGCCATTTTAATATAGAAGCAGAAATAATAATAATAATAAGCATACGTAATAATAATGAGAATTTCGACCATTCGAAATAATAATATTTTGAGACCAATGATCCATAGTTTGTTAGTAACATTGTAGAAACTTAAAGACTAGTGTTAGTAGGCATAATAATAATAACATTAATCCAATTCAAGATAAATTAACAAAATTACAAAGTATATTAAAATTATTATACATTATATTCAAATTAATACTTATTAAATTAATACTACACAAAATTAAAATCTACTAAGTCAAAATCAAAATTAAATTGTACATTATTGAAATCAACAAATATTTTGACTTCAAAATTGCATTAAATATATTGATCAAGTAAGTATCTATTTTAGCGCATGTAGCCCAATCCATCGCTGCAGGATGGGTGAGTCCCACCTGCTCATAACTGCACACAGGAGGGTGTTGCGGAAGTCGCGCGAGCGTGCTAGCGAGGAGGCGCTGCGAGCGCGGATAATGGCGGCAAACCTCGGCGTGTGCGACTCTGCAAACATCGCGGACGCACTGCAATAGCGCGGCAGCCAACGTCCTGTACGCGTTATTGTATTGGACTCGAAGATCGCTGTATGCCCTCTGTGTGAAGTTGACCCATAGACTGCATGTATAAAAAGACTGACAGTATGCTTTAAACAGCGTAACTTTAACTGACTCAGTACACCTAGCAAATCTACGAGCCAACATATTGCAGCGGACAGACAGCGACCTTCGCTCCCTCTCGATGTCCAAGTTGTCAGTCTGGTCAACTGCAAGCCAATGACCCAGGTACTTAAATTTATGAACCCTATTTAGTTGAACACCGCCAAGAGTAAAATTCGGAACTGAGGTGTAACGATTGTTGTTGGGGTTAAATACCATAACTACACTTTTATTGGTGTTATACCTGAGCCCG
The DNA here is from genome assembly GCA_944452665.1 of Stenoptilia bipunctidactyla. Taxonomy (NCBI): domain Eukaryota; kingdom Metazoa; phylum Arthropoda; class Insecta; order Lepidoptera; family Pterophoridae; genus Stenoptilia; species Stenoptilia bipunctidactyla. Next base: position 18,319,657 of record OX101741.1, read on the forward strand.
TGGGTCACCGCATAGGACTCGCATATATTGAGCAGCTTTTTTAGCGCACCATTCGAGGAGCCCAGCAGGACCATGTCATCTGCGAAGCTGATATTGTTAGTAGACACACCGTTAATATGGCAGCCGACACCTGCACTGCTGAGCTCCTCGATGAGCGCGTTTATATACACATTAAAAAGCGTGGGAGACGTCACACCCCCCGTCTTACCCCGCACTCCAACCTATATTCCTCTGAAAACGAGTTTGCCCATTTTACACAGTTTTTTTGATTGTTATACCAGTGCATAAAAATTGATATTATTTCATGGGGTATGTCAGTTTTCAGCTTCAATTTTTCCCATAGTACGTCATAGGCTACAAGGTCAAAGGCCCTTGACAGGTCAAGGAAGACAGCATACACCGGAGTTTTCCTGTTGGTATAGTACTTAACAGTCTCCTTAAGGCACAGAATAGCACTTTCACAAGATAAGTTAGGTCTAAAGCCAAATTGTGCATCATGAACTTTAATGTGCTTATTCAAATGTTTACTTAGGAGACCGTCAAGTACTTTAGCAATTACAGTCGCCAAGGAGATAGGTCTATAGTTATTAATATCCGACGAGTCACCGGTTTTATTTTTGACGATTGGGACCACAATAGTACGCATCAACTTTTCAGGCAAGTAAGAGTGGGCTAGACAAAGATTAAATAGCATAGCCAATACTCGTGGTAAATGGTCACCAGCGCATTGCAGGTGCTCGATACTGAGGCCGTCATGTCCTGGTGACTTGCCTCGAACCATGCCCTTAATGACTGCGCTCACTTCACTCGCGGTAAACCTGACACTACGCGTTTGATTGCCGGCCTCAGAATCAAACGCCTGCCGTGCCGGCCCCAGTGGGGATTTTACATTAAAATGTGATTTGAACACATTGGAAATTGCGACAGGCTCACGCACTCCCGCTATACTCGCAGGAAGGCTAGGCTTAGGACTTAGTTTATTTGTACTTCTCCAAAATAAACCAAATTTTTTATTAAAATGCTGTTCAGCTATAATGTTCATTTTTATTTGCTGTTGGTTATTTTGACACCATTTCAATTTACTTTTAAAAGCACGCCTCGAGTCACACATCTCTCTGTATAAAGTCCCGGTATTTGGTTTACCATTTAATAACCAATTCTCAAAGGAAACCCTCGCCTTACTGTGGGCTTCTCTTACATGCTTATTCCATCCTGCAACATGCTTTCGTTTACAAGTTTTTTAACATGACTACATTCTGAGGCCCTAGATATAATTGAGATAACGTTATCGTAAATCTTATCTATCAATTGCATATGACCCTTATCACTACACAATCTATCACAACACATACTAAAATCTGACGGGAAATCAATTTCCCGTAGTTTTTCATTACACAATTCATAAAACCTATCAGTCTGAACCGCGTCACGCTCTCCCCAGATTACTTGATTCACAATATTATTAGGTAGAGTAATTTTGATTTCAAAATATTAAAATTACATTTTACATTCAACGGGTAGTGGTCAGACCAATAGGTATTATACAGCACGCTGCAAGAAAGAAATGATGGTTGCGCCGAGCCAGTCACTATGCAGTGGTCAAGCCAGCGGCGGCAGCCGTGCGCTGCACTCACAAATGTATAACTGTCAGAAGGCATCATATCTAAGTCTATACACTTCCACGATTGTTCAGCACAAAAAGACAAAAGTTCAGATGCAAATAACTCACCGGGGTGCGCGTTGTAGTCCCCTACCATTATTACTGACTCAACCCCCTGATTATCAATTATAGCCGACATTTCACTAAAACACTCTGTAAATTCAACTAAATTATTTCTCGAGTCAGTAGGCATGTATACGGAAAATATTAATAAATTACAATCTAACAGCTGCACATTAATCGCGGCTAAGCGTGCACTATTACACTGACATTCACAAAAGCCGATTTTCTCCAGAGTATTGCCACTCCGCCGTAGGGTCTCCCGCGTAAGACTCCCGCCGACGTGTCGACCGCAGAAGTGCCCGTAAAGGCAAAGCTGTCGTCTATGGTTCCCAGGTATCCTAGGTCATGAGGCAGCAACCACGTCTCTTGCAATGCGACAATGTCTGCAGAACGGCATAGCCCTCGAACACACTCCACCAAGCGTACTACACTTTGACAATTGAAACTAATTATATTTGTATCCATTACTGTATTTGTTGTTTACTCGCTTTATAACTCTTTAGGTTTTCAGACTTCTTAAAATCAATAAATCTACGATAAGCGACTCCATCCGGCCAAAAGTCGGAACTCATGAACGTATCAATTGTATGTTTCGGTACAAATATTTTAAAAGAATCATACTCCTTCTCTATTTTCATGTTTATTTTATTCACAGTTACATTTAAATCTGTTCTTTTTTTAACATAATTTACAATTTCTTCCTCCGACAAACCTTTGGCTACATTATATATATATATATATAGATATATATATATTATATATATATATATATATTTACCAAGATATATATATATAGCGGGGTTAAGATCCCCGCAGCTCTAAATTTCGACTCCGGGTCCATGTCAGCATTCCCTCTTTGAGCTAAAAAACGATTACGATGTCGTTTCCTTTGTATAGTAGTCCACTCTTCCGACTGTGATGGCATCCTCCACTCACCCTCACGTACAATATCAGCCATGGACTTGCGACCAGGGATATCAGTGTTTTTGTTTAACTCCTGAGGTACGTCAGCCGTGCGTTTTGTGTTTTCACATTCCTCTAATGTTGTTTGTTGTGAGAGCAACGACCTCTTATCACTCGGCACCGGGCGTCGTCGGTTCGGGTGACCCACGCTCGTATCGCGCTGAGCGCGGCCGTTACTGCTACCCCCAGAATTCGCGCTCTTCGTTTGTATGTTATGAGAAACTAATTCTGTAGAGGAAGTTTGACGCTCTTGACTGCATAAACTAATGCTCTGGTTACATGTAGGAGACAGCCCGCTTAGGATCGGCCCGCTTGCATATTCAAAACTTTCCATTAGACATGCACCACGTTTTGTGTTAATATTTGGTACATAGTTGTTTAGTATGGAGGTATTTTTAAGTACTTCCAGTTCACACTTTAGGACATTAAGTTGCTCTATAGGTGCATAGTCCTCTTTTATTCTAACTATATCTTGCTGGAGCTTTACTATGTCTTTTAAAAGCCGAGTCACATCTACATGGTCAAACAGGACCGGCGGCAACTTTTCAAGATCCTTGGCAACAAACACGGGTAATTTCTCGGAGTCTAAACTTCGTATTAATCGAATGATATCATCAATGTCCCTTACAGTTAATGTTGAAAAACCATACAAGATAATGTCAATACAAATAAAATTATATATTTTAAAAAAATTACATTTAAGCGTTAATTCCAAAGAATTTAATGTTTCCTTCAATTGGAACAAAGTCAGTTTCCACCCAAACCCCGCATGATACGGTCTCCCAGCTCTTAGTACCTGCCGAAAGCATTTTATCCGAATCCTTTTCCTCAAGTAGCGAATCTTTTATCTTCTTCAAAGCATATTGAAGCTGCAACGGATCGGAACTGTAATATTGCTGCACTTTTACCAGTTGAGAGGTATGAAAGAAATTCCTGTGTAAAAGTGCGTTTTCTAAAACCGGAAAAGGAAGGCCTACTAGTGGAAACTGGATCGATGTTACCCAAACTCTTTGTCATAAGTGCCTGAGCCATTTTAGATACGTATTTGAAAGTGATGGGATTCACCAGTACGGGATGTTTATCACCACGCTTAAGAAACACGTTGTTCATATCTTTACGTTGGTGGAACTTTGGATGGTTAGTAATTTGCTGTAAGATGCTCAAATCTTCAAGGTAGGTTCCAAACATTGCATGAAAGATTGCTTCTGCTGTCATTAGTGGCGACGCTCCAGATCTAATTCTGAATTTCAAGGTTTTAGCTGCCTCACAGTAATACTTAATGATAGGTGCGCCCGAAAAACTCCATTGAAAACCTGGTGGCCTAATGGACCACATGTGCACGCAGAGTATCAGGGGAAGGTAAATCTTCTGTGTTGATCTAGCAGTTGTTATCAATAAGATGTCGCCCAGTTCCTTTAAAACCCATGATACGCTGCCTGGACTGTTAGCTTTTTTCAAGCAGGATATGATTTCGGACGCCATAGGCAACATCTGGAGGCTGGTTCCCATCACACTACTGTTACAGGCTTTTGACAATCAATTTCACGTTTAACTAATTGTAAATACTGTTTTAGTTTTGATTTTCATTAAATTAAAAATAAAATAAAGCTCTTGAACTCTTTGTTTAAACTAGTAAATTTATTTTACAATTAATTTAATGTTAGAATGACGTGTTAAAAAACTGGAATCACCTTATTTACAACTATTATAATTAACAGAGTAGGTATGTTTAAAAATAACTTACGTTTTTTACATTTTGTCCTGTCGTTGATGTTAGATCTGATACTCGTAATCACTGACAACCAATTTAAAGCAACTGCTGCACATACCGTCCTTGCTGATGTATACACAGTCTTGCCCGTTTAAGTACATTCATTTTCACTCTTAGTAAACTGTCCTTCTCAGTTCTGACGACAGCAAAGGCGTCAGTTATTCTACTTTTAAGTTCGTCCGCACTTTGAATCGTATGACCGTCCCGACCATACACCAAGTCTTTAATTCGACCCCAAAAAAAAAGTCTACAGGTGTAAGGTCAGGAGCCCAATTCTCGCGCGAGTGACATTTGTCACTCCCCGATATATATCGAAAAAATGACGTAAATATCACGTGAATGCGGTTCGTGCTATTCTCGTGATCTCATGGGTGATATATGTCGAACGAAAACCACTTGACATGCAACGAGTGGACTGGAGCACTCGACATGTAATCTCACTGGGTGATATGTGCCTACTAGAAGATCTGATCTTGTAGATTTATGTTTTCAAATCAATAATTATAGCATTTTGTTGAAAATATGGAACAGTTCATTGCTTCTTTTTTTGTAAATATTATTCGGGATGTCGAAGTCGATATTTATGTAGTGTGGACCCGATGGAGATGCGGGACGACGAGTTTAGAAAAAAAATTCGTCTCCCCAAACACATGGCGATAGAATTGATGAATATGTTGGAGCCCAAAAAAGATATTTCGGTTAAAACTAAAGTAAGTTTTTTAGTATGTAAATGTGTCGTTATTTTCTCTGTATTAGATATTTTGAATACTACTACATAACTCTATTGCATTTCTTTTCAGGTTTTATGTGCCTTAATCTTTTTTCGGTGGGAAATAATTATTTAGTAAGCATGCCTCAACCATCGGTATCGAGATGTGTTGAAGAGGTGGTTGTGGCCCTAAATAATCCTATAATATTTGGAGAATGGGTAAAATTCCCGGAATCATGAATCATATAGTGAGAGAGTAAGTTTTGTAAGGCCACAGATAGTTGAACTATATCTATATAGGTACGGAGTTCAGCTCATCCGCAATTGCTGTCTACCTCGCAACGGACTCTTTGATTGTGAAAGAGGAAGTAAACTTCCCCCCGCGCAATTCGGGATCTGCCTCTAACAGGCACACCAAGCGAGCTTTTTGAGCTACACTCGGGTACGTTTTCCTTTTTTGAGGCGGTGCGTCCATGATTTTCCGTAATAATGGCTGATTTTCCGTAGGTTTTTTACCTTTTGATTCAATCAAATACCAAGAAGACAATTAATTAGTTAGACACAAAAGTGATCAATGGCACTATCATGTCATCAATACTACTGCGTTCAACATGAAACATTTTGCGTGTGTAATATTTTAAAGATTTAGGAAATATAGCATAAGATATTTAAGATTTAATGGTTTATTATTTAAATTAAGCAGTAAAAACACCGGTTTCAGTTAAGATGATCAACAAGCTTAAAAAATATATTTCATTAAATTTGCTATTGGTCTTCATTGAAAGCAGAACGTATCCTTAACACATCTTGGAATGAACGAATGGAATGAACCTACTGATAATACCGTGTCGAGTAGTATATCATGTCTACTACCGGCGAGAATACGAGTTTTGCTAAGCGCCCGATATTTTTGATAGACATGATCAAAGTCGCCTACGATGTTGAGGTGATGTGACATTTATCATCTCACTGAAATGTCGAGTGGCGCGAGAATTGGGCTCCAGGTGATCTAGGTGGCCAGTTCACTGGCCCTCCGCGTCCTATCCATCGCTCACCGTACTCTTGAGACATGTATTCACGCACATTCCTGAGAGCATTCCACATTCCACAGAGCCATTTCCAAATATTTTTGATTACTGTACGCGTAATTCGGCATTTTGGTTACTTTAATCTTACTAATCGCGCGCGCGTATCTCTAGACAGACTGGCGAGCGAGCGGAGGGCGTCCTGTAGGTTTCAAACATGGAAGCCGTGGCCGCCGCGCGACTAACCAATAGCGTGACGTAGGCGCCGGCGGCTCGAATTTGACTTTCGGCTCGTTTGATTGTGCCGCGTAAGAAGGTATAGGTATTATTTGGTAATGAAATTAATAACTTATTTTTTAATAAAAATAAATGGAAACGTTTTTTTATTTCTTGCTATGTAGTCGTAGATTACAGATTAAAGGCGATTGAAGTTTATGGACTTACAAGAATTTTGAAATTTTAATTTCAGAAAAATATTTATATAAAAATTTTTTTTTTTTCGTAAATTAGACCAACTCATGATTCTTAACCTGCTGTAAAAGTTTTATAGTGTATTATAAATTGACCCTATATATGCGCCAAAATGAGACGACACAATGAAAAATCATATAAAATAACAGATTCCAAATTCGAATGTAATATTTAGTTTATTTTTAATTGTAAAGCTGCATTTATCGCCAGACTAGGTATACAGGGTAGATTTTTTAATGCCATCTGGAGGGAAAGTACTCTTAATAATAGAAATAGCAAATCTTACTCCAAATAATCATTCCTTTATTTTAGAAAAGAAAGAAAACGGCATTCAAATATTTTTTGGAAATCGCTTCACCCAGGAATTAAACCGTCAAAAATCTAAAAACGAAGATTTCATGATTTTCCTTTCATTAAATTAACCTATCATGTTAGAGAGACTTCATTCTTGTTATTGACCGTAACGATCGATGCAATAAAATTACAAGGAGTCATTTTTACAGATTTTAGTCGGTTCGATTCCCGGGAGAAGCGAGCGAATTTTTTTAATCTTTGAATGCGGTTTTATTTCTTTTAAAAAATTAGCTATGTCTATAATTTAGAGTACTTTCCCTCCAAGTGGCATTAATAAATTCCACCCTGTCTATGAAAAAAAGGATAAGTATGTATATCCGTTATCTAGAACCTATAACAAACTATGTGCTTACTTTCAATCACGAAATTTTTATATTAACTTAACCTAATTTGCATTACAACAAAACTTAAATAGGAGTGATATTGTTGAGTGAGCGTATTCAGGGTATTTTAATTAGTGCATCACCTCTTGCGGGCTGCCTGTCCACATCGATCCCAACAACATTTGTCCTACAACTTTTTATAAATCTTGATAAATAACACAAAAAAGAAAAACGAACTTTTTGCTCCCTCTGTTATTTATTACTCTCTGTCGGTTTGAGGACGGGTACCGCCGATCATTAATTTCTCACGAAGACTTCCGTGCTTCGGAGGGCATATTAAGCAGTCAGATTCTGACATCCACTAACCAGCACTGAGCCGTCTTGGTGGATTATCTTGGTGGTCTAAAACTCACTTACACCCACAAACTCATCCAGGGGAGAGACTCATCGCCCAGCTGTGGGCTCATTACAAGGGGTTGTGATGATGATTTATGAAAAAAATACAGCTGGTTACATTTAATATCTTGATCACTTCATTAATAAATATTCAGATTTTTAAGTTTTGTTGACCATGTTTATGAGTGTGTGTGATTATGTTGATTGGTTATTGATGATTTCTTACCAAACCATAGTAAAAAATAGTAAACTTGACTGGGAAAACTTCATTTTTTCGTGAAGCCCCGCGAACAGGCGTGAACGTGGAATGTGGCAATCTTTCGCGGCGCTCACGCGCGTTCGCGGCTGTTTCCCGACTATGGGCAAGTTCGCGCCACGAATTCGTGTCTTACATTAACGGGCAAGTGAAGAGCGGCCTTAACGTATCTTACCTCCATAGAAATTAGTGTTATTCCATTCACAAACGTGATGGTCGCATTGCAAAGGTGACTGCGGCTCTTTTGTATAAAAGGTGTGCTGATTTGGCAAAATCTGGAATAAAAATAAAGTACTATTTTTCATAAAAAAGCAACTAACCCGAATGACGTTTAGTGTGAGGACCCCACCGGTGTCGGCTGGGCTGACGGTTGACAAAATGAAAATGAAAAATGAAAATGAAAACTTTTTATTCGTAGTAGATTTTTTACACTTTACGAACGTCAAACACTGGATGAGGGTGGCGCGGGTCCGGACGACATGACGAATCCTGGGGGAGGCCTCCGTCGAGAAGTGTGCATCTCTCGGCTCATGAAAATAATGATCGCCCATTATCCACCAATGTCTTGGTGTTGTCTACTACTACTTCTTCTTCGGCTTTAAAAAACGAAATGAAAGTAGGACCCTAGGTAGACCGAGAGGAAAAAAGCCGGCGGAAAAAAAACTCTCGGCACTCTTTTGTAAAAAGTGCTTATTATAGGTACAATTTGGCAGAAATACAGCTCTGCTATGACATGAACAAACAAACAGAAGACAGCTATTCGTGCTTGCCAATATCATGTCGCAGCCAAGCTGCTTACATATTGATTATGGCTCTAGCGATGGTGCTCTGGTAAATAATAATAACAAAACAGGTTCATCTTAAACCGGCTTAAAACTTCGAACTCACCGTTTCTTACCATTGGATGGTTATCATAAAATAAATTAGTTTAAATTAAGGTTGAAAAAAGTTAGATATACATTTTTATGGGACAGTTTTGCAACACAGAAATTTCAAATTTTAAATATTAAAAAATAATGAAATTCCCAGACAATCACACCCACTACATGGCCCAAAACAAATACCATGTAGCGAACCTAGAATATAATACACATACATGGTGTTTGGTAACAGGATTCAAAGCGGTAAGGAGGTGATAGTCTAGACCATTTAGAACAGTTTGAGCCATACAAGTCTTAGGCTGCAAACTAGACGGTAGCGACAGTGACAGTGAGAGCGACAACGGCGCGGGCACCGATTTCCTCGACACGATAGAAAGTATTGAGTTTGTATGAAGCGTTGAGGACGGCACCAACGCGGGCAGCGGGCAACTAGTGGCGAGCGCCAGTTTAGCGGGTAGTGCGCGATGGAGCGGTTTTAGTGTAGTCTGTTGCCTCCTGATATCGATAACTAGCCTCGTTAAATGTAGTTGGAAGAATTTATTTCAGCTGTTTTAGAAAGTCCTCCGATATAGAACAGTAAATAAATAAAAATTAAAACTAGAATTAAAATATAATAACGAAACAATTCAAGAGGTAGACAGTTACTCATTCTTAGGCATACATTTTGACCAACACTGTTCTTGGAACTTGCACATAGAATATGTTTGTTTGAAAATAAACAGATTTGCATATGTTTTATGGAAATTAGGTAAAATGGCTGATAGGAAAACAGCACTCAAAGCGTATTATGGCTACGTTGCCTCAATTTTAAGGTATGGAATACTCATTTGGGGTAATTCGGTTAAAATAAATAAAGCCTTTCTATCTCAGAAACAATGTATTCGAGCAATTGCTGATGTAGATTCTTGGACGACTTGCAAGCCTTTGTTTAAAAGTATGAAAATCTTAACTGTACCCTGTTTATATATCTATGAAACGGCATTATTTGTAAAACTACACCCGGAATGTTTTGTGGAAAAAAAAAGAAATCTTGAAATTTAATACAAGATTTCCAAATAAATTATGTTTACCAAATGTCAAAACTGAGATATGTATTAGAAATAGTTATGTCATGTGTATTAAAATATTTAATAAATTACCAACAAAGTTAAAAAACTGGCCACTGACAAAATTTAAATTTATCCTACGCCAATGGCTTATAGAGCAATGTTTTTATACAATTAATGACTTTTTTAATAGCAAATTTGACATGTAATAAATAAAAGTATCTGATTTTTTTTTCTAACCTAAGAAAACATAATATTGAATAAGTATTTAATTAAATTGTATGCATGTATGATTTTTTTTATTTGATGAATTTTAATTGAATTATATAGTTATTAATTGTTTACACACTGATATTGCATGCTGTAAGACTATTTACCACCAAATGTATATACCACCATATTTGAAGCAATAAATTGATTTTGATTTTTGATTTTTTTTTTTAAATAAAACAGCCAAAATTTCAACTACAAAAATCGAAGAATAAATAATAAATTATGCGAGAATAAAAAACTATTTTTCTGCTGAAGATATTATACGTTCGTAACTATAAGCCGATCCTAATTCTGATTTAATATTCTCCAGGACATAATCAAATATTTCCAGAACATAGTGTTGTCAAAGAATTGGGTTGAATTTCGTCTTTGGTCTTCGTAATTTCGATGAAACTTGCTTCCTTTGTTGAAAGTATGGATTTACGTCTTCTTTTGTCCATAGTAAATCGTATCGTATAAATGACGCCGTATCGACATTTTCGGTACGACTCTTAAACCGCGACAAATCGCTCTTACGCCCGCTGGAGTCGAGAACGACCCAGATTCCTCGCGTCGCTGCTTGCGCCGCTGTCGCTGTCGTCCAGTTTGCAGCCTTAGACGAAGTGTGATATTTTTTGTTTATTACAGATTAAGGTTTTTCCGAAAAAAACCTCAAAATTTGACATTAAACCTCTAACAGTAGGTATGTACTTCTGTTACTGTAGGTAGATTTTTTTATTTTCTGTTTTGGATTGTCTAATGTCTAATTTCTATTGTATACAGTCATTGTTATTTAAAACATCTGCGACTCAAGTAAAAAAAAACTGAAGGGATTTAAAAATTAAAAAGTATCAGAAAAAATATTTAAGTGTTTCTTTTGGGATGGATTAAAAAAAAACTAAAACACTCTTGGTTTTTCAAATTATTTTAAGTAAGAATTTCACAAAGTATTAAGTCACTTGATTTTTAATTTATGATAACTAAGAAGGATGGAATTTACTTTGTTATGTAGTTTTGTAGGGAAACCTGTTATTGGCTTTACTTTTAATTACTACAATTTGTCAAACTATATGTAACGATGTTAGTTTTCTTAATAAAACAAAATAAAATCAGTTCACCCAGTCAAAAGTTATGAGGTAATACACATACAGACGAATTGAGTACCTCCTTCTTTTTTTGAAGTCGGTTGAAAAAACTATCACACTGCGTCTTAGACATGCATGGCTCAAAATGTTTTAAATGGTTTAGTCTATCACCTTCTTCGTGCTTTGCATCCTGTTTGGTACACCCTATTCTATTTTTCTTAGAAAAGTTATTGTATCTATGTTAAGTTACTACCTATATTTGAAGCAACACAAAGTATTGCTTTCATGCTGGACTGGGAGCGAAAGAAAAACATAGAATGTACCAGCTGCTTCTCTTCCGGGCATACTGTAAGTCTGTTAAGGGACAGAGGTTTTGTTGGCGTGTTTTGTAGGCGATAGGCTGACCCCCTGTCACTGCAATAGTCTCTATCCATCATTATAATACGTGACATCAGATGGTCTATAACCTCTGGTACTCTGCCTACCACATAAGGGATACAGGCGTGAAGTTATGTATGTATGTACAAAGTATTCGCGACTGTGAGCGCTCGTTTCGCGACACCATCTAACAATAATAACATAGTAAATAGAGCAAATACTTCAACTCTCAGCGTAAAGGAAAATAAATACGTACACAGCGCTCGGAGCGTAGGCCTGTCACAACATTGTTTTAGTAGATATAGGTATACATGAACTATTTGGCGTTTTGTGTGCTCCGGTATATTTGAGGGCGATGGATGGCCTGAACAATCTGGGCACTTTCGCTATGTTTATGTTTATGACTATTTTAAGTGTTTCTTGGTACTTGGTGATTGATCTTTGCTGCTACGCACTTAATAAATATTAATAAATTAATTAATTCTTTATTATTCAAGCACAGGTCCCATAGTTACAATTAAAATAACAATTAAATGTTAATACTTTGCGTTTGTTTAACGTTAGTTAAAGTGAAAAATACTTATACTGTGTTTAAAATACATTAATTCAGGTCTAAGTTAAGTTTATACAATAATAGGTCTAAGTCATTCTAAGGCATTTTCGATTCTCGCTTCGGTGAAGAGTTAACCAATAGGTACTCAAATTGTACAAAGTACATGGTTTTAAGGTAAATTGATGTGCTCACACAGCAATCGTGACATCGCATCGATAGATTCGCTGATATAGCAATCGATAGCGTATTATGTGAAGGTCGTACGCACCTTTACTTACATTTTACTTCCTAGCTTTACTTTCCTTATTTAAGATAGAATAAGATCATTATTACATATTCAACTTTACAACAGTTTACTTGTCTTTCTTTTACATTTGACATCCTAGTTTAAGTTTACGTACTTTTAATTCTATATGTTGGATTAACCCCCAACATTGTTTTTTTTTTTTTTTTTTTTTTTTTTTTTTTTTTTTTTTTTTTTTTTTTTTTTTTAAACTGTTGTAAATTAACAATGTTGGGGGTTAATCCAACATATAGAATTAAAACTACGTAAACTTAAACTAGGATGTCAAATGTAAAAGAAAGACAAGTAAACTGTTGTAAAGTTGAATATGTAATAATGATCTTATTCTATCTTAAATAAGGAAAGTAAAGCTAGGAAGTAAAATGTAAGTAAAGGTGCGTACGACCTTCACATAATACGCTATCGATTGCTATATCAGCGAATCTATCGATGCGATGTCACGATTGCTGTGTGAGCACATCAATTTACCTTAAAACCATGTACTTTGTACATACTGCCACACCTAAGTTACACAAAACAACTAAAACCAAAATAAACAGAAATAATGTAAACAAACTTAAGAATAAAACTTATTACATTAGCTAAAATTCAATTAATGGAATATGCAGAGTAGATCGAAACTATTTTGGGATATAAGTAAATTTTAAAATAATGAAAGGAATGCACTAATGTGAGAATATTAAAATAGCTAAACTAACAAAATTAAACATTTAAGTAACCGTTACTAAACACGTAGGTATTAGAAATTAGTGTCAATTATCACTCTTTAGTTGCACTTGTTAACTGTCTAGTTTAGTGTCAAATTTCACTGATGGACCCGGTAGCTTTGCACTCTCTATATTAAACACGATAGGTCCCGGCGTTCTCTGTAGGTTTCTCTGCAATTCCGTGCTTTGTCTTCTATCGCTTCTGCTGTCTGATCTCTGAGACGTGATATCTCTTCGACGTGTCTTTATTAACCAGCAAGTAATAAATATTATGCTCAGTAATACACTTCCGACCAAGGTGTAAATTATTATATAATGGTGCGTGTCGTGGTTTGATATAAAAGTAACACTGGATTGTTCCTTTAAAATGTCTTATTTGGTAAATTATTTACTACATGTTTCATTACCAATGCTTCAGTGTAAAATGTAAAGTCATCGTAAACTGATTTGCAGTGTAATTGAACTTTGACCTTAGTTTTGTTCGATAATGACCCTATCCCTGATATATTAGCACTAAAGTGCTTACGTTGCAATCCTAATCTTTGGGCTGCATCTTCTGTTATCAAGGTTATTTGGGAGCCTTGATCAATTATAGCTCTTAAAGTTATGTAAGTTCCGTCATTGCGTAATATTTGTAACATCGCAGTTGGCAATAATATCTCGTCATCATTATTCGACACGTAATTGTTTTGGATAGGCGGCCGTTGCTGAGTCGGAATTTGTGAATTTGACCCAGACGGGTGAATCGACCTATTGATCGGAGTTTTCGTCACATAATTGTTGCCGTTAAATGCAGGATGTAAGATTGTATGATGTCGGCCGTTGCAATCTTTACAGCGTTTTTCCGATGAACAGTAATTTTTGGCATGAGAGAATAAGCAGTTAATACACAAATTAAGTTTTTCAACCATTTCAAGCTGCATGTCGTATGTCATACTTAAGAATTGATGACATTGGTATAGGGCGTGTTCGTCATTGCATAACGGACAACTGATTTTAATTGATGTATAAAATGCATTGTTCAGAGCAGGTTTTCTGTACTCCATCAAACTTTGTTGTGGTGGACTATTAAATGTTTTTGCCGAATTATAATTATTAGACTCAAATCTTTTCTTATGTAGAGGTTCCAGGGCTGTAAATTTTCCCTCTAAAAATGTCATGAACTCGCTAAATGAAGGCAATTCTCGTGGGGCTTTTCGAATTTCCATATAATCACCATAAGTCTCATTATCAAGCTTCTCGCACAACACATGTACTAACATAGGATCCCAACTACTAATGTCCACGCCTAGATTTTGAATCGCATGAATCGACTCCATAGTAACGTCATAAAGCCTTTTTAGTTCAAACGCTGTTTGTTTTTGAGCGCTTGGTTGACGCATAAAAAGTTGAAATTGCTTAGTAAATAGTAATTGCTTGTTATCGTACCTACGGGTCAACAATTCCCAACACAAATCATAGTTTTCAGAGATCACTTGCAAATGTTGCACTATTCTCTCTGCTTCACCTCTAAGCTTGCCTTTTAAATGCTGCATCCTTTGAGCTTTTGTAAGCGATGGATTATTATGTATAGCAGTCGAATATAAGTTTTTAAAAGTAGGCCAATTAATATAGTTGCCACTAAATGTTGGTATATCTATTTGCGGAACTGACGATGCTATCTAATTGTAAATGTAACATATCTATTGTATTCCACCTATTTTGGAGAGATTTAAGTTCAACCTCTAATTCCCACTTCTCATTAAAATTTTCAATATCAATACTATTTATGAGTCGCATAAGAGCACGAAAATTCGCTAACTGATCGCGTTTCCATTCTGACACTTTCTCTCCCATAGCATTAGAATGAGTCGAAGATTCTCCCGACGGAGTACCAAATTGCAGGGAACCATCAGTTTTATGACATAATATGAGTAATTGACGCACCTCTAAATATAATGATTGCACAATGTTATACACCTTGTCACTAAAATATTGATGAGTCTGGTCTTTCTCTTTCATCAATATACCATCATTCGATTTGAACTCTTTCCATAGTTCCTCTAAAAATGATAATTTCAGTGAAACGTATTCTGAGGTCTTACGACTAACCGAATCTTTTTTGAAATTGATTTTGACCTTCTTGATATCTTCAAAGATTTGGTTTTGACGTACCAATAAACCTTCCATTTTAAGATGAATTTAGGATAATGTAAAAGTAATATGGAAAGATCTTACTTGTGTTAACTGGTTTTTATTTGCTGGTGTCGAACAAGATCGTCTTGATTATACTGCAGCGCCTTTGCTCCAACCGATGACGTTGTTTTCCGATGAGAATGATTTCGTTTATCGTAAACGTAACTAGTTATTTCCGATGCCTTAAAACGCGCACTTGTAAATGTAAAAGTAAAGTCACTGAATTTAATGTAATTTGTAGTCAAAGTATCGTAAGAAATGTAAATTGTAAAAATCTTTTTTGAGAAAAAAAAAAAAACAATGTTGGGGGTTAATCCAACATATAGAATTAAAACTACGTAAACTTAAACTAGGATGTCAAATGTAAAAGAAAGACAAGTAAACTGTTGTAAAGTTGAATATGTAATAATGATCTTATTCTATCTTAAATAAGGAAAGTAAAGCTAGGAAGTAAAATGTAAGTAAAGGTGCGTACGACCTTCACATAATACGCTATCGATTGCTATATCAGCGAATCTATCGATGCGATGTCACGATTGCTGTGTGAGCACATCAATTTACCTTAAAACCATGTACTTTGTACACAAATATTGGGCTATCAAAATCCTACGACACAGCACGTAAAATTCTATTATTACAATTAACAAGTCTCTCCCAGAAGCAGGCAACACACGTGAAGAAGTCGGGCACACGCGCCTCGGCAAACAGACTCGACGCGCTGTAGTATCGTGGCAACGGATGAGAGTGCGAAAAGCATCATTGTATTGCACTCTCATGGTACTGTATGATTTGCGTTTAAAGTTGGTCCAGAGTTGACAAGTGTAAAAACACTGACAATAAGCATTAAATAATGTTAATTTTACCGTATCACTACACCTGCCAAATCTTCGCGCGAGCATATTACACCGAACCGAGAGCTCCTGTCTCTCTTGTTCCATATCTTCGTCATCCCCTAGTGTTGGAGTTAAAATATGACCAAGGAGCTGACTGTACGTGCCGCGCACACATACACACCGCTTAGGTAACTTTACTCGGAGTCGGACTACTCGCTATATGTATATTTTCACTAAGTATGACAATTATGTTTAACCGTTACATCTAGAACTTACCAACATGTAATCATAATGCCTGTATCGAATCCCATGTATGTTGAAATCGAATATAAATGATCCAGACGTTATGATACACGATGCCGCTGTCAATGGTGGCAGTTTGTATGTGTCGGTACCACACTTTACAATGGCTTTCGGTAGCGTCGACACGTCTCTTATATGCTGAAGGGTTTTTTTGAAAGGGAACCTTAAAATAAATAGCATATGATCGATATTTGAAAGTAATGATTATCTGATTCAGTGATAACCGATTTCGTTGGACCGTTTTATTTTATTAGATGATCTCAATAAACGAACTAGGAAACCATGTCAACTTTTAGTCAATCCTTTACCATACGTAGATTTGACAATTAACAGGGCATCTTTATTTTCCTCTAGACATGACATATTTTCTAAACTATACGGCCCTTTTCAGTAGCGACACATTTCTTTAAAAAATTATAAAATATACTGTATGAACGGTATATTTTTTAATACGGAAAAAAATCTTACTTACTATGTATTACACCTTATAGAAAAAATTTAAAAGCCCGGAAACTGATTAATAACGACAACCTTACAAATAAAAAAATGAAACCTTAGGGCACCGTCGTAAAGTTGCTTGGTTGACAGTATTTTATCGGCTACATTTTGGTGAGTGCTCGTTTTGACTGAAATCAATTCGCTTCTTTTTACCCCCAGACTACCCGAAGCAGTCTGAATTTCCATCCCTATATAGTAGATTTACCAAAAAAAATTGACAAAAAGCTTCGCTTTGTGGTACAGTTTGATAAAGTATGGAACGAACTGCCTGCATCATTTCACCTGACCACTAGAGTCCTGGTACTTTTAAGTCCACTGAATGGATTTCTCGTGGATGGACGGGTACTAACACAGTCTTCATGCGCATTTTCCATCAGGTGGCACGGAGGACAAACGTCCTATTTCTACTATTTATATTAAATAAATCTAGAAATGTAAAAATATATAAATACGAACCGGAATATACAAATTCCCAAGTGGCACTCTAGTCCGTGCATATAATTATCCATTTGGAAGACTACATTGGGGTCTTCCTCCAAGAAATATTTGGTGTCATCCAAGAAATGCACGAATCCTATAAAGTGGAATGCTCTGCCATGGCAGTATGGAGATGGCCCTTTGCCCATGTTGTATATATCACTGTACAATTCTGATATAAATATGTACACATTTTTTCCGCAATAAAACTCTGTAAATAAAAGATTTGCCTTAAGTTTTCATGGTTTACTCAAAGAAACCGAAATTCCCAATCAAAAAGTTAAAGGTCTATCAAGAATTAATCTAAGAATAAACGAGTTGTCCACTAACTATTTTTTACCCTGCAGTACTTGTTATACGTCATAAAATTATAATTATTTTAAAGAGAGATAGACTAAGCATTTTAAACTAAAAATTTCTCAAGAATATTAGGCACTGTATCCAATAAGACTTGACCACAATATTTTCTTATTAAACAAGATTGTGAAAACTGTAGTAGTCACAATTTATGAAGTCACCAAGTACCTATTCTTTTGGCGAAGACTAGCATATTCATTTATTTAAAGCTTTTTTTAATTTTGTCATTTTCTATAGTTTTGTCATCCATGCCATTCCGCTTTACACTCAAATTACCTTGGCTCATATAAAACTCGGCAGGAACAGCACCTCCTCCGGGAGATTTGAAAGTGGCCCCTCTTTCCATTGCTATAGCGTTGTGATTCTCAAACATCGTCAGCATATTGTCTATGGTGTCGTCCAGAGCTATGAGAAGCACCTGTAATCCATTCGTATTACCCAAACAAATACATTCAGGAGTGCATTATTATTATGCACTTATTAAACTGTACTCATGCATCATTTAGCGAAAAAATTACTTTTCAATTATCCTGTTTTGGAACACAATCGCAGCATTGCCTAAGCGAAGATAAATGGCGACTAATGGTAGCAACGTGCAACAAATCAGGGATTACACCGGTTACGCTTAGAAAATAGCAGGAGTTGAATTCATTGACAACGAATGTTTCTAAATAAAAACACTTCATGGCCCCATTGGCTACTCATTGAGTTAACATATTTAAATTCGCCAACTGAATGCCTTTGAGTATCCAGAGTTGATAGAAGTATTTGTAAAGCTTCGCGTTACTGCACTGGGTCTGTATACGGAGAAAGAGTGGGTGAAATAGCAAGCATTTCATAAACAAATAATGCAATAGGTACCTTTAGTTCTTTGATGTGCATGTGAATAAACCTCGCAAGATGGTCAGTCGCTATGTGGATGTGTTCATTGATAATGTACTGGAACAAAGACAATCATATTTAAACAGTTAACAAATATGGTGATTCCGAATAAGAAAACTCGCTTGGTGGTAGGATCCCTTCTGGGTCCGTCTGGCTAGCGACCACCCTTTATATAAAGTCTGCCGCCAAATGTTACCGCTCCGGCGGTAATGTGTTCCGGCAATATTGTATAAAGAGCCAGTTCCTTCCTAAACCCGTGTGCTTTCATCTTCGACCTCATCGTCACTCAATCAGGAGAGATTGAGGTCAAACGCGGGTTTAGTCACTTATAAAAAAAAAAAAAAAAACAATTTTATGTTTTAATTTTGAACTGATTTTATATGATTTGTTTCGAGGAATTATTTCAGCTTTTTAAGCTTGAGACCTTTGTATCAAAGACAGTACCTGATCAGGAGCCCTTTTAATCTTCATCATTTCAATCTGGTAATGCGCGAGATGGTCCAATTTGTCAGTTGGGTCGTGCCCGTAGATCTCGAATGCGTCAATGACCATCGCTAGGGTAAGATTCTCGGCTGGCTCTTGGCAACATGGGTGGTTCTTTACTAGGTATGATTTCTGAAAATTTGGTAATTCATAGTAGTAATTTATAGTCTTGGCGATACCAGACCTAGAGTTTAGATAAATGTATTAAAGAAAAAGAATAAAAAATGCTACAATCTTCCGATAACTTTCCCTATCACTAGAGTTGTAAGAACGTCGTTAACAAATCTTTTGCATTCCGAATTCTAAACAGCAATATCGCCACATTTCTGCATATGAATGTTTAAGTTATCTACAGGATTTAAAACACCGAAAATTTCTATCGCTGTTAATTACAAAACTGTGATCTAAGTCCGCTTATCATGCGTTGCTTTTCTGCTACATCTTGGGCGACGCCTTTGTCCAAAGCATGGCTTAGAGGCTTGCGACAAGTAAGCCACTGTGTCTGATTAAGATAGGAGCAACCTACTTCTTCTTCTCAATCTTTTAAATATTATTATATGATACATATACATACCGTGAAATTAACTATTATAAGTAAAAAAACTGTAACAAACAAATAACAATATTTTCTTTGATACATTCCAATTGTTAAAAGAAATTAATGTAGATTAAAAACGTGTGTACGTGAGTACGTACATAACTGGAAGAATAAAAAGTACAACAATTAATTTTTTATGGGTTTCAATAGTTGCGATATTTTTAACAAGAGAAGGTAAAAAATAATTACCTCGCAGTATAGTTTCGATGTGTACGTAGGTATATACCTACTTTTAGCTAACTTTCTTATCCCTTATATTAATATGACTTTTATGAAAGTCCTGTAGTATAATGAAGATTGGCATAGGGTCAGCTTAAAATCCTCCTTCTGCGAGGACTTAATGTCGCAGAAGGAGGCGGCGGAGCGGTGCCAGGAAGATGACCCCTCCTCGGCACCGGCGGAAGGGGGACGGAGAAGGAGATACGCTCACCTTCTACCTCCCGATAGCCAGCCGTACCTGCAGCGGCTATTTGAGGGGAAATGGTCTCATGTACTGAACCATTTCCTACGTGGGAGGCGCTTGGCTCAGGCTGAGCGCAATCCGCCGAGCCTCGCGGGTAATGCCAATGGCGGTACCGTGAGCTCCATCAATGGCGGATGAGGTACACCTGGAGGATTTTAGTGTGTCGCTCCGGCCTTCTGCTGGATCACTCCCCACCGGTCAATCCTCAGCGGTCGGGGACGTGATAGCCACGTTTTCCTCCTCAGAAAAAAGGGTCAGCTTAGAATAGCCGTACCGCTCCTGGATAAGCATGTTGTGAAAGGGGTTCACATGGACACCGACAAACTTCATATAAAATCGCCTAATATTACCGCTGTGACGTTGATGTGTTCCGGCAATATTTTATGAAGAGCCAATTCATTCTTTAATTCATAAACTGTCATCTTAGGCCTCATATTCAGTTAACATCAGGTGAGAGTGAAGTTAAACGCGGGTATAGTCACCAATACAAAAAAAATATCTATCTAAGATATCAAATTGTCATTTTAGAGAAAGGGGTATAAGGTGATAGTCCAGGATTCCTGGACCATTTTTTAATTTGATCACTATCAAGCCCAACAATTTCCAGTGCGAAAATTCTTGATTGTTTGATTCTCAAACATTTATAACTAACTGGATCGTTTTTTATTAAATCTTAAGATAATTATCTAAATTATTTGAAAAAATATTTGTCCTACAAAATCTATGGTTTAATCAAAGAGTCTCCTTCCATCATGTATCGATAACGAGATCAAAATCTATTTTGATTTAGTTTGGTCACACCATAGAAAGTTTGTAGGACAAATATGTTTTTAAATAATTTAGATAATTATCGTAAGATTTAATAAAAAACGATCCATTTAGTAATAAATATTTGAGAATCATCCAATTGACATATTTTATCCGTGCTACTTCTGTTAGCTACCACAATCAAGAATTTTCGCACAGGAAATTGTTGGGCGTGTTATCAAAATGAAGCTGCTCACGGAAAATCAGCTTGATAGTTATCAAATTAAGACATGGTCCAGGGATCCTGGAGAATCGATATACTTAAGAATGAATGTATAAGTAACGTACCTCGTAACTTTGACAGGTGCAGTGCAGCGTTGCGTACAAGTGATCTAAGCTCTCACTTACTTTCACTTATATAATATTAGTAGAAAGGATCGAAAGAATATCAAATCATAAAAATTATAATCCATTAAAAAGAATATAAGTACATAATAAAATGTAAATTCATTTCATTTATTTATGAATAATTCACGGCAGACAATAAGAAAAGGAAAAAACTCATCTAAACAAAACTAGTTTTGAAAGGCACAGCGGGCGGCCTTATCGCTGTAAAGCGATTTCTTCCAGAAAACCTTACAATAGTATGAAAAAAAATATATGGAAACATCAGCAATTCATTACAGAACACATTTTTTAATTTTATTAAAGACATATTCAAATAATAAACAGGGATATTGGTAAAGTCTTGCTGAATACTAAGAAAGTCATACATATCATACATATTTCTACGTTTGAGATACTTCATTTAAAAACAAAACAAAATAATGCCACGCATTTTCCTTCTATTTGGAAAAGAAGTTATTTATTTTATTTATTTATTCATACTTCATTGCACACTTACTCACAAAATTATAAAAGAAAAAGAAAAGATACATTGGAACAAAATAAAAACAGTTTTGAAGGGTGCAATAGGCGGCCTTATCGCTATAGTAGAAGTTAAGATTTTCAGATTATAATGGTGATTATTTTTTAACTTAAAAAGAATGGAATATGCTTCTCCAAATAAAAAGGACCGGAAAAGGCAAAATGCAAAATGCCACCGACCGATCGTACGGGTCCACTCGCACTACCCTGTTTGGTATTCGGCGGCCCTAATTAAGGTTATTAAAGAAAAACTAAAATTTCACCGAAAGTGGAAGACTTACGGTAATTCTAATAATTATAATACATTTGTTTTGCTGAGAAATCGTGAAAAAATTCTTACTACAAAATGTTACGAATCTTATATAAGAAATGCTGAAAATAAAATAGCCTATAATAGTAAACACTTTTGGTCTTTCATAAAATCGAAGAAAATTAGTACCTCTGACTTTCCCAACTCTATGTTTTTACAGAATGAAACCGCTTGTAATGGTGCGGAAATTAGCAATTTATTTAATAAATATTTCCAATCGGTTTTTGAATTTCATGAAAATAATAATTTGCAACCTCCACCTAACCCTACAGAGTTAGTGAATATTTGCTCGGTAGAGTTAACAATAGATAAAGTTAAGCAATACTTAAAATGTTTAAACGTTACGAAAGGAGCTGCTGGTCCCGATGGCTTGCCGGCCGTGTTCCTGCAGCGGTACTACAACGAGCTTTCTGTACCAATTTTTATACTCTTCCAGTTATCACTACAGTCAGGTAAAATGCCTTGTATTTGGAAGCAGTCTTTCGTGGTTCCAATTTTTAAATCTGGCGACAGACATGACATCCAGAATTACAGGGCTATATCTAAGTTAAGCGTACTACCTAAACTATTAGAAAAAATTGTTTATGACGATATCTTTCCTATAGTAAAACCGGTACTAATTGAACAACAGCATGGATTCGTGTCTAAAAAATCAACTGAGTCCAACCTCTGCGAGTTTATAGACACAGTAACACATGCTTTGAATGAGGGTTATCAGGTGGACGCCGTGTATACCGATTATTCCAAATGTTTTGATAAAATTCCACACAAATTGTTAATTAAAAAGTTAGAGCTTGTCGGTATACACGGATTTACTGCGTTGGTTAGAATCCTACCTCCGCGATCGAAACCAAGCTGTCACCATTAAGGGTCACTGCTCTACCTTCATCCCTATAAGCTCTGGCGTACCCCAAGGGTCACATTTAGGACCCTTATTATTTAATATATTTATTAACGATATAGCAACCGTCTTTAAAAATTCCGATTTTTTGCTTTACGCGGACGACAATAAAATTTACCGCAAAGTAAAATCTACTGTCGACTGTCACATGCTTCAGGCGGATTTAATTGGTCTTCAGGACTATTGCACTAAAAACGGTCTCCACATTAACACTGAAAAATGTAGCGTCATAACCTATTCCCGGAAAAAAAATACAATTTGTTTTAATTATAAGCTTCACAATGATATTTTATTTAGAAAAAAACAGGTTAAGGACCTTGGTGTTATATTAGACGACAAAGTCACGTTTGTTCCTCACATACAGCATACGGTAAATAAGGCTTTTCGAATTCTGGGTTTTGTACGACGGATTGGTAATAATTTCAAAAGACCATCTACAATATTACTGTTATATAATAGTTTCGTCCGCCCTATATTGGAATATGCGTCGACCGTCTGGAATCCTCAATACCAAATACATATTGATAATATTCAGAGGATACAAAATAAGTTAATAAAATACATTAAATTTAGATGGCCGCAACAAAATTTAAATTTCATTAAGCCTCTTCGGTGCCGCCGTGACATAAGGGATCAAATATTCTTATTTAAAATAATGAATAATATTATTGACTCTGCTCATTTACTTGGTAAAATAAATATTCGCTGTCCGCGCGCTAACAGTCGTAAACGAGGTCTATTTTTCATTCCCTTATATAACACAAACTATGCCATGAACTCTTTTATTCCCAGAACATGTAGTAATTATAATAACATATACTCAACTTTAGACATGTTCACTTCATCCTTATCCCAGTATATAAAAAATATAAATAATGTCCCTACAAATCTTAACGATACTTGATTTAGTTTTATTTCTTCTTTTGCCCAAATTTGAATATAATTTAATTACCCGAGTTTCATTGGGTTTGAATTTTAGCGCCCTTATTTTGTATTTTAGATATTTAGGTAGCCTCATATTAAGTTATAATTTTTAGTAAATATTTGCAATAATTTTAAATTATATAAATTATGTAGTAGTTTATTATTCAGTATATTAAAAATCTGCACATTTGTATTATGTAATAGTGGAGACTTTGCTGGCCTATGTACTTTTAATGTTTTCTTTTAGTTTTAAGTGTTTTATATGCTGTATGTTTCCCAAAGATGATAATAAATAAATAAATAAATATTAAATCGATTCATTGAACATGATCGCTTGATTGATCGAACTAATAAAACCGAGAAACCAATACGGATCGTTAAAAGAGCTGTAAAGTGACAAAGAAACGAGAGCAAAAAAACACGTTTTAAATAATCAACGAATGCAGAGCATTAAAAAACCGACTTCACGTTAAACTTTGGCTGAGTTATAATGTCATCTACGAAAACATTCCCCGAAATCATACAAATTTTTTCAAAAATTTGAAATTTTCGATGAAGTATTAAACCGATTTCGATAAAATTTATATGGGACCAACTATGGAGTATCCTCTGACATATGAAACAAGAATTTTCAAATCGCTTCATAATTGTCCGAAATATCGTGTAACAAAGACACAGAAAATAAAACATACAGATGAATTGAGAGCCTCCTCCTTTTTTGGAGGAGTCGGTTGAAAAATATGAACGGGTGTGCATCATTTGTATAACAGTCGCTAATTGATCTCCATGGTAGGTATTAAATAATGTAAACAATTTAGATAACTGTTGACATTATGTATGTGTATTAAGTATATTTATCCATTTTAAAAATACATAAACATTTCAGCCGAGACTATTTTCTTGTCGACTTTAGTAGTGGGGTTTTAGTTTTTAAACTTTTTTTTTACTTATCTTGGAGTAATTGTATTTAAATATAAATATATAGTCTCTCTCCATCATAATAATACCTCCAAATTTGTCAAACGTGACATCAGATGGTTTTTATAGCCTCTGGTGTTCTGCCTACCCCATTAGGGATACAGGCGTGAAGTTATGTATGTATGTATGTATTTAAATATTTGATCTGTGCTAACAAAGCTCATCCTACAAGAAAACACGAAACCGTCAAGTTTTTTTTTTAGTTCTATACTTAAAGTCCTCTAGGGAACGCTGTAGTCAATTTAACGTGACGTTTTAAACGACAGCTCATTTGTCCAACAATGATAACTAGTTTAGAAGTTATGGGGTAACAGATGAACATCCATACCCACATAAATGACCATACATGGGAACATATACATATACCTACAGATCAAAATCATAACCCTCTTTTTTGGTTCGCCGCAGTCGTGTAAAAATAAAACTTTTTATACCGACAATTTTTAAAATTGTTATTTTTGCGTTAAATAACGATTACAATATCTAAATTATATATAATTAGCCTGCGAAGTACGAAACAGGACATGTCGTCAAAAAACTATGAAATCGGGTAAAATGCAATAAGCTGCATAAAGTAAAAACTTTTCTATTCAGAAGGCAAACTTTTGAAAACTTTGTAATGTATGTCGGCAACACATAATTCTTCCCTTCGGTTATAAGAAACGATGGTATTGATCGCAGACACGCGCATCTTTTCCGCGCAGGCGGTTTAGTTGCACCCCCAAATCGACGCGAGTGCCAGTGGCAACCATTCACAAACCCAATCATCTTATTGAAAATATCCAATGGACACTAAAAACTAACAAATATCCGTTGAAAAAGTGATCGCAGAAAACCAAACCGTTTAAAACCAACACTTCCGATTAAATCCGCCGAAAATGATCAAATAGAAAAAAAAAAACAAAATGGTTGCCCACTAAAAGGCACATTAATATAATAATGTAATATAATTTAGCTTAACATAGTGTAAAGAAGTCTTCCAAGTTAAAATTTAAGAGAGATTATTTATAAATTTTAAAATATATTCGGTTTTAAGTCGTAATCAAGAGTCTTTATCGAGTTCATATAAAGGGGGTGTGTTAAAAATCGAAAATGTTCAATTTGGGCCGTATTAAGATTCCTCCTGTGCGGAATGTTCTGGACGTGGCGATGCAGACGGTGCGGCAACAGATGCCAGAGAAGCCGGGGCCTGGGCCTTCTCGTCCGCCTCAGAACGTGCGCTTTGCTAACTTGGGTAAAGAATTTATCCTACATTCCTGTCCGTGTTCATTTTAGTCAGGTCTTTTAGTTTAGTCACAATAGTCCCCTGGATAAGAGTGTCGTAAAAAGCGACTAATTCGATCGACCCAGCTTGGTTTAGGATCTGCCGCCAAATATACGTACCGCTCCAGCGGCGATGTGTTCCGGCAATATTTTATGAAGAACCAGTTCTTACCTAGGCCCGTGTGTATTCATCTGCGATCTCATCTTCATTTACCATCAGGTGAGATTGGGATCAAACGCGAGCTTTGTCTCAAATAAAAAAAAACATTCAAATTTCATAATTAGAACAAAGCAAACGGTCAGTGTTCACAATTATGTATGTGTTCCTAGTGTAAGAGGCCCTGAGGTCGATTTCCAGCCTCTATTACTATATTAGAAGTCTAAACTAGGATATCCGCTTTGTCTTCTCAATAAAATAAGCTTATACAGGGTGACAGGTGACTTTCGAAATTCGAGGACGTAATAGTTTGAGATCATACATCAAGAGATAAAATAAAATAAATATTAATTATGTACTGAGTAAATTTAACCGATATTTATAGAGAATTCTGCTTTTATTACATAATTGTGTTCAGAATCTAATACAGAGTGTTCTCATTCAATATCTAAAATTTGTCACTAGTCACCCTGTATAAAAGCTTTCTTTGGAGCCATATATTTGGTGGAGAAATTTAAAATTAATTTATTTTATAACCATTATGTTTTTAATCAAGTCAACCTTACTTATTTACATTTAAAGTTCTATTTTAAATAGGAAGGCAGGTGGAAATACTACATATTATTTCTTTTACTAGATATTTCTAAGTCTTTACTTGTATAAATCTCGAACCCATGATACTATAAAGATAAAAGGTAGGTATTTTATGTATTATTTCATGAAAACAAACATGTTGATAATATTTGTACAACTTTCTAAAATCAAATATTTAACAGGCCTCACAGCCATTGTAAACATATATATTACATATGTGATTTGATTACGTAAGTAGGCCATAGCTAGGAATTACTATTCCTGGATTTATATCTTCATATTCCGACAGGATCAGGTTTTAAGCAGGTCAGAGCGGGTACGCACTATATCTGATGCTGTCTTGTGATTTTTTTATATCTGTATGACAAATTAATAGCATGACAATAAACTTGAGACGAGCTTAAAGCTATTTAGTAATACTTTATTCATTAAGTAGATAACTTTTATGTGACCAATAAAAAATCGGCCCTTATAGTGCGGCCGGTGTGAGTTTGCGTTCCTGACAGCTGTCAAAATCATAGCTTTTTTACCCCTTCGAATCGGAAATAAACTTTATTCAGTGGACATAAGGAGCTGTCAGGAACGCATTCCCGCAACGGCCGCACTCTAGTCATATTTCCTTTATTCTTCTGTTGTATAAAAGCTTTTTCATAACACAGGTTAAATACTAGTTATTGTCAGGTAAACCCATAAATGCAATTAACTATAATAAAATACTGCAAACAAAGTACAAAAATTACGCCTACCTTATCCAAAATGGTGATAAAGTTAAGTTCTTGGAAAATTTCTTTACTAGTAACCTTCTCGCCTATTTTGCCATGCATTCTTTCATATCTTGTATATGCTTTCGTTACAATATAATTTACTCCTTAACATAGCAAAGTAGCACGGTTTTTATTGCTTTTAAATGTGTTGTAGGCGCTGTTCACCGAAACTTTACTATTGTTTACTGGGAGCGAAAGAAAAACATAGAATGTGCCAGCTGCTTCTCTTCCCGGGCGTACTGTAAAAGACAGTTAAGAGACTGAGGTTTTAAAGGCTTTTTTGTGGGCGATAGGCTGGCCCCCTGTCACTACAATAGTCTCTCTCCATCTTTATCATACCCCCAAATTTGTCAAACGTGACTTTAGATGATCTGGTGTTCTGTCTACCCCATAAGGGATACAGGCGTGACGTTATGTATGTATGTATGTATGAGCTCTTTATTGATTTCGTGTCTAGTTTAGGCTTTATTAGCGACCTGTCGCCCGCGCCGTTTCGCTCGGTTACATATGCTTCCAATCGGCATGATTGTTCCTTAATTTTATTGCAAGCATGTAGGGAAAAATAGCGACCTCCAATAAAATGTATAGTATTTATGTAGGCATTATATAAACCAAGCTGCAACAGTTCATAAACCATAATCCCTTTCTCTGCGTTCGTCTTTGCGACAATACAAAGCTTCTATGACGTAAATTTTGCGTCTCTGTCATTTCTACTACCAGGAAATTAGCATTATAAGAAAAACGTCAAGAAAGAAGAACTCAAATTAATTTATTAATCTTCTGTTTTAGACAATATGGGAGAATCCTGCGAGCTATCCACCATGAATGAGACGACCTCTCCATCATACCAGTCCACGAATCCAACCAATCCCTTCCTGAGTGGACAGCTGCAGGCCGAGGACTCCTTCACAAGCTACCAGAACACTTACCCTCAGCAAGATGGTGCTCCAAGGTAACTAGAGTAGGACAAAAAGTTGATGTGAAGATGGGCTGTTCTTCAGGTGACAGGAAAAACTCACTGATTAGATAGACATGATAAAATGTGAAATATGATTTTTACACTTAGTTAATAAATTAATATCTTTCCCAGGGAAATCTTGTCGTATCCATAAATGCTTATTCTTAGACGCAAAAATTACTAAATTCAAAAAATTGTGATCTCGGCAGGTAAAAGTTTAGTTGAACTTACGTAGTTCTGGTTTTACCTTTTTGTCACTTTTACCGGTCATTTGACGTATTTTTCTTAGAGTATGTTTTTTTAATTAGAGCTATGTGTATTTAAGTTTCTTTGATTTGAAAGAACGATTTAAATAAAAAAATGTATTTGATATACCCTATAGCTCTGAGCTATACAGGGCAGGGACCGGAACCGCTTACCCTTAAAGAGGTTTTTGATTGGGTTTTTCATAGACTTGTTTTAAAAAAACCCTATCAATTTGGTAACCGTATCGAAGACTTACCCTAATTTAAGGCTTACCATATCAATGAGTTAGCTTCATGTAAGCAGTAAGCCTATCGAAAACCCTATTGAAGGTTACCGATTCAATAGGGTTTTAAAACCTGCAGGCAAATTTAATCTCTAAGAATATCAAATTATCAAAAATATCACCATCTATTCAATCTCGCACTTCGAATTATACTTCCGAATTCAACAGCATGCGCGGAAAAGAGATAGAAATAGGCAACCCTATCACAGGGTAAGCGCATCCGAAAGTAGTTAACTTTATTCAAAGTGTTACCACGTCGTTAGGCTTACCATATAAATAGGGTTACACTTCCATATGGTAAGATTTTGATAGGGTTACCCTATCAATAGGCTTAATCAAATAAAGGGGTTTTCCGGTCCCTGATACAGGGTTGTTTTTGTCACCAGCCAAATTTTTACACAATAAGTCTCATTTATAGAAACGATTTTTGCAAAAAAGGTATGTATTTTTATACAACGAAATTAATATATCCGCTATCATATTAAGCAAACCATGGTCACTCTAAATTATCAATGAATACCATTAAAATAAAGAAATAATAAATGTCGCATCGAAGTTGCTATGTTTTTATTTTTTCGTTCTGAGCGAAACTAAAATAAACATGCCGGTACGTTTATATCGTATCAAAGAAAAAACATTTAAATTTGGCTGGTATAACCCTGTATATAGCTCTCGGAAAGGTTAGACTATATTTTGCAATGAAATTACCTACTTACTACTGGGTCAAAAGTTACATATTTAAAACCGAGCTTGTACTGCTTGTTACGGTACTGAATAAATATTTATTTTGGACCTCTTCGCCATGGGCTTCAGTGCCTCAATTCTTGAGTAGTCCGTTTGTACAAAGCTATATAAAAAGTGGTACTTATATAAAAACTAAAAGCTTGCCTCGTGCAAGTTCCTATCTTCGTAAACGATATTTAGAAAATACGACTTGTAAATCACACATATAAACAGAATCTTATAAACAAAATATCTTTGCTTCTTTTCAGAACCCAAAGTATGCAAAGCGTTGACTTCTATGCTTCATCAGAGGAAGGTGGTTTCGAGGAGGGAGGAAAACCTGGTGCCAAAATTAACGAGTATCAGGCAGCTTGGAACGTCACCAACGCTATTCAGGTACACGATAAGTATGAGAATAAAAAGCGGATCACACACTACGCAGATACTTTGAGATATATGAATCTATTCAGATATTTGTCAATATCGTTTGGTTGGTATATAATTCGTTTGAAATAACACACACAACGCAGATAACATTCATTTGTATCTTTCGGTATTTGTGAACACCGAATTATAACGACAGATGGTGCGTTTTTTATTTGCGTGTACAAAGATATCACCAGATAACATCTGCCGGTACACAAATGTAGCCCTTAAAATTAATCTACTTAGTCTGAAGGATTCCAAGTGAATGTATCAGCTCGTATATTATCGTATCTGTTTAGTGACTTTCAGATAGTTTTTATACAAAGATAAAATATTTCCGTATCTGCGTAGTGTTTTTAACGACGTGCTAATAACTCAGCGTGCCTCTACAGGGAATGTTCGTTGTGTCGCTGCCGTTCGCTGTTCTTCAAGGAGGTTACTGGGCCATCGCTGCCATGATAGGAATCGCCCATATCTGCTGCTACACCGGGAAGATCCTCGTCGAGTGTTTATATGAAGATGATCCAGTCTCAGGCCAACGCGTCAGAGTTCGCGACTCTTACGTCAGCATCGCTAAGGAGTGCTTCGGTAGAAAGTACGGAGCAAGAATTGTCAATCTTGCACAAATTATAGAACTACTAATGACTTGCATTCTGTATGTAGTAGTCTGCGGAGATCTCATGATTGGAAGTTTCCCCGACGGCTCTATTGACACACGATCTTGGATGATGTTGATGGGAATTTTCCTCTTGCCTCTGGGTTTTTTGAAGTCTTTACAAAGTGTTAGTATGTTATCTTTCTGGTGCACTATGAGCCACTTAATAATCAATGCGATTGTACTTGGATATTGTATTTTATATATCGGTGATTGGGGATGGTCAAAAGTAAAATGGACGCTCGACTTTAAGAATTTTCCCATTAGCTTGGGAGTGATTGTGTTTTCGTATACGTCGCAAATTTTCTTACCAACTCTTGAAGGCAACATGGAGGATAGATCGAAATTCGAATGGATGCTGAACTGGTCGCATATAGCAGCTGCTGCGTTCAAATCTATTTTTGGATACGTCTGCTTTTTGACATTCCAGGACGACACTCAACAAGTGATTACGAACAATCTTCGTTCGTCTGGATTCAAGGGCCTTGTCAACTTCTTTTTAGTGATCAAAGCTGTTCTAAGTTACCCATTGCCGTATTATGCTGCATGTGATTTGCTGGAAAAGGCCCTGTTCAGGGGTAAACCAAAGACATTTTTCCCGGTTATTTACGCGTTGGATGGTGAACTAAAAGTGTGGGGTCTAGCTTGGAGATTGGGTATTGTCATGTTTACAGTTTTAATGGCAGTGTTTATTCCCCACTTTGCTATTCTTATGGGTTTCATCGGGAGTTTCACAGGGACAATGTTGAGCTTCATATGGCCAGCTTATTTCCATTTGAAGTTGAGAGGGAATCTCCTCGACAGCACTACAATCGCGTATGATTATTTCATTATTGGTTTAGGTGTGCTGTTTGGTGTGATCGGTATGTATGATTCTGGTTCTGCGCTTATAAAAGCTTTCAAAATTGGTTTACCATTTTAAAATTCTGCACAACTTATAGCTTTATTTAATTGTTGAACTAATTTTAGGAGTGCCTCTGTGGTTCTTTGAGTATCGTGGCGTTAGCCTTTGCAAAAAATATCCTATTAATATGATATCTAGTCAAAATGTGTTTTTTTAATAATCTGTTTATCAGTAGATTTAGGTGATGTTGTTATGTATAAATGTGACTTGCGAAAACTTGTCTTCCATACTAGTGTAAGTATAGCTTAGAAGTACATACCTATATAACTTTAAAAACATTGTCTTCCAAGAAAGATGTTATTTTTTAGAATTATTTAACAACGAAGTCTTCCATTGATAGATATAATATGATATTTGATTGCTTATTTAGATTTTAAAGTTACTGTGTAATATTACTGTGAAACGTTTATTATTTGAAGTTTCTTTTAGAAAATATTTAAAAAGTTGAATTGTAGAACTTTGGTAATTGATTTTTTTTTAATTGTTACTAATATTGCTAACAATATTGTTTATTCCAAATAAATTGATTATTTACTTTATACTAGGTAAATTAAGTTTAATTATACACCATATTGTATGTTCGACGTGTGTCGAATAAAAGACGATATAATTATAGAAATGTATGCAAATTCATGTCTTCCCTTATTAATAACTGTTGTTGATATTATGTACTGTATTACTATACATGTTGCTTAGATTAGTAAATAATAAAATTATCTAAACAGAAAAAAAAATGACTGTATGAGTCTTCCATTAAATTAAAATATACATCTATGTAACAAAGACAATATTATATATATAGTGGTATAAATGTACCAAAGAAACAAGATTATATTAAGTTATACAAATATACAAATTATAGCTAAATGAGTGCGATCTTTAATTATTATTGTTATTATTGAACTTTGCTTAATCAATTTTGTTATGGTATAAGCAAAACCTAGGTTTTAATTATTTATGGAGACCAACTCCAAAGTGTAAATCCCATGATTCTTTATATATAAGTGGGATATAGTTGACTAGATAAGCTTCCATGGATTACCGAAACTGGCTTCATGATAATTTAACAAAATGGGAAAAAATATTGTCTTCCGTGTATATTAATGCAATGTCTAATAATTTGGCACAAAATGTAGCCCTAAATGATAGAAAGATTTTGTCTTCCGAGGATTCCATAAATGAATTTCGAAAAACGAAGTATATAATTTCAAAAGTATAAAGTATAATTTACAGTCAAGTCTGATGTAATGCATACATTTTCATTGCACTTTTAATCTTATTACAACCGAAATAAGCGTCGAAATGTATACATTTTATTAAAAGTGATGCTACGTTAGGAAAATTTACTCGTCGAAAACTTATTCGTCTCAAATGAGAGTATTTGACAGGCAAGGATCCATTTACAAAGAGACATTTAATAAAATACGACTTCTGCGCTTTTGTATTAATTTTACTTGTTTTACGTTTTCCATACAAGAACTTGTTAGACATGTACATCAAATAAAGGGAGGATTTTTAGTATTGCTTGATAAAAGTTGATTGTATGTATCAAAATATTTTACTGTATTTTGTCTGCTGTATGTATTTTTGAAATTTGACGATAGTACGATTTGATTGATTTGTTAATTGCTAAATATATTAATTAAAAATACTTTGAGGTCAAGAAAAATGTAAAACGAAAGATCTTAACATGTTAGGAATTTTTTTTATATTGATTTATTTTTTATGAAAACTTTCAGTACCTATGTACTTTTCATATTTCTTTATTCATAGTATATTTGTATTTTATATTTACTTTCATGAAAACATATTTAGTTCTATTATGTTAACAAAAAGATTATTGCTAGGTATGAAATCTATTCGATTAAAATGTATTAATCTTGGAAATGTAGAAAAATTCAAATGCAATAAAATGTATATATGGATGTTAAAAGTGTATGTTTATTCTTAACAGATATTTAGCAGCTTTATGGTCATAAACAACATTAATATTATGGCATTTAGGTCCACAATTAGCTGATCAGAATAACCTGATGAATTCCTTCCTGTGTACGCTTAATTTTTAATTAAAGAACATCGATGTATATAAAACATTTCTATGTTTATTTCTATGATATTTTTTCTTCCATATCCGAGTGGATCCGAGTCCATTTCATATCCGATAATACAGTTAGCCATTTTGGCACGTCTTGAGCCGATCGCCCACGGCCAACTAAAACTAAATTCAGCGAGCTAAACAAAACTAAAGTTGTTCGTCCACCAAGAAACAAGCATAGTTTGCGGTGGACTCACATATGTTAAACTATGCGAGCTAAGCTTGAATAACTTAGTTTAGTAGGCGGTGGATGATCGGTTTCATTACTGTAGTGTATTAAATTAATAAAATGCTTGATTAAAAATTATGTTTTTATGGTTTTTTACAAATTTGTAAAACGACATGCTACTTTAGTTAACTTAATACTATCAAGACAGGCGCGGTCACAGGCTAAACTTTTGAAGGGCTCACAACTGAATTTTTAGGGGTCACAACAAATTTTTTAATTATAAGTATCTTTTTCTAGCTTCTTCTCTTTTAAGGGGTTCATCTTTTCCTGATATGGGGGGTCATGTCCACTGTGTCCCCTCTGTGACCGCGCCAGCTTGACAGATTCAGTAATAAAACAGCGGAATTTTTGTTTATAGAAAAAAAGACAAATAATAATGATCTAGTATTTGAATGATATTGCGTTGGTTGAAAATTAGTAATTTTTAGTAAATTAAGTAGTCCTAGTATGAGAAATAACTATATCCAAGATGTCAGATTTCCTAGGTCATTATTTTCTTTACAAACTGCTAAATATCCTGTTTTTACTGTGTGAGCATTAAACATATATTGTGATCAATCAAAATAACAACTCTAGGTGTGTATTTTAATAATATAAAATGTTATTCCAATTTCGTTTTATTTCCTTTTCTTTCCCCTAATTCTTATTTTTATAAAACCTAATTGTTGGACCTTTGTTAGCACAGTGTCATCTACCCGAAAGTAAGTTCGGAATACTTCAGTTATAGATACTATACAACAATTATTTTATCATAAATAGATACAACATACAATAGATACACAATACACACGTGTTCGTGTAATTTTTTTTTGTGCATTGAGCAGGAATCGAACCGTGGTCGGGGCGGCGGCTGTCGCCAATGGGATTTTCAGGCAGGCTGTTAACCTATCACCACAGCGGTAGTATTCTACTATGAGAACACTAACCGCTGGATTTATTACTTTTATTTTATTGTAGTAGAAAGACCCCAAGCCAATGAAACAATTACAAACAATTATAAAAGTGTTAGCAGGCCAGTTTTAATTTATCACTGATTTTTAAACAGGTATTGTAGAACTTATTTTTAGCGATTCACAAATACGCGATTCTACAGTATGTCTGGTCACCGGTGTCGGACCCTTTAAGGCGAGGTAATATCTAATATATAAAATTCTCGTGTCACAGTTTTCGTTGCCATACTCCTCCGAAACGGCTTGACCGATTTTGATGAATTTTTTTGTGCTTATCCGGTATCTATGAGTATCGACCGACATCAATTTTTTTTTATTTATATGACAAAACAACGTTTGCCGGGTCAGCTAGTACTTAATAAATTTTATCGACAAAACTGCAGTAAAAAGGCATTTTGCCCCTACTGTTTAGAAACGGCGGCCATTTTATTTTTTTCTTCACTGAGTCGGATGAGTTTAATATTTACCGATGTAAAGTTTCTAAAGACATAAAAGTAATTTCTTTTCACAGCTAAATAAATTGGCAATAAGATAACACTCAAAACAAGTCCAAAAACTCACACTAAAACCTTTAAAAATACTTGAGACGTAAGAAGTGTACAAAAATTTGGTTGTTTTTTTTTTACTGTTTAAATGTTTTGAAGAAATTTAGACCATTAACATACCTTTTTTATTTATTTTTTTGAAGCGCTAGGGAATTACCTAAAAATAAATGGCAAGACCTAAGCTTCAAGACAAACAGTTAAGGAGTTGTGTCTATTTGAATACGACCCTCTCAGAAGCGTTTTTATTCCGATAATAGGAACATGCATTAATATTATTAAAATAAGTTTCTTTTTAATTTAATTTCATATCAAGTAGTTACAAAATACAAAATGTCGCCAAACTACAAAGTAGTTTGTTGGCCAAGAAGCACTCAATTTCAAATTATATCACTTGTATGTAACAATACATCTTAATATCAAATACATAAATTTTACACAGTCTGATATTAATTTATTATATTTTACCAAACAAAGTTTTAACATATTCAATGCTTTTAAACATTTTATAAACTTGATAATACTTTTATATAATATGATAATAATTTATATGTATATTTATTTTTATAGTAATTAAAAATATATATTTTAAAGGCTTAGTTTATGACAATTATGATAATTTTTGCAAATAATATTTCTTAAAAAAATATTAAGTACTAGCTTTATCCCGCAACTTCGTATGCGCTTAACTACCCTTCTCGTGGAAATTTCAGAAACTATACAACCAGACACCCACTGAAAGAACCTTTATCCAAGTATCACACCCATGCACTCAAGGAATAAGTTTTTTTCATACAAACTAAAAATCATATATTATCCGTGCCCATGGGAATTTTAGGAATTTCTTTTCGTAGCACAACCAGTCAATCTTTGAAGAACCTTCATGCCAAGTATCACATCCGTACACTCAAGGAATAAGATTTTTCATACAAACTAAAAAGTCCAACCCCTTCCCGTGGGAATTTCGGGAATTCCTTCCATAATACAAACAGACACTTATTGCGGAACCTTTATATCAAGTATCAAATCCGTGCACCCAAGGGATGGTATTTTTTCATACAAACTAAAACATCATATATTTCCCGTCCCGGGAGGAATTTCGGGAATTCCTTTCATAACACAACCAGACACACATTGAAAAACCTTTACACCAAGTTTCACATCGGTGCACTCAAGGAATAAGATTTTTCATACAAAATAAAATAAAAAGTCCTATATTTCCCGTTCCCGTATGAATTTCGGGAATTCCTTCCTTAGTGCACCCCTACATCCCTTAAAGAATGTTTGTTCCAAATTTCAGCTCTCTACGCCGAGTAGTTGCAGCTGTACGTTGTCTGTCAGTCACTCAGTACCTCAGTCACTCAGTCAGTAACGGAACAGTTTTATATATATTGATTGATTGGGCCGTATTCGACATTGCATTTTCTTATTTTGAAGTCTCTCCAGTGTCAAAGTTTACGACGTGAATCGTGGCAGCCTCATACAAAAACTATATTTTTCTCTTTCTGTCGCGGAATTAAGAAACACTTAAAATAAGAGAATTCAATGTCGAATTGGGCCTATTATGTGCTTAATATATTTTTATTTTATTTAGCGGTGAAGCTATCAAAATTAATACATTAATAGTCGAAATAACATTTATTTTCTTTTGACTTGTCAGGTTCTTAAAGATTCAAATAGTCACAACTCTTAAATGTTTGATTTGAAGCTTAGGTCTTGACATTACTTTTTAGGTAATATCCTAGCGCTCCAAAAAAATAATTTAAAAAAAGGCATGTTAATGCTATAAATTTTTTCAAAACATTTAAATATTAAAAATAGAACCAAATTTTTTACACATTTTACGTCTCAAGTATTTTTTAAAGGTTTTAAGAGTTTTTGATATTTTTTTAGTGTTATCATAATGACACCTTTTTAACTTTTTTAACAATCAAACGAAATTAATTTTATGTCTGTATGTATCGGTCATACATTTTACATCGGTAAATATTACTAAATATATAAACTCATCCGAACTCAGTAATTAAAAAATTAAAATGGCCGCCATTTCTACCAGACACACTGTATACCAGGTTAAGCATTCCTTTCTCACTGCGAATTCCGTGCCGAGGGCAGCACGTAATGCAGTCGCTCCCGAGTTCAGAATACTCGTATACAGTGTTCCGTTTGTCAATAATTACCGAGCTTTTGCTTCTTAAAAATTGCAGTAGTTCGGTCAAACAGGCCCACAACCTGAGTGACCAAACAACTTTTGCTACTATACCCGGCGCGGCGAACCTTGATCCCTATGACACTGACAGTAATTTCCACAACACAACCTTTAAATCTAATACCAAGGTATGATTTAATAAATACCCTATGAAGTAACTTTTGCAGAACGTAAACGTAAAGTGGGATTGAGATAATTTCTTGCAAATGTTATGAATTGTTATAACTCCAACGGAATATCATTGTATTGGAATATAGCTACGTAAAATAAATAAATGCCATTTTTAGATGCCCCCAATACGATTCTAATGTAACGGTGACGGCACTACAAGGTTGTGTTGTGGAAATTACTATCAGTGTCACAGGGATCAAGGTTCGCCGCACCGGGTATAGAGATTAGGGGCTCCGTCCCACACACAACAGTTATTAATTAACGTTAGATATCATGGCTTAACAATTGACGTCTAACTCCTGTTTCGTATTTTACCGTTATGAAGTTGCTGCGGAGATCGCGAGATACTTAGACTTTCTGAATATCTCAACCATGCTGCCTTATTCTTCTGCGCAGTTGTTGCATATATTTCAATCACGTTATAACCTTATGACTTTTCTTATTGATTTTTACTTTTTTAGTGTACATCGGTAGTTACCGCAGAGAAACTGCAGGGCTATTCCTGTAACTAAAATAACAGCTCATCGACAAGATGGTAAAGATTTCGTCGTCGAGCTCACAGATGTTAAATTTAGCAGAATACAAAAACCTAAAGAAAATTGTCAAATAGTTCGAAGAATAATAGTTGTTACTCACGCCCCGTCATCAGCGACGAGCTGGTGTCGTGTTATGATATAGGTAAGTGAATACAAAGTATATCACTCGTCGCTGATGCATCGATGAACTCGACGGTTGTTTAGGAGAACAGACTGCTCGACTCAACCGTGATGTTGGTACAGTTTCTCTGCAGTAAGAATTCTGTTGTTTCCATTAATTTCTTATTATTAAATCTCATAAAACAATTGGTATTATTAAATGTTTGCAAAACTCAAGATTTCCTTCAGAGTTATTTAAAACGGCATTAGGACTCGCTTATAGCTCATCTTATAAGGATTTCAAGTTGAAGGTCTGAGTTTATTTACCTCATTGGTGAATAACCTCTTTGATAATCTTATTGACGAAAAGAAAATTACAAATTTTTAATAGGTATCTTAGAGGATATTTTCATTTCTAAGTGAGTAAGATCTGAGTGAAAGTAAATAATATACAATTTTTATATAACTTTTATTCAGTTATCAGTATAATAATAATAATTTACACAAACATAACGAAATCTAAATGTTGCACTCTTTATATAGTACTTTATTTGTTAATATAACATTTTTTATTGTAGATGGGTGGAGTCGACAAAAACATATTTTAACAGGGTCAAAAAAAATCGCTTGAAACATATTGTAAAAGTAATATGTAGGTAAATAAAAAGACTATAATATAATTTTTATATAACTTTAGATTTAAAAACTTCACACCCTGTAGGTATATCAATCGTATTGCACTAAAGACTAATTTTTAGCCAAAATATTATGTTTATATATTAAACTTAAACAGTAATTTTAAAAGTAAATAAATCTAACATTAACTTTGTCTAATTAATTATTAAAAAAGGGGTGATATTCACACGGAAAAAAATATTCAATTTTGAACCTTAGAAACTTAAAAATTGTGTTTACTTTTAAACATTACTCGTTTATTTATGGA
This sequence comes from Stenoptilia bipunctidactyla, assembly GCA_944452665.1. Lineage (NCBI taxonomy): Eukaryota > Metazoa > Arthropoda > Insecta > Lepidoptera > Pterophoridae > Stenoptilia > Stenoptilia bipunctidactyla. Next base: position 18,359,457 of record OX101741.1, read on the forward strand.
ATGGTTGTTAGAACACAATAGAAGGCAGAGATGACCAAATTCGATATCGCATTATTTTATTCTAAGCTTTGATAATGCTCTCAACATATAGATCAAATTCAAGCATGATCATCACAAATTAAACGTAACTTAAACAAAACTTCTCTAATCTCAAAATTAGAGATTTTAAAACTATTTAGAGTAATCGATTTTTACGTTGGAAACCCCTAAAGTTCACATAAAACAGTGTGCAAATTAGATAATGTTATATCGAATTGGGTCCATACAAACAAGCTATACACATAAGGCGCGTGTTGAAAAATCGCTCTCACTTCTGAGGCCGATCTTAGTTGACGAATATCATATCATACGTTTATCAGCTAGGGTTGTCAACTTTTTTTATAGAAATAGAGTATGTTTGAGTCTGAAAAGAGTATCAAGCAGTATTGTAAACACATAATTTTAGAGCTTCTCGAACAAATTATTAATTTAAGCCTAGAACTTAAAGTGCGTGTATTTTATGTTGTATACTTTAGTTTTGTTAACAGTAAAAGTATAATGTAGTGAAGAACAGTGTAACACTGTTTTTAACAGTATGTTTGGCAACCCTACGTTTAGCGGCACATAAGACCAACTTTTGGTTGAGAGCGATTTTATACGGGCCGAGTAACGTTGTGCACTCAATACAAAGTAGTGAATTCGAGCCCGATATTATAACAAAACTGATACCTTTAAATTTAGAAATTCAAAACACTGAAATTTGTTTCAACATCCTCAATAAAAAAGTATATATGTCATGATTTACCAGAGAAAAATTTGTATTTAAACGAAAAATATTTCTCACTCAGTCATTTCCATTCAATTCTTCGTCTTTTAAGAAGAGGCTCTTCCAGTCACACTTGTTTGAAATAGAAAATGTCTTAGAAACGATGAAGTACTAAATTCCAAAATTCAATTTGGTTGGTATCTTTTAAAAGCAGTCAATCTTGTTGAAACTGTTACACCTATGAAATCAATGGTATATCGTCTTCATATTAGAAAACAAAGTAAAAGTTTGTACCCATATAAATCGCGCCAAACGTCTCTGATATCGTCTGAAGTTGTTGTAGGAGACGCTCGCGCTTCACGCACGATTTTTTAAAGTAAAACAGCTACGCTAAACGCCTTGCACCAACTTTAGAGGGTATAAAGATATTTGGTGCGATCTATACCAATATTTGAAAAGTGAAGTAATAATACTTTAGAAAGATTCGCAAAAAACTAGAATTAGACATTCAACTAGACATGTTTGAATGCATTTTTCTCACGTTCAATTCAATTCAATTTTTGGGTTGAGTGGCAACCAGCCGTCGATACTAAGCGACAGGCTATTACTGCTAGTATCACGTGGTGAGACAGACACGGTATTAGGAATTACAGATTCTTGTGAGGCGCGACGAAGACCGAACATTGAGTTACTTGACAGTCTTCTTCTTCTTTAAGTTTAATGGCAACCAGCCGTCGATACCAGGCGACGTGCTTTTACTGCCAGTATCACGTGATAGATACGGTATTAGGTGATGTTTAAAATCAATTTATAATAAGTAGTTACGATTACAGAATGACAATACATATTGGGTCAACATTTTTGACATAATATGTCAAATGGAACGGATCTTATTAGGGGCAAACACTTATATGTAACTTATTTATAGATTGTCGTAACATTTCATCAATCAGAGGGTAAGTAGTAATTATACATTATAACTGGTCTGTGTTAATATGAATACCATTATAGACCTTATTTCATTATCAATACTAATAAAGTATATTTTTATTAATTTTCATTCAGTTAAGAAAAAAATATATAAAATTAAAAATAAACAAAAAGTAAAGATAAAAAAGATCTAGATATAATACAAATCTATTAAATAAACATAAAAATATAGTTTTTGAGACATAGTAAAAGAAAATAAATTCATCTTAAAGTAAATTTACACAAATATTGTTATTTTACTTCGAATTATTTAAATGCAACAAATTATGTAAATAAACCAAACTGAATGAGCTGCCTCAAACGATATAAATTGTATATACTTCGCTTAATTAGGAAGAGTTGCATCAATGCTAAAAATACTTGTCAATGTTTTGTCCAATACAGTGTACAAATAATATAATGTAAAGTCACAGTTTTGAAAACTTTCAAGGAATTGTAGCGAGTTAGTATGTGATGCAATGTAAGTTCTCTTTATTAATGTAATAACGAACTGTCAGTAGTTTCAAACCATACACATTAAGAATGGCTGAATAGTTCATGGATCAATTTTTAGATATATTACTATAACGCTTTTAACTCTACAAAAGGACTTAGAATTAGAGACATGCATGGGCTTGATTCGACATTCGATTCGTTATTTTATGTCTCTTTAAGGAAATTTCAAATTCTCAAAGAAACTTCACATCAGAGATTGTTATGCCGAATAAACCAATTTTAACATATGAAGTTCGCGTTTAGAGTTGAAAGCGTTTTATTAATAAATAACTAAGGTTGAGACGCGCTTAAGTTCATTAAACGTGTATTTTATAAACCAAAATTAATTTTCACGATTAATTTTATAAAATAAGACATTTTTATATTCAGTTAAAATCGGTCAAACATTTTTTTTATTTTTCTATGCAACAGTTTTATTAGAAGGTTAAAATTAACTTTTGTGCCTTTTTTCCATTGAGACCTCACTTATTGTTTATGAAGTATGGACACGGCGAAAGTATATTTTGTTTGAATGAGTCAATCATTCGCTCGAATGGCAGAAAATATATAATAGTTTACTAAATGATCAAAGCGCAGTTATAGGCATCCTAACAGAACATATGTAAATGCTTTTTTGAAAGACACAAACAATTTTTTTTACGGAAGGCAAAATTTTCTCAGATTAAAAAATCATATATACCTTTTTTTGTACGTGCAATACTAAATAATCTGTGTAGTTTATGTATTGATAGTTATCCTTTTTGACTTTGGAAATAATGAAAGTGGTGCAAAGCTAGTAATGTTGCAGTTGACGTAACTTAGTCCGTACTTAAATAAATGAGAGCTTATATAATTTGTGATTTTTTGCTGAATACTCGGAATAAAGATATTTTATTACATTGCTTGGTAAAACGACATTGTGAGATAAATGTACGGAAGGCTGAAGGTCAAACTTTCCAAACCTATCAAATTTTCTCAACCAATTTTTAACTTAATGTCGAGAGCATAAAGTTCAAATTCAATTGCAATTTTTTGACAGATTTGAAAAGATTGATCTGCGGTCTTGTGTACGTATTACAATAACGCTAGGGCGAACTTGAGATGCTGAATTTCATACATTTAGCAAAACTGAAGACGGCTGAAGCTGAGACAGACTTTAATACGAAGTTGAAAGGAATTAGAACATTAAAAACAACAGAAAGATCTTACTGTTTTACCACCAAAAATCCTAAAAGAATACTTTAACTTAAACATAGATAAAATGTAATACGATGCCTAAATTTATAAAACCGTTTTTACGACTTTGTTTTTTCCTTCTGCTAGTATAGTATATATATGCGTCAATATATTACATTTAATATTTTTTATCACCTACCACGTATTTTTCGTCTTATTGAATACACCCCCCGGTTCTTTGTAAATGTCATTGTTGAGAAAGGCTGATTTATATTTGGGCCCTAGATTTGCCCTAGAATGCCCTAGATTTAAAACGACAAAAATAATGTATTTTCCCGTGTTTTTGGTCGCATTAAAAGTTGATCGCTGATCATGACTCAAGCATAGATTCATTGTCAATTCTCCAAAGAGAGATATCGAAAATATTAAGGTCAACTTTCATATAATAAGCGTCTTATTATGCATAAAATCCTTTGTTTAATATTCATAAAGGATATGTCAAAAAAATTGACGTTATGTCAAAAATAATTTGGCAAAAGTAATGATGGCACTGACAGTGCCATAGCGATACTATAATTTATAATTTTCGACGAACTCTTTACTCCAGAACTGTTCTTAAATTGTCTTAATATAATGTGTAAATATTCGTTAATACAGCGTAGAAGGCAAACATTACCTAGAATGAATTGAAATATTTAAGTCTACAGAATTAAACAATTGCACTCTTATTCATAAATTTGCCAAAATACTTCTAAAATATGTTTGCTCTTTCATTTTGTACAGGAGTGAAGGAGATAGAGCACTTTTATAAAGTGTTCTCTACGTCACATCACTCATTATTATGCACAAGATGGTTTGCATTAATACTTAGTTAAATTAAGAAAGATTTCTATCTCCTTAATGAGGATATTAGCTTTGAAAAATTTAAATATTTTTAGTTATTTGCCTTCAAATAAAAAAAAATCTCAACACAGACTTTGAACAAAGCGGGGAGTCTTTTCTTCAGTCTATGGCCGGACGTTCTAAGTTACGCATTTCAAGCTTTTTGTACTTCATCGATATCAAATTCCTTCTCCCAGCTCTCATCCGAATTGCTATCCTCATCTTTCTCCTTCCCAAAGTAATCTTCGACTAAATTATTCCCGCAATCATCGGCTTTCGCGGGCTTTTTAGGCGAGCGGCCATTTTTGTTTTTCTTGACGTTCTGCTGTTTCGGACTCTGCTTGTTGTTATTGGTTGGCGTTTTGATTTCGGCGGCAATTTTTTTATTTTTTTTCTGTATGTTGGCACTGGTTGATTTGTCTGTGTTGTTGTTGGCTATGTCGCGGGATGACGTCTGTTTTGACAGTTTCTTTGATGCTATTTCTCTTTCGTATTCTTCTAGTAGTAGTATCTGTTGTTCTTCTGTTAGATCGACGTCATTTGTGAAGTCCTCTGAAAGATTATACTGTATTTAATACAGTAAACGCTAGGTTTTACTATTTGACTTTCAATTAGCGTTTTTAGGCTTTTTTACGATCAATACTCAATTATCTTCAGATTTATTTCAAATTTCAAAAGTTAAAATTAAAATAGACACTTTGATAAAATTAAAATTGTATTAAAAGTACTTAAATTAATATTTTATTATTACTATCCAACTATTATTTTATTATTAGTCCAAAAGTATACGAATTCTTTTCGATGTATCAATAAAGTAGTTTTTAAAACTTGCAATACTTCAATTCTGAGATAGGTCAATGCTTACCATCTCCAAAGACAATAACGTTATCGCTTTCAGGCTTAAGTGTGGGTTCTGGAATCGGTGCTGACGCAGGCTCTGGTATTTTCTCATCTTCAATACCACTTAATACTCGTTTAGGGCTCCTGTAACAAATTAATAGACACATATTACTAACTAGCAAAATTATACCGAATAATTATACTACTTGAGGGAGTTTTGGCGCCAACACTTATGTAAGGTCTTGGGTGTGGCAGAAGAGACATAAAAGCAGGATTAAGGCTGTGGAGATGAGAGCTTTGAGGAGCATATGTGGAGTGAAATTGAGTGATAGGGTGCGCAACAGTGAAATAAGAAAGAGATAAGAATTGAAAGAAGATGTAGTGACTAAGATTGAAAAGGAATAATACTGGAATTGCGATACGACATGCAAAATCTCTGCCAATATTTAAGTCACAAGTTCATAATTATTTCTTGTCAATGTCAGCTGCTATGGAATAATGTTTAAATATATCATGACATTTATTATTTCTTTGATATTTATCTGTATTTTTGATATTGTATTGAATTTATGTATTATTATACCTTGTAACACTTTTTTTTTAGGGCCCTCGTTCCCTTGTTATTGATTGTTAGTTTTTTATATAATCTATGCCACCTTTTGGGCTTTAGTTCCGAATCTCTCCACCTGAGTGAGCGGGAGTGAACGAGACTTGGGAGCGTTCGAGAGAGATCGGTCGCGGCCATTTGGTCTTTTTTTCGGCTCGCAAGATTGGAGCAAGGAGGAGTGCCGGAGTAACCCCGTTATGTGAGGAAATTCGGTCCTCATTAGCCAGTGGGTTATCTTTTCCATTAATTTAATGCATTATGCATTGGTAACATTTCGTAAGTATTGTTGTTATTGAGTTTGGCTTTCTCTTGGTAAGCGTAATGGCGGACCGTAATTAAATGGATATTGTTTCTCTTCTTCCAGCCTCGTTTCCCACAGGAGCGATCCGTCGCCATCTTCCCCATGGTGCTATAAAGTAAGAAGGAAACCCACTTCGTTGGTAAGTCTCATCGTGTCTGACCCTCACGTGGTCATATTTATCTTAGTTTTCATGTTTTTGAGCTGTAACATAGGGTGTTGATTACATTTATTTTGTTACAGGGTTTTCTATTACACCTACAATGTTTCCTGTGATGGTTTTCTAATACAATATAATACAATATTCTCTGGAGTACTTTCAACTTCACCTACAGTGTTCCTCTACAGTATTTCCTTCTTGTGAACATGGATGGTTTCCTGAATCTGCAGCCTACAATGTCTTCGTGAATGTTCTGTGGAAAAGTTCATAAAATCTTGGCCTGACGACGCCATTGCCGAGCTCTCAAACTTTTATCGGAAGCAGGTCCATATTCCCTAACAAACATCTAACCCAAAAGGAAACAAAGGTATGCCCTCGTCATCCTTCTTTTTACCGTTAGAATAACTATGCCTATAATGTAACCTCTCACCATTATCTAGTGTTAATCTAGTATAATTGATTTTCAATAAGTGCTACTTAGTGACTGAATGTAATTTTCAATAAACAACTGTGTTCTGTATCCGTTGTTTGATTTCTTAGTATATCTGTCTTCTCGTTTGTATGTGGAGAGGGACTGGCGCTCATTATTCATAAATTTTGTCCTCTCTCCCATCACTGAGCCAAAACGGTCCCACGACCTGAGAAAGAGCTAGCCGACCAACTATCTCAGGCACCTCTATCTGCCGTGGGTTCAATCTCAGCTGGTGACAAGTGGCCTGTAAGGACCCTAACGCCCACACCCACCAAAAAACGGTATAACAGTGGCGTACCCAACGTGTGGCTCAGAGAGAACAGATATCCTAGGAAGTCTATAGTAGCTTTCTTTTGTTCTATAATGAATTTTATAGTAAAACTTATAAACTAAGTCTCATAATTCCAAAGAATTCTTTATATTCTTTATCTAATCGTAATTTACTTATATCGATGGCACTCTTATAGTCCATATATCATTTTATAATAGTAACTTTGTTATTCTAATGTCCAAGCGACTTGTTTACAACAATAACTTTTAAAAGAATGTTCTGTTAAAGTCATTCATTTAGTTTGCATTAATAGTAAATACCACTTTACTACCTCTTATATACTACTTGTATAAGGGGGCAATTTTTTTTTCCTGAAGTAAAAACATTAATTTGTTTATCAAATGTTAAAAATAGGTTTTATCCTCGGCAATTTTTAATTGGACAAATCCTTTAAGTTGGAATTTATTGTTTGTTGTCATAGTAGGTCAGTGAAAACTTAATTTGTTTTAATAATAACTTTTAATGTGGTGTTATTGCAATACAATTTCTAAAATAAGTAAATAATTACTAATTGTTTAACCTGGTAAGTCTTGATGTTAATATTTACTTAATAATCTGGTTGTTTTGTGCACTGTTGTTAGTAGCACTGATATTGTTTATCTGAGTTTTTATAATTCAACTTAAAATTTTAAATATATAAACTAGGGAATATTGTAGGTGCTATTTAAACTAACTATTTGTTCAAAATTAGAGTAGTACCAGACTCCAATACTTGTCAATGTTTTTTTTTTGAAATAACAAAATACTTATTTGTTTTGTTTTCTTAGGTTCTTTAATGGGAAGTCATAAGTAACTAGATACTGCAATCTTATAAACTTGTAGTCTGCATTTGCAAATATATTCTCAACAATTCAATAATACTACTTGTTATACTTAACTACTTATTAATTGGTGAATTAATTCTTTTACTTTTGTTTGTGGAGTCTGATGTAGCTTGGTAAAATCTGTCTATAAAATAAAACTGTAGGTCGCTCCTGGAGGTTTTCTGTTAAACTTTAATAATGTCATAATTCTTTTGTTTATATACTTGTATGGCATACAAATATAATTGAATGTAGCCTTATAAAGCTATCATTACTTTTGAACTTATTTCATGTAAAGCTTTGATGCCATATTAGTAACTTTTATACTTTTTATGTTCTTATAGGACATGTTTATATGTTTATTTTGTTTAGAATTTGTAATATACTCTTTGAAGTGTTAAGTTAAAATACTTGTGTACAGTCTTATAAAACTGTATGCAACTTGTTTTTGATAATTTTGTACTATAATACTAAATGGTAAATAGGAAGTATAATTCTTTTATGCCCTTGTTAGACATACCTTTTATGTTCTTTATTTAAGAGTTTTTGATAACTAAATACCGCAGTCTTATAAACCTGCAAGGTACTCGTTAAAATAGTTTGTGTGATTTCCATTGTTATAACAACCCTGCGCTTGTATACTCACTGCGTGTGAGATATCGTTAATTGAAATAACTACATAATACTGTTAATGCTGTAAATTTAAATACCTGTCTAAATTAAATTAACTCTAATATTAAACTATATTTGCATATATAAGGAGAGTTGATACTCATCCTAACCTAATTAACTCGGCCAAGGAATACCTTTGTTTTTTTTGGGTTCTGTTTGTTTGACCATCTGTTTCTATACCAATTTCAGAATGTCGATCGGTTGCGACGTGAACTTTTTATTAAAGGATGAGCTAATCCATGAGCTTAATATCCGGAATATACCAGCTAGTCCTGATGATACATGTGATGAGCTACGAAGATGCCTTAGAAAATCAATAAGTTTGGCACGGCGAGGTAGTATCAGGCTTTCACCTGGTGTAGTAGTAGCAGATCCTGATAGCGAGCTCGAGGCTCTGACCCCGAAGGTAAGTGAACTCCTTTCCTTGTTATCTTCAGGTGACCGGACTAAGCACTCTCGTTGGATAGGTAGGGTAAATTACCTGCTGGAACGCATAGCGAGAATAGATAAACCTTCCGCTGACCTGTTATCTTTACGAGCTTCCTTGGTCAAATGTTTGTCTAAGCATGAAGGGGCTTCTGACAGTTCCTCAGAATCAGAGGCTGAGGATACTAAGTGTTGTAGGGGTCATCGGACTATAATTCGGGATTCGTCCGTGAAATATAATTTGCTTTCTCTAAACCTGAAATTTAATGGTAGTTCCTGTGTTCGCGCTTTTGTCAATCGACTTGACGAGTTACGGTTGAGCAGACAAATCCCTACCCAAGTTGTTTTTGACGGTTTTATTGATTTGTTGGATGGACCAGCCCTGGACTGGTACCGAGCGTATAGGGGTAATTTCAAAACTTTCACACAACTTATAGATAAATTAAAACTCGATTTTGACTCACCGGACTATGACTATCACTTGAGGAAAGAGATAGAATCTCGGACCCAACATAAAAAGGAAACCATTGTAGTTTACCTTGCCACGATTTTAGGAATGATGTCTCGGCTTCCGAAACCTTTGTCGGAAGGGGATAAACTCGACATCATCATGCGCAATGTGCGTCCTGAATACCGCAGCGCGTTAGCCTTGACTGACGTTCGGTCTCTAGACGAGCTACAAAACTTGTGTAGGAAGATCGAATTGGTCAAAATCAGGAATGATAACTTCTCTGAACCCACTGTAGGGGGACCTAGGGTTGATGTTCCTAAACCTTTTATAAGACCCTCCACTTCAAGTGGGGAGGTTAGTGATAAAAATAATAAACAGAATTTTTTCAAGTCCAGGAATAACAGGAACTTTATTAATAAAGTATCTTCTTTTGGTTTACATTGTTTCAGATGTAATAGGGATAATCACACTACTAGGGATTGTGCTGTTAGTAGGGAACTAGTTTGCTATAAATGCGGTTTCAAGGGTGTTAAAACCCCAGATTGTAAGAAATGTAACAGGCCAAAAAAACTAAGTCCCGTGGTCTCTCAGAAGGCTTCACCGAGAGAGGCCACCGTTCACTTTAAACCTAACAATGACTTTAGACCCTTTATAACAGTGAAAGTGTATGGTGTTAAGGTATCCGGCCTACTTGATTGCGGAGCCAGTTGTTCTATACTTGGACTCGGTGCCTTTAACCTGTTTAAGAAACTTAACATTCCTATTTTAAAATTTGACGAGCCCCGAATTTTATCTGTTGCAAGTGGGACTAAATTAGTTTGCTGGAATTACATGGAAGTCCCTATAGAATATTCAAATTCAGTAAAAATTATACAGTTTTACATTCAACCCGAAATTAAGTTACCTATACATTTTGGCATAAACTTTTGGAAAGCTTTCCATTTAGCTCCTGATATTTTAAGTTGCATTCCTGAATATAACCCTAATCTAGAAATTGACAGCTTGGATTTAATTCATGAAAATGGATTAAAAGACTTAAATTCTTTGACTGAGACTCAAAGGTCTCAAATAAATTATGTCAAGACTTTGTTTGAAAATATCAACACTTCTAAAGTAGGTTTGGGTCGTACCCATTTAATTAGTCATGACATTGATACTGGTGATGCAAAGCCAATTAAACAAAAATATTACCGGCTTAGCCCGGAGAAACTTAAATTCTTGGAAGAGGAACTGGATAATATGCTAGCTCAGGACATAGTGGAACCTTCTCATTCGCCTTGGAATTCACCTGTGACAATGGTTCCTAAAGCTAACAATAAACTGCGACTCTGTCTGGATAGTCGTAAACTGAATTCGGTATCCCGGTCTGATGCTTATCCACTTCCCTATATCAATTACATTCTTGATAACTTGAGAAATGCTAGGTATCTCACTTCCCTAGATCTTAGTGCCGCCTACCACCAGATTCCCTTGACAGAGACTTCTAAAGAGAAGACCGCTTTCACCGTACCCGGGAGGGGACTCTTTCATTATAAGGTCATGTGTTTTGGGTTGGTCGGAGCTTCCGCTACGATGCAGAGATTGATGGATAGTTTGTTTTCGGCCGAGTTTGACAACAAAGTGTTTTGTTACATCGATGACATTATTGTGTGCACATCCACTCTAGAGGAACACGTGTCTATTCTGGAACGTGTCTATAAAAAGCTAGAAGACGCCAAGCTAACCATCAACATGGAAAAGTCTCTCTTTTGTAGGAACGAGCTTAAGTACTTGGGATATGTAGTTGATCAATATGGTTTAAGAACAGACCCTTCCAAGGTAGATGTTATCCTAAATTTTCCGACTCCCAGAGATGTCAAGGAGGTTAAACGCTTCTTGGGAATGGCTGGATGGTATCGTAGGTTCATAAAAGATTTTTCTAAGGTAGCGAGACCACTGTCTCGTTTAACCAGCAAAAATATTAAATTCTCCTGGTCTGATGAAGCTGAATTAGCTTTTCAATCATTAAAAACTTCTCTTATATCAGCTCCAATCTTGAGGTGTCCTGACTTTAAGGAACCATTTTACATACATGCTGATGCATCATCATTTGCCATAGGTGGTGTTTTAACTCAAAAGATTGATAATGTGGATCACCCCATTGCCTATTGTAGCCGGACTTTAAGTGCACAGGAAGTAAATTACTCTGCCACAGAACGTGAGTTGTTAGCTGTTATTTATTCTCTTGAACAATATAGGTCTTATGTGGAGGGAACTAAATGCTTTATTGTTACAGACCATGCCTCACTTAAATGGTTCCATAATCTTAAGAACCCTTCGGGTCGATTAAACAGATGGGCTTGCCGTCTAAGTCAATTTAATTTCGAAATCATACATAGAAAAGGCAAAGAACATATTATACCTGACTGCTTATCTCGAGTTAAAATTAGCTCTATACAGTTAGAATTAGAAAATATTTCAGATACTTGGTATTTAAATTTGTATAAAAATTGTTTGAAAAGTCCACAAAAATTTCCAAATTTTCATATTATAGATAATAAATTGTATCGTTTGACTAAGAATAAATATAAACACACAAGTCGAAGTGACTGGAGATTAGTGGTTCCCTCTGAGCTCAGAAGGGAAATACTTGTTAAATACCACGATGATCCCTCTTCAGCCCATTTCGGTGTTGCCAAGACACATAAGAAAATTAGTTCATATTATTACTGGCCTTCGTTATTTAAAGATGTTAAAAATTACGTTGACAATTGCGAGATTTGTAGATGCTACAAACCCACTAATATAAATCGTCCTGGGTACATGGGTAATCCCCGTCAAATAACCAGACCTTGGGAGGCTATTTCCTGTGATTTTCTCGGACCTTTTCCACCGTCCTACTCGAGGAATCAGTATATTTTTGTTGTCTCAGATTACTTTAGTAAGTATGTACTCCTATTTCCACTTCGTACTGCTACATCAAAGGCTGTAGTGAAATGCCTGGAGAAGTACGTTTTCTTGGTGCATGGAGTATGTCGGATCTTATACACTGATAATGGAACCCAATTTACTTCCAAGGAATTTAGGGATTTGTTATCTAACTACGGTGTCCCTCATATATTTTATAATCCTCGATACCATCCCCAGACCAACCAATGTGAACGTGTTAATAGAGATATAGTTAGGGCTATTGCCTCATACGTGCGTTCTGACCATCGTAAATGGGATCAGAACATCCATGAGATACAATGTGCTTTAAATTCTTCTGTTCACGAAAGTACTAAATATTCACCTTTTTATCTGAATCACGGTCGTGAGATAATCATGGACGGTTCTATATACGGTTCTCATTCCCCTTTGGACGGTTCTGCAGTAGTTGTGAGCTCTGAACCTTTTGCTGCTGAATTGCCTAAACTCAGAGATATATATGAGAAGGTTCAGTTCCATTTACACCGTTCCTACAGGAGAAATGAGCAATTTTATAATCTGAGAAAAAGACCTTTACAGTTTGAAGTTGGTCAAATTATCTATAAAAGGTGTTTTCCTCTCTCTAGTGCACCTAAATTTTTCTCAGCTAAATTATCGCCTAAATATGAACGGTGTGTAGTTGACAAGAAGTTGTCACCCCTGGTTTATTCTTTAAAAACCTTGGAGGGAAAACCTCTAGGTAATTTTCATATTAAAGATCTCTTAGATAGAGATAAACATGGTACTTGAGTTGTATGGCTATGTTCCTCCTCAGTACCCTGGCCCTGTGTTTTCTTACACGGCGTGCTTTAGAGCCCCTTGGTGTGGTTCCTTTTTTCCTTGTATGCTAGTTGACTTCGTTCACCTGCAAGGTGCCTGTTCCACTGAGGTATTGACTTATTCTCATGGACATGGTTTGTATAAGCCCTGTGTGCTCATCCACAGTGTGCGTTAGTCCATAGTTGACTCTTGTTTGATACCTGAGTGTATGAAATGCTCATCCTCAGGATCCTAGCCCTGTACCTTGTGTTTACAGGGCATCCTTTCTAAAATCCTTGATATGCTTGATGGCACGTTCGTCAGCAAGGTGCCTACTCACTAGAGGAATAAATTTATTCCCATGAGGATGGTTTGTATAAAATAACCCTGTTTAACAGTTTTTTTTTGGAAATCCCAAGTGGATATGTAAATATTCATATACTTGTTGTTTATGCCATGAATCTGAAAAGGTATTAAACCAGGTATTTGTTTTGTTTTGTGCTGCGCAGCATTAGAATTTAAGACTATGTTGAGGATTAGTTTTGTTTCCGGAATTAGAATTAAGATTGTGTTTAGGATAGGTTTTGTTTATGGTCTAGCTTAGGTCGTGTAGGTTATAATGGGTAACTGATAAGTTGGTGTAGGTATAGATTTGGGTTGAATATGAAGGTGTGCGTTGATGTTAAGTGTTTAGTTCTACAGTTATGTCGTAGTTCCGTTGTTGAAGTTTTTCCACCTCTTTTTTTTTCTCATCATGTTGCGGAATTGGCAGAGGTTTTTCATTCTGTTTTTTTTCTGTTAAGAGTAGATGACGGATAAGGTCATTTTATCTCTATACATGTGGAGCAGGTACTGGTTTAGGAGGTAAATCCTGTCTCTTTGTTTGTTTTACATGAGTAGATGACAGTTGGTCATTCTATTTTTTTTTTTTTTTTGCTTTCCCATCAGCTTGTGAACGAGCAGGTGCCCAGTCTAGAAGGTAAGTCCTGTCCTTTGATAGCTGATGACAGATAAGGCGTTCTGTTTTTTTTTTTTCTTTTGTAATAGTTGTTTATTGCATCTTTTGGTTTAATAGTCAGTTGGTCTGCACGACCAAACTTGTCATTGTTATTAAACTCATAATGTAGTTTATTTTTTCTTTTTGCCATTGAACCAGGGATGGGATATACTAGTTTTCCGTCTCGTTGAGTATTGGTGAGTTTGCAAGGGGACTTGCAGAGAAAAATTTTCAATCTGAAACTCCGTTTCTCAATTTAAAATTTTTCTTCCGGAGGAAGAGGGGTACTGTAACACTTTTTTTTTTAGGGCCCTCGTTCCCTTGTTATTGATTGTTAGTTTTTTATATAATCTATGCCACCTTTTGGGCTTTAGTTCCGAATCTCTCCACCTGAGTGAGCGGGAGTGAACGAGACTTGGGAGCGTTCGAGAGAGATCGGTCGCGGCCATTTGGTCTTTTTTTCGGCTCGCAAGATTGGAGCAAGGAGGAGTGCCGGAGTAACCCCGTTATGTGAGGAAATTCGGTCCTCATTAGCCAGTGGGCTATCTTTTCCATTAATTTAATGCATTATGCATTGGTAACATTTCGTAAGTATTGTTGTTATTGAGTTTGGCTTTCTCTTGGTAAGCGTAATGGCGGACCGTAATTAAATGGATATTGTTTCTCTTCTTCCAGCCTCGTTTCCCACAGGAGCGATCCGTCGCCATCTTCCCCATGGTGCTATAAAGTAAGAAGGAAACCCACTTCGTTGGTAAGTCTCATCGTGTCTGACCCTCACGTGGTCATATTTATCTTAGTTTTCATGTTTTTGAGCTGTAACATAGGGTGTTGATTACATTTATTTTGTTACAGGGTTTTCTATTACACCTACAATGTTTCCTGTGATGGTTTTCTAATACAATATAATACAATATTCTCTGGAGTACTTTCAACTTCACCTACAGTGTTCCTCTACAGTATTTCCTTCTTGTGAACATGGATGGTTTCCTGAATCTGCAGCCTACAATGTCTTCGTGAATGTTCTGTGGAAAAGTTCATAAAATCTTGGCCTGACGACGCCATTGCCGAGCTCTCAAACTTTTATCGGAAGCAGGTCCATATTCCCTAACAAACATCTAACCCAAAAGGAAACAAAGGTATGCCCTCGTCATCCTTCTTTTTACCGTTAGAATAACTATGCCTATAATGTAACCTCTCACCATTATCTAGTGTTAATCTAGTATAATTGATTTTCAATAAGTGCTACTTAGTGACTGAATGTAATTTTCAATAAACAACTGTGTTCTGTATCCGTTGTTTGATTTCTTAGTATATCTGTCTTCTCGTTTGTATGTGGAGAGGGACTGGCGCTCATTATTCATAAATTTTGTCCTCTCTCCCATCACTGAGCCAAAACGGTCCCACGACCTGAGAAAGAGCTAGCCGACCAACTATCTCAGGCACCTCTATCTGCCGTGGGTTCAATCTCAGCTGGTGACAAGTGGCCTGTAAGGACCCTAGCGCCCACACCCACCAAAAAAACGGTATTACAACCTATATTGTATTATTATTTATATATAAATATACGCCGCACCACCTTATTACAACAATTTTAGTTATTCTTGTCCATCCTAAGGTTGCCTGGAAGAGATCGCTCTTAGCGATAAGGCCGCCCATTGAACCCTATTTTTTTTCTGTTTTCATTCTTACTGTATCTTATAATATGTGGTGTGCAATAAAGAGTTTTGTATTGTATTGTATTGTATTGTATAATATATGAAGTGTGGTCGCTAGCCAGTCGGACCCTGACGGGACCCTACCACCAAACGGGGGTCACTCGGATTAGTCCAGGGGCGATAGGGTTATTATAAGTCAACCTTTGACGGACAGAAATACTATACTTACTGGTCTATAACTGTGGTAATAGAGGACTGTAGGGGGAGATGAGCTAGAACTGGGTCTTCTGTAGTCTCCTCTACCGGCTGCTTCCTCGACGCCGCTGCCAGTCTGTCTTGGAGGAGAGCAACGCGGAACAGATACCTGGGATACAAAATATTGAAAGTGTAAAATTCATACGAGTACAATTTAATGAATTTATGGGATTCCTCTCACATTTTTGTGTTTTTTATTTCTTACGTCCGCAAGTGAAAATAACCGTGATGGTTTAATACAGTTATTAACCAGGATTTATCAGACAGTCTCCGTAGTGCAGTGGTCTAGAAGCTACAACGCCAATCGTGAGGTTGCGGGTTCGATTCCCGAACGGAACAAGAAAAAAAAGTTCCGGGTCTGGACGTCTATCTATATAAATTTATTTATATTCTAGGTTCCCCCCTAGTTCGTTACATGGTATAACAATAATAATAATATTAATTCATTTATACTTAAAGAAACACACATTACAATCAATAAATTAATAAAAAGGAGAAAGAGAAAAAATAAACAATATTAAGAAACAATTGGTAAAAAGTACACTAATTCTTTTTCTTTTATACATTACTGAGGTATATGAAAATTGTGTGTTGCGGCAGTTAAAAAAGGCCATGGCTCAGTGAGAAGTATTGCTCTTGCGAACAAATCATTGATAATTCTGCAATAGCCAATCATATCTCAGGTATCTCAGCTTTGCTTACTTTGAGGCCATGTAGTTGGTGTGATTGTCTAGGGATTTTATTTATTTATTTTATTTTATAGAAGTAGGATTTCAAGACGTGTGATTTATCGACATTGGACTTTGAGAAAAAGCATATTTAGATTTTCAGCAGTATTCTGAGAAAGATAGTTTTTTTAAGTTGGATTTTCAATTTAAGCTAAAATATTTCTAGAAATAGCATGTTACACACCGTCCCGAAAAACATTATGAGACACCGCATCAGGCACTAGTAACACATACTGTCCCCTTAGCACCGGGATCGATACGATATTATACTTACAAAATTGTTATTTGTGAATTTAAGGAAAGTGTAATTCGTAGTCGGAAAGTCCGAAAATTCGTCCGAAAATTCGTAGTCGGAAGTAAGAATAGAATGAAGCAGGTTGTTTTCTTAGTAAAATTTCTAGATTTATTCGTCTCCCCCAAAAAATGTTTGCGCCAGGCAACTATTTACCCGACTTCTGCATACAAATGAAGCTATGTTTTTTATGTTCATAAAATTGTAATTTGTTCTTAAAGTAGAATTTCGAGTGTATATTTTGATGTAGGCTTCCTGAAAGCAGGAAATCTCGAATAGGTTTTTGAGAAGTAAGGATTTCCAGAAGTACAATATATCAGAAAACAATCTATAGTAGGAATTTTAGAGATAGGATTTCTATTCTATACTCTACTCTATAACTTCACGCCTGTATCGCTTATGGGGTAGGCAGAACACCAGAGGTTACAAGACCATCTGATGTCACGTTTGACAAATTTGGAGGTATTATAAAGATGGAAAGAGACCATTGTAGTGACGGGGGGTCAGCCTATCGCCCACAAAAACGCCTTTAAAACCTGTGTTCCTCTGTCCCTTAACTGACTTTTACAGTATGCCGGGGAAGAGAAGTTTTCGTTTTTCTTTCGCTCCCAGTCCAGCATGGAAGACTATTAACCTTCTAATAACCTACTATTTTCCGTAAAATATTTACTAGCCACGCTGATTGTACCGGTAATGAAAAAATATGATAGGTAATGTTCGGATTTGCACTGATTTTAAATCAACTTTAAATAAGGTAATCGAGATTGACCGTCACCCGCTACCTCGCACTGAAGATTTGTTACCACGGTTGCACGGCGGTCAGATGTTCAGTAAAATCGATCTGCGCACAGTTTGAACTCAACGACAGTAAGAAATATACGCTATCAACATGCACAAGGGATTAATAAATAGGTTAGTGTTCGGGTTAGCTTCCACGCTGGACTGGGAGCGACAGAAAAACATAGAATGTGCCAGCTGCTTCTCTTCCCGGGCAAACTATAAAAGCCAGTTAAGGGTCGGAGGATTTATTGGCAATTTTCCGGGCGACAGGCTGACCCCCTGTCACTGCTTTAGTCTCTCTCCATCATAATAATACCTCCAAATTTGTCAAACGTGATATCAGATGTTTTTTATAGCCTCTGGTTTTCTGCCTACCCCATTAGGGATACAGGCGTGAAGTTATGTATGTATAATGGGGTTGGCATCGAATCCAGGAATATTTCAAAAGCATTTAGACAAAAAAGCATCGTACCTTTCCCAAAACACATCATGCGATACCGCATCAGGCACCAGTTTCTCATACTGTCCCCGTAGCACCGGGTTAGAGGCCAGGCGCCTCACGGCCGCGCCGGGCGAGAGGCCGCCCGCCTCACTCGCCTCTAATGAGGCGCGCCACGCGTCAAACTCTGCACTGTTGGCGGGTACTATGAAGGTTGCGTCTACGCGTTGCAGAGCTTCTAGCTCTTTCTGTTGAGACGTAATAATACATATAAGGGCACCGACTTCAAAAAATACTTAGTTGGTGTATCAAAGTGAGTTGTATGAAAAGATAATTGATGAACGTGGAGGAAGCTAAAGAGGTATGTCAACTTGACTATTTTTAAATCCTTGTCGAAACTTTGGCTGAAGTGAAATGTCACCTACGTAGGAATATATCCTCCGCTTTCGTACATATTTTTTTAAGTAGGTACTGAATCGATTTCCATAAAATTTCAATGGGCCGCCTCTGCTTATTGTGATCTATCAAATGAAACAAGAATCATTTAAATCGATTCATAACTGACCAATTAATCAAGTTACAAACATACACACTTTTTGATAACCTCTTCCTTTTGGAAGTCGGTTGAAAAGAACGTGTGCGGCGACGGACCGTGCTCGCGACGAAATACGGAAACAATCTTACTCAGGCTGCCCGTATTAAATGCTCAGTTCGGCGCAATACACGTCCAAATACAGCGAGCGCAGGCATCGGACGCTGGATATTACATTACTAGTTCCATTACAGCAATTTATATGCACCCTAAGTATGTATGTATTATTTAAGACAGAAGTTATCGTTCTTATTT
This sequence comes from Stenoptilia bipunctidactyla, assembly GCA_944452665.1. Lineage (NCBI taxonomy): Eukaryota > Metazoa > Arthropoda > Insecta > Lepidoptera > Pterophoridae > Stenoptilia > Stenoptilia bipunctidactyla. The sequence continues at coordinate 18,378,482 of OX101741.1, forward strand.
TTTACTTTTCACCCGACTTCCAAAAAAGGAGGAGGTTCTCAATTCGTCGGTATGTTTTTTTGTGCGTCTTTGTTACACGATATTTCGGACAATTATGAATTGATTTTGAAAATTGTTGTTTCATATGATACAGGATACCTCATAGTTGGTCTCATTTAGATTTAATCGAAATCGGTTGAGTACTTCATTGAAAATTTCAAAACTTTGAAAAATATGTATGATTTCGTAGAATGTTTACGTTGATGACATTCTCAACTCATCCAAAGTTTTGACGTGAAGTTTTTTAATGCTCTGCATTCGTTGATTATTAGTTCTGTTATATTCTTTCTAAACATACTCCAGCAACACAGACTTCGAGCCTAGCTTAGGCACCAGTCTTGTAATATTTTTATTTACAATATTGTAAATAAAAATATTATAATAGATTAATTGCCTATGTTTACAACATTAAACATAATTTGGGCTAGATAATATTGTGTGAGTGTCAGAAATATTTATTTATTTATTTACATTTAAAATAAACACATTTTGACTGGACTTCGCCTTCCTCCTAGAAGACCGTCCTTTTAGAAGATATGTTTTGGTAATCCATTAATTTTTCATCAACAGTTTGTGAGAATGCGACAACTTAGGGAAGGTCGTGTTTATTTATATGAGGTTGAATGATTGCATTTGACCTACCCGATCAAAATTGGGATTCAAACCCACAACATCAACTCTGTTGAATAAATAGAAAATGACCACAAAGTATACAATTTACCTTATACGTGGAAAGCATGGTGGTGTCTCCGGAAGACAATATGACCTCCGTGTCATCTTCATCATCCGGTTCCGGGTTCAATGCTGTGCTCACTTGACCTGGAATAATGACAAAAAAATAATTAATTAACAAAATTACAAACACCTAAATTCTGCCAACCCTGAACACTATATCGACGACCTCAGACGGCAGTGGTTGCGGGTTCGATTCCTGCACGGAGCAAAAAAAATGTTCCGTGTCTGGGTGTTTATCAATTTATGTATTTATATTCTAGGTTATGTACATGGTATCCCATAAAACAAGCTATGCTTACTTTGAGGCCATGTAGTTGGTGTGATTGTTTAGGGATTTTATTATTTATTTTTTATTACTATATAAGACTGAGAAATAAATCATCTGGTAGTCATTATGGCACCATGGTTATTGTGCATATCAAACGATATCACAGGTTAAGCGTCGTGACTGCCGATAATTTATTTCTCAGGTCGACTTCCGTGCTTCGGAGGGCACGTTAAGCAGTCGGTATATCTTTATACAGTAGTCGTTAGGGTTTGTCAGAAGCCATTTCGTCGCCCTGAAAGTTCTGACATTCACCAAACTTTTACGCCCATAACTTAAACGTTTAAGTTAATAAATACTTATATAACTTAACACCTGTGTCCCTTATGGGGTAGGCAGGACACCAGAGGTTATAAAACAATCTGAAGTCACGTTTGACAAATTTGGAAGTATTATAATGATGGAGAGAGATTACTGCAGTGACAGGGTGTCAGCCTATCGCCCACGAAAACGCCTCATCAAAAACCTCTTTCCCTTAACTGATTTTTACTTTTAGGTATGCCCGGGTAGAAAAATTGCTGGTACTACGGTAAGAAACTTACCGATAAATGTGCTCAGGCTCTTTTTCATGACGTTCGCTGGCGACTCCGGTTCATCTAGCTGTAAGCAACGTAAAATACAAATTAAAATCCAATAAGATACGCGCTGTAACTAGCAACACTAAAATATTTTTGGAACTCTGCATTTTAATTATCTCCCGCAGCAACTGAACCTGACAGCGCAACGCAATACAGTGCTTCCTTACTAAATACTTTGTTTGTTGCGATTCACGTGACTGTTTTACAAGCGACGACCTAAAGATCTTACAATATTGGAAAGACCGACTCATCGTTCCCATATTTATCAACCTTGGCTAAAGGGAATTCAAGTCAGTACCTACCTACACAGGCAACTAGTACCACTTATGGTGAACGAGTTTTTTTGGCTGTCATACTCTCTATAACAGCGAAAAGATCCCTCTTAACTGGAACCATGTTTACTTATCCATGTCAAATCATTTTCATACACGACAATCATGAAAATTGTAAGAAAATAGCAAGCTTTGAACAGTAAACGAATTATTTTTATGTTTTTATTGAGTGATTTAACCCACGAAAGACGACGCCGATCACGCCGCCATTTACGCCGCCGCCGACGATTTTGTCATCGGCGCTCATGTCTAATAAGAATAGCCTAACCATCCCTAGATAAGCGTATCGTAAAAAGCGACTAATCCTGGCTTGGTGGTAGGATACCGTGAGGGTCGGACTAGCTAACAACCACCTTTCATATAAAATCTCGCCAAATATGCCGCCGGTGGTTATTTCCGGCAATAATTTATGAAGAAGCAGTTGTTTCCTCCCGTGCGCTTTCCATCAGGTGAGATCGGGGTCATACTCGGGCGTTGGTATACATACAAACAAAACTTCACGCCTGTATCCCTTATGCAGGCAGAACACCAGAGGCTACGAGATGGTTTTATAATTATGTATGGAGACTATTTCAGTTATAGTATCATCCAACACGTTTATAAAAATATTTAAAGAAAGATATGCAGGGTTGATTTTTAGTCACCAGCCAAATTTAAATTTTAGTTTCTTTAATACGATATAAACACCCGCATATTTATTTTAGCGTCGTCGCTCAGTACAAAACAGCAGAAATATGGAACCACAAACTTTTTTAAAAATAGTCGCTGTTGATGAATATAGCTACTACGACGCAGCATTTCATCGATAATACTACGACGTAGTCCTACAAGATGTGTTGCGCTTAGCGCGTAGTCATCTTTATTTTAATGGTATTTTAGAGTAACCAAGCTTTGCTTAATATGTTAGCAGATATATTAATTTCCTCGTTAAAAAAATCATACTTTTTTTGCAAAAATCGTTTCTATAAAATGATACTTAATGTGTAAAAAAAATTTGATGACCACAAAACAACTCTGTATGTATTATACCTGTTAGCGATATTAGTACTTGATTTAAACATACCTATTTAAATGTCTACTGTGTACTAGACCAATATTATTTGCATATCTTAATAAAAATATTCAGGTTAATGATCTTTAAATTGTAGTTTATCTAAAATATTAAAATTTTATTTAACATACATACATAACTGACTTTTACAATATGCCCGGGAAGAGATGCCGCAGGCACATTCTATGTTTTTTAATCATTCAAATATTTTTTAATTCACTACCTTTAGCGTTTTCCCAATGACATTTGACGTGGTGCTAAATACGTGGCTTGCCTCGCTTTTGACTGCTGTTCCGATCTCATCCAGGTCTTTTTTCACCATTGAATATACTTCTGCAGACTGGAATAAACAATAAATTAAAAAGTAAATTCCATTTCAACCGTCGAAACAATCAAGTGTAAGCGTAGTTCTGTATAAGGTTAAAGAAAGAATCTGTCAGTGAAACTGCAGGAAAACCTCATTTTCACTTACCATCCGGTGAAATTGAGTATAGTGACCGATAAACGTAAACGCAAAAGTCGACTAATTTCAGTGACTTAGTGGTAGGTGATCCCACCATCAAAGTGCAACTGGTGCAACCAAAAAACTCTTCGTAAAAACCGAAATATCACGTGTGTTACGGCAAATTTTATGAACAGCCAAGTCTGTCCAAAACGGGGCACGGGGCGCTTGCAGATGTAGTAAGTGACAAAAGCAGGTACATACATACATAACTTCACGCCTGTACCCCTTATGAGGTAGACAGAACAGAGGCTACAAAGCCATCTGATGTCACGTTTGATAAAATTTGTAGGTATTATGGTGGAGAGGGGCTATTGCAGTGATAAGGGGTCAGCCTATCGCCTACAAAAACTTCAATAAAGCAGGTGTAAAAATAGGTCTATATTTAAATAAAAAAAAAAACTTTCGGATGTTGCCAATTTTTTGGGTTGAACTCTGAATATTTGAAATAGCAAATAAAACAATGTGCAAACAACGATATCGAAGGCCCTAGTAGTTATAAAATCCCTAGCCGTATGTTATCAGTACAGTCAACTTAGAAACTAATCATGCTTGCTGTGAAACCTAATTAAAAATTTAATTATAAAGCCAACACGTTGTTCGTATAAAATAGCACTAAGTATTTATGTCTAGATAAGTTGGCGGGGCGTTTAAACTCCGACTAATCTTAAGCGGATCGCAAACTACGCAGATACGGTAAGATATCGGAATCTGTTCAGATCTGTCAATATTGTTTTGTATAAATACAGAAGGCAGCAGACCAAGCGTTACAAATTTGTCCGGTTTCCCCAATCAACTTTTATCTTTTAGGTTTAAAACGCTTAACCTGCTGCCTTCTGTACAATTCGTATGGACTAACACAGATAATATACATTGGCATCTGTTTGCATCTGCGGATACGAATATACAAAGATATCGGCAGGTAACATTTGCCGGTACACAAATATTACCCTTAAAACAAACCTACTTAGGCTGAAGGATTTCGAGTTTTTTTTTTTTCGCGATAATCTGCCATCGGCTAGCATAGCCATTATCAGATGGTGTCATTCCGGTAATATAGCTTTTTAAGGTGCTCTTCATCAAGAACACTCTTATCATCCACATCCTTTTCAGGTTCTGGTGTCCAAGTTTAGGATCAGCCAACGCTTCAGTCTGGTTGGTTCAGTTATGAGTAGGTCACGAGCTAGTGAGTTTATGTGAGTACTCAGTCTCTGTTTGTATATGGTAGAATACTTTTTCACTTCCTCTGTCACTGTATTGACCTTGAGATTTTCGTGTAGCTCACTGGTCCTGACAAACCACGGGGCTCTCGAGATTGCTCTTAGCATTTTATTTTGAAATCGTTGATGATGCTCTATGTTAGAGTTGCTTGCTGATCCCCAGAGTTGTATACCGTAGGTCCAGATAGGTTTTATGATGCATTCATAAGGATTTCGAGTGAATGTATCGTCTCGTATGTTATCTTATCAGTTTATTTTGTGGTGCTTTCAAGTCAGATAAGTTATTATACGCAGATAAAATATTATCGCATCTGCTTAGTTTGTGATTTGCTTTAACCACTACTAGCTGTTCCATACTCTCGCGAGAATCTTGCTGAGATTGTAGCGAGAACTTCTTTGGGTCCACACTCTCAAAGTTCTCACTACACTACTTCTCGTGTTCTCGCGCTCCCTTGTCTCGCGCAAAAAACCGACAAAAAGTGGAGAAACACGCGAGAACTTGAGAAGAATACGAGAATCGGCTCCACATTCTCGTTTCTCGCGTTCTCGCGAGAGTGTGGAACAGCTATACCAAACATTTATAGTCGCGCGATCAGTTGGGTAATGAGGATTTTTGAACAAATTGATTTTCTTCCTGGTCTCTGACAAAAGCTAACAAAGTAAGAAACTTCTTTGTAAACAAATGTGGAGTTTGAAGGCCCCAAACTTTACATTAATGAATGCAATGTCTTAATAGGTCCATTGAATTTTTATTACCATGGGTATGAAATTTAGGTATGTACTTATTTTTCTTTTATAAACACTTACAACTCCAGTAGGACTATCGAGCAGTACCTCCCTCTGGGATATCAGATAGTCAGTTCCGGGGCCAGTAACTAACTTACAGGATAAGTTCTTCTACCAGGAACACAGCAATGACGTAGTGAAAATGCATACATTTTCGTTTGATTTTTAACCTTATTACCACCGAATAAGTTGCGACCCACAAAGTAAGCTTTTATATGTATAAGTTTGTGTTATGGCGACTACACAGCAGAACTAGAGAGATCCTAGTATACATCCAGACCCAAACAAGTAGGTACAGAATGTTCGTTTCCTAAACTGGCTCATCTGGGAATCGAACCTCTCACACTGCAGCCAAACATTCTAGACAAATCTCAAATAGATTTCCAAGATATTCTTAAAATTTTGTTGTAAAAATAACAACGGACACCCTTGTTTGTCCGTGTAGGGTCGGCTGAGACTAGCCCTACCGCCCCTGGATAAGCGGGTCATAAAAGGCGACTAATTCGAGTGCCCCCGCTTGGTGGTAGAATCCCGTGAGGCTCCGACTGGCTAGCGTCCACCCTTTATATAAAATCTGCCACTAAAACCACTAAGGCGGCGGTGGTGTATTCCGGCAATATTTTATGAAGAGCCAGTTCGTTCCTAGGCCTGTGTGCTTTCATCTCCTCATCATTAGGCCCTCTCCATCAGGTTAGATTGAATTCAAACGTGGGCTTAGTCTTTCAATAAAAAGAACCCTACCTTGCTTTTTGCTGATGTGATCCACGTGTCCCACCAGTTGCCACCCTGTTTCACTTCACTGTTGACATCAGCTGTTTCTTTCGGATTTGTGTCTGTGGAGCTGTGGAAGAAAATATTTTTATTACTAAAACAAAAATAAATAAAGGGGTTTAACAACATGAATCCACTTTTTAAGGTAGCGGAAGTAGGCTAGGATTAGAATAGACCTACGACTATTCCAAGTGAACCTGCTTAGTGGTAGGAACGCTTAAGGGTCCGCCTGGCTAGCAACCCTACATAGACAACCACTTTGGCGATGAGCTAACACAATTTGCCTCAAATTTCAGCTCTCTACGCCCAGTAGTTACGGCTGTACGTTGTCTGTCAGTCGCTCAGTACCTCAGTCACTCAGTCAGTAACAGAACAGTTTTATATATATTGATATCTCTGCAGCTGGCAATAAATAAACTCACACCATATTGTTTAGCCCAAACAAAGTTTTATGAATACATACTAAATATTTGAAATAAACCTAAATAAACAATCAAACATCCATGACCTATAAGCATTATTAAATTGACACAAATATAGTGAATAACTCAGATTTTAACATAGGTTACTTCCTTTTTTTTTAATTTTAACCCCTTAGTGGCTCAAAAAGGGCTCACAGGTAACAGCTAGTTATAGTACATAAGTAACAGCTAGTCTATAAAGGTGAAGAGTATGTATGTTTGGCTGATTGTGCAAATCTCTGTAGCTACAGGTCAGATTTCAAAAATTCTTTATGCAGCAAAATATTTTATCCATATATTCCCACAGGTTCAATAGATATGCAGTAAACCATGTGAAGCTGCCAGTTATATGTTAAATAAATAGTTGTTAGATATACATATATTGACAATTCAAATCATACATAATACTCCACTAATGCAAGCAAACATGTTCAGAGTTCGAACTCACAATCACCGAGTTATGAGACTAATAGTGTAACCCTATAGACACAGCATTCAACAATGATCTAACTATATGAGAAATAATGGCCTTTCCGGTGCCTACTTTTTGTGTACTGCTTTTTTATGTTGTCCTGATGGAAAAGGAATCCTCTTAGGAGACTCCATTGGAGTAAGCAGCAAGTTATAAAGAGTTAACGAGTTAAAGAGTGTTTGATGAGACTTCTGCTAACTAGGCCTATTCCTCGTAAATTGTAAGAAACTAATAGAACTATAAAAATATTCAGTTGTCTTAACTGATTGTGTAGTGTTAAGTTACTGTATTCTTAATTATAGCATGCCATAACCATATTAATCTATATCAGATTCAATTATTATTACTTGTCTGTACTTATCATTTGAGACAAATAAAATTCAAGTAAATTTTATTTCACTAAATAATAAGAATATTGAAAATTATCAAATAAGTCTGGAATTGAAAATGAGCTGAAAAAGCTTAATTAATAAATCAGTTTTAGGTCTAGATTCATGGTATGTGACTGATAAGGTGGATTTTCAAATTTAGTTCTTAGAACTTATAAACAACTCAAACAATTATTGATGAAAAACGATTGGTAACGTTTTATCTACGCTACTAGATGAATTTGAGTATATCCAGTTAAAACTTGATTGGCAGGCAACTACTACCTGTTTTATAAACCACGTTTATTTGTCTTCTGGAGTGAAAAATTACGTGACCTTAATAGCCTCAATGTAAGAATTCAAAGTTCATTAGTCCATTTGAAATGCAATAAAACAGCATCAATAATATTAAACATGCATCAAATACAAGGACAAATGTTTTCCTCGAGAAATAAACTTCAGATAAGCATAATATCAGATAGCAATACCACAATAATAAAAACAATGAAATAAAATTTTACTTACTGTTCCGCCATTCCGATGAAATCTTGATAAATTTCAAAGTGAATTTGAGCACATGGAATTAAGCACGTAAAATTTTTGATGTGTTTGTTGTTGTTTTTACAAGAAATTTAGAAATATTTATGACTTTTATTATATTTGTTTGCGTTGACATTCACTATGTCATCTGTCAACTTGACAGTACAATGAAATAGTTTAGGGGCATTCATTTTTAATATTTAATAAATGTTTTTTTTTATGAAATGATTCAATAATTGATATTATAAAAAAAACCTTAGGTTTATAGTAAATTCTGTTTATTTTTAAGATACCTTTTCAGTATAAATCAACACCGCATGAGAAAAATATTAGTTTCGTATTTATTGCATAGATGGCTGCACTAGTATGGCAATGAATAAATGATTACTCTTGTACAAAGATTCGTTATGTAGATAATGGGTAGAATAAAACATTACTTTGTCTATGTATGTACATAATTTAATTTATTATTGCAAATATGATTCAGTCGATACTTCTAGGTTTAAAAAAAATATTTTTATTATGAGACTAAAATTTTCGAAATTATGCGATATATTACAAATGGATGTAGGTAGGACATACCAGACAGGTAACTACATTTTGTTTGCAATAAAAGACAGGTAGATATAGATACTTCAAACAAAATTTCTCTTCTTCTTCAGTATATCATTAAAACGGCAACATTTCTTACCGTTGCCGTTTTAATGACATACCTAGGTAAGTTAACGCACTTTTTATACGCTAAGTATTATTGTTATAAAACAAAGCAGTTACTCATACAATCAATACAATTCTGCCATGTAGATACTGGTAGGTATAGATTATTGATGTTCTTCTTGAAAAAGTCATCTAGACGGGAGGCAACAACTTCAAAGGCTTTGTAATCAAAATTTTATATAAACTCTTTCAATAAACTCTTCAGCATAGTGATTGGTCTATTCAGGCGCCGCTAAACTCCGCTCAGCTTATCTCCCCGTCAGTGGAAACGCAGCCTCCGGCATTAGGTATTCCAGATATTTTACATTTAATGCCAATTCCTTCCTCAGCACGTGAGTTGTTAAGATACACGTATATTGGTACTTACTAAACATGCTTGTCCTACTCATAGTATATTAAAATCCTTACCTACACACAAAAATAAAACACATTCAAACCATCGTCGAAAACCCAAAAAAAAAAAACATATTTTCATATAGCAACATTAACCACCCACTGGTTTAATTGTTTTTAAAACGGAACCACAGTTCACTAAGGCTTTCCCATGCTTTAATTACAGGGCCCAGGGTTCATATCGGAAATCTTATGTGGATAATTCAATGAGCTGTGAGGGCGGGCCGGTTCGAACCCTAAGCCGGGGTTAAACGTAATGCACCTCTAGAATCAGGTACTTACTTCATATAGATGTTGATGTTGTTTTTATATCCGTTTTGGCGTAGAGGTATTATATTTGCGCTGTAGAATTGCGCGGGAGTTTCTGTAATGTATAGTTTCACTCCTGAAAGCGGTCGCGATGTACAAATTAGAACTCAGTATTTCAGCTTACAGCTTACCACATTCATATTATATTAAATCATTAATATTTAACTATTGTCAACAAATCTTACTCTTACTAATATTATAAATGTGAAAGTTTGGATAGATGGATGTATGGATGGTTGTTCCTCACTCACGGTAACGGCTTCAGGAATTTGGCATAGTGATAGTGTGCAGACTCGAAAAGCAAATGGCATATTTCAGCGGGATTCAAAATTTGTCCACTTTGCGGATTTCATCTCTCTCCGTGCCTGTAAATCGTCCAACATCCAGGAAAGGGTCTCTTCCATGGCCAAGCGGAGGTTTTTTATATATTATAGACTAAGTTCTCGTTTGACCTCAATCTCACCTGATGGGAAGTTTCTATTCTTCCAGGAGGTTGAAGGTGAAAGCACATGGGTTTAGGAAAGAACTGGCTCTTTGCACAGTATTGCCGGAACACTGTAGCGGTAATATTTATAATAATAATAATCATTTATTTCAGGCAATATTAACAAAATACAATGATAATTTATTACAGAGGCCTATAGTAAAATAAATACTTTAAAAGATAACTTATATAAATTATAAAAATACAAACAAAAATCACTAGACGGTGGCGGCGGCGTGAGGCGCGGGTCTGGCGGATCCTGAGGGCGGTGGGTGGCCGCGGAACTTGCGGAAGATGACTTCCTTCGGCCACAGCTCTTCCTTCAGGATATTTGACGGCAGATTTTATATGAAGGATGGTCGCTAGCCAGTTGGACCCTGACAGTAGCCTACAACGAAGCGGGGCCACTGGGATCAGTCGACTTTTACTACACCCTTATCTATATACTAATATATAAAGCTGAAGAGTTTGTTTGTTTGTTTCTTTGTTTGAACACGCTAATCTCAGAAGGTTATAGGCTATATTTATCCCGAAATTCTTACGGGATCAAAAGTTACGCGGGTAAAACCGCGTGCGGCGGCTACTCTAATCTAAATGCACAAAAGGTGGCACTTTGACGCCTTTAACTACACTCCGGGCGGGCGGTAACGCTATTCTAAATAAAATCTTAGCGGCTTAACTAATCCAGTGGTAGATTTCATATGAAGGAGACAAAACTAGGTTCTGCTAAGGCCGCGTCCCCAGTAGGCAAACTGTTAACGGTTAGCTGTTAGCAAATCTGTCGCAAACTGGCTTACTACGCCCGGCGAACAAGCACATCGCCGCCGCCGACAGAGCCGCGTTTGTTGGGAGTCGGCTTCTCACTGAGATATTTGGCGCGTGTGACACTGCAAACTGCATATAGTGAGCGCAAAACTAGCAAACTAGGACACGCCATTTCAAATATATGGAAGGGCTTACTAAATCGATCCGCCACATACTCAGTCGGCCGCTAACATTTTGCCTACTGGGGACGCAGCCTTATACTAAGTTCATTAGTTTCTTCTACCAAAACGTTAATAGTCGCATTAGTTGCCTCATGAAACTATCTTCTCCAAAAAGTTCAAATGAAATAGTCCTGTTTTCAGAACTAACATAAAGTTCAAAAGTGTTGTTACCCCATCATTTTGTAGCTAAAACCTTTTATTATCAGTTTAATAGGCACAAAACGATTTGCTTTTCAGTACTGCGTCAAGTTTATTAAAATAAAACGCGGCCCTCTTCAGATATTTGCCTATGATTGTGACTATGTTTGTTTTAGTCTAGGTACAGTCAGCTTGAAAAGATTTTTGTAAGGTAGGGTTATTAATTCTCAGTTTAATCGACTATCAAAAAATATTCTTGTAAGAGATTTTGTTCCATTTAATGACAAATTAGGAAGTCAACATATAGATATCTAATGCCACACTGCTCGTGGACTATTTTGTATTGTCTTTCGATGAAATATTCTACGAGCGGTGTGCTGTGACGTAGCCAGATAGCAGGCTTGGCGGAGGCTTGCACCAAAATCGACAATTATTTTTTGGAACCATTACCAATTCACCTCGTAACAATTGTTTCTTACATCAGCTATTTCTAGAATAGGAAAGTCTAGTTGATAGATTTCTTTTGATTTTGTCTTATGGTTTTGATTTTTCACGGTACCATACTAAAAAACGCTTCGAACAGAGAAATCATCATATACCTAACAGACCAAAAAAAATGTGTGAATCGCACATTTTCAAAATCGGTCACGCACTTTTTATTTTTCCGTAAGTTTTCTCGGTCTATCAGGCACCTTTACTATTTAATATTATGAAGATTTTCTTTGTTTTAAATAAACCAAATAAAAAAAAACAATTTAAAAATGCATTTAACCCTATTTAAAAGCTTTATTTTTCATTCTATACTGTTTAAATGGTATTTATTTATTTATTCATTTTAAGCAAAGCTATTAGAAATATAGATAAAGCTACGTAAGCATATAAAAAAAATCTAATATAGCAAAAAATTTCGATGGCCAAATAATTTTCGAGGCCGCGGTAGCTCAGCTGGAAGAGTGCCCGCCCGGAATGAGGGAGATTTGGGTTCGAGTTCCAGACGGGATCGATTTTATTTGGCATTTATATCGATATATCTAACCCAACTAAGCTATAACTATATATTATCCAGGTGTAATACAGACTCTTACATGATATACTTCATATGGAATGCTAACAACGGGCTACGTAGGTGAATCCCCGCGGAATGGACTTAGATGAAATTGAAAAAAAAAACAGTTTATTCTCTGGAATAGCATTCACTTTTATCCCGAACAAAATATTGTTCTTAACTGGATACATTTGTGTCAAGAAAGGATTTGATATCACGCCTTGACACTGGGTGGCGCTGTTGGGTACCACTGCAATCGATCGATGGTTGAATGGATTAGTCGACGTTGATCGATAGTTTTTACTAGGCCAATTTGATCAGAAAACACCAATCGATGTCAAGCGACGCGACGGTCGACCAATTGCTATTGTAACACCCTTTATACTTTTTCTTTAGAAGAATTACGTTTCAAGCAATGCAATGATTAATATTCTTAAACCCAATAAAGTATTGGACGCGAACAAAGTCACGGGTGACAGCCCGTTCACACATGCATGATACGTTTTACTGGAAACCTTTTTTGTATCGAAAATACGTATACTGAATACTGTGCTATATGTGAAGTCGCCCATACAACTCCATAAGCCATCGATGAAAAAAAAAACGTATCCGGTAAAACGTATCCAGTAAAACGTACCATGTGTGAACGGGGGGTAATAGCTATTAAAAATAAATCGCTATTAAGTGCAACCGTGCTCAAATGCGACTGTCACTAGCAAAAACGTTTTTTTATTAAAACCATATACCAAAGCTGTTATGTTTTCTCTGTATAATATTAGGTAAGACTTCACCTTGATCTTACAATGTTTGTTTAGCGCGAGCGTACACTATCCCCAGTTGGTTTTCAATCTGATGTACCCGGCTTTCTTCGCGTTATTAATAATAAGCGCTTGCAAACGATGCCGTAACTGCTTTAGTAAGTACAGGGTGTTTTAATTTAATTTCAAATATATTAATTATTAAAAGGATGGCCATTGCAGTAGCTTCTGGAGTGGCAACCGCGGACTGGGAGTCAGAGCGTAGGCAAATCCCTTCAAGGTGAACCGACGATATAGTCAAGGTCTCAGGCGGAATATTTGTGTCTTTGTCACAACTGAAATTTGTGGGAGTAACTTAAAGAAAAATATAACGAGTAAATTTTAGTATATTGCACAATGTACAGAAGGCAGCACATCAAGCGTTACAAATCTGTCAAAAATTTTTACTTGGATCTGAACTCTATGCCCACGACATTAAGTTAAAATTGGTTGGGGAAATTTGAGAGGTAATGTAAGGCTTGATCTGCTGCTTCCTGTACCAAATTATGATTGCGTCCAGTGCGTGCGAGATAAAATTCAAAAATTGTGGTAAGAATCCCGTAAATTCTTTAAATCATAGTGAAAATAACCGCGATGGCTTAAAACAATTATTACAAATCTATTTACGTTCTTCCTACTTACATTGTTGACTTAAAAATTTGTCAGGATGAACGTTTATTGTATTATGCTGGTATGGTTGATGTTGTGAAAGAAAATAACTATTAAGTTACTCAAGTTAAGTGATAGGGGAATGACTGATAATAATTGGTAAGTAATAAGTTCTGATTCTTACGCTCATCGTTAGCCGAGAGATGGACAGAGGGATCAGAGACCACCCCCAGATATTCTGTATCTCATCCAGCGTTTGACATCACAAAGTGTAGGTACTTACTATTTCTATTAGGTACTTACTGTAAATATAGTTTTTTTTTATTTAATAAAAATAAGTTGAGTTTCGCCAATAAAGAATAAGGAAGATTTTGCTAGGAGTAATTGTATTATCTTCCTAGTCACAAGTTAGTCTGAGTTCATAGCATTAGTGTTAGAACTTTTCACTATTTTTCAATTAATGTCTTCTTAATTGTCTTCCAAAAGAAGAACTTTTTTGTAATTCAATCCAACGGCATATCTACCAACTATCACCAAAAACAATTTTCCATTATTTTTCTTTTCCGTTATAAAGATAAAAGTGTCAAAAGATTTTATAAAACAGCGTGGTTTTAACTATAATATATCTAACATTTTAAAACCCAATTCTCAGCCACGCCGCACCCTGTACAAACAAATCTGAATGGATAATCCCGCGCACATTATTACGCTGATCGACACGAGCCTTCAAAGTTCATCGCTCAATCAGTCTGCGCTCGCGGCGGTGACGTCACGCTCGTGAGTTGCCCCGCCTCGCCGAGAGATGGCGCTGATCGGAGTTGCCTCACGTTCATCGTGTGTGGCGTGTGTGCTTTTTGAGCTGCTAAGAATAAGATGTTTTTAATATTTATAAGGTTTTATTATAAATGGATTAATATTATTGTATCGAGATTATTTAGCCGGCGCTTTTGAAATGCTTATCTATGTTCCATGTTATCTTTCGTAGATTACGTATCGGTATAACACCTACCGGTAGAAAGAACTAACAATAAAATATGAATCAATACTTGATAAGAATTCTACGACTGTACGTATTTGTTTTTTAAGAGTAACCTCTTTGGTGATAGGTAACAATGTCTGCCTCAGACGTCAGTGATCGCGGGTTCGATTCTCGCGAAAAACAAGAAAAAAAATGTTCAAAGACTGGGCTTTTTTCTATTTAATTATGTAATTATATTCTAGGTTCCCCCCTAGTTACCTACATTGTATTCCATATCACAAGCTCTGCTTAGTTTGGGGCCATGTAGTTGGTGTGATTGTCTGTTTTTTTTTTAAATTAAAATTAATGGTTACTTTAATAATAGACATTTTACCTATACATTGGAGCCATCAATTTCCACTAGGTTACTTGGAAAACTAACGTAATATCCTATGCATTACTTATTAATTTACATATGCATATTTACAAGAGGACTACGAAGTAAATTTGTTTTAAAGACTGTATTTTCCCGCCTTCAATCAATTTAAATTTCATGCGATACTTAGTGACGATTAGTGTTAAAAAGAAAGCTTGCTTCGAAAGAGACCAAATAATTATATTAGTTCAGGCTTTATATGAAAGATTTTCAGTCGCGTATGGTCGGTTTAGAAGTGTCCTATTGCTTCTGGATAGACGTGTCATAAGAAGCGACCTATCCGTTTATTAACCTTTGAGGGTTCGTCTGGGTAGCTATCCGATTATAAAAGCTCCTAAACCTGTGAGCTGTGATTATACCTCATTTCCACTTACCATTTACTTTTGTAGTCAAATGGTGGAATGGATAAGTTTGAAGATATAGGTTTCTGTATTGTATTTTTTCATTTACTTCTTTTTAAATATTCTAAAGTCAATTTATAATTATTTACAATTAACACTTATTTTTTCATTATGTTATTATTCACTTCACACTTTATATTTTGGTTATGGGTAGTTATTTAAGATTGTTATGATCGATTATTCTAATCATTATTTAAATAAAGTGGCTACTGAAAATCAGCGCGGATGTTACAGATGTTTTGCAACAACGTACATACTGCGTAGTCACCATTTTAAGTCTTTTAAGTTTTTGTATATTTAAAATTATCAACTATCATTTTTATTAGATTATATAAGTTTTAAATTTAAATTTAGAAGATATAAGCAACCTTCTGTAAAAGGAACAATAAATATTTTTTCTTTCTTCTTTCTTTCTTTCATTAGTTCCATTAGATCAAGAACGGAATAAGGCACAGAAGGTGGCAGATCAAGTGTTACAAATCTGTCAAATTCCCCCAATCAATTTTTAACTTAATTTCGAGGGCTTAGAGTTCAGATTCGATCATAATTTTTTGAAAGGTTTGTAACGCTTCATCTGCTGCCTTCTGTACCGATAAAAAAGGTTGTCTAATATTGTCTTAAGTTTTCGCGATTTATAAGTACCTAATATTAAATAAAATACTATTAAAATCCCGTGGTTACGAGCGTGTCTTGACTGCAAAGACACCGAAACGAATCGAGCTAAATATTTAAAATGTAATTTTACGCGATAAATCCCTTTAAAAGCTTTTTATTTAAAGGGTTTTTAGGGGATCTGGCTAGAGGAAGTAACTTCAAGACGAGTGTGTGGTTGAAGATAATTTTATTGGCAAAAATTTAATTTTATATTTATTTACAATACGTCTTAACTAGTGGTAAAATGAAGAAGTTAGTTCGTAATTTATTTTATCTACTCTCATATCATAATATTCAAAATATAAAACTCAGAACGAATTTATATTGACATACTTTATAAAATAGTATAACGAAATGAAATTAAAAAATTAAATTATAACACACTACCTCGAACAATACAATGTTATAATTTTTTTTTTTTTCATTTCGATACAGATAACAGACCATAGATTTCATTTTTTTATCTGTGTCCTGCGAGCGCCGCGCTACGTTACATTCTGTGGCCGCGCGGCGCGTTTTGGCGCATGCGCGATAATGGCGGGAATAAATATCTTCAGTGTATGAGATTAGATAAAGTAGTGTATGAAACTGCACATAACTAGGTATTATACACTCGTGTGATACTTTTAAAAAACTCGTTTCGCTCGTTTTTTAAACTCACACTCGTGAATAATACCCCTAATTATGTGACAGTTTCATAAACTACTATTTCAACACACTTGCTCGTAAAGTGAGCCTTATTCTATTGAATTTACAACTATAAACTGGGCTATAAGTCACGCGTGCATAATATATTATACCCTAGTGCATAATATAACGAATCCTACAAAGTTGAATTGTACCTAAGTGCAAATTACATGCGAGTAAACAGAGCATATTTTATTGACCCGGTTTATACATTAAATATATGAGCGCGCGCGTCCAGGCGGCGCGCGGACAGGCGGCGCGCGTGCAGCAGCAGCGGCTGCACGGCGCCTCCAAGCAACAATAGCGTGTGTACGTGTAATGGGACCGGGTTACTGACGCGCAGCAGCTAACAGCTGCTTCAAATAAATTTTATGACCACGTATGTCTGTCTTTTACTCACAAGTGTGTTGAAAAACGTCGTATGTAACTCGTGAGCGTTGCTAATTAAAGTCTCGGCTCATTATTAGCCTCGACTGTAATTAGCAACTTAGCTCACTTGTTACATAATACATATACTATTAGTACCGCACCAACTCCGCCATGCTGTCGCGGCGCTTTCGTCGCTGCGTGAGTTTCGCCGCTAATCGGGATTTTAACACATAATATCACTGGCCTAATACTGGATAAGAATAGCTAAAAATGGCTATCACTAATATTAATCGTTTTTTATCGAAACTTTATTCAAAACAAAATATTAGATCTGGGATTACTTGTTCTAATTTAATTTTATATTTTCAGATCTTACTTTAAACCAAGGACTGCATACCGGAATGAATTTCTGTACAATTTTTTTCTGTATGACGTCATACCGTTAAATTAGGTATATTCAAGAACAGGAATTCATACTGAAATACTTCGTGTAACTTTTTTAATATTGTACCATAACTGTTTTTTTCTATTAACTGAAATTTCCCGGTATTAATATTAATATTGATATTAAAATATTTTTTTAAAATAACTGTAGAATATTCGATAGTTTAGTTGAAGCCTCTGAAGCGTAGGCACATATGCTTACCTATACATTTCGGTACAGTTAAGTAGGTTAAAATATTTCTGTACTAAAAACATCTACAGAAATTAATCCGGTATTCATTATTTGGGTACCTACTGATATAATAAAGTTAGATTTTAATAACTTTTAGAAGTACACTAATAAGGGTACTGAAATTTTACTAATACTATTTAAAAAAATTATACCGATAAGGAGTCCCTGCTTTAAACGTTTCAAGATTTAAACTTAATTTACGAAAATTAATAAAATTGCTAAATAATTACTAAAACTGCTTTCACACCGGACTGGGAGCGAAAGAAAAAGGGCATACTATAAAAGACAGTAAAGGTTTTACTGACGAAAGTAAAACGTGACATCAGGTGGTCTTATAATCGCTGGTGTTCTGCCGACCCCATAAGGGATACAGGCGTGGAGATATGTATGTACATATGTATATAATAAAATAGCTTGATATAAAAAGCTTTGGCTTGTGGCTAGCAACCACCCTGTATATAAAGACCGTCGCTAAATACAGCAGCTCTGGCATTTCATATTCTTGCACCCGCGTGCTGTCATCTTCTGCCTCATCTTCACTTACTGTCAGGTGAGAATAAGGTTAAAAATGGTATAAGTACATTCATACACACATACATAACTTCACGCCTGGCAGAGCACCAGAGGCTATAAAACCGTCTGATGTCTCGTTTGACAAATTTGGAGGCATTATAATGGTAGAAAGAGACTATTGCAGTGACAGGGGGTCAGTCTATCGCCCACAATGTGAATGTCTTTAATAAAAAAGCGGTTTAAAGAGCTGATGACAAGAAGTAGCAAGAAAGTTAAAGTTTATTGACACTTGATGAATTTATACCAAAATTAGAATAATATTTAGCACAACTACTACAAAACAGCAACGCAGTAAGTAGGTAGATTAATGTTATTAAAATAAAGAAGAGTATGCGATTGTTTCAGAACATTTATTGATCGTTTTATTGATTGGTAGGAAAAATCGTGCTTATAATCATAGGGTGGCTATCAATTGTGCGCCAAAATAGAGTAGAGTATGGAATATTAATGGAATAGAATATGGATTATTAATACAATTGAAGCTATCATGATTGAGACATAACGACAATATTTAAAAAGAAGTAAAGAAATGGTATTTTAAATTAAAAGAATAAAGTTTAAAAACTAAAACCCGCCTACTAAAACACGCTCTAAAAAGTATGAAACAAGAAAATAGTCTCCGCTGAAATATTTATGTATTTACGTCATATATTTACGGACACTATTTTTTTGTTTCATAATTTTGGTTTCAGTTTTTAAACTTTATTTTTTTTAATTATTTTTGTGTTTATATATTTGAATTGTGCTAATGAAGTTCTTTTATTTGATACCCCACACGAAAACGTCAAGAATATTTTTTTAGCTCTATAACTATTATTTACTTATTATTTCACTTATTTTCGAGTAATATTTTTTACAAATTTGAGCTGGGCTCACAAAGCTCTTTCATTTGATACCCCACACGAAACTAATTTTCAAAAGAATATTTTTCTTAGTTCTTCACTTTAAGTCCCATGGAGTGCGCTGTAGTGAATTTGACATAAATTTATATAGCCTATAACCAGCGGACAGTGAAGAGGTTTTCTAACGACGCATTTGTCAATTATGATCACTAGTTTAGAAGTTCTAAGGGAATGGATGAACATCCATATCCACATACATACATACAAACATAATTACATACATACATGCAGTCAAATCATAACCCTCCTTTTTGTTTCGCCGTAGTCGGGTAAAAAAATATGCTATATAAAATCACACGACCAGGATTTTATTTTTACTAGGACTTACTAGGACCCCTGCTGTTCCTATTATATATTAATGACTTACCACTGGTTACAAACTATCAAATGACATTATATGCAGATGACATTTCCGTTATAATTCCTGACAACTCAAACAAAAACTTTAATGACATTATCAATAACACAATTTCTGACATCATCAATTGGCTCCAGTGTAATAATTTGACAGTTAATATGAATAAAACTAAATATATACAATTTTTAAATAGAGGGGCTAAGAAACAAGAACTCGAAATAAAATATAATGACGAAACAATAAAGGAAACAGACAGCTGTTCTTTCCTAGGCATTTTGTTTGACCTACACTGTACATGGAACTTGCACGTAGAAAATGTTTGTTCTAAAATAAACAGGTTTGCATACGTACTATGGAAATTAAATAAAATAACAAATAAAGAAACGGCCCTTAAAGCGTATCATGGATACGTCGCCTCCATTTTAAGGTATGGTATTCTGCTTTGGGGCCACTCGGTCAAAATAAATAAAGCTTTCATATCTCAAAAGCAATGTGTTCGTGCTATTGCTGATGTTGATTCGTGGACAACATGTAAGCCTTTATTTAAAAGTATGAAACTACTAACCGTCCCAAGTATGTATATATACGAAACAGCATTATTTGTGAAAAGGCATCCTGAATTTTTTGTAACAAAAAAAGATGTATTGTGTTTTAGCACTAGATTTCCTAACAGACTATGTCTTCCGAATATAAAAACTGAAATATGTCTTAGAAATAGCCCAACAATGTGCATAAGAATTTTTAATAAATTACCTGAAGATATTAAAACGCTGCCATTTAATAAATTTAAATACGTCTTACGACAATGGCTAATTAATGAATGTTTTTATGACATTAATGATTTTTTAAACTTTAAATTTGACATAGGTAGATAAAATGTAAACAATTATGACATGGATTGTTATGAGAATTATATGTATATTTTTTTTTTTTCTTTTAATAATAATATTGTAATACCTAGTAATACTATACTAATACATTGTAAATAAATGCATAAGATAACAATATTGCATGCTGTAATACAGTAAAGTATGCGCTCATACTATAATGTGTACCATCAAATATTACCATACTTTCCGCAATAAATTGATTTGATTTGATTTGATTTGATTTGATTAGGACCTCCCCTTCGCGTCCTGGTCGGGTCATTTTATTTAGCATATAGTTCGGTTATTTAAGAATAATTGAGCATTAAATGCAAAAACTTAAAAATATTTTTAATGGTATCCCGATTTTAAAGTTTAACATGCAGGAATTCTACATACACTTAAATTTGGTCTTATAATTAATAACGTTCTATTTTACTTTTTATATTTATTTATTAGTTTGTAATTTACTTTGTGAAATAGTGAATTAATTAATTATTTATTTGAAAGGTTCGTGTTGTTTGTATTTAAGGGCTATGTTAAGAAATGTTAAATAATGTTATTTTATGTTGAATTATAAAAAAAACAATTTTTCGAAATGGCACAGGAATGCTTTATATACATGGTATCTAATCTATTTGCAATCATATTAGGATACTGTTATCGCAATAATTCGACTTCAGTTATAAAACCTCACTTATGAATTAAAGTGTAAATAAGCTATTTTCGGTTTAATAAACAAACATTCAAATAAGAATTTCCCTATATAAAATGCTTTCTTTTCTCAACTTACCAAAAGGTGTTGAAAAATATACCATTATATTATAAAGTTCTCCAAATTTCCTAATTTGAATCTCTTCCGCTTAACTTTCTTCACCTACGATCTAAAACAATAATATTCAACGAATGCAAAGCATTAAAAAAATCGATTTCATGTTTAATATTAAATTTATTATATTAAACGTATTCGTACATATTTTTTCAGAAAAATGTTTTCTTGGAGTTCTCAATCGATTTTGATGAAATTTGTATGGGACCACCAATGAAGTATCCTCTACCATATGAAATAAGAAAATTCAAAATAGGTTATAATTGTCCAAAAAAACGTGTATCAAAGACACAAAAAAACATACACACGAATTGAGAATTGCTTTTGGAAGTCACTAATTAAAGAGAATTTTGTCTTAAGTTTTCACGATTCATAATTTAAATAAAACTAATTTTTAACCGGATTCATCGCGTATAATTTATATTTTACATTTTAACTCGACGTTTCGGTGTCTTTGCAGACGCCGTGGTCACGAGCGTCAGTCGCTTGTTAAAAAGTAGTTTTATTTAAAGAGAATTTGATATATTTCTTCTGTATGACTGAACAACTGATTAAAATTGTTTAATATTATCTCTATAACTTTGTCTTGAGTTTTTACAATTTTTTATTTTAAATTCAAATGTTTAATCTCCCTAATATCATAAATGTGAAAGTGTGGATGTATGGATAAATATCTCTATAATTTGTTCCTCTATCACGACAGAACAGCTGATCAAATTTGGATGAAATTTGGCATAGTGTTAGTGTGCAGCCTTAAATAGCACATAGGCTACTTTGTGTCCCGATGTTCCCGCGGGATTCAAAATTGCGTGGGCAACTAAAAGCTGTTTCGCACAGTATTGCATGCGCAATTTCTAATGCCGCGGGAATATCGGGATAAAAAGTGTGCTATTCTAGACTGTACACTATCACTATGCCAAAGTATGCAAATCCTTTTTACCACCGGACTACCAGACGCAGACAGAACTTCCATCCCTATGTAGTGGATTTACCAAGAAGTCGAACAAAACGCTTCGATAGTTCCTTTTTGGTACGGATTGCCAAGGTGTGGAACAATCTGCCTGCGTCTGTTTTTCCTGACCACTACAGTCCTGGAACTTTTAAGTGTCGAGTGAAAAGGTTTCTCGTGGATGGACGTGTAACACCATAGTCTTCATGCGCACTTATCATCAGGTGGCATGGAAGACAAACGTCCTATCCTTACAATATAAAAAAAAGTTCATTTAAATTCATTGAGCCGTTCTGCCGCGATTAAGGAACAAACATCCATATATCTATACATACGTTCACATTTACAATATTAGTAAGAATTAAGATACTGTATTAGTAAAATGTGAGTAAAAGTATAATAAACTATAGTTAATATGACTCACAAAACATTTTTAAATTTAAGTAAGAAACTGTCGTAACTTATTTCATTACTTAGATTTTACCAAAAAATATAATCTTATCATGGTCACCCTACAGACCGTGGGCGAAGCGTGGGTGCTCCTGCGCATCATACTGATGTACATTAAATTTGATTGTTCAGCAACTCCGAACTTCAATAGATTTATATTCCCAACCTCTGATTTCGCATATTAAAACAGATATAAAATTATGAGCTCTTTAAATATTAATTTCGTGATTGTGAAGGAAAAGGCGGGATAACCTTTCCGATTGTTAATATTGTTATTGTTAAAAGCTGCACCTTGACTGAATGAGATATAACTAGTAGGACCTAGTTCTAACCTTAAATACTATGATTAACTCTTAACCTTATTCTATTCGGTTTGTCTAATTTATTTAAATCATAGAACAAATTAATCATCTGAACTTCAAACTCGTAAGTATAACCGCTTTGCGAAGGGAATAAATAAATAATAAATAAATAAATATTTCTGACACTCACACAACATTATCTAGCCCAAATTAAGTTTCTTAAAGAACTTGTGTTATGGATACTAGATAACTGATATAACTTAAGAAATATATAAACATACATATTGAAGAAATACATATTTTTTATTAGAATTAACTTAAATAAACATATAAACGTCCATGACTTGACGACTAATATCTGTGTTCATCACACAAATATCCGCCGCCGCCGGGATTCGAACCCAGGACCTCTGGCATAGAAGGCAATGTATGTTACCGCTACACCAGCCGGTCGTCATTGCTTTGGAAATTTAATACTCGTAAATTAACCAAGCTAATACTTCAACGTGGCGATAAAGTAAACTTACATGAATAATCAATGAATGCTGAGCACATGGAATTATTAGGTACTACGTGTACTTATTAATTCCATGGCTGAGCATTAAAAAACCGACTTCACGTCACTTTGACTGAAGTATAAGGTCATCAATGTATATATGTAGATCTAATATATAAAATTCTCGTGTCACAGTTTTCGTTGCCATACTCCTCCGAAACGGTTTGACCGATATTGATGAAATTTTTTGTGCATATCCGGTATCTATGAGAATCACCCAAAATCTATTTCTCTTTTTTTTTTTATATGGCAAAGCAACGTTTGCCCGGCAGCTAGTATAATATAAATATTTCAAAAAGCAGTCGATCGGTTTTGATAAAATTTATATGGGACCACCTCCGAAACCTTTATCCTCTATTATGTGAAACACAATTGTCCAAAAAATAGTGTAACAAATACACAACAAAAACATACACACAAATTGAGAACCTCCTCCTTTTGGTAGTCGGTTGAAAATGCTAAAAGTAAGGCATATAAGTTAGATTTTGTTATGAGGACTACACAGCGAAACGCTGTGTTACAAGTTCACGGACGCATTTCCATACAAATTAACCCGCGCGCGCGCCGCTTCCGCGTAACGTTACGATGGCCCTAAGGCATATCCTAGTAT
This sequence comes from Stenoptilia bipunctidactyla, assembly GCA_944452665.1. Taxonomy (NCBI): domain Eukaryota; kingdom Metazoa; phylum Arthropoda; class Insecta; order Lepidoptera; family Pterophoridae; genus Stenoptilia; species Stenoptilia bipunctidactyla. The sequence continues at coordinate 18,402,716 of OX101741.1, forward strand.
ACTTCCAGCCTAGAGCCAGTTTAGAAAATTTTGTTTCTTAAGCCGGCTCGGGACTCGAACCCTTAGTCATAGATGTCATATATTACGCCGGAGAATCCTACTTTATTGCGTAAGCGTACCGACTGGGCCACCCTTTTATAAGACATCAACGCGCAAAACACTAAAACGCTACTTTTGAGACAAAATACAGTACTTCAAAATGACCTAAATTTAGAAATAAAAGCTAAAAATTATTGATACCATTTAGTATATTGAGCACTAATATCAAGATGTAACTAACGGGAACTTGGTTACGTAATTTTGCTGGCTACAATATGTTTAATAATAACTCTTGCTCTGATCCCCGACCAGCTGGTCAAATTGTCGGGTTATATCGCCTAAAAGGTGTCATCATCATCATCATCACAACTCCGTGTAATGGGCCCACAGCAGGGCATGAGTCTCTCCTCTGGGTGACGAGGAGGTTTAGGCCATAATCCACCGAGCTGGTCCAGTGCTGGGTGGTGGATGTCAGAATTTTTCGTCGTCGTGGCGCCGTGCTTACTGTGTGTATCTTACGATATCACAGGTTAAGCAACGTTCGGCGCGGTCGGTACTTGGATGGGTGACCGCCGACCATTCCTTTCTCACGGCGACTTCCGTGCTTCGGAGGGCACGTTAAGCTGTCGGTCCCGGGTGCTGTATACTTGTATACAGTAGTCGTTAGGGTTTGTCAGAAGCCATATCGGCACCCTAAAAGGTGTGTTGCTATCGAAACACTTAATAATAAGAATAAATGTTTTTCTCGGATCCTCTTCTTTGCGTGTCGATGAATATGTTTATTATATTTTGCCCGCCCAGAAACTTGCCACCTTTATGGCGTTATCGGTGGCTTGTGCAAGGTCCTCGGTAGTGCAGGTTTCCGGGCACATGGGGCAGGAGAGAAGGTGTAACATTGTTTGTGGAGTCACGCCGCACAAACAATGCTCATCTCCGTCAACGCTCGGATAATAGAAACACATATATTAGTAAAAACAAGTACTGGTAAAACTACACAACTATGGTCCAGGGTCTCAACTATGGTCCACCGATCTCAACGAACAAAAACCCTTTTGTAACGGTAGGAAACGACATCTACTTTATTGTTTTGCACTATGTCGTTTGCTTAAGGCACGAAGAGATTAGTTTTATTTGCATTTGACAGTTAGCGCCATGGATTGATGCCATTCGATGTTCGCAAAAAGAACTTGTTTACGCGGGCTTTGTGAGCGTTGAAAACTTTTGTTTATTAGTATTGGTTACACTTACAGTGCATAAAAAATACCTAATTGTAACTTAAATTGAAGGTAACTCATTTGTGTTTTTGTCTTAGAGTACTCAGTATTCTATAAAATAAAGCTATGGTAAAATTTATCGTAATAAGCAACTATTGCCATACGTTTGAACCTGGACCATAGTTGTCAACATGCTATACAACTATAGTCCAATATTTATTAAATAATAAAAATAAACAAAATATGATTCAAAATTCATTTAACTACATTATGTACTCAATGACTACGATTTAGTTAATATAAAAACGTCAACAGATATAAGATATTTGATATTGATATTAGATATTTGTAATTTAATTTTAAAATAACAAGAAAGTAAACAAAAAATGTGTAAAATCTGGACCATAGTTGTGTAGTTTTACGGTATTTGTATTGTAGTTGATTATCTTAAACTTAAATTAAACAATCTTTAATGAGTGCACTACTCCCTAATTAGGGGCAGCCCTGTGAGCTTTGGACGAGTAGTTTGCTCTACCCATAGAAATGATTATACACTATCAATTACATATTAGTGGATATATTGTTTATAATAGAAAATTAAAATGACTTTTTTTTCTAATTTTTCTTACTAAAAGTAGTTAATCTTCCCAGCTGAAATAGATTTAATTTAGTATGTAAAACAGAACTTCTTTTTATATGTAATTTACACAAAAAACTTCTTAAACTTGAAAAAAGGATGAAATTTTAATCCCGCTTGATATCACCGACCGTCAGATGTACCAGGAGCGCAGAACGGCAGCGGTGGTTTACAAAGACTGTCACCGAGTCGACTTGCATAGCCCTCGGATTTATTGTATAGCTGTAAAAGCGCGCGCGACGTCGAGACAGCCACTGTCTGACTCTTTATGTTGTCCTGGTATTGTTGGCATTTTGGAATTAATAATTTTTCTTTTGTTTTTTTCTTATATTTTTTATTATTCTGAAATAACAGTAAAATTAGTGTAAAATCTAAAATATAGTTTTGTAAAAGTAACTATTATGTCTCTTAACGAGCTAAATATAAAATAAAATTATATTTAATCGAGAATAGAGTATCAATTCCAAAAATAATATGGCAAATCTGACAGGTACTTTCAGATATTTGGGCAATCAAACAAGCTCTTCAACTTTGCTATACTATTAGTACCTAAGAGATATTAATTAATTTAGTAAAGAAATTCAAAAATTCAATTGACTCCCCTCATATTGATAATTCTTTCGAATCACTTTGAAGAATGTTTTCCTCTTTCGAAGTCACCATTGTATTAAAAACTACATTACACTCGTTTAGTCCAGTCAATAAATGACCCAAAATGAGGTGTAGAGTGCGTGAGCAGGTAACTAAGCGATTCCTTCAGAAACTTGTTCAGGGGGCTTAGGTTGTTAACATACCAAAAGTCCCGACTCCTAGGTGATGAGCGGGGGGAAGGAGGGGGGGGTAAAGGTACGAATTTTGGGTTTTTCGCTTATATCTCCAAAACGGTGCATCGGAGAGAAATATTTTCAATTAATAAAATGAAGTTCCTAAAATTATCTAAAACTTTTATATCATATTTTTTTTTCTAATTCCTAACCGTTTTCGAGCTATACCCTCGGAAAAAGTTTAAATTTACAAAAAAAAACAATTTACGTCAAAATGTTCATAAACATTGCATCATATTGTCTAAACCTATTCATTAACGAAAAGTATGAATAGGAAAGAAATTGTAGATTTTTAAATTCCCTTTAAGAATATATATACATGTGCTGATTAATGTCCAATCCGCCTAAAGTTACAGCTATTTTAAAACTTGTATAGCATTTTAAGTTATCGCGCAAGGATCGGGCATAGCCAATATCTTCTGTCAGCTCATCGATAAAAGTTCACGATGAAAGGGTAGTAGTTGACCCAACATTGCTCTTTCAGCGGATATGTATAAGCAAACGATCAGATGAGGATTTGATGACATATTTTGAGTATGAGTTGGTCCCATTTCCCTTAGCACTGTTCAACGTGGCATGAGAAAGACAAACAAATCAGTGCTGTACAACTTATTTGAGCCAACCAAGAAAGATATTCTTCTGCCTCAAATGAACATTGTAGTCGATGGAGGATTTCTACTCCACAGAGTTATTTGGCCAAAAGATGTATCGGTTGTGACTATTTGTAATAGTTATATCACCTACGTCGACCACCATTATCTTGGGACTACCCGCACTGTGGTGTTTGATGGGTACGCAAACACAGCCAATAGCACTAAATCACAAGAACAAATGCGTCGTTACAGACTAAAAAGGTCAGCCGACATCAATTTGACATGGGACACACAAATACCTGTTAAACTTTTTGTCAAATCCTACCAACAAAACTAACTTCATCTCCTTACTGGAGATAAAGCTGCAGAAGAAAGGGATACATACTCTTCAGGCTACCGATGACGCTGACATCCTAATCGTGAAGACTGCTGTTGAACAATCCACTCACAACTCTGTGGCTGTCGTTGGTGAGGATGTAGACCTTGCTGTCCTGTTGATTGCTTCCACTCCTGCGACCAGAGGTTCTTCTGAAAACTATATTTTGCCGCTGCACCAAGGATTGTGTAATTGGAAAATGTGGCTGCCGAAAAGCGATGCTCACCTGTTCTGCAGCGTGCATCCACTGTCAAGGGAAGTGCCTGAACAGTGTAACTGTTGACGATGAGGACGATGAAGACGATGTAGAGCCCATTCAGCAAGAGCAACGCGCTACTGAGGAAGAAGATGCCATGGAAGAACAATAATTGCCTGGGCCCTCAAGTTCAAAGAGGATGAAAATTTGATTACTTTTAAAGTCGAGAGTAAAACATTATTTATTTATTTATTTATTTACACTTCAGTTTTTACAGGTAAAGTAAAAGAAAAAAGAACACTTACACTAAACATAAAAACTTGGCGGTCTTATCGCTGAGGAGCGATTTCTACCAGACAACATTAGGAATATATTGAGAACAATGGGGTTTACAATTATTATTGTATTGGTGTAACGAAACTATCTGTAGAATAAAGTGTGAAAGTCATCATCATTATTTTTTCTACTTTATTTAATAACTTGCTTATAAGTGGCCATATATTATGTTATAAGATGAACGAACAAAGGTTGTGGGTCAAGAATATGATATACAAACTAATTTTCTGAAAATTGCAAAATGCTATACAAGTTTTAAAATAGCTGTAACTTTAGGCGGGTTGGCATTAATCAGCATATGTATATATATATTCTAAAAGGGAATTTAAAAATCTACAACTTCTTTCCTATTCATACTTTTCGTTTATGAATGGGTTTAGACAATATGATGCAATGTTTATGAATATTTTGACGTAAATTGTTTTTTTTTTTGTAAATTTCAACTTTTTCCGAGGGTATAGCTCGAAAACGGTTAGGAATTAGAAAAAAACATATGATATAAAAGTTTTAGATAATTTTAGGAACTTCATTTTATTAATTGAAAATATTTCTCTCCAATGCACCGTTTTCGAGATATAAGCGAAAAACCCTAAATTCGTACCTTTACCCCCCCCTCCTTCCCCCCGCTCATCACCTAGGAGTCGGGACTTTTGGTATGTTAACAACCTAAGCCCCCTGAACAAGTTTCTGAAGGAATCGCTTAGTTACCTGCTCACGCACGCTACACCTCATTCCTTGACTGGACTAGTTTGAAACTTAGTGAAAACCAAACCACATTTCGGAAAATTCCAAATAAGCAGGCATTGTAATTTACGGAAAGCCGTTTAGTTAAATAAAGGAAAATGATTCAAACCCCGGCAAGTATGTAGGTGAGTACTTAAGGCGCATGTCTTCAATCTACTTTGGTATTCTGTATTATTTTGCAGAAGCCTTCTGATGTCGGCCTTAGAATGTTACTCTAAACGTACTATCTCGTAGGAATTTATAATAAGATGCAGTGGCAATAAATAAGTTGGGAAGGCAAATAAAATATTTTAAAATCTTTAAAATTACGTTGAACTTGATGTTAAAGTGGATAATATTATTAAAAAGTAAATCAATAATGAAAAAAGCTGAATAAATTCAATAGAACAAAAAAGTACAAGTTTTTGTTACTCATCACGTAGAGAACCCCGGATAAAATATCCTCAGAATATCAAAACATCGTTTGCCCAAAAATTTTTCCTGTTCCTCGGCCCTTTCCTGTATAAAAAACTTAGCAAAATCCAGGAACTAAGTATTAAAACATATTACGAATGTAAACGTTGTGTTATTTGTAGGTTACTTTCTTTAAATTATCAAGAAACTGAAAGTATGCTCCATCCTTTACAGTAGGTCTGCCTTACGTTTTTAAATTCAACTCTTTTCCTTTATAATTTGTTTTGTTTTCCGTTTATACTTCATATTTTTGTGATTTTTGTAATTCAACTCCTTTACTCTATAGTTTGTTTTTGTTTTCCATTTATATTGTACTTTGAGCCCACATACTCTTTACTTTTAATTTTGTTTGAAAACTATAGCACTGGATTGTGAAGTGAATTAGTGTACTTAAAACCTTCAAGTCAATAGTAAGGAAGCTAATGCTTAAGCACAGGTTTCGACCTTTTTAAGCATTCGCTGACCAATTAATTTAAGATGAACTTGTGCAATACTAATATTAGACAATTATAAACCATTACATGTTTACTTATAAGATTTATATTTGTATTGTAAATTACTTACTATTTTTCAAAAAATCCATGTATGATCTTTTTTTGGCCAATAAACATTTTATTATTATTATTATTTGTTAGTTTTTTTTTAAATAAATATTTCATGAATCCTTCTGTTTTTTTTTATAAAAATAATATGAATGGATATTTGACAATATGAGATAAATGATTCTTCTAAACATCTTTAGGTACTTCTCTTTTTCCATATCTGTTCATCTAATTCTTTTCTTCAGATATGAAACTTATTAGATAATGAAAAAAAGTTGCCACTTCTAGTACTACAAAATCCTGTGTTTATTCATTTATCTGAACCTAACGTATTAGCGTAAAGGGCCGCGCCGCATGGCCCTTAATAAACAAATGACGTCCAGTTTTATTTAAGGCCACAGGCTGCAATTATTTTGCTATTTCGACGCGCGCGCAAACTTCAAAGGGATTTTAACTTTATTTACAGTTTTAGCATATAACTGGAGATGGGTGAAGTGAAGAGAGTTAGTTATCGTGGTTATTAAGCATATTTATTTATCTTTTGGTTTGTATTTTTTTTTAATTTGGGTAGATAATTGGTGATCGAGAGATTAATTGGTTTAGGATTAAGTTTGTATGAATTTGCTAATGATACTATGACTATTTTATTCCATTCTTGTTCAAATAATCTGGTCCCAGTTTGTCATGTTCGTATTGTGCATCCATAGCTCATTGCACCTACTATGAAAGCAATTTGGTTGTGGCATGACATTGGCTCTCACAATTAACTGTCTTGTGTTTGTTGTTTTTTTCATGTCACGGTCAATTTGTACTGTACCTATTTGTATTAATTTGATAATTCTGACTGAAAAAGAGTGCCAAGAGTTTTTTTCCGCCGGCTTTTTTGTCTCTTAGTCTACTGTAATATCTTATTTAACAACTATCAACAACTAGTTAAAGCCGAAGTATGTGATGACTGACTTCATCAAGTGTTTTGTGAAATTCCTAAGATGAATAAAACTTTTTGAATTATCTTTTATTTTGAATTTGCTTGGACGTTTGAAAGTACCAGGACTGTAGTGGTCAGGAAAAACAGAGGCAGGCAGATCGCTCCACACCTTAGCGACCCGTAACAAAAAGATACTACCGAATCAGTTTATTCTACTTGGCGTCAATGTTAAAAATATTTATTTACTATAAATAGCTGCACCGCATTACTCTCAAGAAGCTTTATAACTGCCACTTTAAACTTAATATAATTATTATGTAAATACACGTTACCAATTAATCACATGGATTCCAAATAAACGCCCACACGATTCTCAGCCGTGAATTTTATCTCTAACAAATTGCTAACCATCAACAGTCTGTGGTCATCAAAATATTTAAACGTATCTGTCAAACTGAGATCCTGGCAGGCGATAAGGAAAACAGGAAATTGGAATCTGTATCATTTGAAAATCGGACGCGCCTCCATCTTGAATGCTAATCGTCGTGGTAGGATTTGAATATGGATCTGTCTTTTACAGTTCAGTGCAATCATAATACATCTAGCTTATTTTATAACGTAATACTTAGTACCTGTAGTTTTCGGTGTCGAGATTTTTTTTAATGAATGTAAGATTTGATTTGTTGTACATACGATACAAGACAGTTTATTGTTAAAGTAAAACAATGAATAGAAAAATCAAATGAAAACAATATTTTTTTATTTTTGTCGAAAAATCACTGAGAAATTATACTTGTAATGAAAAATAATAGCGATAAAATTACGAAGATGAATATTAAAATTCGTATACGTCTCAAAAATATCACCCTAAATAACTTTTATAACAAAAACATAGAAATCCATAGGACGCATTTGTCTTATTAGCGACAAGTTTTAAATTAAACTTGCTTATATCGGACAAAACACTATTGCAGGATGTATGAATATTTCTTTAACTTGTTTTTAAAAAAAATTTCGAATACTGCAAAATTATCTCCGATGAACGTGGGGTGTACAACTATTTTAATAACTTTGAAAATAAGCTCACTCTAAATCACCTAATGTTGGTTCAAATTTTACTTTCGTGGATAACATATCACTGCACGAACTTGTACAAAAGAGGTACGTACTGTAACTTTTTTCACTTGTTGTCATGTTTAGATGGATTGGTGTCTGGCAGGAAATTGTTGTCATTTAAAAAAAGAAAAAGAAAACGAGTTCTAAACTCGGTAGCAGAAAAAAAAAGTTAGAAGTGTGCGCGGGAGTTTTTATTTAAATAAAAAGGTTAAGTACCTAAATGGTTAAGTAGACCTTTTGTAGAAGTTGGGTAAGGATTTGTTGTAAGTATTTACCGATACGCTTCATCGCCTCAGATGCCAGTGGTTGCGGGTTCGAATCCCGCACGGATCAAGAAAAAAAATGGTCCGGGTCTGGGCGTTTATCTGTATAATATGTGTTTATATTCTAGGTACCCCCAAGTTCGCTACATGGTATCTCATAACACGAGCTCAGCTTACTTTGGTGTAGTTGGTGTGATTGTCTGGGGATTTTTCTTTTTTTATCGTTGATATAACACATTAATATATTTATGACGGCCTACTTACCACAGTGGTTGGGTGTGCCTTGAGAGCCGAACCCTGCCCTCTGGGCTAGTCCCAGCTGGGCAAGTTTAGGAAACGGTAATTTTTTAATCTTTTGTAATCTGACTCATGTATGGGTATATATTTTAAAGGCATTTACGGTCGGCAAAGCCGGTCAACGTTATTTGAGGTTAGTGTTCTATTCTTGCAAAACATTAAAATAATAATTAATACTAATACATATAATAAATTTAAAGCGTTTGTTTGAGCGTTAATCTCCAATACTCACAGTCTAATTTAAAAAGTCTTGCACAGTTCAGATTGTTATTTTTTTATAAAAGACTTAGCTCGCGTTTGACCTCATTCTCACCTGAAGGTAAGTGAAGATGAGGTCGTAAATGAGAGCACACAGACTTAGAAAAGAACTGGTTCTTCACTAAAAATTTCGATCTTTAATCTTCAAATTTGTACCATGAGAATATTTCTTAGGATCATAAGTTACAGGGGCAACACAAAAATAAACAAAAATATCTCATGTGTACAACATGGTAAAGTTCGTAAAATTGCCAGTATCAAAAAAAAAAAAAAAAACATCGTGTCTCTTTTCCCCAAAACAAGAAAACAAAATTTAATAAGTACGCACATACGAATTAAAATTCCCACATCATAATAAAGCCTAAAAGCGTCTTCATCTCTCAAGTCGACGCCGAAGTTTTAATTATCACCGTTCAATCTGTAGCGTGTGTTGCCAAATAAAAATTGATTTGTAATCGTTGAGTGTTGCCCGTTAAATAAATACAGCATGTATAATCTGTGAATTGAATCAAGTGAGGGATGTTTGATGGAGGTTTTTATGAGGCATGGATTTCGTGAGGTTTTGTCTTGTTAGTGCTGTATTGTTTGCTTAATATGTTTTGGGATGTATTCTTGAGTAAATTCTTGTCGAGTGAGATTGGAGATAATCAACTTGGGACTTAATATTAAAAAAAAAATAGGAAATTAATACGATTACACGAAGATGCGATCTTTAATAAAGATGAAAAAGTTTTTTTTTGATCTTTCGTGCTTCTCTTAAAAACTGATTGTCTAAAATAAAAAATCTTTGTACATTTGACAGCCTGCTTTTTTAGGAAAGAACTGGCTGTTAATAAAATTTTGCCGGAACACATCACCTCCAGAGCGGCAATATTTGGCGGCAAATTTTATATTAAGGGTGGTCGCTAAAATAGCTGAACACACTATTGTACTGTATGCTACACAACAGCATGCAATATCATTATCATGTCATGCTATAAGGTTATGCCATGTTTTATATTTTTCATTATTTATCTAAGTTCTGATGGAATCATAACTTCTGAGGGTAGTAAAAATGCTAATACTAATAATAATACTAAATACTAAGCTGAAGTGTTTGTTCATTTGTAATTGTGACGACCACTTTGGCGATGGGGTAAACCTGTCTGCTTCAGACGCCAGTGGTTGCGGGTTCGATTCCCGCACGGAGCTAGAAAAAAACTGTTCTCTGTCTGGGTGTTTATCTATTTATGTATTTATATTCTAGGTTCTCCCCTAGTTCGCTACATGGTATCAAGCTATGCTTACTTTGAGGCCATGTAGTTGGTGTGATTGTCTGGGGATTTTATTCATTTTATTTTATTTAAACGCCTTCATTTCGATATTATCAGTTCGATTTTATTTTTTGTCTGCTCAAAAGTAAAACTGTTTGAAGCTACCAGTTCCGATTGTAGAAATGTTTGCAGATCCGTTGACATTAAAATAAAACCTTTTTGCTGAAAAGAAAAAAAAAAGGAAAAGTACCTATTTTGACATTTGAGTGATTGCTCGTAAGTAGGGTATGAAGACGCCGAACAGTCGCTTTAATTTGTAAAATAGTCAAAACTTATCTCTCAAAGTAACAATAAATCAGTTATTGTGTACGAACAGATTTTTTTTAATAAGTCAATGGCAATGGTCAATGTCATAAACAAGATGTTACTTATGTTTATGTTTTACTGTGTATTTAGTTCCAAATTTTATTTTTATTTTATTTTACTTTATTTGGGAAACAAACAGCACAATTTACAATTTAAATTAATTACAATATAAAAAAACTTAAGCCAACAAAGTTTGCACTGATAGGTTATACATTTAATAGACATGGTATATATATTAATCTAATTAAACACATTAAAAAAAAAATTAATTATAACACCTGTAATGTGCTTCTTATATGAAAATAAGAAGCACATTACAGCTGTTAACCTATTTTAACAATGGCTGATCTAAACTTGGAGATTGATCTAAACACGAATGAAAATAGCCAACGCGTTATTTATTTTTATATACAATTTCTAAAGTTAAGGAAACAAATGATGTCTACCTAAGTTTTTCCTATTGTCAAATTCTTTTTTTAAAAATCTGTCTTCACCTTATAGGTGTATAGCTTTTTAAATAAAGATTTAAAAAAAGGCCAATATCCGACAAGCCTTTTTTCATATTTTTATAGGTATGTTGCTGATTCAAAAATATTATATAAAATTAAGGGTAACAATACAAAAGGTAACATACTCAATCACTTTACTTGTACTGAAACAAAGAAACTCCCAAATATTCAGTAAAACATAAGTACCTACATACTTTTATTTTAATAATAACTTTTTGACTAAACATTCCCTGGCATTCCCTAAATATATGAATATTTTTAAAGAGCTGTGGTTTTCGTAATGATAATATTTTTCTAATTCTATTTATTAAAAGATTAAATGAAATGTTTGAAAGATGCCTGGGGTAAAACGCTTTGAGCCGTAAGACCACCCTTTGATAAATAGTTATTAGAAATAATTTCATCACTAAAAATCTAATTTAAAAAATAATACCTATTTGCTGATAGATGTTTGCTACTTAAATTAAAGGTTTTTTGATAGAATCCATATATTAACATCAGCTATTCATAGAAACAAATGAAAGAAACTATTGTTTTCTCTCTCCCTCTCTTATTAAAAATGAACAAAAATAAGAAATTCTATTGTGCCAGTGTTTTAACAAAAACATAGGTTTATAGGCCTCAGTAGGTACTTAAAGGATTTGTCGATAAAACGACATTTTTCAAACTACATAGACTGCTTTTACAACTATGTGAGCAAGTGTAAATAGAACGTTCTTTTTACTGACAAGGTTATCTCGCCCTGCTGAATGCCGTTTGCGATAATGGTGCAGACGTGATGCGCTTGCGGATGACACCATATAACCATTTATATTTATTTCAAATCGCTGCCTTTATTTTTACTTACAAAGCTAGTAGTTTTTCAATAATGTTAATGTCACATGAAACATTTGAAATTAATTTAAGTATACTTTTTTCCACCCATACTTAACCTAATTTTTGAAGTTTCATCTTTTTTACACTCCGTGTAATGAGCAGTTTGCAGGGCCATGAGTCTCTATTCTAGATGTCGAGGAGGTCATTATATTCTATAAGGGAGTGGTGTAAAATAAATGAAAACTTGTCAGATTACACAATCAATAATTTAATGTGATAGTCAATTCCCCTCTTCTCAACTTTCGCACCTCTCCTCTCCTGTCCTCGCCTCTCCTCTCCTCTCCTCGCCTCTCCTCGCCTCACCTCACCTCGTCTCACCTCACCTCACCCCGCCTCACCCCGCCTCACCTCACCTCACCTCGCCTCACTTCATCTCGCCTCACCGCAACTCGGCTCACCTCTCATCGCAACAAACGCCATCTATCCACTACTTCCGTTACATTTCATTTATTTATATTAGGGAGAAAATAATTTGAGTTTCTTTGGAAACCTTCTTAAGACCCTTACATTTACAGCTGTAGAATGATCGAAGACAGTATGTGATAGTGGAAATATTTTCATACAGTTTCCACCAGGCTGGCGCTTTAGCAAAGGTAGTAGGAATTTAAAAACTCTGAGCGCACATTGCTGTACTTTATTTAAAGAAGTTTTTACACAAGAAGAAATATAATAAAAAATACTTCTTCACAATGACTAGTAATAAATAATAAAATCTTTATTTGCATGGAAATTGGTACATTGGAGGTCTTATTGTATAGATTAAAGTTTCACAATATCCTACCGACAAGTGTCAGTGTGCAAAATTTTAAATTTAAGATATATCGAAATACATGTTTAAGTTAATTGTTATATTCAGTATATTTTTTTTATATAAAGTTATAATTTTTAATCAATATATTTGTCATTTAGAAATTCATTGTATTATCACAATTCTATGAAGTTTAGTTTCTTACTCTTACAAAATAAAAGAGTTTATTGAGTGTAAATTAATAAGAAGGTTGATTTGTTTGTCATATTTGTAGCATTAATGTGTATAAGCAACCTTACAGCAAGCTAAATATGAATATCTTTGAACTACAATCAGTTTAACTAATTAAGACAACTGTACCTTCATGTTATACCAATGTAATCAGCTAAGTTCCATACATAAACAATGAAATTCCAAAAAGTAAGTAAACTAAGTTACCCATAAATCAAGATACTTCGAAAAATGACAATTACACCTTTCAGAAACATTTGAAACATCTCATTGTCTTTGCAAACTAATCCTCATAGAAACTAACAAAACTTTCTCCTGTAAACCATTTTTGTGTTTTTTCACATGAAAAATGAAGAAACAGGGTTCGAAAAAATCAGAGTTTTTTGTATAACCCGTTTAAGAAATAGATGTGATTAAAAATGTAAGTTAAAGGGGATTTTCGCAACTTTAAATGAGGTTTCTATTTTGGGAAACAATTTAAATTATTCAGAATTTTAGTGTTGCCAGGAAAAAATCAATTAATATATATCGTGAGATATTATAACATATTTCCACTGATATACTTATTTCGGCGAACCCTGAAAAAACAGAGAGTTTTTGATCAGAAAAGTTTTAGAAACCCTTGTCGTTTATTTACAAAACTTTTTCGAACAAAATGACACATACGTGTTTTTAAATTTGCCATGACGTTTTTATTCTAGGCTTTGTTAGAGCCTCCTGATGTTTTTACAGTTTTTTCTTAGAACTTAGGTAACTCTGGAAGAATTTCGACGACCGGCTGCTGTAGCGGTAACATATATTGCCTTCTATGCCAGAGGTCCTGGGTTCGAATCCCGGCGGCGGCGGATATTTGTGTGATGAACACAGATATTAGTCGTCAAGTCATGGATGTTTATATGTTTATTTAAGTTTATATTATAATAAAAAAAAAAACTAAATGTATTTATTCAATACATATGTTTATATATTTCTTAAGTATATCAGTTATCTAGTATCCATAACACAAGTTCTTTAAGAAACTTAATTTGGGCTAGATAATGTTGTGTGAGTGTCAGAAATATTTATTATTTTATTATTTGCTTTACAGCTTAAAAACCGTCCATTGTGCCTTTATTAACTTTCGATAATTATTGTACCTTTCGTTTTTTATTGTGTCCTTAAAAAAATCCAATGTAAAAGGCTCTTTACAAGTAAGCAGATAGGTTTAATTAGAGCTATTGCTAATTATTTACTTGATCACGACTCGCGACATTTCTCCCGCTCTAAGAATCTTAAGTACTCGCCGATTTGTATCCACCCAGTTAGTTTCCTATACTGGTACAGTCAGCTGCGACATTTAATAGTGGTGCAAGTTTTCTAAATACGTCTAAAAATTTGTCTTTCAAGAGAAGAAAAATATTAAAACAGGATAAGAATTATGTTTGTGGGATTAAAAATAATGGTTCTATCTATTTCTATTAAGAAAGAAGTTAACCTAACCTAACTTATTAATAATATCTTGCGCGGCATTCAAATGCACTATACGCAAGGTTAAAGCAGCTACATAAATTAATGTCATAAAAAGTAATAAAATTACGTAAATTAACACATATGTCCGTAGTTTGATAAGATCATGCTATTGAGACCAAACAGCCAAACTAGGAGATATATTATAAAATTTCCGGGCATACTGTTTCTTTTGCCTTTGAACTCTCATGAAATGCCAGTTTCCATTAGTTTTCGGAATGCATGCTCCCAGAGTCGGTTCCGGGTACTTTATACAGATACGTTAAGGTATGACAGAAGATATTTTGGCGCCCTGACAAATCTGACATCCACCACCGTCACTGGGCATATTTTTTTTTTTAAATAAAATGCCCAGACAATCACACCAACTACATGGCCCCAAAGTAAGCATAGCTTGTGTTATGGGATACCATGTAGCGAACTAGGGGGAACCTAGAATATAAATACATAAATAGATAAACACCCAGACACGGAACATTTTTTTTTCTTGTTCCGTGCGGGAATCGAACCCGCAGCCACTGGCGTCTGAGGCAGACCGGTTTACCCCA